>JBBBVM010000486.1:210000-1542552 GCA_037355625.1 Petunia x hybrida | reverse complement strand
CATGAATTTTAATACTAACTATGGACTTTGAAATTTGAGAAAGAAACTTTAGTCCCATATCAAGTACTCACAGATTTAACAGAGACAGCAGCAACACTTTTCAAGATACAATTTTGTGTCTTATCTCTTGCAAAAAGGGATAGATAGCAGGAAAAATAGATAAGTGAGTATCATGACTCAAACAATGGTCTCAAAAGGAAATCAATAAAGCAAGAAAATGAGTAGGCTAAGGAAACGACCAACACCTCTTTCACTCTTAAGTTTGCATTGAAACTCGATTGGTATTAAACATAGCAGTGAATAGAATTCGATTGAAATGCAGTTAACTCTCTTTTATCACCTTACTACTACTTCTTTTAGCAAGCAGGATCCAGACAAAGATTAATGGGAATCACTTCAGCCCAGGACTATTCAAAGAGCAAAGAGACAGGAACCCAAAGACAAGGAAACTAGACAGACATCCAGATAGAAATTAGAATTTGCATAGGCAGAATTTCAGAGCTCAAAACAACTTCTAAGCTAAGACTGAAACTAAAGACTTTAGGAGCTTACAATGAATGACACACACACACAAAGCACTTTAACTCACAGCACCTACACTGAACTTCATCTAATCAGAAACATAGAGAAGCAGGCACAGATAGACAGACCCCTGGACTCTTGAAACAAACCAGAACCGAGCAGCCCCTAAACTAACCTAACCAGCTGCAGCAAAAAAAAAAACTCCCTGAAACTCCAAGAACCACCTGCTGCATTTTTAAATGCCCAGAAGACATCAATCTCTTTTCCACTTTGAACAATCAGAAAAAAAACTAAGAGGAACAGACCCCTCACTGCCCTGAACTGACCCCAAACAATCAGAACACAACCTCTTCCCCATTCAGTCTACAAACAACCAAACAAAGTTCCCTGAAACAACTATCTACACCCTTTACATACCCCTCCAAATTGAAGCAACACAGACCCTCTACAACACCTCCTAAAGCTCCTGAACAAGCCTGAAACTCCAGCAGATACCAGGATCAGATACCAAAATAAACTACAGCTCGCACCCCTGCATACTTCATACACCTTCACAAAACCTTCACAAGCACCTCTAAAGAAACAACATTAATCCCTTTACATACCCTTCCAATCTGCAGCAACACAGACCTTCTTTCCTGATCTCCCTCACTCACACACAAGCCCATAGAACACACACACGGAATAGGACAAACTTGAACCCAGAAAACGCATAGACTTTCTTCGAAAACAACAAAACCAACAATTAGATTAGATCCTTACTATTCTTAGGGACCATTCTTCTATAATAGGACCTTAAATTATCCAAATCAAGGTACATATTCATCAAGCCAACCAAACATTCCAAACTTTGATTTAAATTTAAATAAAAGAAACTATTATGGAAACTTGGAAGAGAAAGTTTTGAGACATGATTTTCATTTACTAAGACAAAGAAAGGTTGAAGCTTCATTATCACATCAACATGATTGTGCTGTAAATATTAGTATCATCCAATTGAAACTAAGTCAACAACTGATAAGGGAAACAGGGCAGATCCTTAACATTAGCAATCACCATAGATTATTCATATAATGCTGAAAACAGGAAATCTAAATTAGATTAAAATGTTACCTTTTTTGCGGCAGTAAACGGGGCGTGAGATCTGAAAATAAAGCAACTCGAATGAAAGCGACAACGCGAACAAGGTCGACGACTCAGATATTGAAGAAGCGATAAGCAAAATGAAGCGATAACAAACAACGAAAACGATGTTTGAATCCCAAACAGGAACCAAAATGCTAACTCTCCTTTCTTTTTAAAGATTAAAACTGAAAATCTATACCTATGTGCTCTGCCTCCTTTTTTAAAATTCCCCAAAACTGCATTTCCTCAAATGAGAATAAAAATTAGAATTTTATACCTCGCAGCTAGGGTTTCGGATTTTTGGCTCCATCTTTTTTTGAAACCAGCCCCAAAGTTGCAATTTCTTGTTAGATAAGGGTCAAAATTGTCTCACCCTCAAGGTAGTACAATTTTAATCCTCATCTAAACAAAAAAAAACTGTCGTTGGGATCAAAGCCAAGGGTTCAGATCGATTCTCACACCAACGCACGACTAGGATTGCTCCAACACAGCTTGTGTACGGAGATGATGATATGGAATCGAGGGGGGGACCAGCGGGTACAAGGAATTTGGACTGATTAGAGATTTTGAGGTGGAAATTGAAAGGGGGAAATCGGGTTTGGGTAAGGGAAATGGGTCGCGGGTTAGAGAAATGAGTTTCTGAGAATTGGGGGAAAGGAGTATTATGCGTTTGGGCCGGGTTATATAATGGGCTGATGGGCCAGGAAAATGTAATGTGGGTTGCGCGAATAGCCTGATTTTAGGCTTTAAACGTTTTTTGGCACCTTTATTTTAGGATAGGTTAAGGAAATCAAGAATTGCACGCATAGGCTTAATTTAAAACTGTTTTTGCGCATTTAGCTTTCCCCTTTGAAATTAATTAATATTTTAACTAAACTTAACTAATTAGTTTAATTTAATTAACTAAATTTAATTTTAATTAATTAATATTTTTTTAACAATTGACTTTTATTTAAATAATCAGTCATTAATTTAAATTTTGGGATGAAATTGAGTGTCAACAGTCCTCTTCTTACGATATGTAACTGTAGACAATCTATTGTCTAACTCTGCCATTGACAAATTTTTGAAATAATAAAATCGATGAAACCTTTTAGAAAATTTAGCAATGGAGAAACGCAATAATAGTAAAAGTAACATAATAAATAATCAAATTAATAAATGTACAGTTGAATTTAAAAAGAGGTAACTGTTTAGAACTGACCATTTGTTATATCACAAAAATGATGATCTATTTCTTCAGTGACGATGCATCTTCTGCTACTTGCAGAATCCAAATTCTCTGTTGAAGGAATCAAGTTATTTTTCAAAAAGAACTTGCAGAAATAAGCTTTCGTATTTAAAGAAAATAACTACTCCACCAAAAATATATCAACTATTACAATGATAACGATTAAAATTATCCAAGCTCTCATAACTACATTAAGAATTTCATATCACATTGTTAAGTAGTTAGTTATCTTCATTTTTAACAATTGGTGAATTGATAAGAAAATGAAGCAGCTAAGGGTATTTTTAAGTATATGTATATAATTTATTGCTTTTAGGTACACAAATGTACATATAAAAATCATTGAAGCTGTAACTATTTAAGAAAGAAAAGACATTAAAAATATGTTGAATCCAAAATAGTTGGGTCTCAAAGTCGGTAGTAGACACACAATAGTAATTTTGAGGCCCTTAACAATGGGAGGCCTAATGCAATGGCTTTAGCAACCTTACCTTAGTGTAGTGATCAAAGTTCTTACCTTTGATATTCGTAGAGTATTTTGCTTGTTTCTGATTCTTTGAAAGTATCTGGTGATTTCGTGCTTTTTCTTTGATTTTCTATTGCTTATCCATAAATTAAATATGGATTTTAGTTGGAAGTTTTATGGAAGAAAGAAAGATAGAGTGTTGTTAACAACTGATGTGGTTTTGCTCATACATCCAGATCTATGTTTCAGTTTTTGGTTCTGAGTTTCTTTTGGCTTTTGGTCTTCCTCAACTGCTGTTATCACGTTTAACTTCCTATATTTTTGTTTTTTCTTTTTTCTTTTTTAGTTATATATTATTTTATTTAAAAAATTGTATTTTACTTACCTTTCTCATGAATTCGATCACTAATGTGGGTTCTCTTCGTAGTAATGCAGTAAGAAAACACTTGACTATGATACATGATAAGACCCATAATTTTGGAACAAAATGATCCGCTTGAATAGTATAGATTCTGAATAGAAAACAGATATGCAGTTCATCAAGTTTGTATTTATTTTTTGACTTCATCACTCATCAGCTACTGCTTCTGCTTATTAATTTGCATTTATCAATTCTGAGTTGCTAATCTAGTAGCTGCGCTCAAGATTTTGACCTTGGATCCTCAAGATTTTTGTATTTGCTCAAATTTATCCTGTTGTTCGATTTCGTGGTTTTATTTCGAATACTGTTTTCCAGTGCACTTATAAACAACTCAGAATGTTTCGTTTCATTATGTGGATCGACTCATAGAAGAACAACACAATGAATTTGCATTACATTCTCCTGTTTCTGTCCGTGATATGCCCATGTGAAATGACGCGCTTATTATCTAGGTCCTCTTTTTTATTATTTTATTTTGGACACCTATGATGTATGTAAATGTTGTAATTTTGCAGCCATTGGTGGTCCCACTGGACATCTTCTTGAGCAGAATGCTCAGGCATTGGATCAAATTTCTACAAACTTTGCAGTTTTAAGGTCTGTTGATGGTTTAAATATTTTTCGTTACCCCATGCCTCATCCCTTTTTCTTGTGATCTGTAACACAATGGAAGTTGTACTGTATGTGGGTAAACCATATGGGTAATTTGCTAACCATATCGGTAATTTGCTTGTTTATACTAGTAATACGATTACTGAAATAGGAGAATACTCATATCTGTTGCTTATCAACTCATCTGAATACACCGACAATAATGACAACATGTTATACTTTATCAACTCCCTTCAATAATAGTGGGAGTGCCACTTAGATTTTGGTGTATATACCAGCACCTTCTTAGTGCTGGTTCCTACTTAATGATATTCTACATTTACTGATCAAAGAAAAGGAAAAAGAAAGAAAATTCATCTCTGTTACATTGCTCATGTGAAGGTAAAGGGGATAAATTTCTTCATTGCCTAATAGGAAGAAAAAGTAGCTAAAATTCTGCCCCTAGTGGGAATGATGAGGGAGGAAAGATATCTTGATACTCTTCTTGTTCCCTACTGTGAGAAGGTTCAATTCTGGAGGAGACACCGGATTCTTTTGTTTTATTCTACTCATAGTCATTTCTACGTATGATGAAATACAATTTTATATATGCATTTAGCGTGTTGATTTCTGCAAACTCAGTAAACGTATGGGAATCAGTTAAGAGGGGATGATCTTTCTCTTGAATCCAGAAATCGTCTCTATTGTTAAGATATAGAACTATGAGTACTTCATTCTGTTATGGTGCTGCGTAATGATATTCTTAGCTTGCAAGATCCTCTTTTTCCCAATGCGCTCATCCATGGTACAACATGTTGCTTATGAATAACCCTCATTGAGCTGAAACCTTTCAGCCTCAATTTAAGATGAACAATATGTGATTTTGTTATAAGTACAATTAATTATAATAAGATTTTTTAAAACCAATACCAATGTGATAGAATTTTAAAGGTAGTTATAACACCGTAAATTTAAAATTGATAAAACTACAGAGTATCTATGTTGAACAAAAACAGTGTATTTATAAAAGCTGATAAAAACTACAGAGTATCTAGTTGATAACCGAAACATCCAGTTAAAATATGTACATCATTCATCAACTATTCAATGCCTTGGAAAAGCTGATGCAAACTCTATTTTTTCTCTTTTTAACCACACGCTTCACCCGGTTGCTCGACAATTGCGCATTGAGATCATCAAGATCCTCTATTGTAGAAGATTTGTTGTCACATCTACTTCTCTTGCCAGGGGTCTTTGAGGAAGAGGTCATTTCATTATCAACTATAGAATCCTACAAAAGGAAAATATGGATGTTATAAAGGTTTGTAATAGAAAATTTAAATTGCGGAACAACATAGCCCATGTTTAATTTATTTTTGTAGTGAAACAGAGACACAACAAAGCTCATATCGTTTGGATACATTTGAAAAACAGGCGTGCAAGAATCAATGGAAAACAAAGTCCAAAGGGGCGTAATCACTTCACTCGCTAGTGTTTAGCCATTTGTATTGTCAGCCTTGGTAACAATAGGTAATCAACAAGGAAATTCAAAAGGAAAACACATATATATGAAACAGATAAATGAAACTAACCCCTTGAATGAGCATGGAGCAAGAAATGACCAGAAAAAATGAAATCCAAAAAGAATCCTTTGTTGTTTTACCAGATTTTTGAGAATGCATCAGTGTAAACTTTTTCAAATGTAAATTGTGAACGAATCAATCAAGAAATAAAGTAAAGGTACGTTTTATTATTTAGAATATGTATATTCAAGTTAGCGTCATTCTCACCGTGAGTTCTTTATCTGACTCAACAACCCCTTCATCAGTGAAGTCCGGATCCTATTTAACAAATACATTAATATTGTGGTTAAGGACGCACTAAAAATGAATATTATGAACACTATGGATTTTGGAGCTTACAGTGAATGATTTTTCACATGAAGGACGATCGTACTTCTGCAGAATATGTTCATCATCACAAACTTTCAGAACAGTATAAACTTCATCCTTTTTGGAGACACTGCTGCTCTTTACCAACACTTTGAAAAGAACCTTTCTTTCAAGAAGTGCATCTATCTCCACTGGATAATCCAACTGACCAGCAGAAGTCTGAAATACAAATTTATATGAGAAGTGCTATGAAATCAAGACAATCAATTAGGTGTGACAGATTACCTGTATTAAACCTTCCTTTAATTCTTGTGCCGACCTCCCGATCAACTTTTTTGCTTCGCTGTCCCAAAGCAACAATGCTATATATGCATCTTCATTATCCATAACTTGAATTTTTATTCTATACCTGTATGTAATGGCTGGTTAAACATCATAAAGTTGTATATGTATGGAAACATAGATTAGATTCAGACCTATGAGTAACAGAAGGATCCATGCGGTCGCATTTCTTGACAATTGTGGCCATAATCCATAAGGTTTCTTCCTGGACAATAAATTCAGGAGTAAAAAATTAAGTAACGTAATTATCATTAAATGGACTTCAGAGCGTCAAAATATAGAATGAAAAAACTCACATGTTGACACTCAATTAAGTCCATGATATTTTTAACTTCCAAAATTTCAGAAGTCAACTGATCGAAAACTACAGAACTTTCTCTGGAAGAAATCTGACTAAGTACAATAGAGTCACTTCCTCGCACGGCAAGTAATCTGCATTTTTTGGATTGTATAAGAATAGATTTATTAAATACAATATAAAAACATATTATATGATAGACCTGGATTTTAAATCAGTCACTTGAAGTAGATCAGAGTTTATCCACAGCTTGGAGGTATGCCACGTATTGCGAACTGAACATTTCCCTACAACCATCATAGATTTCATACTAACACGAATAATGCTTGAAGTGATTTTGAAATAAGGTAATTATGATACCTTTAAATTCGTGAGCTCGTATAAATTGCATGACAAATATTACAGGTTTATCGCAAGATCTATTCAAGTATGGCAAGATCTGCTCGACAAAGTCACCCCAAAAAGTGACGGATATTTTCTTTTTCCTACATGGGCAAAAATTGCTACTTAAGGCAAAGAAATAAAAATTGGGTTAGTATAAACTCAATAAACTTTGTAAGCTTACGTGTGATCTCGCATCTCGACATTCATATACACGCTTGTTTTTTTTCTTTTTTAATTGTTTTAGCATCCTCATAAGAAATAACCTCTCCAATGACATCTACAATTTGTTGTAAGTCAATAATAATGAGTAAGTTGATTAAACAATAGTAAGTAAAGAGGAAGAATTAATTACCAAAAAGTTCATTGTAGTCTATGTCCACTCCATTTATGAAATGCTCAAAAGGACGGAAGCGAAAAATGTTAAGATCAAATTGTGGATCATTACTCTCCTCCACAGTTGTCCGTTGGGTGAATGTTAACTTAAATTTGTGATCAGTCATCTTCAAATTCATATTATTTGATTCAACCAAAAAATTGTTAATTTTGTACAATCCAAGTTAAGTTATTTTGGATTTGAGCATACGGATGACAGACTTTCCGACTGTAGCATGGATTCGATCTCCCTGGAAGAAATATGGTGCATTAGATATTGTAATCTAGTAACATGAAATATACTGTACGCAAAATGTATAACCCTATGAAACTTTGTGTTAAATTTACCCTATGAAAATCTTCTGTTAAAATATATAACCCTATGAAAATTTGTGTTAAATTTACCTTTTCATCTTGTAAAATCATGTCTATTGAAAACGTATTTTCTGGATTGAAGCGATCAGGAACATACCACATTCGTACGATCCGAACCTTGAGGTTCCATTTCATAGTTGAATTGCTTATTTCTTTGATGAAATAAAGCTTTGTAGTCATATTTTGGCGTTGAAGGCGTGTGTACTCTTTTCTGTAAAATTGTACTGAATGAATTTGTAGATGGATTCTACCATGATAAATGTATTTAAACTGAGAAGAAGCAGTTTGAAGAAGTTGCAAAACTGTCTATTGTGGAAAAGAATTGTGGGAGAACGTGGCATTAGAAGTGAGTTATTATGTTTTATAACTTCTGTCGTTTAACTTATCTGTAATGTATAATTTTTTAAAATTTAAATTTTAAAAGTCCATTTTGAAAGCAATTTCGAGCTAAAAGTTACTAGCAAAAGTTGATTTCTTTTGTCTTAAGGAAGTAGATGTGGCTAAATTTTTGCCATACACTTGGCAAGATCTTAAGCAAGACTTCCTTGCTTTTAATAATTAGAAGATAACATGCTGCGCCATCAAATTGTGTTCCAACGACAAATTTTTATGTAAATTGAAATCCCCTCTTTATAGTTTAGTAAATAAAACATACACATGGATAACATTGAAAACTTTTATGGTGAGATAATTCGATGAGGCATAATAAGTAATTTTACAAAATTTATGCAATACATATACCTATCTTTCATAAAATTTATACAGCATATATGTCACGACCTTAGTCTTGAACTAAGCGAATCGTGCGGCACTTGACAATTTGCTCACGACCTTGCTATGCCAAGTCAGCCGAAACTACTAAGGATCGCTAAGAGAATGGAAATGAACAAGAAAGAATTGCCAAAGGAAGCTTTTTATTATTTGGAAGATTGTTGTTGAATTGCTTGATGGTTTACAAATGAATGGCCCCTCTATTTATACTACTCACTTAGGGGCTAGTGTGCAAATATTAATTGTTTACAAGTCCCTCTCTAGAATCCTCCATATTTACAAATAAGTCCCTCTCTAGAATAATCTACCTAGCTAGAATATTCCAAGGTATTCTAAGATATTCTTCCAAGCAAGTCCATAAAGAACTAGAGCCTTCTCATGGGAATCTCTCCATACTTCTCTAGAATATTCCATCAAGTGTTAGGCTCATTAACCATGTAAGCTTCCACATGGCAAAGTTATGCGCCAAATGGCGTCTACGTGGCAGGATGACGTGGCAGGTCATCACACTCTCCCCCACCTAATGTTGCGACGACCGCGGCGCAATGCTGCTGCATGAACTCTCGGATCTTGTCCTTGAATTGCCACAAGTCTTCATAACGCTCCCACGTAGCCTCTTCTGGTGCTTGTCCCTTCCAGTGTACAAGAAACATGGCGGTAGCCTTTTGTCCTTGTTTCCGTATGGCTTGGTAGTCAATAATAGCTTCAATCTCCCGTTCATGAGAAGCAGTGATAGTGATAGGAGCACGACTCGACTGGCCCCTACTCGGATCATCCTTGTCTTCGTGGTATGGCTTGAGCATGCTGGCGTGGAAGACAGGATAGATCTTAAGATGTGATGGTAACTCAAGCTTGTAAGAGATCTTACCCACTCTGGCAACGATCTTGAACGGGCCCTCGTACTTGCGCATCAAATTTTGGTGCATGCCCCGTAGTGACTTGAATTGCCTTGGGTTAAACTTCACCATGACCATGTCTCCAACTTTATAGTCTGTGGGACGCCGCCTACGATCTGCAAACTTCTTCATCCTCTTAGCTGCCTTGTCCAAGTAGGACTTAGCAGTGTCAAGCTGCTCCTCCCAGCCCTTGGCCATATGATAAGCCCCCAAACTCTTTCCTTCGAATGCTGCAGGTAGTGAATGTGGAGTTTGTGGTTGTTGGCCAGTGGCTAGCTCAAATGGCGTCCGCCCCGTGGACTCGCTCCTCTGCAAGTTGTAAGAGAATTGGGCTATATCCAAGAGTCTTGCCCAATCCTTCTGATGTGCACTCACATAATGCCTCAGATAGCACTCCAGTAAAGCATTGACCCGTTCTGTTTGTCCATCTGTCTGTGGATGGAAGCTTGTAGAAAAGTGCAGCTCCGTACCAAGCATTTCAAATAGCTCCCTCTAGAAATTTCCACTGAATCGAGGGTCTCGGTCGCTGATGATGTGCCTCGGTAAGCCCCAATACTTCACCACGTTCTTGAAGAATAACTTGGCGGCTTCTTTGGCTGTGCAACTGGCTGAGGCGGGCATAAAAGTGGCATACTTTGAAAATCTGTCCACGACCACCATAATAGTGTTGTAACCATCGGACTTGGGCAAGCATGTGATAAAGTCCATAGTCACGCTCTCCCATGGACGCTCTGCAACGGGTAGTGGTTCCAAAAGTCCTCCTGGCTTCTGCTGCTCAACCTTGTCCTGTTGGCATACAAGACAAGTCTGAACATAACACTCTATGTCGTCCCGCATGCGTGGCCAGTAGTAGACCGACTCAATCAAGGCCCTAGTGCGTCGTTGGCCTGGATGGCCGGCCCACATAGTATCATGGCTCTCCTTTATGATACGCCGCCTGATGTCTCCAAACTTAGGCACGTAAACCCTCCGTCCCGTGGTAAGCAGTAGTCCATCTTCCACCCAAAAACGTCTCGTCTTGCCTTGGGTAGCTAACTCTATGAGCTGCTTGGCTGCTGGGTCATGCTGCATACCCTCCTTGATAGCCTCGCGAATGTCACAACTTGCTGAAGTGATGGCAGCAAGTTCGGCTTTCCGACTCAAGGCATCGGCCACAACATTTCCTTTGCCTGGCTTATACTCCAACACATAGTCAAACTCAGCCAAGAAATCCTGCCACCTAGCCTGCTTCGGTGTGAGCTTCTTCTGCGTTTGAAAATAGCTAGTGGCCACATTATCTGTCTTGACCACGAACTTTGACCCAAGCAAATAATATCGCCATGTGCGTAGACAATGCACAATAGCGGTCATCTCCTTCTCTTGTACTGTGTAGCGTCGCTCCGTGTCATTCAACTTGCGGCTCTCGAAGGCTATAGGATGTCTATCTTGCATCAATACACCCCCAATGGCAAAGTCCGAAGCATCTGTATGTACCTCGAACATCTTGGAAAAGTCTGGCAATGCTAAGACTGGTTCCTCCGTTACCGCTGTCTTAAGGCCTTCAAACGCCTGTTGACAATGCTCCGTCCAATCCCACGGCTTATTCTTCTTTAGTAACTCAGTCAGTGGTGCGGCCTTGGCTGAATAGCCACTAATGAACCGACGATAGTAGTTGACAAGGAGGAAAGATCTTAACTCGGTTACCTTAGTTGGTGCCTCCCATTCCTGGATAGCTCGTACCTTAGCCTTGTCCATGCGTAACTCCCCGCTACTAATGACATGCCCCAAGAAGTGCACCTTCGACTGGGCAAACTCGCACTTCTCCCGCTTGATGTATAACTCATTCTCCCGCAAGACTTGGAAAACCTTCCTTAAGTGCTCCACGTGCTCTTCCAGAGTGTTGCTATAGATGACTATGTCGTCCAAGTAGACCACCATGAACTGATCAAGGTAGGGATGAAAAATCTTGTTCATGAGAGTGCAAAATGTAGCAGGTGCATTGGTTAAGCCGAAGGGCATAACCAACCACTCAAAGGCTCCGTATCTCGTCACACATGCTGTCTTTGGCTCATCCCCTTCTGCAATACGAACTTGGTAGTAGCCCTTGCGAAGATCCACCTTGGTAAAGTACTTGGCTTGTCCAAGTCTATCGAACAAGTCAGCAATGAGCGGGATCGGGTATTTATTCTTCACGGTGACCTTGTTGAGTGCCCGATAGTCTATGCATAGGCGCAATGATCCATCCTTCTTCTTCTGGAACAATACTGGTGCGCCAAAGGGTGCTTTCGATGGGCGGATATGACCAACATCTAGTAGCTCCTTCAATTGTTTCCTAAGCTCCTCCAACTCTGGTGGTGCCATCCGGTATGGGGCAAATGCGGGTGGCTTAGTTCCTGGCTCCAGCTCAATCTTATGATCCACCTCACGTCTCGGAGGCAAGTGCTTAGGCAGCTCCTCGGGCATTACATCTTTGTTTTTCCTCGAGCAATTTCTCTATGCAGGGCGGCAATGTCTCTGGCTTACCATCGTCATCTTCTAACTTTAAGGGTTGCAATGAATGTTGGCTCCCCTTTCTTGAGCCCCTTGACAAGCTGCATAGCCGAGAGATGTGTCTGACCTTTTCCCAGTGGCGGCATAGTCACTGTAGGCACCATGCAAGATCCTTCTCGCTCCATGACCAAGAGATGTTGGAGGTAGGGATCGATTATAGTATGACAACGTTGGAAGAACTCTTGCCCAAGTATAATGTCGAAGATATCCATAGGTGCAACGGTGAAGGTTGTCATACCTTGCCAACTGCCCAACTTTAAACTAACATCATTGGCTACACCGCATACCTTTGTCAGCTCGGCATTGACTGTCTTGAGGCGGGTGTTGCTTGGAGCAAGCTTCAACCCTAGTCTCTTTGCTGCGGCCTCGGTCATGAAGTTGTTTGTTGCTCCAGTGTCGACCATAGCACGTGCGGGCTTGTTGTTGATAATGAGATCCACGTACTGAGTGCTATACTCGTTGGCCTTATTAGCTTGCCTCGTGACAGCTCCACATAGTCCGATCGTACCCAGTTGTGCTGTGCCCGAACTATCTCCTTGCTCCTGCTCCTTTCGCTCCCGCACTATGGCACTGAGACTCTTTAGGTTGGGACAATTCCTAAAGCCGTGCGGTCCTCCACAGATGTAGCATCCTTTCTTCTCAGCATGCGCCTTTTTCTCGGCATAACCCTGACGACCACTCTTCTTGCCATCGGATTTGTTGGAGTCTTGAGTCTTAGGGTGTTGATGTTGCATCTCCTTGCCTCTACCACGGTCTCCCCCACCTTTGGCAGGGCCACCCTTTGACTCTTTGCCCTTGCCTTTGTCATGTCTGTCATGCCTGAAATCCATCAAAGACTCAGCCTCAACTATGGCTTGGTCTATGTTGGTGACTTGTCGGCGTTGCAACTCCTGCTTAGCCCAATTTTGCAACCCGTCCATGAAGTGGAATAACAAGTCATCACTAGTAAGGTTGGGGATTTGGAGCATGAGGGTGGTGTATTCCTTCACATAGTCGCGAATGCTCCCTGTCTGCTTTAACTCCCTAAACTTGCGCCTTGCTTCATACACGACGTTGTTGGGGAAGAACTGCCGCTTGAACTCTGCCTTGAACTGCTCCCATGTGCTAATGGTGCACAAGCCTTTCTCGATGTCAGCCGTCTTCCTTCTCCACCAAAGCATGGCAGTTTCTGAGAGGTACAACACTGCGGTGTTGATCTTAGCCTCTTCGTCCCTCACTTTGCCATGCTTAAAGTAGTTCTCCAAGTGCCAAAGGAAGTTCTCCACCTCTTGCGCGTCACGAACCCCTTTGAACACTGGAGGCTTGGGAGCCTCGATCTTAGCCTCCCTCGTCACAACCACATTGCTGGCTGCCTCGGTCACACCAGCATCGACCTGCTCCTCGAGTGCCTCCATCTTTGTCTTCATGGCATCGATGGTGCTCAGCGCGTCCATGAGCCTGCACTCCAAGGTAGTGATGGTCTGTTTTAGCTCAAACTCGGCTTGCTTACGTCCCTCCAACTCTTTCTGGACGTCCTCAATCTCATCAAGGGTGTGCCTCTCAAGAGTGTCGAAAGCGCCTTCCAGTTTTTCCAAGCGTTGGTCAACGATGTCCATGGCTTCCATCCCCGCTTCGACCTTCAAGATCCACTCCTTCCCGGGCTTGAGGTCCTCGTCTTCCTCCTCACTTGCCTCGGTGGTTGGTGGGTCTGGGGATGTAGCCTTTTCGCTTCGAATGACACTAGACGGTCCTTCCTTACTCTCGTTGGCATTCTTCTTTCTACTTCGCCCTTTCTTGGTGGCGGACTCCCGAACAACGTTGGTTGGAACATTGGCAATGTTGAGTTGGTTGTTGGTTTCCTCCACGTTGGCCATTCCCTTAGTCACAACCTTCGCTCTGATACCACCTTGTCACGACCTTAGTCTTGAACTAAGCGAATCGTGCGGCACTTGACAATTTGCTCACGACCTTGCTATGCCAAGTCAGCCGAAACTACTAAGGATCGCTAAGAGAATGGAAATGAACAAGAAAGAATTGCCAAAGGAAGCTTTTTATTATTTGGAAGATTGTTGTTGAATTGCTTGATGGTTTACAAATGAATGGCCCCTCTATTTATACTACTCACTTAGGGGCTAGTGTGCAAATATTAATTGTTTACAAGTCCCTCTCTAGAATCCTCCATATTTACAAATAAGTCCCTCTCTAGAATAATCTACCTAGCTAGAATATTCCAAGGTATTCTAAGATATTCTTCCAAGCAAGTCCATAAAGAACTAGAGCCTTCTCATGGGAATCTCTCCATACTTCTCTAGAATATTCCATCAAGTGTTAGGCTCATTAACCATGTAAGCTTCCACATGGCAAAGTTATGCGCCAAATGGCGTCTACGTGGCAGGATGACGTGGCAGGTCATCACAATATATCCCCTATATTTCTCTTTATGTTTAATTTCTATCTAGTTTTCTTTCTTCTATATACGTTTCATTAGCTTTAATTTTACATACAATAAAACCAAGACTATTCTTGTGGCAATTCCCCAAAACAGATAGCGATAGGTAAATGAAGAAGAATTCCCACTAGCTGTCCAATACTCCCTGTTACAATTAGAATTTTTAGGGTGGCTCACTGTATATTTAAACTACATTTGATTAACCCAAAGTTCCGATCACCATTATATGATTTGAGCCATTGACAAATCATAGTTACGGCTCAAATCATAGTTACAATTGTATAGGTTAGCTCTTTCGACCATAAACAATCCTTTTTTTAAATAAAATGATCTCTTATATATGGTGGATCCAGAACTTTAAAGTCATTACTGGTCAATCACCTTTAATTTAGAGCCGATTCTTCCGAAGATGGGGTGCTCCATCAATATATTTGTATGTTACTATTTTTTATCTATGAATATTTAATATAGTGTTTGGATCAGACACAACTGAGAGCTTGAGCACCCTGTAGCATCTACATAGGTCTGCGATTGTCTCCCATGGACCAATAACAATTTAATGTTTAAAAAAAATTAGAAGGATTTCTTGGGTGGTTTCTTCTAAGGAAAAAATAGCCATATAATTAAAACAACATCTGTTATGCCTGTAGACAAATAAATTTTATTGAATTTAAATCCATAAAACAATTTGGCTATATGTTAAATTCAAGATATATTAGTCCTCATAAATTAAATGGGCTAGTATAAAAGGATTAACTATTTAAGTCCAATATCCATGGGTTTAATAAAGTCCAAATTCATTGGGCTACAAATAATAAGCCCACTTTATTAGCCCAAAGCTAATGGATATCATCTTATCCTAAAGGCCCAAATCAGTGCCACATGTGCAAGCGACGTGGCGCCAAGTCAAATAAAAGAGCCAATAGGATCCTGCCAAATACCAAATGACATGGCAATATAAGTGAAGTCCAAAAGGCCAATAAACATGCGCCACGTGGACAAGTGACATGTCCTGGCCAATCAAATGCGGCCTTGTCACTGCTTAAATCTGATTGGTCAGTCTACGGGCCAAGGCCCGTTAGGTCTTCTTGGAGCTCCATCCCATATCTATGTAAAGGGATCAAATCTCTCATTTGAGGAGGAGAGATCAAGAGCAAGAGGAATTCATAACAAGAAGCAACAAGGAGCTCGTGGATCAAACGCTACAAGTTTCTTAAAAGCTGCAAGGAATTTCTACAAGTTCTAAGAATTCAAACATTAAAAGGAAGATTCAAGCATTAAAAGGAAGATTCAAGATCAAGCTCAAAAGCCCTTGGATCATTACTTAGGCAAATCAGAGGAATTATAGAGATTGTACTACTCATATATTGAAATCAAATACTACACTTGTTACAATATTTTCCCGTCTTGATATTTATTTCTTGACGCGAATCTAATTGTTACAAATTTTGGCACGCCCAGTGGGACCATCTCTACCTCTCATCTCAACTTTTCAACTCGCAAAGTTCACTAACATTGAGATGGCTTCTAAGAACACCAACTCAAAATTTGCTGCTGCTGCTGCAAAATCTGCTTGGCCTCATGATGTTGATGCCAACTCTAAGTTCTCCTCTGAAGTTGAAAGCGTCCTGAATGATACTAAGGGAAGCTTTGGACCAGTTACGAGGAACAAAGCAAATTTTTTTGGACAACAAGCACTCCAAGTGCCGTCCACATTGACTCCAACATTTAATTTTTCATCTTCGAAATGAGCTGGATCCTCTACTGGTGGATTGGAGGAAGAAAGCAATGTTGCTGAAATTGTTGAAAGAGCTTTAGCTCGGCTTAGCATTTTTGGATCTAAGAAGAAAATCATGAAAGGACGCAATGATGATTCGAGTGCTGGATCATCTCCAACCGCATCGCCGGACATAGGCAAATGAAGGATTAATCTGTGGGAAAATTCATGCTACTCTCCATCATCTCCAATAGCCGTGCAAGCGATGGCGACTAATACTTTAATGATGGAGGAACAGCTTGCAAGCTTGGCAAAGGCGATTGATAGCTTGACAAACTATGTCAAAGATCAAGACGCTCCCATCAACAAAATGGAAGGTATGATGGAGGGCGAATCTAGCCATGCGCTAGGGAAGCGTCCATAAGTTCAAGAAATAATTAATACTCCAGCGAAGCAAGCGACACCTGCTAAGAAGATCCAAGTTTCTGCTGATGGAGTGATTCCAATTGATCAGCTAAAGGAGATTATTATGGGGACAATTAAGGAAAAGTACGAGGTTGCCTCCAAGTCTTCTCTCGCATACGCGAGCCATACACTGCAAGGATTGATAGCTTAAAGATGCCCGCTGGTTACCAACCCCCAAAATTCCAACAGTTTGACGGCAAGGAAAATCCAAAGAAACATGTGGCACACTTCGTTGAAACGTGCAACAATGCTGGAACATATGGAGATTATCTTGTCAAGCAGTTCGTTCACTCGCTTAAGGGAAATGCCTTTGATTGGTATACGGACCTCGAGTCTGGTTCCATTGATAGTTGGGAGGATCTGGAGTACGAGTCTCTCAATCGCTTTTATAGCACAAGGCGTACTGTGAGCATGATAGAGCTCACAAACACTCGCCAACGAAAAGAAGAACCAGTTATTGATTTCATCAATCGATGGAGGAATGCAAGTCTTAATTGTAAAGATAGGCTAAGTGAAGCATCGGGAATAGAGATGTGCATTCAAGGCATGCATTGGGGTCTTCGCTACATCCTGCAAGGAATAAAGCCTAGGACTTTTGAAGAGTTGGCCACACGCGCTCATGAGATGGAGCTACACATTGCTGCCAGTGGAAGTGAAGGACCGCCTGTCTATGAGTCTCGCAGAGGAAAAGACAAGCAAGAAGTCAAGAAATGGAGCAAGGTGGCGCCCAAGGCCGAAAATAAAGAATCTATGAATGTTGATACTGCACCTTTGAAGTTCACCACAAAGGTAAGCAAGAAGCAAAGCGTAAAGACGACTTCGTTTAAGGACAAGCCAAGTCGAAAGTTGACATTAAAGGAGATGCAAGAAAGGGAATATCCATTTCTAGATTCCGATGTTCCCGCAATTTTTAATGAACTTCTAGAGTTAAAGTTCATTGAGCTACCAGAGATGAAGCGTCCCAATGAAGCTGGAAAGACGAATGATCCAAATTATTGCAAGTATCATCGACTCGTGGGGCACTCACGCGAGAAATGCTTCGTCTTCAAAGATAAAATAATGGAATTGGCCAATGAAGGGAAGATTGAACTGCAAGATGAGACGGAAGATGTGAACCAGGTTTCTATCTTGTTTGGCTCGCACGACCCTGTGATTACCTGCAACTTCACTAAAGGATATGAAGAGAATGAAGTCATGATCAAGTTTGGTGACTTTGAACCTATCTTAATAAATCAATCGCTACAACTCGTCAAACTAAATATGTGGAGCTTGGAGCAAGCATCATCGGAAGAAGATGAGGCTCAAACTGATCAAGGAGATGATGAAGGTTGGATACTAGTGACTCGGCGGAGGCGCAATAAAATAAAGTCACGCAGTGAATCAGCTGAGCAACCAACAAGGCAAAAGATGGTGAAAAGGACAAGAAAGCAAAGTGTTATTCGATGCCCACAAAAGGAAAAGGTGGAGGTTAACCACTATCAAAAGTCGCTTCAGCCTGTGACCTTGGAAGAATTTATTCCAAGTTGGTTTTGCACGAAGATTCCTAAGGGTGATACTAAGGCTTCGTGTTGTAATGCTGATAAAGAAGAAGAGAAGAGTGAAAGTTCACAGTTGTTGCCACCGGCACAATCAGAAGAAGTTATCGAGCCTATCTCCCAAGAAGCAAATACTTGCGAAGCAAAGATCACCTTCACAAATGATGACATTCTACTTGGTGAGACTCTCCATAATCGTCCTTTATTTGTGGTTGGCTATGTTGATGAGCAAAGAGTGAATAGAATCTTAATTGATGGAGGATCTGGAGTCAACATCTTGCCTATCCGCACGCTGAAGGAACTTGGCATCTCTACTGAAGAACTAACGCAAAGTCGCCTGTTGATTCAAGGATTCAACCAAGGGGGGCAAAGGGCTATAGGTGCCTTCAAAATGGATCTCACCATTGGAGAAATGACTTCAAGCGCATGGATGCATGTGATCGACGCAAGGACTTTATATAATATCTTACTTAGTAGGCCTTGGATACATGAGAACAAAGTGGTTCCATCCACTTATCACCAATGCCTAAAATATCATGAGGGTGGAGTCGAAAAGAAGGTCGTTGCTGATGACAAGCCATTTATTGAAGTAGAGGCACACTTCGCTGATGCAAAATTCTACTTGAAGAATGTCGTCGGGGGAGTAAAACCCGATAATAAAGCGACAACCAAAGATGCCGAGCTTGCAGCTAAAAGGGCTGAGGTCGCAGCTGGTAAGGCAAAAGTTGTAGCTGATGGAGGTCAAGTTCTCTTTAGTAAAAGTAACGTACACAAGGCAAATGTTGCAACTTCGAGCAAGAAAATAAGTCCTACACTTCGCTACGTTCCAAAATTGAATAAAGAAAAAAACCAGTCTTGTAGTCTTCAAAGTGATCAACTCTAGGGATTAACTCTCCCCGTCAAGCAAATTGATGCGATGAAGCTGACCTCGAGGTTACTTGGTGGTTTTGTGGCTAAAAATCTTCCGCTGAATAAGGAACTCCCTACGAAGCGCACGAATGAGAGATTTGATCCGAATGCTTACAAGTTGTTTGAAAAGGCCGGATATGACCCCAATGAACCATCTACACTAGGGAAGCTCTTACCTGAAGGTACCATGAAGAAATCACGCGAAGGCTTGGGTTATGAGAAACCTCCACCAGTTCGTATCTCTATAAGAAGGGCAAGCAACAACTACATCACTGCTGAAGACAACACTGAGGCCTTGAGTAAGAGGTCTTCTGTATTTGATCGGCTGGGAGAACCATCTCCAAGAACTTCTGTATTTGATCGGCTGGGAGAAACGTCTCCAAGAACTTCTTTCTTTGATTGGTTCGGAAAACCATCTTCAAGAACTTTTGTCTTTGATAGGTTGGGACCATTGAATAAGAAAAACAAGCCTCCGAGAAAATCCAAAAGTGTGAAGGTGCATGCCCCTTCTAACTATGGTCAAAGTCTTATCCCTTCAAGAATAAGGCGCGAAGAAAAATTGATAGTCTCATGTGAAGATGTGTTAAAGGCCAAGACTCACATTATAGTCCACACGAAGGAGCGTGATGAAGATGAAGAAATCATGAAATCTTCTTATCACATCATTGCACAAGAAGAAGAAAATGTTTTATCTCCAAATGGGATTGTAAGTGAGGTAGATGATATTTCTGGTTGTCACCACATATCTTTCAACAATGATGATCCTCATGAAGAAGAAGATGCTACAGATGCTCCACCGGAACTAGAAGAAGGTGTGAAGGCAACAGTTGATGCACTGAAAGAGATCAACCTTGGCACGAATGAGGATCCAAGGCCTACGTATATTAGTGCTTTGCTAGCAGCGGATGAAGAAGGTGCTTATGTAGATCTACTAAAAGAGTACAAGGATGTCTTCGCTTGGAGTTACAAAGAGATGCCTGGCTTAGACCCAAAAGTGGCGGTTCATCATTTGGCAGTCAAGAGTGGTACTCATCCTGTAAAACAAGCCCAACGTCATTTTAGGCCAGATTTGGTCCCCTTGATTGAAGTGGAAGTCAACAAACTCATCGAGGCTGGTTTTATCCGTGAAGTCAAGTACCCCACATGGATCTCAAGCATAGTGCCTGTAAGGAAGAAGAATGGTCAAATTCGAGTTTGTGTTGATTTTAGGGATCTCAATAATGCATGCCCTAAAGATGAGTTCCCGCTTCCTATTCCAGAACTTATGATTGATGCAACTACTCGTTATGAGGCTATGTCTTTCATGGATGGCTCCTCTGGCTATAATCAAATTCGTATGTCACCTAAGGATAAAGAATTCACAGCATTCCGAACTCCTAAGGGTATTTATTGCTACAAGGTGATGCCGTTTGGTTTGAAAAACGCTGGTGCAACTTACCAAAGGGCAATGCAAAATATCTTTGACAACTTGCTTCACAAGAATGTAGAGTGCTATGTTGATGACTTGGTAGTAAAATCCCAGAGAAGAGAGGACCACTTGCGTGACTTGAGAACGGTGTTCGAATTGCTGCGAAGGTACCAACTTCAAATGAACCCTTTGAAGTGTGCATTTGGAGTTACTTCTGGGAAATTCCTCGGTTTTATTGTTCGACATCGAGGCATTGAAATTGATCAAGCAAAAGTAGATGCAATTTTAAAGATGCCTGAACCCAGAAATCTCCATGAATTGAAAAGTCTGCAAGGAAAGTTGGCCTACCTTAGGAGATTTATCTCAAATCTAGCTGGGAGGTGTCAACCGTTCAGCCGTCTTATGAAAAAGGGCACTCCTTTTGAATGGGATCAAGCCTGCAGCAATGCCTTCGAGAGCATCAAATCCTATTTGATGAAGCCTCCTGTTTTGGCAGCTCCAATCCCTGGAAAGCCGTTGATATTATATATTGAGGTACAAGAAAAATCAGTTGGGGCACTTTTGGCTCAAGAAAATAGTAAAGAAAAAAAAAATCACTTTACTATTTGAGTAGAATGATGACGCCAAATGAGTTGAAGTACTCGCCAATTGAAAAGTTGTGTTTGACACTAGTCTTCTCCATTCAAAAGTTGAAACATTACTTTCAAGCTCATGTTGTACGGCTGGTTTCTCGAGCAAATCATTTCAAGTTCGTAATGTCGAAACCAGTCCTCAGCGATCGATTGGCGAGATGGTATCTCCAGTTTCAACAATTTGAGATCATATACGTCCCTCAAAAGGCGATCAAAGGACAGGCACTGGCAGATTTTCTGGCAGATCACCCGATACCTGATGGTTGGGAGCTAACCGATGAGTTACCTGATGAAGATGCAATGTTCGTCGAAGTTCAACCGTCTTGGAAGATGTACTTTGATGGTGCTGCACATCGCGATGGAGCTGGCGCTGGAGTAGTTTTTATAACTCCCCAAGGAGAGGTATTGCCATATTCTTTCACCTTGACTCAACATTGTTCCAATAATGTCGCAGAGTACCAAGCGCTCATACTTGGGCTCGAAATGGCCGTCGACATGAAGCAATTGCAGTTGCAAGTCTATGGGGACTCTAAGTTGGTAATTAATCAGCTTTTAGGTAGCTGCGAAGTAAAGAAACCTGAGTTGCGTCCGTACCACGACTATGCACAGAAATTGATAGGATGGCTTGGTGATGTAACTCTTCAACATGTGCCGAGAGGGGAAAATAAGAAAGCCGATGCCTTGGCTGCTCTAGCTTCAACACTTACCCTGCCTGATCAGACAAAAGTTACTATCTGCCGAAAATGGGTAGTGCCACCTTTAGATAATGCCGAGGTTGAAATGAATAACGTCCAACATCTTGTTGCTGTTTCTGAAGTCGGTGAGGAAGACTGGCGGCAACCTATCATTAACTACTTGAGTCATGGGATACTGCCAAACAATCCAAGAAGGAGAACTGAAATTCGTCGCCGAGCTCCACGCTTCCTTTACTACAAGGATACTCTATATAGACGATCATTTGAAGGAGTGCTCCTGCGATGTTTAGGAGACGATGAAACACTTCAAGCTATGCAAGAGGCGCATAATGGAGTATGTGGATCACATCAATCTGGGCTGAAACTCCACTTCCATATAAAAAGGATGGGATATTATTGGCCGACGATGGTAAAGGATTGCTTGGACTATGCTCGAAGATGCAAAGCTTGCCAGCTCCATGCAAACTTTATACATCAACCACCGGAAGTGTTACACCCGACCGTCGCATCTTGGCCATTTGACGCTTAGGGGCTAGACATTGTCGGACCATTGCCGAAGTCTTCTGAAGGACACTTGTTCATTTTGGCTGCAACTGATTACTTCTCAAAATGGGCAGAAGCTGTTGCTCTTAAGGAAGTGAAGAAGGAGAAGGTTGCAAACTTCATCCGAGTAAACATCATCTACCGTTTTGGTATTCCTCGTTATATAATAACGGATAATGGCAAGCCATTCGACAATAGGTTGATGAATAGTATTTGTGATCTCTTTGGCTTCAAACAGCTTAAGTCTTCTATGTACAATGCTGCCGCTAATGGTCTAGCTGAAGCATTCAACAAAACTTTGGGCAATCTGCTGAGTAAAGTTGTCTCCAAGTCCAAGCAAGATTGGCATAATAGGATGGAAGAAGCTTTATGGGCATATAGGACGACTCATCGTACCCCAACGCAGGCAACTCCTTACTCACTCGTTTATGAGGTTTAAGCGGTCCTACAATTAGAGCGTCAAATACCATCGTTGCGACTTGCTATCCAAGAAGGGCTCACTGCTGAAGAAAATGCTCGCTTGCGCCTAGAAGAGTTGGAGGCTCTTGATGAAAAAAGACTTGAAGCTCAGCAAAGTCTTGAATGTTACCAAGCTCGGTTATCTCGTGCCTTCAATAAAAAGGTTCGCCAAAGGTCCTTCCAAGTTGGTGATCAAGTTCTTGCATTAAGAAGACCCATCATCACCTCCCACAAGTCTGGGGGCAAGTTCACTGCAAAATGGGATGTGCCGTATATTGTGCAAGAAGCCAATTCAAGTGGTGCTTATAAGCTTGTTGATGCTAAAGGAAAAAGAATCGGTCCCATTAACGGGAAATTTTTGAAGAAGTACTATCCTTGAAGAAGATCGCTCCTTGACGTACGAGCATAAACTACAAGTTACTCCTGGCACACAAGAGTATAAACTGTGCACGGCACCCAAAAAAAAAAGTCCGCTAGGTTGAAAACCTCGAAAGAGGTGACCTAGGCAAAATTTAGGACACCAAAAAAAAAAATCACCTGTACAGAACTACGTAATGACTTGATCCTCTTCACCGAGGTATGTAGGCAGCTTAGAGTTTCATTCTAAGTTCAGTCGCATAAAAATAAAAATGGTGGGTTTGGCACGACATGATAAAAGGAGAAGTAAGAGAGTTCTTTCTTTTTCTTTCTCCACAACTCTACCTTAATACCAAAAGTTTGTTATCGAAACTTGCAACCCCAAGGAGAAAGGCGGATATTTAGCAGCTCGTTTTAAATTGCGAAGTTAAGTGCCAAATAATTCTTCAAAAAAAAATTCTTCCGGATGATGAAAATGATTGCAACTTGAGATTTGAAGTCTAGTTTCTAGAAGTTCAAGCGGCTCGCAACTCGGACGTGTATTCATTAAGTTACAAATATTTTGGTGAAGCCGCGCTGGTCTGTGAGCCAGAACGTGACAGACTTTAAAGGTTGAATTCAAAAATTCACCTAGAGCAATTCTGAAGCTATTTAGTTCCAAATTTTATATATGTTTTAGAATTTGAAGTCTAAATTCTGGAAATTCAAACGGATTGCAATTCCAATGCATATTCATTAAGTTACAAATATTTTGGTGATGCCACACTGGTCTGTGAGCCAGAACGTGACAGACTTTAAAGGTTGAATTCAAAAATTCACCTACAGCAATTCTGAAGCTATTTAGTTCCGAATTTTACATATGTTTTATAATTTGAAGTCTAGTTTTTGGAAGTTCAAATGGATCGCAATTCAGACGCGTATTCATTAAGTTACAAATATTTTGGTGATGCCGTGCTAGTCTGTGAGCCAGAACGTGAAGGAATTTAAGGGTTGATTTTAAAAATTCACCTAGAGGCATTCTGAAGTTATTTGTTTCCAAATTTTAGATATGTTTTAGAATTTGAAGTCTAAATTCTGGAAATTCAAATGGATTGCAATTACGATGCATATTCATTAAGTTACAAATATTTTGGTGAAGCCGCGCTGGTGTGTGAGCCAGAACGTGACAGACTTTAAAGGTTAAATTCAAAAATTCACTTAGAGCAATTCTGAAGCTATTTAGTTCCGAATTTTAGATATGTTTTAGAATTTGAAGTCTGGTTTCTGGAAGTTCAGATGGATCGCAATTCGGACGTGTATTCATTAAGTTACAGATATTTTGGTGAAGTCGTGCTAGTCTGTGAGCCAGAACGTGACGGAATTTAAAGGTTGATTTCAAAAATTCACCTAGAGCCATTCTGAAGTTATTTGTTTCCAAATTTTAGATATGTTTTAGGATTTGAAGTCTAAATTCTGGAAATTCAAACGGATTGCAATTCCGATACATATTCATTAAGTCACAAATATTTTGGTGGAGTCGCGCTAGTCCGTGAGCCAGAACGTCCAGAATTTAAAGTGTCAAAATTGAAGACACAGCGAAAGGGACACAATATAAGCCAAAGCACTTAGAAAAACTTTATTAATGGTGGAATCCACTGCCCAATCAAGTGCAAGAAATAAAGAAGTAAAACAAGATGATATATGTAGCCTAATCTAAACATAACTTGTAATTGAGCAAGTCTTGACGGCTAGCTGCTAGGCGTTGCCGCTTTTCTTCCAGATGAGCGGAATCATCGTCAGTCGCCAAATCCATGCCATCGTACGAAGAGATTTCGTTCTCAACAGCTGAAACCTTCAATTGTATCTCCTCAAGCTCTTTCTTGGCAGCTTCGATAATGGCCTGCAGCTTCTTCAATTTAGCCTTGGTGGTCTTTAGCAGCTCTTGTGTTGAACCCCAAAAATTACCCTTTCTTTAAGAAAAGATAGTTTCGGGTATATTTTCAACAAAAGGGGACTCCAAAGGGTTTTTTTTGGAGTCGCCACCTAATTTAAGGATTATTAGGAACCTAAGTTAATTAAAGAGTGCAATTTATTCTTTATTTAAAAGAAATTAAATTAAAATCAGAGATTCATAGGTAAGTGGTTCTATTAAATTCGAAAGAAGGTCCTTATTACGGGAGCACTTTCGAAAATCCGCTAAAAGCGGTTAATCCGGCGATTTTCACGAATTTTATTAAGGATAATAAATATATATAAAGCTAATTTTATAAGGATAATATGAATAATATAAATAAGATAAGATTTTAATTATGCCGATACTTAGGTAAATAAATGATCCAATTTAAGATTCATAAAATAGATAATGAAATAATAATCAATTAATTAATTAATTAAGTAAAGGCTAAATGAAGTTAGATAATAAAATAAAACAAACTAGATAAATGATTGGATAATAATAGAGGATTAATTAATTGATTGAATAAATAGATAAATAAATAAACAAATAAATAAGTTAATTAAATAAATGATTACTTGCCAATTTCAATTAAATGAATAATAATCGATTAATTAGATAAATAAATAAATAAATGTTTAATTGATTAAATAAATGATTAATTGAAATTAAATAAATTAAATTAAGTAAATAGATAAATAAATAAAGGATTAAAATTTAGTTAATTAACTAAATAAATAAATTAGATTAAATAAATAAATAATTGAATATTAATATAATCAATAAATAAGTAATTCCAATGCAAATTATGACGAAGGTACGATTTTAATCGAATTTTGTTTGCACTCGTTAATTGCCAAATGATTCTAAATATCCATAAATAAATTGGCGATTCGCAAAGAAATGATACAAAAGCATTCATATAAAAGAAAACAATTTAAGTGATTTACAATAATTATTCATAATTCAAATACCATTTCTATTCTACAGGGCTCCTAAAACATGTTTTTCTAAAGAGGACGGGAAAGAGAGAGTTCAGAAAGTAGAACCCGGAAGCGCAACTCATAATTTGAGCCTTGGACTTTGTGATTTTCATTTTTTCTTTCTTTACATTTTCGGGGATATCAAGTCCCGAAAATGCGGAGCGGATCAAATAACTCTGAATGCATGGAGCCATCCCATTTGTGAGTTTAGCAACTCGTCCCAAATGTGTTCGTGCAAAGAAAATATAAGAGATAAGGATTAGCGTACTACTTGATTGCAAACAGGAAAGTAAAGAAGGAAAGCACGATCTTAAAATAAATTGTGAAGTCACATTATTTCCATAACCCATAAAATTTATAAGGAGATGACCTAACATGATTTAATTGAATGAGAACATAACTATCTTTAATTTAAACAATGTCATTTCACAAGTCTAAAGGTCAAACAAACTTGTAGGCAGAGACCTCAAATGCCAAACCTATCTTACATAAATAGTATCCAAGGATTATATTTTAGATGTTTTACATCATGCAAAAGGATGGTATTTACACCAAGTAAGTGTTTGAAACATTCAGTAATTTATCTTTTGTATCCAATTACTACACATCACAATAAAAGCAGTTATTACGACCTAGGCCTGATCATTCAATAAACAGTAATGCATATTTCAAGTTTGAGGCAGTACTGTTACGTCTTTGTGTTGAGGTATGGTAACTACAACAGTTTGTAGTGAATGCCACTAATATAGTAGCATCTCTCTTTTGATACTTCAACAATGGTTTGCGTACAGTAACATCTTAAGTAACTATTACTACATATGCTGTAGAGGAAGTCATATGACAGATTTACAATGAGTGCTATGGTACTCGGTCCAGAGAAAATTAGTTAGAGTATATTATCAACCAAACGTCTGAGTATTTTTTAATGCATACAAAAATATGAACAGAAAATAGAAGATCGACTTCCTAATTAACTAAACTCATCAAGAATCACATTTTCTTCATCTTCCGAGCTATACAATTAACATGAGTCAAAAGCAAGCAAAGGGCTACATAGTGTTCCTTTTAGGGCAAAATAATTTAACACAGGCTTTTCCTTTAGGATACATTCCAGAATATGCATTGAGAGTACTTTGTGTAACTTTAAAACCAAGAAAATATTGTGAAAAGATACAAATGGGCAAAATCAATCTTCATTCCAGTATGCGAATTTAGCTCACATCCATCTAGTCTGAATCCTATAATACCATTACTTAGCTGACTCAAAGGGAATAAAAATCATTCAAAAGGGAAAGAACTGGGCCAGCATGTGAATCAGAGAGGAGCATGAACTTAAACTCGAAAAAGACTCAATCAGACACTAAAAGAAACTGCTCCAACTCAAAATGACTTTTGACACCTCTATGAACTAGAAAACCTGAAGCCATCACTTAGCCAAAGACCATCTCAATCACACCTGAAACTAAAAAAAAAACAATGAAACTCATTCCTGTTTTCCCCAAAGATTGAAACCGCTGCATAAACATGAGAAGATCTTCCCAGAACCCCAGCATACCACAGAACCAAGAGGCCTAAAGCAAACCCCTTTAACCAAACCAGGACCAGACTAGCAAACTACCTCACATGCACCTGCAAACAAACAACTTAAACCTACACACTGAATTACCATAGCAGACCCTGAAATCAAAGAATACACCAGCACACTACCAGGACATAAACAGCTCTCTCATTGCCTGTATAGCAAGACAAATAACCTGAAACACCCTTATATGCCATCCTAGACTCCCTCCTTTTCACAAACCACTACAGGCCCTCACAAGCTAGACCTAAGCCACCAGAAACAAACTCCAAACCTCCAGGATCTCCTCCAAACAACCTACCAAACAGATACCCTGAACAACTCATTCTACTATTAGAAACTGAGGCTACTCCCCTGAAACATTAGCATCTACGAACAGCCTACTCCCTCCATTCATCAAACCATCCAGACCCTAAGCTCCTAAAGCCATATGCAGACTCCCTTTCACTCACAGACCTAACACCCTTTACCTTCAAAGCATCCTGGAACAATTCAGGATATTCCATGCACTCACAAAGAACAGAACAGCCCCTCACAGCTCACCAAAATAACAGGAAATCTAAACAACCTCTATCTACCTCTTTTAACCCCTTGAAACTCTGCATTCAAACAAACTGCCAACAAACTGATTTTCTCTATGAATCTGCAAGCCTTACATATATCACCACATCCTCATGAGCTACCTAAAGCAACTACTGACAAAACCAGACCCCTTTACACATCATTTCCAAACCAGAAAGTGAACAGAATAGCAACAACCATTTCAAACTCTCCTTGAGCAGTCTTTTAACTAAACGAAAATCAGAACATTATATCTTCTCCTTCTTACTTCAGAACCAGCAAAACAAAATCAAACTCAACATAAACCATGTGAAATAACACCCTTGTTAAAGATTTTACCTTAAAACTGAAACAAAGAGCTTATTTCAAGCTGTTTACATAATACATCTAAACTAAACAACATATGAGTCATAAAGAACTAATCACATACCACTAAAACTGAACTAGAAAAATCAGGAAAATAAGAGAAAAGGTTAAGATTTTTACCTTTTTGCGGGCAGTGAACTAAGGCGTTAAATCTGAAAATAATCGCGACTCAACTAAGCGACGCGAATGGAGTCGTCGACTCGAATAGCGACGCGACGACACAAATGAGGTAGCGATAATAGCAATCCAACCAGGAACAAAACCAAAGACTGAATACTATCTCTATGTTCTTTTAAAGAAAAGGTTAAGCTAAAATGTATAGGTTTTTCTGTGTCTCTTTTTTCTCCCCCCTAAAATGAACTGAATAAGAAGTATATATACCTGCTAGGCTAGGGTTTCAGGATTTTGGCTCCAACTCTTGAAAATCAGCCCCCCAATTTTGCAATTTCTTGTTAGATAAGGGTTTAAATTGTCTCACCTCCTAAAGGTGGTACAATTTTAATCCTTATCCAAACAAAATGCCCGTTGGGAAATAAGCATCCACGGCTTGGATCGATCTCGAGTTTAAACAAACGGACAAGATGAAAACGCGTAGCTTTTGTACGAAAAAGGAGAGGGAAAACGTGGGGGGACCAGCTGGCGTTGACTTTGGACTGTTGTAGCTGAGATTTGAGAGTGAAAAATTTAGGGGATCGGGTTGAACGGGTAGGGATTTGGGAACCGGGTTTAGGGGAAATGGGAATCGGGTTGCTGAATGTGAGGGACTGATGGTGTATGCGTGTGTATTGTGGTATGTGGGCCGGGTTATGGACTGAAAAGGGTTATGCAAATGGGCTAGATTTTAGGCTTTAACGTTTTTGGCCCCTCAATTAGGATTAAATGAGTAATTGAGGGTGCTGCGCGGGTAGGACAGAAATTAGGATATGCCTTGTAAATTTAGTCTTTCTTTTGAAATTAATTAATTTACTTTAACCAAATTTAATTAACTAATTTTAATTTAATTAATTTTAATCAACTAATTTTAACTTAAATTTATTTTAATAATTGATTCTCATTTAAATAATTAGTCATTAATTAAATCTCGGGACGAAATTGGGTGTCAACAGCTGCCCCTCTTTACCCGAAAAGGATGAAAGAGTTTTCAGGGTAAAGAAAGTTGACGTGAAAACCAATTTCGTCACGGTAAAGCCAACACTTCAATTCCAAGGACCGAAATGCGAGGCTTATGGACATGGCCGAACTCCGGTTTCTGAGTTGCCTACATATCTCGGGCTGAAAGAGAATCAGGCCATATGTAGTTCGACGACATTTAGGCACGAAACTCGCACGATTGACAAAAGAAAGGACGCACGAATAGGAAAGAATTCAAACTGACGCCTAATCTGAAATGAAAGATTAGGTAAGAATTTGCTTGTTCGAGTGCGATTCTTCAGATCCTCGTTGACGAGTCTAGCTCATATCAATGATTGCCCCAGTTCACTGCTAAGAAAAAGTTCCACGTTATGCTCCAAATGCTGCTGCGGTATGGCCAAAATTCTGTAAAGACTTAACAAACGGTAAGCGAGCAACTGCTAATAAACTATAATAATTGGAATAAGAAATAAAAGAGTGATAACATAAAATTATAAATGCGGGTTGCGATATCATCAATAAGTTCTTCCTTCGGCCAACTGACGAGATGCTCCGCCCGGAGAACCTCTAAGCTGATCATTATTCAATATTGCATGACAACCGACATCGCAAAACACTCCGGAAGCGGTGCTTCAGCCGACTTGTCTTGGACTATCATCTACCTGAAGGAAATCTGCACATCCTATTTGTGGGTGGAAGGACCCGAGATATCCTATTTATGGGTGGAAAGACCCAAATATCCTATTCATGGGTGGAAGGACCCGAGATATCCTATTCGTGGGTGGAAGGACCCGAGATATCCTATTCGTGGGTGGAAGGACCCGAGATATCCTATTTGTGGGTGGAAGAACCCGATATATCCTATTTATGGGTGGAAGGACCCAAATATCCTATTCGTGGGTGGAAGGACCCGAATATCCTATTCATGGGTGGAAGGACCCGAATATCCTATTTGTGGGTGGAAGGACCCAAATATCCTATTCGTGGGTGGAGGGACCCAAATATCCTATTCATGGGTGGAAGGACCCGAGATATCCTATTCGTGGGTGGAAGGACCCGAGATATCCTATTCGTGGGTGGAAGGACCCGAGATATCCTATTTGTGGGTGGAAGAACCCGATATATCCTATTTGTGGGTGGAAGGACCCAAATATCCTATTCGTGGGTGGAAGGACCCGAATATCCTATTCGTGGGTGGAAGGACCCGAATATCCTATTTGTGGGTGGAAGGACCCAAAGTATCCTATTTGTGGGTGGAAGGACCCAAATATCCTATTCGTGGGTGGAAAGACCCAAATATCCTATTTGTGGGTGGATAAACCCTGATATCCTATTTGTGGGTGGAAGGACCCAGATATCCTGCAAAATCTGAAATCATCTAGCATGTGCTGGTGATGCGATAATCGATCAAAAGCTAAAATAGAGTTGTTCTGCATATGCGATAAGGCAAATATTCTTCGAGGAACTAACAGTTGCGAGTTCTTGTTGTTTCGCTGCTTGAGATTTCTGCATTCAAAGAAAAATTGTAAGTAATATAAAATTTCTGGGAAGTTGCGACACTTTGCATTGCTCCTTCCACCTTGATGCTGAACTTTGCGGTAAATGCAAAATTTGCCCCTGTTTAATCAAAGAACAATTGTTAGTTTTTGATCAAATAACGGTTGCCTTGATTGAACACTTAATTGGGCTTCGAATCTGCATTTTACTTGCATGGCGATCAAATGTGTTGTTGTTGCGAAAAATGTGACATTCTTGAAACTCTTCTCTTTGCACAAGATAAACCATCTATAACTGCTTTGGCTTGGGTTATTTGGGAAAAATGAAATTTCATTGATTTTGGGACTAAGCGCAATAAGGGTAGCAAAACATAACGTAGTTCATTACAACTAGGATGAATAAAATTGCAACAGAGTAGTTAAAACATAAGATAGTTGGGCAATAAAATGCCATTTCAAGCTGCAAAAAATGCGGTCTTTTCAATCTTCTTAGCTTGCAAACCGCTTCTTCTTTGAATATCTTGTGGTTGATGCCTCGCCTTTAACAAAAATTGTGCCTGCAGGAGGAATGTTGCAATTACCACTGAATGGATCTTCTTGCACTATTATTTTGCCATTATCAATCAAGCTTTGAATTTTGTATCTCAAGCCACTGCATTCTTCAGTATCATGACCTTGGATATTTGAATGATAAGCACAATGCTTTAATGGATCAAAATGTGGAGGCAAGTGCTTGGGAATTGTTCCTTTCCTTGGTTGCAAAAGTCCTTCAGCTTGCAATTTTTCAAATATGCTACTTACAGACTCTTCTAGAGGGGGTGAATGTATTCGACTTCCTCTTCTTTGACACTGGATAATCGGAATATGATTGTTGAAACTGACTTTGAGAGCCTTGCAAATTTGAGGGTTTCTCTGATTGAGTGGTGTGCCCAAATAAACCAGAAGGGATTTTTTCTGTTGCTATGCCTTCTTCTATCATTTTTCCCAATTGGATCAATTCAGAGAAAGTGCTTGCATTATTGACAACCATTTTGGCATAGTATATGCCTTCTTGCATGTCAATGAAAGCTGCTATTAACTTCTTCTCAGACAAGGGAGGATGCATCTTAGAAGCCTCTAACCTCCACCTCATAGCATATTCTGCAAAAGACTCATGAGACATCCTCTTAATGTTGTGCATATCAAACACATCGGGATCTCCTACTATGTTGAACTTGTATTGTTCCACAAAGTCATGAGCCATATCCTCCCATGTGTGCCATTTGGAAAAATCTTGTTTGGTATACCATGCAAGTGCCATCCCTGATAAACTTTGAATGAAAAATGTCATCCGCAAAGCTTCATTCTTGCCAATTCCAATCAATCTGCCGCAATAATCTTTCAAATGAGCATAGGGATTCCCCTTTCCATCGAAAGTGTTGAATTTTGGTATCTGATACCCATGTGGAAGCTCAATGTCTGGGTGAATGCATAAGTCTTCATAGCATACACTCTGAATGTTCCTAGAGCGCAACTCATCTTTAATGACCTTGTGCAAATTGCGGATTTGTCTCTGCATGCTATGTAAATTAGTTGTCTCAACTTCTTTTCTAGGCAATTCTCGTGGGCGCACTATCACTTGATTTGATTGACTCCCGACAGCAGGCATAGTGCTAAAAGGTGGTTGGCATAAAGTTGCAGCTGACCAAGCATTTGGATTGGTAAGATATTCTTGTGAGTTTTGTGGATATACGGTATGTATAGGCATTGGGTAATGAGGCATTGTTGAGTAAGGTGGATTAAAGGTAAAGCTTGTATTTGGCAAAGGTTTGCTAGTGTTGACAAAGTTGACAATCCTATTCCTTTGGACCACATGTTCTTCAACATCATCATTCTGCTCTTGCAAGATACCCATACCAGAACTGGTTGGCCGAAGCTGCTTTGCCATGTTGTTTTGTCCTTGATGCAGATTCTCAGCCATTTCAGTGTTCAATGCTAGCCAACCTTTAACAAATGAATTCTACACATTGAACAAAAGCAAGTTAATACGTAAAATGATAATGCATGCATAAAATTTCAAATGTAAAATAAGCCATTAGGCCGAATAGATGGGACCAAAATCCCGACTCAACACATGAGTAAAATATTTAAGAGTTTGAAACTCAATGATCAACAAAATTTGATTTTTCAAGACGCGAATTGAGGAAAACAAGAAAGTTTTACTAAATTAGTATGCGTGCTAGACCATTTTGACACAAATTGCTAAAATGGTCGGCTTATTTTGGACATCAATGCTTTGCTCGACTATCGATTCTTGTTTGTCGCATAACAATCTGTACCAATTCATAGAAAAAAACCGCTTCTGATAACTATGAAATCAACATCAATGTCTTCAATTTTCCTTCGCACAATTTTGCCCCAGTTATAACTTCAACATTTCAACTTGTTTTGCAAAAATTGCCCCAGTTATGATTTCAACATTGCAAAAATTGCCCCAGTTATGATTTCAACATTGCAAAAATTGCCCCAGTTATTACTTTCAAAACTTCAAACTACTTATCAAAAGCTGCCCCGGTTGCAATCTCCCACGTCTTCTACTTGCTTTGCAAAATTTGCCCCAGTTTCTATCTTTGGAAAAATTAAAATTTAAATACTAAAGGGTCGAGCCCGATGAAGGAGCCTACGTATCCCTCCTTGGGAATCAGACCGTGCGTAGTTCTGCTTACATAGAAGAGATTTTCCAAATGATGGTGTAACCGAAACTCGATATGAGTTGCCTACGCTTCCCGCCTTGGGAAACCGGTTACCGTAGTTTGCTTACATAAAAATAGAGTTAACATTCATAATTTGATATTCTTTCTTTTCTTTTCTTTCAACAAGCTAACAAAAGGAAATTACAATAATTACTTCCTAATAATGCGAATAAACTAACTTCTACTTCTGCAACTCTACTGCTTTTCTGGAACTTGATAAACGCCTAAATGCCCTTCTTCGAGGGATTTTCCTTTGCATATGGTAAGATTAAGACAAAAGGTTCGCCAATGCCGTTTGTGGGTAGAATTTTGACATGGCCAGATTTGATCAAGCTTTCAACTTTCTTCTTAAATAAAGTGCATTCTTCAATATTGTGCCCCTCCATCCCTGAATGGTAAGTACAAAATTTCCTCAAATTTTCAGGCTTACGTGACCAACACGGCTTTGGTTTTGCAAGATATACCAAACCGACCTTCAGAAGCCTTTCAAACAGGTTTGCATAAGATCCTGGTATTGGTGTGAATGCAACAGCAGATGCTTTGTGGCTGCTTGACTGAAAACCTGGATTAACAACCACTTTCTCGATGTTATAAGGTTTTTCTGCTATGGGTGGCAAAGGGCTTGGCATAACCGCTTTTCCTTTGTCTTTAGATTGCGCCTCAACTAAGCCACACATTCTCTTGTCAGTTATTGCAACCGGCTCCACTTGAAGCTCTGCAGATTTTCTTTTCAATGGACTGCCCTTTGCCAGAATCGGGTTCGAGAATTCATAATGCGCGACAAAGTCCCGGGCTAGTTTATCCCAATTGTCCAATTTCCAAGGACCTCGTACGGCAAACCATGTCAAAGCTGGTTCCTTAAGTGTCCTAGCAAACATCATCAACTTGGTTTCATTTCTTGGTCCATACCTTACGACCCAGCCAAGGTAGGCTTTCAAGTGATCATGAGGATTTCCTGTCCCGTCATACATTGGTGGATCAGCTGAGTCAAAAACATCCACATGTTCACTTTCTGCCTCCCCTAAGCTTATTTGAGATGGTAGAGCATTCTCATCTATCATTGTGCCATTGCTATCTTTAGCATTGGGAAGCCCTTTCCCGTTGCTTTTCTCATTGCTCGTCTTTGGGGAGCCACCAAATTCCTTTTCCAAAAGGAATGCATGCAAATTAGGGAACTGTTGAGCATCACACTCAAATGCTGGAGCTACTTGCATTGTAGGAGGTGCAACAGTATAAATAGGAGCAACAGGAGCACTTGGTCCTGGGCTTGGCACGTTACGCACTGGATTGCGAGCATCCATGAGCGCGACAACCAATTCAGTAATACTATCAAGTCTCTTCTCCAAACTTGCTACGGTTGCTTCAAGCTTGTTAACCTTGGCTTGGTGGAGTTCATCACTTTCGGTCAAATCAATCACAACAGTTTGGCGAGCCATAGGTCCTGATCTTGATGTTCAAAATAATTAACCCTTTAGGAACGCATACCGAATTTAATAAAAATTCATTAAAGATGAAACTGACGGGTCAACTTATTCAAAAAGGAAAAATCGAGCCAGTACTGAAAAAGACCTAAAAGTTTGAGCAGGACACTCATTTTGTTAAAGCAAACCAGATGCGAAAATGCTTGTTTAACTCTGAAGTTATTTTCAAAAGGAAGATACACTTGCAAATACTTTAAATAATTTTGCAAAATGAGAAGGCTGGGGTTAAAATAACATTTAAAAGGCGTTTTAAAATAATGGTATGCATGAATTCTGATGATAGATAAATGTGTTCATAAAGCGGTTTAACTTTTACAAAAGATAGGTTGAAATAACATAACGTTAATCTTACCATACCACCGAACAAATTCAATCACAGCGCAATCAGTGCCAACAAATTTCAAGCAAGCAGCACATATTTAGCAAGTAATCGCATATTGGACAGATAATTTGACATGTGGCAACCACAAGTAATTGGGCGTAAATAAAAAATGCGAACGCTTCCTAACCTGTAAAGTGCCTCTTTGTGCCAGAGGTGGGCCTAAGACGCGCAAACAAGTGGTAACGAAAAATAGTTCATGCCAGTTTTGAGCAATTCAGATTTAGAGTAAGTGATAAATAGTAACAATAATTGATAACAATCGGCTCTCCGCCTCAACATTGCAATTCCATTATCCCAACTAACTTCCAAAATTGATGTCAACTCGAAATTCTAACATAGCTTATGCTCTCCACAACATCTGCACCAAATTTCTAAACTCAAATGCCTAAAACCTGAAATAATCCTCCATACCTTTTGCAAATATCCACACTTCTCCAATCACAACTCCCAATTATTTCACAACATCCAGGGGTGAGATTTCGACTGCCTTCACAATACCGGACTGCAAATCATGAAAGGCGCCAATTGGCCTTTCAAAAATAAAACCTCACTGGTCCTCGGCTTCAGACAAGCCTCTCAGTTTCCTAGGTTTTGCAAGGCTCACAGACCTTGTTCATAGGGCTCTTCACTGGTCCTCGGCTTTAATCAAGCCTCTCAGTTTTCTAGGTAGCCAAGACCACACTGGTCTTCAAGGAGGGATCCCATTGGTCGTTTATAGACATAGGGGCTTCACTCTCCTAGTATGCGACAAGCATACTTCAATTATCATGAATGCAGCTGGACAGTCACATAGGCCTGCACACACGCAAAGCCATTCACGAGAGGGACCCCACTGATCCTTTCAGAGACACCAGGGGCTTCGCCTCTTAGATATCACTACACCAGGCCATCTCCAAAACATAAATCAACCAAATCTGCCGAACTTTCCTCCAGACTGCAATTTTGTCTATGATCTCAAATCTGCTACATTCTTCCATTTTCTAACCTAAAAGACAACATAGGAGACAAAATTCCAAATCTAATTTTGCTCAAAACATGGTTAGGACTGAGGATTCGTTATCACACAACACATAATATGCATTGTCATTAGGTTTCAAGAACCCGCTGACGTAAGGGCGGTTTCCTAACTATGGAGGCGGTATCAAGGACCGGGTCCAGACTAAGGTGTAAATGCATGCATGCTCCTAAAAGCTCCGTCTAAGAGTGGGCTAACGGTTGAGGCTGATCCAGACCTATGCGGGATAAACCTGGCCCCATAAACCAGTAAAACCGGCCATGACAAAACCAGGCAAACCATACCCCAACTAACTTTGGTGACACGAAAGAAATTCAGATACCTAGGAAGGGCAATGCCCTTCCTGCATAACTACCCGTCAAGCGGGTACCCCGTGATGAAATCGAGGAGGTGAAAGAGAATTGACAGGCTCGATGAGGGAGGAAATATGAACGGAATGCAGACTATGCACAAATAAAACATGCTTCAATACATTCATTTCCAACAGTTAATTCTACGCATGCAAACAAATAAAGAGTTAAGCTACGCATACATACAATCAACACATATATAAAGAAAGCAAATTCGTGAAAATCTTTTGGTTAGAACCATTTGCGTATCCCCAGCGGAGTCGCCATGCTGTTGAACCCCAAAAATTACCCTTTCTTTAAGAAAAGATAGTTTCGGGTATATTTTCAACAAAATGGGACTCCAAAGGGTTTTTTTTGGAGTCGCCACCTAATTTAAGGATTATTAGGAACCTGAGTTAATTAAAGAGTGCAATTTATTCTTTATTTAAAAGAAATTAAATTAAAATCAGAGATTCATAGGTAAGTGGTTCTATTAAATTCGAAAGAAGGTCCTTATTACGGGAGCACTTTCGAAAATCCGCTAAAAGCGGTTAATCCGGCGATTTTCACGAATTTTATTAAGGATAATAAATATATATAAAGCTAATTTTATAAGGATAATATGAATAATATAAATAAGATAAGATTTTATTTAATTATGCCGATACTTAGGTAAATAAATGATCCAATTTAAGATTCATAAAATAGATAATGAAATAATACTCAATTAATTAATTAATTAATTAAGTAAAGGCTAAATGAAGTTAGATAATAAAATAAAACAAACTAGATAAATGATTGGATAATAATAGAGGATTAATTAATTGATTGAATAAATAGATAAATAAATAAACAAATAAATAACTTAATTAAATAAATGATTACTTGCCAATTTCAATTAAATGAATAATAATCGATTAATTAGATAAATAAATAAATAAATGTTTAATTGATTAAATAAATGATTAATTGAAATTAAATAAATTAAATTAAGTAAATAGATAAATAAATAAAGGATTAAAATTTAGTTAATTAACTAAATAAATAAATTAGATTAAATAAATAAATAATTAAATATTAATATAATCAATAAATAAGTAATTCCAATGCAAATTATGACGAAGGTACGATTTTAATCGAATTTTGTTTGCACTCGTTAATTGCCAAATGATTCTAAATATCCATAAATAAATTGGCGATTCGCAAAGAAATGATACAAAAGCATTCATATAAAAGAAAACAATTTAAGTGATTTACAATAATTATTCATAATTCAAATACCATTTCTATTCTACAGGGCTCCTAAAACATGTTTTTCTAAAGAGGACGGGAAAGAGAGAGTTCAGAAAGTAGAACCCGGAAGCGCAACTCATAATTTGAGCCTTGGACTTTGTGATTTTCATTTTTTCTTTCTTTACATTTTCGGGGATATCAAGTCCCGAAAATGCGGAGCGGATCAAATAACTCTGAATGCATGGAGCCATCCCATTTGTGAGTTTAGCAACTCGTCCCAAATGTGTTCGTGCAAAGAAAATATAAGAGATAAGGATTATCGTACTACTTGATTGCAAACAGGAAAGTAAAGAAGGAAAGCACGATCTTAAAATAAATTGTGAAGTCACATTATTTCCATAACCCATAAAATTTATAAGGAGATGACCTAACATGATTTAATTGAATGAGAACATAACTATCTTTAATTTAAACAATGTCATTTCACAAGTCTAAAGGTCAAACAAACTTGTAGGCAGAGACCTCAAATGCCAAACCTATCTTACATAAATAGTATCCAAGGATTATATTTTAGATGTTTTACATCATGCAAAAGGATGGTATTTACACCAAGTAAGTGTTTGAAACATTCAGTAATTTATCTTTTGTATCCAATTACTACACATCACAATAAAAGCAGTTATTACGACCTAGGCCTGATCATTCAATAAACAGTAATGCATATTTCAAGTTTGAGGCAGTACTGTTACGTCTTTGTGTTGAGGTATGGTAACTACAACAGTTTGTAGTGAATGCCACTAATATAGTAGCATCTCTCTTTTGATACTTCAACAATGGTTTGCGTACAGTAACATCTTAAGTAACTATTACTACATATGCTGTAGAGGAAGTCATATGACAGATTTACAATGAGTGCTATGGTACTCGGTCCAGAGAAAATTAGTTAGAGTATATTATCAACCAAACGTCTGAGTATTTTTTAATGCATACAAAAATATGAACAGAAAATAGAAGATCGACTTCCTAATTAACTAAACTCATCAAGAATCACATTTTCTTCATCTTCCGAGCTATACAATTAACATGAGTCAAAAGCAAGCAAAGGGCTACATAGTGTTCCTTTTAGGGCAAAATAATTTAACACAGGCTTTTCCTTTAGGATACATTCCAGAATATGCATTGAGAGTACTTTGTGTAACTTTAAAACCAAGAAAATATTGTGAAAAGATACAAATGGGCAAAATCAATCTTCATTCCAGTATGCGAATTTAGCTCACATCCATCTAGTCTGAATCCTATAATACCATTACTTAGCTGACTCAAAGGGAATAAAAATCATTCAAAAGGGAAAGAACTGGGCCAGCATGTGAATCAGAGAGGAGCATGAACTTAAACTCGAAAAAGACTCAATCAGACACTAAAAGAAACTGCTCCAACTCAAAATGACTTTTGACACCTCTATGAACTAGAAAACCTGAAGCCATCACTTAGCCAAAGACCATCTCAATCACACCTGAAACTAAAAAAAAACAATGAAACTCATTCCTGTTTTCCCCAAAGATTGAAACCGCTGCATAAACATGAGAAGATCTTCCCAGAACCCCAGCATACCACAGAACCAAGAGGCCTAAAGCAAACCCCTTTAACCAAACCAGGACCAGACTAGCAAACTACCTCACATGCACCTGCAAACAAACAACTTAAACCTACACACTGAATTACCATAGCAGACCCTGAAATCAAAGAATACACCAGCACACTACCAGGACATAAACAGCTCTCTCATTGCCTGTATAGCAAGACAAATAACCTGAAACACCCTTATATGCCATCCTAGACTCCCTCCTTTTCACAAACCACTACAGGCCCTCACAAGCTAGACCTAAGCCACCAGAAACAAACTCCAAACCTCCAGGATCTCCTCCAAACAACCTACCAAACAGATACCCTGAACAACTCATTCTACTATTAGAAACTGAGGCTACTCCCCTGAAACATTAGCATCTACGAACAGCCTACTCCCTCCATTCATCAAACCATCCAGACCCTAAGCTCCTAAAGCCATATGCAGACTCCCTTTCACTCACAGACCTAACACCCTTTACCTTCAAAGCATCCTGGAACAATTCAGGATATTCCATGCACTCACAAAGAACAGAACAGCCCCTCACAGCTCACCAAAATAACAGGAAATCTAAACAACCTCTATCTACCTCTTTTAACCCCTTGAAACTCTGCATTCAAACAAACTGCCAACAAACTGATTTTCTCTATGAATCTGCAAGCCTTACATATATCACCACATCCTCATGAGCTACCTAAAGCAACTACTGACAAAACCAGACCCCTTTACACATCATTTCCAAACCAGAAAGTGAACAGAATAGCAACAACCATTTCAAACTCTCCTTGAGCAGTCTTTTAACTAAACGAAAATCAGAACATTATATCTTCTCCTTCTTACTTCAGAACCAGCAAAACAAAATCAAACTCAACATAAACCATGTGAAATAACACCCTTGTTAAAGATTTTACCTTAAAACTGAAACAAAGAGCTTATTTCAAGCTGTTTACATAATACATCTAAACTAAACAACATATGAGTCATAAAGAACTAATCACATACCACTAAAACTGAACTAGAAAAATCAGGAAAATAAGAGAAAAGGTTAAGATTTTTACCTTTTTGCGGGCAGTGAACTAAGGCGTTAAATCTGAAAATAATCGCGACTCAACTAAGCGACGCGAATGGAGTCGTCGACTCGAATAGCGACGCGACGACACAAATGAGGTAGCGATAATAGCAATCCAACCAGGAACAAAACCAAAGACTGAATACTATCTCTATGTTCTTTTAAAGAAAAGGTTAAGCTAAAATGTATAGGTTTTTCTGTGTCTCTTTTTTCTCCCCCCTAAAAATGAACTGAATAAGAAGTATATATACCTGCTAGGCTAGGGTTTCAGGATTTTGGCTCCAACTCTTGAAAATCAGCCCCCCAATTTTGCAATTTCTTGTTAGATAAGGGTTAAAATTGTCTCACCTCCTAAAGGTGGTACAATTTTAATCCTTATCCAAACAAAATGCCCGTTGGGAAATAAGCATCCACGGCTTGGATCGATCTCGAGTTTAAACAAACGGACAAGATGAAAACGCGTAGCTTTTGTACGAAAAAGGAGAGGGAAAACGTGGGGGGACCAGCTGGCGTTGACTTTGGACTGTTGTAGCTGAGATTTGAGAGTGAAAAATTTAGGGGATCGGGTTGAACGGGTAGGGATTTGGGAACCGGGTTTAGGGGAAATGGGAATCGGGTTGCTGAATGTGAGGGACTGATGGTGTATGCGTGTGTATTGTGGTATGTGGGCCGGGTTATGGACTGAAAAGGGTTATGCAAATGGGCTAGATTTTAGGCTTTAACATTTTTGGCCCCTCAATTAGGATTAAATGAGTAATTGAGGGTGCTGCGCGGGTAGGACAGAAATTAGGATATGCCTTGTAAATTTAGTCTTTCTTTTGAAATTAATTAATTTACTTTAACCAAATTTAATTAACTAATTTTAATTTAATTAATTTTAATCAACTAATTTTAACTTAAATTTATTTTAATAATTGATTCTCATTTAAATAATTAGTCATTAATTAAATCTCGGGACGAAATTGGGTGTCAACATCTTGTTTATACGAAATTAGCTCACCCTTCTCGGTTTCTTCTAACTGGAATGATTGAAGACGCTCATTGGCTTTTGAAAGTAGTTCCATCTTTCTAGCTTCACTCGTCTTGTCAGCCAAATGGGATCGTTCTTGGTCATACGAAGTAGCAAGCTCGAAGAGGGAATCCATCAAGTCCTTCAAAGGTGAAAAATCGGTAACTTTTTATCCTTGCATCTCCTCAAAAATGACCTCGAATTCTTCCCTAAGCTCTGGAATAGCGTCTAATTCAATTTTAGAAATTTTTCCGCATATGTCCTCCCAAAGGCCGGAAATTAGCATCTTTTTGTGCTTAAAAACGACACTTTTTCCCTCAAAAATAGAAACAACATCATTTGGTATGCGAGGGGTCTCTCTTAAAGTAGAAGACGACTTTGTTGAGCCTTTGTCGTGGCGAACAGAGGATGCTTCTTGCTCCTGCTCGATAACATTATTCTGCAAATAAAAATAATAATAATTAAGAGTGAGTAAATAAAAAGGGGGCATCAACCTAGTCAGCCATCAATGTCTTTTCAGAACACTCAACACTGTGAACCTCAACTTCCTACGCAAGCTTTTCGATTGAGGTCTCTTTTTGGAGAAGTTCCTCTGATGGCACTTTCTTGCGTTTCCAGCAACGATCTTCATTAGTGCTCCCGCTGCTGTCTTGCGAAAGACATTTTTTTAGAAGAATTGAAAATTCTGTTATGACCATTCAATAAGGGTGTCCCATTGTCATCTTGAAAATCTTGAACATGGATTGTCTCAGTAGGCACCTCCGCAGACGGTTTAAGTCTCTTGACCTTACCTTTGCTTGGTTTGGATGGTTTGAATTTCACAACATGGGGTCGTCAACCATAACAGCTCCCTCATAATCGTTCAATAAAGGGGTTTCATTGTCACCTTGGGGATCTTGAACGTGAATCGCCTCGCTAGGTTCCTCCGCACACGGTTTAAGTCTCTTGACCTTAACTTTGCCTTGTTTAGATGGTTTGACCTTCACAGCATGGGGTTCGTCAACCATAGCAATTTCATTCGCCTTGGAAATTTTGAGCATGAATCACCTTGCTAGGCTCCTCCGTAGGCGGTTTAAGTCTCTTAACCTTACCTTTGCTTTGTTTGGATGGTTTGACCTTCACAACATGGGGCTTGTCAACCACAACAACCTCGTCATGATCATTCAACAAAGAGGTTGCATTATCACCTTGAGAATTTTGAACATGGATTTCCTCACTAGGTATCTTCACCGGCATTTTAAGTCCCTTGCCTTTACTTTTACTTTGTTTGGTTGGTTTGACCTTTGCAGCATTGGGCTCATCAACTACAGCAACATCCTCACCATTCTCTTGGTGCATATTTGTGGCGGGCCTAACAACATTCACTAATGACTGAATATGATCCTCAAGGATGCTCCCATGTACTTTTCCCACCAAGACTTGTAGCCAGGCAAGCAAGAATTCTTTATTGTAGATCTGAAAGGGGGAAATGTCACCTTTACCTTGGAATAGGCTAACACACAAACCCGTGCAAATCGGAGCCCATCATCCAATGATGCTTCACGAAAATCTAGCTCTAAACAACCAGGGACGTCTTTGTAAAAGCCTAACTGGCAGCTGAAACGATGTGGACTATAAGGCTCAATGATAAAAGTAGCTCCATCTCTCAAGGGAAGGTAGTTCGAGTGAAGACTCATAAAAAAGTTTGTCTCGAACTCTGGTGCAGTACTATTGTCAATATAATCATAGGGCTTTTCTCTCTCCGGCGTCGTCGCAGTCCAAAAAAAGCTCTCTCCATTGTGTACATGCTTCCTTGCCTCTTCCTCTCCAAAGTTTTTAGCAGCTCCCTCTCCAGAATACGTAGTCATTAGTGGACCAACTGGCCTTTCCTCTAAAAGGTAATGTGTCTTGAAATAACATGCCAGCCAACCATACACATAATGGACTGGAAAGTACACCCTAGAAGGGTCAAGTTCTGAGCAGTTCGAAATTTTATTTAAACCCCTATAGATGGATGCTAGAACAGGGACAGAAAGGCCAAACTTTTGCCCACGAGCTAGCAGGCTTGCAATCTTGAAAGTCTCAGGCCGAATGAAGTCACCTTCCTTTGGGAGCACAAAAGCACATAACCAACATGATAGAAAAGCAGCAAGGTAAGTGTCATCCTTCGTGTAGCCTTTGATACCAAGTTTGTGGAACAAAGCCTCTTCCACATTCGACCAAGCAACCGCCTTGCAGATGACTCCTTTAGGATTATATGTAAATTTAGGACGACCTCGAGTTGACTTCCTTTCTTCTCTCTCTGGAGGCTGCTCATACGTCACGACCCTTTTGCACTAAAACTCTATCCATCTTCTTAACGAGACATTCGGGTTATTTCCCTCTCGAAGCCGATGAAATGCGTCAAATAAATACTCGCAGCTTTGTGGGAGGAACCTTTTATTCTTGTCAAGATTGTCTGTGAGTTCTCGAGCACTTGGAACAACTTCTTCATAAGGAGACCCCGCAATAGGTAGACCACCGATCATGCATACATCCCAAAGGGACATAGATAACTTTCATAAGGGTAATGCTGCAATCATAGGTGAACAACGAAGCAAATACAGCATTATAAATCCTACTGGCTCTCAAGGTCTGCTCGCCCCTGCTAAGTATGTCTTCAGCCCACTCCCAGTAGCCGCGAATATACTGAAATTCGCCACCAAATGTCAGAGTATCACCCCAATGGACCTCTTTATTTATGATCCACCTTCCAAGACAGGGGAGGGAACTTGCGGTATTCGTGACTTTGTGAGTAGCAGAAAGAAGGCTCAGCATCTTAGATGTACGACTGGTTTGCTCGTAAGTCCAAGTCGCCAAATTAGACGAATTTCTCAAAAATGGCCATGTTGAAGAAGCGTATAAACCACTTATAGGCATGTCAACGAATAGCCTTGTCTCTGCCTTGCTATCCTTGTGATCCGAAATTATAAGATACTTACGTGTGGAGGAAGAATTTGAATCTCTGAAGTAAACCATGCTGAATCTGCAAAAGTAAAGTGACTATGATTAGCACACAACTCGTAAAATAGAGACAATGGTCGTGAGAAGAAACACGGCAAAGTAAATCCTAAGCCCTCTTCTTGAACTTTTAAAAGCATTCACTGTGGGTTTTAAAGATGAACTTTTAGAGGTGTTCTCTTAGGACTTTTAAGAGTTTCCTTCCTGAACTTTTAAGAGCTTCCAAGATGAATTTTAAAGGTCTTCACCGCGAACTTTTAAAGGTGTCCACCTCGAACTTTTAAGAGCTTCCGTGCCGAAATTTTAAAAGCTTCTATGGTAACTTTTAAAAGGCCTTCATCACAAACTTTTAAAGTTGTCCTTCTCAAAATTTTAAAAGCTTTTGTGGCAAATTTTAAAGATCTTCATCACGAACTTTTAAAGGTGTCCATCTCGAAATTTTAAGAGCTTCCTTGTTGAACTTTTAAAAGCTTCCATCTCCAAATTTTAAAAGGTCTTTATCACAAACTTTTAAGAGCTTCCTTCTCGAACTTTTAAAAGCTTCCATGGTGAATTTTCAAAAAAATGCCTTCATCACGAACTTTTAAGAGCTTTCTTAGCAAATTTTTAAAAGTTTTCAAAGTGAATTTTAAAGGCCTCCATCGCAAAATTTTAAAAGAGCTTCCTCCTCAAACTTTTAAAAGCTTCCATGGCGAATTTTAAAAAGGCCTTCATCTCCAACTTTTAAAAGCTTCACCTCGAACTTTTAAGAGCTTCCATTGTGAATTTAAAAAGACTTCCAAAAAAAAAGGATTGCTGGAAACTAGAAAAAAAAATGAAAGATGTAACACATAAAGAAAAGAGGTGTTACCTGCCAAGTTTGCAAACGGGGATCGACGATAATCAGGGAAGTTGACTTGTTTCTTGCTGACTGCGAGTACTAAGAAATTAGGACGATGCAAGCTCAGCAATGAGGCAGCTACAAGAAAAAAGCAGAAAGAGACAATCGTACAGCTTGGTTTCTATGTTAAAGGCTAGAGCAAAGCTCCATGCAACATAGTTCCCAGATAAAAAAAGGCACAAGAAAAAAGGAGGTAAAAAGGGGGTAAGCAGTACAACTCCTAGGAAATGAGTACATCAATGTCTATATCTTTTTTTTTATGGACATTAAGACACTACTAAGCTCAAAAAAAAAAATGTTGCAAGCATTTTAAGTCCAATATTGGTCTTCGCTTATTAAACTTCAAGAAATATATCTGCAAGTTACCAAGTTTTTCAAAGAAAAGAAAAAAAAGCATAAACAGCCAAGGCCAAACAAGAAAGAAGACGTGACTCATCTCTGTTTTGCTTTATGTGCACACCAATTTGCTTTGCACATGAAGATTATGTGCCAGTACATGAAACTTGGAACTTTTTGAAATATAAGTTATTTCTCAAGCCATCTTTGGATATAAACTAATAAAAAAAAGGTGCGAACACAGTAATCTGAGGTCAAGCCCATGGTAGTTTAAAAGGTTCCAAATTTGATGATATTCAGCAAAAGAATATTATTAAAGGATGAGCACAAAGTTAAAATAATTAATGAAAGTAGCCGTGTTTACAAAAAAAAAAAGGAGACGGATAAAAAAAATTACATCGGAGCAAGCTTAATGATGGATTCCGTGTAGCTAATTGCTTCAGTTATCCGCAAAGAATTCATAATGAGAAGTACTTCAATGGTATGGTATTTATAGAGCTTCAAGGTGACATATCAATTAGTTTCCAACATGGATGCTTATTAACAAGATTGTATCCTAATTAAATTCTACTATCTAAGAGGAGCATTCTGTCCTAGTCGGATAAAGATTTGGATAAAGACGACACCGACTTTAAGTACTCCTATTTTAAATTGAATCACGATGCAAATTGGAGTATAGTCATTTTCCTCACATTCTGCTTGCAAGATGGTCATTTGCAGTTCGGTTAACTGAAACATAGCCAGTTTTGTATAACTTGCTACCAAGTAAACTCTTTCAGGGCTGCTAACTAAATATAGCAGGTATAGGCACGAGCTTGTAACGACCCTCAAATAGTCGTTACGGGATCCGGGACCTCGATTTGCGTGTCGACAGTCCCAAAAGCTCCGTTAGGTCATTTATGACCCGTCTGTGAAATCTGAGTCGAAACGGAGTCCGTTTGATAGGTTTTCGAGAAAAGGATCCGTTTATGAAATTCCGAAAAGGAATTTGGGGTTTCGATAGGTCGTTTTGAGTAAACGAACCCCGATGGAAAATCCGAGCGCACCGTTAGGTCCGTCTCGTCATTTATGATATGTAGCAACCTTCAAAATTGAAAACGGATCTCGTTTGATAGGACTTTTGATAAAGTCCCCGTTTCGGAAGTTTAAAAGAGTTAAAAGAGGTTTCCGAGCTCGATTTGAGCAAATGAGCTCCGATGAGAGATCTGAAAGTTCCGTTAGGTTCGTATAGTCATTTGTGACTTGTAGCAACTTTCGGAATTGGAGATGAGGTCGTTTGGTTAAATTTCGCTATTTTGGCGAAAGTCGAAAATTGAACCTTTGCCGTGGGACCCACTTTTTGAGTTCTGGATGTCCGAATTGAGTTCCGTCTTGACGAGCATGTCACCCAAGTATTTTATGGCTTGTGTGCAAAATTTGGGATCATTCCGAGCTTCGTAGGGTCCCGTTTTGCCCCTAAAACAGTAGAAAATCTGGTGCGACTTTTCTGTTCTATTTTGGCGCAAACAGCCAGATAAAAGCTGATTTTCCGGCCAATCCGTAAGGAATTAGGAAACACTCAAAACATGAAAGTTGTAGCCCTTTGAGTTTTGGTTCTAATGGCACCGGTTTCAATTCATTTGGATATTCCTATCAAAAGTTATGATTTTTTCAAAAGAAGCTGTCACAGATGCAAAAAAAAAAAAACTGCTATAAAAAGGCCATTTCGGGCCATTTCGGTTCATAACTTATAAAAATCATTTGGTGAGCTCTTGAGGCGATTTTTGGGTATTTCTTGAAGACCCAATCATACTTACACTTAAGGTAAGCCCTTTCAATCCATCTTTATGGTGATTAACACAAGAATCAAAGAGTTGATTCTTGGAAATGGGTTAGAACCCTAGATTCTTAAGAATTGGGGAAAGACATCGAGCAAGGCTCGCATGTGGAATCTAAGTGTACTTTTGGACTCACGGGAGCGTGGGGAGTCCGGAAAAGTACATTTTGTAAATTTAGGGCTGGGCCCTACCCGGGGGTATTTTGGTAATTTTTACCCTAGGATGCCTATAGGCTTAAATAGCTATAATTGAGAACTCATATGTGCTATATCTATTCTTAATAGACCTAGTGGAGAGTCCTTCGCGGACAAGGCGAGCGGGAAAGGAGATTCTTTCCGGCATTTGAGCCCGAATTTCGAGGTAAGTGAGACTTGACCTCTATTGTGCTTGTGGACTCTTCCTTCATGCCAGTATGCTTCATGTACGCATATATATACCTAACAATGGTTAGGATTAATGATGTGAATTACTTGCTATTATTGTTTGTTATAAATAGCGAGATTGTGACTCGACCGAGGTATGTGCCGGTCTAAACGCTACGTCGAGGTAGCTTAAATTTATATCATAGTAACGCTTGCTACGCCATGCTTAGATAGCAAGAACTTGGGACATGGCCGAGGATGTTGCCGGCATGTCATGATAAATGTCTTGCCGAGGATTTTGCCGGCTTTTGTATGATATTGGTACTTGATTTGTTCACGTGCCGGGTTGGGTAGTGCTGTCTATACGTAACCTTGGGTTGGACGACATGGGAGTAGGGATTGTACCCCCAAACTGTGGTCGAGTTAACCTTCGCCTTACGTTCAGCTAGCATAACCAACCTGGGTTACGGTGACTGTGAAATATTATCGTTATTAATATTTCTGTTATTATTTCTGTTATTGTTATTAATGTCGTGGATATTAATACTGTTAGAGGGACACTTGACAGGGGGTGTGGTGTCGCCTATACTATGAGATGTGTCACACTTGACAGGGGGTGTGGTGTGGACACTTGATCTTTGAGATGTGACACACTTGACAGGGGGTGTGGTGTGGTCACTTGATTTATTGAGATACGACGCACTTGACAGGGGGTGTGGTGCGATCGTAAACAGATTTGAGATGAGCCAACGACTACGGGTCGTTGGTCTACTTATTCATGATTGTGATAGTGACTTCGGGTCACGGTATATGGTTGATTCTTAGTAGTGGTGTTGCTAGTCCATCGTAGGTCTAGGTTAGTCGGCACGGGAGTAGAGATTGGACCTCCAAACCGCCGCTGAGTTGACCTATGCCTTACGTTGGATGGGCATAATCCTTGAGACTTCTGGTTACTACTTGTGTGTATGGAATATGTTACATCTATTTGTGATTTCACTACTTTATTGTATGATTACTATAGTATGTTGTTGCTTATGATGCATGTAGCGACTTGTCCAGCAAGGGTACCTTAGCGGGCCTGTCGGTGATCTTACTGGGCTTCGGCTCATAACTTACTCTGCTACGTGCGCAGGTCCTTCATCCAGTCAGCAGCCCAGACGTTAGCGGTTCCCGAGGCTTCTGAGACTTTTGATTGAGGTGAGCCGACCACACAGACCGTGGTGGCATACCGCCGGAGTCACTTAGAGATAGGACTCAGATTTCTTTGATGTATATTCATACTTTATTGAGTCACTCTTAGAATGCTCCAATTCTTTTGTGGATATATTCTTTTGGACTTCACCCTTTTATATTTATATATCCATTTATGATCTTTTCACATTATTGTTCTTTTCCGCATCTTGTTTCATTGGTTCGCCTAGGCAAATGTTGTTTAGGTGCCATCACGAGCCCTTGGAAATTGGGTCGTGACAGAGCTAAATCAAGTAGCCATTTCCTGGGTGTCAATGAAAAATAACCCACATGGACAAAGAAATTACTTCAAGCCTGTCTTCAAATGTCTACAAATTCAACATCGACAAGCCTTGAAGTAGGGGGCATTTGTAGACAAATAAATTTTATTGGATTTAAATCCATAAAGCAATTTGGCTATATGTTAAATTCTTGATATATTAGTCCTCATAAATTACATGGGCTAGTATAATGGGATTAATTATTTAAGTCCAATATCCATGGGTTTAATAAAAGTCCAAATTTATTGGGCTACAAATGATAAGCACACTTTATTAGCCCAAAGCTAATGGATATCATCTTATCCTAAAGGCCCAAATCAGTGCCACATGTGCAAGCGACGTGGCGCCAAGTCAAATAAAAGAGCCAATAGGATCCTGCCAAATACCAAATGACATGGCAATATAAGTGAAGTCCAAAAGACCAATAAACATGCGCCACGTGGGCAAGTGACATGTCCTGGCCAATCAAATGCGGCCTTGTCACTGCTTAAATCTGATTGGCCAGTCTGCGGGCCAAGGCCCATTAGGTCTTCTTGGAGCCCACTCCATCCTATATCTATATAAAGGGATCAAATCTCTCATTTGAGGAGGAGAGATCAAGAGCAAGAAGAATTCATAACAAGAAGCAACAAGGAGCTCGTGGATCAAACGCTACAAGTTTCTTAAAAGCTGCAAGGAATTTCTATAAGTTCTAAGAATTCAAACATTAAAAGGAAGATTCAAGCATTAAAAGGAAGATTCAAGATCAAGCTCAAAAGCCCTTGGATCATTACTTAAAATTTGTATTTGAAAAGGCGAATCAGAGGAATTATACAGATTGTACTACTCATATATTGAAATCAAATACTACACTTGTTACAATATTTTCCTGTCTTGATATTTATTTCTTGACGCGAATTTAATTGTTACAGTGCCCATAAATCAATCTCCTCATTTTAAACTCGAATGAGTGGGAATATAATTCTTCCCAACTATCGTCATTCTTGAATTTAGAATACTCTTCTCAACCGCAAAACATAGTGTTTGGACAATCTTATGAGTTATGGGGACTATCTTTCGAATTACTAACTTAAATGGTCATCCAGATGGTATTAATTAATAAGTAAAGTCATTTATTTATTTTTAGTATTAAGAAAGTCAATCAAGATACCACCATAGCCTAATAATCCATCTTTCTCTCACCGAAAAGATGACGTGGCATACCACGTCGCTCCATTAAAACTTTTTGAAATTAACAAATGATCATCCAACTCACGAACTTTTCAAAGTATTTCATTATTTCTTAAATAGACTTCGTGCCAGATCAGTGATATTTACTCGATAAATATTTTTTTTAAAAATAATGCTTTTTCAATTTCCTTTTCTCACCAGATGAAATTTTCTTTCATTTAACAGATAAATTTAGTCAATAGTATTTACTCGATAAATAAAAATTCAACCAATTAAAAGATACCCAATTTAAGGAAAAAGGGCATGAAAAAAGGTTGTATAAATAAATAAAAAATTTAACTCGATAAAATTTTCCTCAAATAAAGGTTGATCAAGTCTTTAGTGGGAAATTTGGTACTATTGTTTTCACTATTTACAATTATTCTGAGATTTTTCTCTTTTGTAGATATTGCATTATCTATCTTAACAAAGATCTTATATTTGTTTTTTGGTATATCCACTTAGCTTTTTCTCTTAATCCTTCATAAAATGTGCTTCATAACTTTTATTTGGTGAAAGGTATTATTATCGAGTAATACTATCTTTTTATAATTTACATCAATTTGTTAACCCTTTTATTCTCCTCAAGTTAGTATATCGTTTATTCGATAAAAAGTTATCTACCAAGTTAATATTTAGAGTAAGTGTTATCGAGTAAATAAGAGAATATGTTTACCTAGTAAAAAAATGAAAAACAAAATAATATAAGCAGTAAATATCTTTATCTAAGAAACAGTAGAAGATCTTGCATAAGTTCATATCTTGAATGACCATTTGGTAAATTTGAAAGTTTATTAGGGTGACGTGGCATACCATGTCATCTTTCCGGTGAGTGAAGATGAATTTTTAGGCTATAATGACCTTTTGTAAAAAACAGACACAACAAACAAATTTTGGATGAAAACTTTTGCCTTCATTGATAAATAAACCCCTATGTTTATATTAAAAATAGTAAAAATCCTAACTTGGTCCCTGAGCTATTCCTAATGAGTTTGGCCTAATATACTATTAACTTTACCCTAATTATATATGCATTACACAAATAGCCTATACATTTGCACTTATAACCTTTATCGTTAGTATATTCCAACACTCTCCCCCCCCCCCCCTCCCTAAGTTGGAGCATGAGGATTTCTAATGCCCAATTTGTTAAGAAAATATTCGAACTACGCCCGTCGTAACGCCTTCGTAAATATATCGGTCAGTTTTGTGGTCGTCGGCACATAGCTAGGACATATCGTGCCTTCGATAATCTCATTTCGAACAAAGTGACGGTCAATTTCGATGTGTTTAGTGCGCTCGTGAAAGATGAGATTCCGAGCAATATGCAATGCTGCTTGACTGTCACACATCAAATGTATCGGAGGATAGTGCTCGATTCCAAAGTTCCATAATATCCCTTTCAACCACTTTAGCTCGCACACGGTCATTGCCATCGACCAATATTTTGCCTCCGCTGAAGACCGAGAAACAATCTGTTGCTTCTTCATCCGCCATGATATCAGTGAGTCCTCTAAAGACACATACCAACTATCAACGGACAACCCGCCCAATTGGAATCACACCATCTGTGCAAGTGCAGATCACACTGAGAGCTCATTACAATGCCTTGGCCGGGACACCCTTTCAAGTATCGGACGACACGAACTGCCGCTTCCATATACTCAACATGGGGACTCTGCATGAATTGTTACAATATATGCACACTGTAAGACAAATCCGGACGAACAAAACACAAATAAATCAATCTCCCAACTAGTTTTTGAAATCATTCGGGATCTGTGATAACGATCAGTCGCAAGCGCCAACCGATGGTTTTGCTCTATTGGCGTACCCACCGGTTTCGCCTCCAACAAACCTACCTCCGAGATGATATCCAAAGCATACTTTCTCTGACACAAGAAAATGCCCTTCGAACCCCTTGCTACTTCAACCCCAAGGAAATACTTCAAAGTTCCTAAATCTTTCATATGAATTAGAGAGATACAACTTGAAAATTTGAATAACCCTTGAATCATTACCAGAGATAATCAAATCATCTACATACACGAGCACATTCAATTTCACAATCCTCTTCTTCATGTAAATCATGAGTAATCCAAATATGATTTTCGAAACCCATATTTCTTGAGAGCAGTCGAAAACTTTGCACACCAACACTGAGGAGCTTGTTTTAAACTATACAAGGATTTTCGGAGACGACACAAGTTCCTTTCCCATTCATTTGACGCCCCGGAGGCAATTTTATATATACTTCTTCACGAACATCACAATGCAAAATTGCATTGTGCACATCCATCTGATGCAATTCCCAACCTTTTGCCGCGACCACGGCCAGAAAAACTCAGACGGTCATCATCTTAGCGACTGGTGCAAATTTCTTTGTGTAATCAACTCCCTCCACTTGATGGTTCCCAAAGATCTCTAGTCATGCTTTGTACCGCTCAATGGTACCATCTGAATTCTACTTGATCTTATAAACCTATCTGCAGTTGAGTGCCTTTTTACCCCGGAGGTAAGCGAACATTTTCCTAAGTTCTGTTTGCTTCCAATACCTGCAACTCTTGATGCATGGTTGTTCTCCACTTTTCATCTCTTACCGCCTCCGAATAGGAGGTAGGCTCATGTCCTTCCGTTATAGCTGCAAGAAAACTCACATGTTTTGAAGAAAAACTATCACAATTGACATAATGTGCTAGAGGGTAGGGCTTACCAGAGGGTTGTTGAGGAACGGATGAACAATCAGATTTTCAGACGCAGGACGATACCTGGTAACTCAACTTTTGGACCGCATTAGTGACGAAATCTCTCAACAAAATGTTTTCTTTCTTAATCCGCATTCCACGACCCAATTCTTGCATTAACATTGCGCCTTCCATGTGTGTAGGAGCAACATCAGGATTTGGATCCCCATGATCCACCCCTTCATTCCCTTGAGTTATTTCTACTTGACCATCATTCTCAACGGCCCTCCTTATTCTCAGGCTCTCTTCTTCTTCTTCCAATTCTACGGTAGCAGGGACCATTTCATGACTCTATTTTTCTTTCTCATCAGCCTTTGATGCAAACGAAAACTCATTTTCATAAAACACCACATCGCTTGATATCAAAAATTTATTTTCATCCAAGTCATACACCCTCCAAGCTTTCTTTCCGTTTGGATACCCCAAGAATATATATCGATGGCTCCTACTCTCAAACTTATCACCTGTTCATTCTTGATTGCAGGCATAAAACAAGCATCTGAACACCCTCAAATGATCATAATTCGGTGTCACTCCCATCAAGACATCATAAGGTGTCTTACCATTCAATAACTTAGAGATCGTCCGATTAATAAGATAATAGGTCGTCATCACACATTCTCCCCAAAATTCGATCGGTAGATTAGCTTGAAATAGAAGCGCCCGTATCACATTCAAGATATCTCGATGTTTTCGTTTAACCCTACCATTTTGTTGCGGTGTCCCTACACAAGAGGTTTGGAACAAAATCCCTTTCTCAAAAAAATACCCTTTCAGACTTATGAACTCGGTTTCGTTATCACTCCGCACGCACTTAACACGTTTATTAAATTGTCGTTCCACCATTACAAAGAAACATTTTAAATTTTTTCTGACTTCTTTCTTATCAATTAACAAAAACACTCAGACCCTCGTGAATAATTATCGACAACAGTCAAGAAATATGACGCACCACATAAGGATTTAGTTCTATAAGGACCCCATAAATCACAATGAATTAAATCAAAAGATTCGGAAGCTTTATTATCACTTGAAGGAAATACATTCTTAGTTTGCTTTACCCGAAGGCATACATCACATGCCTTTTCTTCAAAGCTACCTTTCCTACTCCTATCCTCTAGAACCGAAAGAGATTTCGTCACTTGTATCGAAGGGTGCCCTAAAATTTGATGCCACAATTCCATCACATCGGCCTTCATTGCCTTCACCAGGGGTATCGTCCGGAAGTAGTAGAGTTCGTCCTTTTGTTCACCCGCTCCAATCAAATTCCCTGTAGCCCGGTCCTGCATAACACATAAATCATTACTGAAATTTACATTACAACCAAACTGATTAATCAATTGAGACACCGAAATCAAATTGCAAGTCATTTCGGGCACATATAACACTTTATGGAGAATCATGTATTTGCTAAATCTGAGGGATCCTTCTTGCGTAGCCATTGTACTGCTTCCGTTTGGTAGACCTACCAGACACTGTGGAATTATTTGTAAATCCTCCAAAATACTCAATTGACCGGTCATATGATTCGATGCCCCCGTGTCAATAATCCACGGAAGTCCAATTTGCTTACCAATCGATGGCTCACTTATGCTCACTTATTATATGTTCAGCAACTCGAACAACATCCGTAGCTGATCACACGTTATCCCGGACAGGTTTATTTGTCCGTGTGCAGCTGTGTGTCCGGTTTCTCTACTCTCGGACTCAGTTTGCACCATATTTGCTCGATTACCACCACTTCCTCAACTATCATTCAAACCATATTGCTGATATCCACGACCTCTTCCACCCCGGGTAGCCTCAGTTCTTCCTCTTCCACGTCCACCACTTTAAGATCCCTATTTTGGATAGTGGACCCCAACCCTCCGGATATCCAATAACTTTAAAGCAGCGCTCCGGAGGGTATCCACCTCGTTCGTGACACTTCTTATAGCTTTTTCTTGGTAGAGGCGATCGTTGTGAAACAAATGCGGTCACTTCCCCCCGTTCTTCATGTGTCTGTGCCATTCCTTTGACACGTTCATCTTTAACTACCTTTTGGTAAACTTGATTCATGGATGGCAACGGATCCTAGGCCAAGAGATTGGAACGAACGGTTCCATAAAGATTTTCATCCAATCTCATAAGAAACAAATAGACCCTATATTTTTCTCTCTTCTTTTCCAGTGCAACCGTGAGATTGCATGAACAATTTCCACACGAACACATCGGGAACTTATCATAATTTCCAATTTTTTTACACAGCATAGCCAATTTCCCATGGTAAGCAGCAATGGTCAATCCCTTTTGCTTACACCCGCCCAGAGCAGCCTTCAATTTCTGAATCTGTGGTCCGTTTCCCACTGAAAAATGCTCTCGGATACTCTCCCACAAATCCTTAGCTACCTCCATATGTATGGTGGTCCTAAGGGTAAGCTCATCAATAGAGTTTCTAATTCATGACACCAGAAGAGAATTGATAGTCCACCAATCCTCATAATCGACCGAATGGCTTCTTAATCGACCCATCGACAAATTCACACTTCTTCCTTGCACACAACTCCGACCACTGCGGTCGGGTAAAGCGAAAAACAAAGGCAGATCCCTTTCCCTTTCTATCCCTCTTTCTTTCGTTTCTTTCACTCTCTCTTTTCACTCTTTCCTTCTCTCAAATCCACCCAATTTCTCCACAAATCCGCCCAACTTTTCTGTTCTCTCCCTTGAAAGTGGTAAGTTTGTCAATTTTTATCTTTTTTCATTATTTCTTCACGCTAAACCCTAACCCCCAATTTTTTTTCTTCACACAGATCCGGCGTGGACCTGCAACTCCAGCGTTGAATGGATTAGCAGCAGCGTGGACCATAGGCAAGTGTTTTATTTTTTTTCTGATATTTTTTTATATATGTGCTCCAATATCGTTATAGTGACTTGGTGTTATGGTTGATATTGTTAGAAAATTGTTAATGAACATTTTTGTGGTTGTTGTTGTTGAACATTTTTGTTGTTGTTGAATGATGTTAATAGTTGGAAATGAACATTATTTAGGGTTGCTAGATGTGTTGTTGTTGAATGATGTTAATAGTTGGAAATGAACATTATTTAGGGTTGCTGGATGTGTGGATTAAATGAAAAAAAATTGAATCTCTATTAATGAAGTTTTCAAGAGCTTGAAAGTTGAAAATAGATCTAGTACTTCGTTAAAGATTTTGAGAATTTGAAGTCCGGGGTTTAATAACTTTGTTGTAGGAAATTTGTGTTAACAGACTAGATAAAGATTTGTGGAGTTTGTGGCTAAAATATTCTAGCAACTCATCATGGAGAATTTGGCTAAGTTGGTTTCTTGTTTCTTGGTTTGTTGGTGCATTTGCTAGATTAGATTGGTATTTCTAAATTCATATAGTGAAACAATTAACTTTAAAACTATTAAGTAGTTGTTTGATATGAGAAAAATTCATAGGTTAAACAAAAAGACTATGTTTTATTCTCTTGACATGACATAAAAATAGGAAGAAAAAGAATAATAAGGTAGTGTTAAATTCCTTTTGGATATATAAAATATATTCATAGTGACAAGGGAGAAAGATGAAGGTTGAAGTATTTTATATTGTTGTGTAGAGGACTTAAAATGTGTTAAGTGTTTGTGAGGAGAATTGTTTTGCGCCCTTTTTAGAGAGAATTGGTTTTATTTTGGCCAAATGGATAGGAGAATGTGGTGGAAGAGCTTTTTCGTAATTTTGTGACATTGTCATACTTACCATAACTGTCATACCCGATTTTGGACTCAACTCGAGGCGAGTCGGGTTTCGGATATTGGCTGGGTAACTCGTTTGAGTTTAAGTATTGGAGTCGCCACCTAATATAGTTTCTAAGGTGTATTAGGACACCTATTTTATTTCTAGCTAATTTTATAATTAACTCCGAAACTTAGTCTACGAACCAGAAAATCTTGGTAAAAGGTTCAAGTTAACTCGAGAAGAAGAGGTTAGGCACCTCTCGAGCTCCACCAAATGTGGTTACCGGCCGGACTTTATAATTGGGATTCTAAGTAATTAATAAATTAAACTAACTAAGCAATAAAATATTTAAGCCATGATATACAGATTTAAAGACAAGTAAATAAATATTTGTCTCGTGCCTTGCAAAACAAATAAATAAGTTAGTAAAAATTGTTAGACAAAATTAATAAAATTAAATAAAGTAAATGAGTTTGGATATTTTTATCCCTTTTCGAGAAAGGGTTGTCTTTAGTAATTTCACAGCGATGTATCTCGCAAAATATAAAGAAAATAAGTTAGTGAATAATATTGATAATATTGAAAGTGATAAAAATGCAATGATAATAATATTAGTAGATAATAATGATAATAATAATAATAATGAAAATAATGATAATAATAAAAAAAAGATTTCTCTTCTCTTGTTGTTCTCTTTCAAAAACAAGACGTAGTCTCTTGTACAATTTTCCCTCGTAAAATATAAAGGAAATAAGTTAGGGAAAATAGTGACAACAACAACAACAACAACAACAATAATAATAATAATAATAATAATAATAATAATAATAATAATAATAATAATAATAATAATAATAATAATATTAATTATGATAATAATAATAATAATAATAATAATCTAAAAAAATAATAATGATAATAATAACAATAATAGTTTAAAATAAAGGGGAAGTAGATTTTTAAAAGTGTCGGCTCAAGTGTGTATGAATTGGGTGGAGGTTAGGGACGTCGATACGGCTGCGAGCACGCCGGCCGGTTGGTCGTGTTGCCATGCCACGTACCGGTCTCATCACTCCATCACCGGCTCGTTTGTAATCATGGCTTATACACGTCATCATAGCCTTTTTGTCTTAGGGACACGGGAATGGGATTGTTTATCTGCTCAAATCAGTAGGCCTCAAATAAATAATTATTTTCCTTGACCGTGATTAGTGTCACATCCGTCAGTTCGTTGTAAAGCCTCAAATAAGAATATCTTCATAGGTTTTGTAGCATTGGCTTCTTTTAGTCGTTGACGTAAAATAAGCCAATCTGAATGGTCAGTTGCGCAATTGCTAGCACCATAGGCTCATAATCTGCAAAGTTCAACAACATAACAAGATCAAATGTATAGGAGTCAAAATATATTCAACAGCGAGTGCGTGGCCGAAACAGAGCCAGTCTAACATGCCATCACAAGTCTCCGGCCTAAACCATTATACGGTATAACGATCGAATCTGCACAACTCAAACGCCAACTAGCAGAACCAACCAAACAAACAATCAGTCAAGCATAAATATCAAAAAGTGCAACTGATCCCTGCAAGACAAAAACAACAGTACAGTCCCTCCGATCAACCATGGCAACACACAAATAACACCACCAGTGCAAGGACGAACACTACCAGATCTGTAAAACTCCACAAAAGGATCAGCAGAACAAGCCATGATATTAAGACAAACAACGAATCAGTCAAACCCAATGATAGTCAACATCGCTGGTGAAAGAGATAACTATCAGTGAACCTAATATCAAACAAGAGCAGTGATCGCCGATTGAGATCTCCATCGGGATGGCGGAGGTGTAACGAGCGGAGGCACGGTGGAACAGGGGAAGGAGGAGCGACTACTTAGGCAGCGTTACTACCACCCAACCCCCTTTTCCCCGTATAACTTTCTGATTCAACAACAGGAATGAGAAAATCATTACAGGCTATGGGCCTCCGCCACTGTTGTTAATGTCATCTCCCTTCCCCGATGTCCCTTGTTTCTATTATGGCGTGTTTTCTTCTTTCCCCCCGAATTCCCCCTAATCCCCGTTCCCGATCTGGTTTCGTATGTGTGGATATCGATGTGTGCTTGAATGAAAAGGAGACAATGATACAAATGAGTGGTCTTGATGGGGGTACTGTGATAATGAGGGGAGTTATTTTTGCACAGTGTAATGACGGAGATATATGGGAATGTATATTGGGGTGTATGTAATGATTTTGTATGTGAGTGTATTGAATGGGGAAGGGGATCGTGTAAAGGAGAGGACAAAGACGGAGCAACGGGTCCCCCCTACGTGATTGTGTATTGTCCTTGTCTGTATATTTTGTGTGTGAGGGAGAAGATAAAGGAAGTCTTGTGTGTTGATTTCTGTGCGTGTGTTGATTCCAGTAGAATGGGTACTGATGATTTTTGTGAGGAAGAAGATTACTCCCCCCAAAGAGTGGGGTCCTGCGTGGGGTTTTTGTGTGTGTGTGTGTGTGTGTGTGTAAGTCCAAATCTGTGAGGAGTGTGTCCGATTTTTGAATATGTGTTCATCCTTTTAGGATGTAGAATAATGGTGCAGATAGGAATTAGGGATGAGATTGAAGGATTAGGAGATTGGGGGAGGGATTTTAGGGAGATTGGAGAAAAATTAGGAGGAGATTAGAGATTTTGAATTGTTTCCAAAATGGGGAAGGGAACATAAAATATGGGAGGATGAACTTGGATAGATTTAAATAAAAGAAACGAATGTAAACCACATTTTGTCTAGATTCAAGTAGAAATGGAATCTTGAAATTAGGAAGAAAATGATTTAATGTAGGAAAATGTATTTGGTTAAGCATTATGTCTAGGTTCAAACGAAATTCGAAGGAATTGAAATAAAGTGAAAAAATGTATTTTATTTAAGAAAAAGTGTAGAAAAATGTACGGTGCAAAATGGATGAATCTAGACGAACATTTATCTAGATTCGAGACGAAGGAGGGTTTTAAAATAAATGAAAAAGAAAGATTTTGGAATACAGAAATAATTACAAGAATATTCAGGAGAATTCAAACTAAATAATTGGAAGAAAATAGAAATTGATTACTAACGGAATGGACATACCTAGACAGACAATTGTCCAGGTTCATAGGAAAGATTTAACAAAAGGAGAAGGAAAATAAGTAAATAAAAATAAAAATAAGAAGTAGACATTTTCTTTTAAATTGGCCAATATTCAACTTAAAGGTGTAAATAATAATATAGATATACGTATTTTATAGAAAGCACAAATAATTATTAAATAAACTCAAATAAAATTATTTAAATATAGATAATCACAGATAATTATTAATTTGTATAAATAACTGTAAATTGAAACAAATTTGGTATGTAGCCTAAATGATGCAATTATGTGACATATTATGAATGTACTAAATTGCACAAATATTCACAGTTTGATAAATAGCCTAAATAATGAAAATTTACGTAATATAGCCACACATAAGTATATAATATATACATAGAGGATAGCGCACGTAAATGCATGATTTCTCATGCACATTTTGCACAAATAGTCACATTGTACCCTTTAGTTGAATTATAGCTAATTTTAAAAAAAGAGAGGACAAAATTGGGTGTCAACAGCTGCCCCTCTTTGCCCGGGGATGATGAAAGAGTCTTCGGACAAAGATAGTTGACGGAGTAGCCAATTTTATCACGACTGGTGGGCAAAATGATTGAATGGGGAGAATGGGAGTTTTAGGAGTATTTTGGCTGAACCCCGGTGTCTGAGTTGCCTACATATCTCAGGTTTCACGAGAATCAGGCCGTGTGTAGTTCTAGAATGGCATGTTGCCTGTAGGAGATGTTTATGGCGCATGATTTTGGATATAAAGACAAAATTTGTTCAAGTATGTAAAGTTTAGATTCGTGTATGCTTTGCCTTTAAGCGGGATAAACGAAGAATAGAGTAAAGGCACTACCAAAGATGAGATGTAATCAGTAGATCGAGCATGGGAAAAGAGGCTTATAATCGTCCTAGTTATGAAAATGTGGCGCGCTACACACCCATAAAGAGAAGTTTATATGTACATAATTTCCATTTCATCTCGATAACTGAGTAATCTCGTCTTCAATATTGCCTTGGCTGAACTGAGAAACTTCAAGGAACGATTTTATAAACGCGCACGATTAAGCACGAAGGCACGCACGATTGCCGTAGATATGATTGAATAGACAAGGTAGACATTCATCGGAGGGAAATGCGGAATGACATCCTAATTTACAATGAAGGATTAGGCAGATTACGTGTGAGGGTATGAAATGATCGGCTTTTGGGCATGTCTGAATTTGACAGAATAGGTATTTTGCAGGTAGGACAGATGCGTTGTCGAAGTCGAGATAACATGGATAGACAGAGTGTGGTGAAATAGGCTTGTAAACGTCCTAGTTATGAAGATGTGGTGAAAGACACACCTATAGAGAGGGGTTTATATGGGCACATTTTCCACCATAACTCGATAGAAGAGTCATCTTGGCCTCAGCATTGTCTTGAATGAACTGAGGAACACGGAGGGGTAAAGCACGATGAACATGCACGATACAAACAGATGGGCACGAATAGGAAGGAATACGGAGCTGGTACCCAATTGCCAAGGGAAGGTTGGGTAGATCACTGGTGCGAGTAAGGAACTGTAGTTTTGAGCGTTTTGGAACTCGGCAAAATAGGTAGCTTGTGGGTGTAGCAGAGACATTGTCTTATAGGATTAAGCCTTCTGAATTGGGTCTTAGGATGATGCTTTGGTATGTAATTGAGGTTTTGTGGTTGCACAATTGGTAGTGATTTTAGGAGCAAGAGTGAGAGTGGGACGCAGGGGTTTCTCGAGAGATCGGAGAGTCCCTACAGCAAAATCAAGACAAATACAAATTGAGATAAAAATAAAGATAAAGTAAACTTCCCTGTTGAGTTGAGCTCTCCTTTGTCTGGTCTGCTTTCAAGTGCTCAATACTAGGGAATGTGTGCCTCTCCTCTGGGGGATATCAATTATGTGATATATTATGAATGTACTAAATTGCACAAATATTCACAATTTGACAAATAGCCTAAATGATACAAAGTTACGTAATATAGCCGCACTTAAGTATATAATATATATAAATAGAGGATAGCACACGTAAATGCATGATTTCTAATGTACATTTTACAGAAATAGTCACATTGTACCCTTAAATTGAATTATAACCTATTTTAGCAAAAGAAATGACAAAATTGAGTGTCAACAATAACCATGTCTTAGTGCTCTAAAATAAGACTAGAAAATATGTCTTTAAGCGTAGTTATCCCTTTTTTGAATTTACTTGGTGGGAAATAACAACAATACTTTATTCTATTTATCTATATTACAGATGTGTTCCCATAGTTTTGCCTTTGTTGCTTGGCTTAGACATGGCTTAAACGAAAGATTATATTTGAATGTTGAAAAAAGAATGCAATAACTGTTATAGAGAACGAAATATATTAAGTTAAAATTAATGCAATAAATTAACAAATTAAATAGAACAATAGCTACACATATTAAAATATCTTATTTTTTAAATTGATTTGAATGAGATAAATAATTCTAAATACCTCAATTTGAAATGTTTGTATAGATATGGAATATGGAAGTCATAGTTGGATGTATAATAGAAATAATTCCGGACGGCGGGGGATGAGGAATGAATTTGCAATAGGTGTTCGAGAAATTATTGAAAAGGCGAAAACACTTGATGATTTTATAAGGCATGAGTAGATTAAGTGTCCATGTGAGAAATACAAGTGCACAAAAAGATAAAATTTGGTAGATGTTGAAATACATCTTTATAGGAGGGGTTTTATGCCAAATTATTCTGTTTGGATTCATCATGGAAAGTCTGATGATATGGGCGATGATGTTTATTGACACCCAACGTCCAGTTTCAATAGTTATTTCTAGACAAAATTGCACTGATAAACCATGCATTATTTTCATTTCAAATCCTATTCAAAATTCTCATTTCGCACAAGCACGCCAATTCAGCTATTTTTCAACAACACCATCACAAATTAATGCTATTTTACAAATCATGCACGTCTAACTACAAATTTGGCAAGTACTTCTATATTTCGACAAAATTGCTTAAATCATTTTAAATCTCAAAATTTGCTTTTTTTTTTATATATTTCTTTAGTCATTCCAGCATTTTAGAATTAATTTTATAATTTTTCTACAATTTTATACATATTTTTCACTCATTTATACCTATTTTATACCATTATATACACATCATATACACCTCACACCCTTACACTTATACACATAACCATGCCACGCACACACACGTCATATCCACATGGGCATACGTGGCAAGATCTTGGCCGTCCATAAGCTTGATCCAACGGCTGGGACTAAAATTTTCATTTTTAATTACATTTTCACCCCTGAAACCCTAAATCCCTATGTCATTTCCCCCAAAACATCCCCCACCCCTCTCTCAGTTCTCTCTCTCAAGCGAAAACCCTAGCCCCGCTGCTATGGCCATTTTCCGGCCATTCCCACTGGTGAAACTCGAAACTAATTACACCTATGTGTACCTCTCACTCTCCGCAACAAAATCCACCTATTAATTTACCTTAATGATGAGGTCAAAATCTAACCCCACCCCTCAACCTCCATCTCTATTACCGGAAAAGATACTCCGGCGTGTCCTTCATTAAAGTCATGAATATTATTGTCATGAGAAGGAGGGAAACCCCTCACCCGTGCATGATCGAGACGGGTCAAATTTAACTCGATTCCGGCTTAAAAGGGTAACCCTTGGCCTTTTATTTTTCTTGAATCTATGTGACATATAAGCCTAAATTTGCCTAGTGTTTTTTATGCATTAACATGTTTGGTTGTCTCTTGTTAATTAGCTTAGGTGAAAATTCATGTGATTGTTAATCATTATTTAGTTCGATGATTTAACTGAATGTTGCTTTGACTTTTTGCATACTCGAGTACCCTGGTTTGTTCCTATTAGTCTTAGGTAAAAAAATTATGACAATTTGTGAACTGATCTTAGTCATTCATGATTTACAGTGTATGTGCCCTTTTGTTCTGTTGAATTACATGATTTCGATGATCGTATAGCTTGTTAGGATGGAAACTGAAATGGTAATGTGATTTGAACATGATTTAAATGATCCTAATTAGTTTCAGTTTGAAATCTTAATTAAAAACTGGAATAGAAATTGGTTATTTGGTTGATCCAGTGTTAATTAGAGTCTTTTAAATCTGTGAAGGTTATTTTCAAGCCTAAAACATGTTTGTATAGCTGATTTTGAGCCTGGACTTCACTATGTGTAAAAGGAGGGAACTATATTTGTTAGGAGGTTTGACTTGCCTTGAGTTTGGGGATTGATTGAACTATATTTGGTAAAGGTACCAAAGTGAATCCTTCTTAATTTTGGAAGAAAATATACCCTTACCTTCCTTGGTTTTTGCTGTTTGAATTAGAGCCACTTATCATACCTATATAAACTTATGTGCTTTTCATTCTAACACATACTTTTCATACACACTGAAAACTAAGAAACACAGGCAACCTACAATAGCAATACCTATTCTGAATACTCTTACTCACTCTTTCTCGCACTTTATACTGGTTCTAAGAAGTACATTACACTGCCTAGATATTGTTCCCTACTTATTACAATTGCTGACAAGGTATAAATCATGGCTTTCACCTCTATTTTCTCTCATATCTAATCTGTCTGTGCATATGGTTTCTCTATTTGATCTCTTCTTATATGTACATCTGTTTGGGCCATATCTTTGGCCCCCTGCTAACTCCTTTGTGCAGCCTATACGTGGATAGCTTTTAAGCTATACCAAGTTCAATATGCATGTGTCTTCATGACTATTCATGAAGGTGTAGTCCCTGGTTCTTCTTGACACTAGTATGAACAATTCTGGCCCTATATCACGTTTACACATGACACTCTTCTTGTCCCTTCTATGATCCCTTTAGTCCCCCCTTGTTTTTATTTGTTAGGATCCTCCTGTGTGTATTACAGTCACCTTAAAACAGGGTGCATAACAGTGAGCTATGTGTTTGGCCATACAGGAGCCTCTTCTAAACTTTCACCTCTTATGTGCTAACATCATACTCTTAAATGAGAGGATTTTTGCATGTTAAGTTAGCGAACTTAATGATTAAATATGCAATGGCAGTTTTAAGTAAAGTATTGAACATTTGAGGTATTCGAATTGTGAAATCTGATCGTTTTTACAAGACAGGGGCTATATGTGCACTAATTGCTTGAAATCAGACTATTAATGAAAAAAAATCACATCTGCCCCCTCTTTGCATAATTAATATGGGTCCAACACTAATTTTTAAAATCTGTCCCTTTGTATGTTTAAACTCATTTTCTTCAAACTTTCATCTCTTATGCACTAATCTAATAATGTATATGGGAGTATAAGTTTAGGGGTCAATTATAGAAGTTATATATATATATATATATATATATATATATATATATATATATATATATATATATATATATATATATATATATATATATATATATATATTCCAAAGTCTATTATCACTTAATCATGTATTTGCATGCTTATATATAGTTATATTTATATGCGATGGCCCTTTTGTGCATTTGTGTGCTTTGTGAACCCTGATATATATATATATATATATATATATATATATATATATATATATATATATATATATATATATATATTCAAACACTGACCCCAAAAATAAAATAGCCATTAAGGTTAGTATTTGACAACTAATATCAAAATACGCCGATCCGTAATGACTAACATTTTTTGATAAAATAACCACAATTTGGATTGTGTCAAATTCAAAAATATTTTTGAAAATGTGTCCACTGTTGTAAACTTTCTAAGAGTCCTCAGTCCTAAGGTCCTCGTAGTCCATTAGGAAGAAGGGGAACCGAAGCTCTATGTCCTTGAAGAGATGATAAAAGAGAGAAATACCGCTTTACGAGATGAAAAAGACGGCTAATTACGAGATTTGCTTGAATAAACTGCCTATTGATGTTTTCATGCGATTTTAGCCATGTTTAGATAGATGTTTGCAAATAGGGGCTAGAAGCGCGATTAGGCATAGGGCCTAGGTCATTTCTGCAAATATTGAAAGCACAGTAACATGTTTTATGCGTATACCACTGCCTATTAAATTAAATATGCTCTTTTGACTAATTGATTGCACTTTAGCCTCTAAATTAGTAAAATGATTTTACAAATACAATTCATGGCTTATATATTGTCTTTTAACATCCCAAAAATAAAAATTCGGGTGTGAACCACCTTTTGTGGGACTTGGGAAAGTTCCTAACACCTTCTTCCCTGAGTCATTTGGACTTCTTACCCGTTGAATCTATGAAAATATGACTCTTGGAGCAAAACACGACCCTTAGATATTTTAGGTGACCTAATACACCTTAGAATACTCTATTAGGTGGCAACTCCAAACTCAACTCAACCGAGTTACCTAGTCAAACCCGAGCCTTGGCTCACTCCTAGTTAGGTAAAAAAGGGGGGTGCGAAAATGTTAATTTTCAAAATTCTTATGGCGGTGGGAGTGGTCCGTTTGTGGAGATTAATCTTGATAATTATCGAATGAATGATATGGTTAATGATGTTTTTGAGATGTACCAAGAAGATCCATCCAACCAACTGTTGAGCACATTCCCAATTATGAGGCAAAGCTCTTCTATAAACGGTTGGAGGAAGCTAGTCGTCCATTGCATGAAGGCTCAGTGCATTCCAAGTTGTCAGTTGCTGTTAGATTGTTAAATATTAAATCTGATTTTAGTATATCTCAAGCAGCCATGGAGTCCATCATTGGCCTTATGAATGAACTTAATCCGACTAAAATGGAATTACCAACTGATTATTACTACAGTAAGAAGTTGGTTTCCACGTTAGGGCTTTCTTTGGAGAGAATTCACTGTTGTGTCAACGGTTGCATGTTGTTTTATAAGGATGATGCAGAATTAGATACATTTAAATTTTGTAAGAAGCCTCATTACAAGCCAGTTCAAAATGCTAAAAAGAAGCAGATCCCTATTAAGTCGATGCATTACTTACCCCTTATACCTAGGTTAAAAAGGTTGTATACATTGATGAGATCTACTCCTCATATGAGATGGCACCATGATCGCACAAACAGCCAGGCATTCTAAGTCATCCGTCAGATGCTGAGGCATGGAAATATTTTGATCGGGCGTATCCGACATTTGCTAGTAAACCAAGAAACATCAGGTTGGGTTTATGTTCAGATGGGTTCACTCCATTTGATGTCTCTTCTACACCCTATTCTTGTTGGCCCATATTTGTCACGCCATACAATCTTCCGCCCGAAATATGCATGACTAGTCTATATATGTTTTTGAATTGCATTATTCCGGGTCCAAATAACCTAAAAGCCTCGATTGATGTATTTTTGCAGCCTTTGATTGATGAGTTAAAGTTATTGTGGCATGAGGGTGTGGAAACATATGATATATCAACGAAACAGAACTTTCAACTGCATGCTTCTTTGATGTGGACTATAAATGACTTTCCAGCTTATGAAATGTTGTTTGGGTGGTCCACTGCTGGTAAGTTCTCTTTCCCTTGTTGTATGGAAGATACAAAAGTATTCACTTTGAAAAATGGCGGTAAGAATACATGGTTCGACTATCACCGTCGATTCTTGCAAATGGATCATCCGTTTAGGAATAACAGTAGTGTATTTATGAAAAATCAGGTTGATTTTGATGAGCCTCCGGGAAGGCTGTCCGGATGAGAAATTTGGGATAAGGTTAAGGTGTATCCTAAGGTAACTGACCAACAACCATCTAAAGTACCTGGTTATGGGAAGTAACTTTCCTATAGTCTCAACTCAGTTGACAAAAATCTTTCCGTCTGGTTTCTTCAATGTAATGGAACATCTTCCAATTTATTTTGCGGAAGAGATACTACTGGGAGGCTCGGTGTGCTGTAGATGGATGTATCCTTTCGAGAGGTAATATCCCTTAATTTATCATTAGCACTATCTTTTATTTATCTTAAGTAAATTAATTAATAAATTTATTATGCAGAATTATTGGCAAGCCTAAGCGGGACGTGAAAAACATGAACATAAATTGAGGGATCAATATATGAGGCATATCTGGCTAGAGAAACTTCTTATTTATGTTCATATTATTTCGATCAGAATGTGCTATGCTTGAGAAATAGGCCGGATCGGCGTCATGATGGAGACAACAATGATTCGAAGTATCCACCATTTTCTATATTTAATCAACCTAGTAGAGGAAAGTTGCTGCCCAAAGTAAAAAAGTTCACTGACCTGGACAGAAAAGCAGCTACAACGCATTGTTGTTGAATTGTCCCGATGTCCAGACTTTTTACAAGTATGATTAATTTTACATTAACGCCTGACATGCAAGTTTCATTATTATTTTAACTAATGAGATTTTTTGTTACGTCATCCAGTTACTTTGTTGGAGAATTTGGCGTTGCTGCTGTTTATGAAATTTTTTTAGATTGGTTTAGAGAACTTGTAAGTGTTATATAAACTAATACGTAAAGTTTTCAACTATATGATAGTTGGTTTAACGTGTAAAACTATCTTGAACATAATATAGGTACTCAATCCGAATAATGGCATAAACATCCCATTGTTGCATGATATATCTTACGAGCCTTATTATAGATACAAGAGGATGTCTAAGTACTTTGTTAATGGGTACAAGTTTCATATTGAAGAATGGTCATTGGGGAAGAAAACTGACAACAACAGTGTGTGTGTGAAAGGTGGTATTATTGACCAGGATGTTGACTTTAATTATTATGGTGTGATCGAGGAGATTTTAGAAGTAGAGTTTACAGCATGTTGGCCTCGTAAAAGATTGGTATTTTTTCGGTGCAGGTGGTTTGATACGAGTCCTAAGGGTACGAGGATAAACCTATGTTCTAAAATAGTTGAAGTTAATCACAGAAGGTCATATGGACATTATGATCCATTCATCATTGCCCAAAATGTGAAGCAAGTGTGGTACGTTCCTTATCCACCGACCAAGAACAAAGCCAAATCCTAAGCTAAGGCAAATTGGTGAGTTGTTCTAAAAGAAAAGTCGGTAGGAAGAGTGGAAGTAGATGATGTATTAGATGTTGCATTACAAAATGAGGTTTCAACTGTTCCCCTGATTGCGGATATTAAATTAGCCGATCAGTTGCAACATAGTGAAGGCATTTATGAAGAGTTTGATGTATCAATGGTTAGACGTGAAAAAAATGACTAATTTTGGAGAAGGAACATCTAGGCTAACGAGGAGGACGAATATGTGGATGATGTTGAAAAAAACGAGGAAGAATTTGTTGATGACAATGAGACGAGCGAGGAAGAAGAACTAGCCGATGACCTTGAGACGAATGATGATGATGATTGTCATGTTGGTAGTTTTATATTGTTATTTTACTGCATTTATTAGTACTACTTTATAAATGTATTATATATAAATTAATAGTGTACTTATATTGTGCTAATTTATTGTGCTTATTTTACAGATATGGCATCTATGGGGGAAGGCTAGGGAGAAAAAAAGGATCAAAGTTCCTCTCCTGCTTTTGTTCATACTACTACTCTTGTACCTCATATGGTTCCTACATCTCCGTCATCTATATATCCTCCTTGTTTTCTCACTGCATTCCTTTTGGTTTACCCTGACATGTCACTTCCTACATCTCCGGGTTATGTTGTTCATTTGTATGGCATGAGCTCATCAATGCCTTTGCCATCTTCTAGTCCATCGCTATCCCCTTCATCATCTACTCCTTCTATATCTAGATTGCAGTTTGACGACCCTACACCATCCCCATCCGTAGGCGCTTCTGTACCACCTACTTATCCGAGCTCGAGTAGATACATTGGTGAACTTGGCACATTTGATGAAAAAGGAGGTTGAGGATTGCTCCTGAGGGTAATCGTGGGTAAATATTATTTTTTTTTTTAGTTTTTAACTATTTAATACTAGTTAAAATTTAATTTTTTAATATATTTATTAATAGTAGTGAATTTTATCTAGTTTTCTCCCTCAGACATGGCTACACCCATAGTTACACTATGCATAAGAGCTAAATGGATAGAAGCGTGCCCATCCTGGGGTCAGGTACCCTACCTAGTAAAGCTGGCCATGTTTGCCGACTTTGAGGTATTAACTATATTTTATTTATTAATAATTTAGTTAAGTATCACTTTTTTAAATCTAATATTATTAATTATTTCAGACAAAGTGTGTGTGGCACCATCCTGGGATGGGAAACTGCGAAGCAATTTCCTTTTCAAATGCACAGATTGAGTCAAAGATTCCATGTAGAATTGTCGGAACAGCAGAAAAAAGCTCGATTGGATATACCCGGGACCTTAGGCGAAACTGATGGAATACTAGGGGAGTGAAAAATTTCAGAAGAAGAGCGCCCAAGGAAAGGCAGTTGGAGCCTCTAAAAAGGGTGGATCGTTGCACTAACTGAACCGGATCGTTGCACACTGGGGGTTCAGTTAGTGCAAAGGACTCAGCTGATGAGAATGGTAACATATTAAATATCATATGTGTTGTTTAATTTACCTCTTATTAATATTTTATCTAACTTCTCCTCTTCTTAATTTTGTAGGAAAAGGAAGAAAGGCGGCCAGTACCTATGCCTGAGCTCTTTAAGAAGAGACATATATATAAGAACAAAGAAGTGTGGGTTGAGGACCACGCTAGAACCATATTTGTAAGTTATTAAATTCAAACTTGTTTGTATAATCCTTCAATATTTGTACATCTAATTCTTGTTATTAAATTTATTTCAGGAAAAAGGTGTAGCAAACTATGAAGTGAGAATGGCAAGTCAGGCATCCGAATGTGGTAGCACTACCCCAGCTCCAATGACACTTGAGGAGGAAACAACACTATGGTTGGAGGTGAATGGTGGGGTAAAGAAGGGAAGTGCACACGGTCTTGGATCACAATATTCCTCGGATCGTCTGAATCCAGGTTTGTTTGACACTTACTCTTGTAGTTCAATTAATCCATCGCTGGAAGCCTCATTGCGTAATGAAATCGAAGTGCTAAGGAGAGAGCGCGGAGAAGATCGTAAACATAATAAGGCAAGTATGAAAGAAATGCAGAATATGATGATGAACTTTATGAATGAGGGAAAGAAAAAAGGCAAGGGCAAGGGCAAGAGCAAGAGTAACGACAAAGGCAAATGAAAGATCAAACTTCGATACAGTTCGTCGTCCGAGTCTAGTTCCGAGGAAACAGAGTAGTAATGAACTTTTGTTGTTTTTAGACATATATTTTAGACTTGTGGTTGGTTTATGTTTAACTTATTTTATCGTTGTTGAACCCCAAAAATTACCCTTTCTTTAAGAAAAGACAAATTTCGGGTATATTTCAACAAAATGGGATTTCAAAGGGTTTCTTTGGAGTCGCCACCTAATTTAAGGATTATTAGGAACCTAAGTTAACTAAAGAGTGCAATTTTATTCCTTAAAAGGTAAAAAAATTAAATTAAATTCAGGGATTCTAAGTAAGTGGTTCTATTAAATTCGAAAGAACGTCCCTTGTGGGAGCACTTTCGAAAATCTGCTAAAAGCGGTTAATCCAGCGGTTTTCACGAATTTGTTAAGGATAATAAGTATATAAAGCTAATTTTATATAAGGATAATAGGAAAAATATAAATAAGGTAAGACTTTAGATATGCCGATACTTAGATAAATGGATGATCCGATTTAAGATTAATTAAATGGATAATCAAATAATGGTTAATTAATTAAATAAATAAAGGCTAAATAAAATTAGATAAATGAAATAAACTAGATAAATAATTAGATAATAATAAAATATTAATTAATTAAATAAATAAATAGATAAATGAATAAAAAATAACTTAATTAAATAAATGAATACTTATTAAATTAATATTAAATGAAGGAGTAAATGAATAATAATTTATTAATTAAGTAAATCAATAAATAAGTAATTTAATTGATTAAATAAATAATTAATTAAAATTAAATAAATTAAATTAAGTAGATAAATAAATAAAGGATTAAAATTTAATTGATTAACTAAATAATAAATTAGATTAAATAAATAAATAATTGAATATCCATAAATAAATAATTCAAATGCAAATTTTGACGAAGGTACGATTTTAATCGAATTTTATTTGCACTCATTAATTGACAAATGATTCTAAACATCCATAAATTAATTGACGATTCGCAAAGAAATGATATAAAGCATTCATACAAAATAATTTAAGTAATTTACAATAATTATTCACAATTCAAATATTATTTCTATCCTACAGGGCTCCTAATCCGGTCTATGGGGAAATCCTATACAACATGCATTTTCTAAGGGAGCGGAGAAGGATGTAGTTTAGAAGATAGAACCCGGAAGCGCAAACTCAATCACTGAGCCTTGGACATTGTGATTTTCATTTTTTCTTTCTTTTACATTTTCGGGGATATCAAGTCCCGAAAATGCAGAGCGGACCCAATAACTCCAAATGCGGACCATCCCAATTTGTGAGTTTAGCAACTCAAACTCGTCCCAAGGTTTCATGCAAAGAAAACAAGGAGATAAGGATCAGTGTGCGCTCAAAGAAAAGAAGAAAGTGAAATTGCAAACAAGCGAGAACAACTAAGTTCAATAGAAGCCAAGGTCCCGATAGTTTATCCTATGCAATCCAATATACAAAAAAAGGAAATTAGTACCCATATAATCAAAACTGGACAAAACAAACAAAAAAAAATGCAATGTAGGCAGTTTTCATACAACTTGATTCGCCAATCTCCAGTCTAGAAGGGTAATATGCAGTATTTGACTTGATTCAACTTTAACAAAGGTATCCAATTTCTATTACCTTTTAAACAAGGAAGCATTCGTAAACCTTTAAGTTATTCATTCAATTCTAACTTAGTATCTTTCCTGAAGATAGGACATAACAGATTCAAGATAGACGAAAAGAGAAAAGACTTTAGCTATAGAACAAAGCACCAAGAATGGGGAAAAGAAATGCAAACCTAGACTGAAAAGAAACTGGAGATGTTGCTGCGCTGCGGCCCATATCATTAAACAGAAAACTTGACAAATTAACTTTTTATTTTCTTGCTAACATACAAATTGTACCTCATATCACACTGATCAACAACTTCTTAGGAAGTAGACATGATAAGGCAGAACCAAATCAGATAGACTAATTACATTGCATCAGCCTGATATGGAATTGAAAATTTAACTAATGCTGGAAACTCACACTAAAGGAAACTAGGAAATTAAGTAGTAGTTCAGACCATTTTTAGAGGAAATGGATCGAAACAAAAGAAGCACAAAGCATAACCAGACCAAGACTAGAAACTGGAAACAAAGGACTTAAGACCATATCAAAGTTTTAAGAACCTAAAGAGATGATCTGAACTGGAATACTACACTAAAGGAGCAGGAAGGGAAGCTTAAGAGCTGAAACTAAGCCTGCCTGACTACATAGAACAAATGATTTCATTATACTGCCACGAACAAGAGTTCTTCCAGCATACACCATCTCACCTGAACACTCATTTACCACTTCCCTCACTCACAGACCTAACAGAACCCCACAGATCCTTCACAGAACCAAGAACATCACTTGAAACTCAATCCGGACACCAGAACACTTGCTTGCAAGCTACCAGGCAAGAAACTAAGCTATATTCTACATCTGCAGCCTTTCTAAGACATCAAACACCCACAGAACTTCTCTAATCCACCCTAAAGCCACCAAAACAGCCTCCAAACACTCACTAAAACAACTCCACACCCACATACCAACATCTAATGCAAAACAGACTCCTGAAACACTAGCAAGGACTACTCCCTGAACCAATTACTAGATAACATTGAATCAATGCTCACCACTTTTGGCAGCCTGGAACAAACTCCCAGGGAAAACTGCAAGACCACCAGAGAAAACAGGCATCTTCAGCTCCTCTATTACACTACTGCACCTCCCCCAAGCCCCTAACACCTTTCAAAGCCTGCAGCCCCTCAAGCACCCTCTAAACTCACACACCACACCTGCTCCTAGACCAGACAAACTACCAGCTTACACACCCAAGCCTCTTAAGCTTCACCAGAATATTCTCTTCACTTGCAGCAAACAGAATACTCTCCTCACCACTACTGTTGTCCTCCAGATTACCTCTATGCTCTAGACAAACTGAATACTCCAACTTCCCTGCTACCCTCCTAACTTCTCACAATCCTACCAGACTACCCCAACTCAACAGCTTCTAACAGCCAGCAAATCCTCCTTTTGCAGAATCAACCAGACAAAAAAAATGACTGAGAAAACAGAAAACTTGACTAAAAATCCAAAATGAAGCTGAGGGGTCAAAGGAAAAGGTATGGATAAAGTGGAATACTTGTTGCTGATACACACAGGAAAGGAAAGCTAGGACAGGGCAAGCATGAAAACTGAAACCTTGAGACTAAACCAAACTAAATCCTAAAGGAGAAACTAGGAAATAGGAATCATGCAAGCATGGATCATACTCATTTTGCAACAACTTCAAGATTGAATCCAAAAGTATTACAAAGCCTAAGGCAGAACTATGAGGATAAAGGACTTAGAAAATTCATTTGACAGGGAAAACTATGCCCAAAAGACCAAAAAGGAAATTGATTTCTTTTAGCAAAACTAGTTGCCTTCTCATTTTAGAAATTGAGCATTTCAGTCTACTCAATGATAAGGATCAAATATGCGGAAGCAAATAACAAGGATGCGGAAGCAACAATCACAAGATAACAAGAAAGTAAGGGATGGGGAGAACAGAAATAGAAGAAAAAAATGGACAAACGATTCAAACCGTGAATTGAATATCCGAGAGGGGAAGGGAAACTTGAACCATACAAGGATTCCGTACTAGTGACGGATCTCCATAGGCTCCAAGCAAAGAGATAATCCGAAGCTTCAAGCTTCTACAAAGAAGAAGGCCTTGCCTCTCTTACTAAGTCTATTCTTCAATTCTAAACAAGCTAAATGAAATAAATGACTGAGTGTGGTATTTATAGGTTCACCACACTTCTAAATAAAATGTCTAAATAGCCCCTAAGTCTAGTCAAAACAATACATGTCACTTAGGGCTATAGTTGGAATTACACTCAAAATAAGTAGGAAACCCGGATGGGCCTTCAGCAAACTAGGCGCCCCGCCTGAAAAGTAGGCGCCCATAGTAGGCGCCCAGCCTGGAAAATGGGCGGTCCGCCTCTGCAGTAGGCGGCCAGAGATCCTGAGAGGTGTAGTCAACTAGGCGGTCCGCCTAGTCCAATGGGCGGTCCGCCTCCTTCCTGGGAGACTTGGAAACGGCTCAAAATGGACTCTAAGTGTTCCTCCTTGGTCTGTAGCCGGTCCTCCCTCATTGGCGCTCAAGTCCATGACTCCAAATCACTCTCGAACCCTCCTCCGGTGCCCTTGCCTTGTATCCTTTGTGCTCTCATGCTTGGCTCTTGGTGGCTCCAATTCGGGTCTTATCATCCTCCCCTTCTTGAAAGGATTTCGTCCTCGAAATCATACCATCAAGCCTACATTCAAAACAAGCACAACAAAGCTTCCCACTACAAGAGTAGGTTAGTGTCACGAGTGTGGGAAAACACACTCTTATGATAGAGCCAAGCATCAATACCAATAAAAAAGCTCATGTCTCCCAAGAAAACAACAAGTACTTGACTCACAAAGAAAGTGCATCCAACACTAGAACAAGCAAAAGAATCAATAGGACATGGAACATGCAAGATATACCCCTAAGCTTAGGCCCAACATACCAAGCCTTCAAATCAATATCATCACAACGTGACATATTGGCTTTGGCATGCTCAACACTCAAGGTGTGATCAACATATGGGATGGAGTAAGCAACATAATTCAAGCGACAACTAACATCGAATACTCCACTCCCCTTCTTGGAAGCACTCTTACACACACCAAGAGTGACTTCCTCACCCTCAAACCCATCTCTAAGACGATCTCTCTCACTAGACAAACTATCAAGGAAAGCTTCCATAATGGCTTCTTCATCATTGTAGTCCACACAATCAAGATTAGGACTACTAAAAGACGGACCAACATAATCAATTCCAAGACCATTCGTCTCACTTGTCATTTCAAACAACGGATTGTCTATAGAGTTAAACCTATCAAGCCATGGAGGGTTAATTTCACACTCTTCATACACACTTGAGGAGTCATCAAAAACAAGTCTATCCATCCTATCCACTAGGGACTCCTCAAGGTCACTACCATCCTCACCACAACACATAGACCCACCATTATCAAGCAATTCATCAAGGGAAAGGATAGGGTATTCATTCAACTCGCCTTCCACTTTATCAAAAATTGGTGGTGTGTCATAGCAAAGGTCACAATCAAGGTCAACTACACAATCTTCACTAAAGAGAGGTTCAATGAAAATCGAGCTCACATCATGATGTGGCTTATCATTCCTCTCAACTAGTGGTTCACAACCATACACAAGTTGACCATTTGACTCTACACTAGTTGCAAACACATTGTAATCATACAAATCATCAACTAGTATAGAGGTCTCACATGACAAGGAAGTAACATGCTCAAGGGGAGAACTATCACTCACCTTTGAGTGGCCATCTTGCTCACTCAATGCACTTGAAGTGTCATGGATTGGCTCTCCACCTTGAAGCTCACATTGAAGGTTTGCTTCACCTTGTCCTTCCTTTTTGGAAGATGATTGAGGCTCCAATGGCTTGCCTCCAAGATTTCCTACACAAGAAGTCACACAAGTAGAAGAAAAAGATAAAGGGTTAGGGTTAGAATAAGGGGTGTCCTCACTCTTTACAATTCTTTTTCCCTCTTTCTTTTCCCTCATTTTCTTTTCAAGGTCGGGTGTAGATTCGGGTGGTGACATCCCACTCACGTCACTCATCACATCCTCTCCTTTTTCCACTCGAGGAATGTCACCGGTCACTCCCTTACTCCTCTCAATCTTTTGTCTCTCAAATTCGGGTGAGTTGGGATGAGGCCCAAGAATACCCATAGCCGGAGTATATGGATTTCTAACATCAACCCGGAATCTAGGACTAAGAGACTCATCACTTGATGTCTCTTTCTTCTTTTTAGGTGAACCACTTTGCTTTGGATCTTGTGGTTCGGGGCTCACCTTGTTGACATATGTCAACTCTCTTTTTGCACTAGTCCCACCATTGATTGTGAGTGTAGGACTTCTCTTCAATGGTGTCCCACTACTTCTCATGTTCATAGGGCTTCTTGATTGCACTCTTTGGATCATAGGGCTTCTCCTCATTGGTGTCCCACCACTTCTCATGTTCATGGGTGTGCTTGGTTGTATTCCTTCTTTCCTAAGAAAAAGGATTTGAAACTTCCCTTGTGCTTGGACACGGTAGCCATCCACAACTTCTTGTGCGATCTTGAAGTATCTATTGGAAAGCCAAGGCTTTCCCAACATAACATCACATCCCACTAAGGGGCCTACTTTGCACTCCACTTCTTCTTCAAAGTTCCTTTGTGAAATAACTACCCTCGCCATTCCATCAACACAAGGTATTCCCAACCTTCTCACTACAAGATGGCTAATCCAACTTGCTTCGCCATTATCCACTTGAAGCACATACCCATAATTCCCATTAAGGCTCACTACGAATTGACACCACATTCTTTCTCTCATGAATTCATCTAGGTAATGCCCTTTACACATCCCATCAATAGTACCAACACTAGTTGGGTACTTCTTCATTTCACCACTACTAGCAATACCATAACCTATAGTGCGACTCATACCATCTCTTCCCTCGGCCTCATTCTCTTTCATCTCATCCTCCAAGTGTTGGACCCTAGTGTCCATTGCCTCTATTTGAGCCAAGAGGCTCGGAAGGTAGGCTTCAACTAACTCCCTCTCACTTACACCTTTCTCACCACTCCTACTTCCCTCCAAACCTCCCTTATGGCTCCTTATACCTGCAAAAGACATGTTAAGAAAGTGCAAAGGTTAGTATAAACAACCTCACTTGCTCTCCCTTACCTTTGGTGGTGGCTCTCAACACTCTTTTAGGGTGCACACTCCCAAACCCCCACCCAAAGATGCCTTTATCTCTTTTAGGAACCACAATGGTAAGATCAATCAACTAGTAGATCCAAGTAAAAGTCCGGAATGGAATTTAGGTGACTCGATGTACGGAAGCTAATTTAGTGCGCACTTGAAGCAAGCAAGATCTACGACTTTAAGTGAATACTCCAAGACACACAACACCCTAAGGAATCAAAGGTTAGTGTTAATAAAGTAGGACTAATACCTTAGAAACACTAACCAAGAGGTACGGAAGCAAACGGATCACAAAAAGACACGAAACGAAGCCAAACGGAGGCCTTCCAGGAGTGGGCGGTCCGCCTACTTAGGGTGGGCGCCCCGCCTACTCAAAATACAGAGAACAACCAAAAAATAGGCGGACCACCTACTATTTGGGGCGCCCCGCCTACTGGTGCTTTCAGCACAGTCCGAAAACGGGTTTTTGGCCCTTTTGCAACCAAATTTCGATGTTCCAAGGTGTTTTTTTCCCGATCCGAAGGTACCCAATGGTGTTTTCAACTACTCCAATCAATCCCCAATGATTTATAACAACACCCAATCCATAACGAATCCAAATCAAGGAATTTCAATCAAATTCAAGGGTTTTTCAATTTTGAGATTTTTTTTTTGATTTTTTTTAAACTTTTGATTCTCAACACCAAATCATATAACAAGGGTACCAAATCAACGGGTAATCATCATAGATCAATCCCCGATATCAAACACCAAAGGAATCATCAAATCCAATCAACAATAAGAATTTTTTTGTAATTTTCACTTTTTTTTTCAATTTTTTTGTTTTTCTTCTTTTCTCAAGAACATAAACACAATAACAATAAAGTAAAGATAAGATGAACAAGGATCGAGGGTTTGTAAGAACAAATCCCGAGCCTTGCTCTGATACCAAACTGATAAGGATCAAATATGCGGAAGCAAATAACAAGGATGCGGAAGCAACAATCACAAGATAACAAGAAAGTAAGGGATGTGGAGAACAGAAATAGAAGAAAAGAATGGACAAACGATTCAAACCGTGAATTGAATATCCGAGAGGGGAAGGGAAACTTGAACCATACAAGGATTCCGTACTAGTGACGGATCTCCATAGGCTCCAAGCAAAGAGATAATCCGAAGCTTCAAGCTTCTACAAAGAAGAAGGCCTTGCCTCTCTTACTAAGTCTATTCTTCAATTCTAAACAAGCTAAATGAAATAAATGACTGAGTGTGGTATTTATAGGTTCACCACACTTCTAAATAAAATGTCTAAATAGCCCCTAAGTCTAGTCAAAACAATACATGTCACTTAGGGCTATAGTTGGAATTACACTCAAAATAAGTAGGAAACCCGGATAGGCCTTCAGCAAACTAGGCGCCCCGCCTGAATAGTAGGCACCTAGAGTAGGCGCCCAGCCTGGAAAATGGGCGGTCCGCCTCTGCAGTAGGCGGCCAGAGATCCTGAGAGGTGTAGTCAACTAGGCGGTCCGCCTAGTCCAATGGGCGGTCCGCCTCCTTCCTGGGAGACTTGGAAACGGCTCAAAATGGACTCTAAGTGTTCCTCCTTGGTCCGTAGCCGGTCCTCCCTCATTGGCGCTCAAGTCCATGACTCCAAATCACTCTCGAACCCTCCTCCGGTTCCCTTGCCTTGTATCCTTTGTGCTCTCATGCTTGGCTCTTGGTGGCTCCAATTCGGGTCTTATCACTCAAGGTCCATCACCTTTCAGATTCAAAACACCTAAGTTTAAAATAATTTTTGACATGTTTTTGGATTCATATAACAATCAGACAACTGCAGCATCAGAAACAAACCTCCAGACGACTACAGACTAAATCCTATACCTGCAACACTTCAGAACAAGATAGGATCTGACATCTTGAGGTAATTAGTCATGTAAACAAATATGTATTTTCAGAAAAAAAAAAAAAAGGACCTAAACAAAAACCCTGCTACTTCACTTATAATGAGAGAAAACTGATAAAGGTTTAGGCTTTAAAAGATGACAGCTTTAAATCTAAAAACATTTGAAGAAACATAGCATGCATATAAAGAAGGTTCTTTAGGACATCAACAGTGAAGGGGAAAGCAAGCAATAGCCTTTGCAAGCAACTACACAAACATGTTAAGACATAAATAAGCTTAAAATCATGAAACTACTCCACAAACCATGAATAAGTTCTATCAGGATCAATGCTAAAGACATGATGCAAAAAAATTGATAGGAGAATAATTTATTTGTTTGACATAGATCGAACTTAAACGAATCGCTTTGGAAAAACCAGGACAACAAAGAACGACCTAATGAAACATGTCGACTTAAAGATTTAGCCCGAAATCATCTTTCGAAACACAAACATCATCATTGTTCCACATTCGTACAGATTAACCCATTACAGACATAATGTAAACAGATTCTTTAGTTTATGAAAAAAAAAAACTGAAAAAGTACAGGGGAAGGGTTATTACCTAGTGCGGGGCAGTGAGCTAAGGCGTGGATTCGAAGAATGCGGGACTCGACCAAGCGACTCGAATAAAGTCGACGACTAGTATAATGAAGCGACGACACACTCGAAAAATAGTGCGTGAATTCCAAAACAGAAATGGTTAAGCTATATGTTTATTTTTAAAAGATTGAAAAGAAATATTATGCCTATGTGTGTATGCTGCCGCTGCCCAGAACTCAAAGAAAATGAGTAAAATGAACAATATATACCTGCGCACTAGGGTATGGACTGCTGATTTGAAATCCAAATTTTTTACCCCAAAATAGACATTTCACCTTCAAGATAAGGGTGAGAATCGTCCCTTTCTGTAAAAAATGGTACAATTCCTCTCCTTATCTCTTAAGAAAATATCCGTTGGGGAAAATAGCTAAGAAACTTCGAGAATGACACGGCTGGAACACAATCATTTGTAGCACAGCTTTTGTACGGAGAAGGAGACAAAGATGACAATGATTTGGATTATTGTTGAGTTTTACGGGCTTGAAGCGGAAGGAACGGGTCGGGTTCTAGGGTTTTCAAAAGGGAATCGAGCTTCTGATATGATTTTAGGGTGTTTTAGGTTGGTATATAAGGGGATTGCGTGGGTGGGTCACAATTGAGGCTGTGCATTTCGTTGTTAGCCCTTTTCCATCAAAATTCAATTGTTTTTCCTTTTCACTTTCAATTTTAGCCTTAATTACAAACCTTCCACAGTAAATTATTAATTTGAATAACTCCGGGACAAAATTGGGTGTCAACAATCGTTAGACTTATGGTTGTGTAACAATCTGATAATTTATTCCTATGGTCTAGTTATTTTATTGAGTTAAAAAAAAATTAGTATATATTGTTATTTGTTAAATGAAAAAAATAGAAAAAAAAATTAGAGAGTAGCTAGAAGGCTATTCGGCAAAATAGACATTTTACTTGATAGTTGGGCTTAAAAGAAAGTAGACAATGTTTTAAGAAGTACTAGCAGATTAAGCCCATATATTATTTTCTAGTATCATTTTAGGGCTAATAAAGACCATATCCTTGTTATTTAACAAAAACAAGAAAAATGAAGCTTTAGTCACAAATATAGGAGGCGGCAGTAGCACTGCTAAATGGGTTGATGGCTACATCTTTAAAAATGGTAGAGTTTGCGTTCCCGAGTCCTCTTGGAGAGAATTGCTTATTCGTGAAGCACATAGTGGGGGCTTGATGGGACACTTTGGGAGGAACAAAACCTTGGCTATTCTTAAGGAGCAATTCCACTGGCCAAAAATGGAGTTGCAAGTTGACTGACTTTGAAAAAATTGCTTAGATTGCAAGCTTGCTAAGTTCAAGTCCAACCCCCATAAGTTGTATACTCTCCTCCCTATTCCTACTAGTCCGTGGATGGATATTTCTATGGATTTTGTTATGGGTTTGACACGGTCTAAGGGGGGACGTGATAGAATTTATGTTATCGTGGATAGGTTCTCCAAAATGGCTCACTTCATCCATTGTAGAGAGAGTCATGATGCACCACATGTAGCTTCTTTCTTCATTGATAATGTGTTAAAGTTGCATGGTGTGCCTCAAACCATTGTGAGTGATGGAGACTCTAAGTTCCTTAGTCATTTTTAGAGAAGTCTTTAGGGTGCTCTTGGCACCAAGTTGTTATTTTCTACGTCCCACCAGCCCCAAACGGATGGTCAAATCGAGGTGGTGAACCGAACTTTCGGTGCTCTACTTAGAGTTATGGCCCAAGGTAAGGCCGAGACGTGGGTTGAGAAGTTACCTCTTATGGAGTTTGCATATAACTGTACATTGCATAGCATGATTGGCATGATCCCGTTTGAGCGTGTTTATAGTTTTAATCCTTTTATTCCACTTGATCTAACCCCTTTGCCCAAGGATATGGTTGTTTGTTTTGAAGGTAAAAGCCGAGCTAAGGCAATGCTCGAGATCCACGCCAAGGCAAAAAAAAAAGCTCGGAGGAAGCCTATGCAAAGGTGACCCTCAAGAAGAACAATGGAAGGAAAAAGTGGGAACTCAAGAAAGGTGATTGGGTGTGGGTGCACTTCCGCAAGGAGCAGTTTCCAAACCTTAGAAAAGGGAAGTTGGCACCCCGAGGAGATGGACTGTTCCAAGTGCTTTCCAAGATCAAAAATAATGCCTACGTGATTGATCTACCCGGTAAGTACAATATGTCAACTACTTTCAACATTAGTGACTTGGCTCTTCTTGATGTAGGTGTTGATGCTTTCGAGGACAAAATCTTCTCAAGAAGGGGATGATGATAAGGGGCAAACCACCACAAGGCCCTTTACTAGAAGCCAAGCCAAAGCAATCCATGATGCTCACCTTCACTAGATATGAAAAGGCTTGGACGTGGTAGATGGGAGCTCCGGAACCACTTTGAAGATCATGCTTTGGAGCACCATGGAAGGAGGATCATCTAGACCACAAGGAGAGGCTTAAGATACACACAGTGAGGCACTTCAAGAGGTTTTAGAAACGGGCAGAACGCCTACTCAAAGGGGCGGAGTGCCTACCCAACTCTCTGAATCTCAGTAGGCGGACCACCCCTTTATAGAGGCGGACCGCCCACTTCACTGTGGAAGGGAAGGAAGAAAGAAGGCGAACACGAGGAGGAGGCTAGGTTAGCCGAAAGATGGTTAGGCGGGGCGCCTACCAGGATGAGTGGGGTGCCTACACAGCTGAGCCACCATCCGAATTTCCTATCTTTTTGTTGTGTAATTTCAACTGTGGCTTCTATTGTTTTAACCCACTTAGGGGTATTTTAGGCTTTTCATTCCATGTATGTAGAAGACTATAAGAGTATTCCCTTAGCCTTGAACTCATTTATACTACTTTGAATACACAAAAACATATGAGAATTCTCACTATTGAAACCCTTGTTTTTTACTTGATTTTAATTGGACGATTCCAAGTTGAACTTCAATCCGCTCCGATCATTCTATTTTCAAGAACCTCGTGATTCTTGAGGATAGTTGCATAGCGTAGGTGATTCTTGACAATCGTTCGGGGTGTAAGGAAACACCGTTCTTTGTTGCTACTTGGACAATCGTGTGAGTCTCATCTCATTTTTATCTTGTTTATCTCTTCCATAGTTTTCCCCTCATCACTTGAAGTTTGTTTTCTCATAGGTTTATGGATAAGTTCCTCCCGTGTAGCCAACAGGATGAGAGGCGCAAGCAGTTCGAGAGATTGAGACAGGGCCATATGACTGTATCTGAGTATGAGGTTCGATTCTTAGACATGTCTCGTGGTGCTCTTGATTTGGTTCGTCCGAAGTCAAAGAAGGTTAGGAGGTTCATTGATGGTCTTTCTGTTACTTTGAGATCTAGTATGGCTCGTGAGATAGAGGCTGGTACTTCATTTGATGTAGCGGTAGATATCGCTCGCCGATATGAGTCTTATAAAACTTTTGAGCACGAGGAGTTAGAGAGAAAGAGTAAGAGATCTCGTGGATATGGTGGACTTCCTACTGCCTCATCTAGAGGTAAGGGGTTTCGGGGGAGATCTTCTGATAGGCTAGCTCAATCTATAGCTCACAGCTCAAGGAGCACATTTGTACCCCGTCATGAGCAGACTCGATTCTCTCAGCCTTCTCAGCCAGGCCAGTCTGTTTCACGACCTCAGCAGCACGTACCCCGCATACCTAATTCTGGGTGTGATCATTGTTCTGAGCTTGATAACTCTGTGTCTGACACGTGCATAACCCTCACCACTCTAGCTATCCTCAATAGAAAATCCTGAGGGTCTTCTCCTGTACGGGATCCGGTAAAGACTGTAGGCTCTAGCCTGATAAAATCATTGATCCTGGATCCAACATCTCCCTGGGCATCTGCACTGTGTTGTCTAGTCTGAGCAACTACAACACTAGTCGATAATCTGATGGCATCCCTCATTTCCTGCCCCTGACTATCAGGCTAAGAAGGTGGAGGTATAGTAGCTGCAGTACCTCTAATATCACCCTGAACTGATAGGATCTGTGAGGCCTCGGATGGAGCCTCAGTTCTGGACTCCTCACTCTCATCCACCTTAGGTGGCACTCTACTAATACCCTGGCCGGCAATAACCTTGCCCTTCTGGGCAGGTGTTAGTTTCTTTGGCGGCATCGCTTTGCTGAAATTACTATTGTTAGAGGGCTGAATTCTATAATCATGGCTCTATCGCACGATCTAGAAAAGAAAGAAAGACAACTGTCCTGAAGTGCCTTGTAGCCTCCTGTTCAAAAGTATGGCGCGCAACATACTCCTAAACAAGACTCTACTAGACACGGCCTGTAGACACCCTAGGACTGAACTGCTCTGATACCACTTTTGTCACGACCCAACTTAGGGCCGCGACGGATGACCAACACTAAGTGTCGATCATCACTAATCCTACTGATAATATGCTAACCATTATAACTGATAAACAGAATAAGCATAAACCTAGCTCATAAGGAGTATGCAATGCAAATAGTTGACAAGGCTAACATAAGCTGACATACATAACATACTGACTGCACCACACAGGGACATGTCTACAGGCCTCTAAGAGTGATGAGCTGAATATACAAAGGACGAGATAAGGCCCCGCCATACCCAAGCTGGCTGACTGTACACATACCAAAAGATAAGTAACTCCGGGAGTAAATGGAGTGACTCCAGTAGCTGATAGATGGCCTACTAACATGGTCCAAGCATTGATCTATCTGCACCTACGCGGCATGAAACGCAGCGCCCCAGAAAAGGGCGTGAGTACGATATGTACCAAGTATGTAAGGCATGAGCATATAATATGTCATAGCTGAATGAAACTGTAGGCTGGAGTATAAATATGTAAACATGAGCTGGAGCATAGCAATATAGCTGGAAATCTGAAGAACGTACTAAACATGATATGAATATAAGCTGAAGTCTAGCTGAATCTGAGCCTGAAGACTGAGCTGAACTATATTGATAGATAACTATAATATGACTGATAGCTGGTTACTAGAAACTGGAACTGATAACTGTCAACTGATACTGACACTAAGAACTGGTGGCTGATAACTGAGAACTGATAACTGTCAACTGATACTGACGCTAAGAACTGCTGGCTGATAACTGAGAACTGATAACTGGTACTGAGCTAAAGCTGAATTGTTATCTGAACTGGTACCTGTCTGGTGTTATGGGCTATATCCCCCCAAATCAGGTAACTGAACATATGAACTAGTACCTGTCTGGCGTTATGGGCTGTATCCCCCCAAATCAGGTAACTGAAAACCGGAACTAGCCTCATGTATAATCATGCAGTGCATATTGTGGCTATATACGCATATATAACAAACCTGGTGGGTGTTATGGGCTATATCCCCCCCAGCCAGTAATATCTAGTCTCTCTGGTCAGAGTGTGTGAATGACACCCGGTCACACTAGGTGTTTCAACTCCTGCCTGAACCAGAGGGGCTGTATCCCCCAAACGGGTAGTATCACACGCGACCGGACTGTGTGTCCAATGTCCAGCCTCTATGGGGGACTCCATATCACACATAACATGATCACAATGCAAGCATAAGCATGTATGAGGCATAACACATGTGGCAACAACATATATGGACTCAAAGGAATGATAAGAAAACTCTGGATGGAATTATAGACACAACCTGAAACTTAGAATTTGTCCAACTCTTTGAATTTCTATAAAAAAATTCGGCAGAGTTTCCCCTGAAACTGGATGATCCGCAAAACAGAACCAACACTATACTATACATGGGAATGGATACCCGGATAAGCTGATAACATAAACATGTTAAACGGATGACAAGATGAGACAACTGGATGACATAATAAATCCGCAGATAGAATATCTGGGCAGCACCACTATCCTGCCTTTCGACCTAATTTTCAGAGTGTAGATCAAAGATATAGACTTCATGGTCTGCGTGAAAGTTGTAGATATATGTATTAGGGTTCTGGAGATTCTTAAATCATCTTAATATCAATTTTGTATAAGGAGTTATGATCAATATACTAACAACTGTCCAAAGTTCAAAACAATTTTCCAGATTTTGAAACGTTTTGCCTTTCTGATTTGGACGTCTTTCACCTTGGATTTTAGTACCAAATTAAGTATATACAAGGTTTCCTTGGTACCATACAAGTTTCTCACTAGAAAAACTAAGTTTGAAACTAATAAAAGCTTCAAAATCTAAAAGATACGTGTCTTGCCAAAAGAAAGGTTTAGTCTTACATACCTTTGATGTTTCTAGCTTCTAAACTTCGTTTCCTTTGAATTCCACACCTTCTAAAGCTTAAACAAGCTATAAAATAGAATTTAGATACTTTACTTAGCTATGAAGTAATTCTAAAACTCAAACTATAGACGAAATTGAAGGTAGCATAATGTTACCCTAATCGCGTAGAGTGTTTTGACGCAATCCATCTTCCGTTTCGTGTCAAAATTAATGTTCTATCTTCAAAATCATAAAAAAAATGACTTCAAACTGAAAAAGCTCTGTTTATATCATGGTTTTACTGGAAATTTCGAGAGAGAGAGAGAGAGAGATTTCTCTTTTATAATAAAAATATTTCATTTCTAGCCCTCTTTTGCGCTTATGTCCCTTTTTCTGATCTGATTTCTGACGCTCATATCTTTTTATCTATAAGTTATATGAGCAAACCGTTAAAAGTGTTGGAAACTACACTCCAAGACCTTCAATTTGGTATATGATATGTCCCCAAAATACTTCATATAGCACATGAAATTAATTGCTGAAAAAGCTCCGATACAAGGCAATTCCTTAGTCGGTTTTTCCGCAACTTAAATTTGATTTTTCCCAAACTTTATATTCAACATATAAACATCATATATGGTCATATTATTACTTTAAACTCACTTAAATCATTCTTAACATGATATTATAATGATATACGTCAATTTAGACGTACGAGGTGTAACAATTACTCCCGATTGTCATGCCAAGACTATTCGGCTTTTTTTCCTGGCTCAGCATAGGCAGTGTGGCACGGTTCTTGCTTGCCACCTGCGGGACGTGTTATCTCATTTTTTAAGCAAGGCGTATGGTGAACAAGGGGTGTTCTGCTTATCTTTCCATGATTCGAGACACCAATATGGAGGTTCCGTCTCTTGATTCTATTCCCGTTGTGAAGGAGTTCACTGATGTGTTTCCCGATGATTTGCCTGGACTTTCTCTGGATGGGGATATTGAGTTCGTGACACGATCCGAAATCCGGTTAGGCCGTGCGGGCACCCGACATCCTCCCCTAGACCCGTCGGGCGAACCCTTACCAATTAAATCAGGAAAATAAAAATAACAATTTACAAATAAGGACAAGACTTAAAATAAAAACACGGACATATTGATACCTCTAAGCTATACAAAAGAAATTACAGCTGACTACCCAACATGCTAGGTTTAGGGCTATCCAGACAGGCATCTAAGAGTACAAAAGAAGACAGATACCTCCTGAAGGGAGCAAAATGCAACTGAAATAATGAATAATAAACTGGTGGCCATCCGGAATGAAAGTTGGCTCACCCTGACAGCTGAAGTCGTCTTCGTTCCTTCACAACGTGGCAAACTCAATCCTGGAGCGAACCTGCCGAAACAAAATAGATGGACAAGAAACAAACAACAAACAAGGGTGAGTCAAAATGGGCTCAATAAGTGGGGCAGACTAGCCACCTCAAAGAATAGGATAGCTAGCCAGGAAGAAAAGAAATAGATAGACCAAATTCCTCTTATTTGAATTATAAAAAGGCAGAGCCAGATAATAATCGGAAACACGTAAGAAACTATAAACTCGACCGAAGATGTGAGCCAGAAACATATCAACAAATAAGCAATGCACATATAAGCAGAAAAACAGTCATGTACCGCAAGTCTATACAATGGTATGAATTGAGATGAAATGAAATGAAATGTGATGCAAAGGGTCACATGTGCCAAATGAATGGAGTGGAATCCTCCTGCTCCGAGGGCGAAATCCTCCTACCCTCAATATGATGCAATGGAGCGGAATCCTCCTGCTCCGAGGGCGGAATCCTCCTACCCTCAATATGATGCAATGGAGTGGAATCCTCCTTCTCCGAGGGCGGAATCCTCCTACACTCAATATGATGCAATGAAGCGGAATCCTCCTGCTCCGAGGGCGGAATCCTCCTACCCTCAATATGATGCAATGGAGCGAAATCCTCCTGCTCCGAGGGCGGAATCCTCCTACCCTCAATATGATGCAATGGAGCGGAATCCTTCTGCTCCGAGGGCGGAATCCTCCTACCCTCAATATGATGCAATGATAACCCTTCACCGGTGCGGGACTCTCATCGACAGCCGAGGAGTGGATGCCAACTCATAGCCAGGGTACAATGCTCAAATCCTCAATGCAATACCAACAATAGGACATAACAGATAATATACAATGTAAATCCAAAGCTAAGGCGTAATGAGTACGCCTATCGGCAGCTACACACGTAAGGAATACGTGGTAGAAAATCCACGAGGCCAGGTGCCTCCAAAGAAATGGATATAAACACTTACCTCTCTCAAAAGTTAGCATTGCGACCAATAACCGCGTTATTCTTTGAATTCATTGCCAAACGATCCCACTGTGATCAATAAGCAGAAAAATATATCACATTAGGCTAAAGGCTTCATTCCTCACATCTTAGGGCAATCCAGGTAGGAACCTGATACCCTATTCGCATACGCAATACGCAGGCCAGGCCTATGTAAAGGGTTTATGGTCACATAACCAAACCCAAAATAAATTACATTTATAAGTTGCCCATAACTCACTGAATACAGATATAATCAATTTTATTATCAGGGTCCATGTGACCCTTTAAACTATTAATTAAACTTATTAAAATGATGTATACTATTCCAAGTTTTACCGTTAAAACATATTCAAACACACGTAATAAACTCCAATAATATATTAGGATCATTACCTGAATGTTTCAGGGTGAAAATTCTACTTTTTTCCGGCCCTTTTCTCATTTTCTGGTTTCCCTCACTGACATTTTATCATTTCTCTCTGCTTCTCCATCACTTTTCATTCTGTTTTTCCGTACTTAGCTACTTACAGTAGCATATATGACTATATGCCACCGCCATTTATTTTGACTTTTTGTCTTTTTTTTTCTTTTATATATTTTTTTTCTTAACGAAAATTAAAACGGTGCCCTACGATATTCGAAATAATTCCAACTTTTGCATACAAGTTGTACAAAATATATGTAACATACTCGCGAAGGCGGATCTCAAATCAGACTCCCGAAACTCAAGATGCGAATTTAGATGAAAAGAAGTCAAATTATTTAACTTTCGGCATTTTAGCGGAAACTAGCCGAACAATATCGAAATTCACTTTCGAAAGTTCAAAAAAGTCATAAATAATCATACGAACTTAACGGCGCTTTCGAATATCGAATCGGAGCTCATTCGGCAAAACCAAGCTCGAAAATCTCTTTTTAATATTTATCGCCAATAAAAACTGAAACCTTCTTCCGATGCCTACCAAAGGAGGTCTAATTTAGCTCAAATTTTACAGATAGGTCCTAATGGACACTCTAAATATTTTAAAATTATCGGCACGCCAGTCGGAGTCCTAACTTCCGAAACGACTGACCGAGGTCGTTTCATTCTCCTCCACTTAAACTCTCGTTCGTCCTCGAACGAGCCTAGGTCTAAAGAAAAATCCGTACAGATAACAAAAGAACTTGCACGACCTTCATAAGCTACTCCACGGACCTTATCTCTTGATTACAGCATCAGAATTATATTATGCACATTGTACTTTTGGAATAAAATATATCTGGATAATATGATAATACCATTGCACAGCTTATTCTGACTAAGCTGATCCTTCCTCGATCACGGGAAGAGAGTTCTGCATTTTCGAAGCAAAGATACTCGGAACTTTGAATGTGTTAACATGATTCAGCCGATAATCCCTCTTCGATATACCTTTCGATATAGAACAGGTCGATGGAACTAAGAATTAGCTCACGCTTGATGCAATAGGGGAGCTTTTGAAGTACCTTGTCACTACTCACTATAGACGATTTGATGCAAGCTATATTATATTTACGAATGCACTATGAAACATCTCAGTTGATTTTAGTATTGTTCCGCAAGCTCCTCGCGGGAATGTAGTTACTCATATCCTGATGTATGTCGAAGGTTCATCTGAACAGGGTCTATCGTATAAGAATAAGAGCATAGCGAGTTCATGTGCTTGCAGTTGGGTCAACTATTACTGGATAGTATGATGTAGACCAAGAATGATCTTCAGACTGAACATCTACCTCAGGGTATTGTCTTTGAATTGGAAATATTATGACTTGAAAAAGTGAAAATAAAAGAGACATGTAGTTGGACCATGGGCTGAGGCAGAATACTAATAACAAAATTGATTACATGTGCACTTATAATGCTAAAGTGACTTCTCAAAGAGTTGGGGTGTGAAGGATATATGCCAATGATGGATGGACGACAAGCTGCACTAGATCTTTAACTCTAAATTTTTCATGAAGTAAAACAGCGTCAGTATGAGGATCCAGTTCTAGTTGAATATAGACAGATAGCCAGAAGACAATCGGAGTAGCCATATAGGGTTACTACTGACGGTGTTTTCATATATAAAGATAGACTTCATGTTCCTGATATTGCAGATTTACGTGGACAGATTATGATAGAGGCACATTATTTCAAATACACTGTTCATCCAGGTTCGATTAAGATGTACCATGATCTTAAGCAAATTTATTGGTGGGACGAAATGAAGTGTGACATAGCAGAATTTTTGGCTTAGTGTTCTAATTGCCAACAAGTTAAAGTCGTGTCATCTTTCCAGACTTTATGCTTTCAGCAGATAGGTACGTATATATGATCAGGTTGCCAGCTTATCTCTATCATTAATAGATTATTAGTGGGTTTTGCAATGATCGACGCTCATTGTAGATTTCTGTCGTGGCCTTATTTTGGGGTCGTGAGAAAAGTGGTATCAACACCTCAGAGATTTAATATTACCATTCGGTATTTGGAGGAAGACTCCTCCACTTAAAGCACAAACTCATGCAGCCATTTGAATAGAAATAACCATCCTCGTACAGTCTACTGAACTAAAGAAGATTTGGCTAAAAGCTGAACGTAGGCAAACCTAAACTACCAACTACCCTTTCGAGTTGCCAAACAGCTGCAACTCTCAAGTTCACAACTCCATACCTTTGCCGTAAACACCACCGCCTGATGGATGGTACTTCTATATAAAAATTTCGGCAGAATTTCCCCCTAAAACTGGATGATCCGCAAGAAACAGAACCAGCACTATACTATACATGGGAATGGATACCCGGATAAACTGATATCCAAAACAATAATATGCTTACCCGGCTACAATAGCACGTACTCTGGCTCAACACAGGGAACGTCACAAGTGGCTACCAATCGCCCAAGCTCACTAGTGTCGGACGAAGAAGAAATGGAAATAGATCGAGGATAGAAATAATTAGATCTTTAGGAAGTTCATCTTTTTTTTTTTTTTTTTTTGCTTGGCTACCAAAGCTAGACTACTTCCTAGTCAGGCGAGCCAAAGAATCGCAATTGAAGAGATAGACATTAAATAAGCTTTATGGAAAAACATCCATACCAATTTAACCTCCCAATAAGAAGGAAACTCTGACAATTTACCAGAATACCCTTTTATAATCCAGATAAGCTCATGGGATAACATGACTTTTCTAGTGTTCTGAACCAAGAGGAGATACGCAGATCGAGCATTACATACCAGCCACTTTACACCGGAAGAAACAACGACACTTCCTAATGGTGACGAATAAGAATCCCATCATCCTACCAACACTGATTTCCGAAGAGAGGTAAAATGACTTGACATAATAACTGAAGGTGGCGTAACAAGATGCCAAGCAGAAAAATACCGATAGTCACTCACAAATCTCTCACATTTAAACCAGATAAACTAGTAGGGTCATCATAAATGTCAGGAATAAATCATATCACAAGCTCGCCCCTCTACCGCAACCGATTCTTAATAGAACAATATCCAAGGAAACCATGGAACATGATATGATAGATCATCTCTAGATCGCTCGGAAGACTCAAATCTTACTCACATATAAGGAAAGAAGAAATACATGGGTCTACTACATTGGATGCCTCAGTATCCTGCTAGACTGGCAGTTCATAAAACTGCCTCTGTGGCTGAACTAAGCCGCTATAGTGATAATTACCTTCTGAAGAATAACTGCAACCACGCTCTCAACCTTTACTGGATCGTGACATTTCTCTGGCTGATTGAGATCTAAATAAAATCCCTTGCGACTGTGCAGATGCCTGATGATGAGAGAAAAGACGACTGCCTACTTGTCGGAGTAAAGGAAAACTCCTCAAAGGATATCAGACTCACGACAATGATAACACCCTTTTCGCTAAAAATGGAAACTGGACAGATTGTTGAAAGCTACAAAGAGAAAGCTGACTCTGATCTTGACGAACTACCTACACACTTTGAGAATTACGCTCTACAAGCTGAGATAACCTGGCAGGTGACTTCTCAAAATACTCAGAACTCTTACCTCCAAATGAGGTACTATGGTTGCCCACTCGGGCCACGGGATCTCTTACTCTCCCGCTCTAACTCTTCTCTTTCTAACTTATGATATGCCTAATACCTTTGAGCAATATCAACAACGACATCAAATGAAGTCCCAACCTCAACTTTTTTTTTCGAGCCATCTGGGATCTCAAGGAAGGAGAAAGGTCATCAATAAATCTTTGAATCTCTCGAAAGGCTCATGGACTAGTTCTAATGCATATTCTGCCATTCTATAGAATTCAATCTCATATTCTGAAACCAACAAGATAACCGACCGGCTACCCTGTCCAATCCACTCACACTGGCAACACTTTTCATCTCGCTCGCTACTCAAAAGGAACTTTTCCACGAATCTAGAAGAAAAATCGAACCAAGTTGGCTAATAAAGAGCGGTCCACCAATTCAACGCTGGACCCCTGAAATTGGAAAACAGAATAATCGACACCATACTGCTCGATATAACAAGAGCCTGAAGGATATGCTGACATCATTTTATTATTTTTTTTAAAAAAAACTTACAAAAGGATTATCTGATGCATAGCTTGAGAATATCGGAAGATTCAACCGCGTAAAATAATGCAACCACTTTGGGCACTCAGACTGAACTGTTACCTCAGCTGGCTAACCAGCCAGAACAATTAGAGGTACAACACATGCTACCTCCGGAACATACTTTACTGCGGCAATATTAAGAACTGGAATAGGAGCTCCCTGAGACCGAACATCTACATCTGCAGCAACCTAATAAGCTGCCTAGCGAATAATAGGTTCTTGCGGTATCTGCGTCACCAAGATTCTCGTAAAAGCATCGTAGAGAGCCAAGGGAACCACAAGGCCCTACTCCATTGCCCATCGCGAGCTCGTACAGCTGGGACCTCCATAACTAGATCGTCAGCACGATAAGAAAAACTCTCAGGGCTTCGTCAGTGCTAGCCCTTGGCTAGACTGCTTCGTCTTGAACTCATACCGTTTGCTGATTTGTTGCACGAGGGTTCATAATTACCACGAAGGAATTAACAAATTAACAAAAATACTTTTGAATCTACACCGACGTACGATCAGAAAAAAAGGAAGTGAATCTTCCTAAATGCCATCATAGCCTCTCGTAGATAAGTACGGACGTCTACGTACCCATCAGCGAGACTCTACTAGACATTGTCTTAGTCTGGATAGACTCTAAATCGAGCTCTGATACCAACTAACACGACCCGAAATCCGGTTAGGCCGTGCGGGCACCCGACATCCTCCCCTAGACCCGTCGGGCGAACCCTTACCAATTAAATCAGGAAAATAAAAATAACAATTTACAAATAAGGACAAGACTTAAAATAAAAATACGGACATACTGATACCTCTAAGCTGTACAAAAGAAATTACAGCTGACTACCCAACATGCTAGGTTTAGGGCTATCCAGACAGGCATCTAAGAGTACAAAAGAAGACAGATACCTCCTGAAGGGAGCAAAATGCAACTGAAATAATGAACAATAAACTGGTGGCCATCCGGAATGAAAGCTGGCTCACCCTGACAGCTGAAGTCGTCTTCGTTCCTTCACAACGTGGCAAACTCAATCCTGGAGCGAACCTGCCGAAACGAAATAGATGGACAAGAAACAAACAACAAACAAGGGTGAGTCAAAAGGACTCAATAAGTGGGGCAGACTAGCCACCTCAAAGAATAGGATAGCTAGCCAGGAAGAAAAGAAATAGATAGACCAAATTCCTCTTATTTAAATTATAAAAAGGCAGAGCCAGATAATAATCGGAAACACGTAAGAAACTATAAACTCGACCAAGGATGTGAGCCAGAAACATATCAACAAATAAGCAATGCATATATAAGCAGAATAGCAGTCATGTATCGCAAGTCTACACAATGGTATGAATTGAGATGAAATGAAATGAAATGTGATGCAAAGGGTCACATGTGCCAAATGAATGGAGTGGAATCCTCCTGCTCCGAGGGCGGAATCCTTCTACCCTCAATATGATGCAATGGAGCGGAATCCTCCTGCTCCGAGGGCGGAATCCTCCTACCCTCAATATGATGCAATGGAGCGGAATCCTCCTGCTCCGAGGGCGGAATCCTCCTACCCTCAATATGATGCAATGGAGCGAAATCCTCCTACCCTCAATAGGATGCAATGGAGCGGAATCCTCCTGCTCCGAGGGCGGAATCCTCCTACCCTCAATATGATGCAATGGAGCTGAATCCTTCTGCTCCAAGGGCGGAATCCTCCTACCCTCAATATGATGCAATGATAACCCTTCACCGGTGCGGGACTCTCATCGACAGCCGAGAAGTGGATGCCAACTCACAATCAGGGTACAATGCTCAAATCCTCAATGCAATACCAACAATAGGACATAACAGATAATATACAATGTAACGCCTATCGGCAGCTACACACGTAAGGAATACGTGGTAGAAAATCCGCGAGGCCAGGTGCCTCCAAAGAAATGGATATAAACACTTACCTCTCTCAAAAGTTAGCATTGCGACCAATAACCGCGTTATTCTTTGAATTCATTGCCAAACGATCCCACTGTGATCAATAAGCAGAAAAATATATCACATTAGGCTAAAGGCTTCATTCCTCACATCTTAGGGCAATCCAGGTAGGAACCTGATACCCTATTCGCATACGCAATACGCAGGCCAGGCCTATGTAAAGGGTTTATGGTCACATAACCAAACCCAAAATAAATTACATTTATATGTTGCCCATAACTCACTGAATACAGATATAATCAATTTTATTATCAGGGTCCATGTGACCCTTTAAACTATTAATTAAACTTATTAAAATGATGTATACTATTCCAAGTTTTACCGTTAAAACATATTCAAACACACGTAATAAACTCCAATAATATATTAGGATCATTACCTGAATGTTTCAGGGTGAAAATTCTACTTTTTTCCGGCCCTTTTCTCATTTTCTAGCATTTTTCCCTCACTGACGTTTTATCATTTCTCTCTGCTTCTCCATCACTTTTCATTCTGTTTTTCCGTACTTAGCTACTTAAAGTAGCATATATGACTATATGCCACCGCCATTTATTTTGACTTTTTGTCTTTTTTTTCTTTTATATTTTTTTCTTAACGAAAATTAAAACGGTGCCCTACGATATTCGAAATAATTCCAACTTTTGCATACAAGTTGTACAAAATATATGTAACATATTCGCGAAGGCGGATCTCAAATCACACTCCCGAAACTCAAGATGCGAATTTAGATGAAAAGAAGTCAAATTATTTAACTTTCGGCATTTTAGCGGAAACTAGCCGAACAATATCGAAATTCACTTTCGAAAGTTCATAAAAGTCATAAATAATCATACGAACATAACATCGCTTTCGAATTTCGAATCGGAGCTCATTCGGCAAAACCGAGCTCGAAAATCTCTTTTTAATATTTATTGCCAATAAAAACTGAAACCTTCTTTCGATGCCTACCAAACGAGGTCTAATTAAGCTCAAATTTTACAGACAGGTCCTAATGGATATTATAAATATTTTAAAATTATCGGCACGCCAGTCGGAGTCCTAACTTCCGAAACGACTGACCGAGGTCGTTTCAGTTCGGTATTGATTTGGTGCCCGGAACTTAGCCTATATCTATTCCTCCGTATCGTATGGCTCCAGCCGAGTTGAAGGAGTTAAAGGAGCAATTGCAAGACTTATTGGATAAAGGGTTCATTCGACCTAGTGTGTCGCCATGGGGAGCTCAAGTGTTGTTCGTTAAGAAGAAAAATGTCTCTATGCGTATGTGCATTGATTATAGGCAGTTGAAAAAGGTCACTATCAAGAATAAGCATCTCTTGCCTCGCATAGATGACTTTTTCGATCAGTTTCAAGGAGCCAAGTTCGTTTTCAAGATTGATTTGAGGTCTGGGTATCATCAATTGAAGATTCGGGAGTTTGATATCCCGAAGACAACATTTAGGACCCGTTATGGTCACTATGAATTCTTGGTTCCTTTGGGCTTACGAATGCTCCAGCAGCTTTTATGGATATGATGAACCGTGTGTTCAAGCCTTATCTAGACTCGTTTGTCATTGTCTTTATTAATGACATCTTAGTCTATTCGCATAACTATGAGGAGCATGAGCATCACTTGAGATTGGTTCTTCAGACGCTTCGAGAACGTAAGCTTTATGCTAAGTTCTCGAAATGTGAGTTCTAGTTGGACTTTGTGGCTTTATTGGGTCATGTTGTGTCCAGTGAGGGTATTAAAGTTGATCCTAAGAAGATTGAGGCCGTTCAGAATTGGCCACGACCTACTTCTCCAACAGAGATTCGTAGTTTTCTTTGTCTAGCTGGATATTATCGGTGATTTATGGAGAAGTTTTCATCTATTGCTGCTCCATTGACCTGCCTGACTCAGAAATTGGTTCAATTTCATTGGTCAGAAGAGTGTGAGGCGAGCTTTCAGAAGCTCAAGTCATTGTTGACTAGCGCTCCAGTGTTATCTCTTCTTTCTGGAGCTGGAGAGTTTGTAGTTTATTGTGATGCTTCTCGTGTTGGGTTGGGATGTGTCTTGATGCAGCATGGAAAAGTCATTGCATATGCTTCTAGGCAGTTGAAAGTGAATGAGAAGAACTATCCGACTCATGATTTGGAGTTAGCAGCTGTGGTATTTGCTTTAAAGATTTTGAGACATTACTTGTATGGCGACCCTTGTGAGATCTTCACCGATCACTTGCTTACTCAGAAGGAATTGAATGGTAGGCAACGTAGATGGCTCGAGCTGATCAAAGATTATGATCTTACTATTTATTATCATCTGGGGAAAGCCAATGTGGTGGCCGATGCATTGAGTATGAAGTCAGTAGTCTTGTATTTCTTGATGTTGAGATGAGATCTTTAGCTCGAGACTTGCAGACCTTATATAATTCGAGGGTGAGATTTGATAGTTCGGACTCGAATCAGGTATTTGCTTGTATGGTGGCTCAGTCTTCCTTAGTTAGCCAGATTAAGGAAAGACAGTTCGAGGATCCTTACTTTCTTGAGTTGCGAGGGCGTATTCAAAGTGGAGGAGCCTCTCCTTTTGAGTTGGATAGTGATGGTATTCTTCGGGTTGGTGGTCGTCTTTGTGTTCCTAATGTTGGTGATTGAGGCGGTGTATTCTTGATGAGGCTCACAGTTCGCGGTATTCCATTCATCCCAGTATCACCAAGATGTACCAGGACCTTCAGGAGTTGTATTGGTGGAAGGGGATGAAGAAAGATGTCTTTGATCATGTATCTTGGTGCTTGAACTGTCAGCAAGTCAAGTACGAGCATAGGAGACCCGCAGGTTTAGCCCAGGCACTACCCATTCCTGAGTGGAAGTAGGAGAGGATTACCATAGATTTTGTAGTTGGCTTGCCAAAGACATTGAGGCATCATGATTCAATTTGGGTCTTTCTTGATAGACTTACCAAGTCGGCCCATTTCATTCCGTTGAAGACAACTGATACATCAAAGAAGTTGGCTCGGATCTTTATCGAGCAGATTGTTTGGCTGCATGGTACTCCATTGTCTATTATCTCTGATCGAGGCTCTCAGTTCACTTCTTAGTTTTGGCAGGCTTTTCAGCGAGAGTTGGGTACTCAGGTTCAGCTTAGTACCGCATTCATCCGCAGACTGATGGAAAGTCTGAGTGGACTATTCAGATCTTGGAAGATATGTTGACAGCATGTGCCTTGGATTTTGGCGGTCATTGGGATGATCATTTGGCTCTTGCAGAGTTTGCTTATAATAACAGTTATCAGTCTTCCATTCAGATGGCGCCATTCGAGGCATTATACGGTCGCCGATGTCGATCTCCAGTTGGTTGGTTCGAGTCTCGAGATGTTGAGGTGTTAGGTCCTGATATTGTTCGCCAGACTTTGGATACGGTTCGTATCATTCAGGATCGTCTTCAAACTGCTCAGAGTAGGCAGAATCATACTCGAACAAGAGGAGCCGAAAGTTGGAATTTGAGGAGGGTGACATAGTTTTCTTAAAGGTATCACCATTTCGAGGAGTGATGAGATTTGGGAAGAAGGGCAAGTAGAGTCCTAGGTTCATTGGTCCTTATAATATTGTGAAGCGTATTGGTGAGGTTGCTTATCGACTTGCATTGCCAGAGTCTATGCTTGTTCATCCTGTTTTTCATGTTTCTATGCTCCAGAAGTGTGTTCAAGATCCCACTCACATCATAGAGGTGGACCCAGTTAATTTGGATGTGAACTTAACTTATGAAAAAGTTCCAGTCACTATTGTAGGAAGAGACACCCGAAAGTTGAGGTCTAAAGAGATTCCGTTAGTAAAAGTGTGATGGCATAATCGTCTGCATGATAAGGATACTTGGGAGATTGAGTCGAGCATGCGGGATAGATATCCCCACTTGTTTGAAGCATCAGGTAAGTAAATTTTAAAGTCCTTGCATTTAAATTTCTCTTATTAATTGCGAGTTATAGCATGTTTACCTCATTGTTAGAGTTGTCTGATTCGTTAAAGTAATTTATTTCATTGCCGGAGTAATTGATTCATTAGAGTGATTTAGCTCCTTGCCGGAGTGTGTTTGATTTATTATTGAGATTTACCTCCTTGTCGGAGTGGTTGAGATGATCTTGAGCTTTGTTTGGTGCATATGCATGACTTAATATATTGTATATGGTGGTTGTTGGTATTTGAGACAGGTATTATTTTTGGATAGTCCAATTTACAAAGGAAACTCTGGCGAAATTTTTGTAAATTTTGGGACTTAGCCAAATTTTGAGTATACATAGAGTTTGGTGGTGAGTGGTAAATTATTTGCTCTTGGATACATGTATATAAATAAATGGTTGTGATTGGGTGGATCAAGTTCGAGGACGAACTTGTGTTTAAGTGGAGGAGAATGTAGCAATCTGATAATTTATTCCTATGGTCTAGTTATTTTATTGAGTTAAAAAAAATTAGTATATATTATTATTATTTGTAAAATGAAAAAAAAAAGTAGAGAGTAACTAGAAGGCTATTGGACAAAATAGACATTGTTATTACTTGATAGTTGGCCTTAAAACAAAGTAGACAATGTTTTAAGAAGTACTAGCAGATTACGCTAATATATTATTTGCTAGTATCATTTTAGGGCTAATAAAAACCATGTCCTTGTTATTTAACAAAAACAAGAAAAATGAAGCTTTAGTCACAAACATAGGAGGCGGCAGTAGCACTGCTAAACTTGATGGGGTGAAACTGTTGCTCCCAAACGCACACGCAAGTATACGTGGTCGACAAGTAATAAAGTGATAAATCGAGTATCGTTCCCACGAGAACTATTCAGACTAAATTCTAACAAACAATTTATATAAACTATTCAGGGATCTTTTTCTAATGGTTGAGAATTTACTAACTAAATGCAGTAATTAAAACAAGTAATTAAGATCAAGTAACAGAACAAATTCTAAGTTGTTATCAATAAAAGATGACGGTCCCGGGTCAGAGTTACGAATAATCCAGTTGAGTTTTCCAGTTGATCCTACTTCTTGATTTCCTAGATAGCTAACTACAGGTTAAATGTACCCTTCAAAACCTTTCGATTCTTCACGGTCTATGCAGGCTACTCCAATCCCTATATGTCTATGGGTTGAATCACGTGCACGCATTAACGAATTCTGTAATGAGTTAAACTAGGCGAGCAAGTATATGTCTATCCTACCCGCAAATTGGTTCCCCGATGCCCGGGTTCACAAACTAGTCCTATTCTTTCTTATTGCGTAATTAAATTCCCTCTTTCGAGTTCAATCTAAAAACCATAGATAGTGTTCAATTATCAGGCCTCAATAATCAAACAATTATGATCAAGAAAGAATAAACAATCCATAATGGTAAATCAATATATAGAAATCAACTTTCAAACATCAACCTTCATGTATTTACTCTAACCCGAGAACAAACAAACTATAGAATTAAAGAGAAGAATAAGAGAAAGAGAGAAAGAACTTGTGTAGAAGACATCTAGGGCTCTCCCCTCTCCTCCAAAACTTGCTCCAAAGTCTGAACTCCTCTCAAAAACTAAGTAAAAGAGTATTTATAGAGTTTACAAACACCTAGTAATAAGTTAGACCCAATCCTAGACGAAATAGGAAGTGAAAAACCGCACACGGGGCGCTATAACGGGCGCCCCGCGCCTCGGAACGCGTGAGCTTGGACAGAGGACGCCAAAATCATTCCGCCTTGGCCATGCGCCGCATGGAGAATCGCGCTTGGGGGTGGCGCGCGCTGAGGGGCGCGGCGCATGGCCCACAGCGCCCAGCTATTTTCCTGTTCCGTTCGCTCCTTTGCTCGCTCGTGTCGTGCCTTCGTGTGCTCGATCCAATCCTCAATCAAAATCAAATCTTTTCTTGCTCAATCATGCTCCTAAAAGCTCCAAATACATTGCGTAACAACCTACATACACACGACATAAAATTAGTGCAAAACCACATTCACAAACTATAAAACGAGCGAATAACAAGCTCAAACGTGAGGAAATATTAAGGAAATATTAGCATAAAATGCCAAACATCACCACCCCACACTTGAACCTTTGCTCGCCCTCGAGCAATCACAAATCACTTCCCAACTTCGGTAAAACACGTCTGCCTATGACTATGGTTGATACCGACTATTGAACCAATGCACACATGACTACTATGGATCCACAACATGCCAACAATTTACCAAAACCAAAAATATGAGAACAACCACCCCAAAATAGCTCAAATGCTCAAACTCAACTTATTGCAACCATGCTCCCACAAAATCACACCTATCTACTCAACCAAGAAGCCACCAACTTCACCTATTTCATGCAAACCATGTGCCCTCACCAATATGAAGCAAAAGAGTGTCCCCCAAATATCACACACAACAATGAATATCAAGAATAGAACGGGGACAATATCATAGGAAGAATTCACTCACTCTCATGAAAAGCTCACATGTCACACACAATGTACCATAAGCTTGCCCGTAGTGTAGGACTCCACTAATGTAAGCTCACTCCAATCGGGATTAACTAGGACTTTAGAAAGGTCGTAATGTAGGCTAAGGGGCGGGTAGGATTCATATGGTAATAGTGACTACCTCCCTAAGAACTTTAATACATCACACTTAATTTCAAGCACAAATCTCATCAAACCACCCAATCACAAGTATCACACATACACCTTCCCAACAAGTAGCATTTTTCTTTTCAAGCACACACTAGCAAGGAATGGACATCTTTCTCCTTTTTTTTTTCTTTCCCACAATTTTTTTTTTCAACTTTGCTATTTTTTTTCTTTTCTTATCATTTCATTTTTTTTCCAATTTCATTAACTTCCAACCTTGCCAATGCTTTTCACTACTTCACAACTTTCACAATTATTCCCCTTCATTAGTTCCACTCAAGAACCTCCCAACATCCAACCACAACTCCAATCAACAACAAAATATCAATTAAAGTGCTTAAGGAGTAAAGGGCCAAAAGAGACAATTTAGAATAAATGGGTAGGCTCGGGGTGTGGGTACCAATAGAAAGGATCAAAGAAATTACAACAACAATTTTTTCCAAGGTATATATGTAAGGGTAGGCTAACAAAAAGAAGGCCTTGTATCATTTCCCGACTAGAGCAAACCTAGGATTTCGCTTTGCACACACACGGGACAAGTTCTAGACATTAACATGCAACATGGAGTAAACAAGAATATGCCTCACACACACATAGCATATGGTCCACACAAAGAGGTTCCATCAACAACTCTCAACTAAGCTTCTAGAATGCAACTTGTGGAAATTTAAGCACTCATGCACAAAGGTTAACAATCAAGTCAAGCAAGCGGACTCAAGCATCTCAAGGGGGTCGTTCCAATTTTTCCTAGGCATGCATCAAAATTAAAACTCAAGGACACCACAAATAGCCCATGAAATCAAGTCCAAATCCATCGGTATCAAACAAATCAAAGACACCTAGCATTCTACCTTTTTCCTACATCTAGGGTCATCTACAACTAACTATCCTAATCCTAAAAAGAAAAACTACCCGGTTCAAAGGCCTCCCCGTGGAAAAGAACCGTGGCCATAAGAAAAACCACGGGGCGGATGACATGTACCACTAATAAAACTAAAAGGAAAATCTTTTTGGAATTTTTCATTGGTTTTCTAATATTTTTTTTCATATATTAAAGCAAGAAACAAATCAAAATAAAGTCAAGTGACAAAAGAAAAAGTCCTAAGGTACATGCATCCTAAACCTCAAAAATAGATAAAGGGCAGTACCCCACCCCACACTTAAACTAAGCGATGTCCCAGTGCGACAAAGAAGTAAGTGCAAAAGTAAAAGTACAAGAAAACTGCCCTGAAATCTGGGTGGTGCGCAGGAGTGTGGAACTAGGCCTCCTCCTCATCAGAGCCACCGCCCTCAGAATCCTCTGTCTCGACCTCGCTGTCCGGATCATTAGCCACAACATCTGAATCCGTGTTCTCATCCTCCTGCGGATCCACCGTTCTAGCTTGAATCGTGCCCAGCAGACCCTTCGAGGTCTCCATCAGCGGGACCTTGTAGTCAATAGCAGTCAAATCAACGCCCGACTGACGGGCCATCGCCTCAATCATCAAGTACTGACGCGCGGACAAGTTGGCGTCTGCCTCCCGCCACTCGTCAGCCGTCAGCTTTACCGGTGCCGTGGTGATCACCCCCTTGACCGAAGCAATGTCAAAAGGCTTCCCTATATCAGGGACAATGCGATCCCCAATCTCATCTACGGGGACGCCCGCCTTCTCTAAGTAACGGGTCAAGAGGTTCCCAAAGTACAATCTACTACATGATTTTTCTTTTCGTTGCTCTTTCATCACGCGCAACATGTAGTATCCTATGTTCACCGGCCTCCCAGTCATGAAAAAGTACACCATGCACGCCCGAGTCTTAGTGACCTCGGAGTAATGGGAACATGGTAGTATCCGTGCATTTATGAACCTCATCCATACACGAGCCGGCTTGAGAAACTGTGAGAAATGCATAAACTTGTGTCTCCCAGTCGCTCCTCGCCCCCACTTATGCGTGGAGCCCTCGCCACACAAGGTATCCCGCAAGGCCGTGTAATCCGGTTTCTTGATGTACTCTCTCAAGTCCTCATAATGGGGGTCATCGACCCCCAAAAAGGCATTCAATGCCGTTGGATCCAACTTCACCTTCACTCCCCGAACCGTCACCACATCATCTTCTTTCCACGCCTCCTCGGGCTCCCAGTTAGCATACAATTCTTGGACCATATCCAAGTTGGCGTGCCCCGGACTCTCAAACACCGAGTCCCACTTGAGGGCAATGATCTTCTCGGCCAAACTTCTAAACTTTTGCATCACCGGCCGTTTATCAATGGCTTGCTCCGGTATGTACCCCGCAAGCCGCACATTCTTGTACCATGTTTGGCAATCCCCCTTCTTTATAAAAGGGAGGCCATACCGGGTCTTGCCTCCGGGACGTGGTATCGGCACCGCGTCCTTTGGAATCTTGGCCTTGCCTTTAGCCTTTGGTTTAGCCTTGGGTTTGGCCGGTGCCTTACCCTTTTGCTTGGTAGTAGAAGGCCCGGCTTGAAGTGCTTGCCTCGAGCCCGAGGCGGAGGAAGAGCTTTTGGTTGTCAAAGAAGTAGTCACCATGGTACCTACACAAACACAAAGATCAATGTGAGATAGATAAATAGGTACCAAGACCATACAATTCAAGCACAATTGGTGGGGTATCACCCCACACTTATCACACACTCTATGTGTCAATCACTCAATTCAATGGCACGAGCAACCCCACACTTAAACAAAACTAGCCTTGGGCATAATATACCACGTTTTGAATTTTGAAAATCAAGCTAGTGTGGGTGCATCATGATCAATCCTTGTGTGTATGCAACACCTAATGTTCATAATAAGCCTAAGGAATGCATTGTTACTCAAGAATTCACAATGTCATTGAAATTTCATCATTGAGGCTTTTTCACAAACACCTAGTGTGCACAACTTTAAACTAGCAATTTCAATGGATTTTGTAATGTGCCAACCCTCCCAAATTGTTGGGAGATCTCTTTTTACAAGTCACAAGTTATATACCAAGCATCATTGACAAGTTAAGCACAACAAGATTGAATTTTTATGCACAAGCTTGTAACTAGCTAAGAAATCACCCATGAGCAATAATGAGTGCAACTTACATGTTATTGAGAAGGAAGAGTAGGAATGTACTTACTTGAATGTGTTAGAGTTGATTGCACAATGAGTTGGAATGATTCCAAGCGTTGCAAGTGAATTAGTGTGTGTTTAGAGAATGTTTGTAGTGAAAATAAAGAAGAAAAGGGGTTAGAAATCGGGATATAGGGGTTGGGGGGTTAAGGAATTTCGGGTCAAAACCCGTTGACCCGAGTTTTTTAAAAAAAATATTGCCTGCCGCGTTAGGGCCCGCGGCGCATGCCCATCGCGGGCAACAAATCCCACATTCTGCCTAACTCGGCGCGGGGCGCTCCCAACCGCGCCAAGCCTCTTTGCTTCAGCTTTTTTCTTGCGCGTTGGGAGGCGCAGGGCACTCCCGAACGCGCCCGAGCACGTTTTTTTGCACCGATTTTCGATTCTAAGTACAAACCCAAGCGTGGGACATGTCTCGAGACGTCCCATACCCCTCAATGCATCAATTTCACCTTGTTTAGCTCACCCAATTCCTACAAAAACGACACACAAAAACAACAACTACGTGACACTATAAAAACAAAAAAAAAACTATTACAAGTACAAACTCGGGTTGCCTCCCGAGAAGCGCCTTATTTAACGTCGTGGCACGATAGGTATAAATCAAGGGTCCCTCAAAGTGATGGAAGTGCGGTGATTCACCGCACCTCCCCAATAATGTTTCACCCATTGACCATTAACCAAAAATGTGTTCTCAGAACCCGGGGCTCTCAATGCAACCGCACCCTGTGCGGTAACACGAACAACTTCAAAAGACCCCGACCATTTCGACTTCAACTTGCCCGGAAACAATTTCAACCTCGAGTTGAACAATAACACACGCTGCCCGGGCTCAAAAGAACGATGCTCAATGTTCTTATCATGCCACTTCTTTGTCCGTTCCTTGTATAGTTTCGCATTTTCATACGCATGGAAACAGAACTCTTCAAGTTCATGCAATTGGAGCATCCTCTTCTCACCCGCTAAGGCCATATCAAGGTTGAGCTTTTGAATAGCCCAATACGCCTTATGCTCTAATTCAACCGGCAAGTGACAGGCCTTACCATAAACAAGCCTATATGGAGAGGTTCCAATAGGTGTTTTGAATGCAGTTCGATAAGCCCAGAGAGCATCATCTAACTTCATAGCCCAATCCTTCCTCGAGGCATTCACAGTCTTCTCAAGGATTTGCTTGATCTCTCTGTTAGACACTTCCACTTGGCCACTAGTTTGGGGATGATAAGCAGTAGCCACCTTGTGGCGAACCCCATACTTAGCCAATAACTTACTGAACAACCGATTACAAAAATGCGTACCTACATCACTGATTATAGCCCGCGGTGTCCCAAAATGAGTGAAAATATTCTTCTTCACGAACTTCACCACCACACTCGCATCATTTGTTGGAAGTGCAATAGCTCCACCTATTTCGACACATAATCAACTGCTACATATTTATTGCCCATAGAAGGTGGGAATGGACCCATGAAATCAATACCCCAACAATCAAACAGCTCAATCTCCAAGATATTGTTCAAAGGCATCTCGTGACGCCTAGTAATGGTACCCGTTCTTTGGCAATGATCACATTGCTTCACTAGTGCATGAGCATCCTTAAATAAAGTAGGCCAAAAGAAACCAGATTGAAGTACCTTTGCAGCTGTTCGATCTCCACCAAGGTGGCCACCATAAGGAGAGGAATGGCAGCTCTGTAGAATCGACTCTACTTCTTCCCTTGGAATACATCTCCTAGCTAGTTGATCAGCTCCTATCTTGTACAAATAGAGCTCATCCCACACATAAAATCTGCTCTCATGAAGGAGTTTACGCTTTTGCTCAGCAGTTGCCCCAGGGGGGTACACATTACTCACAAGTAAATTCACCATGTCAGCATACCACGGCACCTCAGCTGCATCAAGAGCAAAAAGTTGCTCATCAGGAAACACCTCTTTAATCTCGGGCCCTTCATCTACATGATCTCTATTCTCCAACCTTGACAAATGATCAGCAACTTGATTCTCAGTACGCTTGCGATCTTGAATTTCAACATCAAACTCTTGCAATAAGAGAACCCATCTAATGAGTCTTGGCTTGGAGTCCTTCTTTTCAAACAAATACCGGATTGCGGCATGATCAGTGTAGACAACAACTCGAGTGCCAACCAAATAAGATCTGAATTTATCAAAGGCATAAACCACGGCTAGCAACTCCTTCTCAGTGGTAGTATAATTAGACTGGGCTGCATCAAGCGTCTTGCTTGCATAATAGATGGAGTGAAAGATTCTTCCAATTCTTTGGCCTAGAACAGCCCCAATAGCATTATCACTCGCATCACACATCAATTCAAATGGCAAAGACCAGTCAGGAGCAATGATGATTGGTGCGGTCACCAACCTTTTCTTCAACTCTTCAAACGCCTTGAGACAAGCATCATCAAACACATATTTCACATCCTTCTCTAACAATTTGCACAAGGGAGTGGAAATTTTAGAGAAGTCCTTTATGAAACGTCTATAGAACCCTGCATGTCCCAAGAAACTACGCACCCCCTTAACAGAGATAGATGGTGGTAATTTCTCAATAGCCTCAATCTTTGCTTTATCAACCTCAATCCCTTGCTTTGACACCTTGTGCCCAAGTACTATGCCTTCTTGAACCATAAAGTGACATTTTTCCCAATTCAGCACCAGATTTGTTTCTTCACAACGGCTCAGCACAGCATCAAGACTTTTCAAACATTCATCAAAAGAGTCACCAACCACTGAGAAATCATCCATAAATACCTCCACAAAATTTTCCGCCATATCAGTGAAAATAGCCATCATGCATCGCTGAAAAGTCCCAGGGGCATTACACAACCCAAATGGCATCCTCCTAAATTCATAGGTGCCATATGGACAAGTAAAAGTGGTCTTCTCTTGGTCTTCAGGGGCTATCACAATTTGATTGTAGCCCGAATACCCATCTAAGAAACAGTAATACTCATAGCCTGCAAGTCTATCCAACATCTGATCAATAAAAGGGAGTGGGAAGTGATCTTTCCTGGTGGCCTTGTTCAGCTTCCTATAGTCAATGCAAATTCGCCACCCTGTAACAGTTCTTGTAGGAATCAACTCATTGTTCTCATTCTTCACCACTGTCATGCCCCCCTTCTTAGGAACACATTGCACTGGACTCACCCACTTGCTGTCAGAGATAGGAAAAATAATACCAGCATCCAGCCACTTGATAACTTCTTTCTTCACCACCTCCTTCATGATTGGATTTAGCCTCCTCTGCTACTCTATGGATGGCTTCTGATCTTCCTCCAAGAGAATTTTATGCATGCAGAAAGAAGGACTAATCCCTCTAATATCAGCAATAGTCCAGCCAATAGTTCTCTTGCGCTCTCGCAATACCCGCAACACCTTCTCAACCTGCACATCAGAAAACAAAGAAGAAAGGATCACGGGCAAAGTATTACCTTCACCCAAATAAGCATAACGTAAATGTGCGGGTAAAGGTTGAGCTCAAGATTAGGAGCTCTCTCAATAGACGGTTTAGCAGGAGCTAAGATCAACGGTCTATCAAGCTCCTCAAATTTCTTCCACCCTGGGATGAATCTACTCTGCATATTAAGAACCTCCACATATTCTTCAGTATCTTCATCCTTCAGGATATCATCATCATCACATAAGAGTGCCCTTTCTAAAGAATCAACATTAGAAGCCAAGAATGACCTCTCATCAGCAGCCAATTCATCATCTATCACTTTTACCATGGACAACTCTTCATAGTGAGAAGGAAGCTGGGTAGCTCTGAACACATTAAACACAGCTTCTTCCCTATTTACCTTCATAATCATCTTTCCAGCTCTGACTCGAATAACAGCATCAGCAGTAGCCAAAAATCCTCTTCCAAAGATGAGAGGAACCTCAGGATCAACTTCATAATCAAGAATAATAAAATCAACGGGTAATATGAACTGACCCACTTGTACAAGCACATCCTCAATAATCCCCTCGGGGCATGTCAAAGATCTATCAGCAAGCTGCAGGGTCACAGTAGTGGGTCGTGGCTCACCCAGGCCTAGCTTCCTGAAAACTGAAGAAGGCATCAAATTCACACTAGCACCCAAATCACATAAAGCACGACCAACCTCATGTTCACCAATTTTCAAAGGGATGGTAAAACTGCCCGGGTCTTTCAATTTCTGCGGAAGCTTGCTTCTAACTCTGGAACTGCACTCCTCAGTAAGTGCAACTGTCTCAAACTCAGTCAATCTTCTCTTGTTAGCAACAATATCCTTGATGTATTTAGCATATTTGGGAACATCCCGCAAAAGCTCCACCAAAGGAATATTTACCTGAATTTGACTCAATATCTCCAAAAATTTCTTGCATGCTGCATCAACTTTCTGCTTCTGAAGTCTCTACGGGAAAGGTGGTGGTGGTCTCGCAATAGCAGACTCGGGCTGCTTTACTATTACTGTCTATGCTTCTTTTTCCACTTCCCTATCAACATTTGGCTCTAACTCACCAACAGGCTTCTTTGGCTTTGGGGGAACTTCTTCCAGTGCTCTTCCATTCCTCAAAGTCACTGCTTGCACAAATTCTCTAGGATTCTTCTCTGTATCACTCGGTAAAGCACCCCGAGGTCTATTATTTTGTGCTCCAGCAAGCTGCCCCAATTGTCTTTCAAGATCTTTCTACGCATTGCTCAAATCTTTAATTGTTTGTGCCTGAGATGCTGAATCATCCATGAGCTTTTGCTGCCCTGCAAGAATCTTCTTAAGCATATCCTCAACTGAATTAGACTACTGTGGTTGAGCCTGTGACTGCGACCCCTGCTGTGGTGCATTGCTTTGAGTAAATTGGGCTCTCTCATTACCCTAAAACTGCTCACGGGTATCCCTCCAAGAAAAATTTGGGTGATTACGCCAACCCGTGTTATAATTATTACCATACTGATTGCGATTTTGGCCCTGTGATCTGTTCTGATTACCCACATAATATACTGACTCTGGGTTAGAGGGACAAACCTCAGTGCTATGATCCTCACCACATACTTCACAAAAGGTCTGAACTTGCTGCACTGGAGCTAGTTGTGGCTTCGCTTGGAGAGTCAGCTTGCTGATTTGATTAGAAATAGCATCCATCTTCGCTCGCAGCTCTGTAATTCCATCTAGTTGAAGTATCCCAGCAGCTTTCTGCGTATTAGCTCTGCTAGCCCCCTCCATATGCATATTAGCTCTGCCATCACCCTGCCAATCAGGATTGCTCTGTGAAAACTTATCAAGTAAGTCATAGATCTGTTCAAAATTTAAGGCCAGCACTTGGCCTCCAGCAGCAGCATCAACCATAATCTTAGTATGTTGGTTCAACCCCTCAACAAAAGTGTGTGCAATAACCTCATTAGATTGGTTGTGGTGTGGACAATCTCTCAATAAAGCTTTAAATCTCTCCCAGGCTGCATATAATGATTCGCCTTCAAACTGCCTGAAGGACAAAATTGCGCTCCTCAACCTGGCCGTCTTGGCAGACGGATAAAACTTAGCCAAGAATTTCTTAGCCAAATCCTCCCAAGTAGTGATAGACCCAGGCTTTTCAGCCTTTAACCACTTCCTTGCTGTCCCAATCAATGAAAATGGGAACAAAGTCATTCGCACATAATCAGTAGGCACACCTGCCGGTGTATAAGTATCACTGATCTCCAGAAAGTTCTGCAGGTGTTGCTGCGGATCTTCATGTAGGAATCCACCATATTGCCCCGTCACATGCAGCAACTGAATCATGCCGGGCTTGATCTCAAAGTTTCCAGTAATAGCAGGCTTCACAATACTTGACTCTACTCCTTTCAGACTAGGAAGAGCCACATCTCGCACTGCTACTGCTTGTTCTTCAGCCATTTCAACAGGTAGAGAGGCAAGTACGATTGCTAATGCTTCTCGATCTCTCGCTTCCTTCTTTGCCTTTCTCAAGGTTCTTTCAGGCTCGGGATCAAAAGGTGCGATTGATTCGTCCTTTTTGTTCCTTTGCATTCAAAACCTATTGCCTGAAACAGCACAAGAAACTCAACAAAAAATTAAATGTGAATAGCAATTAAGTAATTGTTCAAAAGAAAATAGTCTGTAATTAGTCCCCGGCAACGGCGCCAAAAACTTGTTGCTCCCAAACGCACACGCAAGTATACGTGGTCGACAAGTAATAAAGTGATAAATCGAGTATCGTTCCCACGAGGACTATTCAGACTGAATTCTAACAAACAATTTATATAAACTATTCAGGGATCTTTTTCCAATGGTTGAGAATTTACTAACTAAATGCAGTAATTAAAACAAGTAATTAAGATCAAGTAACAGAACAAATTCTAAGTTGTTAGCAATAAAAGATGACGGTCCCGGGTCAGAGTTACGAACAATCCAGTTGAGTTTTCCAGTTGATCCTACTTCTTGATTTCCTAGATAGCTAACTACAGGTTAAATGTACCCATCAAAACCTTTCAATTCTTCACGGTCTATGCAGGCTACTCCAATCCCTATATGTCTATGGGTTGAATCACGTGCACGCATTAACGAATTCTGTAATGAGTTAAACTAGGCGAGCAAGTATATGTCTATCCTACCCGCAAATTGGTTCCCCGATGCCCGGGTTCACAAACTAGTCCTATTCTTTCTTATTGCGTAATTAAATTCCCTCTTTCGAGTTCAATCTAAAAACCATAGATAGTATTCAATTATCAGGCCTCAATAATCAAACAATTATGATCAAGAAAGAATAAACAATCCATAATGGTAAATCAATATATAGAAATCAACTTTCAAATATCAACCTTCATGTATTTACTCTAACCCGAGAACAAGCAAACTATAGAATTAAAGAGAAGAATAAGAGAAAGAGAGAAAGAACTTGTGTAGAACACATCTAGGGCTCTCCCCTCTCCTCCAAAACTTGCTCCAAAGTCTGAACTCCTCTCAAAAACTAAGTAAAAGAGTATAGACTTTACAAACACCTAGTAATAAGTTAGACCCAATCCTAGACGAAATAGGAAGTGAAAAACCGCACACGGGGCGCTATAACTGGCGCCCCGCGCCTCGGAACGCGTGAGCTTGGACAGAGGACGCCAAAATCATTCCGCCTTGGCCATGCGCTGCATGGAGAACCGCGCTTGGGGGTGGCGCACGCTGGGGGGCGCGGCGCATGGCCCACAGCGCCCAGCTATTTTCCTGTTCCGTTCGCTCCTTTGCTCGCTCGTGTCGTGCCTTCGTGTGCTCGATCCAATCCTCAATCAAAATCAAATCTTTTCTTGCTCAATCATGCTCCTAAAAGCTCCAAATATATTGCGCAACAACCTACATACACACGACATAAAATTAGTGCAAAACCACATTCACAAACTATAAAACGAGCGAATAACAAGCTCAAACGTGAGGAAATATTAAGGAAATATTAGCATAAAATGCCAAACATCAGAAACTCAAATTGTTTTAGGTATCTTCATTCACTTTTATTATTATACCATGATATAGTGCATTTTTCCAATCATATTTCTTCTAATTTTATATTAATGGGTAGAATAGAGTTAGGAATCTAATAATTATAGGGCAATATTGGAAGTATTGATGATGTCAATGATTTTGTACTGATTATAGTTTGGTAGTAATAACTTTAGGATATGAGATCTAAAATGAAACTTGAAAATGTTAGCCGTTGCACCAGTAATGAAGCTATGGCTTCTGTTATGTTTATACTAGTTCTTACTGGCGTGGCTTGCTATTCATTTACACCGAGGTTTTGAAATTCCTTGGGAGTAGAATACTGATATATTGGATTTAGATAAATGAATATTGTGTTTATTAGTTATGGTATTTAAGAAGTAGGAAGTTGTTTTAAACTCAAGTTACGTATTTAAAAGAAATTGAGATTTGATCAATCAATGTGTATCAAGTTTGGAACTTGATTATAGCTTTAGACTCGTGTAGTTATGGGTAACGCGGCTGTGAGTTCAATTTTATGTTCAACTATACGGGTCCGGGGTTAACTTTTAAGTTGATTTCTTAACCCTTTAGCATAAGGTTTGGAATCTTTAACCATTAACCTGGTACTGATTATGTTCTGCTGCTTTAATAGAGCGAGAACTTTTGGAAGAGATTCGAAAAGAGTAAACAATTGTTGAGTAGCTTATGAGCTTCGGATCGAGGTAAGTATATTTCACTTTCTTGGTGGACTAGCTCCACACCCTATGTATGATATATGCTTCTGTACAAATAATTATGACACGATGTAGTTCCGTGCATATTATTGTGGTACGATGTAGTTCCGTACATATTATTGTAGTACGATGTAGTTCTGTACATATTATTGAGGTACGATGTAGTTCCGTACATATTATCATAGAACGATGTAGTTCCGTGCATATTATTGTAGTACAACGTGGTTAAGTATTTACCCCCGAGTTACATTGAAAGTGTTCGTGGTACTTTGATGATGGAGTATGAATATTACTTGATAGTTAATTTAATGGCTTCTCGTTACTTCCCATTACATTTGATTTATTTTGCTTTCCATATATGAGCAACTTGCTACTTTACTTGGAATCCCGTCCCCGCTTATTGAGTCACTCGACTCACCCATTTCTTTCTTTGTTGGTTTATTTATGTCTTACAGATTCGACACCATCTACTGGTGAGCATCGTGGTTGACCGAGGCGGAGCATCCCTCTATTAACAGTGAGCCAACCCTTCGTCCGTGGTGGCCGCCTATATAGTTTATATTTCACTATGATGTATTCCCGTAATTTTTATGAGTTGCATAACTTATTCGACACTCTTAGATGTTCATGATTCGGGGAGTACTTAAACCTTTTATTGTTGGTATTATTTCTACTTTATTCTATGGTATTGAGATATTTATATTTTTTATTGAGAAGCTTATATTATTCATTCATAATCAAGTGGGTTCGCTCGACAGGGTTAGTTGGGTGCCCTCACGACCTATTCGAATTTTGTGTCGTGACAGGTCGGTTATGTTAAACTTGTTTGATTGTTAGACTTATGGTTGGTTTTGTTTAACTTGTTTGATCGTTATGAAGCGTTGATGTCATCTCACTTGTTAGACTATTCGTTTAAAGGCAATAAGCCTTGTTTAGAAAAAATTAAGGCTAGTAGAAGTATGTTGTTTATTGGTTGTTGGATTGTACTATATTGACAGGTGCTGGAGCTCTAATTACAGCTTTTATTTTACAGGTTTTACCCAAATTTTCAACTGATTTGGTCGAAATTTGGGTAAATTTTTTTACTAGAAATTGCTCAAAGCGACCGACTCGGTCGGACACATGAATAAAAACTTTTCAGATTGTTTGGCCGACCAATTCGGTCGGATATATGAAGAAATTTTTTCTTATAAATCACTATGTCCGGCCGACTTGGTCGGATAATTTTCCAGGAATTGGTCAATCAAGAATACCTAATCATCTATTGTCCGACCGTTCAGCGGTCGCAATGTCCGACCGAGTCGGTTGGAATGTGTATTCCGACCAGCACCTACCGACCGCCTGTTTTGGTCGGATGTCAGTCGGCTAGCCGATCGATATCCGACCGTTTTGGCAGTCGAAAAACCCCTAATTTTCAATAGTGTAAGTTATTAACTCCTATCTTTCAAGGCAAAAACGTGTTTGGGTAAACCATTAATCGTTATGCTTTTTTAATTCACAAAACTATGTTCGTTTTTCTCACTCAAAAGACTAACTGTCAGGCTCTTGTTGTAGGTTGAAAATGCCTTGTAGTTACCTGAAAAAACATACTTATAAGAGCATATTTTTTCTAAATACGTCTTTGTTAGGTACAACCAATTTGAGCGTAACTTTATGTGAACTATATTTCCATATATCATAGGGCTTTGTAATTGATTTATGTTAACTTGGTATCCAATTTATCGTAGACCCTCCTGCTCATACATAAATAAAAGTTAGTGGAAAGTTGGAGAGCTACCACGACGACGACATTAAACATAATAATATAAGTAAGAAATAAGTAGTGCTAACAACTTTCCATCCGCTGATACTATGTATGAATTTGACTGATATAGTTGATAGTGTAGCTATATTTACACTTTCAAAGTCACTTAAAATTACTAGTGTCATTTGTTAGGCAGCATTTCACTATAACAGTCAGTTTTTTTTTTTTTTGGAATCGACTTTTAATGTAATATCTCACCTCTATATAACAACACTCTACTTATAATAATAGTAACATACATTGTAATCTTATACTCTTTGTAAAATTATTTCTCTTTAACAACTTTACTCAAATATCAATTAGTTCTTCCTTTCACTATAGTAATGCTAATTCTGTTGATTTTACTATCAATACTTTCTTGCTGATTTTGCTATCACTATATAAGCCTCAAACGTTAAGCTCTTAGTTTATCTTCAAGGGAAGGCTATTAGATACCCTATTGTCGAAAGTTTAAATAAAAAGATTTCGTCAATTATATTCAAGTGTTATACTTACTAAGAGATTGAGATTAATTTACGAAATAACCAACAAAAATTGTAGATTTTTCCCATTAAACTTTGATTTTTATTTTTTGAATATTGAATGTAGTTTAAATACATAAATAACTTAGAATATAACTCTTTGTATGTACAATACAATTAATTATAAATTTATCAATAATGTATTAACTTTTTTCAAAATTCTAATAATGAAATATGAAAATCGTCGATTGAGATTTTAAATTTAACTAATATTTTATTTTTTATTTTTTATTAAAAGTTCTAAAAAAGCATGCTCTCAAATTTTACCTATAACCATCAAATAAAATTTAAATATCAAATATTATTACACGTGTATCACAACATTTTGCTATAATAATCACAAATTAAATTTCGGACAGTGCCACTACAGAGAAGTCTCATTATACTTGTAATTCTATAGCAAACGTGAAAAAATGACTTGCATGAGCATGACATGGTTGGCCATGTGTCAGAACAGGTAATACTGCACTAATAGTATTCCATTTACACCATTAGGTAAGTAATAGTATTTCATTTAATTTAATGTGAGTAAGTTAAATTTATTAGGTATGTAATAGTTAATCCTGCAAAAAAGAAGATCAAGTACATGAGTGGTCAAACGTGAGATAGGCCCATCACCTTAGTCCTGTATGAAACACGAGGCAAAATCAAGTTGAGTTGAAATGTCCTTTTCAAGCAACTCGTTTTTGTGCTTAGGATCGATATTCTGGACAAGAAAACTTACACATTTGGTATGTACTATTAGGGCCGCTCATAGTATGGTAAATACTATTTTGGTAACAATATTTTGGTATTTGGTACGGTATTTGGTATGAATTTTTAAAAATTTTGATATTTGGTACGGTATTCGGTATCTATAAACGAAATACCGAAAATACCGAAATACTTAGTTACAATACAAATTATATATATTATATTTATATAAATCATAATAACTCGATTAATCTAAATATGAATATGTAAAACTTGTGATATGATTATATATTTAATTAAAATTTATAAATATTTATAAATAAAATAGTATCAATACCATCAAATTCAATTTAATTCTTTACTAGAGAGTTGTCTTCTAAATACTGTCAAAACTCAAAAACTTGTTGTTTTGTGTGTAAAAAATATATTAGCTTATCATAAATAGAATTAAAGTTTCAATAATGAAATTTTTTGTATAAGCTTGTATAGTAAAGTTGGTTTAATTAGATTTCGGCTAGTGTTATTTGTACATTGGAGCTTTGCTACATGTTTTATGGTATTTTTGTATTTTGCGCCAATGCATTGTGAATGTTTATTGTTAATTGTCAGATGAAGTTTCTTAGTTCCTTTCGCATTTTCTTTGCAATGTATATATCTATTATATGTAAGTCGAAGTCGAACAAACTACGGTTACCGACTTACCGCACCGAAATTACCGAAACCGAACATAAAAATACCGAACCATACCGAATTAGTTTGGTATGATAATAATATGACATTTTTAAAAACCGAAAATCGAAATTACCGAACCGAAATATGAAATACCGTACCGTACCACGGTCACCCCTACCTACTATTCTCTAAACGATTCTTTTATTTTCTTACAAATACCAAACACCCCATATTTTATCTGCTGGTAGTAATCACCTCCTCTATTGAATATGGAGTATTTGCACCAATTAGATTATTAATTGTGGTTCAACTCCACCTATGTTAGTATAACTTTAATTTATTAAATTTGAGGCAATTGTAGGTGGCATAATCTATTGTAAATTTTTTGAACAAGAGCTTTTGCAATTCTTTTCTTGAAATTTCGAAGAGAACTACCTAAGTAATTGATCAAACTTTTTTTTTTTTTTTTTGTGTAGCTACTGCTAGTAGGTATAGGATTCAAAACGTGATGGCAGTAGACAATGAGCCAAATTTGGCCACTATCCTCAAGGCTCGAGCAATGTGCTTACCAATGAGATTCGAATATAAAAAGGCAAAATATAAAGATAGGGAAATAAAGTACTTTGTGAGCATTACTCATAAGTACTCCCTCCGTTCCAAAATGGTTGTCATAATTTTCTTATTAGTTCGTTAAAAAAAAATGACACAATTTTAAATTTGAAAATATTTTTGAGTTGAAACTACTACTTTACCCTTAATGAAATGCTTTATAGCCACATATTTATGTATGGCTTATTTTGGACCACAAGTTCCAAAAGTCTTACCATCTTTCTTAAACTCCCCTCCAAGTTAAACTATGACAACCATTTTGGAACGGAGGGAGTATTATTTTACGATAATTGTCCATTTACTAATAATCATCATGGCACCCATGTTATGCATTTCTTCCTTTCTACCTACAAAGTTCTAAAGTGCTACGAAAAAATCAAAATGCTTGAACCTTTTTCTCAAAATTTGCTTTTGTCATTGACAAACTATAGATACTAGTTTTTTCCTCCTTGCATTTATTCATTTTAAGAACGTTTTAGGTTGAAGATAATCTTTAGCACACGTCTTCCTCGCTTGATGACGATGTCAAGTCCAACTTGGATAAGAACAAGTAATTAGCCAGCTCATTAGCCAAGTGAAGCGTGCACAGTGTCACAGTTGAACTATAATGCTCGACTATAACAAAGAGAAAGAAAAAAAAAAAAGGAATTGGTTCTAGCATTTCTAATTTTTTGAAAGCCATGTATAGGAACTCGGATCACTATATTTTGACTTGAACTATGATTACATTAAATTTTGACTTATTCCTATAAAAGAGTAATGAAGACAATAATTTTCTTGTGTATGATTTTTTACCTTGCTTTCCAATTCGAGAAATAGTTTTTCCCTTCCAAGTTTCAACTACATAAAGTGATAGAAGCACTCCCTTGCTATCACACTACTACTCCACTGTTGTCAGCAAAGCTAGATCTGGCAGCCTTGTCATTCGTCACATGCATAAAACTTAACACATATTCAAATCTACCATGGAGGAATCCTATTCTTGGCAAACGTCAAGGTGACCATACTACCCTTGAGTAAGGAATAACCAAAAAGAAAAAGATACAGGAATAATCCCATGACAAGTAAATGCAAATGGAAATGAAGTTGCATATTACTACTAGTTACAAGTGACCCTAGTTACAAATCCCCTCTATTCCATTTAGGTGAGGGTTTAATTCTGCAAGAAAAGACCACAACTCTTAAAAAAAAAAAAATCGAAAAGGCAACCTCAAAGAACTTTTAGGTCATTAAGGCATGCCTCAAGGGAGCTATGTCATAAAAATCGTGTATAGTATCAAATCTGTTGCTCCCGGTGTAGTCTGTGAATTCTTTTTTCTAGTTTCCGAATTTTTTGTTTCCATCGAATTAGTCAGGATTCAAAGTGGATCAAATAGTAAAAAAGAAACTGAAACTAAGTAAGTATTACCACTTAATTTGCACAAAAAAAAGTGTAATGGAACTTCTTTGGTCGAAGAAAATCCTAATCGAATCTAGCTCAAACAATAATATAAGATCAACTTTCAGATGATTAAAACGAACTAACTAGCATGACGTTTTTATCCCACTTATACGTTACTAATTACTACTACTATAGTACATAATTGAAAAGCAACAAGACTCTGCTGTAAAATATAGAAAAGATAAAACTTAAGAAAAATCACATTAATTGGGCATCCATGGGACAGTTTGGTCATCCTAATCCACCAACTGTGCCATGAGGTCCTTGTCTCCCTATATAATAACCAGTGTACCCACCTCACTGTCATTTTCAATCTATAAGCACATAACTTACTGATTAATTTGTTTTAATTTATGTGATAATGTTTAAATTTAAATAAAGATTAAGAAATAAAAGAAGATTTTTAAAAATTTTGATCATAAATAATATTAATCTATAACATATGTATACACATAAATATTTCTCATTAAGAATAAAATGAATTGTTTAAGTTAAAACGTTCTCTTAAAAATAAAGCGTTGTGATTTGTGAGTGAGTATTTAAGAATTCGAATGAATACGACTTAACCACTCTAAATAAAAGTCTCGAGATTGAATAGAAATGTAACTCATACTTGAAGTTTTTTTTAGTAAGTCCTACATAACACTCATTGATAATTTAGGATAACATTTGGTTAAAATAAAAAAACATCTGTCAGCACACCCCTTCCCCTTAAAAACAAAAAAGAAATAAAAAAATATTGGAACAAGGAAACAGAGAATCTAAAAACAGCTGCAATTCTGCAAACAACTTTTGCTCCCGTACCCCATACCCCATCTACCTGTCCAAAAACTATATGTACTCCCATGTCAGCATCCAGACAAATTATTAGTAGTAAAATATGATCATATACGTACTTAGTAAACAAAAGAAAACAAAATTTTCAAAAATGGACCATTCTACTTAGATCTCTAAACCCCATATATCATAATTTATAGCTTTCATTGAAATGAACCTACTAACAGTAATTCTGAAACTATAAACAGTGACTGATCTTTACAAGTTCCTTTCATAAACTATTCTTACTACTAAAAACAATGCATGTAAATACAAAACTTTCTGTTTTTATGTTAAGTTCAATGCCTTTTATTCTCTTGTTTGTCTAGCTCTTTTCAATCTGCATTAGTTTATCTTCTTTTTTGCAAAGTTTATTGTCATTTTGTTGTTTGTCTTTCTTTCATTTCTGTTCCTAATTCCTTCTGTTTCATTGGGTTTTTACAGTTTCCTTTGGATGCTTTTTCCTACACTTTTCTTTTTGTAAAGTTGTAATCTTTGTCTTTTTTCTAACTTGTTTTCAAAACTATTATTCTTAAACGAGGGTTTATCGGAAACAACATTTCTATTTCATTTCATTCGACGTGGATAAAGTTTGGGTACATCTAATCCTCCCGAGCCCGCATGTGAAAATACAGATGTTGCAGTAAAGTTGTAATCTTTTGGAAGTTTCAGACTAGCTTTCCTTTTCTTGATAAGAATCTTTTATATCAATTCTTGATCTGATTCATTATTGCAGTTAACCTTTGCATTCAACTTTGGCTTTTTCTTAATATTTGGCATTTTAAAGAAAGATTTGAACTTTTAAAAGAAGTGGACCAAAAGGTAAAAGATTCTTGGAGCAAAAAGTGTGAAAATTTTGAATTTGCTGCTTTTTCTTGGAGAAGATGTTGTGTGCTTGTTCAGGAGAGCAATTCAAATTTGATGAGCCACCACCACAGTCTCCTGAGTCATTGGCTACAAGGGATTTTTCAGCTAGTGGCCTTTCATCAAGAACTGGAACAGTTGATTGGGATTCAAAACTTGAAGATGCTCAAGTTGATGAAGTTGAATCTACTTTAAAAGAGGCACTTTCTTTGAACTATGAGGTAATAATAGCCCTACACAAATCATCTACTTTATGTTTTCCCCTATGTAAAACTTATTTAGTATTTGAATGAAATGTCCCCCCTTAGAGCGGGATAAATATAGATGATTTATATTGTCGATTCCAACTAGTTCGACATTGATTCATAATTGATTGATTGATTAATTCGTCTTATTTAGTAGCATGTCTCGAGATAATATGTGATTAGATTTGGCTCCTTTATTATTGGGCTGCAGGAAGCAAGAGCTTTGCTGGGGAGGCTAGAATACCAAAGAGGGAATTTTGATGCTGCTCTTCAAGTGTTTCAGGGAATAGATATAAGAACCCTGTCTTCGAGAATGACTAAGGCCATAGCTGAGAGAACGAAGCCCATAAAACCACGCTCCAGAGGTGATATTGTACCTGCTGGTGTAATGTCACTGCATTCAGTGAGTCTACTTCTTGAAGCAATTTTGCTCAAAGCAAAATCCTTAGAGGAGCTTAGCCGGATCAAAGGTAATTCAAACCGTTCCTACTTAAGTTATTTGGTTGTGCTATAGCTATAGCATTGAAATTCTAGAAGACAATTTTTTTGTCAAATCTGAGTTCTGTATGCAATTGACAGATGAAATAGTTTGACTACTTGCACTTCGAAATAACCTGGTGTTTGATGAAAACCATGATCATAGGTTGAATGGTGTATTGGCTGCTTTTTGGTACTGATGTATTTGCATATGGTTTTAACTCCTCAGATGCTGCTAAGGAGTGCAAGATGATATTGGATGTTGTCGATTCAGCATTACCGAGTGGAATACCTGAGAGGATTTCTGAAGACTGCAAGTTGCTAGAGATGTTTCATAAAGCGCTTGAGTTACTCCCAAAGTTATGGATACAAGCAGGGTACTTGGATGAAGCTGTGCTTGCATATCGAAGGGCTCTAGTCAAGCCGTGGAATTTGGATCCCCAAAGATTGGCTTGTATACAAAAAGACTTAGCTGCCACTTTACTCTTTGGAGGGGTTGAAGTTGATGTTCCTGCTCAATTTCAGGTGTGGGGTTCAACAGCCCCTAAAAATAGTTTAGAGGAAGCAATTCTGCTGTTGTTTGTACTGATGAGCAAAATGTTGAATGCTCAAATAGAATGGGATTCTGAAGTTATGAACCACCTGACTTTCGCGCTGACAATTTCTGGGCACTTTGATTCTGTTGCAGATCATATTGAGCAAGTTCTTCCAGGTACCTATACCCGAGCTGAGAGGTGGTATCTTCTTGCTCTCTGTTACACTGCTGCAGGTCAGAATGATAAAGCATTGAACCTTGTTAAGAAAATTTCCGGATGCTCGGAAGAAAATCAAGAACCTCATGTTCCATCTCTCTTGTTGGGAGCAAAGCTGTGTTCTCAGGATCTGCAGCAAGTCCATGAGGGGATAAATTTTGCTCGCGCAGTAATTAACGTGGCCAAAAATCAAAACGAGCATTTCCTAGTTCAGGCTCATAAACTTCTTGGCATCTGCTACGGAAATGCTGCAAGAGTTTCCATTTCAGATTCTGAAAGAAACTTCTGCCAGAGAGAAGCATTGGCTGCCTTAAACTCAGCTTTTGCAGTTTGCAAAGAGGATCCTGAAATTTTGTTTAGTCTTGGATTAGAAAATGCAATCCAAAGAAATTTGACACCAGCCTTTAATAATGCAATGCGATACTCGGAAATGGTGGCTGGAAGCACAGCGAGAGCTTGGAAATTGTTGGCTTTAGTTGTTTCAGCAGAACAAAGATTTAAAGATGCAGAAGCCATCGTTGACCTTGCTTTCGATGAGACTGGAAATATTGACCAGATGGAACATGTCAGATTAAAAGCTGTCCTGCAAATAGCTCAGCAACAGCCCAAGCAAGCCATAGAAACATACAGGATTCTGCTGGCTTTGATTCAAGCTCAAAAGGAGTCCTCAACAAATGATGAGGTACACATTTTTCTTCCAAAAATATTTGAATATTCAATAACCTATACCAACTGATCAAATTTTTCTTTGTTCAGGTAACATCTCAGAGAAGATTAGAAGTTGAAGCATGGCTTGATTTAGCAAGGTTATACACAGATCTCGAGTCATGGCGTGATGCTGAATTATGTATAAACAGAGCCAAAGCAATTCAATTTTATTGCCCTCGGAGTTGGCACTCAACAGGTCTAACTTAACTCTGTGAATAGACTATGAAACTTAGATGCAATTTCCTGTTGCTACTTATCAGTAACTAAGCATGATACTTTTAAAACCTTTAGGTGCACTATTTCAAGCTAAAGCAAGATACAAGGAAGCCCTTGTTGCATTCTCAGTTTCTCTATCAATAGAACCAGATTATATCCCCAGTATTGTTTCTACAGCTGAAGTACTTATGAAGATGGGAACTCACGCAGTCCCTATTGCTAGAAGCTTTTTAATGAATGCGTTGCGATTAGAACCAACAAACCATGATGCATGGTTTAATCTTGGAATGCTTGCAAAAATGGAAGGCTCAGTGCAGCAAGCAGCAGATTTTTTCCAAGCTGCACATGAGTTAAAGCTTTCTGCTCCAGTTCAAAGTTTTGTTTGATAAGAGACTATTAACTCAAGGCAGAGAATGAAAACTTGACTACAGCCATCCATCTAGTATAAGTGAAATGATCCAGATGAATAGCGGAAGCCAAGTAATGGCACCAGTGAAGCAATTCAAGAGCCAGCATTTTGTTAATAGCTTAGACATTTGTAATTGTTTTGTAAAGGCGATGGTTTTGATTTATCACTGGGAAAGATCTTCGATGAGAAGTCATCTGGTTCAATAGAGTTTTGAACGCGAATGGAATAATAGTATCTGATGAAGATGAATAATACCTCCTACAGATTAATCCTATATAAATGGTATTATCACACCCGTCATTTTGTATCAGTGAATACAATAAGTTATACTTTTCTGCTGGTTTTTGGACCTGATTCATAGGCAACTGAATTCACATATAATAGTCTGGGCTCGAGTGTGAACTGAAGCAAAAGATATACTATAGACTTAACATCATGCTGTAGGCATAAAAACCCAGGCGAATAAAATCTACAGAAGAAGAAATATATCCAAAGGCAGAAGGCTCATTTTATATATATTTTATACTTAAACTTATACTTTACTACTAACACAATACTAAGTTAACATTGTTACTATCTTTCCAGCTTTATAACTTATTTTCTTTACTCCCATTTCTTACTATCTTTGATTCAATTATCTACGCTAAGGTGTAATATAAACAAAACAAAGGCATAAGTAGAAAAAAAGGAAAACAGAGAATGAAACATCGTCATTGCATTAAAAAAACAGTTTACTCATTCGCCAATGCCTAAAGAAAATGCTCCGAAAAAGGAAAAAATTGCTTGCTTCTTTAAAGTTTGAGGGTTTTTATTGAACTTGCTTTTCTTTCCATTGTTCATTCTTCTTTGAAGCCGCAAAATGATAGTGAGGCAGCAAGGATCCCTCAGTGTTAGCAGGCTATATCAGAGGGGAAGCTAATTATCGTTTTTACAGTACAAATATTTAAATTTTTCAAAAAATTTATCATTGTTTGTTTTTACACTATAACAAGTTCTTCGCTCTGGTATAAAAAGGTTGTGGTAGACTAGTAAATATGCCTTCAAGTTTAATCTAAAATATCAAGTTTGAACCCGAAATAAAATAGTTTCTAGTATGGAGTGCTTTAACTTATACAATGAGACTCTCAGTGCGAATACGAATTAGCCAATCTCTCATGCAATGGACCGAACATCCAATGAGAGACTAAGCAAAGCTTTGCGCTAAAACAATATATCCAGTAATATCGCACAAGTGAGTCTAGAGAGGGCACAAGTGAGTCTAGAGAGGGTGAGATGTACACAGACTTTACCTGCATCAAGGTAAAGAGGCGATTTCTGAAAAAATACAATTATGAAAAAGTAAAGCTTTGTACTCCAAATTTTTTTTTTCACTCCAAGTTGAATTTGTGATTTTCAAGCTTGAAAAAGTATGGATAACCAAATTAAGTATGGATAACCAAATTTCTTAAAAAATAAAATACATGTCCAACTCAACTCCAAACATATAAACTTTTTCTTTTAAATTTCAACCAAATCTATGTTCAAATATCTAAGACACTAGACATAACTTTGACCCCAGGGTGTAGTTCAAAAGTACTAAACCCACAGCCACAAGTCCAACTCCACAAAACACTCTCAACTAATCTAACCTTGTCCAATGAGCAATCAACCGGTAAACAAACTCCGGCCAACGGAAACCCTAGAACTGGAAACGGGACTTTCACTAATCCCCCGAATTAAGCTCCTCTTCACACTTTTCCGTTCGGATAAATCCGTTTCACCAATCGACGAATGGAAATTCAAACAATCCCTCACTAATTACATCAAATCCACATTCTCAATTACAGTCCCCGAAGAAGATATTGAAATACGTAAATTCAAAGACTTGAATAAACGGAAACGGGATGAACCGGTAGCACGTGGCCGAATATTTGTACATGACTTAGGGTTTTTGGAAAAGTTGATTAAAGAGGATGATGACGTGGAGAAGAAGTTTCTAGAATGGAGGAATGGGTTTGTTGAGAAGTTAGATGGGATTGAGTTGAGTTTAGAAGGTGTTAAGTTTAAATTGAGTGTTAAGTTACCGGGTTCGGATGATTTTGAAGGGATGAAGAAGGAATGGGAAGAGCTTATTGCGTTTGGCAATCGAGGTTAGTAATTTTTTTTGGATAATGTAGCTGAATTGTTATTGGCATTAGATGAGTTTAATTGGAGTAACATGATATTAATATGGCCCCGACTCCAATTAGTTTGTGATTGAGCCGTAGTAGTAGTGTTGTAGATTCAGCTGATTTGCTCGTGTTGGTACACTTACTACACTTGTTTGGGTGGTTGTTACATATCGATTCATAATATAGCGTATTGTATTGTATTGTATTGTATTGTATTGTATTGTATTGTGTTTTTGTTAGTACAATGTTTGCTCATGTTGCCTCCCCTTTACCAGCAACTTGTTCAAGATTTGGCCGTTATGGGTTCTACAACAAATCATTTGATTTATTGGCTTGCTTTAGCATGCTAGATACATTTTGTGACCAGTAAACTGTTACACCTTTGTCCTTGGTTTGCGACGTGCTTAATTTGTTACAAAAATGGATATAGGTCTGGCTAAACTAAGTAGCTTTGGCCCAAACCTGTGTTAAGAAATCCACGAAATATGTAGAAGAATTAATTTAGAGCATGGTTATTAACACTTGAGTAGCTATCCTGGAATGCAGAACCCATAAAGTTCAAATATTGGATCCACCTCGGACATATACAATTCGAATAAGAGCTGTTAATGTAATGTTTATTTCAGGCAAGTAAGAGCTGCTTAATAATAGGTACAAACTTCCTTGCTATAGTAGCCAAAGGAGGGAAAATAACTTAATTTATATAATAAGAAGAATAATAACCTCTTTCCAGTGGTTGTTATGTCCTGGCCTTAATGTCGAAGTCAATCTGCATGAGAAGTGATCAACTAAAGGAGATAGTTAGATAAGAAAATTGGGTTTTTAACTTTCAAATGAGAAGCTAGCACAGAACGTGTTAAAGTTAAAGGCTTTTAAGTTGTTATTTGGTGTAAATGGAACATCATATTATTATGAAGCTGTACATAGATGGTCTGAAATTGAAACTGCTAACAACTTGAGCTCACTCAGCCTAAAAGTTTCGAAGCTTCTGTCTGGGTTTGTAGAACAAGCTCTGGATACATGGTTCCTCATTAATTTATTGGTGCAATTCATGCCTGCATGATATGACTTGCCAATGTAGATGGTCCATACTTTATTTACTGGGTTGGTACCTTAAAATGATATCCTCTCAATTTTTTCTTCTTCACAGGATATCAGAGAAGTGGAAGGATGCAACCAGATACAATTGTGTTGAGAGGTATGCCATCACGATGGTTCGCAGAGACAAGGGTCTCATCTAAGCCCTCAATGCTGGTTACTCACACAATTTTGTCTGCGCTTGGAAAGATAAGGTATGTGCTGTTTGTGTTCTCATTTTATCTATCTCACTGTTTGTAAAAGAAATTTCATCAATTTGGTTACTTGTTTGACATTTGAATTGTAGGTTAGGATGTTTAGTGGGTATATAAATGTCTATTTGGTGATTGATTGCAGCCAGCTAGCTTCATCTATATCTTGTGCACTTGAGAAATGTGTTTGAGTGCTTTTGTTATGGTCCCAGGTTACAGGTTTAGTGGCTTGTGTTTTCTTTGGACGACCTATTTTGAAATAACTCAGCTCGTTAAAGGGAGCCTGAAACATTGGACCTCGTTAAGAAGAGAGAGCCCCAAATCTCTGTAATTCTTTGATAAAAACTGCTTTTTTGAATATTATTAATATGGTCCTTTAAATAGGACTAGACTACTACAGAGAATAGGACTCTATAATTTAGGTTCTTGATAATACCAAATGACAAAAATAAAACTACTAAAGGAAACCTAAAGCAATTAAAACACTGGATCCTTAGTCACTTCATGCGTCTAGTATAGACACGACCAACAAAGGGATCCGTAACAGCTTTTTTTTTTTTTTACCTTTTTTATGAAATAAGTTTTCTACAGCAAATAGATACCTACCAAAAACTTTGAAATGCTCTCTCTTCAGAAATATAGTTACCTAGCAAAATTTGTGAACAGTCAAGTGTCAACTACGTTCAACTATATGTCGAAGAGAGCCGGCGACTACCTTTTTTGCTGTACTCTATTTCCTTTCTCTTGCAGAGCAGGATTTACCATGCCTTATCATCAGTTCTACTTATTTAAGAAAAAATGGTAAAGGAAAGGAACTTGGTGATCTTTTTCTGTTTCTTTCCACAATTTAGCTCTTAAAACCTATCAAGTACTTACAACTATTTTCTTTGGTAATTTAATCATCTTTGTTTTGCTTTTTTATCTTTTCTTGGATAGGAATCTTGATGTTGCTGAGGACAATAATATAGGTGAGGATGCACATGAAGAAGGAGACATAGTTTCTGGTCTTCATTGTAGGATTATAGTGCGGTTTGAGAATCACAAGGACTTCTATGATGCGTTGAAGGTTTTGTGTGGTCGCTCATTGCAAAAGGTATATTAGTTGGAGTATCATAGTCTATTGTTTTCTATAGTTAGTATCCGATGCATCTCTGAAGTGAAGCAGTTGTGCTGTCAAAACTGAAAGAAACTAGACTGCTTTTACATAAAAGAATGAGAAACTTCGGGTGTCATATTGTAAGTGATGCTCTGTAGAAGCATACTGGAGAAATGTACCCTTAATAGGTTTGGTAGGTTTGGTCTTTCTTATCTTCTTTAGAACTCAAAGATGTTTAACAAAATGGGCTGCCTATTCCATTAAGATCCTGTTATGCCGGGGTTCTGGGGAAAGGCTGGCCATGGCTCTATGTTATGCAGTTTTATCTTGCATTTCTGCTAGAGCTTGTAGCCATTACTTAAATACATGACCTCCTGGTCTTCGGCTTAATGTATACACATATAAGCCATGCTCAACTACTGCTCTAAAAAAAAAAAAAAAAGGCCATGTCCCACTGCTGCTTTAACAAGTTTTCATCAAGCGTTATGAAGATTTGTTGTACTTAGACACTTCTTGTTTGTGTGTATGCATTCAGATTCGTAGTTAACAATAGTTGGTTTGCTCAACCAATTGTTAGATCTTATGTACTAATTGTAAGAGTCCAATCGTAAATAACACGTTCTGCCGATTCTTCAAAGAAGTAGATTTTTATGTGATACTATTGGGTTTAGGTTAATCACATAATTGATAAATGTGCAGCAAGGATCACGACTCAGAGCTGATTATGACGTGACTTGGGATAAGGATGGGTTCTTTAGAGATGCTAGACATCAAATAGAAGAAAGAAAGAGATGGACGCCAGCAAGAGGTGTAGGAGAAAGAGATGAAGCTCATAGACAACAGTCACGAGTCTCTCAATTTAGTTCAGATGAAGGACGGCGAAAGAGATTTAAGGTATAAAGGACACACGCTTTAGATACATCTTCTTCAATTCCTATAACAACGGTGTTGCCTTTTTCTACCTCTTGCTCTTACCCAAATGTGCTAGAAGTGAAAAAGTAATTACAGTTTACACTTACAATTTAGTTTAGGTTAGAGAGTAGATTTTATTTATTTATTTATTTATTTTTGATAAGTAAAGTTAATTTCATAAATAAGATACCCAGAGGGTTCCAAAAGACTGAAAAAACTCTAAGAAGTTACAATCCCATGAACTCTATCATCTCTAAGTACTGAGATACATTTTCAACTATAACACTTGTACACCAGAAATCTAAATCAAGCAGACACCTATTCATTACAATAGGGCATTTGATTCTTTTTATCTTCAAAGCATCTTCTGTTTCTCTCATTCCAAATGGTCCATAAAACACACAAAGGGATGATCTTCCAGAATTTTTTGAATCTTCCATCTACCACCTGAGACTGCCATCCTTCTAGTAATAATTTGACATTACTAGGCATCACCCATTTTACTTCACATATTTTCAGGAAAAAATTCCACAGCTGGCTAGTTTGCTTACAATGAATAAACAAGTGGTTTGGTGTTCCTTCATTCTGCTCACAGAAAAAGCATCTACTGCGTAATAAGAAACCTCTCCTCTGTAACCTGCTTTGTGTTGAGCACGCTCCCATAGTTGCAACCCATCCAAAACAAGCCACTTTAGGGGTGCTTTAGTTTAACATCTTCCAAGGCCAGTTGAATTCCAAATTTCCAGATTGTTGTTGAAGTCTCGCATAGCTGCTCCTCACAGTAAATAATCCATTGCTAGAACCCATCCATGCTAAGGAATCACTCGTCAACTTCAAGCATAACTGAATCCAGCAATTGAAGAAGCTGACTAATCTCTCCAACTCCCAATCATTAAAGTTTCTTCTAAAATCTAGCTGCCATGTAGAATTTATGCAGCACTCTGCCACATAGGAAAACATTTTTCTAGACATGCTGTATAAAACTTTTACTAAACCTTTTGTTGCGTTGCAGGAATAGGGGCAGGATCGCTAGGTTTATCACCTCGGGAAAATTCGCCTGATAAAAACGAAGACTGAAGATGATATTTTGTTTGTAATGTATCTCGATATGATAAATTGTCCGGCTCTATTATGTGGCTTCATATTAACAGGTATAGTGTTCCTTCTGCAGCCCAAACTGTACCTTCTTCTGAACTAAACAATGTAGGCATCCTTAATTTATTCTTCGAAAAGGCCCTCAAGAATTGGCAACCCTCATCCCAGTCGCTGTTGCTTTGTTATAATCAAGTCAACAACAACATACTCAGTGAAGTCCTACAAGTGTGGTCTGGGGAGGGTAGGATGTATGTAGTAGACCTTACCCCCATCAAGATGGAGAGGCTGTTTCCGATAGACCCTCGGCTCAAGGATTTGTTATGATCAAGTCAATGTCTTATATTAACATGCTTCTGCAATACTTCCACCTTAAAAAGGAAAAAAGAAAGAAATTTAACTTATGAAATAAGGTGAAACTTGCACCCAAGGGTATGGCCTAAACGTTGATGCGCAGAGTTACCTACCCATAGCAGGTAGCCAGTAGAATGTTCGAGGTGTGCGCAAGACGGTATTTATTTAAAAAAGAAAAAGAAAAAGAGAAACTTGTGCCTGGAGAAAGTGAAGACACTGAATTAATTTATCGAATACTGTTTAAAAATTGTAGTAGCTAATGTATGGAAGATAGTGTGACCTAGAGCAGGGACGTTACAAAGAAAGATCTATACAGGAATAACAATTTGGAGCCAGGGTACGTGCCAAGGAGTTCTTGGTATGCATTTCTTAGTTTTATCTATATTTTGTTCAAGATTTGACTCCGTTGAACTGTGGTGTTACTATTAAGATTTGGTGAAAAGTATAGGAGTATGTTCATGATAGGAGTTTGCATTTACCCTAATAGTTTAACTGAGGTTGGTTAGAAGCTAATGGAGTAACATATTAATTGGGTCTTCGAGCTCTATGGGTATAGGAGGTATTTAAACCTTCACAACTTAATTTCAACACTCAAGTTCTAGTAGCCACCTGTGCTTATTGAATAGCGTTATTAGAGGTTAGGTTGTGCTAACTTCTTTATGTTTTTGCTAGCAAGTGACCTTTAGCTGTCCAGTATCTCCTTTAATACAATTATTCTGATCCTCTGATTGTAAGCCAACCCCATAAGTGGCTAGCCAGTTACTAGTGTAAAAAGAGGCATAGGCTATGCCTTAAAAGCACGTAATTTAACATCTGAGAAACCCTATAAACCTTAATTTCATTTTGTTTTAGGTAAGATCTTAGCTTGCTCTGATTTAGCAAATTGCCCTTTTCATTCTGCTACCATCAATCATTAGAAGTACTGAACCCAAAAGCATGTTTAGTTCCTCCATGAAACAAAAAATTCCAGGATTTCAGAATAGACACAAAGTAAACCACAAAGCAATAAAATAAGTCTGTTATATTCATTGTCCTTTGTCCATCTTTACTTCAGTAATATTTGCCTTTTGTTTTTTCTATAACTCCATCAACCATTGGACTTTAATTGGTAACATTATAGTAAGTGTCTGACACAAAGGCCTACTTGGAAGAAATGCAATTATCTGCAGAAATTGAAGTATTTTTGACATTATAAAATGAAAACAAACGTGATGCGAACTTGATCAGAAGTTGAGGCCGCCACGCTAATGAAATTGGAGGATTTGGATGACGATTAAGCACTAAAAACTGGGGCCCAAAAGAATTATATATAGTAATTGAGGATTTAGTGTAAACGAAAATCAAGTCTGGTGGCCGCTTACATCAAAAGCTAGGATATTCTGTACAGTATATACCAACATCATTTATCGTCTGTTGTTGACATTCAGAAAGGGTAGTACGATTTCAGAATTAAAATATTACTACTATACTATGAATAAAATCTCATTTAGAAAGGTACTCGCACTCCAAGGGTCAAGGTCTGGTAATCATATGAGAGACATAACCAATCAGATAGATTTATGCTCTGCTATCTTGTCAAAGTCTTTAGTTGAATATAGCATAAAACGATTTGCATTATCCATGGTTTGGTGTTCGAGTAAGTTTTTGTTCACTTCGATTATTTTATTGGGTATATACTTTCCAAGAACATCGAAGTCCTTTTTGTCTCTGGAAACTAAATTCATGTAAATCTCTAGGAAGTAAAATTCGGATGTAATTATTAGACATGTGACACAATAACAAATATTCTAATTTGAAGATGTTATAGAATGCCATTTCATTCTTTGCCCATTCATCTCTTCAGAAGCCTCAACTATTCTTTTTCTTCCGGCATGAATAGACGAAAAGAAAAAGTATGTAAAATGGTTTCATTCATCTTTAACTAGAGGCCTCAAATCCGAGCCATGAGGATGGTATTCATGATAGAAAATGCTTCCGGCTTCCCCTTTTAATGAAACATCGATGGCGAGAAAGGATTAATAGGACCATTGTATACCGAATATTGGATGTTGATTATAAAAGAAGTATGCAGTTTTTTCCTTTTCGAAAAAAATGAACTTCCGATCATTTTCTCTATAGTTTCAAATAGGATTTGGACAGAAATCCTATAATTGATCCAGGCGACAAAAATTGCGCTTATGCGATGAAAGGGATGAAAAGTGTAATAACTGTGCAGCCAGCAGGATTTTTCACTTGGCAAATAAGAAAACGTATTGACCCAACTGCTTCTTATTTTAGTGAACTAAATTACGCCATAAGGAGAAATTTAACAAATAAACGTAAAACTACCGACGTTATCTGGATATTATCTTTTGCATAACAACTAGTCAAAGGAGGAAGTTGATAATGGAATCGTTTTTATGCAAACTATAATTACTAGTGGTTACTACTACTTACAATGCTATGATTTAGTCAAGACTACCTTATCTTACTTTGATTTGATCTGATCCTCAAACTACTCAAGTTTTTCTTCATTCAACATTTCGGATAACTTCAACGAAGTAATTCAAATAAACGTGGCTGCTCTTCCGATCTAAAATGGAAACGGCATTTTTAAAGAGCTTATAATGTTTAGTATGAAAAAAATCTGTGCGACTTTGAGAAGACTGTCTTCATCTCTAGTGTTAAATAAGAGCCGCTAATTGTTTTTGTGACTTTTAACAAATGAACCATTTCCTCGAAAGGAACTACACCAACTTTGCTGTCTTAAAGACTACCGAATAAGAGCTATTAGTAGTTTCGGCAAAAATATTGTTATTGTTGCATGTTCATCGTTGCTTGAGAGTCACGATATTCTTCAGAGAAAAAAGAGTTCATCATTGTTATTTAAGGAAATCACAATGTCCCTTAATTGTCTTGCTGGTGCCACATGGTTAATCTTCCAAGTTATTTACCTTCAATTCATAGTGAAAATGAGAACGCAATTACTAGGGGTAAAAGTGGTCTTAGCTTCAGCTATTGTTCAAACATAGTTATTTACTCATAGGAGCTTCTTCAAGTTCTCATATGCTTCAATATGAATCATTTCTTTCCCACTCGTATCAAACATGATAAATTTAGAAGGATAAAGATAAAATAGGAAATGAAAGATTATTTATAACGAGCCAGAGCCAGAAGGCTCACGCTCACGTGTCGATATTTAGCTCAAACTTGAGCTAAAGTAACTGTAATAAAGAATTTCCGTTTACAAAACTTATGACTAAAAATAAGGCATACTTAACATCTATTCTCGTCTAAAAAGTTAACTAATTATGTATAGATTTGATTGTAATTAGTATCAGATAAGACACACTGTTTTGGATTCTGATGCTAAAACATGGAAAACAACTTTATTAGGATCTAGCAGCTAGTTGATCAACGTTCGCACATGAGATAGCACAAAAAAGATTGATCGGGCCGAAGTGGTCCTAGGGGTTTAGAGGTATTATCATGCAAACTGCCATTTCTTGTTCTTGATAAATCAAGAAACTGATGGTTCGAGAGAGAGAAGAAACCAGCTGTAAAGACATCTTTCTAATTTGTCAATGTGCGAGACGAAGAGTCGGCTAAGCAATGAAAAGAAGAAAATATAGGATTTCCTTGAACTCCCAAAAACAGTACAATTCAAGTCGCAAGAACCAACATATAACTTGGTAACAAGCATAATTTCTAATTTACAAAAACATGTCAAAGAGTGACTAAATTTCTAGTCTAACTCAAACATGACAATATGTACCAAAAGAAAAAAAACAAAGAATTTACAATGCATAAACTCAAGAAAAAGCAGAACAAGCAAAAAAATCAGAACGGTAAAGAAGAGAATTCACAAGATCAAGAAAATATATGATGAAAAGATCTTTCACTATGACCAACTGCTCGTACGACCATGTTTACCAGTTGGTCCATTCATAACACTTCTTGGAGATGTTGCTCCTTCACTCCTAGCAATACTTTTCTCACTAAATCTTCTTGTATATTCCTTCTTCCTCTTTGGTTTTCTTGTACTTGTACTTGAACTTGAGCTTCCTCCTCTAATTGTTGGAATCAAATACCATCCAATTGAAGTACACATTATTGCAAATGACCTTCCATAAATAGCCAAAAAAACCAATATCAAGATTATTGTCACCGGCAAGTAAAACCAAGGTTTCTTCAAATTTTGCCACTTTAAATTCCAACTAATGCTCTTCTTTAACCTTCTCTTAGACTCAACTTTCCTTTCTTGCCCTTCATTCGTTTCATCCGTCGTCTTATTCATGGATTCTATTTTCTCCATACTAGTTTGCTTGTCCTCAAGATCATTGTTTGATTGTAACTTCTTGTCCTTCAACTTAACAATAATAGGCTTGACATCATTAGAATTCGAAAACACAAAACGAACGAAAGAGATATCATCAGGGCCTATTTGGGAATAAATCTTTTGTTTCTTGTCTTCAAGTTCAGCTAAAAGTGCAGAGAATTTGTCAAGACCTCTGTCTGAATAAGGGTTATTCTTGTTACTAGACCTTGTTCTTGACAAGTTCTTTTTTGATCTTTTGGGAGTTGAACATGGGCTTGAAAATTCCATATCATCTTCATCTTCATGATGAAATGATCCACAAATGAATGGATTAACCATTTGATGAGTAATAAGAAATCAAGAATATTACAAATTTGATAATTTCAGGTATAGAGATGAATGTTTGTTCTGTAATATTATGAGAATCTGACTTAGTTATAGGATTGTAATATTGTGTGTCTAGGGGAAAATGAAGGGCAGAATGAGCTTATATATTAGAAGTCTGATTGGACGACTTGATCTAAGGGGAAGAGGGAATACGTCAAATCAAAGTTGGATGACTTGAATATTATTTTATTTTAAATATGGGCAATTAATAATTCTATAGAAGCTTCTCAAAATTTGACTTCCAAATTCTTGCGAAAGAGGTAATTTACAAGGAACCTATAGAATATTGAATCATTACTCTATGGTAAGAAATTTTGAATTGGTCCATATCTGTCATACTATTATTAAGATATACTCTCATTAGCAAAGGATTAGAAACTCAATTTATAATACTACTTATTTGAATTCTATTATTACCCTGCTTCAAGTTTTTATAGTTCAAAGACCCCGTCAAATTTCAAAATGTATAACAAGCTGAGAAAATTTACTGTTACTTATCTGTTACTTATACCAATTCAGTGAACAGTAAACACATGGCATGTATATATTTACACTAAATAATAATTAATTAATTAATGTATTAACATTCTTATATCAGTTCATTACCTATTACCTAATCATGGTATATATTGTTTTATCATAAATAAGATGGTTCACAATCGAACCGAAATCGATGATCGGCCAACTGCAAAATCTATTTATCAAATTAACAGTTGGTTAGTCCTGCAATTAATGGTTTAATGATGTGGGGAACTATTTATCCAATTTTCTTATTAGTTTAACCGTTGACCCATTAAAAATTATTTAATATTTAATTTTTTTTACATCTATGTACATATACATTATAAAGTCCATACAGTAAAATAAGAATTTTCCAAAACAGTATTCTGCAAGTGCAATAGTCTATATCTATGTTAATATCTCTTAATAGATATATATGTTTTAGATTGTTTGTTAATTTGGTGTATGGAAAATTTGATATTAGCAAACGCATAAATTTATTTATTTTTAAAGATGTTATAACTTAATAAACCGATCGATAACCGATTACATGAAACTAAACCAACCAATATCTTTTCAGTTAGAGTATAGCGGTTTAATATTTTTAAAATTCCATAACCAATAGACCGAACAGATAAGAACATTTTCATGCTGACATCTCTCTTTCTACTAAAGACAAGTCGTTAACAAATCATTATAGTTTAAACGTCAACCTTTTTTGCTTCGTATATATGGATCCGGAAAATTAAGAGCAATATATAGTCAAAAAGGTTTCTTTTTCTAATAATTAAAATTTTCTTGGTCTTCTTCATTTTTTAAATTTAATTGGTTCAACCTCTTCAAGTTACACCAACTACTTGAAATGCAATCCCACATTTTATGAAATCATCATACAAATTAAAGCCATATATAATCAACACATTACATAATTGATGATCGAGCCTTAAAGAGTATTTTTTTTGTCAAGAAATGACTTTTGCGCAATCCTTAACTGTTTATTACAGTATTAATTAATCATTAGGTAAATCGACTGAGAGAGAGGGAGAGAGAAAGACAATATTTGTAGGTAACTCTTTTTAAGTACACAATTAGACAAAACAAAAATTGTTCAAATAATAAATCTTACCCGTCATAAAATTAATACTTCAGGTAAAGAATTTAATGTTGCATCTGGATAATTCTAATAACCTATATTATATAAAGATCAGCCATAGGCGTGGGGGACTATATGGCATGAATTAGGTTTGTTTTCAATTAAAAAATTCTATGTTCGTGTAGTTTTAAATTCTAACTTCTAAGACCTATAGACTAGTGCAGCGCCTCTCTCCCTAATTTACCAGCCGCCAACTAAAGTTGTGTAAGCCCAAAGAAATAATGAAGTATTATTATTTCCTAAACTAGCACGTACGTATTCTATAGGTTGTCTCGGTGTGTAATTTTAATGAAGTTTTAATATTCGAATATATCTGATATACACACACATCTATTGTGGGCTATCTGCAATTCTATCAGATTTTAAACTTGAAGTTCATTCTCTAACCTTTACAGCCACTTGAGATTTACTATGTCATTAATTCCTTCATATTAGTGAAGGTTAATTGTGTTAACGAATGAGAATGCATGGGCCAAACTCAAAAATAGTGAATAATATAAAGACAAGAGTGCAAGAATCTTGTTGTGAAGATCCAAGTAAACTTTAGTATATTGAATGAGAATTTCCTTGAAATCGCGTTCAATAGTCAAATATGGATCTAGTGTTTGGTGATTGAAAATAGCAAAACATCAAGGTTGGTCAATAATATTTGCTGTTGTGTACCGTTATAGGTTAGTACGTATCAAGTTATCAATTCCTATCCAGAGATGTGGAGGGATATATGATACCCTCCATCATTAGCCAAAATTTTCATATTCGAGCCCCATAAATAAAAATATTTTTTAGTAGAAAATAATTTCTCATCTGAATGAAAATATTTTTGTATTGGGTAAAAATTGACGTGCTTGGTCAGCACCTCGGAATGATGGACCGAAGAGAAAGCGAGCCGACGCTCCAAAGAGAAATGGTAGAACCCACTGATCAAGTTACCGAAGTCGAACTCCAATATCATTACCGAAGGCGAGCTGCGGGCTGAGCTTCGATGACATTTCCCCTTAACCGAACAGCAAAGTCATACCACCGAAGCCTTGTGATCGAGCTTCGGTGATCACCTCGGTTCCAGCGGCTTTGCAGCCCACTACTTCACCCCACTAACTCCCCCATTTAATGCCAAGATTGTGGGACAAAGCACAAGCTGATGGTGGAGAACGTGGGCAAGGCTCCTAGGCCTATAAATAGTACTTCATTTTGTATTGTAGTCATCCAGAAATATATACTGAAACTCTGTCCAAATCTGTACTCCCAATCATATATCGAAATCAAGTTATTCTTTCGTATTTACGTCTGTTTTGTGCATTTATTCAACTTTGATACGAAGATTTGCTTATATTCGAATCCAAATTCGATTTGTAATCCTAAAACTGATTTAGGCCCATACAATTTTTTAGTAAAAAGCGATTTCTCCTTTAAGCAGGAATCTGAATTAGTCAGGTTAATTATATATGAAATGGTTAAATTAAAAAAAAAGAAAGTATTCTTCCAGTTATATCTTCGAGCCTATTCATCCGCAACTAGAAAAAAGTAGGCAACTCAAAATATTGTTGTTTCTCTAGTCGAAGGCTTGAGACGTTTCAGTTTCAAATTTCTTTTCTTAGAACTCTAAATATTGTCCAAATATGGTAAAAATGATAATTTCTTTTACCTGGATAAGCATGACTAATTGATTATAGTATTTACTATTTACTCATTTAGGAAATGTGATGATTCAGCTTTTTTGAACATTATCCAGAAAGATAAATCGAAGATTTGTTTAGCTTATCCTTGAACACTCGGATTCAATTAAATGGCACAAGGAGATTATTAATAAAGCACATGATGAAGAATAGAATTGAGAGAAACGCGTGAGTTTGAAATTACGATGTACAAATTGCCATTCATCAGAAATATAAACTGGAAGATAATCAAAACCATATATAACATGGGATTAAGGTTTGGTTTTTTCTATTTTCTCTCTAAGTTGGACCACCCACGTCCTTTCTCCCTTTTTTTATATTCCACGTCCACGTACTAGAAGTTTAAATTCTATGATAGATTGTGTTAGAAGTATTAACAAAATTAAGTTATTTAAAAAGTAATTATAGGTAAGTAAATTGTCATTAATGATTTATAAGAAATGATAAGTAACCTGCTAAAATATGTAAATTAAAATGACATTGTAGAAACATTTTATGTTGTCACTACATATAATTTAATTCCTTTAGTTAATGCATCTCTTAATCATTACGCGAAACTATTAAATCCAAAAGAGACAAAAGTGCTTGTATCAATAGCACTTCCGTATTGCTTTGCTATTCAATTCCTTCTAACAAACAGCAGCAGCAATGTGAATGAAACTGAATAGAGCATCTAATTGATTGAGATCTCATCCATTTACATTCTAGAAGAGAATTAGACTTTATTTACTCTCCAGTACTCCGTACGTTCTAGAAGTGATCAAGACATCATCAAGTAACGTTAGTTGGAACATGTGCTATTTGTTAAATCACTTGTAGATTCAGGATATCTCTTATTAATGCATGCATACGCTTCCTGCACTAATTGAGATATCAAAATATATAACGACTGCGCGCAACATGTTAAGAGTTAAAGAAACTTATAGGAAACGACAATATGAGAGCACACTTAATTAACCTCTCTAGTCAAAGGCAGAGCTAGGATTTAAACTTTAGTATTCAATTATATTTAGTTAATTTTTTTAAGTTACCGAGTAACTTGTACATACCAAAAGAATTTGTTAAGATAAATACAGAGTTTAATTTGGACCAAAAACTACTATGGTATGTAACAACTATAGAGACCCATACAGGAGAGTAGTGTGTGTGGGGGAGAAAGACAACCATTTTTCTCAATGTTTTCAGAAGTCATTGGCTTTTGTTCCTTGCTCCTTTTTTTTTTCAGTTGATTACGGGTGAGTTAGATCAATTAGGGCATGGTTAATCATGGGTCAAGACTCTTGTTGGTTGAAAACAGCAAAGAATAAAGTCAGCAGTGGTGACAATTTGGACACAATTTGTTCTTGGGATTCAGTAGAAAGTTGTTTTTTTAAAAAAAAAAAAAAAAAAAAAAAAAAAAAAAAAAAAAAAAAAAAAAAACTGTATTAGCTAGTCTATCGCTGCCGCCAACCTGCTGTCCTCTTAATTCGTAAAAATAAAATTTAGTTTTTTACGCTTATCATGTGACATATTAAAAAAGAAGCACCGTGCTGTCTCATACTTGCTAAACGTACAAAATTTCAAGATTTCTAGAAAGGATACTGCGCAAAACGTCCTCCATCGACTTCATTTACTTGATTTTACTAATTTCTTCCAGGCACATGCATTTGCTCCTTGATTTTCTACACATGTAATTATAGATCTTGCATTTACACCTAGCTATTTCCTTCTCTAACCATCTTATAATCTGATTTATGCATCTAATTTTTTGTGTCACTGTGGAATGTTCTAATATTGAGGCGACGAAAGAAGAGAAAATCTTACATTTAAGTAGCGTTAAGGTTTGATTTTTCCAGAAGTTTACAAAATTCTTTCTAATTTATGAGACCTGTCACCTTTATATGTACTATATGAACAGTGACCTTCAAATATGACTTGACCAACATCTGTCCTTAAAAAGAAAGTTCTATAATGAGTAAATACAGGCATAATTTGTAAGTAATTATACAAATGGTGAGGGCCACTGTCCTACTAAAAACACGGAAAACTATCCTACGAAGGCCCCTCATTCCCTAGTTGTGTTAATTTAACAAACTATTTTTGAGCATCAGTCTAATTAAGTCAATATTTTGAATCATCAGTATTTGTTGTCAAAGTGATTTTTGGCATTTTATGCCTATAATTCCTAAATATTTCCTTATGTTTGGAAATTTTATTCGCGCGTTTTCTAGTTAATGGATGTGATTTTGCACTGATTTTGTGTCGTGTGATTGTAGGTTGTTATGAAGTACAATTGGAGCTTTAAAGAGCATGATCGAACAAGAAAAGATTGGATTTGGATTGAGGATTGGATCGAACATACGAAGGCACAACGCGACGCGAGCTGCAGACGAAGGAAGCAGGAAAATAACCTGGCGCCAAAGGTGGCGCGGGGCGCCCCAAAAGCGCTCAGCCTTCTGACACATTTTTCAGCGCGGGGCGTGGCTAAGGCGCTTGGATTTCGACGGGTTCTGCTTGTGTACGCGCGTTCGGGGGCGCGGGACGCCAGCTACAGCGCCCCTGGAGCGTTTTTGGGCTTCCTATTTCGTCTAGGCTTAGGTGTAACTTATTACTAGGCCTTTGTAAACCCTATAAATACTCTTTTACTTAGTTTTTAGAGAGAGTTCAAACTTTGGAGCAAATTGGAGGGCTCATAACATCTTGAACAAGAGTTTTTCTTCCTTCCATTAATCTATTACATCATTATTTCATCAAATCCTTGTGTTGTGATTATGAGTATGCGTGGCTAGATCCATCGTTCTAGGGTTAGAGTGAATTCATGAAGGTTGAGGTTTGAATGTTGATTTCCATTAATTGAATTCCAATTATAGATTGTTTATTCTTTCTTGATCATAATTGTTTGAGTATAACGGCCGAATAATTGAACACTATCTACGGTTCTTAGATTGAACTCGACAGAGGGAACTTATGAACGCACATATGAAAGAGTAGAGCTAGATTGTGAACCTGGGCATTGGGGAATCAATTTGTGGGTAGGATAGACATATACTTGCTCGCCTAGCTTAACTAATTACAGAATTCGTTAATGCGTGCACGTGATTCAACCCATAGACAAATAGGGATTGGAGTAGCCTGCATAGACCGTGAAGAATCGAAAGGTTTTCACGGGTACAATTAACCTGTTAGTTAGCAATCCTGGGACTTAAGAAGTGGAATCAACAGGATAACTCAACTGGTTGTTCGTAACTCTGACCCTGGACCGTCTCCTTAATATTGTTTACAACCAACGTTTGCTCCATTGTTTGACTGAATTTCCATCATTTACATTATTGTTCTTTAGTTAATAAAAAATCTCACTATTGGAAAAAGATTCCTGAACAGTAGTAGAAATTGTTTGTTAAGCGTCAGTTTGAATAGTCTTCGTGGGAACGATACTCTACTTATCATTTTATTACTTGTCGACCACGTATACTTGCGTGTGCATTTGGGAGCAACAAGTTTTTGGCGCCGTTGCCGGGGACTAATAATTGACGGATTTCTTTTTGAACGATTACTTATTATCTATTCAGGTTTAATTTTTATTTTGAGTGTTGTGCTGTTTCAGGTATTAGGTCCTGCTTGATCTTTACCTATAGGAATGGCAGAAGAACGCACCTTAGCTGTGCGATATGTTGCTCTCCCCAGCCTGGAGGGGGTAGCGTCTAGCATAGTTAAGTCCGCTATCACTGGGCACTTTGAGATTAAGTCCGGCATGATTCAGTTGCTGCATGTGACTGGGCAATATAGTGGATTACTTCATGAAGATCCGCAGCAACACATTCAGAATTTTTTGGAGATTAGTGATACTTACACATCGACGGGAGTTCCTATTGATTATGTGCGCTTGAATTGTTCCCGTTTTCACTTATTGGGGCAGCAAAGAGGTGGTTAAATGCTGAAAAGTCTGGGTCTATCACTACTTGGGATGATTTGGCTAAGAAGTTCTTAGCTAAGTTTTATCCATCTGCCAAGACAGCCCGGCTGAGGAGTGAAATTATTTTCTTCAGACAAATAGAAGGAGAGTCTTTGTATTCAGCCTGGGAGCGGTTTAAAGCTTTACTGAGAGATTGTCCAAACCATAACCAATCAAATGAGGTACTGGCACACACTTTTGTGGAGGGGTTGACTGCGCATACTAAGATCGTAGTAGATGCTGCTGCTGGAGGCCAAGTACTGGCCTTAAACTTTGACCAGATTTATGAGTTACTAGACAAGTTTTCGCAGAGCAATCCTGATTGGTAGGGAGATGGTAGAGTTACTACACAGAAATCTGCTGGGGTACTTCAGTTAGATGCAGTTTCAGAGCTGAGGGCGAAGATGGATGCTATTTCCAATCAAATTAGCAAGCTAGCTCTGCCAAAGACTCAGCAACAAGTGGCTCCAGTGCAACAACTCCAGAGTTTTTGTGAGGTTTGTGGTCAAGATCATGCTACAGAGGTTTGCTTCTCTAATCCAGAGTCAGTTTATTACGTGGGTAATCAAAACAGGATGCAGGGTCAAAATCAGTTTGGTAATGCTTATTATCAAGGCAATACGAGAGCCCAAAATAATTACCACCCACTTCCAGCTCCACCACAGCAGGTTAGCAATTCAATTGAAAATATGCTAAAGCAGATAATGGCGGGCCAGCAGAGAATGATAGCTGACACTGCAGCCCATGCACAGGCCATACAAGATATTGCCAATGCTCAAAAGAACCTGGAGCACCAGTTGGGGCAGTTGGTGGAAGAAATAAGTACTGTTAAAAAGGGGCCTGAGCAATGTCTTGCAGTGACTTTAATTGAAGGTGGAGAGCTGATGGTCAAGTCCGAGGAGAGAGCTGAAATAGAAAAAGTTTAAAAAGTGGAGAAGGTAAGGAAGAAAGAAGAGAGAAAGGAGGCACCTCTACCGCCTCCACCATTCCAACAGAGACTTATACCATCGAAGGATTTGGCCCAGTATCAAAAATTTGTGAGTATGTTAAAAGAGCTTCAAGTTAACATTCCTTTGACTGATGTGTTTGAATTGATGCCATCCTTTGTGAAGTTCTTAAAAGAGATTTTAGTCAAGAAAAAAAAGCCTCATGAGATAGATACAGTTGAGTTAGTTGAGGAGTGCAGCACAATCTTGAGTATATTACCTCCAAAACTTCAAGATCCTGGGAGGTTTACTATTCCTTGCACCATTGGAGGGCATAATATCACTGGTGCATTGTGTGATCTGGGTGCGAGCATAAATCTCATGCCTCTATCTGTTTGCAAAAGGTTAGGGCTAGGAGCAATCAAGCCCTGTTCAGTTACTCTAAAGATGGCGGATGGATCACTCACTCACCCTGATGGTAAGTTGGAGGATGTGTTGCTTAAAGTTGGTAAGTTTTACATTCTCTGATGATTTTGTAGTCCAAGATTATGAAGAGGACCGAGAAGCTCCAATCATTTTGGGGAGACCATTCTTAGTCACCTCGAAGGCAATTATTGACATGGAGCTGGGTGAGATGACTGTTAGAGCGCATGGAGAAAAGGTTACTTTCAAGGTTTATAATGAGAAGGAGCACATAACTAAGGTTGAAGAGTGCTCTATGATTGAATGTGTCAAACAAGAACGTGAAAGTAAACCAAATGACCTGTGTGAGCAGAATGGGGAAAAAATAGCAGTGACACATCACATGTGAAGTTGAAGATGGGTTCTCTCAAAGAAAGGAAGAAAGCAAAGGTTCGTCGTAAGAAGAGAAGACATAAATGCTGGAAGTGAGCTAAAAGTGTCGTCGTGCCACGACGTTAACTAAGGCGCTTCTCGGGAGGCAACCCGAGTTTGTACTTGTATTAATTTATTTATAGTGTCACGTAGTTTTTGTTTTTCTTGAGATTGCAGGTAAATGTAATGTCGAGCTTAAGTGTGGGGTGTCCTCACCCCTGCCTACTACTGCTGACATGTTGGGGGAAGTCTGAGTACCTCATACTATATGGAAGCGTGGAGGATGCTGGCACCAGGGACTAGAGCCTTCAGGGAAGTTTTCTTTACCCTTGCACTTTCTTATTTTTAGCACTGAGAACACTGCTTGATTTAAGTGTGGGGTGGGGGAACTCCCCTTTATTTTTTAGGTTAGGGATGCATGTACCGTTAGGATTTTTTCTTTGTCACTTGACTTTATTTTTATTTGTTTCTTTCTTTAATATATGAAAAAAAATGAAAAAACTAATGAAAAATTGCAAAAAGATTTTCTTTTTTAGTCTTTATTAGTGGTACACGTCATCCACCCCGTGGTTTTTCTTATGACCTCGGTTCTTTTCCACAGGGAGGCCTTTGAACCGGGTAGTTTTTTATTTTTATTAGGATTAGAGTAGTTAGTTATAGGTGGCCCTACACGAAAGGAATAGGTGGAATGCTAGGTGTCTTTGATTTGTTTGATACCGGTGGACTTGAACTTGTTGCATATGCTATTTGTGGTGTCTTTTGGTTTTAAATTGTGATGCATGCCTAGAGAAAAAAATGGAATGACCCCCTTGAGATGCTTGAGTCCACTCACTTGACTTTGTTGTGAATCTTTATGCATTAGTGCTTAATTTTTCACAAGTTGCACCTTATTTGTTTGATTGAGAGTTGTGATGGAATCATTTTGTGTGGACCGTGTGCAATGTGTGTTGGGAGGCATATTCTTATTTTACTCCATGTTTGCATATTGGTGTCTAGAACTTGCCCCGCGTGTGTGCAAAGCGAAATCTTAGGTTTACTCTAGTCGGGAAATGATACAGGCCTTCTCTTGATTTGCCTACCCTTATATATACACCTTGGACTTGATTGTTGTGATCTTTTTGACCTTTTTGTTGGCACCCACACCGCAAGCCTACCCACTTGTTCTAAATTACTTTCTTTTGGCCCTTTACTCCTTAAGCACTTTAATTGATGATTTTATATTATTGTGGAGTTTGTGGTTGAAACATTGGGAGGTTTTTTAGTGGAACCAATGAGGGGAATATGTGATGAATTATGAAGTAGTTGATTATGAGCATTGACAAGGTTTGGAAAGAAGTGAATAGAAAAAAACAAATGAAAAGAAAAAAAAATGAATATCCATCCTTGCTAGTGTTGTGCTTAAAAGATAAAAATTGCTACTTGTTAAAAAAGGTGTGTGTGAAATTTGTTGGTTGGGTGAAATGGTTGGTTTTGATGAGATTTGTGCTTAATTTGAATGTGATGTATTAAAGTGCTTGGGGAGGTAGTCACTATTACCCATATTTATCCTACCAGCCCCTTAGCCTACATTACAACCTTTTAATGTCCTAGTTAATCATGATTGGAGTGAGCTTACATTAGTGGAGTCCTACACTACGGGCAAGCCTATGGTACATCGTGTGACATGTGAGCTTTTCATGAGAGTGAGTGAATTCTTTCTATGCTATTGTCCTCATTCCATTCTTGATATTCATTGTTGTGTGTGATATTTGGGGGACACTCTCTTGCTTCATTTTGGTGAGGGCGCATGGTTTGCATGAGATAGGTGAAGTTGTGGCTTCTTAGTTGAGTAGATAGGTGTGACTTTGTGGGAGCATGGTTGCAATGAGTCGAGTTTGTGCATTTGAGTTGTCTTGGGGTGGTTGTTCTCATATTTTGATGTTTGATAAATTATTTGTATGTTTGTTGGACCCATAGTAGTCTTGTATGCATTTGTTCAATGGTCGGTATCAACCATAGTCATAGGCAGACCTGTTCTACCTAGGTTGTGAAGTTATTTGTGATTGCTCGAGGGCGAGCAAAGGTTCAAGTGTGGGGCGGTGATTTTTGGCATTTTATGCCTATAATTCCTAAATATTTCCTTATGTTTGGATACTTTATTCGCGCGTTTTCTAGTTAATGGATGTGATTTTGCACTGATTTTTTGTCGTGTGATTGTAGGTTGTTATGAAGTGCAATTGGAGCTTTAAAGAACATGATCGAGCAAGAAAAGATTGGATTTGGATTGAGGATTGGATCGAACATACGAAGGCACAACGCGACGCGAGCTGCAGACGAAGGAAGCAGGAAAATAACCTGGCGCCAAAGGTGGCGCGGGGCGCCCCAAAAGCGCCCAGCCTTCTGACACGTTTTTCAGCGCGGGGCGTGGCTAAGGCGCTTGGATTTTGACGGGTTCTGCTTGTGTACGCGCGTTCGGGGGCGCGGGACGCCAGCTACAGCGCCCCTGGAGCGTTTTTGGACTTCCTATTTTGTCTAGGCTTAGGTGTAACTTATTACTAGGCCTTTTGTAAACCCTATAAATACTCTTTTACTTAGTTTTTAGAGAGAGTTCAGACTTTGGAGCAAATTGGAGGGCTCATAACATCTTGAACAAGAGTTTTTCTTTCTTCCATTAATCTATTACATCATTATTTCATCAAATCCTTGTGTTGTGATTATGAGTATGCGTGGCTAGATCCATCATTCTAGGGTTAGAGTGAATTCATGAAGGTTGAGGTTTGAATGTTGATTTCCATTAATTGAATTCCAATTATAGATTGTTTATTCTTTCTTGATCATAATTGTTTGATTATAACGGCCGAATAATTAAACACTATCTACGGTTCTTAGATTAAACTCGACAGAGGGAATTTATGAACGCACATAAGAAAGACTAGAGCTAGATTGTGAACCTGGGCATTGGGAAATCAATTTGTGGGTAGGATAGACATATACTTGCTCGCCTAGCTTAATTAATTACAGAATTCGTTAATGCGTGCACGTGATTCAACCCATAGACATATAGAAATTGGAGTAGCGTGCATAGACCATGAATAATCGAAAAATTTTTACGGGTACAATTAACCTGTTAGTTAGCAATCTTGGGACTTAAGAAGTGGAATCAACAGGATAACTCAACTGGTTGTTCGTAACTCTGACCCTGGACTGTCTCCTTAATATTGTTTACAACCAACGTTTGCTTCATCGTTTGACTGAATTTCCATCATTTACATTATTGTTCTTTAGTTAATAAAAACTCTCACTATTGGAAAAAGATTCCTGAATAGTAGTAGAAATTGTTTGTTAAGCGTCAGTCTGAATAGTCCTCGTGGGAACGTTACTCTACTTATCATTTTATTACTTGTCGACCACGTATACTTGCGTTGCGTTTGGGAGCAACACAAAGTCTAGGTCATCCTTTCATGTTTTTGTCGTGCAGTGCTGCAACTGTAAATTGGCACGTCAAGGTCAACCTAACGAACCAGCCGGCAGAAAATCATATCTTGGTTTATATTAGATCAATTAATATGTCACCTTTTTTCCTGAGAAGTTTCTTGAATCTCTATAGTTAGTTCAAGAAGTATTACTTGAAAGAGAGATATGAATTGAATAATCCATTTTCAAATGTGAGGAAGAAATTTAATTGCCAAACGCAAATAGCAGTTCACTGTAATTGCCGAACACCTAAAATTTTGTGGATATACTTTTATTTTGTTTAACTTACGTGCACGATTCAAATCACGTAAAAAATCACCCCGTTTTGTTTTATTCACTTACAGTTACAGTCTACAATGTTGTCTAGGAATTAACCAGTCGAGGTTATTTACTGTAATAGCTTTCTTCAAGTAATGGCTAAAAGTGCTAAATATGAAAACTTCTACGTGCTGTAATCATCATTCTTGAACAATATAGGAAGGTAAAGTGCAAATATCCAATTTTGAAGAGATATATCCAAGTAGACTTTACGTGATTAAGAAACAAAAACATTTCCATTGAAATTGTGGATACTTATCAAAGATGATTTAATATGGATACATCAAGCGCGCCAACATTTTTGGAAAATTACAAAAGACACATAGTCAGTGGTCAATTATTTAACATATTCTTGTCGTATATATATATATACCACGAACTTTGTTGCACCCAGACAGTTATTATTTTATCAACTACTATAAAACATTCTTCAACGTACCTAGTATAGTATGAGTCTGTCAAAGATTGTCTACCCGTTTAATTGGTGCCCAAACAAAACTACAGAGTAGAGAAAAGGGGAAATTTTTGAATTTTATTTTGAGTTTAAGTTTTATGCATTGTTGGTGTACAAATTTTTTACACCATCAGATAGCATTGGCCTGCTATAGCAGGTTACCAACTTTTTCTTAATTTTTTTTTCCTTAATTCTATAAATACAATCAATTATTCTTTTATCTTCCTTTTTCCTCCCTTTCCCAATTACGGATTACCTCTTTAAACCCCCATCTTCCTCAAATCACATCAGTAATAATCCATTTATTTCTTTGTCTCTTTGGTTTCCGTTACCCAGTTTTTTAGCCCTTCCAGATCTTGATATGCATTGTTATCCAATTTCCAGCAAAGGTGCAAATGATGGCATGGCATAACAACGTGATTTAAGTTAGTCCCTTTTTTCCATAATCTCTAATGTATTCAATCGGCATAATCATCTGCAAGCCTTTTGAATTAGATAGATAATATTACGAATGGAAAACACCTTCTCAAACCAATAAGGAGCTATAACTAAGTAAGAATCTATGGGAACTTAATTATGTCATCCATGGGCTAAACCATGTGTATTTATATTAAAAATAGTAGTAATTTTTTCTGTGGTTAGTTACCTATAAAATTAACTGATGGTGTAAAAAATATTATATTGTAGACAGTGCACAAAACTTAAACTCTTTTATTTTAATCTTTCTAATTAAAAGATCGATAACATAGGAGATTCTAAATTCTTACATGGGAGATAATTGTTGCACATAATTATTGATGCATCAGATATTCAAATATATGCAGTCTTATCCAGTTATCTGTACATCACACTAATAGATAGGAGTAAAGAATTAAGTAATTACATATTCTTTTTGGGTCCCAAAAAAAGAGAAGAACTAAAATAATGAGTCATCATTGATAATCACACATTTAAGAACCTACCAAACATTAACAGTTTGTGTTTGTTTCAGCTGGGAGCTTTAGTGAGACAGACAAATTCCGCATGCAAACACAATAGCGGTCACAAATTTTCAAGATTTCTAGAAAGAAAAAGCAAGCCCTCACATGACTTGTCTTTGTTTCAAGGATCTTTATTCAAGGTCTCACATTTCTCGTTGTTATCTACATCTATCTCAAGAGAATTCCCTCCAAGTCATTCATTTTCAAGTTAAATTGTCTATTCCTTCCGATGCCTACCAATCAGCTAAAAATTATCTGAACGAGCATCCCTCCAATGCCTACCAATAACTATTTTGTTCTAATCAAGGCCACCACAATGTGAATGCATCTCAAACAATGAGGCTTTATGTTAGTATATTGCTGGTATTATTTGTTTTATCGACTTTAGAGACAAACTTTCAGCTTTGCTGTGTGTATGGTTCTCGTCACAATGTTCTAATTTAAAGTGGGAAAAAAAGTCACTAAGTAGACTTGCCAGAATTGAACTACTTTTCACAAGTCTTGTTAAAGTTATAAGATACTTATCTAAATAAACGATTGTTAATAATGTTGCGTTACAACTGAAAATTGACCCAAGTCGTCAGACATTGCCCAAAAGACCATCAAAATAACGATTTTGATCTGCCACTGTTGCTAATGCTAGAATGATGGGAAAATACATATTGCAATCAGAGGATTGCTCAAATTCTGTGCACAACAAACACAAAGGAACCTCATATGCTGTCATACAATGAAAGGTATAGTAGAAAATGACTGCACATCTTGCACTACAAAAGAAAGTTAAGTAATGACTAAACACAGGCACGAGAGCATGGGGAATAGGCGTAGAGTTTCTCAGAGCTTCATAGAAACATCAAGATGCCAATGGAGATTCTACAACTGAACAATACACATGGAGGGGGCAGACAAAAATGAGGGCCACGATCCTACCATAAATTAGGATAATTAGTTTCTGAAGGATGCAATATTCAGAAAGGTGCGGAAATCCAGATTGTCATAAACCCATGATTCTCCAGTGAACCAAATATTTGTGTGTCACTGTTCCTTGTTATCAATGTCTTCATCATCCTTTATGTATTTCTCCTGCACTGCTGCAACTGTAAATTGGTATGTCAAGGTCAACCATGGGAACCAGCAAACAGAAAAATCAGATTGTGGTTCTTTACATAGACCAAATACATTTTCTTCACATATAATATTCTTTAAATTTCTAGCAGATATGACCAGCAGAGACAGAGCCAATAATTTCGCAGGCCAAGACACGAAAGTACAAGCAAGAAACTGATCCAAAATGTTTAAAACAATTGGTTTTGGAATCTGTACAATAACGAAGAAAAGAATCAAAAAACCAAATTCCTAATCAGGGCCAAATGAACAGTCTACAGAAAATCACCAAGTTGAAATTTAAATGTTAAAAATTTAAACCACGAAAAAGGATATCTGTAGTAATCCCAATCAACAGGACCAACTGCAATTTTGCTGAATTCAACGGCACTTGCATCTATTCCAGCAAATATGTATCCATTGCTCTTGTCAATCAGTTTAACTAGATTCCCGACGCTCTCTTTATCCTGAAATCATTAATAAGCTCAGAAAAAAAATGTTAAATAAAGTACAGAAGATATCTCAAAGCCTGAAGTTGACACTCAATCACATCGTGCCTGGATATCTAAAGTCGTGAAGTTAACGAGTCCAAAATCTTCTATCACCTCACAAAGCTCCTTTGTAAGCTTTCTGCATTTTTCAAGCATTAGACCCAAAAACACAATGTTTAGACAGAAGATTCTTTCTGGTTATTTTGATTATGTCAAGAACTATGATCATGACCAACTTCCAAAACAAGATTAGCGAAAGGAATGTCACTAAATGAAAAAGGTTGATAATAGATACAACTAAAAACATAGAAAAGACCACAAGAAAGAAAACAGTCTTCTGTTTTCTTCTTCCCCCTTCATTCCCCACCGTAAATTCTGCCAAAGGTAGAGTCTCAAAACATAAAATTGACATGCAGCATTCATAAAAACATTAAACATTCTCTTCAAAATTGGAGCAATAGAGCATTAAGTCCATAGAATTTCTTCATTCTTCATGCTTGTGTAAACAAGGAGAAAACTGGTCTCAAGCAAAAAGATTTCCTAAAATATGTCCTATAGTTTTATCGGAACATTCAGAAACTACCCTTGAAGATAATCCTGCTTCATAGTTACTAAACAATAACAACAGATTCCTTCAGGTTGATGACTCAATAGTAGATACCTTCTACAAGTAAAGATAAAGAAGTATATTGCACCAGAATGAACCTAAGCTGCTCGGACACCGGTACGGGTGTCCGACACGGGTGCGGATCTAGAGGTCGGATCCTTCAAGATCTAAATTTTAAGATTCGGGGATACGGATCCTATTACGGATACGGGTGCGAGGATTCGGCTAAAAATAATTCAAAAAATTAAAAATAGAGTTTTAATCCGATCCTACACTTTTTGTTGGCCTTAAGAAACATTTTCCCTTTTGATTTTCTGTTGAGGTACTGTAGGAAGACATCATTAGAGAGTTTAGAGAGGTAATTACTATAAAATTACCCTAGCTTTGGTTTCATTTTAGGGAATCAAATTGTATCTTGTCTAGAACTTTTCCGCCGCCCGTGGTCAAAGTACCCATAAACGTTTGACCATATCCGACACGGATCCCACACCCACACCCATACTAGTGTCGTGTCGACACGGGTGCGGTGTCCGAGCAACTTAGGAAAGAACTAAGAAAATTGGAAAATAAAGCAGTTATCCCTTGATGGTAAGGTTCCAGCACCTATATTTAGCAGAACGAGGGTCCTGACCAAGCTCATCCTGCAAATAAGATAAATCTTGGACATCTGTGTAGAAGTCCAGGTTAAAAGCTGCAAGAACAAGAGAATACAGAATAAGCACTTCATAATAGTAGTCAGACAGGTGCTTCATCCCTGGAACTCTAATTGCAAAAGAATAATCCAAAATAAAGAATATAATGGAACTAACCTAGCTTTCCATAGCTTTCAATAAGATCAATCTTAGACAGAACGTTGACATGAGGAAGTTCCAAGTGTAACATGGTTGATAACGAGAGGAGCAACGCACTCACATATTTCCCTGGATCACTGCAAAGATGGGCATCGACTAAATGGACTGCCGTCAACTGCATCACATTTACCAAACAACGAGCAATTAAGCCTTAGCTTGAAGCATAACAGTTGAGTAAAAAATAGATGAGATAACTCTGAAAAAGAGACTAACCCTAAGATCTAACTTTTTTATAAGTTTCATTATCGCTTTCTTCGCACTTTCATGAAGGAAAAATAGTTCAACCTGGCCCGGCAAATCAAATAGAAGATAGTGTTCTGCAAAAATAATTCGACAAAAGTCACAACTGGATGTGGTGACAATCAGAATACTGCAGACGATGTGTGAATTTCAACCGAATTTCCATGAAAATGCTGTCTTGAGAACTCGAGGTGTTTCCAACAACTTTGGCTAAGAACGCCCATACTCAAAACTACTTTTATGCATAGTACATCAACAGAAAGCAAACTCAAGCAAGAAAAACATTGTTATTAACAAGCATATTAGTGCTTTCTTAGTCAAGCCTCTGACCAAATGTGTTATGGCTCCATCACACTCAACACATTGATTCAAGTTCAGATTGACTGAAAGCATTACTATGAATACCTTAAATCATAATCCAGGATGTAAAATTTAACTTAACTGTCAAAGGCAACTAAAAGCCACTGCCAGAAAGGGAAGGTAGTAAGAACAATTACACTATCTCGTCGGTTATGAATGAAAAGTTCTTTTTTTATTTTATTTTTTTACTTTATTTTTTATTTTTTGCTGGCAAAGTGGAGGCTGACGTATAACATGGTAAGAAAAATGTAAAAGGGGGAGCAGAGAGGAAAACGGACAGATTGGCTGAGAAACTATTGCATTGAAAAGACTGCACTTCCCACAAAGAAATGAAACTTTATTACACTTCATAACACATTGTAACCTTCCCCAAGTTCTACCAGAAACATATAAAGTAGTATAAGTATAAACACTTCCATGAGGGAAGGAACACTGTGCCAGTTGCTTAATTTATCTTCATCGGAGCAATGAGAGAGTAAAGAGAAGTATAGATTGATCAAATTTACTAAACTACCAAGCATAGAGAGAGGACAAGCATACATAAGCGCAGCCTAAATTTAGTGAGCTTCAGATTGAATTGTAACAACCTTTAAGGAGAGGTTTTAACTTAGACTCTAACCAGTCAATATTCCTCTCGAGAAAGTCCATGCAATATACAAGTCCTACAAAACAATATAAAAGCCATGGGGAGAAAAGTTAGGTGAACATAATAACAGTTCCAAGTACTGTACCAGCACAGAGCTAAACAAATATGGTGGTAGCACCGACATGTTTAGCAACTTGGAACTTACTAGATTACTGAGTGCAGACTAATCTCAATATAAGTGTGAAAAGGTGAACTTACCTCCATTAGGACCAAGAGAATGTTCGGCCATCACATCACTCAGCTTAATTAGATCCTCAATATTCACCGCACACTCATATCTTTATCAGATAAGGAAAATCGTAACTATATACACTGTTTCTCTATTTAACTAACACAGATTAGTCTTCTTGAATTAGAAATCAAAATATGTAATCTAGACATTGTCAAAATTAGATCAACTTAAGTGGATACGGTAAAGCATCATTAGCAGGATCCAAGTTGATAACAGCAACTTTCCTGCAGTTTAAACAAATAAGAAGGATAATATCAATGTATGCTTTCAGATTACAATAAATTACAAGGTTGCAGCCAATCTCTGGTTATTACCTATCAATCAATCAGTCAAATGCGTCTCAATCCCAGATAGTTGGGGTCCATTATCTGAATCCACTACATAAATTCTACTCAATTTGGACTCATTTCATTAATATCAACTAACATATCTTTTACTCCAATCCTTACACTAATCTTTTTTCTTTTTGGATAACCAAGAAATCCCCGAAGTACCAAATGCTGCAAGTTCGAAACTTGGTGAACAATGGCCCCACCCTTCTACCAATCTCAAGTTAAATACCATGCTTTTATCCGCGAGGGTGTATCCTGTGACATGCGCCTAACACACTCATCACAAGCATAGCTCCTACCACTAGATTAAAGCGTAGAAAGCCATATCCTTGCACAAAATTAGAAGTTTCTAACCAAACTAGCAAGTCAAATAACAGTAAAATAACCAAATACCATGGAAGTTACCCATGAGGATGATGGGGCAATCAAATAGCATACACGATAAATAAACTATACACCTAACTCTAATGGTGGATAACTAATTTTAGTAGCACATATGTTACAATCTAGAAATGGACTGCAATCAAGTAGCTTGGCGAGGTTGTACATCGAGCTATGGATGCGGGACATAGATGCTAATCTGGTTAAAAGTTGTTGGGTTATTTATATTTGCACATAGACACCTTATGTTTAGCCTCTTGTACTTAGTAATTACTCCAATTCTCATTATAACAGTTGCTTTTAAACCCTCGTAGTTAGTTAAGGCTTTCCCTATATATAGTCTATTGTAACACTTTAAGAGATCATCAATGAAAATATTTTGTCTTCTTTTAGTTTAGCTTAGGTCTTAGTTAATTTTCTTTCTTAAATTCTTAGATTGTAACAACATATTGAGATTAATAAAAACTGATCAACTTTTCGCCCAGTAAACAAGTTAGATTAAGACTTATAGAACACGACTTCCAAAGGAATCCTAAAAGATCTGGAGAAAAGCTAATACATTGAAGTTAATCCTTGAATGGAAGAATTAGTAAACCTATACCTTAAGGGCAAGGGCAAGAAAGGATACAGCAAAAACACCTAAAACTGAAAAATCCTATGTTGAGGCAGTAGAATGCTTAAACCATCAAACAATACCAGCATTTAATTCAAATGTACAAGTCCACATATATGTCTTGATTGAGCAACTATTACTGAAATCACTTGGAATTTCAGAAATAGAAGCTTCAATATCAATCAGAGGTACTTGGGTCCCTTTCGGTAAGAGGGCATCATTAATAAAACGGTCAAATGGTACTTCTTACTGAAAGAAATAAAGTGTTCTACAGAAGGACCAAAAAACTTATTAACTGTAATCATTATATCTTCAGGTCATTGTCTCCAAAACAGAAAAAACAATAAAGATATCGTAAAACAAGTCATAAATCAGTCCTTCATGTACTTAATGGTTAGTGGCATCATAATCTTAAAGAATTATATCTAGGTCACCAAAGCTCGGGGGGTTTAAAGCACAGTTACCCTGGAACAGTTGGCGGCTAGGTTTTTAAATGCTAATACTCAATGTACTTTTTGTTTTAGTGCCATAAACTAGCTCTTACATTTTACTGAAGATTAACACTTTATTACCAAATCAATACTCAGTTTACAGTATCAATCCAGGTTTACAAACACAAGCAATACACCTTATGATAAGTAAAGGCTCTACCATGTCATCTCTAATTCTCCATAGAGTATGATACTTATGTTAAGTTTTCTACTACACCTTACGATAAATAAATGTGCTACCTAATCATGTTTAGAAGGTTTAATGTTTTACTTACTTAGGCAATTTTTTTTTTTTTAAAACAAAAATTCCCTGATTACAGAGAATCATGTTCAATTATTTTATTATTTTTTTTTTTTTTTGGGGGGGATAAAGTAGAATCATGTTCAAAATTTGGCAAAGTTATATACACAAAACCCTTCAGTATCATTCCCCCCAAGCTTCACAAAATAGGATAGTTCTAATTTAAACTAAATAATTGCTGAAGCCAGTTCCAGTCAACAGCATCCTTCTCCAGGTCGGATTTCATTTTGCTGAACTGTTGCAAGGCTTGCTTTTGATCCATCTTAACCAGTGGCAACTTAGTGAAATCCTCTAAGAATTGACGAGCTCCGGCAGCACCTTTAGACACATCATCGGGGTCAAAGTTTCTCTTCCATTTTGAGGCTGCCTTTTCACCATCATTTGAAATCATGGCACTAGGAGAGAAATCCTCCAACTCAGATGCCTTTTCTCTAGCCAGGGCCACAACACTCTGTGGAAAATTTGCAAACTCTGCTACATGAATACCAAAACTTTGATCATAAGCACCTGGTTGAACCATGTAAAGCATAGTTAGCTTGCGGCTGGAAGAGTCAACGTGTGCAGCGACATGAAAATTTGCTACACCAGCAATTTGCTTATGCCCATTGTCTCCATTCGCGTTGGCCAATGCAGTCAGCTCATGAAAGTGAGTGGCAAACAATGTTGGTGCTTTAATTACTTCAACAATGTGCTCACAAATAGCCCAAGCTAAACCAAAGCCATCGTAGGTTGATGTCCCATGGCCCAACTCATCAATTATAATCAATGATCTATCATTAACTCCCTTCAAGATAGATGCAGTCTCGAGCATCTCTTGCATAAAAGTAGAAACTCCTCTCAGCTGGCAATCTCCAGCGCCAACACGAGCAAAAATTACAATCACGAATAGATATGGAAGCATTCTTACATGGAACAAATGACCCAACTTGGGCCATCAGGATATTGACACCAACCTGCCGAATGTAGGTTGATTTTCCACCCATGTTAGGGCCCGTGATAATCTGACAGCAACTCTCTCCCCTAACAAGTCTACAGTCATTAGGGATGAAGTTAACCAAATCTTGAGCTTCCACACATGGATGCCTACACCCTTCAAGTATAATATCTCCCATATCCGGTAGAGTGATATTTGAACTTGTATAGGGAGTTGGACAACTGGCAGCCAAATCGGCAAAACTCAGTAACACATCTAACTCAGAAAGTGAACCAGCTATACCATCAAACACCTCGGAGAAACTCGCAGCTGTTTGCACTACACGAGTTACCAGGTCTTTCTGACAGCTCTTATACTCCTCAACGATCTTTTGGTATTGATCTCATAGTTTTTTTGAGTTTTGTATTGGTAAACTTAACCCATCCTTGCAAGTTTCAAGGACAATGTAGTGAGAATTTAGCTGCTTCCTGATTTTTGGTTCTTCTTTCTTGGTAATTCTGAAGACGTGTCCAAATGTTGTTTCTTTATCTAGTTTAAGCGATTTATCAATAGGTAGATCAAGATCATTGGCAATTTGTTTGTACAAATTATGAATATGTCACTCCAATGTCTCTTGCTCGTCCTTCAGAGCAGATAAATTTGGGTCATATGCAGAAGAAATCATGTATTCTCCATTATCAAGTTGATCAAGGTCAATAGAAGTTTCCGCAAGACCAATGAACTTATTCAGGTGATTATCATCACTCCAATTCTCTAGAGAATCAATATACTTTTCCCCGATAAGTGTTGCAAATTGCCCATCATATCGTGCCAAAACACTTTTGATATATGGTAATCTGATGCATGACTGATAGAGTTTTACAACATGCACTAAACTGGCTCTTTTCCTCTCAAGATTGCATGTCAGCCGCTCAATATCTGCAATTCTTTTCAGATGCTGCCTCAAATCTTGGCGCAGTGCAGCATCCTCCACAAATGCTTGAACTAAATCGAGTCTACAGTTAATCTCATCTACATCTAGTAAAGGCTGCTTTAGCCACATGTGCAATAACCTTTAACCCATTCCAGCAGTACAGGTTCTATTCATGAGACCAAACAAGCTAAAAATTTTATTAGCATCTCTTTTGCTCTCCATGACATTCAGTGCTCTCATAGCAGCAGAATCTAATCTCATGTAACTGCTGAGGTTGTATTGTTTGACTGGATAGTTTCCATAGTTGGTTTATCCGCAAGTAGTTCTGCATAAGAAAGTATGCACCCTTAAGCGCCTGCTGCACATTCGGAACCAGAGACTACCAGCAGAATCTAATCTCATGTGACTGCTGAGGTTGTATTTTTTTGACCGTATAGTTTCCATAGTTTCTCTCATCCGCAAGTAGTTCTGCATGAGAAAGTATGCACCCTTAAGCGCCTGCTGCACATTCGAAACCAGAGACAAAATCTTGAACTGGTTCTGCTGAACCCTTGACAACCCTACCAAGATCCTGTACCAAATCCCTCCCTTTAAGTTCAGCTTTCTTTCTTTCAGTTACCATCATGCCACATCTTGAGATTGTGTCATACAGAGGCCTGTATTCCCTGGATTTCCCAGTCTCTGCTGGTACAGGACATTCCCTGCAACCAAGGGCAACCAAAGCAGACTCCAAATTGGTGAAGTGGCTATCATCTAGAAACTCTGCTAAACCAAGGACTCTCTTAGTAATATCAACATAGCCTAACCCAACTGTACATCCATTCTGACTGGAGTTTGGAGCAAGAGCAACAATCACCGGAGAATCTTGCATTTCATTATTTGCAAACAGTATATCCTCGAAACTTCCAAGAACTCCAGGTGTTCAACTTTTGACCAGTCTCCAGTTTGAACCACTACCTTCATAAAATTCAAGAGTACGATCCATTCTCTCCAAGAGAATGTCATGAGCTATTGTTTCAAACATGTTTCTACTCACACTAACACTTGAAAGAGCATTAGCTCCATTACCCAACTGTCGTAATGCAGATGTTGTATGGTAATATGTCTTCGCAATGAAAGCACAAAAGAACTATTGGAATGCTGGAACAACACAAATGGCATTGTGAAACAAAAGAATTGGTGGAGAGTTATTCCAGCATGCATCTGGTGGACATTATGGAAAGAACAGAATGCAAGATGCTTTGAAGATAAGAGAAATTCCATACAAAAGATCAAGATGAACTGTATTTTGTTATTTCACTTTTGGTGTAAAGAAAAATATGTAAATGAAGCAGAATCTATACTAGAAATCATAGAATCACTGTAGATGCTCAGGTGATATTTTGGTTCTTTCTGTAACTTGTAAATAGTACCCAGCACTACCTTTGTGCTGTCATTTATAAAATACGTTACCCTTCTCAAAAGAAAAATATGTCTTCGCAATGAAAGCTGCATCATCTCCATGAGCAGTATAATAGTCCCGACAATCAAAGAGGTAAACAGCCCTAGGGTCCTTAGGTAGAGTTTTGAAGAATGGGAGAAATCCTTGAGCTTGCCTAGCATCAAGTTAAAGCTCAGGAAGCTTGGCCTGTTCCTCAAAATTTTCATCCATTTTTTATATTTTAACTTTTTTTATTTCTGTAATAAAAAGGAAAATGAAAGGATTTATTGGAAAATGGAGAAATGTAAGATTACTTAGGCAATGTTTTGAGATCAACTTAAGCGCCAAATTGTAATTTCATGAAACAACAGAACTATGATTACTTAGGCAATGTTTTGAGATCAGCTTAAGCGCCAAATTGTAATTTCATGAAACAACAGAACTCTTAATAAAAATCAAGTCTTTACAGCTACAAAATACTTCCGCAGGTAAAAGCACTGAGAAATAAATGAAGTATATGGGAACAAAAAGAAGCAAGAAAAAGACCTATCAATCAATTAGTCAACTTCATCTCAATCCCAGCTAGTTAAGGTCTATTATATGAATCCACTACATAAATTCTACTCTATTCAGACTCATTTCAATAATATCAACTAACATATCTTTTACTCTTATCCTTACACCAATCTTTTTGGATAACCAACAAATCCCCGAGTACCAAATGGTCCACAATTCGAAACTTGGTGAATAATGGCCCCACCCTTCTACCATTCTCCACTTAAATACCACGCTTTTGTCCGCAAAGGTGTAACCTGTGACATGCGCCTAAGACGCCCATCACAAGCATGGCTCGTACACTAAATTAGAAGTTTCTAATAAAACTAGCAAGTCAAATAACAGCAAAATAGCCTAATATTTTAACTCTTAGAAGCAAGAATTACTTGAGTCCCATTATCACTCTAATCAAGAAATCAAAGACCCCATAAAAATATGTTCTTTAAAAACAAGAATAAGAGAAATTGTAGAGAAAAGTATAAACCAAAAAAGAGTAAAATAAGGGTATACCGGCCAATGAGTTGAAGGAATTGAGACATGCCGTTGCAGTAAGTTGTTTTGCCTGAACCTGGTGGACCAATTACTACTTGCCCAAATACCATTCTTCCTTTGATTTGTAGTTCAAGCAAGACAAAAAGGTAGTATTAAGGTTTGAGTTTGCTATTTGATAATGGAACACCGAACATAACATCTGCTAAACCCCAGAGTTGGGTTTTAAGGAAACACTACAGCACCAAAATTGCCCAGGTGTGTTCTTGGAGGTATTTAGGGAGATTTACAGAAATAGGACGGTTCAGCGCTGGTATTTAAATTTTGGCCCCCATTATAAGATCTTTTAGTATGAGTCTTTATTGTCAAAACTTGGAGCACTTCATGGTGAATCACCAAACAAGTCCCACTGGGTAAAAACTTATCCATACGGAGTATAAGATAACCATTCTAAATAAATCAAGATATATTAAAAAATTTATTTCAAATAAATAGAAAATTATAGAAGGAACTTACTATACTCCTAATACGTAATTTATGATTGCCGTAAGCTTCGTTTCTCTAATGCTTATTTTTTTTCTTCTTCAAAAATTCTATCTTTAACTCCCAAGGCCTGTGTCATTTCTTTCTCATTCTTAATTTTATATTCTCGTTGAAAACTCAATTTATATTGTCTAGACAAGTTTTGTAAAAAAAATAGTTAATGAAGAAAAAATATGCCTTTAACATATAACTTTTCACATGTTATTAAAAATTTTATTTGTGAACGTTCGCCGGAAATCTGGAGATATTGACAAAGCAAAAGAAACTCTACTAAGTTCGGTTCAATAGGTAAATACTCCAATATAAAGGCTATTGTATTGATTGGGAAAGACTGCTTTACAATGAAGAGGATGTGTCCTCTTTTATACAGGTTTCTGATACAAGTTTTGTATCCTACAAACTCTCAATAATACTGATAAGAGATATCCAATCCTAAACTAACTCTAGGATATACACTGATATATTTAAATTTAAAACCAACGTTATCTATATCTTAACATCCCCCTTCAAGTGCAGCTGGGATTGTACCACAGCAAGCTTGTCACGAAGAAAGGCAAACCTTCGTCCAGACAAACTTTTGGTTAGGACATCCGCCACCTGATCAATAGAGCTTATGTAGCGCACCTCAAGGTCTTTAGCTGCTACTTTTTCTCTAACGAAATGAAAGTCAAGTTTGATATGTTTGGTTCTAGCATGGAAGACAAGATTCGCTGCAAGGTAGGTGGCTGAGATATTATCACACCAAATTGTAGGCGCATGAGGCAGAGCAACACCGAGCTCTTTAAGAAGATGTTGGAGCCAAGTTGTCTCAGCTGTAGCAGCAGCCAACGCCCTGTATTCTGCCTCGGTGCTGGATCGAGCAACAACTCGCTGCTTCTTAGAACTCCAAGACACAAGATTACGTCCCAGGAAAATGCAATAATCATGTGTGGAACGTCTGTCATCTGGGCAGCCAGCCCAATCTGCATCAGAAAATCCATGAAAGCAGTAGTTGATCCTGCTTTTTCCAAGTGGTGTATAACGGATTAATAGTCGCTTCAGGTGAGACTTCCTGGCTATTAGAGATCATACGTGGTGGACACTTATTAGAGCCATCAACATACCCTTCAAGATCATATCCTCTAAGTACAGGCAATAATTGGGATTTCCAGATTATGTAGTTATTGCGATCGAGTTTGATCAAACCTAAGCTTGAATGGGTTACATTGGTTGAGAATGGAGATGGGTTTGTTTGAGTTGCCTGTGTAGTGAGGTTGGTAATGGAAGGGAGTGCCATTGTTGATGGCAGACGTGAGTCTTGGTGGCGCTCTGATACCATATAAAGGCTATTGTATTGATTGGGAAAGACTGCTTTACAATGAAGAGGATGTGTCCTCTTTTATACGGGTTTCTGATACAAGTTTTGTATCCTACAAACTCTCAATAATACTGATAAGAGATATCCAATCCTAAACTAACTCTAGGATATACACAGATATATTTAAATTTAAAACCAACGTTATCTATATCTTAACATCCAAGGCTTCATATTAAAAAAAATTTACTAAAACATACGCAAGTACCAATTTTCAAATTAAGTACGATAATCTTTTCACGGCATGTAAATCAAAAGAAGTGTATTTTTGTTAAGTTTGCTAAGTAACAACATAAGCTCATAATGGCCAATAAAGAGACAATGGAGAACAGTAGCAAGTTAATATTATTAAGAATTTTAAATTATTATATTTATATCATGTACAAAATAAATGATGTAAACTATGGTTAAGTGCTAATAAGTATAGTTAAATAAAAGATATGTGTTTTTATTTGGTGGCCGGTGTAAACACCCAGTGCGGGATAAACTTTTGTGTTGGGTTGTGTATAAAATTGGGATTTCCACATAAATAGCTCTCAGTATACTATATTAACAAGTCAATTAGCACTAACATAATCTAACCACAATATTTATATTTAAAATTTGATTTATAATTAGAATATCAAATATAATAGACTGATATTTTGTATATATAGCTTCTATACACATATATTTATTTTATATTTTTTAAATATTTATATCATCAAATTATATTTAAGAAATATGCTAGGAAAAGAAAGAAAAGATAAAATATGGTTACAAAAAGTGTATAAGAGTTGAAAATGGTTATATGGGTAATAAGGTGAAATTTTTTGGACCGATTATCCACTTTTACCGTGGCTATCGATGAATAGTCAACACCTGCAAAGTTTTAGAAAAATAGGTCCACCCGTATAGTTTGGGTTTTGAACTGTACTCTAAAAAAAAATTAATTTGCGAGCTGAACTCGAAGAAAAACAGTATTTTCTCCCTGAGTTCAAACTTGATTCCTTTTTCCTTTTTTCCTAGATTTGGTTACAAGTTCCAAAAAATTTTCGTGACGTGCCGAACTGAACTCCTTGTACTTTTTCAAGTTTGTACATTTATGAATACGCTTTACATGCGGTAGCTATTCATAGATCAGCCTCTGAAAGTTGCTGTACCTAAACATTTTTCTAAAATATGCGTGTAATTTATCTATGTGATGTATGTAATTGTAGTGCACTAGTGTGCGTTCGAGAGATTTGAGTGGGGTTTTTCATAATGTTTTGATTAGTATTGTGTGAAATTTTGATTTTTTTTCTTCAGCTAGTGAAATTTTGAATTTAGTTTCGAATTTATGGATGTATCTGTAGGGCTTATATGGCTAAATACATAGATAGATGTTCAAACTTAAATAATAGATATTACAACGTTTTTACAGTAGCTCAAATTATTAGTTATTTTTGTGAAATATTCACACCCAATATCACATAGCCTTATTACCTACTCAAAATAATCCTCACGTATAAAACTAACAAAACATAACTTCAATAAAGTTACAGATCATAATGATTTTGTAAAGGCAGAATACATAAATGACCCCTCGAAGTTGACACCAATTCTCACTTGAACACTTCAATTTTTCAAGTGATCTACTAGACACCTTTTCTTGACAGAAACATGTCTCGTGAACACCTTATGCTGACATGGCAAATCAAGTATACTTCAAACATCTCCAAGCATGTGGGCTCTTTAGTTTTTCATTTTCTACTTTATTTTAAGATAAAAATAAAATTTTAAATGGGCCCCACATTACATCACTCTCCCACAATATTTTCACTCCACCACCCCTATAATACCACCATCCGATTAAACTCCAAAACACCAATTTTTAAGCTCAATTGCCTCATTTACATGCCCATCTCTAAACAACCTGTTAATCAAAACATTGTACACAGACATACTTGGATAATAACTCTTCATTTTCATCTCAGCAAATACTTTCTTGGCATCACAAACATTCTTCTCTCTACAATATTCATATATGGAAAGGCATCAATTAACATTCGCGACTCGCCAAAACAATTTAAAGTTGATTTCCTCCAAATGATCCCTCAACAAATTATTACAATACAACACGGTAGGCACAAAATTGAACTTACTATGAGAAAAATTAACAGCAGTAGCTTCAAACAAATACCCTTTATCCCTATAGTTTTAAAGTTTTTTTTCTTGAAGTTAACAACTGCTATGGGGTTGAAATGACGAATACCCATATCGAGAAATTTGATTATCAAAAATATCATGGAGCCATACCATCAATGTTTTATCCAATCAATTTGGTTACAATTTTATCCAAATCACAGCAAGAACAAAATCGGTTTTAGGATAAATATCGACAATTTTCGATATGACCATTACCCATTATATTTTGAATTCATGATTGGATTAGGTTTAGAGGAAGAAGACTAGGGCGAAATGGGTTTAGAGAAAGAAGGTAAGGCGGGTAACAGGATGGGGACGGTAGCAGGTGGGAAATGAAGAAGACGGAGAGGGAATGGGGGTGTAGAAAATTTGTTTTACTTTATTTTTTTAAAATTATTGGTACTTCCTCTTTTTTCAATAAGAGGTAGCAATTTTTTCCTTTTCAAAAAACATGTGTTATATACTCATTGTGCCAATTTACACCTCAGCATCGAGTGAGTAAGACTCAAGTGAGCTTATTGACACAGATGTTCATGGGACAAAGTGCTTTAGCTTTTATTTAATACAATGCAAGAAAAAGCAAAAATAATTTATGTCAAGAAGAGGTTTAGTTGATTATTTGAGCTATCTATCTATGTATTCTGTGCAACTGATTTACCAAAACCACCTTTTGCAAATGATTTACCAGAACCGTCCTTGCAGTTCGTTTGCTAATTAAATTAGTTACATCCAATATTCAAATAAATTTAACATAAAATATTTAAACTAAGATTTGTAGGGAATTTCTCAAAAGAGAAATCCCTCCAAAAATAGGCGTATGCCACTTCATGCAACGCACACACGGTATTCTTTAGTAAAAGGCGAAAGAATAGTTCGCTTTGTGCTCATTGCGTGGCTGCGTGATTTGACTCAATGTTGGAGACTCCTTTAAATAGTTAGCCAAGCTGTTCGCTTCATTACTAGGTTTCCGATGTGGGATAGCTCTACTAAAGGGCTTTTGTTTCAATGCTATCAATGGCACTTCTCATTTGAGTTTTCTCGTAGTTACTTTATTACTACTAGCTGTTCTATGTTTATTAATATGTCAATAATCATTTGTTAGTCTGTCATTTCTTCTGGAACAAGATTGTTTTATTCGATTTATCACTGTTACCAAGTGTAGTTTTCATAGTATTTTGGTGCCTAAATGAATCTTGGTAGCTACTTATTACTACTACTCCTACTTGTTTTGAGTCTTTTGGAATCTTAATTTACCATTTGTCAACCTATCGTTTTGTCTAGAACTTGAATGGTTGATTCAATCTATCACTTTATATCAAGTACTTGCTATTATGGTCCAAAATTAAGTCTTTTAGTAGTTTCTTGCTAGTATTATTTACTACTATTTGGCAAAGATGAATAACGACCGGTGTCATATTATATGTTTTAAACGTCTTAATTAACACTACTAATTGGAATGGTAAGGATAGATTTGGAAGAAACTAACTAATGCTAGTACTTGTTTATAAACTAGAAAATGGATTCAGTTTGACGAGAAAATAATGTTGGAACTCCAATATTTAAATACTTTACAGCTATTACTTCCTCTCTACTCCCCTATTGAAAAAAGAAAACAGTGCTGGCATTGACAGATCAATTATATGATTGTGCCATTTGCTTCCCTTAGATGGGATTCTATGTGGGGGGGTGGGGGGTGAGGGTTAAGTTCCCCTGGTATTGGAAAATGAATTTGAAAATCATGTCTAGCACAACTGTGTACATATGGTCCAGCATTACTTTCTTTTAAGTTGTTGATAAAGAATATGGTCCACCAAATAATTTAAAGGAAAAATAAGCTTGACATAACTTGGTAATTTAACAGTCCATAATTGCAATGCCAGCAGATATTTCCTCAGAGTGATATGATGATGATTCATGTGGTGTTGCCAACATATTTAGCAAAAAAAAGGTCTTATTCTACCAAACTGGGCTCCAACAAGCATGTGAACTTTTGATAGCTTTGCAAGAAATAATCACGATTGATAGACTGCGTACATCACACTCCTTAGGGTACAACCTTCCCCAAATTTTATATGAATACGAGATATTTTGTGCATCGGGCTACCCTATTTTTTCATGCTGCGTCAGTTATATACAGTATTTATTAATAGCAGAAGTTATTACCATGCAAATTTTGATTGCAAGTCTAAATCATAGGACAAAGCCATAGCAAATCATATTCTTTTAACCTCAACTTTCTTCCTAACTCTATGTAGTCTCAAAAAGAATTATATTTAAATATAAGAAGCTTTAAAATTAACAAAAGGAGAAAAAAAAAGGAACAGGTCTGCAGAGTTGTTGGGGCTCTACACTGGGGACGAGATAAAATGTCCATTTCTCTAATTAGTTAAATTGCTGTTCTCAGCCTCATCATCATATTTTCTCTGGCTTCTCATCCTTATCTTAACACCACCTTCTCTATTTTCTTTCTGCAAACTTCAAAGCCAAGTGCTCTCTGCTGCAGAAAATCAAGAAAGAAAGAAAGAAAGAAAGAAAGAGACCTAAAGACCATTGTTGTTTTGTCTAAAACAAGCTCCTAAATAGCCATGGCATTTGCTGGAACCACTCAAAAGTGCATGGCATGTGACAAGACTGTCTATCTGGTTGACAAATTAACTGCAGATAATAGAGTCTATCACAAAGCTTGTTTCAGATGTCATCACTGCAAGGGCACTCTCAAGGTTTGTTCCTCAAAGTTTTATGTTTTAACACAGTGGTGTCTGAGCCAGTTTGCGTGCACCTCGACTATTCCACTGCATACCTACTACCTCAGTACCTCCCATGAGTATCAACACAAGTACTAGGCAACTCTGCCCATCACGGCTTGGGAGAGGGGATAAGCGACCTAATTTCTTTTTTGTATTTTTGGTTGCGATTTGAACCTTTCCTAGAACTTCAATGAAATTCTTGTCAAGCATAGAACTGAAAGACTACAATTTTCTCTATGTTATCTCTCTTAGATTCTATCTTGTCCTTCATGACAATCAAAGATCATCTCCAGAGTTTCACCTGTCAGGCATAAGAATTTAGTCTTCAGCTTAATGTACTTTTCTACTTTTAATTCTTTATTCCATGCACAGGTTTCACAAGATCTAAATCCAATGTCCATCAACAAGTTGGATGCTAAGATTACTATGATATTAGCAACTTTTTTGGAAATGGTCTGTACATAGGTCTACATGACTTGTTCAGTCAAAAGAAGTAGCTTTGAGTTTTCTGTTCAATAATTAGCAACTAATGAGTCATATCCACTCTAAGTTTCTTCCAGTCTGTATTGTTCAAGGAATTGGAGCTTAACTACTAATTACTATTCCTCAACTACTTTCATTTTGCAGCTTGGAAACTATAATTCCTTTGAGGGAGTTCTTTACTGTAGACCACACTTTGATCAGCTCTTCAAACAAACTGGCAGTTTGGATAAAAGCTTTGAAGGTAGAGGATAACATTAATAATTCCACATAACGATTGCGAAACAGAAATTTATTGACAATTCAAAATATTACAGGGACACCAAAAATTGTGAAGCCACAGAAACCTATTGACAGTGAGGTAATTGACAATGAACAATCAAAGCTTGCGGACAGAAATTCTTATGTTCACTTACTAAATGCAAGTTGAATCTTTGAAGCAGAAACCACAGGTAGCTAAAGTGACGAGCAAATTTGGTGGAACAAGGGAGAAATGTATTGGTTGCGACAAAACTGTCTATCCAACAGAAAAGGTAACACTAGCAATTGATAATCTTTTGCCTAAATCTATTACATAATCAAATAAGTTCACAGCTTGTATAGCTAACACATTCTATGCTAGTACTGCGTGATACATGTTACATCAAAATTTGATTTATGTGTATATAGGTATCGGTTAATGGTAAAGCATATCACAAGAGCTGCTTCAAATGTAGCCATGGAGGTTGTGTAATCAGCCCTTCCAACTACATCGCACATGAAGGGCGCTTATACTGTAAACATCACCATATTCAACTTATCAAGGAGAAAGGCAACTTAAGCAAGCTTGAGGGTGACCACGATATGGATTCCACAACAACAGAAGTTACTGCTGAATCATAAACTGCTGCGACTCCTCTCCTCCTCAGCTTTCTGCTATCAAGTTCTGCTTTATTCAAGAATCTGAGTGTGCATTTGATGCTTAACTATTATCAACCTCTGCGTGTAGATTTTTGACCTTTGTTTCTCCTGCTTCACTTGTATTGTGTGGATGTTGAATGAGATTGAATATAACACGGTTTTGATGTCCCAGTGCCTGCAAATCTTTGCAAAATACTCATTCCACCTCAAAATAAATATCAGATTCTTTGTATCTCGGCATGATCCAGTTTGATGGAAGCAATTCTTCTCCAATTCGATTGCTTGAATACAGATCCTTTTGAGGATATATAGCATTTGTTTTCCTATTATTCGGGCAATCAGAGACAACTGCAACAGCACAGACCCTAAAATTTCAACCAAGGCCTTGGAGAAACTCTCTGCCATTAACAACTACTCCATCATTAGTAACTGAAAAATAAACTGTAGAATTCAAAAAGAAAAAGATTTACAGCCTTACCAAGTTGCTCACCACATAAACATTGTATTTTGCACCCTGCTAGTACAACCACTTTGTCACCCCCTTCCATCCTCTCACCACTTTGAAAATTTCAAGTATTATTGCAATCTTTAAACCATCAGCACCTTGGACACTTGAGAAGCAGATAAAAAAAAAAATTGCATAATCAAAAGGCGAAAATTGGTATAAGATGATAATATAAAACTTCAGATGCCTTTCAGCATAAGGCAACACAAGTACATGTGAAGCATCATAAACTTCTCGGTATACAAAATAATATGAAAGCAACAGTAATCAGCAGATAACTTTTAACGTTCACTAAATTCACCAGCCATCCAATTCAGAAAGTCCCTGGTGATCTACAAATATTTGGAAGGACAGAAGTTGCCAGTAGCCAACCACAAAACTTACAATCAGCATTGAGGGAATAAAGATATAAAATGCTATACGTGCAATGAAACTTCAAATGCTGATGAATGAATATGTCAGAGCTTCAACATGACAGATGAAGTAATCAACTAGCCATGCCAAAATGAAACTGAAATATTTAATCTATAAGGTGAGGTGTGAAGAGTAAGAAAAAAGTTAAATCCATTCACAGAAAGTGAAGCTTGACAATAACTAGTTTGCACTGAAATCAATGTTTTATTTTCACGAAATGTTACAACAGCGCCAGAATCTTGCTGGCGTCAAGAACCTAAAAATATGTACAAAAGAATATAAATAGGAAATTGCCTTCTGCAGTTTCTGTTTGTCTGAATAACGTATGCAGCAAGATCAGTCAGTAGAAAAATCTGCTGCCTCCAATATCTGACCACTCTGAGCAATATGCCTCAAGTCTACAACATAGTTGTCTCGCAAGAAACCAAACCCAAATGTCCCATTTTCATATAGCCAAATCCTTCCCTCCACCTGCCTAGGATTTACAGTGCTTCCTGTCAAATCAGGAATAACCAAGTCATAGCTTGAGTTCATGCAAAGCATGCGCATGACCACTCTGTTATCAGAAGTAGGCAGAATCTCACACGGGTGATCAGCTTCAGCAAGGGGCTGAATATGCATGCGACTCTCATAAATGTTTTCTTCTGAAGAGGAAAAAGGCGACTCAAGAAATGTGGTATTTGAAGTCCAAAATACTGGGGCATAGGCAGAGAAAGGTTTACATAATTCCGCGACCCTTCTGCAAGAAACGCCACCAATATCATCATAAGAAACAAGGAAGAACTCCAAAGTCACGTCATCACAGAATCCCTGAAGTGAAAAGCAAAACCGACAATCAGATACACAGGCTTCTTGCAATTAAATATGTGCCAATGTTACCATTCAGCAAATGTAAGTACACCATATGTAGAAACATGCAAACTTATTACTGTGATTCATAAATAAATCCATGGAAGTTACCCATGAGGATGATGGGACAATCTAATAGCATACACCATAAATAAACTATAAACCTAAACCTAATGGTGGATAAATAATCTTAGTAGCACATATTGAAATTAATATCAACCAGTGGCGGACACAAAATTTTGGTCAAGGAGACTCAAAAAATATAATTATTGTACATGAGACTCGTGCTAATGATCTAAACCATAAGTTTGATACCCCTTGGCTACTAACTTGCCAACTTGGAGAATCTTTTGTTTTCTAAGGGGACTCAAAACTAGTATATATCCATATAAAAATATCTTTTTACCTATATTCGCAGTGTAAATTCTCGACGAAGGGGTATCAACTGGTACCCCTTAAACTAGTGTAGGTCCACCCATGCGATCAACCGCCCACCAAACAAGTTAGATTAAGTCTAGCATGACTTCCAAAGGAATCTTAAAAGATCTGGAGAAAAGTTATTACATCGAAGTTAATCCTTGAATGTAAGAATTAGTAAACCTTATCTTTAGAGCAGGGACAAGATGAGATACAGCAAAAAACACCTACAGCTGAAAAACCCTATGAAGAGATAGTAGGATGCTTAAACCATCAAAGCAATACCAGCAATTCAAACGAATAAGTCAAGGTATATGTCTTGGTTGAGCAATCATTACTGTAATCACTTGGGAGTTTGGAAGCAGAAGCTTCAGGTTTCAGTTAGAGGTACTTGGATACCTTATGGTATCAGGGCATCATTAGTAAAACAGTCAAATGGTAGTTCTTACTGAAACGGTCAATGGAAGGACCACAGAAATATCGCCATGATCACCATAACTTCATGTTATTGCCTCACAAACAGAAAATATTGGTAAAACAAGTCAGAAAGTAGTCCTTTCACTAAATAGTTAGTGGCATCATAATGTTAGAGAGCTAGATCTAGTTTACCAAAAGCTTAGGGGGTTTAAAGCACAGTACCATAGATCAGTTTGTGGCTAGGCTAATGCTAATCCTCAATGTGCTTTTGGTTTTAGTGTCATACACCTTGCTCTTACTCTTCAGTAAAGATTAATTCTTTCTCCGTCTACAAAGACAAGCCATTACACCTTATGATTAATCAAGGCTCCACCTAGTCATCTCTATAAAGCTTATGCTTTACTAACTTTTACTTTTACTTGTGTCGTTCCTTGATTACGCCTTAAGTTGTCACCTAGTCATCTCAAAATCAGTTCGATGCTTTACTTATAATTAGGTAAGTCTATAAATTTATAATATCAAACCAGAGGCCATACGGTAATTTCACGAAACTACTGTTGATGATAATCAAGTCTTTAACCCTTACAAAATACTTCCGCAGATAAAAACACTGAAAAAGACTTTGAATGATATGTGAACAAAAAGAAGCAAGAAAAAGACCTTCCACAAGCCCTGCAAAGGCCTGGCTGACGTAGGTGAACAATTCGCTATTTTCACATAATGCTCAGCCTCCCACTTCTTTCTCCCCTGCCTTTCCTTCTCCCTCCTTCTCTGCCTCCTCGACGATGGACTTGTCTTATTAGCAAAATGCTGATAAATCTCCAACATCATCCTATCCGGCAAACTCCCTGGTGACACACACAAATCCTCATACTCCTCTTCCCTCATATTCCCCGAGCTCGAAACTTTCCTAAACCCTCTACCTTGCGGAGAATTACAACAACTCCCAAATGCAGCACTACCACCATTTTCTTCCACAACAAAATGAGTTTTTCCCATGAAATTCACATTCACCGAAATCAATTCACTCTCTCCACAACCCAACTCCTCAAAACTCATCACATCTTCCGATAACTCTAACTTCCCTTCAGGATCAAGAAAATTCACAACTTCCCCCTTCGAGTCAACACCAATCCATAAAAACGGCAACTTTATCACTTCATAACTGCCCGTTCTCGATGGCCTTACCCTTGAGCCAGCTATGTAACACGGACCCCATTCAAAAAACACTAACGGGGTCTCAGACTCAGCGCCACTAAGTCGCCAAAAACCAATAAGATTCTCATATTCCAAAAGGGTATTGTACAAAATCTTGTATGAAATTTTACCTTTACCCCATTTATTAACACGGGTTTTCAATCCCCATTTTCGTTGACACATTGAAAACCAGAGTCTTGGATCATCACGACAAAGTGAAACAAACCTTTTAGAAGTACACCCAAAATTGGATATATCTGATGGATTTAGAAATGATAAGATACAAAGCTGGACATCTTCTGGGAAATCAGTAAATGATGATGTTATGGAATTGTTTTCAACTTCATTTTTTGCCATGTTTCTTGAATTTGGGAAGTTGGGTTTTGTTTGGAATTTGTGATTCTTGATAATTTGGGGTTTGATTTAGGGTTTGAGGAAGATGAAAGATTGGATTTTTATTGAAAGAAATGGTTTTAGAAATACAATTTAGGAGAAGGATTTCAAGGGAATGATTCTATTTTGGCAATGGGATAATTCTCTTTTGATGTGTGGATTTCAGGTAACGGTTGATGACTCAGTTTGTAAATTCAGCTGGGGAAGCTTCGAAGGAAACTTGCACAGGTAAATAAACAAAAATATATATGGAGCGGTAGATTTTTCTATTCGCTTTGGTTCGACTAATATGATTCCTATCGAAAAGATTGGGGGATTGGCATGACAGGTCTCCCCAAGTCTTTTTTGTGTGGAAAAAGGCTCAAGTTTTAAACATGAATTCTAGGGTCCTCATTTAATTAGTGTTATTAACTATGTAACATTCTCACCCCAATGTTTTGTAAGTTGCACAATAGTCCATGTATATAAAGTAGTTTTTTGCCAAATTTGGCCATTCCCTAGCTGCTTTCCCTCTCTCCTCTCTCCCCCGGTTTCCCTCCATTTTTCCACATTTCATTCCCGCCCAAAGCTCCACCATAGCTGCTGAGCTTCCTTTCGTATTTCGAAATAATACCCATTCCACCATAGCTGCTGAGCTTATTATCTTGAATCTCCTTTCCAGTTTTAGGCAATACAAGCTGAGATCCCCCACATTTGGGTTATACGGAATTTCGTTAAATCTGGTCGTCGTTTCTTATCCATTAAAGGAGAAATCTTGTTCCTCCAATTTTAATCGTATCAATCCAGTCATATCCGGTAAGTGTACTAAATTTTCGAACATGTTTTTTGTTGTTTTTGTTGATTCGGGGTTGTTACGGATTCAGTTCCTCCGAACAATCTGCGTGAAATTCCAAACACCATTTCGACTTTCCTATGGCCGTAATTGTAATTCCAAACATATCGCTGGCGTTTTACGCGGCGTATGTATATTATTGGAATTTTCACAGATAATGTTCGGAACATTCTTTAGGATGTTTGAGCGTTCTGTTGAAGTTTGGAACATCTTGCATTAAGCATCGAAAAAGTGTAAGGTGATGTTCAGAACGTCTTCATGAGATGTTCCAAACGAGCAATACTGAGGTTCGGAACATCTTGCATCGAGCAATGAAAAACTGTAATCTGATGTTCAGAACGTCAGGAAGATGTTCCAAACGAGAACATTGAGGTTTGGAAACAAACTGTATAAATATTAGTAATACTAATAGTTGGTCATTCCAATTTATTGCAGGTGACCATCGATGGGTGAGGTTATATTGGGAGTTAATTATCAAGGTGAATGGGTGGAGCGTTCTAAATGTTATGCTTGGGTTCCGAAGGTTAAAGAGTCAAGACCCATTCTTGTGCCTAGAGATGTTACGTATGATGTTCTACTTAACAAAATCATCGGAAGTTGGGGGATAAGAGACAATCCGAGGGATATTTGCATTACTTACATGCTGAGTGTTGCCGCAAATCAAAAGACTCCTCCCGTTACAATAAGAAACGACGATGATGTACGCCTTTATATGGCTGACGTTGATCGTAATGGTGCTAGGCCCACACTAAGGGTAATTGTGGTTTCAACGACGGAGGAATGTGTTGGTTCTAATGACCAAGAAATGCCAAATATTGGAGGGCATGATTTTAGTCAGCGATTGGATGACTTACATGAAGAAGTAGCAGAAGAAGACAGAGGAGGAGGGGTAGAAGAAGACAGAGCAGGCGTAGATGTAGATGAAGAAAAAGAAGAAGAAGTAGAAGACAAATATGTAGAGGAACATCCTGCCATTTATACCCCTGTGTTTCCAACACAAAGCAGCGAGCCGATATTTCACTTCGTTGATGGCACAGGTTTTGAAAAAGGTATGACTTTCCCCAATAAGAAAGAACTGGTCACCAAATTGAAGATTGCAGCAGTTAAACATCGTTTTAATTACAAACCATTGAAGAATACTGCAAAGATGTTTAATGCTAGATGTTTAGATGTGAAATGCAAATGGTGGTTAAGGGCAATGAGGTATAAAAGTAATGATAGGTTCTACATTAGCGTTTACAATAACATGCACACATGCGGTGTCCAACATCATTCCAGTCATAATTCACACGCCTCTGCCCGGATAATTGGTGAGTTCATGAAAGGTAAATATTTAATGGGAAAAGGTCCAACCACAAAAGCTGTCAGGGAGTCCCTTAACAACGATTTTGGTTGTAAGGTTAGCTACTGGAAGTGTCTTAGGGGCTGTCAATTTGCAAAATCTTTGACACGGGGAACACATGCGAAAGGTATTGAAATTCTTGATGCTTATGCTTATATGGTTAGGAGCAAGAATCCAGGAACCAAGACAGATTTGAGGCTTTCTAGCACAGGGAAGTTCTTGTATTTTTTTCTCTCTTATGGAGCGTGGATCAGGGGATTTACTTACGTGAGAAAAGTCCTAGCCGTTGACAGTACACATTTGTCTGGCGAGTATGGAGGGGTCTTGCTGTCTGCTGTTGCTCAGGATGCAATGAGTCACGTATTCCCTGTTGCTTTTTGTGTTGTAGACAAAGAGTGCGACGACTCATATGAGTATTTTTTCGAACAATTACGCTGCATAGTTTCACATAGTGAAGAGTTGTGCATAGTTTCGGATAGACATCCGAGCATCTCGAAAATGGTCGCCCAAGTGTTTCCTTCTGCACACTATGGAGTTTGCATGTGGCACCTTGGTGAAAGCATCCGAACAAAGTTTCAGTTTGGATTCAGTCTTCATAAATACTACACTGCAGCAAAGGCATACAGGGTAGAGGAATTCAATGATGCTATGAATGAGATCAGGGCTATTGATTGGAGGGTAGCGGATTATCTTGAAAATGTTGTTGGCTATCATAGATGGAGCAGATTATATTTCCCAGGAAACAGGTAATATTACTGTCTGCTTTCAATATGTTCCAAACGTCACATTGCGCTCTCCGAACATAACATATATGTTCAAAACATTATAGGAATATTTATTTTCCGATGATGTTCCGAACTCATTATCGGAGTTCTGAACGTGTGAGTCATGTTAGGAACATCACTAATGTTCCGCACTTCTTATTCCTATATCTTCACTTGTGCTTTATGCTAGGAACATGTTTTGACTATTATAATTTTTATTCTTTTTAATAGGTTTGAAGTTATGACATCAAACATAGCTGAGTCCATTAATTCCATGCTGAAAGAGCAAAGAGAATACCCCATTGCTGCCCTCTTGAAGGATATAGGTAGGAACTTTGCGGAAAAATTCCACACTAGGGCCATGAAGTTAATCAACCACCCAAATTTATGCGTCCCAGACGTTGAAATAAAAATAAGGAAGAAAAAAGAAGCGGGAGACAAGCTAGTTGTCAACAGGAAGGGAACTTATGGTTTCGAAATCATTAGTCCAGGGCATGAGGCAGAAGTTGATCTATATGAGAGGACATGTACATGTAGGGAGTTCGATCTTGATCAGTTACCTTGTGTACATGCTATGGCAGCAATTAGGGGGTTGCATGGCGATGAATATGGAAGTAGAGTGTGTGAATACACTTCTGGATATTACACAACACAAGCATACATCCTTGCCTATGCAGAGCCTGTCAATGCAGTACCTCCTGAAGAATCATGGGTCGTCCCTGCTGAAGAGATACTTTATCCAGTGCCTCCGCCCCCAAAGCCGAACAACCGTGGAAGGAGAAGGGTTAACCGGATTCGATCTATTGGGGAGCGTCTTCCAAAGAGGAGAAATAAATGTGGCAACTGCAAGAGATATGGGCACAAGAAAACTACATGCCCCGGTGTTCGTAGTGGAAATGAGGCTACAAGTCAGCCTACGAATTGAGTTTGTGAATTGGATATTTATATCGTCCTCGTTATAATTTCAATTATTTGGATTATTTGGATATTTATTGAATTGCATAATGGACTTTTCGTCCTACTTGTATAATTTATCTTGTGTAAATATTTGACCAAATTTGTTTCTTAACTTATGGTTTGCACAGATTTGCTTTACTGCATCTTTTGTGATTATGTTGTGCACATAATTGCATATTGTTCGCAACACATCCATTTTGTTTAGGATATTATATGTGATGTTCCGAACGATGTCAAGGCATGTGAAAGCTTGTGAGGTCTTTATTTCACAATTCACAGTCGTAGCATTTACCAAGTGCTACCTTATAGGAAATGTTCGGAACCTCGTGTCGTTGATATTATATTATACTTTTATACGTGACGTTCCGAACAAGCTATTCAAAATTTAAAACACACAAACGGCTACAATGAACAGTTGGGAACGCAAATACCAATACACTAAACGGCTAAAATACAAGTTGGTTACTGCAACAGTCACGTCAAAAAACACATTGACACTTGTAAATATGCGTCCCTTCATTTGCTTCAAAACATCTATAAATACCTCCACTTTGATGAACACTCAATTCACAATTCATTTCGCATTAACCAAGTATTACGTTCAGTTTTCACTAGTTTCTATAGCAAAGAAGAACAAGTTGAGGTACTCAAGTTTTCCATATTTTCTGCCTTTTTTCTAAAACGATTTCTCCATCTAATCCGTTTATATTTCCTTAAACATAACTATCCACTTTGATTCTTTTCTAAATTTTAAACAACTTTTCATGCAGATGGCCAATAACGCATTAAACGATCCATGGAATAAGTACCACCGAGTCCGAGAGCCTCCAAACAAGTCGCTTCCCATAAGACTGCTAGACGTGCATTATGAAGTTGTTGACATCAAAGAGGTAGCAGATAATTGTGAGAGGTCCATTCAAACACTCGAGACAAAACTTGAGCAGATGCAATTGCAGATAGATCGGATTGAAAGGATTTTGCAAAATCAATTCGGTGGAGATCCAAACAATAACGAAGACGCTATTATATATTAGATGTTTAAGTAGTTCTACTGTTTATGAATATGCTTTTGTATCTCTGTTCAATTAATATTATTATGAAGGTCTTTAATTAGTACTGTTAAACTGTCTCCAAACCATCCTGTTTGCTTATAGTTCGCAACACATCAACTGTCGTTTAGGATATTATAGACGATGTTCCAAACGACAACTTGGCCTACTCCATTTCTGGAAAACTTAATAAAATCATACAGCACGTTCGGAACATAATATGTGTGTTCCATCATGAAAACAAATGTTCGGAACGTAACGGTTATGTTCCAGATACAACTGATGATCATTAACATTATCCACGTCCAAATATCAACGGGAAGAAAACAAATGTTCGGAACTCCAGTAATATGTTCGTCACATTAAACAGCCGTTCGGATCGCACAACTGTTAATGTTGTTATCTTCGGGAGAAATGATGATCCATACATATACCGATGTTTCGAACATCAACGGGAAGTTTGTCGCGTCCATCCGATGTTCCGAGCACTCTCTTCTATTGTTGCTATCTTCATCACACTCTTCACATCTAGAGTGGTTAGAGTGACAAACAATGATCATTATATACCTACAAAGGACCCAATATACCTGTAAGAGCGATAAATTCATCCACTTTCATCACAAAGACCACTTAGAGTAGTTTGTGGGACAAATGGTGATCCTTATGAGTAGAAATGGACAAGTAGAGTCGTTAGAGTGGGAAATGATGATCATTATGACTAGGCAGGACCCAACAATACTTGTAAGAGTGGAAAATGATGATCAATATGATAATAAATGACCAACTATACTTGTAAGAGTGAAAAATGATGATCACTATCACTATAAATGACCAAATATACTTGGTATAGGGAGAAATGATGATCCATACACATAATAAATGACCAACTATACTTGTAAGAGTGATAAAGGATGATCATTATACCTAAAAATGATCCAAGATACCTGTAAGGGTGTATTATGATGACCATTATGTGTAGAAATGGCCAACTAGAGTTGTTCGACAGACAAATGATGATCCTTAAAATCTAGAAATGACCCAACATACCTGTAAGAGTGTCAAATGATGGTCATTTTAACTAGAAATGACCCACTATACTTGATAGGGTGACAAATGACAATCACTATTACTATAAATAAAAAACTATACTTGTTATAGGGAGAAATGATGCTCCATACATATAACGATGTTTCGAACATCAACGGGAAGTTTGTTGCGTCCATCCGATGTTCCGAGCGCTCTCTTCTATTGTTGCTATCTTCATCACACTCTTCACATCTAGAATGGTTAGAGTGACAAACAATGATCATTATATACCTACAAAGGACCCAATATACCTGTAAGAGCGATAAATTCATCCACTTTCATCACAAAGACCACTTAGAGTAGTTTGTGGGACAAATGGTGATCCTTATGAGTAGAAATGGACAAGTAGAGTCGTTAGAGTGGGAAATGATGATCATTATGACTAGGCAGGACCCAACAATACTTGTAAGAGTGGAAAATGATGATCAATATGATAATAAATGACCAACTATACTTGTAAGAGTGAAAAATGATGATCACTATCACTATAAATGACCAAATATACTTGGTATAGGGAGAAATGATGATCCATACACATAATAAATGACCAACTATACTTGTAAGAGTGATAAAGGATGATCATTATACCTAAAAATGATCCAAGATACCTGTAAGGGTGCATTATGATGACCATTATGTGTAGAAATGGCCAACTAGAGTTGTTCGACAGACAAATGATGATCCTTATAATCTAGAAATGACCCAACATACCTGTAAGAGTGTCAAATGATGGTCATTTTAACTAGAAATGACCCACTATACTTGATAGGGTGACAAATGACAATCACTATCACTATAAATAAAAAACTATACTTGTTATAGGGAGAAATGATGCTCCATACATATAACGATGTTTCGAACATCAACGGGAAGTTTGTCGCGTCCATCCGATGTTCCGAGCGCTCTCTTCTATTGTTGCTATCTTCATCACACTCTTCACATCTAGAGTGGTTAGAGTGACAAACAATGATCATTAGAGTTGTTAGAGTGGGAAATGATGATCATTATGACTAGGTAATTAAAGTGAGATGATCGGTATCACCCTAAATTACCAAGCATACTTGTTAGAGTGACAAATGACTGCACATCCATCTTTGTGGTTTCGAACATGCTAAATATGTTTGTCACGCGACCAACACGTTCGGAGCGGCATATTTCGATATTGCTATCTTTATCGTTCTGTTAACGGATTTGTTCAGATCAGATCGCGATATGATTGAAACATGAAGTGTGTCGTGCGGAACGACTTGGGGTACATTAGTAAATTATAGGACAAAATAACAATTTCAAATGAAATTTCTTGATCATTACTGCACAAAACATAACAATTGGAAATATAGAAACTAAACTATGAACCAACACTTGATCCAAGTACAGAATATGAGAACGATTAGCACCACGACTATTAGTACCCCAAAACCCAATTTTTTCCGCCATAAACGTGCCGCTTTCCTCTCTTCTTCAACAGCTTTCAACTTCTTAAGTAGACCCCATATTACTCTCTTTGCTTGATCTGACATCTCTTCATCATGCCATCTAAAGTAGTTGCAACCATCTTGTTCTGAACAATTGATGAGCACTCGATATTCTCTGTTCTTTTTCTAAAAACACTAATCCATCTATCTATAATTAAAATAACCACAGTATACCGAACGATATTAATAATGTTCCGAACATCTTGTTAAAATCTAAAAGGCACAACAATTACAATATTATCAGTTGCACTCGTTTGAGTAGTACATAACGGTTACGAGTTTCATCAAAAGTCACTTTCGATAAAGCCCTTCCCAACAGACTCGTCGATTGCCCCTTTGTTCACATTCACACATTGATAAATACCCAACAGTCACACATTGATCTACAACATTTCAAAATGCCTCGTCGTCCAAGAACAAGGGGAGCACCTATAAGAGGAGCATCGAGTTCAAGATGGTCTAGACTTCCTTCCTCGAGTTCACATTCAGATTCTGGAAATTCGACCAATGGCTTGGACCAATTAAGGTATGAAGTGTGGGAACTGAAATTCAAATTTGAAGAATTCTTCCATGATTATAGAAGGGACATAAGAAGGATGAAGAGAATGCTTAAAGGGCTCCTTGCTGAAAAGGGAATTGATTATGTCCCGTACTCCACACCACCAGGAACACCACCTGAAGCACCACCACCCTAAGTTCGATTGCTTATGATTATTTTAGTTATAATTTTATATGTTTATTATATTATTGTGCCGTTTGTGTCTCGATATAATATGTATTTTGCATTTTCTAAGGAACGACTTGTCGTTCCAGAACGAAGTATTATTGTTCCAGGGTAAACTTAATTAAATGTTGCAGATGTTTGGAACATCACTTTGCATTTCAGGAACAGATTCATGTCGTTCTGGAACTGATGTAATAATCGTCAGTATTTAATATTTAAGCACATCAAAAGCTGTTACTTGTTACTTCGCTAAGAAAATAAAAGTCATCCATACCTAATTACAAACCCAAAAAAAAGTTAAAAGATTATCCAAATATTACATATTACCCAAATCAAGGCTTCATTTTCCCGTCGAAAATATAAACGGCAAAACGTCGCCTCCACCGATCAGCCTCGTTGTCACAAATTTTGTTCATGGAGGTGTTTGTAATGAGATGCTCAATGTACATCAACGCGAACACTCCACAGGATTGCCCTGTTAGATTTTGTGGACAAAGTGATCTTGGCACTCTCTCAAACGACCACATGTCTCCTTCATTACACATCAGATCCAATTCTTTGAATAGCTTAGAATTTCTGACATAGATCGGGAACATGTACAGAATGGGAACAATTATTGGCAAGAACTTTTCATCATCATTAACACCATGATTGCAATCATACACCCAAACCTTCGCTTCAACCATGTCAAACACCACCAACACGTAGTGATTGTCGTTGATGTTGAAGACGACGAAGATCCTCTTAGCACCGGCCCAACACCTACCCGCTGGGTAGGGTAGCTTTCCATGTGCATACTCCAGATAATCATCATCAAACTGATAATCCTTCAACACTTTGTCAAGCGGTAGCTGTTTGTCTTTCGCATCTGCTTCCAGTTGGTAGTACCGTTTTTTCATGTTTGTCAAGAATGCCATATCCAAAATGAGGTCACTTTGATCGTAATGATAGGGGTAATTCAAATGCCTCTCCCGCATCATTGTCAGCACAGCTTCAACATACTGCAGAACATATAAGAGAGACAAAAAATAATTGGAGTGTAAGTGAGTGGTGAAAGGAAAGGTCTGTCTTTCCGAACATCATTCCATGTTCGGAACGACTGTGTGATGTTGTTCCAAGCATACTGATGATGTTCCGAACACAATTAGAATGTTCCCTACAACGATGTGAAGTTCAGAAAATCATTCAAAAATAAACTTACAATGTCCCACATCCATTGTGTCTTGTCCACCAGTTCTTTGAAATCTAGGTAATTCATCGGCAATCCAAGAAAAACATCTTTTTGTTTCTTCCTCTTTTTGATAAATGTGCTCAACGCCAAAACTTTTTTCCGCTTCAATGGCTTGTAAATATCCACTGGCAGCCTCGGACAAACTTCTTCCTGCTTCTTCTCCTCTTCTGTTTGTGGTGATTTCACAGCCTTTGCAGGTTTTACAATAGTTTTGCTCTTCAACTGCTCAATCGTCTCCTTCACGGCCGCCATCTCCATCACCATGCCTTTACGCCAATCGTCGCACTCTTTGCAATTGCAACTGCTACATTTGGGGATGTCGAATCCATCACCACCAGAAGAATCACCTTTGATTTGCTCAGAAGCACCATTCTTTGTCTCGTAAGGCACGATCTGTTGCTCATAAGCCACCATCCTTTTCTCATAAGCCACGATCTTTTCATCATAAGCAACCATCTTTTGATCGTAAGCCAAAATCTTTTGCTCCATTGCTTCCCTCCATCCGCTGCATTCACCACATTTGCAGCCTCTGCAATTGGAGCTCCTCTTCACTATACCAACTTCAGTGATACCGGCAACTTCAAACTCACCGCGAACTACATCACCATCACCTTTGTTTCCAATGTCAATATTTACATCTTGCAGGCCACCAATTCCCTCTTCCTTGTATTCACCATCACTTCCAAACATCGTCGTTTCTGGGGCTTCCATAGCTTTAATTTCTATCACTTGTCTTGGAGGGGTTGCAGGATTGTTGTTGAAGATACAAATTGTAGTGCCACCAACAAGGCCAATGGTGCAAGCATCCTCAAACACTTTACAAAAACGATCTATTGTGTCGTCCTCTAAGTCATCAAATGGCATGAGGTCTAGAAAGTAATCCATGTCCAGCTCTTCATCGGTAGGAATGAGGAAAGGGTGAACAACCTGTTAATATACCCAACAACATTAAATAAATATCAACTAAATTTTAAGAATCTTTTAATGTTGTTTGGAACAAAGTCTTGTTGTTCGAAAACATCGGAAAAGGATGTTCCGAACATTGTTGACTGTAGAAGTTGAGGGTTCTTCATTAAGATGTTCCGAACATCAATTAGAAATATCTCAGCAACAACGAGGTTGTTCCAAACATTACATAACATATATGGAAAACGGAATACTTACAGGAACATCTTGTTGGTCAAACAACCTGTCCGTATCTCTTTCACAAATTTCAGTAAGACTGTTTATGATCCTTGGGATTGTTTTTTCTTTTGGCAAATCCTTTGGTCTCAAGGCAGGAATGGCTTCATGAGCCCAGGCCATGAATGCCCATGGAAAGCCATAAAGATTGTAAGTCTGGCTTCCTTCTGCACGAGGTTCCATTGGCTTGATAAGATATTCCATTGTTAATTCAAAACTCATCCTACCCCAAGGATAACGCTGGAATTCTGCAAGATCCGCGGACAAGCACACCACCCATTCCTCTATTCCATATTTGGAATCCCTCGCACACAGAATAGTATGAACAAACCAAGCCATGCACAGATTTAAATACCACTTCTTGGGACAGGTTCTAGAACATACCAACTCAAGCAAGTCACCAGACTTCACAGCTTGCTTTTTCTTCGGCTGTTTTTGTTTTTTGGGCTTGTTGAACTTCCTCTTTGCGGGTGAAGGTGAGGGTGAGGGTGAAGGTGAGGCTGAGGGTGACTCCTCCTCCTTCTTCTTCCCCTTCCGCTTCCTACTACCCTTCTCCTTCTCCTCCTTTTTCTTCTCCTCCTTTCCCTTTATCTCTTTCTCCTTCTCCTTCCTCTTTTTCTCCTGGAAATAATCAACAACAAACTTCCACAATTCCTTCCCCTTTTCATTCATTTTATCCATGTACTCTTTACTTGGATAGGGCCCACAGTTTAGCCCTGTCATTAGTGCAAACTCGGATAGGCCAAAACGTGCTGGCAATCCATTGAAGGATATCCAAACCTCTTTCTTCTTCTTGCAAATAATCCTTCGCATGAGGAGGTTATGCACCAACTTGGTGCCAAACAGTGGATATTCCGGTAATTGCAAGAAAGGACCGAAACATCTATTGGCAAATCCCCTTCTCACATGCAATTTTTTCAGTACCTCATTGAACTGTATCATACCCCTAGCCAACGAAGAACGAACAGTAATCTTCCCATTAAAAGGTTCATTGTTGGTCAGGAAGGTCTTGAAGAGACCCTCAACGTTACTCTTGAAAGTAGCATGACCAACGTCTTCATACTGCACATAATTTTAGCATAAAATTAATAAAATGAATCACAATGATAGTAAATTAATAAATGTTCGGAACATGAGTATGCTGAGGTTCTGAACGACAGTTGCTACTGTTGGGAACAATATGTACCGTGTTCCGAACGAGAGCTACCAGCCTTAATGTTGATGTTGGGAACGTACAAAATGTCGTGTAGAACATCAACATTGGCGTTCCGAACAATACGCGTTTCAATTCAACTATTACCTGGTCTTCCTCCAGTTTCAATCCAGATGTTCCTTCAGCAGTTTCCTTCTCTTCACCCGCTTCCTCTTCAACATTTCCACCAGCATTATTTACAGCTTCCCCATCTATTTTAACTCTTTTTTCACGATCCTTCAGAAAGTTGCTTTTTAAAATTACATCCTCCGCCTCTCTTCTACTTCTTTTGCTGCTTCTTGGACTCTCCCCTGTTTTATCTGCTTCCCCCTCTACTTCTTCTCCTTTTTCTCTACTTAAATCATCAGCCTCTACATTTTTTTTACCACCATCTTCCTCTTCCTTTTCGGCATCACCATCTTCCACTCCAGTCCTCAAAAAATCACTTTTTAACAGTTCATCAATACCGGCGTCATCTAAATCCACCCTTCTTTCACCCTCATCTGCAGCCCTCTCCAAATCCTCCCCACCTTTACTTAGATCATAACTTGGTGCTGGACTTTGGCTTTCCTCTTGTTTATCACCTTTGTTCCGTGGACCTGCTACTTCTCCTTGGCTACATTCGTCACTCTCCACAACTAATTTTCTTTTAGTGGGTTTAGTAGTTCTTGGGCGTTTAGGAGTAGGTTCTAAATCTGTTGGAGTACGTTCCGAATCTGAAGTACTAGGCTTGTCAAGTTTCTTCTTCGGCGAAGGGCCCTTTTTCTTAGAAATCGCCTTCTTGGGAGTCTTTGTAGGCTGCTTCTTCTGCTCATCTTCATCTTTATTTCTCGGTCTTAAATTTACCATTTTTCTGCAAAGCAAAACAAGGGGATACTAAATTTAGTTACAGAAGAAAAACATGAACATCCTATTAGATGTTTAGAACCTTCAGCAACTATGGTGTTCGGAACATCAAGACACATAACAACAATAACTTCAATTTGAAACTAAATAAAGCAGTGTTGGTTCCCAGAAAACCCTCAAAATTGTCACAATTTAACCAAAAAATGTAAACACCCTAAAAATTTCAGTTGAACATCGAAAATCTCCTTTGTAGTTCGGAACTACTTTACCCATTAAAACACATAATGCCATTCAATTTCAACACAATATTACACCTTTTGTACAAAAACAAACACTCAAATCATCTTTAATCACTGTCGACGAAAAAATTAAAATCTAAAACCAAGGTTCGACATTTACACCACAGTTTAAATGAGAACGACATAGTTTACCTTTTACAACTGATACTTTGTTGTATTTGCTGGTCGGATTCCTTGAAAACACAGAGAATTTGGAGTGAAAAAGGAGATGAAATGTGAAGTTGGTTGAAAGAAAAGCCACGCGGGGAAGGGGAAAGGGGTTAACTGAAGAGTGATGTTCCCAAGGTTTGAAATAATTATTATGTATGTTTTAAGAAATACCCTCAAGTTTTAAAAGTGTTAATTTGGTCCATGATTAGTGTTAATCAGACTTAGAAATAAAAGAAAATGGAAATGAAAAGCCGAGACCCTTTTCTGCCAAAAAAGAGTTGGGCGGTTCTGGAACGCCACTTCTCACCGAAAAGATTTACTATAGAGTAGAGGGCTTCCGTGACTCAATTTTTAGGCGTCGAGTTTTACTCTTGAATTCTTCATCTAGTGTCTGATACCCATTTTGCATCCGATTATTTCGACTTCGTGCAGATAAGTCCCATTATAGGGGTAAAGTGGTAGGGGGTCGAGTTATTTTTTTCATTGAGTTTCTCATCTAATGTTCGCTACCAGCTTTAGGTTCGATTAATCCGGATTTGTGCGGGAAGTCTTACTATAGAGTAAAATGCACCCTAATAAAGGCGAATTAATTTTCTAAATTTGAACCTAACCTTTAACTAGGAATAAATATCTACTTATCATTACCAGTGGCGTAAGCACCTTATAGGAAGGGGTGTCCCGTGACATCCCTTCGTCGAAACATTTTATTATGTATATGTATGTTAATATATGAAAAATCACAATATTTAGTACAAATAAAGAAAATGATACTATTTTAAATATCAAAGTTTCGAGATTTAGTGGTTAACCATCTTAAGAAAATTTAGAATGGTGAGGGTTTGGATCCCGATTGTGGCATAAATTATCTTATTTTATTAAAAGTTTTGAATATTCATCGCTTAAAGTATTAGACGTTAGTAGGAATTGAACCTACAATATTTTTCTAACTTAAGAAGTACATAATTACTTGTGCTAGACTCCCTTACTTATTAAACCTACAACTAGTGTTGGACACGCGCGTTGCGCGTTTAGTCTATCCGAGAACTTTTGAATTCCATAAGGAGTTATTAAATAATTAAGTAGTAAGTGAGTTCACTATTTTATGTTAAAAATAATAAAATAATTAAATGAGATATATTAATTTTTAGATGAGGGGGCAGTAGGTAATGTGTCATTGAGGATATTTTAGTAATCTAAATAATTAATGGGGGTATTTTAGTAATATGACTTAACATTAGGGGGTTTTTACTTTTATAATAGGCCCCATTTGGATAAGTTTAAAAAGCTACTTAAAAGTATATTTGTACTCCCTCCGTTCCAATTTATGTGGCAGCATTTCCTTATTCGTCTGTTCCGAAAAGAATGACAGCATTCTAAATTTGGTAACAATTTAACTTCAAAATTACAGTTTTGCCATTACTGAAATGATTTACAACCACACAAACATTATTGCCTTATTGTACACCACAAGTTTCAAAAGTCTTCCTTTATTTCTTAAACTTTGTGCCGAGTCAAACTATGACACATAAAATAGAACTGAGTGAGTACTTTTAAGTAAAAAGTGGGTGTTTGGTAACTAAAAAATAAAGTACTTATAAGCACTTTTGTGCTTAAAAAAAGCCAAAAGTAAGAAGTTAGGATTTACTAACTTCTTAAAATTTACTTATAAGTAACTTTTTACTTTTAAGTTAATTAAAATAAGCCCACTCAAACGGGGCCATAATATGATAATCAACAATAAACTTCTTTAAAAGTGACACTGCTTACAAAAAATCCTGTGTACGCCACTGATCACTACACTACAACATTTGATGGTTAGTGGTAAATTCTTTAGGATTTAACAGTGTAAAGGTATCGCTCCCAAGATCAAGTTGCTTATTTTGTTTTACAAGTTATCGAGTAAATTTTAAATTTTAAATAATCTGATTACAAAGATAAGATAATCACCCAGTTATTTAACTTTAGAACAATTTGATAAAGTAAATTTTAACTAATTTGATAACAATTATGGTGTCTCACTTTAGCTTTTTCAGTAATTTTTTTCCACGATTTGCTAATTCCTATTTGCATCATATAAGTTTAACTTTAACGAGTATCACATAAAATCTTCAATTTGCAGTTATTTAGTTTCATTCCTTATGTTTGCTCCTTTTAGAATTTGAATCTTGAATTGTTCGTACACATTGATTATTCATCATCGTACAAAAAAGAGGTCAATGGGATTATGCTGAAAGAAAACATACAATATGGTGCAAGCTGAAGAAGTCGTTGTTTGCAAGAACATGGACCAAATAAAACGATATGGTACAAACTCCAAAATAAAACGTAGAAGGATGCGAAAAACAAAAAAGAGGATATGCAAAATTAAAGAACTCCTGAGTTGAATATTCTTTTGAATTTAGTTTCTTGCTTTTGAAAACATACAGCTTTTCTGAAGATGATGCAATATTCTTCTTAATGTGCAAAAATGTACTTCCTACTTATTTAGCTTTTCATTGATTGTTTTGTAAGTACTTGACCAGTTGACCACATTACAAAAAGAATTTTTACACAAAAGTACAATTTTTAAAACTTAATTACCAAACATAGCAATATTTTAGTAAAATAACACTATATAGAGGAAAACACAAGTTAATTACAAATATAGCAAAAACATAGCAATATTTCCTATAACATACCAAACCCTTACATTCTTTCTCCTATTTCCTCACTATCACTTTTGCTCCTCCCATTTTCCCCTATTTTACTTTTCCTCCCACCATTTTCTCCAATTTCACTTTTACTCCTCATATTTCTCCCAATTTCACTTTTCTTCATCCCATCCTCACTGTATCTCGTTGTATCTCACCGTATCTCGATGTTTCTCAACTACCAACCACCTCGTATCTCGTTGTATCTTTCGTATCTTACTGTATCTGCACCGTATCTAACTATTTCTATACTGTTTCTACATCGTTTCAACAGTTTCTACAGCACTGTATCTAACAGTTTCTGCACCGTATCTAACAGTTTCTGCACTATATCTAACAGTTTCTGCACCATTTCAACTGTTTCTGCAGCACTGTATCTAACAGTTTCTGTACCGTTTCTACTGTTTCTGCAGCACTGTATCTAACAGTTTCTGCACCGTTTCTACTATTTCTGCAGCACTGTATCTAAATAGTTTCTTCACCGTATCTCACTGTATCTACGTTGTTTCAGCACTATTTCAGATTATTTCAACATCGTATCTAACTATTTCTCGACTGTATCAAGCTATTTATTGGTTGTTTCAACATTGTTTCATCCCGTTTGTGCGTTGTTTCTCACTGTTTCTAAGCTTTTTTCACCTTTTTAGTATTATTTCATATTATTTTTTATATTTTATTTCAAAATTTTTCACAAGCGGTTTCAGACTGTATCATATCGTTTCATCACCGTTTCAGACTATTTCTACTCCGTTTCAAACTGTATCATATTATTTCAATGTCATTTTAGACTGTTTCAATACCATTTCAGATTGTATCACAATATTTCAATACCGTTTCAAACTGTTTCAACACCATTTCAGACCGTTTCAATATTAAAAATATTTGATTCATTTCACAAAAATACACACATACTATTGTAAATTTTGCTTCAGAGAAAAACAAAAAAAATATCCATAAAATGGACAATTTTATATGAAAAGATTAAAATAAGTACACCTTTATCAATTTTTTAATACACGTGAGCTGCATCAGATACGGTTGAGTCATTAGGAGAAATTTCTTTCAATTGTTTATTCCATGTAGCTTGTCGAAAGAAGAATTACTGAGTAAAAGAAGGGCTAATAGTGTTTATCCTCTCTCATTGACGAACAACAAGGCAACAGAGGACTCATTCCAGGAACGAAAGGTAACCTGGTTGGCTTACAGACCTAACTAAAACAAAATTCTGTTTAACAGATTACGAGAAGAACCCAATGTCTGGTATCTTGTTCAAATCATCTCTTTATTGCATTCAGCAAGAATCATAATCCTGCTGGTAGGAGGTGGCTGACACCGTAGGGGTGATGGCGTTGAAGGTGGGGGTGGGGGTGGGGGTGGAGGTGATGGGCGGCGTCAGGGATGGGGGTTATATGTTTGGATCTGAGGACAAAAAAATGGGGTGGCGGCTGTATTTGTTTGGGGAGTGGAGAAAGTGATTTAGGGTTTTTAGGAGAGTAGGGTTTAAGTGTAATTATAAAAAATAAAATGTGTTTATTATTGTAAAAATGTGCTAAAAAAATATTGCTATGTCTGCTAATTTTAAAAATATCGTTATTTTTGTGTAATTAGAGGTGTATATTTGTATATATGTGTAAAAATCCTATTACAAAACTCCTTGTTTATGCCCGTTTTCATTTATAACTTTTCATAGTGTATACCACTTCTAATTAAAACTTGGGAGATTTACACAAATATACAACACTAGCATCATATTTACAAAAAATAACAATACTTTATAACTGTACACAATATAACAATAGTTTTTCACAATCCATATACAAATTTCAACAAAACCTACAATTTATGGTTTCATCTCCTTCTTCCTTACTTTTTCCCACCCAACACCCACCCAACACTGCCTGGAGGTGTTGCCACCACTCACCAGCGCCGGCCAGCCACTGCTGACCACCGGAAAGCCGCCGCCGCTGCCACCACCGAAAACTTTTTTTTTTTTTTGGATCTACAAGATGTAACATTCAAAAATACAAATATATACATTCCAAAACTTTAAAAATTTACTGTTTTGAAACTATACACAACCAAATATACACAAACATACAAAAGATATACACTACACATACACAAAAATACAAAAAAAACACAAATACAAATAACTATCCATTCTACACAAACATACAACAACATACACATATATACAAACACATACACATACAAAAAGGGGTGAATATAGACATTTATATATAAAATACAAAAATATACAAAGATAAATACGAATTTATATACAAAATACAAATATATACATAAACATACATATATATACACATAAAAAAGGAAAAAAAGAAAAAACAGAAAGGGAGCAGATCGGAAAAAACTCACCGGAAAAACACCAAAACACACGTATCAGGGCTGCTTGCCACCACAGTGCAGCAGCGCCGCCGCGAGGGGCAGGGCCGCTGCACTGCGGCGGCAGCAGCGCCGCAACAGAGACGGGGGGCAGAAGATCCGGCGAGGAACAGTGAGAGAGGGGAAGGGGGAGGGGCGGCGATGGGTGAGGGATAGTGGAGGAGGGAGAGAAGGAGAGAGAAGAGACGAAATTAGGGTTTAATGTTTGGGAGAGGGGAAATGATAAAATTGTTATGTGGGGGTAATTAGGGAAAAGTATCGTTAGGTATTTTAAATATTCAAAAAGTATCGTTATGTTTTGTAATTAAACTATTAGGGTAGTCATGTGGTGTAAATTTTCTTTAAACTAAAAGAATTTCAGAACTCATTAATTCCGCTCCTTGTATAATAATTGAAAATACACGAGTTTTCTTTCCTCCTCATCACAGGCACACTAATTTATGGCTTCCCCTTCAAGTTGCCTATATTGACATCGTACACAGTTCTTTTGTTGGTAATCTTAACACACAATTGTTACCAACGAAAAAAGATCTCTATCACATTTCTTCTGAAAAATGGTTGTCCTTCAAGTCACACTATTTTGACAAATATGTCAAGGATCAATGGCATTAGACTTTGACCTCCTAAAATCTTTGGTCCTGCGAGATTGTTCACCTGATAATGATTTACTTCCATCCGATGGATGTTTCATTTGTTGCTGCAGCCTCATAGATGATTTTCCAGAAGTCTTGTGATCAGCAACCTCAAACATCTGATTCAGTGATCCTTCTATGTACTCAGGTGAAGGATATGACTTGACATGTAAACAAGACGCGAAATTTTCCAGGAATTCAGTATATGTAGGCACAATAAGCTTCACAGTAGCCTCTCTCATTTGTTCTCTCAAGTCTGCATCAGGGATGTGATAAAAGCTTTTATGCCTTTGAGTAATGTCATTGAATCCTTTGGTGAACGCCTCCATTTTCCCTCGTACCATGGCTGTAAGTCCGTCATTGTCAACTCTCTTAAGTTCCTCTTTGTCTAGCAGCCTCACCAGAGGCCCCCAAGCTTGTTTCTGATATGAATAAGCTGATTCTTCAGCCACTATTTTGAATGTTTTCTTCATATACTGTTCTTCCATGAGCTTCCCGAGTTCTGTACTTCTAGTCCTCATGTAAATGTACCAATAAGTGTTCATGACAAACACGTGAGGCAATACTTTGTCTTTATACCTCAATCTTTTAGACTCAACATTCCTCCTGATGGCGTCCATGATGTTGAACATGGCATCTTTGAGCAAGTTTTCATCCGTTTCGGGTGTTGAAAGTACACCAGCTTTCCATATTTGCTCAGTCCTGAGGACTTTGATCATTGTCACGCTATAGGCATCCGTTAGAAGGTATTTGAGATAGTTAATTGCATAACGAACAAGTTTTGGAACTGAACCATCTTGAGGGGGAAGAACATCTTGGTTAGCCTCAATTTGAAGGCCAAGCTCAAAGAAGACTTTGGTGGAGGAATGTACAAGCAGTTTCTCCAGTTCTCTGTATCGCGAACAGATATCAGCACCAGATTCACCGGCGAAAATCTCTGAGAACTCGGGTTTTAGCCTTTCCAATGATTCAAACATGTCTAAGAGCTTGAACAACTTTTGAGGTTCTTTTTTGCTTCTTGCAACCCCTTCCCCGAATCGAAAGAAGACAGCCATTATCTTGTCAGCAATCTTGACAAAACACTCGGGCCAAATTACTCCATCCATTATTGTGCCTAAAACTTGGCAGCAGAGTTTCTTTTCTGATACAAATACATTCTTGATAGCAAGTTCAAAGTGTTGGATCCAAAGGGATATAGCTGTCTCTAGGCTCTCCCATTCCATCTCATCAATTTCTTCTGGACTGTATGTTTTTAGGTACTCAGGGTTCAGTCTCACTAATGCTTTGGCTGCTCTTCTATACCTCACCTGTTGGATGAAGAGAAACCATAATCATTATCAGTATCAATACACAAAGTCTTGAGCAAATGAGCTGTTGGAATGAAATTCTAAGAACCATCATAAATGTTCCTTTTCTTCATTCATTCTTGGCGAAACAATCTAATATAATGTAAGAGTACCTGATATAAACCTAATTATTCAGTAAATCAGGAAAAGTTCCCATTAACTTCCCTTTTCTCAGTTCATGTTATCTTGAAACAATCCAAGATAGCATCTCTGTTTGAAGATGAAATTTATTCAGCCTAAAATGGTGATTTAATTAATTCTACCGAAGCAGCAGATTTGCAAGACTCAAGTCCTTTCATCTTTCCCAGTCTTGTGTATCCTGTCCTCTAGGAAAAATTAAGATTTGACAATGTTGATCGGCACGAGTTGGTCAAGAATCAGGTTTAGTAGTGTAAGCATTTAGCACAACAATGATCAATGATTAATTTAGCTTAACATTTATTGTTTGCGGATGGTATCTATTCAAAATGGGGATTGAATCTAGTTCCTTTATTGTATCAAGAAAAGAACATGGTTGATAAGTAAGTTTAATGATGTTAGCCTTATATAATAGCACTCACAAGCCAGTAGTCACCATCATTAATAAACACAAATAAAGCTTAATCAGGGTTAAGTATCATCTAATAAATAAAGACATGTTACTACAAGTTTAAGTGTGATTTTAGGGGTATTGAGTCATACAGACATCGATGATCTTGGACATAATACATGTATAATATCAATGATTCTGTGCTACAAACAAAGAGTTTTTGTTACGTTGACCTATTAACAACATGTAAATATTCCTAACAAGCCTGATATGATAACTTGGTAATACAAAAAACTATAACATGTTAAATTGTACTGATAGTGTAAACAATCTATCCGATGCGAGTGTATTTAACTTAAATCCAGAAAAAAAGTGATACATGCTCTTACCTTCACAAAGATATCAATACATATGTCAAGACAGTCATTTGCAGCCAGGGTCTCAGAGATTTTTGTAAGCACTTCAACCTCTAATTCACTTCCCAAATCTTTAGGCACCATATCAACAGCAACATCATGATCTTGATCATCACCATCATCAACTTTTGCCTCCATAATAAAATTCCTATGCCTCATCTTATTCAACAAACTCTCATATTCATCTTGCAAATTCAACAAAGCATCATCAAGTAGCCCGTCAAATCTCATAGCATCAACTTCAGTTTCACAAAGAGCTTTAAGGGTAATCAGAGTTTCCCTCAATCGATGTGTCCTGAATTGATCAGTAGCTTTTGTCCTGCTTAAAAACTCCACCACTTCTTGCAACTTCTGAATAGCTGGTTCACACTCTTTGGTAATAGAATGAATTGCCTCATTCAAATTATCCACTGTGTCCACATACTTAATCAACTTCTTTAGCCTCTTGTTTGATGATTTCTCATTAGCTAAATTAGAAGCAAGATCAAGAACTCTACGTTGAAGGGATTCGGAAAGTTTGAAACTATCAAGAAGTGCAAGAGCTGGAGAAATTGCTCTATTGATTCTTGTATCAAGTGCCTTATTAGCTATTGAAAGAGATTGTAATGGTGCTATTCTTCTTGAAGCAATTGCTAAACTTTCTTGCATACCATCAAATTTCTCGTCCATTTCAGCTAAGTTTGTTTCAACATTGTATGAGACTTGAAGAAGGTTCTTGAGATCAGAACAAGCTTCTTGAAGTTTAACAAGTATTTGATCATCTTCTTTTAATGACATTTTTTAGTGATTGAATTGAGTTTGTTTTTGCTGATTCTTGATGTGTAAGGTGTGTGTTGTGAAGAGTAATATTTGGAACAATGAGGGAATCAAAATGGTCACAAAAAGAATAAGAAGACAAAAGAAACGTTACTATGACTAAGTCTCGATGAGAACGAAAGAACCAAATGGCAATGAGCAGGATGATACAAATGACAAAAGTGACATAATTTGGACATTCCTAATAGAATTTGCCGTTCAATCATATGTCCTAGGCCTTGGCTTGTACGTGGGAACTGAAGCTTTTGATGACGTTTTGTAGTACTTTTTGTTCAAACAATGTTACATTGTAAAAATGTTTGGTGATGATTATAGAAGAATATTGGTTTTGTTTTACTGATCAATAGGGAAACAAAGTACTTTATCCATAGGAAACTTAAGTGTAGGGTGTCATATTTTGAAATCCGCACACCAGCTAGAAACAGTAAAATTACACAATTATTTTTTCACATTAAAAAAATTGAACTGGTATATGTAAATTGCTCAAAACAAAGATAACGAAAATGTCAAATTCGTAGGGCTGAATTATAACGTGTTTGCACTTTGATCTCCATAAATTTAACCTCCACAGATTTAAAAAAATTACCGTGTAACAATTTTAAGCTCCAATAGATTAAATAAATGACAAGTAACAATATGAAACAAAAAATAATAATTACTGAATAAAGTTGTTACTGTAATCAATTCTGTTTACCAAGTAATGACACAAAATTCAGTTATTTTAACATGAACATTTGCTATTATAGTGGATACAATTCAATGTCTATACATGAAATTACCGTACCTGTTATTGGTTTTTGTTATTCTAGATTAACTGTGTAAAAAAGCAAACTAGAATAATGTGTATGGTAGCATATGAGTGACCAAGATCTTCTTAAGAAGTCTAAATCTGACAAGGAAATGAATGATAAATGAACAAATCTATTTAATTTGCACACGAAGAACAGAAGAAGGTAATATAGCCGATGTGCGTCACTATTTTGCAATACGATTATCAGCTTCTTGTTTGAAAAAGCTACGATAGCTTAGCCTGGTTTGTTATACATTCTCTTGTTTTTATTTGTGTTGAGGTGCAGCCAGAATTTTTTTTAAGAATGTTCAAGCTGCAAAAAAATCTTTAAAATGTATAAGATGAGATTTGATCTCGGGTTGTTTAGCTAAATTTGACCACCCTACACCACTAGACTAACACTATTAGTTATGTCAAGGGTATTCAAAATATAATATTTAGTCATAAATAGTTAAATTTAACCCACGTACACGGTATAATTTTTCGGCGAAGGGTGGTCAGGTGACCACCCTGGCCACAATGTGGCTCCGCCACTGGCTGAGGTGATTGTTTTGAAGACTGACAAACTAAGGACCTGGTATGAACCTAGTCTTTCTAAGAAGACATGATTGACTGATCGAAAAAATTACAAGGTGCAAATCCACACAGAACTAGGAAAGGTGGCGCGTGCATGTTGACTTATCGTAGTCAGCAAAAGAAGTTGTGTCGAGGCTGTTTCTATGAAGTGTGAACAAGAGTTGGTGCTAAACAAGGAGTATACCACTGGAGTATTCCTGTGCGGTGTAGGTTAGGCGGACCGCCCTTCTGTTTGCAGCCAACTGCTCAGTGTCGCAGATTTTCTCAACTCTCTGTACCAACCGGCGGTGTCGCCTATCATTCTACAGGGCCGCCGGATGAATTCCGCATAAATATAGGCGGGCAGCCCTTCTGAGTTGCTGGTTGTATTGAACTTCCCTTCCTTTGGTGGATGGCTGGCATTTCTAGCCTCTCGTTCAGCGATGCTCCCTTTGCACTGCTGCCTTGTTTTCATGTTTCTCACTTTTATAGTCAAAGCACACTTGAATTTGCTCTTTTGTACATTTTCTTCGGCTTTGTATGTAAATTCTCTTAAAAACCTGAAACATGAAGATTAACATAAGATTCATTCAAATAACATCATAAAAATTGCTAAAAGCTATTCGGAGTGAGTTATAATTAAGCACAAAATACCAACATATCAAAAACCCAGGTTATTTTTCCAATTCCTTAGTAGCTTCAGCAGAACTAGGTCCTTCACATATAGGACCACTCAGCACAGCCTCCACTAGTACCTTCTTTACAGGAGCAGTCTCTGAACTAGGTCCGTCGACTGGGCCTCTTTAAGACTATACTGAATCCTCCTCTCTCCATCTCTCCAACACGTTTTCAACAACGCTCAACCCCACCATTTTGTCTGTAACTTTGGGTACATGAAATCCAACCCCAAGTTCAAAAGTTTTTAAGGCAACATGTACTTCTCCCTCTACCACTTTCCCCCTATCAGTTGTACTATCAGGCTCTACAGATTTAACAATCTCATCCATACCTTTAACTAAAGCCTCTGTACTAACCTTTTCAGGACTATTAACTGAAACAAGAGCAGTAGAACTGACTTGATTTTGCAACGGTAACTGAATCAACACCTTGATTTTGCATCGGAAACCACCGGAGTCGATGCCGGGACAGAGGGTTTTGCGGCGGTTTTCTTGGAAATCTTCTTTCTAACTTTCTTCTGAATTTTCAGGCGTGCCCTAGCTAGTCTTTCAGCAATAGTAGAGGCAGTGGGTTTGAGAGAGGAATCTTTAGAGGTGTGAGTTTCTAAGGTTTTAGCCAGAGAGGCAGATGATGATTGTTCTTGAGACATGGTGAAGAATTTTTCTGGAAGTAGGTTTAGTGAAAAGAAGGGTTTTCTTGTTTTGAACTTGAGAGAGAGAAATAGAGAGAATGTAGTAGATGTTTTCTTTGTTTTAGATGAATAATGGAAGGAGAGATGGTGAAGAGATGTTCAAGTTGATCTAGGAAACAGCCGGTAATGATGGCAACTTAAAAGTGGAACACCTTTTAGAGTTACTTGGGAAACCGGGAAAGCTTTGGATGTGACGGTTATGTGATGTAACCGAAAAAATAATTTTCCTATGAAATTGGGTGGTTACACAAACATAGAAGGTTTTCTTGATGCACTTTCAAGAACAATCAATTCTAGTCATAGTACTTAACATATATAGCTATATAGATGTACCTGGACATGGTTCCTCATGCTTACAGTGGTTCCTTCTACTTCCTTATTTGGTTCTTCCCTGGAAACTCATTAGAACACTCAACTAGCACTTAGTTGAACAAGTATACTTAATAAAGTACAGAGACAGACTGGACTGTAACAACTTAAAATTTCAAACAGAACACTTAACTAGCCAAACCTTGGGGATCAAGTGCTGGGTCATCCATGTATTTTGGTCATCCCTAACTCCAACCTGTTCCTCTCAAATTGAACTTTATTCAAGGCTTTGGTGAAGATGTCAACAATTTGATCCTCAGTCCTGCAAGAATTCATGGTGATTAGACCCTTTTCAACATTATCTCTGAGAAAATGATGTCTAATATCAATGTGCTTGGTCCTTTTATGTTGGACTGGGTTCTTGGCAATGCTCACAGCACTTGTGTTATCACAGAAAATAGGCATGGCTCCACATTTAATTCCAAAGCCCTCCAACTATTGTTTGATCCACAGCAACTGAGAACAACAGGATGCAGCTGCTAAATACTCAGCTTCTGCAATAGACAAGGCTACTGAGTTCTGCTTCTTTGTAGCCCAAGAAACTAGGCAAGGACTAAGGAAATGTATCATCCCTGAAGTGCTTTTTCTATCCACCAGATGACCTGCATAATCAACATCAGCAAAACCAATCAATTAAAAAGTACCACCCCTGGGGTACCATAGACATAAATCTTGAGTTCCTTTTAAGTATCTCAGAATTCTCTTCACAGCTGTTAGATGTGATTCCTTTGGCTTGGACTGAAATCTAGCACACAGTCCCACATTGTACACAATATCAGGTCGACTAGCTGTGAGATAGAGGAGTGAACCTATAATTCCTCTATACTTATCAAGTTTGTATACATAATCATGAAATTCACTGTTCAAGAAACGTGGAGGCTGCACCACATAAACTGCTTCATTTAGGTATCCATTCGAGAATGCACTCTTCACATCCATCTGATATAATGTGAACTCCATATATGTAGCAAAGGCAATCAACATTCTTATGGCTTCCATCCTAGCTACTGATGCAAAGGTCTCATCATAATCAATTCCTTCTTCTTGACTGTAGCCTTGGACTACTGGTCTAGCTTTGTTCCTTGTCATTATGCCATGTTCATCCAGTTATTCCTCAACACCCATTTAGTTCCAATGATTGATCTGTCATTTGGTTTTGGAACTAGATGCCATACTTTGCTTCTCTCAAACTGATGAAGTTCATCCTGCATAGTTAAGACCTAGTCTGGATCTTCCAAGGCTTCTTTTACATTCTTCGGTTCCATAGATGATAGGAAGGCAAAGAATGTACAAATATTTTTTAGGGCAGATCTAGTCATTATCCCAGTATCTAACTCAGATAATACATTCTTCAGAGGGTGTGAGCTTTGACGTTTCCATGGTCGAGGTTGTATGTGGTGAGAAGAATCTTCAGCGTCAGCTTGAGTGGGTTCTTCTTGATCATTTGATTCATCTTCCTTATTTGCTGTTCCCCCTGCCATATTGACTCCTTGTTCCCCCTGAGTTAGATTTCCATCTTCTTCATAAGGTTCCACCTTTTCTTCTGAGTTCTCAGAGTTACCTGCAGAATCTTCTCGAGCACGACCAATGGTCTGATCATCTCCTTTCTTTTCAGCAATTGCCTTGTCTGACTCGTCAAACACCACATGCATGCTCTCTTCTACCGTTTGAGTCCTTTTGTTGAACACTTTGTATGCCTTGTTTTTGGTAGAATAACCAAGAAAGATTGCCTCATCACTTCTTGCATCAAATTTTTCCAATGGTTCCTTGTCGTTGTTGTGGACAAAGCATTTACACCCAAAAGGCCTCAGGTGTGCAATATTCAGTTTTCTTCCTCTGAGAAGTTCATAAGGGGTTTTGTCAAGAATGGCCCTTATGGAACGCCTGTTTAGCAAGTAACATGCAGTGTTTATAGCTTCAGCCCAAAACTTTCTTTCAAGACCACTTAATAGCAGCATGGTTCTTGTCATATCCTCCAGAGACCTGTTATTCCTTTCAACTACTCCATTTTGCTGTGGAGTTCTTGGTGCAGAGAAATTATGATCAACACTATGTTTCATACAATACTCAGAGAATTTTGCATTTTCGAACTCAGTGCCGTGGTCAGATATGATACTGATCAATTCCAGGCTCAACCTTTTCTGCACAACTCCAGCCCAGTCCTTGAAGCTATCGAAAGCTTCATCTTTAGATGCAAGGAACAAAGTCCATATATACCTTGAGTAATCATCAACAATCACGAACACGAACCTCTTTCCTCCTCTGCTTCTGACTCTCATGGATCTGCATAGATCCATATATATCAGCTCCAGTCACTTTGATGTACTCACCACCTTTTTGGATTTAAAGGATGATCTCACGTGTTTCCCCCTAACACAAGCATTACACATCTTGATGTCTTCAAATTTCTTACTTGGCAACCCACGACAACAAGTTCCTTCGATGCTAACTTGTTGAGCTGTGACAGACTAGAATGTCCCATCCTTTTGTGTGGATATTCAAGCATGATAAATTATTCTCAGGAAGTGATCCCAGTGATGCTTTGTACACATTAATCACCCTTTTTTCCTTTCATGCCAATTTCTCCACTCTGTAGGTTCTTCACAGCCTGCAGATTAGAAGCTAACTTTATTTCCTCTGTCACATAGTTGAGAGATATTTAGCAAATTGTGTATGAGACCATCAACACAATATATATTTTTAATTGCATGATATAAGGATCTCCCAACTTTTCCAATTCCCACAATCTGACCACTCTTTTCTCTACCAAGGCTACACTGCCTCCTTGAAATGCTGCAAGTGAGAGAAAGTTCCTTCTGTCTCCAGTCATGTGCCTTGAACAACCACTACCAAGAATCCAGCTTGGGTTGTTCACTCTCACTCCAGCATGCAAAACAACTCAAGGGTTACATTTAGGAACCCATACAAGCTTGGGTCCCTTTTTATGAGAAAATGGATGAATCAAATCTTTCTTAGCCCATTCAGGTTAAGCAATCCTCTTATTGTTTTGTCTCTGCCTTGCTTGCAGCCATGCACCTTTGTCTGTAATGTCTAGTTTTGCCACAGAAGGTGCACATCATGTTACAGGGCAAACTCACATATTTACTCTTTGAATTATATGGAGGCAAAGGTTTCTTGAATCCTAGCCCTCGTTTTTCTTTATTCTAGTTTTCAAGAACCCAGTTCATTGCCTCAGAGGATTTGTTCCATTTTGTTAATCTGGTAAGCTCATAATCAACTTTTTCAACCTTTTGTTTGAGAATTCTATTTTTCTCAGTTTCCTAATATAGGATCTCATTTGTTCTCTTGAGATCATCTTTAAGAAAGGTTTGAACTTCACTGATTACTTGTTTACTATTAAAGTTTTTCTTTAACTGATTTAATTCAATTTAAAGTTCTGAGATCTTAGAGTTTGACACAAGAGCCTGCCCTTTTAGAAGAGCATTAATTTCTTCAAATTCAACATTTAGCTCTTGAAAGCTCTTGCATCTAGCTCTTAGATCACTTATATCATCAGTTAGTTTGTCTTTCTCAGCTTTTACTTTTTCATAACCTTCAATTAAGGTGGCAGTTATTCGAATCAGATTTTCAGTTGAGTATGTGTGCAAATTTTCTTTTAGTTCAGAAAGACAAACCTCATCTGAATGAGCAGCTTCTTCTCCATCAGTTGCCATGAGAGCTAATTCCTTCTTTTGGTCATCTTCAGTGTAGATCTCTTTCAAATTCTTCCAAATCTCTTTTTTAGATTTGTACTCCAACACCTTTGCTAGTACATCAGTCGTCATCCCATTTTTCAAGTACAACACAGCTTTGGCATTTGCTTGCAGCCAATCCAAATCTTGAGGATCGAGTTCTTCTACCAGCTTTGGGACAAAGGATCCATTTGCTACTCTCTTCACAGGTACATGAGGTCCTCGTTTCACAATCAACCAGAGACTGTAGTCCATCTCTTGAAGGAAGACTTTCAATTGTTTCCTCCACCTTTTATAACTTGTTCCATTAAACACATGTGGCTTAAAAGGATATCTTCCTCCTCTGAACTCCAGTGGATCTTCTCCATCTGAGACTCATCCTTAGATTCCTTTTCTTCACCAGACTCACTGTCAGTTGGTCCCCATGTAGCGTAGACGGCTTCCTTCTTCTTTCTGCTATGAAGTTTGGCGGTCGTATGAATTTATTCTTGTCTTTATCATTATCTTTTGACACCTCTTTCTCCTTCTCCTTCTCCTTTGTAGCTCTATTCTTCATCCACTCAACTTCCCACATTGAGCAATCCATGACTGCATGGTCCTTCTTGAAGCACTTAAAACACCCTGAGTAATCTGGATTGTCGAGTATGTTCTTTCTGCCAGTGTTTTCTTTGTTGTTCCTTTTGAACCCCTTGAACTTTCCAGATCAAACTTCTTCCTTAAAGCACTGACCATAGCTGCTTCAACCGATTGCAAATCAACGTGCTCCTCAGATTCCTCAGTTGCTTCAAGTGGAAGAGTCTTTTCCTTCTTGGGCAATGGTTTACTCTTTGATTTCTTCATCATTTCATGTTTTTTCAGGCTTCCAACCAGTTCTTCAAGCTTGATAGACCTAAGAGGTTTGGACTCAATAATAGCAGTCATTTTGGGTTCCCAGACATCAGGAAGTACATTCAGAACCTTGTCCACCATTTAAACTTCCGGTAGTTCCATATCTAGAGACCCCATCTCATTTGTGATAATGGCCAGCCTTGTCATCATGTCTTGTATTGACTCATTCTCTCCCATAGTGAACAACTCAAATTGTCTTTTCAAAATTCTTCTTTTGGAGTCCTTGACTTCAGTCGTTCCTTCATGCGCAACTTCCAGGGCATCCCAAATTTCTTTTACCGTCTTGTAGGATGAGACCCTATTGAACTCTTCTGGACCAAGCCCATAGATTACCAATCGTTTGGCTTTGTGATTCTTTTCAATCATCTTGTAGTCAGTCTCATTGAAATTCTCTTTTGTTTTGCGTTCTTCTCGAGCAACAGCTCCTTCAGCAACAATTTTAGTTGGTATCAAATTTCCTTCAGAAACAATCAACCAGAGTTGATAATCTTCCGTACAAATATAGTTCTCCATTCTGCTTTTCCACCAAGCGTAGTATTGCCCATTAAACTGTGGTAGCCTCAGAACAAGCTGTCCTTCAGTAATGGCAGGTGGTGCACTCATGATTAGATCCTTCTTAAGGTGTTAACCTTATAACGAGAAGACCTGCTCTGATGCCACTTGTTATTATTTAAGCACCTCTTAAGGATACTAGAAGGGGGGAGTTGAATAGTGTCCACCGATTTTCATCGAAGAACCTAACTCTTACCAGAAAGAATCTTATTCTGAATACAACGTCTTCCACAAAAAACACAATCACCCACACAAATAGTAAACTAAGGGACACAGTATTTTTACGTGGAAAACTCCTTGCTCAAGAGAGGAAAATCACGACCCACACTCTGGGATTTTGAAACCAATTCACTAACACAAAAGAGCAAGTTTTTTATTACAAACTCTATAACCAAGGGGCTACACTCTAGACCCTAAACACTCAACAAAGCTAAATTCTAACTTCACAAAATAATTGCTCAAAGTTCACCTATTTCAATTACTTCTAAACTATGCAGGTAGGTAAAACTAATACAACTCAGAACATATGACAACTCTAATAAAGAACCTATTAAGATTTACTACTTAAGCTATGAGTTCTTCAATGGTTGTCTTCACCAGTTAAGTCACCTTTGAAAGTTATTGGTGATGTTTGGCATTTTGTGCCAACGTTTCCCTAATATTACCGCATGTTTGAGCTTGTTATTCGCTCGTTTTATAGTTTATGAATGTGATTTTTCACTAATTTCATGTCGTGCGTGTGTAGGTTGTTACGCAGTGCATTTAGAGCTTTTAGGAGCGTGATTGAGAAAGGAATGATTGGAAAGTGATTGAGGATTGGATTGAGCACACGAGGGCACGACACGAGGCGAGTTGCGGAGCAAGGAAGAGCTGAATTTTGCCTGGCGCTTTGGGGCACGTGGCGCGCCACTTATAGCGCCCAGTGCCTGGCGCGTTTTCCCACGTGGGGTGCCCCAAAGGCGCTCAAAGTTCGACGTTCACTGGTTGTTTCAGCGCGATCGTGGGCGCGGGGCGCCCGTTATAGCGCCCCTGGAGCGTATTTTGACTTCCTATTTCGTGCAGGCTTAGGTCTAACTTATTACCAGGCCTTTGTAAACCTTATAAATACTATTTTACTTAGTTTTTGAGAGGAGTTGTTACTTTGGAGCAATTTGAGAGCACCATACTTCATTGAACAAGAGTTTATTCCTAATCTTTCATCTATTACATCATTTACATCATTATTTCATCAAATCTTCACCTTGTGATTATGAATATGCGTGGCTAAATATTACGTTCTAGGGTTAGAGTATTACATGAAAGTTGATTGTTTGAAGATTGATTCCCGTTAATTGAATCCCATAACGGGTTGCTTATTATTTCTTGATTTAACTTGTATAATTATTAGAGCTCGATAATTATGCATTATCTATGGTTTTTAGATTGAACTCGAAAGAGGGAATTTAATTACGTAATAAGAAAGAATAGAACTAGTTTGTGAACCCGGGCATCGGGGAACCAATTTGTGAGTAGGATAGACATATACTTGCTCGCCTAGTTTAACTCATTACAGAATTCGTTAATGCGTGCATGTGATTTAACCCATAGACATATAGGGATTGAAGTAGCTTGCATAGACTGTGAAGAACTGAAAGGTTTTCACAGTTACATTTACTCTGTCAGTTAGTAACTCGGGATTTAAGAAGTGGAATCAATTGGAAAACTCAACTGGATTGTTCGTAACTCTGACCCTGGACCGTCCTCTTAATATTGTTAACAACCAAAATTTGCACCATTGCTTGACTACACTTCTAGCACTTTAATTACTGCTTTTTAGTTATTAAAACTCTCACCATCAAAGAAAAATATCCCTGAATAGCTTGTTTAGAAATTGTTTGTTAAGTATTAGTCTGCATAGTTCTCGTGGAAACGATACTCGATTTATCACTTTATTACTTGTCGACCACGTATACTTGCGTGTGCATTGGGAGCAACAAGTTTTTGGCGCCGTTGCCGGGGACTAATTACTGACTAATTTCTTTTTGAACGATTACTTAATTTCTATTCAGGTTTAATTTTTTGTTGAGTTTCTTGTGCTATTTCAGGCTATAGGTCTTGCATGCAAAGGAATAGAAAGGACGAACCACTCGCACCTTTTGATCCCGAGCCTGAAAGAACCTTGAGAAGGGTAAGAAGAGAGGCAAGAGATCGAAAAGCACTAGCAATCGTACTTGCTTCCTTACCTATTGAAATGGCAGAAGAACGAGCAGTTGTAGTGCGAGATGTTGCTCTTACTAGCCTGGGAGGAGTAGCGTCAAGTATTGTGAAGCCCGCTATTACCAGGCACTTTGAGATCAAGCCCGGCATGATTCAGTTGCTGCATGTGACGGGGCAATATGCTGGATTACTTCATGAGGATCCGCAGCAACACATTCAGAATTTCCTGGAGATCAGTGATACTTATACACCAGCGGGTGTTCCTACTGATTATGTTCGCTTGACTTTGTTCCCGTTTTCACTAATTGGGACAGCAAGGAAGTGGTTAAAGGCTGAAAAGCCTTGGTCTATCACTACTTGGGAGGATTTGGCTAAGAAATTCTTGGCTATATTTTATCCGTCTGCCAAGACAGCCCGGCTGAGGAGTGAAATCATGTCCTTCAGACAGATAGAAGGAGAATCGTTGTATTCAGCCTGGGAGAGATTTAAGGCTCTATTGAGAGATTGTCCACACCAAAACCAATCCAATGAGGTTATTGCACACACTTTTGTTGAGGGGTTGAACCTAAGATCGTGGTAGATGCTGCTGCTGGAGGCCAAGTATTGGCCTTAAATTTTGATCAGATTTATGATTTACTTGACAAGTTTTTGCAGAGCAATCCTGATTGGCAGGGTGTTGGCAGAGCTACTACGCAGAAATCTACTGGGATACTTCAATTGGATGCAGTATCAGAGCTAAGGGAGAAAATGGATGCTATTTCCAATCAAATCAGCAAGCTAACTCTGCCGCAGGCTAAACCACCAGCAGCTCCAGTGCAGCAACTTCAAGTCTTTTGTGAGGTTTGTGGAGTGGATCATACTACTGAAGTCTGTCCATCTAACCCAGAGTCAGTGTATTTTATGGGTAATCAGAACAAGTCACAGGGTCAGAATCGCAATCAATATGGTAATAGCTATAATACTGGTTGGCGTAATCATCCAAATTTTTCTTGGAGGGATAACCGTGAGCAGCCTCAAGGCAATGAGAGATCCCAAAATACACCACAGCAGGGGTCACAGTCACAGAATTAGCCACAGCAGTCTAGTGCAGTTGAAGATATGCTTAGGAAAATTCTTGCAGGGTAGCAAAAGCACATGGATGATTCAGCATCTCAAGCACAAACAATTAAAGATTTGAGTAATGCTCAGAAAGATCTTGAGAGACAATTGGGGCAGCTAGCTGGAGCACAAAATAACAGACCTCGGGGTGCTTTACCGAGTGATACAGAGAAAAATCCTAAAGAATTTGTGCAAGCAGTTACTTTGAGGAATGGAAGAGCTCTAGAAGAAGTTCCCCTAAAGCCAAAGAAGCCTGTTGGTGAGTTAGAGCCCAATGCTGATAGGGAAGTGGAGAAAGAAGTAGAGAAAGTGATAGCAAAGCAGCCCGAGTCTGCTATTGTGAGACCACCACCACCTTTCCCTCAGAGACTTCAGAAGCAGAAAGTTGATGCAGCATGCAAGAAATTCTTGGAGATATTGAGTCAGATTCAGGTAAATATTCCTTTAGTGGAGCTTTTGCGGGATGTTCCCAAATATGCTAAATACATCAAGGATATTGTTGCTAACAAGAGAAGACTGACTGAGTTTGAGACAGTTGTACTCACTGATGAGTGTAGTTCCAGAGTTAGAAGCAAGCTTCCTCAGAAATTAAAGGATCCTGGCAGTTTTACTATTCCCTTGAAAATTGGGGAACATGATGTTGGGCGAGCTTTATGTGATTTGGGTGCTAGTGTAAATTTAATGCCTTCTTCAGTTTTCAGGAAGCTAGGCCTGGGTGAACCACGACCTACTACTGTAACTCTGCAGCTGGCTGATAGATCATTGACATGCCCCGAGGGGATTATTGAGGATGTGCTTGTACAAGTGGGTCAGTTTATATTACCTGTTGATTTTATTATTCTTGATTATGAAGCTGATCCTGAGGTTCCTCTCATATTGGGAAGATGATTTTTGGCTACTGCTGATGCTGTTATTAGAGTTAGAGCTGGATAGATGATCATGAAGGTAAATGAGGAAGAAGCTGTGTTTAATGTGTTCAGAGCTACCCAGCTTCCTTCTCATTATGAAGTTTTGTCCATGGTAAAAGTGGTAGATGATGAGTTGACTGCTGATGAGAGGTCATTCTTGGCTTCTAATGTTGATTCTTTAGAAAGGGCACTCTTATGTGATGATGATGATATCATGAAGGATGATGATATTGAAAAATATTTGGAGGTTCTTAATATGCAGAGTAGATTCATCCCAGGATGGAAGAAATTTGAGGAGCTTGATAGACCGTTGACCTTAACTCATGCTAAACCGTCTATTGAGAGGGCTCCTACTCTTGAGCTCAAACCTTTACCCGCGCATTTACGTTATGCTTATTTGGGTGAAGGTAATACCTTGCCCGTGATCCTTTCTTTTTTGTTGTCTGAGGTGCAGGTTGAAAAGGTGTTGAGGGTATTGCGAGAGCGCAAGAGAGCTATTGGCTGGACTATTGCTGATATTAGAGGGATTAGTCCTTCTTTCTGCATGCATAAAATTCTCTTGGAAGAAGACCACAAGCCGTCCATAGAGCAGCAGAGGAGACTAAATCCAATTATGAAGGAGGTGGTGAAGAAAGAAATTTTCAAGTGGCTGGATGCTGGTATTATTTTCTTACCTCTGACAACAAGTGGGTGAGTCCAGTGCAATGTGTTCCTAAGAAGGGGGGCATGACAGTGGTGAAGAATGAGCATAATGAGTTGATTCCTACAAGAACAGTTACAGGGTGGAGAATTTGCATTGATTATAGGAAGCTGAACAAGGCCACCAGGAAAGATCACTTCCCACTCCCTTTTATTGATCAGATGCTGGATAGACTTGCAGGGCACGAGTATTACTGTTTCTTGGATGGGTATTCGGGCTACAATCAAATTGTGATAGCTCTTGAAGACCAAGAGAAGACTACTTTTACTTGTCCATATGGCACCTATGCATTTAGGAGGATGCCATTTGGGTTATGTAATGCCCCGGGGACTTTTCAGCGGTGCATGATGGCTATTTTCACCGACATGGTGGAAAAATTTGTGGAGGTATTCATGGATGATTTCGCAGTGGTTGGTGACTCTTTTGATGAATGTTTGAAAAATCTTGATGCTGTGCTGAGCCGTTGTGAAGAAAAAAATCTGGTGCTGAATTGGGAAAAATGTCACTTTATGGTTCAAGAAGGCATAGTACTTGGGCACAAGGTGTCAAAGTAAGGGATCGAGGTTGATAAAGCGAAGATTGAGGCTATTGAGAAATTACCACCACCTATCTCTGTTAAGGGGGTGCGTAGTTTCTTGGGACATGCAGAGTTCTATAGACGTTTCATAAAGGACTTCTCCAAAATTTCCACTACCATGTACAAATTGTTCGAGAAGGATGTGAAATTTGTGTTTAATGATGCTTGTCTCAAGGCATTTGAAGAGTCGAAGAAAAGGTCGGTGACCGCACCAATCATCATTGCTCCTGACTGGTCTTTGCCATTTGAATTGATGTGTGATGCGAGTGATAATGCTATTGGGGCTATTCTAGGCCAAAGAATTGGAAGAATCTTTCACTCCATCTATTATGCAAGAAAGACTCTTGATGCAGCCCAGTCTAATTATACCACCACTGAGAAGGAGTTGCTAGCCGTAGTGTATGCTTTTGGTAAATTCAGATCTTATTTGGTTGGCACTCGTGTTGTTGTCTACACTGATCATGCCGCAATCCGGTATTTGTTTGAAAAGAAGGACTCCAAGCCTAGACTCTTTAGATGGGTTCTCCTACTGCAAGAGTTTGATGTTGAAGTTCGAGATCGCAAGGGGACTGAGAACCAAGTAGCTGATCATTTGTCACGGCTGGAGAATAGAGATCATGTAGATGAGGGGCCTGAGATTAAAGAGGTATTTCCTGATGAGCAACTTTTTGCTTTAGATGCAGCTGAAGTGCCATGGTACGCTTACATGGTGAACTTAATTGTGAGTAATGTGTATCCTCCTAGGGCTACTGTTGAGCAAAAGCGTAGACTCCTTCATGAGAGCAGATTTTATGTATGGGATGAGCCTTATTTGTACAAGATAGGTGTTGATCAACTAGCTAGGAGATGCATTCCAAGGGAAGAAGTAGAGCCGATTCTACAGAGCTGCCATTCCTCTCCTTATGGTGGCCACCTTGGTGGAGATCGAACAGCTGCAAAGGTACTTCAATCTGGTTTCTTTTGGCCTACTTTATTTAAAGATGCTCATGCCTTAGTGAAGCAATGTGATCGTTGCCAAAGGACGGGTACTATTTCTAGGCGTCACGAGATGCCTTTGAACAATATCCTGGAGATTGAGCTGTTTGATTGTTGGGGGATTTATTTTATGGGTCCATTCCGACCTTCTATGGGCCATTAATACATCCTTGTAGCAGTTGATTATGTGTCGAAATGGGTGGAGGCTATTGCACTTCCAACAAATGATGCGAGTGTGGTGGTGAAGTTCGTGAAGAAGAATATTTTCACTCGTTTTGGGACACCACGGGCTATAATCAGTGATGAAGGTACGCATTTTGGTAACCGGTTGTTCAATAAATTGTTCGCCGAGTATGGGGTTTGCCACAAGGTGGCCGCTGCTTATCATCCCCAATTTAGTGGCCAAGTGGAAGTATCTAATAGAGAGATCAAGCAAATCCTTGAGAAGACTGTGAATGCCTCGAGGAAGGATTGGGCTATGAAGTTAGATGATGCTCTCTGGGCCTATCGAACCGCATTCAAAACACCTATTGGAACCTCTCCATATAGGCTTGTTTATGGTAAGGCCTGTCACTTGCCTGTTGAACTAGAGCATAAGGCATATTGGGAAATTCAAAAGCTCAACCTTGATATGGCCTTAGCAGGTGAAAAGAGGATGCTTCAATTGCATGAGCTTGAAGAGTTCCGGTTCCATGCGTATGAAAATGCGAAATTGTATAAGGAACGGACAAAGAAGTGGCATGACAAGCATATTGAGCGTCGTCAGTTTGAGCCCGGGCAGCTGGTGTTGTTGTTTAACTCGAGGTTGAAATTATTTGCGGGCAAGTTGAAGTCTAGATGGTCGGGGCTGTTTGAAGTAGTTCGTGTTACCGCACATGGAGCGGTTGAATTGAAAGCCCCGGAATCTGAGAAAACATTCTTGGTAAATGGTCAAAGGGTGAAGCATTATTGGGGAGGTTCGGTGAATCACCGTACTTCCATTACTTTGAGGGACCCTTGATTAATACCCGTCGTGCCACGACGTTAAATAAGGCGCTTCTCGGGAGGCAACCCGAGTTTGTACTTGTAATAGTTTAGTTATTTTTTGTTTTATAGTGTCATGTAGTTTTTGTTTTTGTGTGTCATTTTTGTAGGTATCGGGAGTGCTAAACGAGGTGAAATTAATGTATTGAGGAATACGGGACGCCTTGAGACATGTCCCGCGCTTGGGTTCGCACTTGGAATCGAAATTGGTGCTAAAAAAACATGTTCAGGCGCATTTGGGGGTGCCCCGCGCCTCCCAACGCGAAAAAATAGAAAGCTGAAGCAAGAGCCAGGCGCGTTTGGGAGCGCCCCGCGCCTCCCAATGCGCCAGGGTAGGCAGTAGCCTCAATTTGAGGTGCGCGTTTGGCCCGCGCCGCGGAGGCCATGGCGCCCGGCCAATTTTTTTTTTAATTCCGGGTCAAACGGGTTTTGACCCGCGACCCGGTTTCCCCCAATCCCTTATACCCGATTTCTGTTATCTTTTCTTCACTATTTTCTCTCTAATCAATCCCTAAACCTCCCCAAATCATCTCTAACTCTTGGAATCATTCCCAATATTGTTGCAATCCATTCTAACACTTTCAAGTAAGTAAATTCCTACTTTTCTCTCTCTATTACATGTAAGATGAACTAATTTTTTCCATAGTAGGTTTCTTAACTAGTTGCAAGCTTATGTTTAAATATTGCTCTTGAGGTGCTCAAATTGTTCATTGTGCTTGATAGTTAGCTTGTGACTTGTAAAAAGAGATCTCCCAATAATTTGGGAGGGTTTGCACATTACAAAAATCATTGAACTTGCAAGTTTAAAAGTGTGCACACCAAGTGTTTGTGAAAAAGCCTCAATCATGAAAATTGTATAACATTGTGAATTCTTGAGTGGCAATGCAATCCTTAGGCTTATTATGAACATTAAGTGTCTCACACACATAAAAATTGGTTATGATGTACCCACACTAGCTTGATCTTGATAACCACAAACGTGGCATATTTTGTACAAAGCTAGTTTTGTTTAAGTGTGGGGTTGTTTGTGCTATTGAGTTGAGTTGATTGACACATAGAGTGTGTGATAAGTGTGGGGTGGTACCCTACCAATTGAGCTTGAATTGAATTTTTGGTGCTTAATTTGACATCTCACATTGATCTATTGTTTGTGTAGGTACCATGGTGACCACACCTCATAAACCAAGTTCTTCATCCACCTCGGCCCCAAGGAGAGCACTCCAAGCCGGGCCTTCTTCTACCAAGCAAAAGGGCAAGGCACCTGCCAAGCCCAAGGCCAAACCAAAGGCAAAGGCCAAGGCAAGAATCCCTAAGGACGCGGTGCCGATACCACGACCTGGGGGAAAGACATGATATGGCCTCACTTTTGTGAAGAAAGGTGAGTGCCAAACTTGGTATAAACATGTGAAGCTTGCGGGGTACATCCCCGAGCAAGCAATTGAAAAGCAGAGGGTGATGCAAAAATTTCGAGGGGTGGTCGATGCGATACTTGCTTTACATTGGGACTCAGTATTTGAGAGTCCGGGGCATGCCAACGTTGATTTAGTGCAAGAACTCTATGCAAATTGGGAGCCGGAGGAGGCGTGGAAGGAAGATGACATGGTTACGGTGAGGGGGTGAAGGTGAAGTTAGACCACACGGCATTGAATGCCTTCTTGGGGGTCGAGGGCCCTGAGTATGACGAGCTGAGAGAATTCATTAGGAAGCCTGACTATAAGGCTCTGCGGGATACACTCTGTGGTGAGAGCTCCACTCATAAGTAGGAGCGCAGTGTGTCCGCAAGACACAAGTACATGTTCTTCTCGCAGTTTCTAAAACCGGCTCGCGTGTGGATGAGATTTATAAATGCACGCATCTTGCCATCTTCTCATTATTCCGAGGTCACCAAGACTCGGGCGTGCATGGTGTAGTTCTTTATGACCGGGAGGCCGGTCAATATCGGCTACTACATGTTGCGAGTGATGAAGGAGCAACGGGGGCTAGATTCATGTAGTCGCTTGTACTTTGGGGACATCCTTACTAGGTATTTGGAGCAGGCTGGAGTCCCAGTGGATGAGATTGGGGATCGCATTGTCCCTGACATCGGGAAGCCGTTTGATATTGCCTCGGTAAAGGGTATGACCACGACTGCACCTGTGAGACTGACGGCTGACGAGTGGCGGGACACAGACGCCAACTTGTCTGCACGTCAGTATTTTATGATGGAGCAGATGGCCCGGCAGTCGGGCATGGATATGACAGCTATTGATCGCACTGTGCCTTTACTGGATACCTCGAGACGCCTGCTGGGCATGACTCAGGCAGTAGAGATGCCTCCAGAGGAGGATGAGAACACTGATTCGGATATTGTTGATCGTGATCCGGACAGTGAGGCTGAGGAGACTGATGCTGAGGGCGGTGGCTCTGATGAGGAGGAGGACTAGGTCCGCACTCCTGCGCACCACCCAGTGTTGGTCAGTTGGATTTCAGGGCAGTTTTCTTTACTTTTGCACTTACTTCTTTGTTTAAGTGTGGGGTGGGATACTGCCCTTTATCTATTTTTGAGGTTAGGGATGCATGTACCGTAGGATTTTCTTTTGTCACTTGACTTTATTTTGATTTGTTTCTTGCTTTATTATATGAAAAAAAAATTGAAAAAAATTAGAAAACCAATGAAAAAAATTCCAAAAAGATTTTCCTTTTAGTTTTAGTAGTGGTACATGTCATCCACACCGTAGTTTTTCTTATGACCTCGGTTCTTTTCCACGGGGAGACCTTTGAACCGGGTAGTTTTTTTATTTTTAGAATTAGAATAGTTAGTATAGGTGACCCTAGACGAAGGAAATAGGTTGAATGCTAGGAGCCTTTGATTTGTTTGATACCGGTGGACTTGAATTGATTGCATGTGCTATTTGTGGTGTCCTTGGATTTTAAATTGTGATGCATGCCTAGGAAAAAAATGGAACGACCCCCTTGAGATGCTTGAGTCCACTTGCTTGACTATATTGTGAATCCTTGTGCATTAGTACTTAATTTTCCACAAGTTGCACTCTAGATGCTTGGTTGAGAGTTGTTGATGGAACCTTTTTTGTGTGGATCATGTGCAATGTGTGTGTGAGGCATATTCTTGTTTGCTCCATGTTTGCATATTAATGTCTAGAACTTGCCCCGTGTGTGTGCAATGCGAAATCCTAGGTTTGCTCTAGTCGGGAAATGATACAAGCCTTCTTTTGATTTGCCTACTCTTCCATATACACCTTGGAAAAAAATTATTGTGATTTCTTTGACCTTTTTGTTGGCACCCACACCCCGAGCCTACCCACTTGTTCTCTTTTGGCCCTTTACTCCTTAAGCACTTTAGTTGATATTGTGATATTATTTTGGAGTTGTGGTTGGATATTGGGAGGTTTTTGAGTGGAATTAATGAAGAGGAATACTTGTTAAAAGTTTATGAGCATTGGCAAGGTTGGAAAATAATGAAATTGAAAAGAAAAAAAAGGAGCAAAATTGAAAAGAAAAGAAAAAAAAATTGTGGAAAAAGAAATAAAGAGAAAAGAATATCCAATCCTTGCTAGTGTGTGCTTAAAAGAAAAATGCTACTTGTTGAGAAGGTGTGTGTGTGGAAGTATTGATTGGGTGGCTTTGTTGAGAATTGTGTTTGAAATAGTTGTGATGTATTAAAGTGCTTAGGGAGGTAGTCACTATTACCATATGTATCCTACCCGCCCCTTAGCCTACATTACGACCTTTTTAAAGTCCTAGTTAATCCCGATTGGAGTGAGCTTACATTAGTGGAGTCATACACTACGGGCAAGCCTATGGTACATTGTGTGTGACATGTGAGACTTTCATGAGAGTGAGTGAATTCGTTTGTTATTGCCCCCGTTCTATTCATGATATTTATTGTTGTGTGAGATCTTTGGGGGGAGCACTCTTTTGCTTCATATTGGTGAGGGCACATGGTTTGCATGAAATAAGTGAAGTTGATGGTTTCTTGGTTGAGTAGATAGGTGTGATTTTGTGGGAGCATGGTTGCAATAAGTTGAGTTTGTGCATTTGAGCTATTTTGGGGTGGTTGTTCTCATATTTTTGAGTTTGTTAAATTTTTGGCATGTTTGTGGATCCATAGTAGTCATGTGTACATTGGTTCAATGATCGGTATCAACAATAGTCATAGGCAGACCTGTTCTACCTAGGTTGGGGAGTTAGTTGTGACTTGCTCGAGGGCGAGCAAAGGTTCAAGTGTGGGGTGGTGATGTTTGGCATTTTATGCCAATGTTTCCTTAATATTACCACATGTTTGAGCTTGTTATTCGCCCGTTTTATAGTTTATGAATCTGGTTTTGCACTAATTTCATGTCGTGCGTGTGTAGGTTGTTACGCAGTGCATTTGGAGCTTTTAGGAGCGTGATTGAGCAAGGAATGATTAGAAATTGATTGAGGATTGGATTGAGCACACAAGGGCACGATACGAGGCGAGTTGCGGAGCAAGGAAGAGCTGAATTTTGCCTGGCGCTTTGGGGCACGTGGCGCGCCACTTATAGCGCCCAGTGCCTGGCGCGTTTTCCCACGTGGGGCGCCCCAAAGGCGCTCAAAGTTCGACGTTCACTGGTTGTTTCAGCGCGATCGTGGGTGTGGGACGCCCGTTATAGCGCCCCTGGAGCGTATTTCGACTTCCTATTTCGTCTAGGCTTAGGTCTAACTTATTACCAGGCCTTTGTAAACCTTATAAATACTATTTTACTTAGTTTTGAGAGGAGTTCTTACTTTGGAGCAATTTGAGAGCACCATACTTCATTGAACAAGGGTTTATTCCTAATCTTTCATCTATTACATCATTTACATCATTATTTCATCAAGTCTTCACATTGTGATTATGAATATGCGTGGCTAAATATTACATTCTAGGGTTAGAGTATTACATGAAAGTTGATTGTTTGAAGATTGATTCCCGTTAATTGAATCTCATAACGGGTTGCTTATTCTTTCTTGATTTCACTTGTATAATTATTAGAGCTTGATAATTATGCATTATCTATAGTTTTTAGATTGAACTCGAAAGAGGAAATTTAATTACGTAATAAGAAAGAATAGAACTAGTTTGTGAACCCGGGCATCGGGGAACCAATTTGTGAGTAGGATAGACATATACTTGCTCGCCTAGTTTAACTCATTACAGAATTCGTTAATGCGTGCATGTGATTTAACCCATAGACATATAGGGATTGAAGTAGCTTGCATAGACTGTGAAGAACTGAAAGGTTTTCACAGTTACATTTACTCTGTCAGTTAGTAACTCGGGATTTAAGAAGTGGAATCAATTGGAAAACTCAACTGGATTGTTCGTAACTCTGACCCTGGACCGTCCTCTTAATATTGTTAACAACCAAAGTTTGCACCATTGCTTGACTACACTTCTAGCACTTTAATTACTGCTTTTTAGTTATTAAAACTCTCACCATCAAAGAAAAAGATCCCTGAATAGCTTGTTTAGAAATTGTTTGTTAAGTATTAGTCTGCATAGTCCTCGTGGGAACGATACTCGATTTATCACTTTATTTCTTGTCGACCACATATACTTGTGTATGCGTTGGGAGCAACAATTGGATTGCCTTGTGTTTGCTCTCAACTCTCGTAGTGAATAACTGAGTACAGATGCTTCAATTACTAGCTTTTATATGGGCTTTGTAATCCTAGTAGTGTTTCACCAGGAAGCCTTGTAAATATGACAAGTCAAGATTTTCCTGTGATACTTTCCTTGTTTAGCTCCAACTCTTGTTCATACTTCAAAAAAATAGCCCCGGCACAACTTCTTTTAGCTGTCTAGGATGCACAATAGTTCACGCGCCACTACTCCTAGTTCTGCATGGATTTGCATTCCATAATCTTTTCGATCAGTCGTGCCCTTCTCCTTAAGGACCAAGTTCTTCTCCAAATTATTAGGTCCTTCGTTTGTCATACTTCAAAACATTCAGCTCAACACATAATAATACTATGCTTAGTTTAACTTAATGAACCAACAAGATTGACAACCCTTGAAGCAAAGATGCCTACAGTGCAAAAAGAGAAGGTTTAGAGAGATTTCAAAGAGGAAAAATATCTAGAAGTATTCTCCTGCATTAGAGAGATCAAATAATTGCTGCAAGAACGGGAAATGGGCAGTGGAAACAACTTTTCCGATAAAAGAAATGAAAAATCTAGCATTAAAGAAAATCAACCATCAACAAAATCCTGATCTATCTCCGATACCCAGAGAGAGGAGGAATGTAATTCAAATGCCAGTATGCCAACGAAAAAAGAATAAGAATAATATTAGGATCACCACCTCTTATTCACAAGAATATGCATGAGTAACAAGTTTGATATTGACAGTAATAAAATAATTGTAAATAGAAGTTTTACTTTTTTTTATTTACCTAGACAGTTGAGCTCCTAAGAAAAAAAAGTGGTACTATATCAAAACTTTTGAGTAACGAAAATTTCAAATGTCTTGACAGGTCAAAAAATTCAAACACGCCAAAGGAGAAATCGGACAACAAATTGAATGCTGGTTTAAATGAAAATGGTAAGGACAATGAAACTTTACCACATTTTTCGGGATTTGGCTCCTCTCCATTACACATTCTCTCCATTTCCTCAAGTGCATGTTTAGATAGTTGACACTTGTCTATTTTAAATTCTAAAGGCTTAGATCAAATTAATTTAACCAACAATTAACTATATATAGTTAATACTTCACTTTAGAAAAATTAATCTCTAGAAAAGTTTCAACTTCCACAAATTTAGGGACTCATTAATATCATTATTTTCCATTATATTTTGATGTATTGATATAAAATTTATCAAAATGAAATAAGATCATGTACCTAAAAGCTAATATGATTAAAATATGAAAAAGTATTACAATTATAAAAGTGCCTGCTAACCATAGAAACGTTATTGTTTCCCATAATTTTCTTTTGCAACCTACCTCTATAATTTTATATTAATAGATAGTTATTGCTTAATTTGTGAAAAGTATCGTGATTTAGTATATCTTGGGGAAAAAAATAAAAATTGGATGCTTTTGGATATAAACAAAAATATCACTTGACGAACTTCTTCAAAATGAGATAAAAGTTGTCTTACTGATTAAATTAAAGTAAGGTACTAAACGTACCGTTCATTACATTCTTGAAAAAAAAATGCTTGACAAAAATGGAGTATTCATAAGGGTTGTAATTAGGAGAGCCAGAGATTAAACTTGGTACGGTATATAATTTCATTTAGTTAAAACTAATTTATATTTTGATGCAAAAGATATTTAAGTAGAAGTAAAATAAAATAAAAGTAACGACAACAATGGCCGTAAAATTTGTGAGAATTGAGATCTTCTTACCAAAATTTTGGAGAACTTTCCTACAGTAAAGTAATATTAACTATAGTTAATATGTTGGTTAAGTTAATTTGATATAAGCCTTTAAAATTTAAAATAGACAAATGTCAACTATACGAACATTCTCTTAAGGAAATGGATAGAAAATGTAATGGAGTAGATCCAAATCCCATTTTTCAAAGGTTTACAGAGTATCTTTTTTATTTGTAAGGAAAAGAGGGAAACGCAGAAACGACAAAGTCTCAAATAGAAAGAAGTATAAAAAGAAGGAAAATTGAAAAGGTCGAAGAACTCCTCTCCATTAGGTTTCCCTTGCGGATCTGACTGGTCAATGCATGGCACCTGAGCTAGAATTCTTCAACCTTTTAACACTCGTGTCAAGAAAACCACTAGCAGAAATCAAATCATACTAATTGGTGCCATAAAAAGGGAAAAAAGTCACAGCGGTGACTATGTTGGGACTTCTCCAAAGTCAAACCATCATCATAGTATTTGACAAATGCCTACTTAGTCGAAGTTCATAGTTTATTCATAAAAGATCAATTTTATTAGATTCCCAACTAAAAGAGTGTTATTTGAATTGTTGACTAAAGACATTGTGGAGGGCTCAAGAGAGACCATTGAAGTTACTACATATAATCATGGTCCAGTGTATAATATAAAAGAAAAGAAATGTTCGCCTTTTAGATTTTTATCAACTGATATTGAAAAGGCTAACGTGAATCAAAAGTCATAATTCAGTATCTTTACTTGAAACTATTGCAAGGCTACAAAATATCCTACAACAAATAACTACTAATCCCTTATTAAGCTACAAGGGAAACAAAAGAGACTACAAATAACTGACGTTCTCTCTTTTTTATTAGCAACAATGATTTGAGAATCTTCGAAAAGTGGCTAATATTCGTTGTGTAATTACTTAAATCAATTCTAAGCTTCTTTCGGTATTCAGTAAGAACTTCCAACAAGGTGGCATATAAATACATGCATGAGTTTGACGCCTTACAAGTAGTAGCATATCTGAGATGCCAGTTTATGTACTCCCTCCTCATCAATTCACTCTGGAATAGCACAAAGTTAAAATAAATAAATAAATAATAGGCTTTTGAAGTTTGTGGTCTAATATAGGCCATACCGTTTGTGTGGTAATAAAGCTTTCAAAACTTGTGGTCTTAAACCTTAAATAATATTTGTGTGTCTATAAAAGTTTTCCATTAAGGATGAAACGAGAAGTTCAAGTTAAATTTCAAATTTAGACATCGAATGGACTATTAAGGAAACCATGCAATTCTTCTTAGGACAAGGGAGTACATAATAGCGATAAAAGCATTATACTACACTTTATCTTAGCCAAAAAGTTGGGAAAGGGACTTTCCAATTCCCATTCCATTATCCCCGTACATTAAGGAAAAACTGAAAAGCAAAGGAGGAGACGCAGAAGCAAACAAATCGGCTCACATGAAGAGTGAAGGTCCCAAAAATTGAAGCAACATTATAATGACAACAAAGGGAGGAATTTCACTAGAGTGAAGGTCCCAAAATCAAACAAATCTACGTGTACTAATTTAAAGCAGTAAAGCATAAATAAAGAAATAGTACTCATATGGTCAACGTAGCACGAGGCTTGAAAGAAGGATCATCAATAGACAAAGGGTAAACTGACTCCACGACCACGCTTAAAGAGTCTTTATTTTTGTCAACCCTAAGTGGAGCCACAGTTAACAGTCCATGAATTTCAAGAAATATCACCAAAAATTTTCCATTAGGCAGTTCAACCAAAAAAGGGGTACGACGTACTTCCCGGTCAATATAATTCTTGAGTTCAAGTGTGGATGGGGGAGGGGAATTGATCTCAAAGAGATGGTGATTGGAACCATCTTCTAAGATTAATATCATATGCATACATGTGCAGGTTGATGGTGAACCAATACAATGCATTGTTCCTTAACATTTCAGGGGATTTGGTAGATTCAATTAGATTTGTATTGTTATGACAATATTCTAGACCTAGAAGGATGGCCAAACGATCAAGTTGTAGTTTCCACAAAGCACGGTAGCTATGGGTTTTATCATTTCACAATTCACCAGTAATTAAGTCAAGGGACAGAATAGAACCATTCCACAAGGAATAAAACATAACTTGTTTTGGCTCACCATCTTTACTTTCAGAAAGGGAAACAAAAGGAGCAGATATACAGGCTTTCCCAAGCATTAGTGATCCACGCTCAATCCACTCACCTCAAAGGGTGATGGGACAGTCGTCAAACATAATAGTACCCAACGTATGAGTCGGGGTCGATTTCCACTGGGAGCTAGCAAGATAATCTATTAGTCTTAGGTTGAATAGTTACGGATCCTAAGCATTGTTCGTGATGTTCCTAATGATTAAATGTGAAAATGTTAACTATAACTAAATTAAGAAATTAATGTAAAAACAACTAAATAATGATGGGGGGGTAAACTATGGAAATGAGCTAGGGGTTTATCCATTCCAACATGGTTCTCTTAGCTAAATACTTATATTAATCTCACAAATTTCAAAGGCAACATTAATGGTCGGACCTCTAATGCATTCCTCAAAACCCTCTCGGGATAGGGAGGATTTTATTTCATCAAGCCCTCTCGGGTCAATAATGAAGAGCTATAAACCCTAGTCCAAAAATTCGAGCGAGGTTGACCTATTTAGGTCGACCCCTTTAGATGGGGTAATCGCAAACAATGTAACCCAAATTCTCGCTAGTCTCCATTAACCTACACCTTCAACCTCTTTTGGGTGATAAAAGTAAAGTAGGGTTAGGTTCAAGTACGACCGTGCCTTACACCCTAGTTAAGAAAGTGCGATGGAGAGCTAGATGTATGTTAATCCATTAATTTTATAAGATTAAATACAAGATTTAAGCTAAGATAATTATGTCTTCATGAATGAACCCCTAGTATGAGTTTAGCTACTCATACTAGGGTCTAACACAAACATACTGTAAGATGAAATGGCAAGAATCATGTAAGAATTTAGATTAAAGAAAGCAATCCTTATAAAGATTCAAGTAGAAACCCTCATTTCAACTCCAAGAATATTCAAAAGCTTTAAAATGATATTCTAGGCTAAAAGAAGTCTGTTTTCTCGGAGGCATAACAACCTATTTATAGGCATGGGTTTCAAAAGTAAGCTAATATTTACAAAAATACCATTTTCACTGCTTTTACGCTAGGCCGCCTCTTGTTAGTCGAGCCGCACATTTGGTTGCTTGCTCGCAGCTTTCACGTTTGCTAACTCGCATTTTCTTGTACTATGCAGGTTAGGCCGGCCGCCCTTGTGTTTGCAGCTAACTCTGCAATGTCGCAGGTTTTATCAACTCTCTGTATCAACCGGCGCCGTCGCTCTCATTTTGCGGGGCCGCCGGATGTATTCAGCATAAATACCGGTGGGCTGCCCTTTTGAGTTGCTGGCTTCTGTGAACTTCCCTTCCTTTGGTGGATGGCTGGCCTTTTGAGCTTCTTGTTCGGCGAGGCACCCTTTCCACTGCTGCCTTGTTTTCATGTTCCTCACTTTTGTAGCCAAAGCGCACTTGAATTTGCTCTTTTGTACATTTTCTCCGGCTTTATATGTAAATTCTCTTAAAAACCTGAAACATGAATATTAACATAAGATTCATTCAAATAACATCACAAAATAGGCTAAAAGCTAGTCGGAATGAGTTATAATTAAGCACAAAATATCAACATATCAACTCCCCCAAACTTAAGTTTTTGCTTGCCCTCAACCAACATTAAGAACTTGACTCATGTTTCATTTTCTTAGCACCAGAATTGAGTTCAACAAGGGAATGAAGTAAAATTGGAGTTCATGACTTTGGTTGATACTAACAATTAATTTCACACATGAGAATCCAACCAATCAAACCACAATATTCATAGATGCAACTATATCGACTAAAGCTTTTAGCGGGGACTAGAGCATGCATAGCACAATTGCTTTATCAACTTACCTAAGATTTTCTTAATTTCACCTTCAAATCTCAAGTCCCTTAATGCTCTCACGACGAAGAATGGGTCTCTATCTCTCTATATAATGCAAACAATAAGGACCCTCAAAATTTAAACTCTCACTCTAAAAATGAATGCAAGTTAAGCTTGCACAATGTTATAGGCTTGGCCTTAGTGTCTCTTTCTATTTTTTAATACTTTTCTTGATTTTCTTCCTTCCTCTTTTGCAACTTTTCTTTATACATTCATCTTCCTTTTCTAAGAGCCACATAGCTTTCATTTCTTTGTTCCCCTTCCCCAAACTTAGACTTAGTCTAAGTTGCACGTTTTCCAATGCATCTAGGAGATAGGACCAATAGAAGGGTTAGTGCTATTAAGTACTTAGAATTGGCTTGGACTAATTTTATGGCTATCAACATTACTGATGACGACTTCTACTGTTCTCACCTTCACCCTGATTACTTCTTTCTTTTTCTTTGGTTGGGGGTTCTTGTGAGAGGTTGGCATAGAATTCCTTCACCATTATTTCATTGTATTCACAGGGGGGTTCTAGCAAAAAAAGCCACTTTCTTCTATTAATCTCTGTTGCTCCCAATGCACACGCAAGTATATGCGGTCGACAAGTAATAAAGTGATAAATCGAATATCGTTCCCACGAGGACTAAGCAGACTAATACTTCGCAAACAATTCCTACAAACTACTCAGGATCTTTTTCTTTGGTTGCAAGAGTTTTTATAACTAAAACACAGTAATTAAAGTGCTAGAAGTGTAGTCAAGCAATGTGCAATACTTTGGTTGTTAACAATATTAAGAGGACGATCCAGGGTCAGAGTTACGAACAATCCAGTTGATGTATCAATTGATTCCACTTCTTAAATCCCGGGTTACTAACTAACAGAGTAAATGTAACTGTGAAAACCTTTCAGTTCTTCACAGTCTATGCAAGCTACTTCAATCCCTATATGTCTATGGGTTAAATCACATGCACGCATTAACGAATCATGTTATGAGTTAAACTAGGCAACCAAGTATATGTCTATCCTACTCGCAAATTGGTTCCCCGATGCCCGGGTTCACAAACTAGTTCTATTCTTTCTTATTACGTAATTAAATTCCCTCTTTCGAGTTCAATCCAAAAACCATAGATAATGTATAATTATCGAGCTCTAACAATTATACAAGTGAAATCAAGAAAGAATAAGCAACTCGTTATGGGATTCAATCAATGGGAATCAATCTTCAAAAATTAACTTTCATGTAATACTCTAACCCTAGAACGTAAAGTTTAGCAACACATGTTCATCATCACAAGGCAAAGATTTGGTGTAATAATGAAGTAATTGATGTAATAGATGAAAGATTAGGAATAAACCCTTGTTCAATGAGTATGTTGCTCTCAATATTTCTCCAAAGTATCAACTCCCTTTAAAAAACTAAGTAAAAGACTATTTATAATGTTTACAAACACCTAGGAGTAAGTTAGACCCAATGCTAGACGGAATAGGAAGTGAAAACCCGAACACGGGGCGCTATAACGGGCGCCCCGCGCCTCGTAAAGCGCTATGCAAAGCAGAACCCGTCGAATTGTGGGCGCCATAGGCCCGCGCCGCGTGGGTAAAAGCGCTGGGGCACTGGGCGCTATAACTGGCGCGCCACGTGCCCCAAAGCGTCCAACCAAATTGCCTTCTTCCTTGGTCCGAAATCTTGCTCGTGTCGTGCCCTCGTGTGCTCAATTCAATCCTCAATCATCCTTCAATCAATTCTTGCTCAATCAAGCTCCTAACAGCTCCAAATGCACTGCGTAACAACCTACACACGCACGACATAAATTAGTGTAAAACCACATTCACAAACTATAAAACGAGCGCATAATAAGCTCAAACATGCGGAAATATTAAGGAAACCTTGGCATAAAATGCCAAACATCACCACCCCACACTTGAACCTTTGCTCGCCCTCGAGCAAGTCACATCTCACTTCCCAACCTAGGTAAAACAGGTCTGCCTATGACTATAGTTGATACCGACCATTGAACCAATACACACATGACTACTATGGATCCACAACATGCCAACAAATTACCAAAACCAAAAATATGAGAACAACCACCCCAAAATAGCTCAAATGCACAAACTCAACTTAATGCAACCATGCTCCCACAAAATCACACCTATCTACTCAACCAAGAACCATCAACTTCACCTATTTCATGCAAACCACGTGCCCTCACCAATTTGAAGCAAAAGAGTGCCCCCCAAAAATCACACACAAAATCAATATCATGAATAGAACGGGGGCAATACAAATGAATTCACTCACTCTCATGAAAGTCTCACATGTCATACACAACGTACCATAGGCTTGCCCGTAGTGTAGGACTCCACTAATGTAAGCTCACTCCAATCGGGATTAACTAGGACTTTAGAAAGGTTGTAATGTAGGCTAAGGGGCGGGTAGGATACATATAGTAATAGTGACTACCTCCCTAAGCACTTTAATACATCACATTCAAATTACGCACAATCTCATCAAGCCACCCAACCAACACTTCTACACATACACCTTCTCAACATGTAGCATTTTTTCTATTAAGCGCACACTAGCAAGGAATGGACATTTTTTTCTCTTTTCTCTTTTTTTTTCTTTTCACAATTTTTTCAATTCAACTTTGCTATTTTTTTTCATCATCTTCCAACCTTGCCGCTGCTTTTCACTACTTCACAATTTTTACAATTATCCCCTTTCATTAGCTCCACTCAAAAACCTCTCAAAATCCAACCACAACTCCCACATAACAACACAATATCAATAAAGTGCTTAAGGAGTAAAGGGCCAAAAAAGTCAATTTAGAACAAATGGGTAGGCTCGGGGTGTGGGTGCCAACAAAAAGGGTCAAAGAAATCACAACAACAATTTTTTTTCCAAGGTATATATGTAAGGGTAGGCAAATCAAAAGAAGGCCTTGTATCATTTCCCGACTAGAGCAAACCTAGGATTTCGCTTTGCACACACACGGGGCAAGTTCTAGACATTAATATGCAACATGGAGTAAACAAGAACATGCCTCACACACACATCGCACATGGTCCACACAAAAAGGTTCCATCAACAACTCTCAACTAAGCATCTAGAATGCAACTTGTGGAAATTTAAGCACTCATGCACAAAGGCTCACAATCAAGTCAAGCAAGCGGACTCAAGCATCTCAATGGGGTCGTTCCATGTTTTTCCTAGGCATGCATCAAATTAAAACCAAAGGACACCACAAATAGCACATGCAATCAAGTTCAAGTCCACCGGTATCAAACAAATCAAAGGCACCTAGCATTCTACCTCTTTCCTTTGTCTAGGGTCATCTACAACTAACGATCTTAATCCTAAAAATAAAAATACTACCCGGTTCAAAAGCCTCCCCGTGGAAAAGAACCGAGGTCATAAGAAAAACCAAGGGGCGGATGACATGTACCACTAATAAAACTAGAAGGAAAATCTTTTTGGAATTTTTTTCATTGGTTTTCTATTTTTTTTTCATATATTAAAGCAAGAAATAAATCATAATAAAGTCAAGTGACAAAAGAAAAATCCTATGGTACATGCATCCTAACCTCAAAAAATAGATAAAGGGCAGTACCCCACTCCACACTTAAACTAAGCAATGTCCCAGTGCGAGAAGTAAGTGCAAAAGTAAAAGAAAACTGAAATCCGGGTGGTGCGCAGGAGTGTGGACCTAATCCTCCTCATCATCAGAGCCACCGCCCTCAGCATCAGTTGCCTCAACTTCACTGTCCGGATCGTTAGCAACAATATTCGAATCCGTGTTCTCATCCTCCTCCGGAGACACCTCTCTAGCTCGAGTCCTGCCTAGCAGACCCTTCGAGGTCTCCAGTAGAGGGACAGTGCGATCAATAGCAGCAAAATCTACGCCCGACCGCTGGGCCATCTCCTCCATCATCAAGTACTGACGCACAGTCAAGTTGGCGTCTGCCTCCCGCCACTCATCTGTCGTCAGTTTCACCGGCGCAGTAGTGGTCACACCCTTGACCGAAGCAATATCAAAAGGCTTCCCTATGTCAGGGACAATGCGATCCCCAATCTCATCTACGGGGACGCCAGACTGCTCCAAGTAGCGGGTCAAGATGTTCCCAAAGTATAAGCAACTACATGAATCGGACTTCCGTTGCTCTCTCATCACGCGCAACATGTAGTAGCCTATGTTCACCGGTCTCCCAGTCATAAAGAAGTACACCATGCACGCCCGAGTCTTGGTGACCTCGGAATAATGGGACGATGGTAGTATACGTGCATTGATAAACCGCATCCACACACGAGCCGGTTTAAGAAACTGCGAGAAGTACATGAACTTGTGTCTTCCGGCGGCATTGCGCTCCCACTTGTGGGTGGAGCCCTCGCCACATAATGTGTCTCGCAGAGCCTTGTAATCAGGCTTTTTGATGTACTGCTTCATATCATCATAGTCGGGGTCCTCGACCCCCAGAAAGGCATTCAATGCCGTAGGATCCAAATTCAGTTTCACTCCCCGCACTGTCACCATATCATCCTCCTTCCATGCTTCATCCGACTCCCAATTGGCATACAGCTCTTGCACCAAATCCAGGTTGGCGTGCCCCGGACTCTCAAATACCGAGTCCCATTTTAGAGCAATGATCGCTTCGGCCACACCTCGGAATTTTTGCATCACCCGTCTCTTATCAATGGCTTGCTCGGGGATGTACCCCGCAAGCCGCACACTCTTATACCATGTTTGGCATTCACCTCTCTTTACAAAAGGGATGCCATAACGGGTCTTTCCTCCGGGACGTGGTATCGGCGCCGCGTCCTTAGGTATCTTTGCCTTTCCTTTAGCCTTTGGTTTAGCCTTTGGCTTGTCCGGTGCCTTGCCCTTTTGCTTTGTGGTGGAAGGCCCGGCTTGAAGTGTTCTCCTCGGGCTCGCAGCGGATGAAGAACTCTTACTTGGCAAAGGTGTGGTCACCATGGTACCTATACAACAATGGAAGATCAATGTGAGATGGATAGTTAGGCACCAAAAATAGACAATTCAAGCTCCAATGGTAGGGTACCACCCCACACTTATCACACACTTTATGTCAAGCATTCAACTCAATGGCACGAGCAACCCCACACTTAAGCAAAACTAACTTCGGACAAAGTATGCCACGTTTTTGAGTTTTCAAGATCAAGCTAGTGTGGGTGCATCATGATCAATTCTTATGTGTGTGCAACACCTAATGTCCATAATAAGCCTAAGGAATGCATTGCTACTCAAGAATTCACAATGTTATTGAATTTTTATCATTGAGGCTTTTTCACAAACACTTGGTGTGCACACTTTGAAACTATCAATTTTAATGAGTTTTGGAATGTGCCAACCCTCCCAAATTGTTGGGAGATCTCTTTTTACAAGTCACAAGCTATTTATCTAGCACCATTAGCAATCTAAGCACAACAAGCATGAATTTTATGAGTAAACTTGTAACTAGCTAAGAAATCATCCATGAACAAGAATAAGTGCAACTTACATGTTATTGAAGGAGGAAGAGAGGAATTTACTTACTTGAATGTGTTAGAATGGATTGCCCAAGATTTGGAATGATTCCAAGTGTTAGAGGTGAATTGGTGAATGATTGGAGAGTAATTGGAGTGAAAATAGTGAAGAATTATGTGTAGGGATCGGGTATAAGGGGATGGGGGAGTCCGGGTCGCGGGTCAAACCCCGTTTGACTCGAAAACTTACAAAAAATTAACCCGGGCGCGTTAAGCACCGCGGCGCGGGCCCAACGCGGGCAGAAAACCATGCTCACTGTTTGCCTTAGCACTGTGGGAGGCACGAGGCGCTCCCAACCGCGCCAGGCTTCTTTTCTTCAGCTTTCATTTGGCGCGTTGGGAGGCGCAGGCCACTCCCGAACGCGCCCGAGCACATTTTTTCGCACCGATTTTTTATTCCAAGTGAAAACCCAAGCGCGGGACATGTCTCGAGACGTCCCGTACCCGTCAATGCATTAATTTCACCTTGTTTAGCTCACCCAATTCCTACAAAAACGTCACACAGAAACAACAAACTATGTGACACTATAAAACAAATAATACTAAACTATTACAAGTACAAACTCGGGTTGCCTCCCGAGAAGCGCCTTATTTAACGTCGTGGCACGACGGGTATGAATCAAGGGTCCCTCTAAGTAATGGAAGTGCGGTGATTCACCGCACCTCCCCAATAACGTTTCACCCGTTGACCATTAACAAAAAATGTGTTCTCAGAGTCCGGGGCTCTCAATTCAACCGCTCCATGCGCGGTAACACGAACAACTTCAAAAGGCCCCGACCATCTCGACTTCAACTTGCCCGGGAACAATTTCAACCTCGAGTTGAACAACAATACTAACTGCCCGGGCTCAAAAGAACGACGCTCAATGTGCTTAGCATGCCATTTCTTTGTCCGTTCTTTATATAATTTCGCATTTTCATACGCATGGAAACGGAACTCTTCAGTTCATGCAATTGGAGCATCCTCTTCTTACCCGCTAAGGCCATATCAAGGTTGAGCTTTTGAATTGTCCAATACGCCTTATGCTCTAATTTAACTGGCAAGTGACAGGCCTTACCATAAACAAGCCTATATGGAGAGGTTCCAATAGGTGTTTTGAATGCGGTTCGATAGGCCCATAGAGCATCATCTAACTTCATAGCCCAATCCTTCCTCGAGGCATTCACAGTCTTCTCAAGGATTTGCTTGATCTCTCTATTAGACACTTCCACTTGGCCACTAGTTTGGGGATGACAAGCAGTAGCCACCTTGTGGCGAACCCCATACTTAGCCAACAATTTATTGAACAACCGGTTACAAAAGTGCGTACCTTCATCACTGATTATAGCCCGCGGTGTCCCAAAACGAGTGAAAATATTCTTCTTCACGAACTTCACCACCACACTCGCATCATTTGTTGGAAGTGCAATAGCCTCCACCCATTTAGACACATAATCAACTGCTACTAGGATGTATTTATGGCCCATAGAAGGTGGGAATGGACCCATAAAATCAATACCCCAACAATCAAACAGCTCAATCTCCAAGATATTGTTCAAAGGCATCTCGTGACGCCTAGTAATAGTCCCCGTTCTTTGGCAACGATCACATTGCTTCACTAATGGGTGAGCATCTTTAAATAAAATAGGCCAAAAGAAACCAGATTCGAGTACCTTTGCAGCTGTTCGATCTTCACCAAGGTGGCCACCATAAGGAGAGGAATGGCAGCTCTGTAGAATCGGTTCTACTTCTTCCCTTGGAATGCATCTCCTAGCTAGTTGATCAACTCCTATCTTGTACAAATAGGGCTCATCCCACACATAAAATCTACTCTCATGAAGGAGTTTACGCTTTTGCTCAGCAGTTGCCCTAGGGGGACACACATTACTCACATGTAAATTTACCATGTCAGCATACCATGGCACCTCAGCTGCATCAAGAGCAAAAAGTTGCTCATCAGGAAATACCTCTTTAATCTCGGGCCCTTCATCTACATGATCTCTATTCTCCAGCCTTGACAAATGATCAGCAACTTGATTCTCAGTCCCCTTGCGATCTCGAATTTCAACATCAAACTCTTGCAATAGGAGAACCCATCTAATGAGTCTAGGCTTGGAGTCCTTCTTTTCAAAAAAATACCGGATTGCGGCATGATCAGTGTAGACAACAACATGAGTGGCAACCAAATAAGATCTGAACTTATCAAAAGCATAAACTACGGCTAGCAACTCCTTCTCAGTGGTGGTGTAATTGGACTGGGCTGCATCAAGCGTCTTGCTTGCATAATAGATGGAGTGAAAGATTCTTCCAATTCTTTGGCCTAGAACAGCCCCAATAGCATTATCACTCGCATCACACATCAATTCAAACGGTAAAGACCAGTCAGGAGCAATGATGATTGGTGCGGTCACCAACCTTTTCTTCAACTCTTCAAATGCCTTGAGACAAGCATCATTAAACACAAATTTCACATCCATCTCCAACAGTTTGCACAAGGGAGTAGAAATTTTGGATAAGTCCTTTATGAAACGTCTATAGAACCCTGCATGTCCCAAGAAACTACGCACCCCCTTAACAGAGATAGGTGGTGGTAATTTCTCAATGGCCTCAATCTTTGCTTTGTCAACCTCAATCCCTTGCTTTGACACCTTGTGCCCAAGTACTATGCCTTCTTGAACCATGAAGTGACATTTTTCCCAATTCAGCACCAGATTTGTTTCTTCACAACGGCTCAGCACAGCATCAAGATTTCTCAAACAATCATCAAAAGAGTCACCAACCACTGAAAAATCATCCATAAATACCTCCTCAAATTTTTCCACCATGTCAGTGAAAAATAGCCATCATGCACCGCTGAAAAGTGCCCGGGGCATTACACAACCCAAATGGCATCCTCCTAAATGCATAGGTGCCATATGGACAAGTAAAAGTAGTCTTCTCTTGGTCTTCAGGGGCTTTCACAATTTGATTGTAGCCCGAATACCCATCCAAGAAGCAGTAATATTCATGCCCTGCAAGTCTATCCAGCATCTGATCAATAAAAGGAAGTGGGAAGTGATCTTTCCTGGTGGCCTTGTTCAGCTTGCTATAGTCAATGCAAATTCGCCACCCTGTAACAGTTATTGTAGGAATCAACTCATTGTGATCATTCTTCACCACTGTCATGCCCCCTTCTTAGGAACACATTGCACTGGACTCACCCACTTCCTGTCAGAGATAGGAAAAATAATACCAACATCCAGCCACTTGATGACTTCTTTCTTCACCGCCTCCTTCATAATTGGATTTAGCCTCCTCTGCTGCTCTATGGATGGTTTATGATCTTCCTCCAAGAGAATTTTGTGCATGCAGAAAGAAGGACTAATCCCTCTAATATCAGCAATAGTCCAGCCAATAGCTCTTTTGCGCTCTCGCAATACCCGCAACACCTTCTCAACCTGCACATCAGACAACAAAGAAGAAAGGATCACGGGCAAAGTATTACCTTCACCCAGATAAGCATAACGTAAATGCTCGGGTAAAGGTTTGAGCTCAAGATTAGGAGCTTTCTCAATAGACGGTTTAGCAGGAGTTAAGGTCAACGGTCTATCAAGCTCCTCAAATTTCTTCCACCCTGGGATGAATCTACTCTGCATATTAAGAACCTCCAAATACTCCTCAATATCATCATCCTTCAGGATGATATCATCATCACATAAGAGTGTCCGTTCTAACAAATCAACATTAGAAGCCAAGAATGACCTCTCATCAGCAGTCAACTCATCATCTACCACTTTTACCATGGACAACTCTTTATAATGCGAAGAAAGCTGGGTAGCTCTGAACACATTAAACACAGCTTCTTCCCCATTTACCTTCATAATCATCTTTCCAGCTCTGACTCTAATAATAGCATCAGCAGTAGCCAAAAATCCTCTTCCCAAGATGAGAGGAACCTCAGGATCAGCTTCGTAATCAAGAATAATAAAATCAACGGGTAGTATAAACTGACCCACTTGTACAAGCACATCCTCAATAATCCCCTCGGGGCATGTCAAAGATCTATCAGCCAGCTGCAGGGTCACAGTAGTGGGTCGGGGTTCACCCAGGCCTAGCTTCCTGAAAACTGAAGAAGGCATTAAATTCATACTAGCACCCAAATCACATAAAGCACGACCAACCTCATGTTCCCCAATTTTCAAGGGGATGGTAATACTGCCAGGGTCCTTCAATTTCTGAGGAAGCTTGCTTCTAACTCTGGAACTACACTCCTTAGTGAGTGCAACTGTGTCAAACTCAGTCAGTCTTCTCTTGTTAGCAACAATATCCTTGATGTATTTAGCATATTTGGGAACATCCCGCAAAAGTTCCTTCAAAGGAATATTTACCTGAATCTGACTCAATATCTCCAAGAATTTCTTGCATGCTGCATCAACTTTCTGCTTCTGAAGCCTCCGAGGGAAAGGTGGTGGTGGTCTCACAATAGCAGACTCGGGCTGCTTTGCTATTACTGGCTCTGCTTCTTTTTCCACTTCCCTATCAATATTTGGCTCTAGCTCACCAACAGGCTTCTTTGGTTTTGGGGGAACTTCTTCTAGAGCTCTTCCATTCCTCAAAGTAACTGCTTGCACAAATTCTTTAGGATTCTTTTCTGTATCACTCGGTAAAGCACCCCGAGGTCTATTATTTTGTGCTCCAGCAAGCTACCCCAATTGTCTCTCAAGATCTTTCTGCGCACTACTCAAATCTTTAATTGTTTGTGCCTGAGATGCTGAATCATCCATGAGCTTTTGCTGCCCTGCAAGAAGTTTTCTAAGCATATCCTCCATTGCATTAGATTGCTGTGGTTGAGCCTGTGACTGTGACCCCTGCTGTGGTGCATTGCTTTGATTAATTTGGGGTCTATCATTACCCTGAAACTGCTCAAGGTTATCCCTCCAAGAGAAATTTGGGTGATTACGCCAACCCGTGTTATAACTGTTACCATATTGATTGCGATTCTAACCCTGTGACCTGTTCTGATTACCCACATAATATACTGACTCTGGGTTAGATGGACAGACTTCAGTACTATTATCTTCTCCACATACCTCACAAAAAGTTTGAATTTGTTGCACTGGAGCTAATGGTCGTTTTGCTTGGAGAGTCAGCTTGCTGATTTGATTAGAAATAACATCCATCTTCGCTCTCAGCTCTGAAATTGCATCCAATTGAAGTATCCCAGCAGCTTTCTGCGTATTAACCCTGCTAACACCCTCAAATTGTGTCGTAGCTCTGCCATCACCCTGCCAATCAGGATTGCTCTGCGAAAACTTGTCAAGTAATTCATAAATTTGATCAAAATTTAAAGCCAGCACTTGGCCTCCAGCAGTAGCATCAACCACAATCTTAGTGTGTTGGTTCAACCCATCAACAAAAGTGCGTGCAATAACCTCATTAGATTGGTTGTGATGTGGACAATCTCTCAATAGCGCTTTGAATATCTCCCAGGCTGCATACAATGATTCTCCTTCTAACTGCCTGAAGGACATAATCTCGCTCCTCAGCCGCACTGTCTTGGCAGACGGATAAAACTTAGCCAAGAATTTCTTAGCCAAATCCTCCTAAGTAGTGATAGACCCAGGCATCTCAGCCTTTAACCACTTCCTTGCTGCCCCAATCAATGAAAATGGGAACAAGGTCATACGCACATAATCAGTAGGCACACCCGATGGTGTATAAGTATCACTGATCTCCAGAAAGTTCTGAATGTGTTGCTGCGGATCCTCATGTAGTAATCCAGCATATTCCCCCGTCACATGCAGCAACTGAATCATGCCGGGCTTGATCTCAAAGTGCCCGGTAATAGCGGGCTTCACAATACTTGACGCTACTCCTCCCAGGCTAGGAAGAGCAACATCTCGCACAGCTACTGCTTGTTCTTCAGCCATTTCAACAGGTAGAGAGGCAAGTACGATTGCTAGTGCTTCTCGATCTCTCGCTTCTCTTTTCGCCCTTCTCAAGGTTCTTTCAGGCTCGGGATCAAAAGGTGCGAGTGATTCGTCCCTTTTATTCCTTTGCATTCAAAACCTATTGCCTGAAACAGCACAAGAAACTCAACAAAAAATTAAACCTGAATAGAAATTAAGTAATTGTTCAAAATGAAATAGTCCGTAATTAGTCCCCGGCAACGGCGCCAAAAACTTGTTGCTCCCAACGCACACGCAAGTATACGCGGTCGACAAGTAATAAAGTGATAAATCGAATATCGTTCCCACGAGGACCAAGCAGACTAATACTTCGCAAACAATTCCTACAAACTACTCAGGGATCTTTTTCTTTGGTTGCAAGAGTTTTTATAACTAAAACGCAGTAATTAAAGTGCTAGAAGTGTAGTTAAGCAATGTGCAATACTTTGGTTGTTAACAATATTAAGAGGACGGTCCAAGGTCAGAGTTACGAACAATCCAGTTGATGTATCCAATTGATTCCACTTCTTAAATCCTGGGTTACTAACTAACAGAGTAAATGTAACTGTGAAAACCTTTCAGTTCTTCACAGTCTATGCAAGCTACTTCAATCCCTATATGTCTATGGGTTAAATCACATGCACGCATTAACGAATCATGTTATGAGTTAAACTAGGCAACCAAGTTGACACGACCCGGAATCCGGTTAGGCCGTGCGGGCACCCGACATCCTCCCCAGACCCGTCGGGCGAACCCTTACCAATTAAACTAGGAAAATAATTATAATAATTCATAAATAAGGACAAGACTTTAAAAAAAAATACAGAGATACTGCTACCTCTAAGCTGTATAAAAGAAATTACAGCTGACTACCCAACATACAAGGTTTAGGGCTATCCAGACTAGACATCTAAGAGTACAAAAGAAGACAGATACCTCCTGAAGGGAGCCAAATGAACCTGAAATAATGAACAATAAACTGGTGGCCATCCGGAATAAAAGTTGGCTCACCCTGACAGCTGAAGTCGTCTCCGCTCCTTCACAACGTGGCGAACTCAATCCTGGAGCGAACCTGCCGAAACGAAATAGATAGACAAAAACAAACAACAAACAAGGGTGAGTCAAAAGGACTCAATAAGTGGGGCAGACTAGCCACCTCAAAGAATAGGATAGCTAGCCAGGGAGAAGAGAAATAGATAAACCAAATTCCTCTTATTTAAATTATAGAAAGGCAGAGCCAAATAATAACTAGAAACACGTATGGAATCACAAACTGATCAACAACCAGGAACGTAAGATAGCCTAAACATATAGGTATCCCGAACATATCAACAATCAGAAATACATCCTGCTGCGGCGTGCAACCCGATCCATATATTCATACTGTCGCGGCGTGCAACTCGATCCCCGCAATCCAGAATACGAGCCAGAAATATATAGGCAAACTGAGATATATCCACGACATAGTATACATACCGCATACATAAAACACAACACAATACACACAATAGTCAGTATGCGGTGCAATGAGATGGGATGAATGCGGTATGATGCAATGCAGTCACATATACCTGATACCTATCTCCGGCGCGGGACTCTCATCGTCTACCAGGAGATATATGCAATAATGACCCTTCACCGGCTCGGGACTCTCATCGATTACCGGGAAGTATATGCAATGATGACCCTTCACCGGCTCGGGACTCTCATCGATTACCGGGAAGTATATGCAATGATGACCCTTCACCGGTGCGGGACTCTCATCGCCAACCGGGAAGTATATGCAATAATGACCCTTCGCCGGTGCGGGACTCTCATCGCCAACCGGGAAGTATATGCAATAATGACCCTTCGCCGGTGCGGGACTCTCATCGCCAACCGGGAAGTATATGTAATAATGACCCTTCACCGGCTCGGGACTCTCATCGATTACCGGGAAGTATATGCAGTAATGATGGCCAAAGTACAATACTCAGATACTCAATGCAATACCAGCAACAGGACATAACATATAATATACAACGTAAATTCAAAGCTAAGGCGTAATGAGTACGCCTATCGGCAGCTACACACGTAAGAAACACGTGGTAGAAAATCCACGAGGCCAGGTGCCTCCAAAGAAATGGATGTAATCACTTACCTCTCTCAAAAGTTAGCATTGCGACCAACAACCGCGTTATTCTTTGAATTCATTGCCAAACGATCCCACTGTGATCAATAAGCAGAAAAAATATATCACATTAGGCTAAAGGCTTCATTCCTCACATCTTAGGGCAATCCAGTTAGGAATGATACCCTATTCGCATACGCAATACGCAGGCCAGGCTTATATACAGGGTTCAAAGTTCCATAACCAAACACTAAATAAATTATATTTATATGTTGCCCATAACTCACTGAGTGCGAATATATAATCATTTCCATCATCGGGGTCCAATTGACCCTTTAAACTATCAATTTACGCCAATAGGGTGATGTATAATATCCTTATTTTTACCGTAAAAATATATTCAAACACACGTAATAAGCTAAGATAATGAGTTAGCATCATTACCTGAAGATTTGGGGTAGAAATTCCACTATTTTTCTACTCCTTTTTCCCTTTTTTCCTCCCTCTTTTCTAATTTTTCCTCACTGAGCGTTTTTGGTAATGTTTCTGATATGCATCGATCTGATTGTGCTAGGGGATTAAATCCCCTAGGCCACCGACATTTGTTCCAATTTTTGTTTTTATTATTATTATTTTCTTTTTATTAATAAATTCGCTACGACGATAAAAATTGAAATGGAACCCTAGAGAAGTCGAAATGATCCCAAATTTTTCAAGTAAGCTATACAAAATATATGTAACATACTCGCGAAGACGGATCTCAAATCCGACTCCCGAAACTCAAGATGCGAATTTAAATGAAAAGAAGTCAAATTATTTAACTTTCGGCATTTTAGCGGAAACTAGCCGAACAACATCGAAATTCACTTTCGAAAGTTTACAAAAATCACAAATAATCATACGAACCTAAAGGCGCTTTCGGATTTCGAAACGGAGCTCATTCGGCAAAAACCGAGCTCGAAAATCTCGTTTTAATATTTATCGCCAATAAAAACTGAAACCTTCTTCCGATGCCTACCAAACGAGGTCTGATTTAGCTCAAATTTTACAGACAGGTTCTATTGGATATTATGAATATTTTAAAATTATCGACACGCCAATCGGAGTCCTAACTTCCGAAACGACTGACCGAGGTCGTTTCACAAGTATATGTCTATCCTACTCGCAAATTGGTTCCCTGATGCCCGGGTTCACAAACTAGTTCTATTCTTTCTTATTACGTAATTAAATTCCCTCATTCGAGTTCAATCCAAAAACCATAGATAATGTATAATTATCGAGCTCTAACAATTATACAAGTGAAATCAAGAAAGAATAAGCAACTCGTTATGGGATTCAATCAATGGGAATCAATCTTCAAAAATCAACTTTCATGTAATACTCTAACCCTAGAACGTAAAGTTTAGCAACACATGTTCATCATCACATGGCAAAGATTTGGTGTAATAATGAAGTAATTGATGTAATAGATGAAAGATTAGGAATAAACCCTTGTTCAATGAGTATGTTGCTCTCAATATTTCTCCAAATTATCAACTCCCTTTAAAAAACTAAGTAAAAGACTATTTATAATGTTTACAAACACCTAGGAGTAAGTTAGACCCAATGCTAGACGGAATAGGAAGTGAAAACCCGAACACGGGGCGCTATAACGGGCGCCCCGCGCCTCGTAAAGCGCTATGCAAAGCAGAACCCGTCGAATTGTGGGCGCCATAGGCCCGCGCCGCGTGGGTAAAAGCGCTGGGGCACTGGGCGCTATAACTGGCGCGTCACGTGCCCCAAAGCGTCCAGCCAAATTGCCTTCTTCGTTGGTCCGAAATCTTGCTCGTGTCGTGCCCTCGTGTGCTCAATCCAATCCTCAATCATCCTTCAATCAATTCTTGCTCAATCAAGCTCCTAACAGCTCCAAATGCACTGCGTAACAACCTACACACGCACGACATAAATTAGTGTAAAACCAGATTCACAAACTATAAAACGAGCGCATAATAAGCTCAAACATGCGGAAATATTAAGGAAACCTTGGCATAAAATGCCAAACATCAATCTCTTCCCAGAACTCAACTACATATTTCTTGAGTCATTCACTCTGTATACGTTTCTCTGGATAGATCGTTCTTGGCATATGGTACATTGCTTCAGGGGCTACATTCTTATTGAATCTGTGATTTTGGATCTTTTGCATTCTGTGGGGTTCTTTTGGAGACTCCACCTATAATTGCACCCATTCCTCTCCCCAGTCTTCAACATCTGATATAGCTTCTTCTACTGTGGTGGAAGGCCCTTGACTAGGAGTGGACTTTGGTTTTGAAGGCTTTGGGTCTATCACATTCTTTTCCTTTTTCTGTGCCTTGGCTTCTTGATCAACTCTTTCTTTATTGGCTTCCATTTTCTTTTTTACTTCAGCTTCTCTCTTTTGTTCGTTGGTAAATGGCTTTCTTGCTCCATCCTTTTTTGCTTGCTTCTTCATGTTTCACCTGAACAACAACAACTCAACAAATGTGTTAGCTCATGAATCTCTACACTATCCTACTCCTAACTAAGCTATGAGTATCCTATACTAGCATATGAAGTTCATGGAATGGAATGAAATAGAAAACTTGAGAGATTCAAACAATTCACAGGCTGCAAAAGAAAAGGCGGATCGCAGAACAAGGGGCGGGCACGCAGACATGAAGAGGCAGCCCACAGAAGCAAGTACTGAGAAGCACCGGCGGGTCGCCAATTGTAGTGTGAGGCTTTTGCTTAAGCCGCATAATGAAATTTTGTTTCTGTTAGAGTCGGAAGCACGCACTTGTAAGCGAAAGCTCGCCTACTCACTCCGCTCTTTCATCTGCGAGACGCATTTTGGCATCGGCGACTCGCACAACTTTTGACCATAGGGGTCGCCGATTCACCCTTTTTCTTGCGATGGACAAGCTTAGCTCGCCTATTTTTCAAGCTCACTGCTTACATCGGCGGCCCCGCATTTGCTCGTGCAGGAACGCCTAGTGTAGTTCGCACTTTATTGTGCGGCATCATGCCTCATCGGCGGCTTGCCGAGTCCTTGGCCTAATTTTCTACAATGCACAAATTCTAAGTTATTCCATTCTTCACTTCCCTTCTATACCCCCAAACACACTCCTAAGTGGTCTTTTCAACTTCTCACATCTCTCACATTTTTTCTCAAGAACGAGACCACGATTTCAACCAAAATCCATGAAGAGTCAACCATATTTCATACCAAGTTCAAAACTTTTTCAAGATTCAAGGCACACAAGGTATGTTCATGGCGTCATTCAAGTTCAAGTTTTTTTTAATTTTTGCTTTCACTCTCTTCTTCTACTCATTTCTTCACTTAAGAACAAAGGAAACCCACAACTACACACTCTAGGGTTCTAATTTCATGAAATGAAGATTAAGAACAAACCTAAAATCAACCTAATCATGGATAAAGCAATTAAACAACCAAAACCCACCCCCAATGTGAAGTTTTTAACTACCACACATGTAAAACATGAAATTTAAAGCGAAGGGTTGAATTCCTTACCAGATCTAAGAAGAACTTCGTATCGGGTCGAAGGGTTAGCAGTGGGTTGGTGAAATGAGTGCGTGTGTTGTGATTTGGAGTGTTGTTTGTGGTGGTGGTGGGTCGGAACAGTAAATTCCGGTGGTGGTTGTGCTTTTTCAATTTTCGTAAAAAGTAATGAAAAACTTAATAGTCGGGTAAAAACCTGTCAGGCCCATGAAAGAGGCGGCTCGCCGAAGTGAAGGCGAGTAGGACTTTAAGTCCTCCAAGTGTGCACAAGTAGGTTTGCCCACCGATTGTTCTACGGAATTGAATGGGCGGCTCGCTTAATGAAAGGCTGAGCTATTCCTCACTCTGCAGAAAAAATGTTCTCACTGTATGTACCGGTGGCTCGCATTTCATTTAGTTGGGCCACCCTTTTGCTTCTGCACTTTAATCGGCAGTCCTTCCCTCTCTTTAAATTTTCTCACTTTTCATCCTTTGGAATTATTTCCATCAATACCACTCAAACCAAGATCAAATGCATTCATCACAGAACTTCACATAAAAATTTTACACTAACTACATGATTAAAACTAAAATTGCGAAAAGTAAAACTTGGGTTGCCTCCCAAGAAGTGCTTGATTTAACATCGCGGTACGACGGTGTTACCTCAACCTTTAAGAATCCATGAAATAGATGCAGGTAACCTTCATAGGCTCGGCTTTACATCCCAAGTAATGCTTCACTCTTTTACCATTCACTCGGAAAGTTGTAGAACCTCCCTTTTCTTGCAACTCAACCCATCCATAAGGTGATGTTCCTACCACTTTGAATGGTCCGCTCCACTTGGATTTCAACTTTCTGGGAAACAAATGTAATCTTGAATTGAACAATAGTACCATGTCTCCCACCTTGAATTCTCGATTCCATATTTTCTTGTCATGGATGATCTTCATCTTTTTCTTGTAGAGCTTTGAATTTTCATAGGCAAGGAACCTCATCACCTCAAGTTCATGTAGCTTTTCTACTCGAGACTTGAAAGCTTCTTCTTAATTCATGTTGAGCTTTTTTAATGCCCAAAGAGCTTTATACCCCAACTCCACGGGGAGATGACAAGCTTTGCCAAAAATCAACCTAAACGGAGACATCCCAATAGGAGTCTTATAAGCTGTGCGATATGCTCACAAGGCATCATCCAACTTTTTCGCTCAATCCGTCCGGTTCACGTTCACCGACTTTGCCAAAATTTGCATGTTTTCTTGATTTGACACTTCCACTTGGCCACTTGTTTGGAGATGATAAGGTGTAGCAATCTTGTGTCTCACCCCGTATTTTTCCAACAAAGAGCTAAAGGACCGATTGCAAAAGTGGGTACCCCTATCACTTATGATGGCGTGGGGGTGCCAAACCTTGTGAAAATGCTTTTCTTGAGGAAGGCTATGATACTTCTAGCTTCATTGTTTGGTAAGGCTATTGCCTCAACCTATTTTGACACATAATCAACTACTAGAAGGATGTACTTCATACCATACGAGCTTGGAAAAGGACCCATGAAGTCGATTCCCCATACATCAAAGAGATCAACTTCCACAATAGGATTTTGAGGCATTTCATACCTCCTTGAGATTCCTCCCGTTCTTTGGCATTGATCACAACTCTTTGTGTATTCATAAGCATCTTTGTACAAAATAGGCCAAAAGAAACCGCATTCAAGTACCTTTGCCTCCGTTCTCACACTTCCATAATGTCTTCCATAAGGGGCGGAGTGACATCCTTTAAGAAAATATCCTTACTCAGCTTCGACAACACACTTTCATATCATTCCATCGACACATATTTTGAAAAGAAAGGGATCATCCCAAAAGTATTGTTGTGCATCTTTGATCAACTTCTTCTTTTGATTGAATGAGAAATCCTCCGGGATCTCTTCACATGCGACATAATTGGCTAAGTCCGCGTACCAAGGAATCTCCTCCTAAGATACCGCCAATAGCCTCTCATCTGGGAAAGAATCATTGATCTCAAGGGTTTCTTTTGGGCGACCCTCCTCCTACAAACGGGATAAGTGGTCCGCCACTTGATTCTCGCTTCCCTTTCTATCAAGTACCTCAAGATCAAATTCTTGCAACAATAGAACCCATCTAATCAACCTTGCTTTTGAATCCTTCTGGGCCATCAAGTATCGGATTGCGGAATGATCGGTATGCACAATAAACTTAGATCCAATCAAGTAAGATCTAAATTTATCAAAGCCAAAGACAATGGCTAACAAATCCTTTTTCTTCACCATGTAATTTTGTTGAGCTCCATTCATGGTCTTGCTAGCATAATAGATAGGGTGGAACATCTTCTCAACCTTTGGCCAAGCACGCCCCCCAATGCAACATCACTAGCATCACACATGAGCTCAAATAGAAGATCCCATCTTGGACTCACTATTACCGGTGCGGTTGTCAATCTCAATTTGACTTCCTCAAAGGCTTTCAAACATGCTTCATTGAATTCAAAATTAGCATCTTTTTCCAACAACTTGCACAATGGGTTAACAATCTTTGAGAAATCTCTGATGAAGCGGCGATAAAATCCCACATGTCCCAAGAAGCTTCCCACTTCTTTGACAATTCTGGGAGGTGGAAGTTTGGAGATGACTTCAATCTTTGCATGATCTACTTCTATTCCCTTCTTTGACACCATGTGCCCTAAAACAATTCCTCCTTGAACAAGAAAATGGCATTTCTCCCAATTGAGCACAAGTTTAGTTTCTTCACACCTCTCTAATACTTTCTCCAAATTAGATAAACAATCTTCAAAAGAATCACCCACTATGGAGAAATCATCCATGAACACCTCTAAAAAATTTTCCACCATGTCATGGAAGAGTGCAAGCATACACCTTTGAAAAATGGTCGGGGCATTGCAAAGTCCAAAAGGCATTTTGCGGAATGCAAAAGTACCATAAGGACTTGTGAAGGTTGTCTTATCTTGATCATTTGCTTCATTTGAGATTTTATTGTACCCAAAGTATCCATCAAGAAAATAATAGTAAGCTCGACCCACCAGACGATCAAGCGTTTGGTCAATGAAAGGTAGGGGAAAATGATCTTTCCTTGTTGCATTGTTGAGCTTATGGTAGTCCATGCATACTCGCCAACCAGTCACGGTTCGAGTTGATATAGCTTCACCTTTTTCATTGTGAACTACCGTCATCCCTCCCTTTTTGGGCACACATTGAACGGGTGAGACCCATTCACTATCGAAAAGTGGAACAATCACCCCGCATCTAACCATTTGATGATCTCTTTTTTGACAACTTCTTGCATTGGAGGATTCAATCTTCTTTGGTGTTCCACTGTTGGCTTATCTACTTTTTCAAGGAGAATCTTGTGAGTGCATACTCCCGGGTCAATTCCTCTTATGTCCGCAAGAGTCCACACAATTGCTTTAATTCTTCTTTCACCACTCCAACTAATTGATCTTCTTGTTCTTTGGTAAAGTGGAAAGCGATGATTATGTGAAGAGTGAAGTTTTGGCCTAGGAAATTGTCTCTCAAGTGGCTAGGGATTACCTTTAGTTCAAGTTGTGGAAGTTCTTCAATGGAAGGCTTTGTAGGAGGAATGGTTAGGTTGTCAAGATCAAGGGAAAGGTTTTTGGGAACATAGGGTTTAGTGCCAAGTCATTCCAATGCTTTCACAAATTCGAGAACACTCTCTTCACTATCTATATCCATGTTCCAAATCACAGCGGCCAATTCATCCGCTTGACTCATTAAAACACTCTCTTTTTCTACAAGTGCTTCCACAACCATGTCTACATAGGAACAAGTGGCTTCTTCCTCTATAGGTTGTCTCAATGTTTTGCATATATGAAACACAATTTTCTCACCATTGAAATGGAATGTAAGTTCACCCTTCTCCACGTCACAAAGTGCTCTCCCGGTAGCTAAAAATGGACGCCCAAGAATAATGGGGACATCAAAGTCCACCGGACAATCTAAGATCATAAAATCCATCGGGAATATAAACTTCTCCACCTTTACTAGAACATTGGTGACAACTCCAATTGGTTGCTTCATGGAGAGGTCAGCCATTTGCTAATTCATATTGGTAGCTTTGGGAATTTCCTTGTAGTCAAAGTCTTGTAGACTGCATATGACATCAAATTGATGTTGGCTCTAAGATCACATAGAGCTTTAGGGAAATGCTTCCCTTCAATTGTGCATGGAACCGTGAAGGCTTTAGGGTCCTCCATCTTCCTTGCCATCTGCTTTGAGACAATTGAACTATATTGATGAGTCACTTTGCTTGGCTCATAGTCCTCATAATTTTTTTTGTCACAAGATTTTTCACAAGCTTTGCAATATTTGGCATTTGACTCAATGTATCAACCAAAGAGAGGTTGATGTATGTTGATGCTATCTTATTCCAAATTTACTTAGCTTGAGATGCTTGTTTTTGTTTCATACTTTTTTGTAGGAAAAAAACGGAATTTTGGGTATGGAGCTTGGACTAGGAGGGCTTTGTTTAGGTGGTGGAGGTTTCTTTGGTTTGGCTTTTTGAGAGGTAGTGATTTCGGGGGTTAGTTCTTGAGGGATTGCCTCTTCATCAACTTCATTCCTTGAAATATCCACTTCCACATCATTTGCCGTGTCTTGGTGTAACTCCTCCTCCTTGTTTTGCTCTCCCTTTTGTATTTCTACTTCATCCACATCTTCTTTTGATTTAGAATCTTCCCGTGTTTTTCCACTCCTTGTCGTAATTTCCATCACATGATCTTTCCATTCCTTTTAGGATTCACTACCGTGTCACTAGGTAGTGCTCTTTGAGGTCTTTGATTCATTTGGTGAGAAAGGGTGCTCATTTGAGATTCAAGAGCTTTGAAAGAATTACTATGAGCATTGACCATTTGCTTAATCTCCTAGATATCACCGGTATAACTTTATTGATTATTGAGGATTTCTCCCATAATTTCCTCCAATTTTAATTGACTTCTCCCTTCATTCTCACCTTGCTTGTAAGGACCTCTTGGTGCATAATTTTAAGAAGCACCAACTCTTCTTCCACCTTGATTGTTGTTCCAATTTTGTCTTCCTTCATCTTGGCTCCATTGGCCTTGTTGATAAGGCCTTTGATAACCATCTTGTTGGTAAGCCACAAAGTTGGCTTCTTCTTCATTTTGGACATTGAAACATTGTTCCGAAAAATACTCTTTCCCTTTTTGAAGAAGGGTGAGAGGTGGACCTCCGAGGTTGACATACCCAATTGGGGCTACTTGATGGCCCATTTTTGTAACTTGAATGTTTTCCACCTTGCTTGCCTTTTTCTCCTTCTCTTCCTTGGCACCTCTAAGAAGCTCAATGTTGGTGATAATTTGAGTCATTTGTTTCGCTTGATCTTCAAATCTTTTCATTATCAGGTTGTCCATTCCTCCTTCACCACCTTGGTTTTAAGCTCTTGATTTCCAATCTTGAGATTGTTTGGAAACTTTGTTGAGATTCTCCTTGACCTCTTGGAAAGTATGGTCCATGATAGCACCTCCACATAAGTTGTTCATAGCCGCTTGGTTGTTCTTGTTAAGCCCTTGGTAGAAACATTGCAAAAGCATATCATCTTCAAATCTATGAGTTGGGCAATGTAGCAAAACCACTAGAAAAGCTTTATGCCTCATACGATGAATCAGTAGGATCTTGCTTGAACATATACACCTTGTCTCTCATTGATTCTTGCTTGCCTTTAGGCAAAAACTTTGCCAAAAATTGCTTTACAAGCTCCTCCCAAGTTTAAATTGAATTCTTCGCTAGCTTGTTCAACCATGCCTTGGCCTTCCCCGATAGAGAATAGGGAGAGTCTCTTAGGTGCAAAGACTCTTCCGTACAATGTGCCAACTTATAAAGATGACACGCTTGCACAAAATTCCTCAAATGTTCCATTGGGTCATCATGCTTTCCTCTACAAAAAAGTCTGTTTTGATCAAGTCCATGAAGAATCACTTCTGGAGTATTGAAAGTCACATTCCCATGAATTGGTAGTGGCATAATGACACTTGCAAAATTGTCCAAATCTACTTCCTCATCCAAATCTTCCAATTTTTGAACATGTTGATTATCATTTCGACCACCCCTTGCATTCCTTTGGTTTCGATTGTCATTACGAACTTTCACCTGATTGGCATCGGCTCTTCTATTAGCTTGAGCACCACGGCCTCCTCGGTTTGCACATCAGCCTTCTCTATTAGCATTGTTGCCTCTTCGGTTTGCATTGCCTGCAACACCATCATTATTACCAACTCGAAATCCCTCATTGGCTTCAGCATTGCCATGAGGAATTTCATCATTTGGGGCTGTATTTTCTACTTGAGGTTCTTCATTTTCTTCAAAGGCACCATAGATTCCATAACTCTCCTCACTAAGAGAAGTGTCATCATATTCATCCTTCAACTCTTCATAATAATCATTCGGAGCAATTGGAGCATTTGGAAATGGAACTCCCTAGTATGATTGTAAAGGGGGTTCCTCATATCTCTATTTGGATTCCTTCTCATACTTGAGTTCAGCTACACACTCTAAACCAAAGCACGAGGTAAAATGTAGGAACAACTAACAAGACTAGAACACGAAATATTCAACCTAATAGATGTACCGTAGCTCCCCGGCAACGGCGCCAAAATTTGATCCACGCTCAATCCACTCACCTCAAAGGATGATGGGGCGGTCGTCAAGGATAATAGTACCCAACGTATGAGTCGAGGTCGATTTCCACAGGGAGCTAACAAGATAATCTATTAGTCTTAGGTTGAATAGTTACGGGTCCTAAGCATTGTTCGTAATGTTTCTAATGATTAAAGGTGAAAGTGTTAACTATAACTAAATTGAGCAATTAATGTAAAAAAAACTAAATAATGATTATGGGGTAAACTATGGAAATGAGCTAGGGGTTTATCCATTGCAACATGGTTCTCTTAGCTAAATATTTATAAATATCTCACAATTCTCATAGGTAACATTAATGGTCGGATCTCTAATGCATTCCTCAAAACCCTCTCGGGATAGGGAGGATTTTACTTCATCAAGCCCTCTCGGGTCAATAATGAAGCGCTAGAAACCCTAGTCCAAAGATCCGAGCGGGGTTGACCTATTTAGATCGACCCCTTTAGATGGAGTAGGTCGCAACCAATGTAACCCAAATTCTTGCTATTCTCCATTAACCTACGCCTTCAACCCTTTTCGGGTGATAAAAGCAAAGTAGGGTTAGGTTCAAGTACGACCGTACCTTAAACCCTAGTTAAAAAAGTGCGATGGAGAGCTAGATTTATGTTAACCCATTAAATTTATAAGATTAAATACAAGATTTAAGCTAAGATAATCATGTCTTCATAAATAAACCCCTAGTATGAGTTTAGCTCCTCATACTAGGGTCTAACACAAACATATTATTGTAAGATGAAATGGCAAGAATCATGTAAGAATTCAGATTAAAGAACGTAATCCTTATAAAGATTCAAGTAGAAATCCTCATTTCAACTCAAAGAATATTCAAAAGCTTTAAAGTGATATTCTAGGCTAAAAGAAGTTTGTTTTCTTGGAGGTATAATAGCTTATTTATAGACATGGATTTTAAAAATAAGCTAATATTTACAAAAATGTAATTTTCACTGATTTTACATCAGGCCGCCTCTTGTTAGGCGAGCCACATATTTGGTTGCTGGCTCGCAACTTTCACGTTTGCTAACTCGCATTTTCTTGTGCTGTGCAGGTTAGGCCGGCCGCCCTTGTGTTTTCGGCGAACTCCTCAATGTCGCAGGTTTTATCAATTCTCTTTATCAACCGGCGGTGTCGCCTCTCATTCTCGGGGCTGCCAGATGTATTCAACATGAATATTGGCGGGCTGCTCTTTTGAGTTGCTGGCTTCCGTGAACTTCCCTTCCTTTGGTGGATGGCTGGCATTTTGAGCTTCTTGTTCCACGAGACGTCCTTTCCGCTGCTGTCTTGGTTTCATGTTCCTCATTTTATAGCCAAAGCGCACTTGAATTTTCTCTTTTTTACATTTTCTTCCGCTTTTTATGTAAATTCTTTTAAAAACCTGAAACATGAAGATTAACATAAGATTCATTCAAATAACATCACAAAATGGGCTAAAAGCTAGTCGGAATGAGTTATAATTAAGCACAAAATATCAACATATCAATTAGACTCAAGTTTGTAGATTTGACCAGTGAGGTTAAGTTTTTATGGCAATTTGAGAGGTTCATTCATTTTTTGACCCAATCTGACATTATCTCGACGTTCATCTTCTTTGACCGTGTCGCGCAAAACACATACTTCTTCCGTCCCAAAATGAGTATCAACCTTTCCTTTTTAATTTGTCCCATAAAGAGTGTCTCTTTCCATATTTGGTAACTCTTTAATTCTAAGATTTATTTTGGACCACAAGATTTAAATGCACTTGCCCACATTGCACACAACTTTAATTTAAAACCATATGATTCAAAAGTCTTTCCTATTTTCTTAATCTCCGCATCAAGTCAAATTCAGACATTCATTTTACGATACCAACCGAGGCGAGAAAGAAAGGGTAATGGGAAATATCCTTGGTGGAAGAATATAGGGTTTCCCATTCGAAGGAAACAACACCGATTTCATGTTTGATCAAATTCATAGTCGAATCAGTAGGACGTCTAAATTCCCCAAACCAGTAGATGTGTTCACCGATAAGGGTATATCCTCCTTTTCTATGATATCCATATTCCAACTCTGCATCAAGATAAATTTTACCCTGCGGATCTTCTTTTCTTTTTTCACACAAACATAGCGATACAAAGGGCGGGCTTTCATTGAAGACAGAAAGGCAATAAAATAATGTATTATTATGTTTTATATAATATACTACAACATGCAAGTTCTTAAAAGTTATGAATTTTGGTCCTATTAAGATAAATCAATTAAAAAAATAATTGAAAAACAGAATATATAAAATTGAGGAGAGAAAAAGTAATTAGCTCAAAATTGGAGGGGTTGATCAAAACTTACTTTGGTTCATGGAGTCTCGTGGAAATTGTGTTCCCATGTTGGCTTGTAAACTAAGGTTGTTAAATTCTTTGGACATATGATGTCCTTAGGGGTCGTCCGGTTGCGGGTATTAAATATTAATACCCGCACAAAATTCAGCATTAATTTAACGCAGCGTTCGGTTGGTTTTTGTAAAATTATACCCGCATAAAATTAGTGCAATGTTTAGTTGCGTTTTTTTATATATTAATACCCACATTATTAATGCGGGAATCTATGTATTATTTTATGCGGGGTAGAAGGTGGTATTAATAATGTGGGTATTAATAATGCAGGTATTAAAATTTAAAATGACAAAATTAACCCTCATAATAATAAGGATATTTTAAAATTTTATATTAAGGAGTAAATAAATATTTTAAATAATAATATTTTTTGTTAATTTGTAATATATCAGTGATTCAACAAATAATCCATATGCTATAATATATGCATGGCTAATACCCACATTATTAGACCCCACATAACTAATACCCTCATTATCAATACCCACATTATTAATACACACATTATTAATACCCACATTACTAATACCCGCATTAATAGTTAATACCCGCGTAAAAGAAAAGCCAAACCGAACGACCCTTAATACCCCTAAGGGTCGTTCGGTTTGGCTTTGCTTTTACGCGGGTATTAACTATTAATGCGGGTATTAATAATGTGGGTATTAATAATGTGTGTATTAATAATGTGGGTATTGATAATGCGGGTATTAGTTATGTGGGGTTTAATAATATGGGTATTAGCCACGCATATATTATAGTGTAGGGATTATTTGTTAAATCACTGATATATTACAAATTAACAAAAAATATTATTATTTAAAATATTTATTTACTCCTTAAATAAAATTTTAAAATATCCTTATTATTATGAGGGTTAATTTTGTCATTTTAAATTTTAATACCTGCATTATTAATACCCACATTATTAATACCACCTTCTACCCCGCATAAAATAATACATAGATTCCCGCATTAATATTGCGGAATATACAAAAACGCAACCAAACGTTGCACTAATTTTATACGGGTATTAAAATTTTACAAAAACCAATCGAACGCTGCGCTAAATTAACGCTGAGTTTTGTGCGGGTATTAAATATTAATACCTGGAACCGAACGACCCCTTAATGTATTAGATATCGTTTTGGCCGGCAAAAATAAATCAAATCTTATTTTGAGGTGATACAGAGAGTACCTAATAAGTGGCTACTCTTCATCATCTTAACTTCATAGCCAATCACGATTTTACGTAGGTAGAGAGTTTTTGTTTTATAGATTTGTTGTTTGTGTCCAAACAAATAGGCTTTGTTACATATTCATTTCACTGTTGTTTAAGTAGTAATTTATCTAGGATTAGAAAGGTTTCAAGAGTGTCTGCTAGTCTTCTAAAAGTTATATAATCATTAAAAGCAAATCAGTAAAATTGATAAATAAGTGTGCGTATAATTTGTACATGTTGGAAAAAACTTAATTTCAAAGACTTGTTTGAGAAGAGGAAGGGTCATTCACACGACTCCTGATTTATGACCCTATGTAGTATAGAGAGAAACTGACAACCTATATAGTTGGAAACTTGGAATTAGTCAAATAAAAGCATTATGCATTGAATAATTCAATGAAACCCCTTAAATCTCTAGTTTTATATGCCGAAGTGCTGCTGGGTAATTTATTACTATTTGTTAGAAATAATGTTACTATTTGTTACAAAATTATTTTAGAAATAATATTTAGATGAGTAATATCGTCTTTCACTTTTAACTAAAATAATTTCCACTTTTAGTATAATATGATATGATAGAGAGCTCAAATACTATGATTATTCTACAAATAACAGAAGTCAGATAGTCCTTACTTCGCTCATCCCACAAAAATTAATAAGAAAACTTAAGTAAGACAATCCAGCTGCACTTATTTATATAATATAGTGAGTCAAAATACTTCGTATATTTTTCATATAATTGATTCCTGATTGTCCTCACTTTTTATTTTTATCTCTACATCTGTCATCTCTTTCTACAATTCTTCACCATATCTTAAAAAAATCAGAAACTAAACAACAAACCAAAAGTTTTTATGCATTATCATATGAGAGTTGCTGAAAATCGAGAGAAGCGAGAATAATGGCTGGGCTGTGGTCGGAGTTAGGGAACATCAGAGAAATTCAAAAAAGAAGAAGGAAGTGATCACTCTGAAGTTCTTTTTCTATGATTCCAATGACCGATATCGTACAAGACGGAAGTCAGGTACCCTTCTAACAAACTCCAAATATATTGCATCATCTATTTAGTTTTTCAATACCACAAATAGTCGTGGCAATTTCAACCCATTTTTCTCTGACCCGCCCAACTCGCCCGCAATAAATCCAAACCCAACCCACCCAATTAAAACATGGGTGAAAGTGGGTCAGGCTATTTTCAACCCACAAATAAATGGATAAAAAATGGGCTAAAAGTGGGGTTTTTTTAAAAGAAAAAAAGACTTAAAACTACTAAATCATAATTCTCACAAGTTTTGACAAATCAGTTAAAGTATCCAGGCTTTTTTAAGAGTTACATTTTACTCAATCATGATTAGGTATATGTCATAACTATTCATTAAGGTTTTTGAGCTTTGATGTCAGATACATTTCAGTCAAGAAATCCAATCCATCCGCACTAAGTGACAAAATATCAATTATCCACTTTTTAGCATTAGTCGTATAGATTAACAACGAAAAACGAAAATAAAGGATAAAAAGAAAGACCTTCAATGATCTACCAAGAATTGCATGTAGGATCTAGTCTACTTACCTTCTTGATGAAGCCAAGGAGGACCTATTCTATGCAACAACCTTCAAGACAACTAGGAATTGAAAGTTGAATGATCAAGAATTGGAACAAGCTCAATTTCGAATTCACCAAAAAAGAACAAGTTTTCAAACATGTACTAGGTTTAGCAAAAAGCTGCGTTTCTTTTTGTTATGTGTAAGGTGCTGAAAATAAACTAAGTGTTAGGCTTATATAGGTGAGCCTCACACGCCTAAAAGGTAAAGAAATAGCCCCCAAGTGGGCTAAATGTCAATAGCCACGCAGGGCTAAATAAGCACTATAAAATAAATAAGTCTAGCTATGCAAAAGCATGAAAAAGTGCTGAAAAATACAGCGCATTAAGGCCAATAAACGAGCCCTCCACACGGCCGAATTGTCTAGAAAATATAGCCCGCGTGCCACGCGAGTACCACGCGCCAAGCATTCTTCTAGAACGCCCCTTCTCCAATGCTAACCAACGAATCCAAAGGCTCTTTTAACATACGCCTCCCTTCCTCAATACTTGCACAATCATGGCTCTTCATCACCATCAAGTGAACATCATGAAGCTCCTTAGCTTGGCTCCTTGTGAATGGTCTTGAAGGCACGAACGTAGCTTGATTAGGCTGGACTGCATCATTCTCCCCTTCTTGAGAAGATTTCGTCCTCGAAATCGCGCCATCATCATCTCTCAAAGCGGCATTACCTGCAACACAAGGAGTTAAGTCAGAAACATTTAAAGTTGTAGAGACATTATACTCACCAGGCAGATCTATAACATAGGCGTTATTATTGATCTTTTGACGCACTTGGAATGGACCATCGCCTCTCAGGGCTAGCTTCCCCTTACTTTGGCTCGGGTGCCCCGCGCCCCCGAACGCGCCAACCCAGGAAGAACCCGTCAAAACTTGGGCGCTTTTGGGGCGCCCTGCGCCAGAAGGCTGGGCGCTTTTGGGGGCGCCCCGCGCCAGGCCAAATTCCTGCTTCCTTCGTCTGCAGCTCGCGTCGCGTTGTGCCTTCGTATGTTCGATCCAATCCTCAATCCAAATCCAATCTTTTCTTGCTCGATCATGCTCTTTAAGGCTCCAATTGCACTTCATAACAACCTACAATCATACGACATAAAATCAGTGCAAAATCACATTCATTAACTAGAAAACGTGCGAATAAAGTATCCAAACGTAAGGAAATATTAAGGAAATATAGGCATAAAATGCCAAATATCACCACCCCACACTTGAACCTTTGCTCGTCCTCGAGCAATCACAAATAACTTCCCAACCTAGGCAGAACAGGTCTGCCTATGACTATGGTTGATACCGACCATTGAACAAATGCATACATGACTACTATGGGTCCATCAAACATGCCAATAATTTATCAAACATCAAAAACATGAGAACAACCACTCCAAGACAAGTCAAATGCACAAACTCAACTTATTGAAACCATGCTCCCACAAAGTCACACCTATCTACTCAACCAAGAAGCCACAAATTCACCTATCTCATGCAAAACATGTTCCCTCACCAAAATGAAGCAAGAGAGTGTCCCCCAAATATCACACACAATAATGAATATCAAGAATAGAACGGGGATAATAGCATAGAAAGAATTCACTCACTCTCATGAAAATATCACATGTCACACACGATGTACCATAGGCTTGCCTGTAGTGTAGGACTCCACTAATGTAAGCTCACTCCAATCGAGATTAACTAGGACTTTAAAGGGTTGTAATGTAGGCTAAGGGGCTGGTAGGATACATATTGGTAATAGTGAATACCTCCCTAAGCACTTTAATACATCACATTCAATTTAAGCATAAATCTCATCAAAGCCACCCAATCAACAACTTTCATACACACCTTCTCAACAAGTAGCAATTTTTTTCTTTTAAGAACACACTAGCAAGGATGGATATTCTTCTCTCTTTATTTCTTTTTCCAAAATTTTTTCAGTTTTTTTTTTCTATTCACTTCTTTCCAACCTTGCCAAATGCTCATAATCAACTACTACACAATTCATTACATATTCTCCTCATTGGTTCCACTAAAAAACCTCCCAATATTCCAACCACAACTCCACAATAAAACAACATTATCAATTAAAGTGCTTAAGGAGTAAAGGGCCAAAAGAAAGCAATATATAACAAGTGGGTAGGCTTGGGGTGTGGGTGCCAACAAAAAGGTCAAAGAAATCACAATCAAGTCCAAGGTGAATATATAAGGGTAGGCAAATCAAAAGAAGGCCTCTATCATTTCCCGACTAGAGTAAACCTAGGATTTCGCTTTGCACACACACGGGGCAAGTTCTAGACACCAATATGTAAACATGGAGTATAATAAGAATATGCCTCATAACACACATTCCACACAATCCATACAAAATGGCTCCATCACAACTCTCAATCAAGAAAATAGAGTGCATCTTGTGGAAAATTAAGCACTAATGCACAAAGGTTCACACAAAATCAAATGAGTGGACTCAAGCATCTCAAGGGGGTCATTCCATTTTTTTCCTAGGCATGCATCACAATTTAAAACCAAAAGACACCACAAGTAGCACATGCAATAAGTTCAAGTCCACCGGTATCAAACAAATCAAAGGCACCTAGAATTCTACCTATTTCTTTCGTCTAGGGCCACCTATAACTAACTACTCTAATCCTAATAAGAATAAAAACTACCCGGTTCAAAGCCTCCCCGTGGAAAAGAACCGAGGTCATAAGAAAAATCTCGGAGTGGATGACATGTATCACTAACAAAGACTAAAAAGAAAATCTTTTTGAAATTTTTCATTAGTTTTCTAATTTTTTTTTTATTTTTTTCATATATTAAAGCAAGAAACAAATAAAAATAAAGTCAAGTGACAAAGGAAAAATCCTAATGGTACATGCATCCCTAACCTCAAAAATAAAGGGAGTTCCCCACCCCACACTTAAAACTAAGCAATGTCCTCAGTGCGACAAAAAATAAAGTACAAGGGGTAAAAGAAATTCCCTGAAGGCTCTAGTCCTTATTGCTAGCATCCTCCAAGCTTCCGTATAGTATGAGGTACTCAGAATTTCTCCAACAGGTCAGCAGTAGTAGGCAGGGGTGAGGACACCCCACACTTAAGCTCGACATTACATGAACCTGCAATCCAAGGAAAAATAAAAACTACGTGACACTATAAATAAAATAATACAAGTACAACCTCGGGTTGCCTCCCAAGAAGCGCCTTAGTTAACGTCGTGGCACAACGACACTTTTAGCTCACTTACAGCATTTATGTCTTCTCTTCTTACGACGAACCTTTGCTTTCTTCCTTTCCTTGAGAGAACCCATCTTTAACTTCACATATGATGTGCCATTGCTCTCTTGTTCCACATTCTGCTCACACACGTCACTTGGTTTACTTTCATATTCTTGTTTGACACATTCGATCATAGAGCACTCTTCAACCTTAGCTATGTGCTCCTTCTCGTTATAAACCTTGAAAGTAACCTTTTCTCCATGCGCTCTAACAGTCATCTCTCCCACCTCCATGTCAATAATTGCCTTCGAGGTGACTAAGAATGCTCTCCCCAAAATGATTGGAGCTTCTCGGTCCTCTTCATAATCAAGGACTACAAAATTAACAGAGAATGTAAACTTACCAATTTTAAGCAACACATCCTCCAACTTACCATAAGGGTGAGTGAGTGATCCATCCGCCATATTAAGAGTAACTGAACAAGGCTTGATTGCTCCTAGCCCTAACCTTTTGCAAATAGATAGAGGCATGAGATTTATGCTCGCACCCGGATCACACAATGCACCAGTGATATTATGCCCTCCAATAGTGCAAGGAATAGTAAACCTCCCCGGATCTTGAAGTTTTGGAGGTAGCTTGCTCGAGATTGTGCTGCACTCCTCAACTAACTCAACTGTATCTATCTCATGAGGCTTTTTCTTCTTGACTAAAATCTCTTTTAAGAACTTCACAAAGCATGGCATCAATTCAAACAAATCAGTCAAAGGAATGTTAACTTGAAGCTCTTTCAACATACTCACAAATTTTTGATACTGGGCTAAATCCTTCGATGGTATAAGTCTATGCGGGAATGGTGGAGGCGGCAGAGGTGCCTCCTTTCTCTCTTCTTTCTTCCTTACCTTCTCCACTTTTTCAACTTTTTCTATTTCAGCTCTCTCCTCAGACTTGGCCATTAGCTCTCCATATTCAATTAAAGTCACTGCAAGACATTGCTCAGGCCCCTTTTTAACAGTACTTATTTCTCCCACCAACTGCCCCAACTGGTGCTCCAGGTTCTTTTGAGCATTGGCAAGATCTTGTATGGCCTGTGCATGGGCTGCAGTGTCAGCTATCATTCTCTGCTGGCCCGCCATTATCTGCTTTAGCATATCTTCAACTGAATTGCTAACCTACTGTGGTGGAGCTGGAAGTGGGTGGTAATTATTTGGGGCTCTCGTATTGCCTTGATAATAAGCATTACCAAACTGATTTTGACCCTGCAGCCTGTTTTGATTACCCACGTAATAAACTGACTCTGGATTAGAGGAGCAAACCTCTGTAGCATGATCTTGACCACAAACCTCATAAAAACTCTGGAGTTGTTGCACTGGAGCCACTGGTTGCTGAGTCTTTGGCAGAGCTAGCTTGCTAATTTGATTGGAAATAGCATCCATCTTCGCCCTCAGCTCTGAAACTACATCTAACTGAAGTACCCCAGCAGATTTCTGTGTAGTAGCTCTACCTGCCAGTCAGGATTGCTCTGCGAAAACTTGTCTAGTAATTCATAGATCTGGTCAAAGTTTAAGGCCAGCACTTGGCCTCCAGCAGCAACATCTACCACGATCTTAGTATGCGCAGTCAACCCCTCTACAAAAGTGTGTGCCAGTACCTCATGGATTGGTTGTGGTGTGGACAATCTCTTAATAAAGCTTTAAACTGCTCCCAGTCTGAATACAAAAACTCTCCTTCTATCTGTCTGAAGGACATAATTTCACTCCTCAGCCGGGCTGTCTTGGCAGATGGATAGAACTTAGCTAAGAACTTCTTAGCCAAATCATCCCAAGTAGTGATAGACCCAGACTTTTCAGCCTTTAACCACCTCTTTGCTGCCCCAATCAGTGAAAACGGGAACAATGTCAAGCGCACATAATCAATAGGAACTCCCGTCGGTGTGTAAGTATCACTGATCTCCAAGAAATTCTGAATGTGTTGCTGCGGATCTTCATGAAGTAATCCACTATATTGCCCAGTCACATGCAGCATCTGAATCATGCCGGACTTAATCTCAAAGTGCCGGGTGATAGCGGGCTTAACTATGCTAGACGCTACCCCCTCCAGGCTGGGGAGAGCAACATCTCGCACAACTAAGGTGCGTTCTTCTGCCATTCCTGTAGGTAAAGATCAAGCAGGACCTAATACCTGAAACAGCACAGAACTCAAAACAAAAATTAAACCTGAATAGATAATACGTAATCGTCTGAAAAGAAAACAATCAATTGTTTAGTCCCCGGCAACAGCGCCAAAAACTTGTTGCTCCCAACGCACACGCAAGTATACGTGGTCGACAAGTAATAAAGGGATAAGTAGAGTATCGTTCCCACGAGGACTATTCAGACTGGACTCCTAACAAACAATTTCTTAACAACTACTCAGGGAACTTTTTCCAATAGTGAGAATATTATCAACTACAAAAATAGTAATTAAAACGGTAGAAGTGAATTCAAACAATGTAGCAGAAATTTTGTTGTTATCAGTAATAAGGAGACGGCCAGGGTCAGAGTTACGAACAATCCAGTTGAGTTTTCTAATTGATTGCACTTCTTAAATCCCGGATTACTAACTAACAGATTAAATGTACCCGTGAAAACCTTTCTATTATTCACGGTCTATGCAAGCTACTCCAATCCCTATATGTCTATGGGTTGAATCACGTGCACGCATTAACGAATTCTGTAATTAGTTAAGCTAGGCGAGCAAGTATACGTCTATCCTACTCACAAATTGGTTCCCCGATGCCCGGGTTCACAATCTAGCCCTACTCTTTCTTATTGCGTTCATAAATTCCCTCTATCGAGTTCAATCTAAAAACCATAGGTAATGCATAATTATCGGGCCCTGACAATTACACAAGTGAAATCAAGAAAGAATAAGCAATCCGTTATGGGATTCAATATATAGAATTCAATCTTCAAACATCAACCTTCATGAAATACTCTAACCCTAGAACGATAGATTTAGCCACGCATACTCATAATAACAACACAAAGATTTGATGAAATAATGATGTAATAGATTAATGAAAGGAAGAAAAACCCTTGTTCAAGATGTTATGAGCTCTCTAATTTGCTCCAAGGTCTGAACTTCTTTCAAAAACTAAGTAAAAGAGTATTTATAGGGTTTACAAAGGCCTAATAATAAGTTACACCTAAGCCTAGACGAAATAGGAAGTCCAAAAACGCTCCAGGGGCGCTGTAGCTGGCGCCCCGCGCCCCCGAACGCGCCAACCCAGGCAGAATCCGTCGAAACTTGGGCGCTTTTTGGGCGCCCCGCGCCAGAAGGCTGGGTGCTTAGGCTGGGTGCTTTTGGGGGCGCCCCGCGCCACTCAAAGCGCAAGGCCAAATTCCTGCTTCCTTCGTCTGCAGCTCGCGTCGCGTTGTGCCTTCATATGTTCGATCCAATCCTCAATCCAAATCCAATCTTTTCTTGCTCGATCATGCTCTTTAAGGCTCCAATTTCACTTCATAACAACCTACAATCATACGATATAAAATCAGTACAAAATCACATTCATTAACTAGAAAACGCTCGAATAAAGTATCCAAACGTAAGGAAATATTTAGGAAATATAGGCATAAAATGCCAAACATCAGTCGTATCTCCCATTTTTTTCAACTGAAATTTCCATTTTCAGGCAAGAAATCATACTATGTTTACTTTTGTATAGCTCTAGTAGCATACATCTTCATATCCAACCTACAGTTTTAAGGTATGTTATACTTATCCAAATCATCGGGGAATAGACCAATCCACTTAGGGTCTGGAATAATCAAATCATCATGAAAATACACTAAATTGTTCTACCCATACTTATAAATGGAGAAAATTTTCATATCGGCTGGATCACAATCGACCAAGCCCAAAACAGGAAATCGAAAGTTCTTGTTCAAATAATGAACAAATTGCCTAGTTGCTACGTCAGCTTGACCTTTATAGGTAATGATTATGCACGAATACTTATCATGGAATCTCTCTTTCGCCAAACTAGTAAACACAACATCCTTTTCGATGAGTAAAATAAACTTTGCATCCTCCATCATCACTAAACACCAACTTTCCAATCATAAGGGATGCACCGACAAATCTCATCTATAACATTGCAGTATGTATGAAACATCATCATAATCAGAATCTGAAATTTGCTGTTTTGTAAACACATTAAGATGCGCATAAAGCAGAGCGCGCTTAGAGCTGATTTTATTTTCGACACAAGGCTTGTGAATGTAAGAAAGAAGTATAGTTAAACCAGAGGTACGATGATGCTGCCGCTTTGTGCCGTAGGAGACTTTCTTTACCTACTTCTTGAGTACCTTGTGTCCAAAAGACTTGACGAAATGCATGTTCTTGGGATAACGATCGAACATTTTATATTCGAACCCTTCATATTTACTCATGGGTGGCTCAATGGTAAGACCACTAAAGCTTTAGCTTTAGGCCCCTAAGAATTCCTAAACTTTATTATATGTAGTTTATTTATATTGATATTTTTTCTTTCAAGTTAATAGAATACTAATCACTTATTTCAATATATTACATTGATTCTAGTTGTCAAAAATCAAATTGACTAATGTGAAGATTTGAGTAGTTTAGTTAGAGGTTCTAAAATTTTGGACTAAATTCTACGATGAAAAAAAATATTTTTTTTAAAAAGAAATCCTAATACCTTGTGAAATTTTTTTGCTAGATTCCTAATGCTATCACTATAATTTATCTCATTTGTCTTAATCAACTGTGTCTATTTAACTATTAAAAATATTTAAAAAATTAATTCTTAAAAAGATCAATTTATAACTTTCAGCCCAAAGAATTAAAAAAACAAAGTTTAAATTAAAATACAGATGAATATTATTAAAAAATTTATGGCATCTTATTAAGTGTTGACTTCACACCTCCAATTTCATGCCACCCCTGCCTTTACTGATGGGGCTAAGGGCCTCAACTATTATGCCTTTGATTTTTTGTGTCACCTCTTCGCTTGACATGCGGGTGCACACCAAAACATCTTCTAACATTTAAATTCTCTTCTTCCTTTAAGGCTTCAGGTAGGCTTGGGGCTGTGGAAACATCTTCACATTTTTTTTGTATTCATATTGGTAACATTGGTTTGTACATGTTCTAGAAAGGTTGTATTATTTCATGAAGTCGTGTCACTTATAAGGACTTTTCATGAAAATGATATATCGGTTGATAGATAACGTTTTGTATAGACATGACGATTCATTAAAATATTTGTCTATAAGACGGAAAATGATAAATATGAAAGTATTGCCTAAATTTGAATGTGATAAATCAAAATGTCAAATATGTGTTGAGTCTAAATTTGCGAAACATCCTTACAAATCACTTGAAAGGAATTCCGAACCTTTAGACTTAATTCATACGGATATTTGTGATATGAAGTCAATACCATCTCGCGGTGGAAAAAAGTATTTCATAACTTTTATTGACGATAGCACTCGTTACTGCTACGTTTATTTACTTAGTAGTAAAAGACGAGGCTATATATGCATTCAAGCAATACAAAAATGAAGTTGAAACACAACTTAAGAAAAGAATAAAAAAAGATAAGAAGTGATATGGGCGGTGGATACGAATCTCCTTTTGAACAAATATGTTTGGAATATGGCATTATTCACCAAACTACTGTCCCTTACACGCCACAATCTAATGGGATTGCGGAAAGAAAAAATAGAACCTTAAAGGAGATGATGAACACCTTGTTGATAAGTTCGGGTTTACCCCAAAACTTATGGGGGGAAGCTATTCTTACAGCTAGTCGAATACTTAATCGTGTACCCCACAGCAAAACACAATCCATTCCATATGAAAAGTGGAAGGGAAGAAAGCCAAACTTGAATTACCTCAAAGTGTGGGGGTGTTTGGCAAAGGTACAAGTTCCTAAACCTAAAAGGGAAAAGATAGGACCAAAAACCGTTGATTGTGTTTTCATAGGATATGCCAAGAATAGTAAGGCATATCGTTTTCTGGTTTATAAATCAGAAAATACTGACATTCATACTAATACGGTTATGGAATCAGATAATGTTGAATTCTTTGAAAATATATATCCGTATAAAAGTGAATATGAATCGTCAAGTGTCAGCACAAAACGACCAAGAGAAGGTACAAAAGGAAGTATGCCAAATAATGATAATCCAAGACGTAGTAAACGTCAAAGGACGTCTACTTCTTTTGGACCAGATTTTATGACTTTCCTATTGGAAAATGAACCTCAAACTTATAAAGAAGCAATGGCTTCTTCAGAGTCTCCATATTGGAAAGAGGCAGTCAATAGTGAGATTGAATCCATTTTAAGCAACCACACATGGGAGTTGGTTGATGTTCCTCCTGGGAACAAACCTTTAGGTTACAAATGGATTTTCAAAAGGAAAATGAAAGCTGATGGTACTATTGACAAATACAAGGCTAGACTGGTCGTTAAAGGTTATAGACAAAAAGAGGGCCTTGATTACTTTGATACATACTCTCTGGTAAGCAGAATTACATCCATACGGATGCTAATAGCTTTGGCCGCCGTGTATGATCTTCAAATCCATCAAATGGATGTAAAGACAGCCTTCTTAAATGGAGATTTGGAGGAAGAAATCTACATGGAACAACCTGAAGGGTTCATGGTTCCTGGGAAAGAAAAGAAGGTATGTCGACTTGTTAAGTCTCTTTATGGACTAAAACAAGCACCTAAACAATGGCATGCAAAATTTGACAGTACAATGTTGTCAAATGGCTTCCAAATTAATGAGTGTGATAAATGTGTTTACATTAAGAACACTCCAAATCATATAGTCATTGTTTGTCTATATGTGGATGACATGTTAATAATGAGTAAAGATATTGCTGACATCAATGCTACTAAGCGTATGCTAACTAGCAAGTTTGATATGAAAGACTTGGGAGTTGCGGATTTAATCTTGGGTATTAAAATTCACAAAACTCCTCAAGGTTTGGCATTATCTCAAACTCATTACATCAGAAATGTCCTGGAAAAATTCAAGTATTTAGACTTCAAAACTTCAAAGACTCCAATTGATGTTAATCTTGCCTTTACAAAGAATAAAGGACAAAGCACGTCTCAACGAGACTACGCTAGAGTGTTGGGAAGTCTAATGTACATCATGAATTGTACACGACCAGATATAGCTTGTGCTATAAGTAAACTGAGTCGATACACAAGTAATCCTGGACAAAATCACTGGATGGCTATGAAACGAGTTTTGGGTTATTTGGAGTACACCCAAGACTATGCTTTGCACTATGATAAGTATCCCGCTGTTATAGAAGGATATTGTGATGCAAATTGGATCACCGGCTCAAAAGAATCAAAATCCACAAGTGGATATATTTTCACAATAGGTGGAGGAGCGGTAACTTGGAAATCATCCAAACAAACCTTGCTTGCTCGCTCTACAATGGAGGCTGAGTTCATATCTTTGGATAAAGCCGGTGAAGAAGCTGAATGGTTCCGAAACTTCTTGGAAGACATTCCATTTTGGCCTAGGCCGTTGACACCTATATGTATACATTGCGATAGTCAATCGGCAATATCGAGGGCTGGGAGCCTTATGTATAATGGTAAAAATCGTCATATACGACGAAGACATAAAACCATTAGACAACTTATCTCTAGAGGAATTATCACAATTGACTATGTTAAGTCAAAGGATAATGTATCGGATCCACTTACTAAAGGTTTAACTAGAGATGATGTTGAGAGATCATCAAGAGGAATGGGACTATGGCCGAGGACAAGTCGTCATGGCGGTAACTCTACCTAGAAGACTGGAGATCCCAAGATCTAGGTTCAAGGAGCTCAAACAAAGTTGTGCACGACCGCTCCAACATTGTCAAACAACTCAACCCATCCTCTTAATAAGACAATGTTTAGTACCAAGGATAAAACGTTAAAGACGTTTTTTAATGATTATCTAAGTTTGATACGGGATTTGTCAAACAGTGTAGATCTACGGGATTACACGTTTAGAAATCACCTATGTGAGTGTGAAGTGGAAGCCGCTTCAAGGAGAATTCTGTAAGGCCAATTCTCTACGCACTCATGAACCAGACGATGTTCATGGCTGAAACGAACACAACAATGAGAACCAAAAATGGTCAAGGATTAATTGTGTGACATATGTTGTCTAGGTATACACCAAAGTTTGACGGTTCAAAGATATCAAATCTACCGATTGACCGAGTATATCCGATATATGTTCACTACGGAAAGTTCAAAGGGAAACCCACTTATCCAAATGCAATTAATTCTTACTTGCAAATCACATAGTTTTCTGCATGTTTTCTTCATATAGCCATTCCCCATTCATGTGGGGGATTGTTGGATTTGGAAGGAAGGTAAAGTGGTGTGAATGGGAAATGAAATAAATATTAATATTTTATATTAATATTTGATATGGAGCCGTTTTCGTAACGAAATTAAAAAGTGGACTATTTATGCAAATATTCCAAAGGTGGGCTGCTGTAAAATTATTCCAAATGAAAGGGTGCTTTCATTGAACAGCCACTTTGAAGGCTGCCTTTCATGAACAGCTACTTCACCAATGAAAAGGTGCCTTTTCATTGAACAGCCACCTTGAAGGCTGCCTTTCATGAACAGCCATTTCACCAAAAGACACCTTCATGCCTTTTCACTCCAAATCTTGTGGCTATAAATAGAGAGGCATTTTGCCTCATTTTGATCATCCAAAAATTTCATACTCTCTCTCTCATTATTTTTTGCATTTGTTTTCAAAACAAAAAGTAAGTTCTGAGTCAGTGTGATTTGCTACCATTATTTGAGTTCGCTGTTCACTGTGATTTGAATTACCGCTATCACAGTGAGGATAATTCCATTCTATCCTGGGAGAAATTAATCCACAAACCTTGGGTAACTGTGAGGGGATTAGATTTCTTAAGGACAGGCAGTGTATACTGTTGGCTTAGAATTTTTCTACTTCATCTTTTTCTGTGTTGGTCATTATCGAAAGTGCAGACAAATAACAAGTATTAGATTATGTGATTTTTAATTCTTTTCAGGTAGGGTTCATGGGATAGGAATTTTAGTGGTATTTTAACTTTTTTTGTTGTATTTACATTGAAAAATTAATGTAATTTATTCATTGTTAATGAAATATTGTTTTCATTTTTCTTAAAGTTGCAAACTTTGGTTTATTTTCATGAATTTAGATTTATTTTTTGCCAAAGTTTTTGCTTTATTTTTGAGTTTTGATTTTGTTTTGGAAATTTGGCTTTGTGTGTTAAACGAACCGTAAAGTGTTAAGAGAGGATGAGAGAACTTTTTGCATGAAATGGAGTGTGTTGAATCTGTAGAGCAGTCCGCAGTTCTTCTTCAAAGAAAAATGTTATGTGTAATGGTCCTATGGAAGGGAATTCAAGAGTAATGAAAATTCAATTGCGGATGAATTAGATCATATTTGGTTTGATGAATGGCCGAGGATTAAGATTGATTGCGACATTCTTTTGATAGAGAAGATCCGCTTGGATTCTTTTACTTCTTTTCATCTCCCTTTATAGAGGAAACAACCAAACAAAGTTATTCAAATTTTAGTTATTGGTAAGTCTTTTCGTTCTATATATGGCTTACTTGCAAATCCTTTAGTAAAAGAAATTGATTGTAATGGGAGAATTTCCCTTTTGTAGGTATATATCCTGGATACTTGTGGATGCGCTCTATCATTTTCTCAGTTTTCAATCAATAGCTGCAGCATCATGATCAGACAGAATTCTTAACATAATATAATCTGGTAAACAATTGTTCATTTAAAAAAATCTTGCATAGAGAGCTCATTTTCTATAATTGAACCCATCATAGCAAATACCAAATTTGAATAACTTGATTTGTATTGTAAAACTAATAGTAAAATAAGAACAAGACAAAAATATATGAGAGGAGAAGGAAGAACTTGTATTCTCAAAGTGTTTCAAGTGTATCTTCCATAGACAAAGAGTCCTCTATTTATAGGACTCAAATACATAGGAAGTTACAAGTCATCCTTAAATGATGAATTAAGTAGGAGAAAGTGGGGTGAAATTAAGTAGGAGAAAGTGGGGTAGTAAATCCTATGTTACAAGTGAATAAATGGAGAGTAGTGGAGAGTAGTGGTCATCCACATTTATATTAATACATGTATTTGTAACACTCCCCCTTGGATGACCATTTGGAAGATAATGTGCCTCGTTAAAACCTTACTAGGAAAAACCCGGTGGAAAAAAGCCTAGTGAAGGAAAAAGAGTACACATATCTTGTAATACGCTTTTAGAGCTGCCTCATTAAAAACCTTACAAGTAAAACCCAAGTGGGATAAAACCTTGTTAAGGGAAAAAGAGTACAGCGCGTATTTACTCCCCCTGATGAAGACACTCCTTGACATCTCGAAGACGACGCATCCCAATCTTGTAAACAAGCTTCTCAAATGTTGAGGTTGGTAATGCTTTGGTAAACAAATCCGCCAGATTATCACTCGACCGTATTTGTTGAACATCTATTTCACCAATATTCTGAATATCATGAGTGAAAAAGAATTTTGGTGAAATGTGTTTTATTCTGTCTCCTTTAATATATCCTTCTTTCAGTTGCTCAATGCACGCGCTATTGTCTTCATATAATATTGTTGGAATCTTCTTCAAAGGAAAACCACAAATGTGCTGAATATGTTGAGTCATTAATCTCAACGAAATGCATTCCCGGCTTGCTTCATGAATAGCCAATATCTCTGCATGATTTGAAGAAGTAGCAGCAATAGTTTGTTTCACTGAACGCCATGAAATGGCTGTATCTCCACATGTAAACAAATAGCCCGTTTGGGACCGACCTTTATGTGGATCAGATAAATAACCAGCATCGGCATAACCAATCAATTGTGACTTGGATTCATTCGAATAGAACAAACCTTATCAATAGTGCCTTGGAGGTATCTAAGTATATGCTTAATACCATCCCAATGTCTTCGAGTTGGGGAAGAACTAAACCTTGCCAATAAGCTTACAGCAAAAGCTATATCTGGCCGAGTATTGTTGGCAAGGTACATCAGTGCACCAATTGCACTAAGATATGGTACTTCAGCACCAAGAAACTCTTCATCAGTTTCACAAGGTCGAAATGGATCTTTATTCACATCAAGTGATCTCACAATCATTGGAGTGCTCAACGGATGTGATTTATCCATGTAAAATCTTTTCAAGACCTTTTCTGTATATGTAGATTGATGAACAAATATTCCTTTAGGCAATTGCTCAATTTGTATGCCAAGACAAAATTTTGTCTTTCCAAGATCTTTCATCTCAAATTCTTTCTTTAAGCATTCCATTGCCTTTGGGAGCTCTTCAGGAGTCCCAATGATATTCAAATCATCCACATACACAGCTATTATGACATATCCAGATCCAGACCTTTTTATAAAAACACAAAGACAAACTGGATTATTTTTGTATCCTTGTTTCAACAGGTATTCGCTAAGGCGATTATACCACATGTGTCCCGATTGTTTCAACCCATACAAGGATTTTTTGAAGCTTTATTGAACAAGCTTCTCGGGAGCCTTTAAATGCCTCAGGCATTTTGAACCCTTCGGGGATTTTCATGAAAATTTCGTTGTCTAATGAACCATATAAATAGGCTGTGACAACATCCATTAGATGCATATCAAGTTTTTCTCGTACTGCCAGACTTACGAGATACCTGAAGGTGATTGCATCCACCACGGGAGAATATGTTTCCATATAATCAATGCCAGGTCTTTGCGAAAATCCTTGTGCCACAAGTCGTGTTTTATATCTAACGACTTCATTTTTCTCATTTCGTTTTCACACAAATACCCACTTATAACCCACTGACTTTACACCTTCAGGTGTTCGGACAATTGGTCCGAAAACTTCACGTTTTTCAAGTGAAGTCAATTCTGATTGAATTGCATCTTTCCATTTTGGCCAATCATTTCTCTGTCTGCATTCATTGACAGATTTTGGTTCAAGATCCTCATTATGTTGCATCACATCAACAGCAACATTATATGCAAAAGTGTTGTCGACAACAATATCATTTCGGTTCCATATTTTTCCGGTAGAGACATAATTCATTGAGATCTCTTCGATTTTAGTATTTTCAGGTACCTGAGCCTCTCCTGAAGAGGACTTATCAATTGTTATGTCTCTATGCTCTTCTTGAGCAATTACCTCCATATTTTGATCTTTTTGATCAATTGCTCCTTTTCTTTTTCGAGGATTTTTATCTTTAGAACCGGGTGGTCTACCACGCTTCAAGCGTACTTTAGACTCACTTACACTTATAGATTGTCCTACCGGGACATCAACTCGAACAGGAGCATTTGCAGCTGAAATGTGGGATTTAGTAACCCTTGGTAGGTCAGTGAATGCATCTGGCAGTTGATTTGCAACATTTTGCAAATACACTATCTTTTGAACTTCTTGTTCACATTGATTTGTACGAGGATCTAAATGAGATAGTGTTAATACATTCCAGTCAATGTCTTTTTCCAGCTGCTTATTCTCTCCCCCTAATGTTGGGAAAACTGATTCGTCAAAATGACAATCAGCAAACCTTGCGGTGAATAAATCTCCCATCACGGGCTCAAGATATTTAATAATAGACGGAGATTCATACCCAACATATATCCCCAACCTTCTTTGGGGTCCCATTTTTGTGTGTTGTGGTGGAGCAATTGGCACATATACCGCACATCCAAAAATTCTAAGATGGGAAATATTTGGTTCCTGACCAAAAGCCAATTGTAGTGGGGAGAATTTATGATAACTTGTCGGCCTAATCCGAACAAGAGCTGCCGCATGCAAAATAGCATGACCCCATACTGAAATGGGTAATTTAGTTCTCATAAGCATTGGTCTAGCCATTAATTGGAGGCTTTTGATAAATGATTCTGCTAGACCATTTTGAGTATGAACATGAGCAACTGGATGTTCAACTGTAATCCCAGTTGACATGCAATAATCATTAAATGCTTGAGATGTAAACTCACCAGCATTATCAAGACGAATTGTCTTAATCGCATAATCTGGAAATTGTGCTCTCAATCTTATTATTTGAGCAAGCAACCTCGCAAATGCCATATTGCGGGTTGATAATAAGCACACATGTGACCATCTTGTAGATGCATCTATTAAAACCATAAAATATCTGAATGATCCACATGAAGGGTGTATGGGCCCACTTATATCACCCTGTATACGTTCCAGAAATGCAGGGATCCTGATCCCAACTTTAGATGCTCTAGTAATTAGCTTTCCTTGAGAACAGGTAGCACAAGAGAATTCTTTAAATTGAAGAATCTTTTGGTTCTTCAATGTATGCCCATTTGAATTCTCAATTATATTGCGCATCATATTATAACCGGGATGGCCCAACCGGTCATGCCAAATAATAAAATCATTTGATTCAGTAAACCCTTCGTTTACTATGGCATGTGATTCAATTGTACCAATGTTTGTGTAGTACAAACCGGAGGAAAGAGCGGGGAGCTTTTTAAGAACATATTTCTCACCCGACTTTTTTGTAGTAATATAAAGATATTCAATCTTTCCATCAGTTTTAGTCTCAATATGATATCTATTTTGGCGAATATCCTTGAAACTTAACAAGTTTCTTTGAGACTTACTACAATACATGGCTTCATCAATAGCCAAACTTGTTCCTCCAAGTAATAATAAATTGGCTTTGCCATAACCTTCAACCAACTTTGTACTACCACATATTGTACTAACATTGGATTCTTTATTAATCAAATAAGAAAAATATTTCTTATCCTTTAAAATTGTGTGCGTTGTAGCACTATCCAAGAGACATATATCTTTGTTATAGAGCTTGAATCCAACTGAAGACTGGGAAATTTCCATTTTCTTCATAAAAAGATAAAAATTACATTGTAAGAAATACTAAAAATAAAGTACAAGAAAAGTACTTTTAAACATTGAAACATAAATAAAGATGATATTTTTTTCTCTAACTTTAAAACATAAAATAAAGACAACACTATTCTTTATTATTTTTATTCCCCAGTTACAACATCAGTTCTTCAGTTACGATTCTCAAAGAAGTCTCCAGCTTCTAAATGGGTAATATTTGGGAGGCCTTAAAAAAGATCATCATCTTTTACAGCAAGATACGTCTCCGTCTCATCATGCTTGTCAGCAAGATGTGCCAGATGTGTCCCATTGTCATTATTCTGAAAGGTCAAATGTGCCTCCACATTATTTTCATTTCTTTTGAGCGAAGCTTGATAAAGCTTGACAAGATGTTCAGGCGTACGACAAATTTTCGCCCAATGACCTTTCCCACCACATCGACGGCAAATATTATTATTCTTGCCTTTTGAAGGATTAGCTTGAGAACTCTTATTGTTCTCATATTTATTTCCACCGTGACGACGAGTATGATTTCGTCCCTTGCCGCGCCCACGACCATGGCCTTTACCACGGTAATTATTTTGCCTTCTTTCAGGCACATTATTTGTTGCTACAACATTCGCCTCAGGGAATGGAGCATGTGCTCCCACATTCACCTTAGGAAATGGAGCAGATCTAGTGGGACGGGCTTCATGATTTTTAATCAACAGGGAATTATGTTGCTCAGCCACCAGAAGGCATGAGATCAACTCAGAATATTTTGTAAATCCCTTTTCACGGTATTGTTGCTGTAACACCATGTTCGATGCATGGAAAGTGGAGAGTGTCTTTTCCAACATCATAGCATCATCAATATTTTCTCCACATAATTTCAGTTGAGAACTGATCCTGAAAACAGCAGAATTATATTCAGTTACAGTTTTAAAATCTTGTAACCATAAATGAATCCATTCATCCCGAGCCCTTGGTAGTACCATGGCTTTAAGGTGATCATACCGTTCTTTTAAGTTAGTCCACAAGTCGAGTGGATCTTTCACGGTTAAATATTCTGTTTTCAATCCTTCATCAAGATGATGGCGAAGGAAAATCATGGCTTTAGCCTTATCTTGGCTTGATGTCTCATTTCCTTCTTTGATAGTATCACCAAGACCTTTGGCATCCAAATGTATTTTGGCATCAAGCACCCATGACAAATAGTTTTTGCCGGATATGTCAAGTGCCACAAATTCAAGCTTTGATAAATTTGACATAATGAAAACTATCAAAGAAAATAAAATAGATTAGAATTATTATCAATCAAAAAAAGAATGTCTAATACTCTATTTCTTATTAAATGTAATATAAGATTAAAAAAAACGTTAAATAATTCATTGGTCAAGCAAGATGCTACCCGTAATTCATTTGTAACATAAGATGTTCACTTTTCTTATTTATATTTTAATCTACAACAAAATTATACTTAGAGACATGAAGCTGAAAAAGATTAGTAGAAATTATACCTAGGCTTACCGTTGGGAAAGATTGAAACTTGACTTGTAGGATATTAGAGCTCTTCGTGCTGATAACGTATTGTAAAACTAATAGTAAAATAAGAACTAGACAAAAATATATGAGAGGAGAAGGAAGAACTTGTATTCTCAAAATGTTTCAAGTGTATCTTCCATAGACAAAGTGTCCTCTATTTATAGGACTCCAATACATAGGAAGTTACAAGTCATCCCTAAATGAGGAATTAAGTAGGAGAAAGTGGGGTGAAATTAAGTAGGAGAAAGTGGGGTAGTAAATCTTATGTTACAAGTGAATAAATGGAGAGTAGTGGAGAGTAGTGGTCATCCACATTTATATTAATACATGTATTTGTAACAATTTGATTGTTTCCCCTATTAATTAAGGGAGATGAAAATAAGTAAAGAGTTCCTCCCGTCATTTATCAAGTCAAAAGCCAATTTTGGAATTCATCCTATACGTTCATTGGGGTGAATGTAATAAATATTTAGGGTAGCTCTACTTTACTTAACGAGCATTAGTGGTGGCAATTTCAACCCATTTTTGTCTGACCCGCCCAACCCGTCTGCAATAAATCCTAACCAACCTGCCCAAATAAAATAGGTGAAAATGGGTCAGCCAATTTTCAACCCACAAATTAATGGGAAAGTGAGTTAGAAATGGGTCAAAGAAAACAAGAGCTCTATTACTTCTCCCATTCCCAAGCATTTTAAGTTGCAAATCTTGAAGAAATACGATGGGACAACTGATCCCGTTGTTCGCATAACTGAATATATAACTATGGTCAAGAGCAACGACTTGAACCCGCTGGAAAAGGAGTCCATGTTTCTTAAGAAGTTTGCTGATACCCTCAAGAAAGAAGTGTTGCGTTGGTACATGCACCTCCCCTCCGAGTCAATATCGAATTATGAGGAATTGGCCGATATGTTTATTAAAGCCCATACTGGAGCCCAAAAAATCCACAAGCGAATGGAGGATATCTTTAAGGTTAAGCAAAAATACCTCGAGGCAATCAAGGGTTTCCTCGAACGCTTTCAAGCTGAAAGGATGGATCTGCCAAAAATAGATGACAATTTGGCGGTCATGGCTTTTGAAAGAAATATAAATGTGAGAAATTCCGAAGCTGCCGCTGAATTAAAGAAGGTTCTCCAGCAGTATTGATGCAATATAAATTGGCCTAAACGACAACCATTATGAGCCAAGCTTGAGTGCACAAAGAAGATAAGTTAAGGGCTCAGGAGGAGGGTTCGAGAGTGATTTAAAGCCGCATGCCATCATTAGAGTGGAGGGTGGAGCACCCCAAGATGAAGGTGGAGCACCCCAAGAGTGAGGGCGGAGCACCCCAAGAAGAGGGCGGGGGCCTCAAGCACTCAAAAACGGCTAAGTGTCAAAACAACACTCTTTGGACTTTTGAAGGGTGGAGCACCCCGCCTCTGTGTAGAAGCGGGCGCCCCAAGCACTTCACTGAGACAAAGGGCGGACACCCTGAAGGGGAGGGTGGAGCGCCTCCCCCTGGTTCAAGCCATCCGAGTTTCGCTTATTTTGTGGTGAAATTCCCACTTTGGCCTTAAGTGGCTTCTATTATTTTAACCCACTTTGAGGGTATTTTGGACCTTTCATATTATGTAAAGGGAATGCTATAAATAGACCCTTTAGTCTTCCATTTAATTTTAGTTAGTTTATGAATCTTGAATAGAGAAGAAAGAATATTGAAGAGGCCGAGCCCGAGGATTCGTGTATGACTTTACTTGGAATCTATGGAGATCGACACCTAGTTTGATTCCATTGTAAGGTTCAAGTTTCTCTTCTCCCTTTTGAATTCAATCAACGTATGTGAATTGAATTCGATTCTTTCTTCTAATTTCTTGCCTTCCTAGTCTCGTTTTCTTGTTACTCTTTTATCGCTTCCGCATTATTTGTATCGTGTTTGCTTCTGCTAGTTTACATTGCATCAGTTGGTATCAGAGCACGGATAGGTTTTGTTCTTACAAATCCTCGATCGTGACTCTTTATCTTTGTGTTTGTTGTTTGTTCATGAAAATTTGAAGAAAAATAAAAAAATAGAAAAAACTTGAACATTTCACAAAAATTGTTGGAACTTATTGGATTGGAACACCCATACATCGAAAATCATTGGGGTTTGTTCTATATCATATCCCCGTTCTTTTGGTACCAAAATTACAAGATTTGGTGATGTATTTCAAAATTTGAAGAAATCAAATCCCCAAAATTTCGAAAGCCCTAGAATTTTGCTCAAGAATCAAAATTGATTTGTTGTTGTTTGATTTGGATTAGAACATATTGGGGAATGTTTAGAATCATCATATACATCTTTGGGTATCATTAGAGTTGAAAACAACTTGAAAACTATTGAAATATTGAGTGCAAAAGCCAAAAACCCGGTTTTTGTGAAAGCTGAAGAACAACCCAGGGCGGGCGCCCCAGGAGGTAGGGCGGGCGCCCTCATAGCCAGCCAACTCTCTGAAGTTTTGGGGCGGAGCACCCTGAGACAGGGGCGGGCACCCATAGCCGAAGGGGTTGCCGGGTATCCTTTTTTCATAGGTTTTATATTGTTATTCGCCCACGGGCTTCTTGGTTAGTGTTTCTAGGGTAATTGGCCTACTCGAAAGACACTAATTTACTAGCGTATTAGGACATTCGTGCATAGAGGAGATTAGAATTCAAAGAAGATTCATAGAACTCCTTTTGGCCTCAAGTGCGCAATTTAAGTAGCCGTATGTACAGCGAGTCTCATTTCTCATTAACTCCATTCCGAACATTAACTTGGTCATACTAGTTGTGATCACCTTGGTTCCCAAGTTATTAAAGCCTCGCTCTTGAGTGTTCATAAATTTAGTGATACACGTGAGGGAGTAACTTTCGGGAGGTTTTGTTCTTTGGTGTTGCAACAATGTCAGATGATGATGGAGGAGGTTATGGCTCATGTGGGGATGATGCGAGTTGCTATGACTCGTATGGTAATGATGGAGACTATGGTTCCTACGAGGGTGATGATGGTCATTACTATGATGATGGAAACAGTGGCTCCTATGGGGAAGAAGCGGCTCACTATGATGATCGTGAGATTGATGAAGACTATGAAGCTCAAGAAGATGAATATGTTGATCCCTATGCTTCTAGTCAAGATGATGAACATGGTGACGCTTCAAGGTACATTGATCCTACTTACTCTTCTTGTGATGAATATAATATGTTGATAGTGGTGAACAAGGGAGCAGTGGAAGTCCTTCCATTAGTATGGGTGGATGTGGTGGTTGTTCTATGGGAAACGGGAGGCTTACATCTTCTAGTTGTGCTAAACAACCTAGTACTCCTTATTCCCATGTGAAGGGTGGAATGAGAAATGGTGTTGCTCTTACTACTGTTGGAGTATATTGCTCTAGTAGTAGTGGTAGGAGTGGTGCTATGGACTATGGAACCAAGGCGAGAGGTACTTATGGGTTCGATAGTGGTAATCCTTCCTCGACTTTTGACAACACCTCTAATGTTGGAAGAGTGACGAGAAGTGGAAGTTATCCTAGTGGTGATGCTAGGGGAGGAGGGATGAGGAAGATTCAAGTTGATAGTGATGGTTTTCTTGAAGTTCCAAGATCTTACTTGGATGATCCTATACTACACTTGGGTGTAAGAAGGTTCCTTGTTGAGGTGGAAGGTGATGGAGGGTACGATCTCAAGATTGGTAACACCGATGCCAATTGCATTAGTACCTCGGTGGTTGATGAGCTAAGGCTACCTTTCTATGCCCTAGAGCATCCTTATGAGTACCACGGAGTTTGGGTTACCAGGCAAGCTCGGGTGTGCATATCTCATAGGAGTTATTGGGGTTATATGTGGTGTGATGTGTATCCCATGCAACATTGTGATGTGTTGTTAGGTGAGCCATGGTTGCACGGCAAGAAGGTGCGATATAGCCTTGTGAATGATAGGTATTATGTGAGCAAGAGCCAAAGGGCTTATGACCTTGAGCCTATTGGAGTAAAGATCAAGCCACCTCCTAGTATACCTTCTAGGCCTATGCAAAAGGAAAAGGAGCAAGAACCTCATCCTATGGTTGAAAGAGTGCAAACAAGAAGTCCTACAATCACAAGAAATGGTGGGACAAGTGCTACAAAAGAGTTGATGAATGTCAACAAGGTGAGCCCGAAGCCACTTCCAAAGCCGAGTAGTTCACCAACAAAGAAGAAGGAGACATCAAGTGATGAGTCTTCAAGTCCTAGATTTCGGGTTGATGTAAAAAATCCACCTACTCCGGCTATGGGTATTCTTGGGCATCGTCCCAACTCACCCAAATATGAGAGACAAAAGATTGAGAGGAGTAAGGGAGTGACAGGTGAAACTCTCGAGTGGAAAAAGGAGAGATTGTGTTGAGTGATGTGAGTGAGTTGTCGCCACCCGAATCTACACCCGGCCTTAGAAAAAAATGAGGGAAAAGAAAGAGGGAAAAAGAAAAATTGAGAATGAGGCCACCCCTTATTCTAACATTAACCCCTTATCTTTTTCTTCTACTTGTGTAAGTACTTGTGTAGGTATTTTTGGAAGCAAACCAATGGAGCCTCAACTATGTTCCAAGATGGAAAGACAAGGTGAAGGAGATGCCGAATATGAGCTACAAGGTGGAGACATTCATGACACTTCAAGTTTATTGAGTGAGAACAATGGCCACTCAAAGGTATATGTTAGTTCTTCCTCCCTTGAGCATGAAACTTCCTTGTGTGTGATATTGTTTGTGAAAACTTTAGGCTAGTTGATGATTTGCATGAATACAATGTGTTTGCAACTAGTGTAGAGCCATTTGGTCAACTTGTGTGTGCAAACGAACCACTAGTTGAGAGGGTTGACAAGCCACATCATGATGTGAGCTCGGTTTTCATTGAACCTCTCTTTAGTGAAAATATTGAAGTTGACCTTGTTTGTGAACTTTGTTATGACACCCCACCCATATTTGATAAAGGAGAAGATGAATTGCATGATTATCCCATTCTTCCCTTTGATTTCTTATTTGCTAGTGGTGGTCTCTTTTGTCGTAGTGAGGATGGTTGTGACCTTGAGGAGTCTCTAGAGTGTGAGATGGATCGATTTATTTTCGATGACTCCTCGAGTGAGAGTGAAGGACCTAGTCTTGGTACTATGCTTTTGTGTAGCCATGAATTTGAGGTGCATGCTTTTATATTTTTATTGTTTGAAGGCAATCTCATTTGTGGTAGTGAATTGTATCAGAATAGCGTCGGTAGTAAAGCAGGACCTCCATGGTTTGAAAAGTTAGACTCTATGGACGATCCATTATTTGGAACTCCAAGTGAGAAGAGTGGTCATGATATTGGTCGTGTTGACCTATCTTCTAGCAGTTCTAGCCTTCATTGTGTGGACTATAATGATGAAGAGCCTATTTTGGAGACCTTCTTTGGAGTTTGTCTAGTGACGAGGGTTGTCTTAGAGGTGAATTTGGAGGTGAGGAAGTCACTCTTAATGTGTGTAAGAGTGCTTCTAAGAAGGGGAGTGGAGTATTCGATGTTAGTTGTGAATTGAACTATTTTACTTACTCCACCCCATATGTTGAGCACACCTTGAGTGTTGAGCATATCAAAACTGATGTGTCACCTTGTGACAAAATTGATTTGGAGGCTTGGTGTGTTGGTCATGGGCTTAGGGGTCATGGGGAATTCGGTTGCTACATATTGCATGCTATTGATCTCTTTGCTTGTTGTGATGGTAAGTGTTTGTCATTGTTAAGCCAAGAACTTGTTGTTTCCTTAGGAGACATAAGCTTTTTGATTAGTATTGATGCTTGGCTCTATCACAAGAGTGTGTTTTCCACACTACTTTCACTTATTCTTGTTAAGCTAACCTACTTGTGAAGTAGGAAAAATTGGTTGTGCTTGTTTTGAATGTAGGTTTTGATGGTTTGATTTCGAGGATGAAATCCTTTCAAGAAGGGGAGGATGATGCAATATAAATTGGCCTAAAAGACAACCATCAAGAGCCAAGCTTGAGTGCACAAAGAAGACAAGTCAAGGGCTCTGGAGGAGGGTTCGAGAGTGATTTAAAGCCGCATGCTACCATTGGTATGGAGGGTGGAGCACCCCAAGATGAAGGTGGAGTACCCCAAGAGTGAGGGCGGAGCACCCCAAGAAGAGGGCGGGTGCCCCAAGCACTCAAAAATGGCTAAGTGTCAAAACAACACTCTCTGGACTTTTGAAGGGTGGAGCGCCCATGTGCAGAGGCGGGCGCCCCAAGCACTTCACTGAGACAAAGGGCGGGCGCCCTGAAGGGAAGGGTAGAGCGCATCCCCCCTGTTGCAAGCCATCCGAGTTTTGCTCTATTTTGTGGTGAAATTCCCACTTTGGCCCTAAGTGGCTTCTATTATTTTAACCAACTTTGAGGGTATTTTGGACCTTTCATATTATGTAAAGGAGATGCTATAAATAGACCCTTTAGTCTTCCATTTCATTTTAGTTAGTTTATGAATCTTGAATAGAGAAGAAAGAACATTGAAGAGGTCGAGCCCTTCTTGTTGAAGCCCGAGGCTTCGTGTATGATTTCACTTGGAACCTATGGAGATCGACACCTAGTTTGATTCCATTGTAAGGTTAAGTTTCCCTTCTGCCTTTTGAATTCAATCAACGTATGTGAATTGAATTCGATTCTTTCTTCTAATTTCTTGTCTTCCTAGTCTCGTTTTTTTGTTATCCTTTTATCGCTTCCGCATTATTTGTATCGTGTTTGCTTCGGCTAGTTTACATTGTATCAAATATCAAGTCCAATCTTGGGATAAATTGCACGACAGCGCTACAACAAAAATTAGGCTCGATGAGGCTTAATGGAGAATAATAGGCCGGTATAATTCATACTGAGGTTATTCAGTGTCCTCTTGACGCACCGATGCGCTGCGAGGGAACTCGAAAGTACGATACAAGACTTACAATTTACAAAGGCAGCATGCGAGCCAACGCCTCAGGGGGCAACAATATGTAAGTCAAAGGTTAAGGGAGAAAGTCAGCACGAATGCTAACCAAAAGAGCTCCTCAGAATCATCCTTGGTGTCCAAGGATAAAGACTTGCCCCCAATCTCTGATTACAATTTTAACATTCCCATCTCTGAGTTGGTAAACGCTATAAAAGGGATGACAAATCAAGGTCTAAGGTTACCAAGGGACATAAGAACACCCCCGGGGAAAAGAGACCAGACTCAACATTGTAAGCTTCATATAGATTATGGGCATGCAACCATGGACTTCAGAACGTTGCACCTCGAGGTGGCTCATCTTCTCAAGAAGAATTTGTTAGCAGAATATCTCACTGATAAGGGGAAGCACAATTTTGCTAAGAAAAGGAGACAGGGACAGCCGCCGAGGGCGCAGTCTCCTAAAAGAGTTGTGAATGTTACAATTGGGGGATCAGAGGTGAATGGTGTCAAAACTTTCAATCACCATAGAGAAAAAGACCCGAGCTAGTGGGTCAGAAAATGAAATAATTTTCGATGCAAGAGATTGTGATGGGATGATGTTCCCCCATCATGACGTTCTAGTGATCATGTTGAGAATTAACGACTGTGATGTCAAGTGAGTCTTGATCGATTCTGGCAGCTCGGTAAATATCATCAATTATGGAGCTGTTAAGAAGATGTGGTTGAAGAACCTCGTCGTCCTGAAGACAACCATACTGATAGGATTCAACAATTCCACCGAGAAAATGCTAGGAGAGATTACTCTTATTACAACTGCCGAAGGAGTTGACAAGAAAACTGTGTTTCAAGTGATGGCCGAGGATATGGCTTATAATGTTATCCTCGGAAGGCCCTCGATTCATGAGATGAAGGCTGTTCCATCTACCTTACACCAAGTCAATAAATTCCCAGCCCCATGGGGAATTCGTGTTATCCGAGAAGAGCAACGAATAGCTCACGAGTGCTATTCGGTTGCGATGAAGAGTGGAGTCACCCTGTTGGGCCATCCAAATAGCAATTACTTAGTCTAGGGCCCAATAAGGAGGAGAGCTCGGTTCTTGAAATAAGCTCTCAAGGAGAAGTTGAGTAGGTCCTAACATTTATACAGGAACCTCGGTAACTGTTATTTCTGATATTGAGGTACGTTACACTTCGTCAAACATAATATTTCACCTACGACATTGAGCTATCTATGCTCCAATGCTTGGGTCGAATGATACTAACCCCTCGTTTTTCTTTTCTTGACCTTTTCAGGAAGCGGAGGGAATGGTACATAGTGCTCGGGTCTTCATTCTTCACACCCAACCACTGGGGGATGCAAGGGGGTTCAGCTCAGTCAGCCTTCGACTCACTCCATAACCGGGAACTTCGAATGAAGCCCGAAGAGTAGTTATCGGTACACCGGGGACTGTTCCCTTAGAAGTTAGCGTAGTTATTTGTTGTGATTGCCCGATGTGGATTTTGTAATAAGTGTTTTCCTAAGTCTTAATACGACTAGGATTTATGTAAATCGGCTCGAATCTCATCAATGGAATAAAATTTGATTCAGTTTCTTTCTTATCCGATGTATGAAGCCATTTTTTTTTAAAAGCCTCGGTTCGAGAACGAGACATCATTCTAAGCTAGCTTTATCTTAAGCAACATATACCTATGTCTTGCAAGCAAACACTCAAGTGACATGTCAAAAGCTTTAAATACAAAGCGAAGCCTAACGCTAAAAACATTCAGAGTTCATTGATAAAAGGCTGTGAGGCCAATATAAAAATATTTACAAGACAATGGCTAGATGGCTGTAAAAAAAAAAGAGCACTGACGAGGTGTCACTCATCACCCTCGTCTTTACTAGAAGTTGAATCCTCAGAGCCTTCGTTCTCTTCATCTTCATCGCTCGAGCTTTCACTGCTCGAGGGAAGCTTGTGCAAGATAGCTTGAGCCTTGGCAACACCATCTTTTTTCTTGGCTATTTCCTCATCCAAGTTCATTCCAGCTTTATTTAGCTTGGTTTGAATAATAGCCTAGTTTCTGTCAACACAGGTTCTAGTATCTCTGGACTTCAGCTTAGCTTTGAACTTGGATTTAATCTCAGATGAAGAAGCGGCTCCTTCATCCCGAAGTGTCTCAACTTTTACCTTGAGGGCTTGGGTATTGGCCTTGAGCTCGTTCACCTCTAACAAGAATTCCCTCGACTTGTTTTGAAGCTGCCCGGTTCGATCATTGATCATCGCATTCGCCGCATCAATTTGCCTTTGACTTTCAACCCGGAGGGTTTCTTCTTGAGTCTTTTTTTTCAGCTTCAAGTTTGGCTATTATCTCGCGAGACTTGGTTAGCTCGAGATCTAACTCGTCAGCTACTTTGCGGGCTCGATCCAGATCAACCTCAGAATTGAGAAAATGTTTCTCATGCTCAGAGACTTTGGCTTGAAGTCCAACCTTTATGTGATCCCATTGCTCCCTCACTTTTCTAAGATGTACCACTCGGTGAGTTTCAATCTCAGCCGCCTCCATGGTGTAAACATAGCTCTGCAAAGAGGGTGAAAAGGGTTATAAAGAGGCAAAGGTAACTAAGGATGAAAGGATTTAAAGGAGTAGGAGATTACATGAACTGCGTGCTGAGCTGCGTAGGTAATCAAGTCATCGATAGGAAAATCCTTGAGGCGGTCTCACTCTAATGGTCCAAGCAAGCCCCTAAGACTGATGGGAACGACCACTATGTTATCCAACATGCATAGATCAAGAGGGATGCCGATCCTTCTAAGGTTCGTCTTGGAAGCCGAGGGGTGATCAGGTCGGGAGGCAGCCCGAGCGAGATCATCAGTTGCCCTCTCCTCAGTTCAGGCATGTTCAACAATTGTTCTCTCCTCGGTGGGAAGACTTTTAGCTATCTTGGCCTTACCCTTAGCCTTTTCAGTGGCTCGGCTTTGTTCTTTAAGGTTAATCACCTCGACTTCATCACGAGCATCATCGTCCACACGCTCGTCAACCAAACCTCGCCATGGTGCCCCAGGTGATTCTACCCGAGGACGTTTGGCTTTGGAAGGGTTAATTGGTGCTTCTTTTCTTCTCTTTGAATCTGAGCAGATAATGGGGTCATTTAAGGAAAAGGAGAGAAGAAACGAGGAAAGTAATTAAGCCGAGGATTCTAACCTCTCGAAGCCTCGCGACTGGGCGACTTCTTTGAAGCTTTGGTTTGGTAAGGACCTCAACTGAATCCTCCAAGTCTTTCAAACTGTCCCCAGCCTCGGGGACTTCAACTTCTTTCTTGTGGTCTTTCTTCTTCTTCTTCTTCTTCTTCTTCTTCTTCTTCTTCTTCTTCTTCCTTCAGCTCCGTAGCTCCCTAGTCGGGAAGCCTGCAAAAGAAAGAGGCGGAGTAAGGGAAAATCTTTGAGCTAAGAAGAAAAGAGCGTAATGTACACTTACCGTGCCGTTTGCATGACCACTGATTCTCATCCAGTGGTGCCAGGATCATCGACGATCTCTGTCCTCGGCTTGGCGTCGACAATCGCCTAGACCCAAGGAGTCAAATCCTTAGGAGGGTTGACTGGAAGTTCTTCCGCTGAAAATATGAGTGATTGACTAGAATTTGAGAAATTATAGGGATGAAAAGGAAAAAACCAGGATTCGGCCACTTACGAGATTTTTTCCACACTTCGGAGAACCCAGCCTCGGTGGAAATAAAAGCAGTTGGGATGAGAATGAACCAATCACACCAACCTCGGTCCTCGGTGTCGTCACCCTTTGTGATTAAAGCAAATTTGCCTCGTTTGTTTAATTGAACAACTCCATCCTTGTGCATAGTGGGATAGAAAAGGGAGATCAAATGATCAAAATTAAAAGGGAACTTAGCTCATTTACTTAAAATTTCAAGACCCTGAATAACCCTCCAAAAGCCGGGACCCAGCTGGGCTAAGCACAACTGGTAGGTTCGGCAAAATGTGTTGGCTATATGATGAATGAGAGGGTAAAGCCTATTGTGAAAGGATAAGTATAAACGAAGGAGAGCCCAACAAGTCTATCACAAGTGCGACTTTCCGGGGCAGGAACAACAATTTAGACCTTGGGGCCCCAATTACAATCCTCCCGAACCAGATCAATGTGGGCTTGTGTAATCAGGCTCGGGGAAATTTGAACGGGCACATTCCCGTTCTTCTCGAGGTCAGAAGCCGTTTGTTTTTGTGATCTAAAATCTTTACCAGGGTCATATTTCAAGAGGATCACTTGATGAGGTTTGAGTTCTCCGGTGTAAGTTTTCTTCTTGGGTTTTGAAGCTTTCATGATTTCTGCTTCATCATTGTCATCATCAGCAACTTCTTCAGTCGCAGCTTCGTCGTCCTCAACAGATACCCCCTCCTAATTGGTGGTATTACGACGGTCACCCGAATGAGAGGTGACTTCATTATCGCCTTCTTGCAGCGGAACAACTTTCAGCGGTACGTGCACGTTCACCAGCTCATCACCCATTACCATGGTGTTGTCATCAATGGTTCTTTCCTCTGATGGTCCAGAAGAATTTTGGACGGAGTGAGTAGAAGATATAGTGGAAATATTTTGTCAAAGAGAAAGTATGAATTGCAAAAGGATTTTATTGTTGATCAGAAGGTTAGAAGTAGTGAAAATGGCGGACTAGTTGGCTAATTTATAAGAGAAGAATTGATGAAGTGCCCTAAAAATGTCATCATTATGTTTACATTGGGAGGTAAAATGAAGGGTCTCGACCGCTCAAAAGACGCCGCGTGTAGTGAATGCGATGTTGAAGAGACGGTTACCTTTTCAAATTCTTTGGCGGATAATTTGCCACGTCGCTTTCCCACCAAATTCCTTCCACCCCTCGAGAAATCCTGGCAATTACTTGAGGGGTGGGGGACTATCTGTATTGGGTGAAAACTTACCGAGCCTCGGTGCTAGGGCTCGAAGCGTGGCTTGGTTGAGTCTTCTGAGAACAACCCCTCGAAGAAGCTTGCTTGGTTCCCGGAATGAATCTTGGCTAGAACAAAATTCATAGATATAGGGATACAAATGGAAAGAGTTATTGCTCGGGGCGACTGAAGGATAACCGTTACAGGGCAAGCAGTTTACCCTTTGGAGAGGGTTTACTCTTCGGCGGATAGGTTTTTGCCTTCTGAAGCTGTCGACTGTTACATGAACATTTAAGAGGAAGCTCATGGGCTGACCATAATTGAATATAGTGATGGCCATTAAACGTATTTATTGCCCTTTTTATTCTAATAGACTATAAATAGTCACTAGGAAACTATGTAAAGGCATCAAGGAATATATCACAAACACTTACTTTTTGTCTCTTTGCTATTGTTCAAGTGTTTTTGTTGTATTTCTTGTTATTTCACGACTTTGATTCAAATAATTGTTAACCCAAAATAAATTCGATTTATTGTCCTAATCAGATTTAGTCCAACACAAATTCCAGAAGTTAGCTTCAGTACAACCTGAATGTCAAATCAGTTTTCTTACTAATTGTTACAACATAATGCACTACCTCTACAATGTCCCAAGGTCAACTTTGTTGGTCATGTTCATTTGCAGTCAAATGTAGAGAGCTTTGTTTAGCACTCAATAAAAGATATAGTTTGATTCTTTCTATGATTAAAGCTTCTGAAATGAATGGAGCACTTTAGGATTATCAAGATTGAGTTACTAGATTTAAGTCCCTTTGAACTAGAAATAATCTCACGTGAAAATTAGGAACTAAGAACCAAAGTCTATTCACTAATCTTTCTAATGGTAAAGGGAACACCAAAATACATGTTTTGTCTATGGACTATGGAGGATTAGCAATATAAATAGCTAGATATAGAATTGCTGTGTCGTGTGAGGACAGAAGAAACTTTTGGAAGCAGTACTCATATGATTTGTTCTGTGATTACCAAAACTGACGAGCCTAATTAGAACTAAATTTATGTGAATCTGTCAATTTACACAATTCCTATACTTTACCATTTATCAAGCACATTTTGTTTGGATAACAACGATAATGATGACCTTCCTGTAACTTTGAAACTGGGATGGGAATTGCTCTTTATTCTATCTGATTTCACTCTTATGTAAGTTGTAATGATAATGCCAGCAAATTTCACCTGATCAATCTGCCGGACCTATTTGAGTGTTTCAAGATGGCTTTAACTAATATGCACTGACGCTGTATAAACAAGTTTCACACTGTTTATGCATTCTAACTTCTTGGTATTAAAGTTATTACCAAACTACACTTATTATAAGAAGCTATATGTCGTTATAGGTGATCTACACAATAATTGTGTGGACATATTCTAGTCAATGCACAAGAGTGAACTTCATTCACAATCTGTAACTTGCTTTTCACTTGATTTCCATTATTGAAGGGTATGAATGTTCTTTAGTCTAAGTTGTGCCATTTCTCTATCCAATCAGAATTTCTATTCTGCCAATATTGGAACCATATATTTCTCCTTCACCTCGAAATCACCTACGTAGCTGTTTTAAGGATGCAAAATAAGCCAAGAGCTCCTGGCTTAAGAATCGGAAATTCGAACCTCTCTATTCATTTTAAGTAAGCTACAAGATATGAAACACGTAGTTCTGCCTCAAGACCAGAAAGTAGCAATGGTCATCCTTGTAATATTGCTGTATTGCTCGTACACTTGCTTTGAAGAGTAGTAGAGACACCGTGTTATTCATTTTTTTTCCAACAGTATTCAGTTAAAAGGTGCAGGAAATGCTACACTTGGGACTAGGCCTAGACTGAGAACCCTTCAGATGACATTCTAAAGTTGGCTGAAAATTCTCAACTGAACCAGTTACTTGGGACTTGTCTAGCCTTTATGTATTCGTTTGTGGGACCGTGGATCAATTCTAAAACCCTGTTTTTCAAAATTGGTTGGTTTTGAAATGGAGGCATATCGCTGCCTAGTTAACCATTTATTGGGCATAATGGATTTCTTTTTTATTTCTTGCTACAGCCAAAATCATATGCAGACAACTTCAAATGGAAGGGCCCCCCACCAGGGTCCAATGGAGATTAATGAATATTTGGCATGTTCAATGTTCCATGCTGCTGCCGCACTCTTTCAGAGTTGCCTCTGTTGTGACAGGTGGAATCCCTGGCTCAATAGTGTTGTAACATGTATTCCACTTACTCTACGTTTTGCTATCCAATTATCATGGTCCAATAAACAAAGTGTTGTTTTTTTCTTTTTACATTTTATCTAGCCATCAAAATTCAATTTGCAGACTTGTTCTCATTCTCCTCTCCGCCAGAACGTAGTCTGTCGACTCTTTTGTACATTGTGTGCTGAACTAGTACAATATGTACAGACAGAACCAAAAAAACAAACTTGTGACATACACTTGACATAATTGGCACATAGCTGCGTACTCATAGGAGTATAGCAGATCAAACATTTTTCATGACTTAAGCTTAAACAAGTACTATAGTATATTAAACATAAACTACACTCAGTTCCTACTCTATATATACACTGGTACGTACTAGCTATTATGCTCTACATTAAACTAGCTAATTAAGTGTATATACAATTGAAAAACTGTTTAAATACTGGAAGCAGATTCATTAGGAGCATCATCATCAGTAGTATGGAACCTCCACTCAAACAGATAATCCTTAGACTGACAAGCTAACTTAACAGCATTACAAAAAGCTTTAACAGAATTCTTCTTCCCTTTACCAGCACCCCATTCAATCTTCACCCAACAAGTAAATCCATCAGATGACATTGGCACACTAGAAGAATCCAAGAACTCAAGCATCACTTCCCCACCAATTCTCTTGCATGCACTGTGCCTTTGCATGTAATCTAACCAACAACATTCAGGTTGTCCCACCATTTCTTTGTATGCTGAATTTGTTAGCCTAACTTTGTTATTAGAATCTGATATAACTGCTGGCAAGGACTCTGCTTCAACTTCTTCTTCCACTTCCTCTGGCTTTTTCATATACTTCTTGGTAGTCGATTCCGGAGCCTCCTCATTAATGCAACCAATTGAAATACTAGAACCGATAGGGCGAACTGGTTGTGGAGTAATAACAGCAGGACTTTTAGGACTAGTGGAACCTTGCATTAGCTGTGGCATGAAATCTAACTCTTCAGGAACATCAGCAGCTAAGTTCAAATCCAAATTTATCCCTTTGATTTCCTCTCCAGAGTTTTTTTCTTCAAGACAGTTGGTTAGCATAGGAAGGGTGGTACTACAAGAAAGAACTGGTGTACCCAAGCCACATTTAAGAGGGACAAGATTTGGGATCAAAGAGAACTGAGGAATCACATTTGGTCTAGGAGAAGGAGTGGCCATTACTTGATAAGTAGGAAACTGGCCTGGAAGGTAATTAGCTCTAGCTCTTTTCATAGGGGTTGGACCAAGAGCAGTCCTTCCTCTTTTCCTAGTTCTTGTAGGCCTTGCTTGTAAATGAGGCCATACATTCCTCAAGAAAGGAGATTTTCTAATATTTGATGGCAATCCACTAGGGTTATTTTCAGAAATAGGACTTGTTGGAACTTCAGGCTTTGGTGCTATAGGCCTGTATCTAGCCATAATCTCAGCTGTTTTTGATGTTGAAGGGTAAGGGTTCAAAGTTTGCATCATTTTGACAATTAAGGAAGAAAAAAAATACAACCCTTTGAAAGCTCCTTCAACAATCTCAAATGCAGAAGAGAAGAAAGGGGGAAGTAAGGGAAAATGGTGGGGTTGGAGTTAATATAAGAGGGTGGTATGAGCCAATAAGCAAAGGGCAAAACATGAAGCAAGAGAAAAGCAAGACATGACACTTGGAAACGTACGGTGGGTACGTGTTTGAGGAACTTAAAGAAAGGGACATGTGGGTTTACAAGAGTGTTTTGAACTTGCATGCATGTTTTACACTTATCATCCTATAAACCTTCTCCCGTTCTCTCCTTCGGTTATGAAGGGTATTTTCAGAAGAAAATAGACACATTGTTTCATACTCTAAATTGTTTTGATCGATGGTGTATGGATTTAATTTCGGTGAATAATATGATCAATTTTTTGGTCTTTTCAACTAGGAGTATAATGTAATACAAGTTTGATTGTTGCTAAATTAGAACTATTAATTAATACTATCACGTCTTGTTCTTACTAGATCAAATCTTTGGAAGAGAAAATACCTTTTTAATTTTACATTAATTGCCATTTGCCTCATTAGATTCAATCATTCATGCATTCCACTTTTTTCATTATTTTAGGATGGATTCTTGTAATAAAAAAGCATAACGGATGAGAAAGGATAAGGAGGAAGTTTTTAACTTTTCAATAAGTAGGGGGGGGGGGTGCAGAGGGCAGCTACCAATCAGGCGGTGGGCACTAATCTCATTGCACCGAAGAGAAAGAGCCTTTTGTAGGACAACGCGTGTGGACGTGGATATCATGCATGCCTACACCTAGCAGGAATTTGTTGTTTTTGGTTTACTCTTTTGCTTTTGAAAGAAGGAAGATTAAGATTTAACTGCTGTATGTGTGAAAATCTCTCATGTTCTTAAGATTTTTTAATTCGTTTAGGAATCATTTGTTTTTTGGGACGCTTTGTTTAAGCTGCAATAAAACTGTTTATTTTGTTGTGTGAGATTTGAAAAATTAAAATTTAAATATCATTAAGTGAAAACAGATGACGTTTTAGTTAGTTATTTGGCTAGCTTTTCAAGATAAATTATTTTATAGGCTCGTCATTTGTAAATCATAATTTGTAGTTCTCTTAATATGTATTAGTACTGCTCCCTCCATCCCAAAAAGACTGTCTGGGTTTGATTGGGCACAGAGTTTAAGAAAAAAATGAAGACTTTTAAATTCTGTAGTGTAAAATGAAAGGTGTGTCTAATGTGGGTCAGTGTCTTTAAATCCTATGGACCAAAACAAATCTTAGATTTAAAGAGTTGCCATAAAAGAAAAGAGGCACTCATTTTGGGACAAACAAAAAAGGAAAGGTAGACGGTCTAAAGGTAGACAGTCTTTTTGGGACAGAGGGAGTATCATATAAGCGTTCAGGGAAAGTAGCCGAGGGTTGTCCTTTTTATTTATTTTATTTATTTTTTGTCTATTTAATTATAGTCTGTTTTTGTGTAGCTGCTTTAAGGTTATAACTTAAAGTCATAGCCAAAATGACCAGTGTAGTTGAACACGAATTTCAGAATATTTTTCTTAGATTTTGCAATATTGCAAGTTGAACTCCTGGTATAAAGGAATTTTTGGAAATTTATTTATCAAATAAAGGACGTTAGGTTAGCTAATTCTTGATTACTATGAGCTGAAAATAATATTTTCTGTTTGTTGGCTTAAAAAATATGTACCACCTCATTCAAAAGTGGATATATTACTTTCTGGCTAGAGTGACATTTTGAATGAAATAACCTAAACAAATTAAAAAAAAAAAGAAAAATAAAAAATGAAGGGTGATCCACACTCTATCCACTCACCTCAAAGGGTGATGGGGTGGTCGTTAAAGATAATAGTACCCAATTTATGAATTGGGGTCGATTTCAACAAGGAGCTAGCAAGATAATCTATTAATCTTATGATGAATAGTGACGGGTTCTAAACTTTGTTCGTAATGTTCCCAATAAATAAGGGTGAAAGTGTTTTAACTACAACTAAAATTAGCAAAATAATGTAAAGCAAACTAATTAATGATGATGGGGTAAATGATGGGAATGAGCTAGGGGTTTATCTATTCCAATAAGGTTCTCTTAACTAAATACTTGCATTAATCTTACAAATCTCATGGGTAACACAAATGGTCGGACCTCTAATGTATTTCTCAAAACACTCTCGGGATAGGGAGGATTTTACCTCATATATCCCTCTCGGGTCAATAATGAAGCGCGAGAAACCCTAGTCCAAAGACTCGAGCGGGATTGACCTTTTTAGGTCGATCCCTTTAGATGGGGTAGGTCGCAACCAATGTAACCCAAATTCTCGCTAGTCTCCATTAACCTATGCCTTCAACCCCTTTCGGATGATAAAAGCAAAGTAGGGTTAGGTTCAAGTACGACCGTGCCTTAAACCCTAGTTAAGGAAGTGCGATAGAGAGCTAGATGTATGTTAACCCATTAATTTTATAAGATTAAGAACAAGATTTAGGCTAAGATAATCATGCTTTCATGAATAAATCCCTAGTATGAGTTTAGCTACTCATACTAGGGTCTAACACACACATATTGTAAGATGAAATGGCAAGAATCATATAAGAAATTATATTGAAGATTGAATTCCTCACAAAATCAAGTAGAAACCCTCTTTTAACTCCAAGAATATTCAAAAAGCTTTAAGGTAATATTCTAAGCTGAAAATGTCTGTTTTCTCGGAGGCATAACAACCTATTTATAGATATGGGTTTCAAAACTATACTATTATTTACAAAATTTCCAGTTTCCTTGCTTTTACACCAGTCCGCCTCTTGTTAGGCAAGCCACTCAATTGGTTGCTAGCTCGCCGCTTTCATGTTTTGCTAAGCTTGCCTTTTCTTTTTCGGTGCAGGTTAGGCGGGTCGCCCTTGTGATTGCGGCCAACTCCGCAACTTCGCAGTTTTCATCATCTTTCTGTAAGCACCGGCGGTATCGCCTCTCATTCTGCGGGGCCGCTGGATGTGTTTAGCACTCTTACCGGCGGACTGCCCTTTTGAGTTGCTGGCTGCTGTTAACTTTCCCTTCCTTTGGTGGATGGTTAGCCTTTTGAGCCTCATATTCGGCGAGCGCCACTTCTACTATTGCCTTGTCTTCATGTTCTTCACTTTTGTAGCCAAAGCACATATGTATTTGCTCTTTTGTACATTTTCTTCTGATTTGTATGTAAATTTTCTTAAAAACCTGAAACATGAAGATTAATTCAAATAACATCACTAAAAAGGCTAAAAGCTAATCGGAATGAGTTAGAATTAAGCACAAAATACCAACATATCAAGTCTCCCAAACTTAAGCTTTTGCTTGCACTCAAGCAATATTAAGAACTTGACTCATGTTTTATTTTCTTAGCACCGGGATTGAGTTCAACAAGGGAATGGAGTAAAAAGGAGTTCATGACTTTGGTTGATACTAACACTTAATTTCACACATGAGAATCCAGTCAATCAATCCACAAGATCCATAGTCGCAATTATATCAACTAAAGCTTCTAGTGGGGACTAGAGCATGCATAGCACAATTGCTTTCTCAACTTACCTAAGGTTTTCTTGGTTGCACCTTCAAGTCTCAAGTCCCTTAATGCTCTCACCACAAAGAATGAGTCCCTATCTCTTAATATAATGCGAACAAAAGGGACTCTCAAAATTTAAAGTCTCACTCTAAAAAATAAATGAAAGTTAAGCACATACAATGTCATAGACTTGGCCTTAGTTTCACTTGAGACTCAATCAATGAATAATCAAATAGGACTTCTAAGGTTGTAACGTAGGTTTTTGGATAAAGATAGGGTATACTTTGGATAAAGAGTGACTAAATTCCCTCCTTGGGCACTACATCATCTTTGCAAGCTTTCCACTTTGAGCATTCTTTTCACATATTAGCTCTTATTCCCATTTTCATTCTTGATCTTTGCATTTGTCGCTCTTATACTTTCACTTGCTTCTCTTTCTATTTTTTTATTTTTCTTTTCCCATTTTTGTACTTTTCTTGATTTTCTTCTTTTCTCTTTTTCAGCTTTTCTTTATACAATCATCTTCTTTTTTGAAGAGCCACATGACTTTCATTTCTTTGTTCCCCTCCCCCAACTTAGTCTAAGTTGCACGTTTTTCAATGCCTCAAGGAGGTAGGACTAAGAGAAGGGTTAGTGCTATTAAACACTTAGAATTGGCTCGGGCTAAATATATGACTATCAAAATGAAAGGATATTAAGGCTCAAAGTTGGCTAACGGAGGATTAATTTCATTTGGTAGCTTGAAAGGCTCAAACGGGTCAAAAAAATGCCTATCATCATATCCAACCACTAAATTGACACTTCATTCATTTTCAAGGACACGCAAGCCAAGTTCTAACATGCATATGCAATTAACAAGCTTTTGAGTAAGAACTCACCTCACCAGCATATGGGACAAGAGACAAGAATATCAACTTTCCCACACTTAAGGTGAGAATCTAACCTATACTATACATGCATAAAGTCATCATAAGAACCTAAAAGTTATAGATGCGACTCTCAACAAACAGTCCACCAACTTTCTCATGTGTGCTCCTAGTGTATTGGTATCAAACAAGTCACAAAACAAGCTTGGCACTTCTATGATCAGAGTCCTAAAAAGTGCCCGGCTCAAAAGAATTGTATTCTTGAGAAAAAAATCGAGTCAAAGAAAACTAAGAAGGTTATTTACTAAGTTAAAAATAATTACACAAGTGGTATTTACAATGGGTGATTGTTTTTTGGCCCAAGTAAAAATGGGTTTCACAAGGGTTGCCTACGTATCGCGACAAGTGCGAATCAGAGGAAGAAGGCAATATCCCAAGCGTAATTCATGGGAGTACCTTTGGAATATTTTTCTTTTTTTAATTTTTCACAATTTTTCAATTTGTTTGGTTTTTTGGATTTTTTTTTAATGATATCAAAAAACTACATTCTAATAACTAAAGACGAGAATATAAACAACGTCACACGATTATATACATCACAAGCACAACCTACGTTAAACATCCTAAATTAAGCATACATGTCAACATAAAACAAACACAACATAAAGATAGTTTGAGACATATCAATCAAAAGTAGTTACCCCACCCCCAACATGAGAGGTTTCTATGCCCCCAAGCAACTAAACACAATAGCATAAAATTTAAATAGGTAGGGGTAATCAAAGAGGGAGAGAAGAACTCCCTATTCGTCTCGGGCAATTCCTTTGCCCTTTCCTTCAACATGTCTTCTTGGGGCTTGTCGACTTCCTTGCCCTCTCCCTTCTCTTGCTCTCATTGTTTCTTCCATTGAAGCCATTCTTTCCATATCTATCTGGATTTCTTCGTCAAGTTCCCTATTTTTTAGCACACCCAAATCTCCAAGTGTTTCTTCTTGCATGCTCCTTATGTTCATTTGATGCATAGGTTCCGGAGCTGTTGGATAGTTCAACCCTTCTTGTCTTTGCTCCCTTTCACTCCATAATATGTTCACGCTGTTGGCCATGTCCCGATACGTGATTGCAAACACATGGATGCAATTTTTTATTTTCAGAATCTCTTTTGAGTGTGCATCGATGGCTTCACTTAGTTGGTCAAATTCAGTGGAATTGACCCTTCGTGAAGAAGGTGGAGGTGATTGCATCCTTGGCATGTTGCATAAGTGGATTCCAAACTCTTGCATCTTGCCCTGTAGTTCCTCGAGCTCACGAGTAGGGCTTGCTATAGCAGCTCTTGCTTGATGCACTTGAGGTGGAGGAGCTCTTGAAGAAGAGGGTTGACCAGCTTGTGATGTTGTCCCATGAGTGGGTGCAGCAGGCATTGAGTGAAGCGGTTTGTTTTCATCTTCAATGGAGTACAAATTAAGACCCCTTCTCGAAAAGGTATAGTCATCATTACCCAAAGTTTCACACCCTTGCCTCATTAGGAAATCTGTTAGGGTATTCGCAAATGGGAAATATCCATCACCAGCTTTTGCAGCATCGAACATTGCTTGCACCATTTCAACTCCCAAATTTATTGGTATTCCACTCATTATGCAGCCAATGATAATTGCTCTTCGGAGGTAACTATGTTGTCCCCTCTTGTTGGTGAGATTCTTGAGACTACAATGTCATTCCAACCCTTGGCTTCGAAGTTAAGATCTTGGGTTGTAATTGTTGCACCAACTCTACTCCATACTGGCTTTCTTTCTCGCCCAATAATGGGAATCAACCATCTTCTTTGCAATTTCTCTCTCATTTCCAGCTTGGCCATGTATTCCTCAAGAACAAGATGTGGGATTTGGAGGTATTGGTTCAATGCTCTTGCTACACTTCCACTGCTGTGCCCCTGACCTCAAGCACATACTCTGGTTCTTGTTGTTCACTCTGTGCAATGTAGAATTCCAGAACTAGCTCTACCTTTGTTGCTCCCAGTCTTCTTGTGAAAATGTTACTCTAGCCTGTTTCACGGAAAACTTTGTAAAATGCTGGGTTAAGCTCCCCCACTCTGTCAAGTACTACCCTCCTCTCACAGATGAGCACCTCATGCTCTTCATCTATACTGAAAGTTGCTTCACATGGTTTATCATCAGACAGGTCATTGATATAAGGGTCACTCTTTGAGGAACTGTGTGGTGGGGGAGTGTCCATCCTTGCTCGCTTGTATGGTGCTTGGTGTGCCACTTTTCTACCTGGACAAAATCAACCTCAAGAACACTGTGAGTACTTAATTTACTACACTATCCTACTCCTAACTAACCTATGATTAACCTAAACTAGCATATGAAGTTCATGGAATGGAATGGAACACTAGAGAAATTTAAACAATTCACAGGGTGCAAAAGAAAAGGCGGTTTGTAGAACAAGGGGCGGGCTCACAGACATGAAGAGGTGGCCCGCAGAAGCAAGTGTCGAGAAGCACCGGCGGGTCACCGTATGAAGTGGGAGGCTGAAAGTCAATCAGAAGCAAAAATTTACTCTCTATTAGAGTCGCCGGCTCGCACTTGTAAGTGAAAGCTTGCCTACTCATTCCGCCCTTCCATCTGCGAGGCGCACTTTGGCTTAGGAAACTCGCACAACTGTTGACCAAAGGGGTTGGCGAGTCGCCCTTTTTTGTGCGATTGGCAAGTTCAACTCACCTTTTTTTTAGCTCACTGATCACACCGGCGGCCACACACTTATTTTTGCAGGCACGCCTAGTGTTGTCCGCACTCATTTGTGCGGCATCTTACCTCATCGGCGACATGCCGAATCTTTGGTCCAATTTTTCTACAGTGCACAGATTCCAAATTTTCCAATTCTCACTTCCCTTAACACCCCCAAACACACTCCTAAGTGGTCTTTACAACTACTCACATCTCTCAAACTTTCTCTCAAGAACGAGACCACGATTTCAACCGAAATTCATGAAAAGTCAACCAAAATTCATACCAAGTTCAAAACTTTTTCAAGATTTCAAGGCAAACAAGATACGTTCATGGTGTCATTCAAGTTCAATTTTTGGTTATTTTTACTTTCACTCTCTTCTCCTTCTCATTTCTTCATCTAAGAGTAAAGTAAACCCACAACTACACACTCTATGGTTCCAATTTCATGAAATATAAGTTAAGAACAAATCCTAAAGTCAACCTAATCATGGGTAACAAGTTTAATCAACCAAACCCAACCCCCAACATGAAGTTTTTAACTACCTCACACATTAAACATGAAAATTTTAAACGAGGAGTTGAACTATGACCGGATCTGTGAAGAATTTCAAATCGGTCTGAGGGATTAACGGTGGGTTGGTGAGATCGAGTATGTGTGTGTGATTTGGAGTGTTGGTTGTGATGGTGGTGCGTTGGAACGGTAGTTTCTAGTGGTGGTTGCCTTGGTTTTTACGTTTGGGGTGTAAAGTGTAAAAGAAACTTACCTTGGGGGCCTTATATAGTCGGGTAAAAACCTGTCAGGCCCATGAAAGAGGCGGCTCACACTTTATTCGGGGGGTCGCCAAAGTGAATGCGGGTAGGATTTAAGTTCTCCAAATGTTCACAAGTGGGTTGGCCGCCGATTGTTCTGCGGAGTTAAATGGGCGACTCGCCTAATAAAAGGCTGAGTAGTCCTTCACTCCAAATATTTGCTCACTGCATGCACCGGCGGCCCGCATTTCTTTTGGTTTGACCGCCCTTTTGCTTCCGCACTTTAATCGGCGGTCCTTTCCCAGTTTTCATTCCTCGCAATTTCCTACATTTACACCACTCTAACCAAGATCAAGTGCATTCATCACAGAACTTCACATGAAATTTTTACACTAACCACATGATTAAAACTAAAATTGCTATAAGTAAAACTTGGTTACCTCTCAAGAAGCGCTTGATTTAATGTCGCGGCATGACTGTGTTACCTCAACCTTCAAGGATCTATGAAATAGATGGAAGCGACCTTCCTAGGCTCGGCTTCACATCCCAATTAATGCTTCACTCTTTGGGCATTCACTCGGAAAGTTGTAGAACTTCCCTTTTCTTGCAACTCGGCCCATCCATAAGGTGATGTTCCCACCACTTTGAAAGGTCCACTCCACTTGGATTTAACTTTCCAGGGAATAAAGGCAATCTTTAATTGTAACAATACCACTATGTCCCCCGCCTTGAATATCCGATTCCATATCTTCTTGTCATGGATGATTTTCATCTTTTTCTTGTAAAGCTTTGCATTTTCATAGGCAAGGAACCTCATCTCCTCAAGTTCATGCAGCTTCTCCACCCGTGACTTGGAAGCTTCTTTCCAATTCATGTTGAGCTTTTTCAACACCCAAAGAGCTTTATACTCCAACTCTACGGGGAGATGACAACTTTTACCAAAGATTAATCGGAACAGTGACATCCCAATAGGAGTCTTGTATGCCCTGCGATATGCCCATAAGGCATCATCCAACTTTTTCACCCAATCCGTCCGGTTCACATTAACCGACTTTGCTAAAATTTACTTGATCTCTCGATTTGATACTTCCTCTTGGCCACTTGTTTGGAGATGATAAGGTGTAGCAACCTTGTATTTCACCCCATGTTTTTCCAACAAAGAGCTAAAGGCGCGATTACAAAAGTGGGTACCCTATCACTTATGATGGTGCGAGGGGTGGCAAATCTTGTGAAAATGCTTTTCTTGAGGAAGTTGGCGACACTTCTAGCTTCATTGTTTGGTAACGCTATTGCCTTAACCCATATTGACACATAATCAACCGCCACAAGAATGTACTTCATACCATAAGAACTTGGAAAATGACCCATGAAGTCGGTTCCCCATACATCAAAGAGATCAACTTCCACAATGGGATTTTGAGGCATTTCATAACTCCTTGAGATTCCTCCAGTTCTTTGACATTGATCACAACTCTTTGTGTATCCATAAGCATCCTTGTATAAAGTGGGCCAAAGGAAACCACATTTAAGTACCTTTACCTCCGTTCTAACACCTCCATGATGTCTTCCATAAGGAGCGGAGTGACATCCTTCAAGAATAGCTCCTTGCTCGGATTCACTTGAATTAACCTACACACGGTAAAACAAAGCATGAGGTAAAATATAAGAAAAACTGACAAGACTACAACACGAAATATTCAACCTAATAGATGTATCGAGCTGCCCAGCAACGGCGCCAAAATTTGATCCACGCTCAATCAACTCACCTCAAAGGGTGATGGGGCGGTCGTCAAAGATAATAGTACCCAACTAATGAGTCGTGGTCAATTTCCACAGGGAGCTAGCAAGATGATCTATTAATCTTAAGATGAATAGCGACGGGTTCTAAGCTTTGTTCGTAATGTTCCCAATAAATAAGGGTGAAAGTGTTTTAACTACAACTAAAATTAGCAAACTAATTAGTGATGTTGAGGTAAACAATGGAAATGAGCTGTGAGTTTATCCATGCCAACAAGGTTCTCTTAACTAAATACTTGCATTAATCTTACAAATCTCATAGGTAACACTAATGGTCGGACCTCTAATGTATTCCTCAAAACCCTCTCGGGATAAAGAGGATTTTACCTCATCAAGACCTCTCGGGTCAATAATGAAGCGCGAGAAACCCTAGTCCAAAGACCCGAGCGGGGTTGACCTATTTAGGTCAACCCTTTTAGATGGGGTAGGTCACAACCAATGTAACCCAAATTCTCACTAGTCTCCATTAACCTACGCCTTCAACCCCTTTCGAGTGATAAAAGAAAAGTAGGGTTAGGTTCAACTGTGGCCGTGCCTTAAACCCTAGTTAAGAAAGTGCGATGCAGAGCTAGATTCATGTTAACCAATTAATTTTATAAGATTAAGTAGAAGATTTAGTCTAATATAATCATGTTTTCATGAATAAACCTCTAGTATGAGTTTAGCTACTTATACTAAGGTCTAACACACATATATTGTAAGATGAAATGGCAAGAATCATATAAAAAATTAGGTTGAAGATTGAATTCCTTACAAAGATTGAAGTGGAAACCCTCTTTGAACTCCAAGAATATTCAAAAAAATTTAAGGTAATATTCTAAGCTGAAAAAGGTCTGTTTTCTCGGAGGCACAGTAGCCTATTTATAGGCATGGGCTTCAAAACTATGCAATTATTTATAAAATTGCCATTTTCCTCGCTTTTATGCAAGACCGCCTCTTATTAGGCGACCCGCCCAATTGGTCGCTAGCTCGCCGCTTTCATGTTTTGCTAAGCTTGCCTTTTCTTTTGCGGTGCAAGTTAGGCGGGTCGCCCTTGTGATTGTGGCCAACTCCTCAGCTTTACAGTTTTCATCATCTTTCTGTAAGCACCAGCGGTATCGCCTCTCATTCTGCGGGGCCGCTTGATGTGTTTAGCACTCTTACCGGCAGACTGCCCTTTTGAGTTGCTGGCTGCTGTTAACTTTCCCTTCCTTTGGTGGATGGTTAGCCTTTTGAGCCTCATATTCGGCGAGGCACCACTTCCACTGCTGCCTTGTCTTCATGTTCTTTACTTTTGCAGCCAAAGCGTAGTTGTATTTGCTTTTTTGTATATTTTCTTCTGCTTTGTATGAAAATTCTTTTAAAAACTTGAAGCATGAAGATTAACATAAGATTCATTCACATAACATCACTAAAAAGGCTAAAAGCTAGTCGGAATGAGTTATAATCAAGCACAAAATATCAACATATCAAAGGGTGACATTTTTAGATAAACACTAAAATGTATTTTCTTATACAAAAGAAAATAGTGACCTTATACAGTTATTTTCAATAATTTATGGCTCTTTAAATGGTTAGCTGATATTAGGCCAAAAATGCATATATTTTAGTATCACTTGTCTCACGTTTTCGTATTTTTATGAATATTTTTAGCATGTATAATAGTATTTTGTGCTTATATTTGGTGTTTGAATGTGTAGGAATCAAGTGGGAAGAAAAAGTGTTAAAGGTTGATGCTTTGGAGAAAAATTAGGTGAATTTGTAAAGAAATTAACCAAGGACGGGCATCGTTGTATGGTGCCGAGCCGTGGATTAGCCATGAAAGGAATATGAAGACGAAAGGTCAAGGCCCAGCCATCATAAGGCCATGATTCAGCCATGAAGTCGAAAGTAGAATTTTCAAAGCTCACGACCAAGCCATCGTAAGGCCATGATCCAACAATGAAGGCAAATTTCTGGCAAAAAGTGGCGAGGGGCAAACTTGTCTACAAGTTTCACGCGAGATTTATAAGATTTTCTAACCTATTTTTAGCCCCCATCTTGGCTTGGAAGAGCAAGAAACACCATTGTTGAAGATTTTTGGTGCTTGGAAGAGGCTAGAGTCCATCCTGACTGAAGATTTGCAGAGTTTCCCTAAAGTTCTCTTATTTTCTAGTATTATGGATATTACTTTAACACTAGCTTTTGTGTTCATCAAAAATATGAGTAGCTAAATTCTTTTTCTAGGATATTGATGGAACCAATTATTGTGTGAACTTATTGATAGTGTTTTCTATAATTGAATCGTGTTATTCCTATTTGTTCAACTATGTATTTCATGTGAGTAGTTGAAGGACCATGAATTAATTGTGCCTTGTTGCCTAGTGTTGCTTGGAAAGAATACAAGGTTAGGTAGTTGTTGAACAACACTTCTGAGTAAGAGGTTGGAAGATATTTGCAGAGATTTAAAAGGGGGGGAGGGTTAAGAATAACGAAGCTTTGTTGTGATCTTAGTGAGCGGGCTAAATAATCACTTAAATTAGTTCAGAAGAATAACTTAGAAAATTACTTTTCTTGATCGGAAGATGTTTATAGTAATTAAAGAGCTCATTATCAATAGGAAGAAATTGACGAGGTCGTAGGAAACCTGTCAGTAGTTCATCACAATAGTTCGGGGAAATCGATATCCTATGTTTTTTCTTCTTGAATCTTGCCAAGTTATTTTATTGCATTCTTTATTCATCGTAATAGTTAGTTCTTTAGTTCAACCTTAAATTAATACTGTTACCATTGAAGATTGTTAACGTTATTGATTTAGTGATATAAAAGTAGTTAAAACTAAATGTTTTCTCCTTGTGGGTTCGACTCCGGACTTAAAATCGGATTATATTTGCAGCGACCGCTTATTATTTTTAAGACGACTTTTTGGCGTGATAAAATTTTGGCGCCGTTGCCGGGGAGTTAACGGTTTAGTTTTAACTGAGAGTATTGCTAAGTGTTTAACTTTGAAGAATTCTTTAGTTTTTGTACATATTTGTGTTGTTTAAGAAACATGGCACCTCAAACTAAAAATCTTTATGATGATAGCTATTATTGTTTTGATAATCCTTGCACATATTGTGGAGGATTTGTTCCTTGGAAAAATTATCAAAATGCTCATTTTTGTGGTTGTGTTGCTACCACTTCTTACAATACTGATTCTACACATGGAAACAAGGAGAAAACAGCAGGTTGGCTAGCTGTAGCTAACAAAAAAAGGGACAAATTTCGTGGTCTCCAGCAGCATAAGTCGCAAGAAGAACAAGCCAAAAATACCCAGGCTTCAACTAAACAAATCGTTATGCACAAACAATCTGTAGAAAAGAAAGACAACAGTCATTCAATGCAAACAACTAATGATTTTGAGGTCCTAATGGAGCAACCAATTCAAGGGAAAGAGAGTGTATTTAATGGAGGGCAGGATGTTGAGCAAAGTGATGCAATTCCATTCAAAAATCAGCTCGTCCAAGGCCAAGCGGTTCTGAAGGCGACGCGTCCATTACAACTTTGCCAAAACAGTAGAGGTAAAATTGTGGTAGGCAATCACCAGGCGTCCCCTGTAATATAGAGTCCATTTTTGCCAGTTTCAACGGAGTAGGAGGTGCATGCTATTGCTTCAATTGAAATCATGAAACGAAGGTATGCCAAGAAAATAGATCATCACAAACAATTCCCTCATAAACTCTTAGTGTTGAAAAACAACTTGAATATGGTACTGGTCTTGGTGTGAATATGTTGATTCCTACTTCACAGCTCGAACTCATGTGTAAAGGTCTTAATGATAATGTTGGGGAATTGGCTAGTGTCAAGGTAGCAAATTTTGTCAATGAGTTTTTTGACAATAGTCTAGAACAAACTAGGAGAGGTAGCATATCTGGTGACCATAATGCTTTAATTAATGTTGAAGTAGATCCGGATGACTCGGTTCATGATTTTGATACAAAATATGTGTCTGATTTTGATGAGTCGCATGGTAAGGAGCAAGAAGGAGCAAGAAGTGCCAGGATTTGGGCAGAGATGATGGAGGAAGATGAACAGGTAGCACAAAAGAACCCGAGTTGTACTTTGAAAGCTACGACACCAGAGTTTATTCCTTTTCAATTGGCTAATGTTAGCTCGGTGAACACAATTCAAAAGATATCGAGGGGGTCATGGGTAGGTTCATTGGCTGCAAAGAAATTTGAGATAAATCCTTTGATCCCACATAATTAGATTGAAGAAGAAAGCAAGGAGGTTGACATTGGAAAGGACTTAGAGGAAGATGAGAAAGCACTGATGGATGATACTAGAGAGAGGGCAGCCAGGGCGGCTGACATTTCACCAAGGAAACCAAGGAAGAAGGCTCACTGAAGAACAACAAGTGATGATCCACGACTACAAAAAACAAACCATCCAACGGTTGCAAAGGATGTGTTTAAATCAAACAGGTATTGATGAGTTTTTTGGATAATTGGGAAAACAAGTTAATTTTTCAAGAGGAGCAAGATGGTTTTTAGAATTTGAGCGAGCTATAAGCATTACATCAATTCACTTGCATGAAGAAGGAGGCATTTAGTTGCACTTTTCTACTTACTTGTAGTTTTCTTCATTTTATTAGGTGAATTCCAATCAAGTAAGATCAAAATTTCTCAAAGCCAAAGACAATGGCTAACAACTCCTTTTCCATCACCATATAATTTTGTTGAGCTCCATTCATGGTCTTGCTAGCATAAAAGATAGGGTGTAACATCTTCTCAACCCCTTGGCTAAGCACGACTCTTAATGCAACATCGCTAGCATCACACATGTGCTCAAATGGAAGATCTCATTTTGGACTCACTATTACCGGTGCGGTTGTCAATCTCAATTTGACTTCTTCAAAGGCTTTCAAACATGCTTCATTGAATTCAAACTTAGCATCTTTCTCCAACAACTTGCACAATGCGTTGACAATCTTGGAGAAGTCTTTGATGAAGCGGCGATAAAATCCCGCATGTCCCAAGAAGCTTCTCACTCCTTTGACGATTGTAGGAGGTGGAAATTCGGAGATGACTTCAATATTTCCATGGTCTACTTCCATTCCTTTCTTGGACACCTTGTTCCGTAAAACAATTCCTTCTTGAACAAGGAAATGGCATTTCTCCCAATTGAGCACCAGTTTAGTTTCTTCACCACTCTCTAAGAATTTCTCCAAATTAGACAAAAAATCTTCAAAAGAATCACTCACTACAGAGAAATCATCCATGAACACCTCTAATAAATTCTCCACCATGTCATGGAAGAGTGCAAGCATACACCTTTGAAAAGTAGCCGGGGCATTACAAAGTCCAAAAGGCATTTTGCGGAATGCGAAAGTACCATAACGACATGTGAAAGTTGTCTTATCTTGATCATTTGCTTCAATTGAGATTTGATTTTACATTGAATTTCCATCAAGAAAACAATAGTAAGCTTGGCCCGCCAAATGATCAAGCATTTAGTCAATGAAAGGTAGGGGAAAATAATCTTTTCTTGTTGCATTGTTGAGCTTACGGTAGTCCATGCACACTCGTCAACCGGTCACGGTTCGAGTAGCTTCAACTTTTTAATTATGAACTACCATCATCCCTCCCTTTTTCGGCATACACTGAACGGGTAAGATCCATTCACTATAGGAGAGTGGAACAATCACCCCCGCATCTAACCATTTTATGATCTCCTTCTTGACAACTTCTTGCATTGGAGGATTTAACCTCCTTTGATGTTCCACCGATGGCTTAAATCCTTCTTCAAGAAGAATCTTGTGAGTGCATACTCCCGGGTCAATTCCTCTTATGTCCGCAAGAGTCCACCCAATTGCTTTAATTCTTCTTTTCACCATTCCAATTAATTGATCTTTTTGTTCTTTGGTCAAGTGGGAGGAGATGATTAGGGAAGAGTGGAGTTTTGGCCTAGGAAAGTGTATCTCAAGTGGCTTGGGAGTACTTTGAGTTCAAGTTTCGGAGGTTCTTCAATTGAGGGCTTTGTGGGAGGAATGGTTCGGTTTTCAAGGTCAAGGGAAAGCTTTTTGGGAACGTAGGATTTAGTGCCAAGTCCTTCCAATACTTTCACACATTCGGCAACACTCTTTTCACTATCAATATCCATATTCCAAATCACCGCGGCCAATTCATCTGCTTGACTTACTAGAATACTCTCTTTTTCCACAAGTGCATCCACAACCATATCCATATAAGAACAAGTGGCTTCCTCCTCCATAGGTTGTCTCAACGTTTTGTATATATGAAACACAACCTTCTCACCATTGAAACGAGACGTAAGTTCCCCCTTCTCCACATCACAAAGTGCTCTCCTGGTTGCTAAAAATAGATGCCTACGAATAATGGAGACATCAAAATTCACCGGGTAATCTAGATCACAAAATCCGCCGGGAATATAAATTTCTCCACCTTTACTAGAACATTGGTGACCATTCCAATTGGTTGCTTCATGGAACAGTCGGCCATTTACAAGTTCATATTTTTAGCTTTGGGAACTACCTTGGTAGTAAAAGTCTTGTAGACCGCATACGACATCAAATTGAAGCTAGCTCCAAGATCACATAGAGCTTTAGGAAAAATGTGTCCCTCCAATTGTACATGGAACCGTGAAGGCTCCGGGGTCCTCCATCTTCCTTGTCATATGCTTTGAGACAGTTGAACTACATTTATGAGTCATCTTGCTTGACTCATAGTCCTCATAATTCTTCTTGGTCACAAGATCTTTCATAAGCTTTGCAACATTTGGCATTTGGCTCAATGCGTCAACCAAAGAGAGGTTGATGGATTTTGATGCTATCTTATCCCAAAATTTCTTAGCTTGAGATGCTTGTTTTTGTTTCATACTCTTTTGTAGGAAAGGAAGTGGAATTTTGGGTTTGGAGCTTGGACTAGGAGGGCTTTGTTTGGGTGGTGGAGTTTTCTTTGGTTTGGCTTTTTGAGAGGCAATGACTTCGGGGATTGGTTCTTGAGGGATTGCCTCATTATCAACTTCATTTATAAAAATCTCTACTTCCACACATTTGCCTTATCTTGGTGTAACTCTTCCTCCTTGTTTAACTCTCCCTTTTATATTTCTACTTCATCCACATCTTCTTTTGATTTAGTATCTTCCCATGTTTTTCCACTCATTGTCATAATTGCCATCACATGATCTTTCCCATTCCTCTTAGGATTCACTACCGTGTCACTTGGTAGTGCTCCTTGAGGTCTTTGGTTCACTTGGTGAGAAAGGGTGCTCATTTGAGATTCAAGAGCCTTGATGGAAGTACTATGAGCATTAACCGTTTGTTTAATCTCTTTGATATCACCGGTATAACTTTCTTGATTCTTGAGGACTTCTCCCATCATTTCTTCCAATTTTGATTGACTTCTCCCTTCATTATCACCTTGCTTGTAAGGAGCTCTTGGTGCGTAGCTTTGAGAAGCACCAACTCCCCTTCCACCTTCATTGTTGTTCATATTTTGTCTTCCTTGATCTTGCCTCCATTGGCCTTGTTGATAAGGCCTTTGATAAACACTTTGTTGGTAAGCCACAAAGTTGGCTTCTTCTTCATTTTGGACATTGAAACATTGCTTCGGAAAATACTCCTCTTGCCCTCTTTGAAGAAGGGTTAAAAGGGGACCTTCAGGATCGACATGCCCAATTGGGGCCACTTGATGGCCAGCCTTTGTAACTTGAAGATTTTTTTCTGCCTTGCTTGCCTTTTTCTCTTTTTCTTCCTTGGCACTTCTAAGAAGCTCAATGTTGGTGATGATTTGAGCCACTTGATCTTCAAATCTTTTCATCATCATTTGGTTCATGCCTTCCTCACCATTTGGATTTTGAGCCCTTGATTGCCAATCTTGAGATTGTTTGGCCAATTTGTTGAGAATTTCCTTGACCTCTTGAAAAGTATGGTCCATGATAGCACCTCCACATAAGTTGTTCACGGCCGCTTGGTTGTTCTTGTTGAGCCATTGGTAGAAACATTGTAAAAGCATATCATCTTCAAAATCTTGAGTTGGGTAATGTAGCAAAACAACTTGGAAAGCTTCCCATGCCTCATATAATGAATCAGTAGGATTTTCCTTGAACATATACACCTTTTTTCTCATTGATGCTTGCTTGCCCTTCGGCAAGAATTTTGCCAAAAATTTCTTTACAAGTTCCTCCCAAGTGTAAATTGAATTCTTTGGTAGCTTGTTCAACCATGCCTTGGCCTTCCCCAATAGTGAATAGGGAAAGACTCTTAGGCGTAGAGACTCTTCCGTACAATATGCCGATTTGTAGAGATGACATGTTTCCACAAAATTCCTCAAATGTTCTGTTGGGTCATCATGCTTTCTTCAATAAAAAAGTCTATTTTGATCAAGTCCATGAAGAATCACTTGTGGGGTATTGAAAGTCACATTCCCACGAATTGGTGATGGCACAATGGCACTTGCAAAAGTGTCCAAATCTACTTCCTAATCCAAATTTGAAACGACCTCGGTCAGTCGTTTCGGGAGATAGGATTCCGATTTATGTGTCAATAATTTTAAAATCTTCGTACGGTCTATTGGGACTTATCTGTAAAATTTGAGCTAAATCAGATCTCGTTTGGTAGATATCGGAAGAAGGTTTCAGTTTCCATTGTCGGTAAAATATTAAAAAGAGATTTTTGAGCTCGATTTTAGCGAATCCGATTTGAAATCCGAAAGCTCTGTTAGGTTCATATGATTATTTGTGACATGTGTGAACTTTCAAAATTAAATTTCGAGGTCGTTCGGCTAGTTTTCACTAAAATGCCGAAAGTTAAAAAATTTGATCTTTTCCATTTTAATTCGCATCTTGAGTTTCGGGTATCCGATTTGAGATCCACATTAGCAAGTATGTTACATATATTTTGTATAACTTGTATGCAAAATTTGGGATTATTTCAAATTTTGTACGGTTCCGTTTTAATTGTCGCCATGAAAACGAAAAGAAAAGAAAATTAAATAAAAGAAAAAGAAAGAAAAAGATTAGAAAGGAGGCGGTGGCTGAGGGATGCCTTATACCTTAGCTTCAAGGCTACAAATGTGTAGAAACAAAAACGAGAAATGCGAAAAAGGAACTCAGCGAAAAAATATCAGAAAAATGGAAAACGAAAAGGGAAAAGAGCCGGAAAAAGTAGAATTTTTACCCCGAAAACATTCAGGTGATGATCTTAATTAATTATTTTAGTTTATTACGTGTGTTTGAATATATTTTAACGATAGAAATGGGATATTAGACACCGTTCTAACGAGTTAAATTGATAGTTTAAAGGGTCAATTGGACCCCGATAATGGAATTGATTATATATTCATACTCAGTGAGTTATGAGCAACATATAAATATAATTTATTTAGAGTTTGGTTATGTGACTTTGAACCCTGTACATAGGCCTAGCCTGCGTATTGCGTATGCGAATAGGGTATCAGGTTCCTAACTAGACTGCCCTAACACATAAGGAATGAAGCCTTTAGCCTTATGTAATATATTTTTCTGCTTATTGAACACAATGGGATCGTTTGGCAATGAATCCAAAGGACAAAGCGGTTGTTGAGTAGCTTTGCTAACTTTGTAACAAGGTAAGTGTTTGTATCCATTTTTTGGAGGCCCTTGGCCTCGTGGATAATCTACCACGTGTTCCTTACGTGTGTAGCTACCGATAGGCGTACTCATTACACCTTAGCTTTGGATTTACATTGTATATTACTCCATCCGTTTCAAAAAGGATGAATCTTTTCACTTTTTGAAAGTCAATTTGACTAATCTTAGAACCTAAATTAGACTATATTAAATTAATATTTTCAAATAAAAATTTACATATTCAAAAACTATACGAAAAGTACTATAACATGCTAACTCTTCGCATATCAATATGATGAAAAGAATCATCTTAAATTGTTGGTCAAAGTTCATCCAGTTTGACTCTCGATAAGCGAAAAGGTTCATCCATTCTGAAACAGAGGGAGTATATTTTATATCTTGTTGGTATTGCATTGAGGATCTGAGTATTGTACTCTGGCTGTGAGTTGGCATATACTTTCCGGCTGTCGATGAGAGTCCTGTGCTGGTGATGGGTTATTATTGCATCGTATTGCATTCACATGAATTATGTTGCATTCATACGCATTATGGTGCATTTATATGCATTATATTGCATTCATATCGGGTATAGGAGTATTCTGCCCCAGGAGAATGCAGAAGTATTCCGCCTCTAATTCATATTATATTGGGTGCAGGAGTATTCCGCCCCAGGAGAGTGCAGGAGTATTCCGCCTCTAATTCATATTATATTGGGTGCAGGAGTATTCCGCCTCAGGAGAGTGCTGGAGTATTCCGCCTCTAATTCATAGTATATTGGGTGCAGGAGTAATCCGCCCCAGGAGAGTGCAGGAGTATTCCGCCTCTGGTTTATATCATATCGGGCTCAGGAGTATTCCGTCCCAGGAGTAGGAGTATTCCCAGTTGGTTACTATATTGCATTCCCCTCGAATGTAGGAGTATTTCGATTCGAGACGGGATTACAAGCACATATGATCCCATTGGAGTATTCTGCTCCAGTTGGTTACTATATTGCATTCCCCTCGCATGCAGGAGTATTCCGCTTCGAGACGGGATTACGGGCACATGTGACCCCATGGCATCATACTGCATTTATCCCATTTCATTGCACCGCATACTGACTATTGTGCGACTATCATGCTGTGTTTTATGAATGCGGTATGTATATCATGTTGTGGACATATTTTAGTTTGCCTATATATTTCTGGCTCGCATCCTGGGTTGCACGTCGCAACGGTATAAATATATGGACCGGGTTGCACACCGCAACAATATAAAATACGGATCGGGTTGTACGCAACAGTATAAATATATGGATCGGGTTGCACGCCGCAACAGTATGTATTTCTAATTGTTGATATGTTCGGGATACTTAAAAACCTATATGTTTTGTCTACCTTATGTCCCTGGTTGTTTATGGTTCCATACGTGTTTCCAGTTATTATCTGGCTCTGCTTTTTTATAGTTTAAATAAGATGGATTTGGTTTACCTGTTTTTCTTCTCCCTGGCTAGCTATCCTATTCTTTGAGGTGGCTAGTCTGCCCCACTTATTGAGTCCTTTTGACTCACCCTTGCTTGTTGTTTGTTTCTTTTCTATCTATTTCGTTTCTGCAGGTTCGCTCCAGGATTGAGTTCGCCATTTTGTTCAGGAGCGAAGACGACTTCAGCTGTCAGGGTGAGCCAGCTTTTATTCCGGATGACCACCAGTTTTATGTTTATTATTTTAGTTGTATTTTGCTCCCTTTAGGAGGTATCTGTCTTCTTTTGTACTCTTAGATGTCTAGTCTGGATAGCCCTAAACCTAGTATATTGGGTAGTCAGCTGTAATTTCTTTTGTATAGCTTAGAGGTATCAGTATGTCTGTGCTTTTTCTAAGTCTTGTTCTTATTTATGAATTGAATTATATTTATTTTCCTAATTTAATTGGCAAGGCTTCACCCGACGGGTCTAGAGGAGGATGTCGGGTGCCCACACGGCCAAACTGAATTTCGGATCGTGTCAGATCTTCCAATTCTTGAACATGTTGATTATCATTTCGACCAGTCCTTGCATTTCCTTTGGTTTCTATTGTCATTACGAACGTTCACCCGATTGGCATTGGCTCTTCTATTAGCTTGAGCACCACGGCCTCCTCGGTTCGCACCTCAGCCTCCTCTATTAGTATTGTTGCCTCTTCGGTTTACATTGCCCGCAACACTATCATTGTTACCAACTCGAACTCCCTCATTGGCTTAAGCATTGCCATGAGGAATTTCATCATTTGGGGCTGCATTATCTACTTAAGGTTCTTCATTTTCTTCAAAGGCACCATAGATTCCATAACTCTCCTCACTAAGAGAAGTGCCATCATAATCATCCTCGGACTCTTCATAATAATCATTCGAAGCAATTGGAGCATTTAGAAATGGAACTCCCTCATTAGCACGATTGTAGAGGGGATTCCTCATAGCTCTATCCGGATTCCTTCTCATACTTGAATTCACTTACACACGGTAAAATAAAGCACGAGGTAAAATGTAAGAACAACTGATAAAACTAGAACACGAAATATTCAACCTAATAGATGTAGCGTAGCTCCCCAGCAATGGCGCAAAAATTTGATCCACGCTCAATCCACTCACCTCAAAGGGTGATGGGGCGGTCGTCAAAGATAATAGTACCCAACTTATGAGTCGAGGTCGATTTCCACAGGGAGCTAGAAAGATGATCTATTAATCTTACGATGAATAGTGACGCATTCTAAGCTTGGTTCGTAATGTCCCCAATAGATAAGGGTGAAAGTATTTTAACTACAACTAAAATTAGCAAAATAATGTAAAGCAAACTAATTAGTGATGCTGAGGTAAACGATGGGTAGGGGTGAACATAGGTCGGGTTGGTCCGGTTTTTTAATTTATCAAACCAAACCAATTATGTCGGGTTTTTAAATTAATAAACCAAATCAAACCAAATAAAGTCAGTTTTTCTATCTCAGGTTTTGTCGGTTTTTTCGGATTTTTTCGGGTTATACGGTTTTTTTCGGTTTTTTATTGGTAAGCAACAATTTCATGGTGCTTTTTCAAGAAAAGAATACAATAAAAAAATTAGTTGTAAAAAATATTAACATAACAAAATTAAGATAGTATATGTGACATATTCTAATTGAACACATAGATTTTATTAAACATAAATTTCTAAATAATAATATACGTTGATTATACTATAGGTATACAATACATAATTATACTCGGTGTCCTTTATGGTATTTGAAATATTTTTTTAGGATGACTTGTGGATTGTTGACTAGGATATCTACTTTTAGAGAGATAGAAGAAGAAGATTTTAAAAGATAGGGATATCTAATACACATTGATTTAGGAGATTAATCGAGATTATGAAAGTAGCAAAATAAACTAAAGAAATATAGTATTAAATTCTCAAAAATTGTATTAGTGAGAATATTTTAAAGTGTTGGGTACATAATAAATAGAATTACTTTGAAGATGATGTTTTATATTAATTCACTATTTTTTTATGTATAAAAAATTTAATATAATATATATGTAATGTCGGTTTGGTTTGGTGTCCGTTCGGGTTTTTCTTTGTTAACATCAAACCAAACCTAATATGTCGGTTTATTTTCTTCCAACACCAAACCAAATCAAACCAAACTATTAGTTGGGTTTTTTTTTCCGGTTTGGTTTGGTTTATCGGTTTGGTGTGGTTTGCCGGTTTGGTTTGTACACCTCTAACGATGGGAATGAGCTAAGGGTTTATCCATTCCAAAAAGATTCTCTTAACTAAATACTTGCATTAATCTTATAAATCTCATGGGTAACACTAATGGTCGGACCTCTAATGTATTCCTCAAAACCCTCTCGGGATAGGGAGGATTTTACCTCATCAAGCCCTCTCGAATCAATAATGAAGCGCGAGAAACCTAGTCCAAAGACCCGAGCGGAGTTGACCTATTTAGGTCGACCCCTTTAGATGGGGTAGGTCGCAACCAATGTAACCCAACTTCTCGCTAGTCTGTATTAACCTAAGCCTTCAACCCCTTTCGAGTGATAAAAGAAAAGTAAGGTTAGGTTCAACTGTGGCCGTGCCTTAAACTCTAGTTAAGAAAGTGCGATGGAGAGCTAGATTCATGTTAACCCATTAATTTGATAAGATTAAGTATAAGATTTAGGCTAAGATAATCATGTTTTCATGAATAAATCTTTAGTATGAGTTTACTAGGGTCTAACACACATATATTGTAAGATGAAATGGAAAGAATCATATAAGAAATTAGATTGAAGATTGAATTCCTTACAAAGATTCAAGTAGAAGCCCTCTTTGAACTCCAAGAATATTAAAAAAGTTTTAAGGTAATATTCTAAGCTGAAAAAGGTCTGTTTTCTCGGAGGCATAGTAGCCTATTTATAGGCATGAGTTTCAAAACTATGCTATTATTTACAAAATTTCCATTTTCCTCGCTTTTATGCAAGACCGCCTCTTGTTAGGCGAGCCGCCCAATTGGTTGCTAGCTCGCCGCTTTCATGTTTTGCTAAGCTTGTCTTTTCTTTGCGGTGCAGGTTAGGTGGGCCTCCCTTGTGATTGCGGCCAACTCCTCAGCTTTACTGTTTTCATCATCTTTCTGTTAGTTCCGACGGTATCGCCTCTCATTCTGCGGGGCCGCCGGATGTGTTTAGCACTCTGATCGGCGGGCTGCCCATTTGAGTTGCTGGCTGCTGTGAACTTTCCCTTCCTTTGGTGGTTGGTTAGCCTTTCGAGCCTCATATTCGGCGAGGCGCCACTTCCACTGCTGCCTTGTCTTCATGTTCTTCACTTTTGCAGCCAAAGCGCACTTGTATTTGCTCTTTTGTACATTTTCTTCTGCTTTGTATATAAATTCTTTTAAAAACCTGAAACATGAAGATTAACACAAGGTTCATTCAAATAACATTACTAAAAAGGCTAAAAGCTAATCGGAATGAGTTATAATTAAGCACAAAATATCAACATATAAAAGGGTGACATTTTGAGTGAAACACTAAAATTTATTTTCTTATACAAAAGAAAATAGTGACCTTATACACTTATTTTCAATGATTTATAGCTCTTTAAGTGGTTAGCTGATATTAGGCCAAAAATGCATATATTTTAGTATCACTTGTCTCATGTTTTGGTGTTTTTATGAATACTTTTAGCATGAATAATAGTATTTTATGCTTATATTTGGTGTTTGAATGTGTAGGAATCAAGTGGGAAGAAATTTTTTTAAAGGTTGATGCTTTGGAGCAAAATTAGGTGAATTTGTAAAGAAATCAACCAAGGACGGGCATCGTTGTAAGGTGACAAGGCCGTGGATTAGCCATGAAAGATATAGGAAGATGAAAGGTTACGGCCCAGCCATCATAAGGCCATGATTCAACCATGAAGTCGAAAGTAGAATTTTCAAAGCCCACGACCCAGCCATCATAAGGCCATGATCCAGCCATGAAGGCAAAATTTCTGGCAAAAAGTGGCGAGGGGCAAACTCGTCCACAAGTTTCACACGGGATTTATAAAATTTTCTAACCTATTTTCTGCCCCCCATCTTGGCTTGGAAGAGCAAGAAACACTATTGTTGAAGATTTTTGGTGTTTGGAAGAGGCCAGAGTCCATCCTGACTAAAGATTTGCAGCGTTTCCTTAAAACTTCTCCTATTTTCTAGTATTATGGATATTACTATAACACTAGCTTTTGTGTTCATCAAAAATATGAGTAGCTAAATTCTTTTTCTAGGATATTGGTGGAACCAATTATTGTGTGAACTTATTGATAGTGTTTTCTATAATTGAATCGTGTTATTACTATTTGTTCAACTATGTGTTTCATGTGATTCGTTGAATGACCATCAATTAATTGTGCCTTGTTGCCTAGTGTTGCTTGGACAAGAATACAAGGTTAGGTAGTTGTTGAACAACACTTCTGAGTAAGAGGTTGGAAGATAATTGCAGAGATTTAAAAGGGGGGGGGGGTAGGAATAATGAAGCTTTGTTATGATCTTAGTGAGCGGGCTAAATAATCACTTACATTAGTTTAGAAGAATAACTTAGAAAATTACTTTTCTTGATCGGAAGATGTTTATAGTATCTAAAGAACTCATGATCAATAGGAAGAAAATGATGAGGTCATAGGAAACCTGTCAGTAGTTCATCTCAATAGTTCGCGGAAATCTATATCCTAGGTTTTTTCTTCTTGAATCTTGCCAAGTTATTTTATTACATTCTTTATTCATCGTAATAGTTAGTTCTTTAGTTCAACCTTAAATTAATACTGTTGCCATTGAAGATTGTTAAAGTTATTGATTTAGTGATATAAAAGTAGTTAAAACTAAACGTTTTCTCCTTGTGGGTTCGACTCCGGACTTAATATCGGATTATACTTGCAGCGACCGCTTATCCTTTTTAACACGAGTTTTGGGTGTGATCGAATTTTGGCGCCGTTGCTGGGGAGTTAACGGTTTAGTTTTAACTGAGAGTATTGCTAAGTGTTTAACTTTGAAGAATTCTTTAGTTTTTGTACATATTTGTGTTGTTTAAGAAACATGGCACCTCATACTAAAAATCTTTTGGATGATAGCTATTCTTATTTTGATAATCCTTGCACATATTGTGGAGGATTTCTTCCTTGGAAAAATTGTCAAAATGCTCATTTTTGTGGTTCTGTTGCTACCACTTCTTACCATACTGATTCTACACATGGAAGTAAGGAGAAAACGGCAGGTTGGCAAGCTGTAACTAACAAAAAAGGGACAAATTTCATGGTATCCAGGAGCATAAGTCGCAAGAAGAACAAGCCAAAAATACCCAGGCTTCAACTAAACAAATCGTCATGCACAAACAATCTGTAGAAAAGGAAGACAACATTCATTCAATGCAAACAACTAATGGTTCTGAGGTCCTAATGGAGCAACCAATTCAAGGGAAAGAGAGTGTATTTAATGGAGGGCAGGATGTTGAGCAAAGTGATGCAATTTCATCCAAAATTCAGCTCGTCCAGCCAAGCGGTTCTGAAGGCGACGCGACCATTACAACTTTGCCAAAACAGTAGAGGTAAAATTGTGGGAGGCGATCACCAGGTGTCGCCTGTAATATAGCATCCAGTTTTGCCAGTTTCAACGGGGAAGGAGGTACATGCTATTGCTTCAATTGAAAATCATGAAACGAAGGTATGCCAAGAAAATAGATCATCACAAACAATTCCCTCACAAGCTCTTAGTGTTGAAAAACAACTTGAATATGGTACTGGTCATGGTGTGAATATGTTGATTCCTACTTCACAGCTCGAACTCATGTGTAAAGGTCTTAATGATAATGTTGGAGAATTGGCTAGTGTCAAGGCAGCAAATTTTGTCAATGAGTTTTTTTACAATAATCTTGAACAACGGGGAGAGGTAGCATATCTGGTGACCATAATGCTTTAATTAATTTTGAAATAGATCATGCTGGCTCGGTTCATGATGTTGATACAAAATATGTGTCTGATTCTGATGAGTCACAGGGTAAGGAGTAGGAAAGGGCAAGAAGTGCCAGGATTTGGGCAGAGATGATGGAGGAAGATGAACAGGTAGCACAAAAGAACCCGAGTTGTACTTTGAAAGCTACGACACCAGAGTTTATTCCTTTTCAATTGGCTAATGTTAGCTCGGTGAACACAATTCAAAAGATATCGAGGGGGTCATGGGTAGGTCCATTGGCTGCAAAGCAATTTGAGACAAATCCTTTGATCCCACATAATAAGATTGAAGAAGAAAGTAAGGAGGTTGACATTGGAAAGGACTTAGAGGAAGATGAGAAAGGAATATGGTACTAGTCATGGTGTGAATATGTTGATTCCTACTTCACAGCTCGAACTCATGTGTAAAGGTCTTAATGATAATGTTGGGGAATTGGCTAGTGTCAAGGCTGCAAATTTTGTCAATGAGTTTTTTGACAATAATCTTGAACAAACTGGGAGAGGTAGCATATCTGGTGACCATAATGCTTTAATTAATGTTGAAGTAGATCATGCTGGCTCGGTTCATGATGTTGATACAAAATATGTGTCTGATTCTGATGAGTCACATGGTAAGGAGTAGGAAGGGGCAAGATGTGCCAGGAGTTGGGCAGATATGGTGGAGGAGGATGAACAGGTAGCACAAAAGAACCCGAGTAGTATTTCGAAAGCTACAATACCAGAGTTTATTCCTTTTCAATTGGCTAATGTTAGCTCGGTGAACACAATCCAAAAGATATCGAGGGGGTCATGGGTAGGTTCATTGGCTGCAAAGCAATTTGAGACAAATCCTTTGATCCCACATAATAAGATAGAAGAAGAAAGTAAGGAGGTTGACATTGGGAAGGACTTAGAGGAAGATGAGAAAGCACTGATGGATGATGCTAGAGAGAGGGCAGCCAGGGCGGATGACATTTCACCAAGAAAACCAAGGAAGAAGGCTCACAGAAGAACAAGTGATGTTACCACGACTACAGGTAAAACAAACCATCCAATGGTTGCAAAGGATGTGTTTAAAGCAAAAAGGCATTGATGAGTTTTTTGGATAATTGAGAAAACAAGTTAATTTTTCAAGAGGAGCAAGATGGTTTTTAGAATTTGAGTAGGCTACAAGCATTACATTAATTCACTTGCATGAAGAAGGAGGCATTTAGTTGCACTTTTTTACTTACTTGTAGTTTTCTTCATTTTATTAGTATTATTAATTGTAATATCATTTTAGAGTTCATAATAGACTTTATGATGATCACAATGTATCTAGTGCTCTCAAGTTTTTTCTTTTTACATAGTGTTAGCTAATTGAGATTGTGCCTCATTAGGAATAATAAGGTAAGGCCTAGCCCCCTTATTTGTATTGTTCTGATTGAGGTGGTATTATTATGAATAAAATTAGTCACTAAGCACCTTGCTTAGTGACCTTTGCTTTAAAAAAACTCACGTGAATGAATAAAACCCGAAAAGAAAAACTAACCTAAAAACTATAATTTTAATTTTTATTGCTGACCCTACTCACTCCCATGAGGTTAAGAGCATGTTTGGAATTAATGTCAAAACTGCTTATTTTGAAAGCCAAAATACTTTTCAAATAAGTACCTTTTGATAATAAGCCGTTTGTATTTGATCAACTTATTGGAGAAGTATTTTTGATAAATAATTTGTGTTTGATTTCTTTACGAAAAGTACTTTTCAGTGTCAAATAATTATGAAAAAAGCCATTCAATTTTATTTTATATTTGGATTATTAGAAACAAATAAATTTTTTAAATATTCATCATAAAAGACTTAATTAAAAAATATTTAGTTAAAATGTAAACATAAAGTAAAACATATAAATTTAAGTTTTTGAACAACATAAAATATAATTTTTCCAGTTTTTAATAGCAGTGCACATTCCAGTGAAGGAAAATAAAAATAGGAAAAAGAGAAATATAATTTTATTTTGAGAGAGACATGTGGTTAATTAATGAGAGATAATTTGGTAAATATAAATTTTTGGTAAGGATAATTTTATCTTAAAAACATTAATAAACTGCTTATACTTCAGCTTTAGGGAAGAAGCACATATTTGTAGGTTCTCTCCAACAGCAGAAAAACTGCTTCTGCAGCTACCTAAAAGTATTTTTTTTGTTTGCCAAGCACCTCAAAATTCCAAAAAAAAAAGTAACTTTTTTTGAAGAAACTTACAGTTTTGATTTTGAAGAAGCAATGCCAAACATACTATAAACTTCGGAGCATAAAGGATAATACACAAAAAAAAAAAAAAAATGGGACTTGAATATGTAGAGTGGTTTTTTAGAACAAATAAAAAGCTAAAGTGTGAAACACGACAGATTGAATTATAGTGAGTAATAATTTTAAGTTATATATATGTATAATCAATCAAGTTGCAATTTATTTTTACATAGTCTTTGTAACATCAGATAAAACAAAATTGTCGTATACTTAGAAAAAGGTAAACTTTGCCGTAAATATTAATGTAATTGGTGATTCGTTTCAATGTTAATATGTGGAGTAACATATTACAGGTTAAATTTAATAATAATAATATAACAAGTTTTTATAGTGAATGATGTTTGAGGAAAAATACGAATCAGATTTATGGATATTATAGTTTGCTTTACAAATTAGCCCCTATTTCCGATATTGGTTAATGGTTTGGTTCTTTGATCTTTATTTCTATCCGTTTCTACCGAGTGTTTTTCTTTTCACGAAGAGAAGTTTGCAGTGATGCTACACGTGCCACCTTGCTTCAGAACCGCGCCTGCTTTCCAGGTGTCCAATTATTTAGAGCCCATTTCGGTAAGCTGAAAAGCGGCTTATAAACTGGAGTAATAAGCACATTAATAAATAAGGTGAATTACATAAATATACAACCCTAATAACAAATTTACAAAAAATACCAATACTATTCCATTTTACAAAACATATCAATAGTTTCTTTACAAAACATATACAAATTACAACAAAACCATGGAAATGAAGCTTTCTTCTTCTCCCCCAAGCCACTGCTTCAGTTTCAGGTATGCCGCCGGTGGCCGGTCACCGCCGGCCGCCGGCGGCAGGTCGCCGGAAAATCTTTTTTTTTTTTTTTTTTTTTTTTTTGTAAATCTGGAAAACAAGCATAAAACATACAAAATACAAATTCATACTTTAAAAAAATATATTTAACCAATAAAAAATACATAAACATACATAAAATTTAAAATATACAAAATATACATTTATATACACTCACAACATACAAAAAGCTATACAAAAATGAAAATGCAAAAAATACAAAAATATACAAAAATATAAAGATACACAACAAAAAAATTCCAAACATACAATTGAAAATACAAAAAATACAGAAATATACAATAACAATACAAAAAATTAAATAGCCATTTGAAAAGATTTTAATGTGTATTTTTACACAAAAAATACACATACACATTAATACAAAGGTATATACATATATACACATTAATACACTTCCAAAAAAAAAAAAAAAAAAAGAACAAGAGAAGCAGATCGGAGCAGAGATCTGCTTGGCCGGAGATGGAGGAAACAGCAGCAGCTAGTCGCCGGAGATGGAGGAGGAAGGACGACGGGAGGTGCTAATCGCCGGAGATGGAGGAGGGACGACGGGTGGCTGGCTGGGTGGTGGGTGGAGGAGGAGAAAGAAAAGAGAGAGAAATTAGGGTTTGTGATAGGAGAAATGGGGAAATGAGTAAATGGTATGTAGGGTAATGTATTTAAAAGTATCGTTATTTAGGGTAAATGTTTAAAAGTATCGGTATTTTTTGTAATTTAGCTATTAGGATTGTCATCTAGTGTAAATTTTCCTAATAAATATTTGGTAACTTAAAAATTTATGGGCTTATAAGAACTTATGTGCTTGAAAAAGCTAAAAGCCAGAGTTAGGATTTCCTAACTTCTCAAAAAGTAAGTCACTTTTGGGCTTATAAGCCACAAAAAAAGAAGAGATGTTTACGAAAATATCCATAAAAATTAAAATATTTACCCACCTCTACCCATAAGTTTCATATTTACAAGCCCTACTCATAAACTATTTACATGTCCTACCCATCTAAACTTATTTATGCAGTTTACCTTAAAGGTATACACTCATATCTAGACTTGTATACTATTATTTATGCAGTATACGTTAAATATATACACCCATAAGATATAACAATGGTATAGAGTAATAAATGGGTAGGTTGGGTAAATACTTTTAATTTCATGGGTAGTGTAATTTTTAATGGGTATGACTTGTAAATACTTTGAATTTCATAGGTATATAGTGTAAAAACTCCCAAAAAAAGCTGTTTATAAGCCCACCCAAACAGGCTCTTGTGGTTTAAGTTATGCTACTGTAGTAGCTATTGTTACATCATAAAACAATAAAATATAATCTATATTTCTGGTAAAACCTTTACCATATCATGTGTTTGCATCCAATCATAGCAATTAATTATAATAAAATAATTTAATAAAGAGAGAATGTATATTTATTAATCATAATTGTGTGAAAATAATATATTTATGTTAGAAATTAATAACGGTAACAGGAACATGAATTGTGTACCTGTTAACACCACAGCGGAAGATTGTATTTATCACCTTGCAATTGCCCAAGTCTACTTTGAATCACTAGGAAACAAAGTTTAATTGTCACCAACTAAATGCCTTCCTTTTGTTTTGTGTCTTTTTGGTGGAATAATAAGAAGAGTGAAAAGTTACTTCTACTTCTTTTTGTTTCTTCTTCTTATATATAATATAAAGAAGTTGGAAGAAACAAAAAAGTAACTTCCCACTATCTTCCCCACTCCCCCACTTCCCCACTCCCCCACCTTTGCATATTCCTTTAGTGGAGGAAGTATAGGAGATGTGGTGGAATATGTGGTAACTTCCTTTAACCACAATTGATGATTTCTCCTAACCGGGTCGGATCAGCCCAATTGGAGCGACCCGTGATCCATATTCTTACATCTCCCACTTCGCTCATAGTGGGCTGGATCCACAACACAAAAACAAAAATCATACACGCAAATAGTTCGTGCGACCTGCGAGCATTAATAAGAGCTAAACCTGTTAAGGTTGTACAATAGCTCCATAAAGAAATCCAATCACATGCGGAAAACGATTCACTACTAACATGAGGATCTTATTACTCGCAATACCCCAGACATCATTCGCTACTCTGGTAGCTACTTATCTGATCCCTCAACCTCGATTGAGGCGAACTCGAGTTCCTATTTAACTTAGTATCACAATTACACTTGAAACTCTCATGGCAAATGTAATGGTCGACCTGTGAATATAAGTTAATTTATAAATCATTCTAATTGTCTTCCCTTTCTACTCGAATCTATTCATCCCAAATCAGCTGCTTTCCTAGACATGCACCGCATTGCCGAATCACTCGTGGCTATTAGTAACATGCTAAAGTAGCAACACAGATTTTTACTTCAAGAGACAGTAAAAGGTCAAAGGGTATTCTAATGAAAATCAAATTGATTTTTCTTAGGGTCTCACACAATGAAGAAGCAGGGATCCATTCTTCTATTACCCTATTGGTCGATCAGCACACATGGTATGAAACACGTGCTACGGTGTTCTTGCCTAATTTTGGCGCGTGTGTCTCATTTCTAAATATATAAACACCGTACAGATCTTGATCTAGACACTTCTGAATGTCTAACCTGAGTTTTTCTTCAAACAATCCTCAGATCCATTAATTTATGAAAAACTCACATCTGGCTTACGAAATAAGTCATATAGGATATACAAATCCATAAGTCTGAAATCTAATCAAGACCGACCATTTAAACTATTTATGACCTTGTACAATTCAAGGTTCCAATTGGTCTCATCTCTGCACGTTCCTCGACGTCAGAGGCGATCGCCCGTGTGAGAGAGCCGATCTCGCGACTTGTTCGACACACTTATCACAAATAAATTCCATCACATGCACATGAGATTTAATACAAACTCAAAAATATATATATATATATGAGCATTTAAATTGTTCTACAATACATAAATTTAGTCATATCCTACGCAAACCTAGAGCCATAACATGTTTCTCAAACTGGTCTCTAGATATCGCCTTTGTAAAAGGATCAGCTACCATTTTCAGTGTAGGCATGTATTGTATTGGAACTTCACCACTTGCAACTATGTTTCTTAAGTACTTATACTTGGTATCAATGTGTTTGGTCTTTTCATGATGCTTAGGATCTTTTATAAAATCAATAGCCGCCTGACTATCACAATATAAAATTATCGATCCTTGAGGATTCTTTGCAATATCTAGATGCTCAAAGAATCTCTTCAACCAAACAGCTTCTTGTACTGCATATGTATAAGCTACAAACTCAGCTTCCATAGTTGAAAGAGCAATACAAGTTTGTTTCTTACTTTTCCATGAAATGGCCCCACCATTTAGTAAGAAAGCATATCCAGATGTTGACTTTCGTTCATCCAAGTCACCAGCCCAATCAGCATCTGTATAACCTCTCAACATCAAATCAGATCCACCATAGCACAGTGAATAATCTGCAGTTCCTTTCAGGTATCGAAATATCCTCTTCACTGCTTTCCAATGATCTCTTCCAGGATTGGATTGATACCTGCTAACTAGACCTACGGCATAACAGATATCAGGGCGAGTACACAACATAGCGTACATCAAGCTCCCGATAGCACTTGAGTATGGAACTCGAGACATTTCATCCTTCTCTCTTTGCGTCTGTGGACACATTTCAAGACATAAAGCTTCACCTTTCGCTACAGGAGTATCCATGGGTTTGCACTCACTCATCCGAAAGCGTTCCAGAATTTTCTTTATATATGTTTCTTGAGACAGACTCAATAATTTCTTGGAACGGTTTCTTTGGATCTTAACTCCTAGGATATAGTCTGCTTCACCCATATCTTTCATGTCAAATGACTTTGAAAGCCACGACTTGATAATCTTTAGATACTCCAAATTATTTCCAGCCATCAATATATCATCCACGTAAAGAGAAAGAATTACAAACTTATCATTGGACCTTTTAACATAAATGCAATGGTCTTCATCAAACATAGTAAAATCATATGAGATCATTTCTTTATGAAATCTCAAGTACCATTGCCTTGAAGACTGCTTTAGACCATAAATAGATCTTTTCAATTTACAGACCTTATTTTCTTGGCCCTTAACGATGACGCCTACAGGTTGTTCCATGTAGATCTCCTCGTTCAATTCTCCATTGAGAAAAGCTGTCTTTACGTCCATTTGGTGTAATTCTAGATCCAAACGCGCAACAATAGCTAAAAGTAAGCGAATTGAGGTAAACTTCACAACTGGCGAAAAAGTATCCTCATAATCAATTCCTACTTGCTGAGTAAAGCCTTTTGCTACCAGTCGTGCCTTGTATCTTTCTATCGATCAATCTGCTTTACGTTTAATTTTCAGAACCCATTTGTTCTTAATTGCTTTACGCTCAGGCGGAAGATCAACTAAGTCCCGGACTTTGTTGGTTCTCATGGACTCTAACTCTTCTTTCATTGCTTTCATCCACTCATCCTTTTCAGGGCTCGATAAAGCCTCGGCAATGGAATTTGGTTCATTCACTTCCGATGCCGATACCAGGAAAACATAATCCTCTATATCATAAGTACGTTTAGGTACACCTTTCCTGGTACTCTTTCTTAATTGAAACTCAGATTCACAAGAAGGATCTTGTATTGAAAAGCTCCCACTCGGATCAGCACCATACTCTTGATCAATTAGATCATCAAATGTGTCAGAAGACACTTGCTGACCATTTGAGTTCAACATTTCATAAAGAGGCTCTCCATCCTTTACTTCACCCTTCTTAGGAAAATCATTTTCTAAAAATGTGACATCTCGTGATTCAATTTCAGTAACACTTCCATCCTCCAATTCACCAATAAACACATACCCTTTGGAGTGTTCTGAGTATCTTATAAAGATACATTTCTTGCCTTTTGGACCCAGTTTACCAAACTTGTTAAAAGAATCTTTTATGAATGCAGCACAACCCCAAGGTCGTAAATAATCCAAGTTTGGTTTCTGGCCGGTCCATAGCTCATAAGGAGTGGAAGGAACTGACTTAGAAGGCACTCTATTCAATATATAGGCTGCAGTTAATAACGCATCTCCCCAAAAAGAGATAGGTAAATTAGCTTGCGCCATCATTGATCTTGTCATATCCAATAGAGTTCTATTCCTCCTTTCTGCTACACCATTTTGCTGAGGTGTATAAGGAATAGTTAATTGTCTGGTGATTCCTTTTTCACTACACAAGTCAATAAATTGTCTTGAAAGATATTCACGCCCTCTATCAGTTCTTAGAGTTTTTATACTCTTGTCTAATTGATTCTCAACCTCATTCATGTATCGTTTGAAGCACTCAAGTGCTTCGGATTTATGAGAAATCAAATAAACATAACCAAAACGCGTGAAATCATCAATAAACGTAATGAAGTACAAGGCACCAGATCTTGCCTTCACGTTCATTGGACCACAGATATCTGAATGGATTAATTGCAATGGAAAGTCAGCTCTCTTAGCCTTCCCAAAAGGTTTACGTGTAATCTTTCCGGCAAGACATTGTTCACAAGTTGGCATTTCAATTTTCGAGAAAGAACTCAAGTGTCCTTCCTTCGCCAATCTATTCATTCTATCTTGCCCAATGTGACCTAATCTAGCATGCCATGTAATAATGTCAACATCTCTATTACTAGAAGAACATGCCATAACACAACGGTCCACATAATAGTCATAAGTAGAAGGATTACAACTCAATACAAAGAAACCATCGTAAAGATGTCCAGAACCATAAAAAACATTGTCTAGAGTAATTCTCACAACATTGCGACTAAAGTTCAAACAGAAACCTAAATTAAGAAGTACAGACACAGATATTAAGTTCCGTCGAATTTCTGGAGCATATAGGACGTCATGCAACATCAAAGTACGGCCACCACGCAAGTCAATCCTGCAAGTGCCAAGACCTTTGACTTCAACCTTCGCATTATTTCCTACATATATCCACCTTGATCCAGATGGTACTCGACGGTACTCCACAAACGCTTCTCGATCACGGGTCACATGGTCGGTGGCCCCTGAGTCTACAATCCACACATGATAAGATTCAGTTAATAAAACAGTGCTAGAAACAAATGTAGCACTTAGAGATGCGTTTTGAAATGCTACCTTTTTCGGCTCAGTGCATTCACGAGCAAAGTGTCCCGACACTTGGCAGTTGTAGCATTTCATCTTGCTCTTGTCTTTCTTCTTAAAGAACCGTATTCCCTTCTTAGGGTTTGGTTTGTTTCTCTTCTTTGAGGGTCCCTCACCAGTCTCCTTGCCCTTTCCGCCTTTCTTCCAATCATTTTTACGCTTGAATCCTGAAGCCTTTTTACCACTTGATTCTGCCACATAGGCAGTGGGTATAGCTTTTGCAGCACCAAGCCGCTCATCTTCAAGTTCAACATGGCGAGCAACATCACCAAAAGTTTTGATGCTGTCATTGTGGGTCAAGTTTACTTTCAGATGTTCCCAATTACTTGGAAGAGACCGGATCACTGCCTGAACCTGCCGCTCATCAGAGAGAATATGACCAGCACTTTTGAGTTGAGCTATCATGTTTGACATCACCCTAAGGTGTTGTTTGACACTGTGGTCATGACGCTTCTTGTAAGTGTCAAATTTGATAGTCAGCTGTCTAAGGCGGGTCACTGTAGTACCCCCATATGTTTCTCTCAAATGTGCCCACATGGCATGAGTAGTAGGGAATTGTCCACACTCGTGAATGAAATCATCCACAACCGAGCTTACAATGATTCCACGTGCAGTGGCATCTTTCTTTTTCCAAGAATTGTAAGCCTCAAGTTCCCTCCTATGTTGGGCAGTGTTACCCTCCTCTGGGCAAACCATGACATGGTTAATAGCTTCTAAAGCATCTTGCTCTTCCAGCACATACCACATCTTACGGCTCCAAATATCATAATTTTCGCCGTTTAGTTTGTCACCCTTGTTTAAGTCAGCAATGATAGTTTTTGATGCCATAGTCTGTTAAATGAAACAATAATGCAAGTGTATTTATTACTCATCATTCTCGCATGTGATATGCACACTTAGGCGAATCAATTAAATAAAATATTAATTTTTTTTACACTTAGTATAGAATCGAAAGGTTACTAAGTTTCCATTCATCATCTACAACTAAATGTTCAACTAATATTTTATAAAATCATTTCTCATAGTGTGTATCTCGTTAAGATTTTTCAATATCATGTCATACTTATTTTTTTTTATTATTTTTTTTAATTGCCACACATAAAAAATTAAACAAATAAAATGACATGTAATCTTGCAAACAAATAACAAAGTTTCATTAATAAAAAAATAAATTACAAGTAGTTGTAGAGACGATTCTCCCACTCGGCTTCAAATTTAAGAATATAAACCCAAAAAGATTCACTTGGCCAAATCTCGTGATAAATATCAGTTAAAATGCTACCTAAAGGTTCTCCAAGTGAATCTACTAAAATTGCTAAGGCTTCCCAATCATAAAGTTCAATTTCGCCAATACCATCAATTAGTGCATTTCGGGTAAACTGATAATGTTCAATTTGATCAGCCAGTGAAGCCCTAAGCTCTCTAAATTTCTTTTCTCTTTCTCTTCGTATAGCCCTTGCATCCCTTAGCACATTTTGCATCGTCTTGGAAACATCATTCCTTATGACTTCACGTCCTCGGAAATATGTCATACGACGACGTACTCTTCTACGTTGTCCTCTTGCTCGATTTCCAATACCACTCCCACTTGGAGCAAGTCGAGCTTGTCCCTGTTCAGCCATTTCTGAAATAGGAACAATGAAACAATAAGAATGGACATACCATTCAATATGACAACATATGTCACAACTTGTAGAAGAATGCCTGTAAGGGTTGTATACTATCACAATAGTTTGGCTATTACGAAGTCATTCGAAGAGAAACACATTTATTGGCAGAACTTCAACACTTCATATCTCACTCATTTTAAATCCGTTTATCATCATATAATATATCAACGGAAAGCTTGTGACGAGTAGATTATGAAAATATATAACTCATATTTTAATTCTAAACCAGTAATTTGCAGAAACCAAATTACAGAACGTAGTTTTTTATAAAACTGTCCAATTTTCAGCATAACTTCAAAAATTCATATCTTACTCGTTTTAAATCCGTTTTTGATGTATAATATATCAACGGAAAGCCCCAAACGAGTACAATCTAAATAAAATATGTATCACGTCGAAAATTTTTTATGGGCTAGACTAATTTTAATTTTCAGACATTATATTATGCTGTTAACATTCAATATTTTCATCAACCACTATGAAACTTTTGTCTATTATTTTCTTTTCATGTTTTGTACACATACAAAAAAAAAATAATAAAACATCGGCATTAAGTTGGAACAATTAATCCATGCTCTGATACCAATTGTTAGAAATTAATAACGGTAACAGGAACATGAATTGTGTACCTGTTAACACCACAGCGGAAGATTGTATTTATCACCTTGCAATTGCCCAAGTCTACTTTGAATCACTAGGAAACAAAGTTTAATTGTCACCAACTAAATGCCTTCCTTTTGTTTTGTGTCTTTTTGGTGGAATAATAAGAAGAGTGAAAAGTTACTTCTACTTCTTTTTGTTTCTTCTTCTTATATATAATATAAAGAAGTTGGAAGAAACAAAAAAGTAACTTCCCACTATCTTCCCCACTCCCCCACTTCGCCACTCCCCCACCTGTGCATATTCCTTTAGTGGAGGAAGTATAGGAGATGTGGTGGAATATGTGGTAACTTCCTTTAACCACAATTGATGATTTCTCCTAACCGGGTCGGATCAGTCCAATTGGAGCGACCCATGACCCGTGATCCATATTCTTACAATTTATAAATAAATAATATGTATAAACATTTAGGGTGGACAAGTATTTAACCATAGCTCTAGTGTTTTACATCAAACAAGCACTATTTGTAGCTGGACTTGGCAAAAAGGATGAGTAACTATAGCTCAAATTACGTTTATTAAGTGAAATTTACAAGTCAATCCCTTATTTGCATGTACATTTTGGTCCTCTTTTTCTTCATTCGAAGCTAAGAGAGAAAAGCTGATTGCTAGTTTTTAAAATTAGAAACGACAAAAGAAATGATATACTAGTACTGTCTCTAAGTTAATACTCCCTCCGTCCTATTTTGTTTGTCGTAGTTTGACTTGGCACAAAGTTTAATAAAGAAATGAAGACTTTTGAAACTTGTGGTCTAAAATGAGCCATAAATATTTGTGTGACTATAAATGAGTCAAAAAGTAAGTTTGAAGTTGAATTGTTTCCAAATTTAAAAATATGACAATTTTTTTGGAACGGAATAATAAGGAAAGTATGACAAACAAAGTGGGACTGAGGGAGTACGTACTTCTATTTACTTCACTACTCTGGTTTGGCTCCAATATGTCCATCATCTGCCGCCTTTTTTTTATTTATTGTTTTTCCTAATCTTACGTAGATAGTGCGTCATATTCGACAAAAGAAACAAAAAGTTAATTCATTGTTGTGAATCATTGATTCAGATATTTTTGAGAGAAAATTTATAGTGGTTGGGAGTTCTTTGGAGGCACGGCCTTCACTTCCTTATTGGTGAAAGGATTTTGTCACTACCACGTAAGGTTGTGAATCTTAATAAGTTGCTCCTTCAGAACATGAAGTCTAGAAAGATACTTGTACACATGAACTTCTTATTCATAGAGAGTGATGGATTGATGTGATGTTCATTTGTCTCAAGAATCTTATAGCTATGCATTCAGCACTTCTGAAGCAACTGTTAACAATTTAAATAGTAGACCGGGAAAGATCAAGTGACAAAATAATTTTGTCGTGCAACAAAATCTTGGTTCGAAACTTGGATTAAACAGAAAGAAGACGGGCAAGTGGTTTAATGTCCTTTGAGTAAATGTCACAATTTGAATACAAAGATCTTTTAGCTTTATAAATCTTTTATTATATAATCTTTTAGCAATCTCTTAGGAAGAGGCCATATAATTAAAATTATAGTAATTGTGATAGACGGTAAATCATATTTCCTCATTAAAGTTAATACTATCTCCATTCAACTTGATGTGTCATAGTTTGTCTAGACACGGAGTTTAAGAAATAAAGTAAGATTTTTGAAATTTGTGGTCTAAAATAAGACATAGATGTTTGTCGTGTTGTAAATCATTTCAGTAATAACAAAATAGTACCCCATTTTGAAGTTAGATTCTTACCAAACTTAAAATACTGCCATTTTTGTTATAACATAGTATTAGTAATAAAGAAATGCTGCCACATAAATTAGAATTGAGAGAATAAATAATAGTGGAAAACAGCAAAAGACAAAAGAAGGGAGAGTTTTTGGATTGAACGCTGGTACTCCTCAATAGTGGAATGAGACACACCGATTTTTTTTTTTTTTTTTTTTTTTTTTTTTTAAATTTGGAATGACAATTTATTTTATCATGTACAACCACTACTTAATTTTTTATTAACAACTCCCCTACATTCTTCAATAAGTCATTTAGGGATCTTTTTTTAAAAAAAAAAAATTAAAGCAAGTGCAACTTATTTAAACTTACGTACTGTGCAATTAAGCGAGCACTAAATATTTTTCACATCATTTTATTTGATGAAATAAATGCTAGTAATTTTTTTTTGGGAGTAATACGTTATAATAAAGAATCTGTATAGCGGATATTGGCTGAAAGAATACGTATCCAATTAATAATAGGGATCATTTAACCTTTTTAGAATTTTGTATTTAATATAAAACTGTAGTAGTAGCATTTAGTTGTAGGTAAAAAATCTTCATAGAAGGGGTGAGTGAGTAAGTTTGATATCAGATACACATGATTAAATTCATATCTTTCACTATTAAAAACTTAAGGCAAAAATATTTGTAACGGTAGTGAATAGTGATACTCAATTAGTTTCATATCAACATCTAATTATAGCAAAATCATCTGTAACGTTCATCTTTTGCTACAAAAAAAGTCATGCATGAAATAATTAGCGCCACTTTCAACAAATTATACTAAAACTAATCTCTAAAGTTTCAATCATGTCTAGTGTTGAGAATGGAGCTAAAAAATCTGAGGAATTACATCCTCATCCAGTTATGGAACAACTTCAGAATGTACAATATTGTGTTAACAGTCCACCACCTTGGAGTAAGTTAAAATTTAGAGAAAATTACAGTCAATTATAGTTAATTTCGTCGATAAAAGATTTGAATTAAGTAATAAATCTTGATAATGCAGATGAAGCATTGTTCTTGGGGTTTCAACATTACATGTTGAGTCTTGGTAATATTGTTTTAATTCCAAGTATCATAGTTCCTCAAATGGGTGGTGGCAATGTAAGAATTTATTCTGTTTCTTAACATTATGACTAAGTTCTTTTTAGTGATCTTTGTTTATTGTATAATTGTTGTTTTAATTGATTTTGATGAGTCATTGTTACATTTGTAGGATGAGAAGGCAAAAGTAGTACAGATATTGCTGTTTATTTCAGGAGTGAATACATTACTACAATCCTTATTTGGGACCAGATTACCGTTGGTAATAGGTGGTTCATATGCTTACTTGATTCCAGTCACCTCAATTATTCAAGCTAACAGGTTCTCAAGGCTGCAAGATCCTGAGATGGTACTATAACATTCTTTCTCTCACGGGTGGGAGGCAATGGCGGAACAAGGAATTCTGACATAGGGATTCTAATATATACATACAAAATGTTACACATAAAATTTGAACATGCACTTCTCTTATATCGGAGGGATTCATATTGCATGTGGTTCCACCATTGGTGGAGGGGCGTGGGACCAGAGGCAGAGCCACATGTAATGTGGAGGGCTCAATTGAACCCCCTTAATTTAAAAATATATGTAAGACTGGAAAATATTTCTTTTTGTAAATTTATAAAGTGTGAAATCTTTTTAATATAAAGGAAACTTCCAGCTTAGTGACAAATATGGTTCAAAAGTTGCTTTTGATCACAAGTTTGAATCGCCGGATGTGGCAAAAATTTGTTCTGAATCCTCTTGTTAGAATTCCTGTATCCCCATTGCACGACATTGGTTTGTGGGCGTGGGCGGAGGGGCGGGGGCGGGAGGGGATTGTCACTAGGTCAGCTGATGTTTCTTGAAATTTGTTTTGCATGACTGATATGTACAGAGGTTTATGCATACAATGAGGGGAATACAGGGAGCTCTTATTGTTACTTCTGGTTTCCAAATTATACTTGGCTTTCTCAGCCTGTGGAGAAATGCTGTAAGGTGTGTGTCACTGAAGTTCTTTATTCATGTCTTGAGCATGTGGAAAGTTTACTTTTAGTCACCTTTATTTGCTGCATAACTTCAGCATTTCTTGCTTCTATAATTTAGGTTACTTAGCCCTCTATCTGTTGCACCACTTGTTACTTTGACTGGGCTAGGGCTCTACTATCTGGGCTTCCCATTGGTGAGATTTCTAATCCATGACTTTTCCAAGTCCAAGTATACAAACAAAACTTTATGGAAGCGTTTTGATTTTGGATTGAAGTTATATATATATATATATATATATATATATATATATAGTGACAGTGTAAAAAATCTTTTTACAATATGATATGGTAGGTTTGTTACCGATTAATGCTTATGATAAAGATTATTGTATTTATATTATATTGACCTGATTGTGTAAACACTTTTTGCACCGTGCATAAAACTTAAACTCTTTGATTTTATCCTTGGCCCATAAAAGTTGAAGATGTTACCTCACCGTGGCATAAATCTTGTATTTCCTGTTGCCCATCTCTGTGTTTTCGCTTATGTGCTTGTCTTCTCTTATATTATATGCCTTTGATTTAAAATATGCTCTCTGGAAAGATCAGAACGTCCATCAGACAGTTGCAAACATGCTTGCTAATCACTTTGTGTTTCTTCTTTCACTGTAGATTGGAAAATGTATTGAAGTTGGATTACCACAATTAGTTTTCATGGTTGTCATCTCACAGGCAAGTTAATACCATTTTACTTTTAAGTATTAAAGTTTGGTTCTACATATTTTTTTCATAATTACCATTTTCTCTTTAATGGAGTTGTGGAAGAGGATTGTGTTCTCGTTAGTGTTGACATGGTATCCTACTGAGTAGTATTTACTTGCTAAAAGTGATACAGTAATTACTAATTACTGTATCACTTTTGTGTATAGTGTATCTTGATCATGAGCATAAGGATTATAAATTTAACATTTCTCCTAATGTATAGAATTCAAACATGTCATGCTGCGGTAATAGTTTTACATATCATTGTTCGTAAAACATGAGTTGATCATTACCAATTAGACCTCCTTGTTAATTTTGCTGGTACATATGTCCTGTACAACAAAAGTTCATCAAGTATATAGTCTCTGTTACTTTTAGCATGACAATTTCTAATTTTTCAACTTTCCTATTTCTTTTGTCCAAAAAAAAGTTTATCCTCTTCATATATACTAGAAGTGATTCCCTGAATGTACTAATGTTCTTGCAGTATTTACCAACATATCTCAAATTAAAGAGGCCCATATGTGATCGGTATGCAATGCTCTTCTCTATTGCATTTGTATGGTTTTATGCAGCAATCTTGACCTGGAGTGGTGCATATGCAAATGATGCACACTGCCGGACTGATAGTTCTGGACTCATTGCTGGATCGCCTTGGTGAGATCTTTTAATCAACCAGAATTTCCTCTTCAATTACAATTTCCATGTATGATATGTTATTTCACATTTTCAGAACAGAGAAAGACTTCCTTTCAGAAATCCAAATGAAATTCTAGGTGGTTTAACTAGCTGCGACGGTTCTTTCATTAATATTCAGATCACTAAGGGGCAGATCCTACCTCTTTTGTTGTTTGAACGGAACTTTATTGAATTTGGATTGAAGAAACTTTGTCTATAGAACCAGTGATAACTGAATTGAACTAGTTTGCTCCTAACTTAGCCTGTACTGTCATCAAGACTTTGGGAGTGTCTCTCTGTGGTAACTACTCATGCATACGTTGGCCTTTGTGAGCCAAGTATGATGGGCCTTGGTGGCCAATTGGAAACCAAAGAAGCATTGGCATTGTTGGCCAAATTTCTCTTCTCATTTTGTACCTACCAATGGACAGCATTGTTGGAAAATTTCTGGACATTCAAGCTGTCCGTTTGTTTACTATAAATAGGAGTCATGTGTGTAGTTCAGTAACACAACACCAAAAAATAAATACAGTGCAATAGTTTCTAGTTAAGTATTTCACAGACAGTGTAAGAAAATAGTCTGTGTAGGAAAATAGAGAGTGTGAGCAATATCATAGTGAGGTGTCTTTAAAATAAAGAGAGTAATTTCTTTTGAGCGTGTAGTAGTCCACGACTACAGTGTGTAATATTTCTCACTATAGTAAAGTTATTTTGCTCCTCTCAATTCGTGGTTATTTTACTTTTTTTGTTAAAAGATTTTTTCCACGTTAAGAAACTTGGTGTCGTTGTACTCCTCTATTCTTGTGTATTATTGTGGGAAATATTCCTGGGGTATACTATTATTTCCCAACACTCTCATGCTGCAATTCGCATCGCTTTATGCAGGATAGATGTACCGGTTCCATTCCAATGGGGGGTTCCTACCTTCAATTTTGGAGATGCTTTTACCATGATGTTCGCTTCTTTTGTTGCTTCAGTGGAGGTCTGCTCTCTGAACCGCTACTTATCTGGTTGCTAATGATATGTAACAGCATCTTCATAGTTAATGTTGCTTTTGGTACTGATCTTTTATTTTCATGGTGAAATCTAGTGTTAAACTCAATGTGAGTCCTTTCATTGTGCAGTCAACTGGTGTATTTCTTGCATCAGCAAGATACGGAAGCGCTACACCAGTGCCGCCTTCTGTCATTAGCCGTGGTGTTGGCTGGCTGGTGAGACCAAATGCTCTCTTGCATCCTCTCTATATCGACTTTTATTTACCTCGTGAACTTTAATTCTGGCAGGGGATAGGGACTTTGCTAAATGCTATTTTTGGTGGTGTCACTGGTTGCACTGCTACAGCGTAACAACCTTTGATCTTTATCATGCCTTTTGATTTCAATCTAAAGTTTCCACCTACCAATGACTTGGACATAGCTGGAAGATAGCTACAAACATTCTTGCCCGTGCTTGAAATTACATGTGTCATGCAATCAGTTAAATATGCTCGACATAGAATTTTAAACTGCTCTGGTTAAGCTTTAGCTATATACAGGGAAAATGCTGGTCTCTTGGCAATGACAAGAGTTGGAAGTCGGAGAGTCGTGCAAATATCGTCTGCCTTTATGATTTTCTTCTCCATCTTAGGTATGCTAATGCAAATGTATTTCTACAAAAGGTAAACTCTTTTTCTCTGTATGCTAATGCAAATGTTTGATTCAAGGACTGACCAGCTATATTATTTACTAGGAAAATTTGGAGCAATCTTTGCTTCAATTCCTGCACCAATAATGGCTGCAATATACTGTTTCTTCTTTGGATATATCTGTAAGTATATATGTATTTTTACCTATTTTTATTGCTACTTTCTCCAATGACAAGTATCATCTGGTCCGTTGTTCAATGCAGCATCTGCTGGTCTTGGATTTCTGCAATTTTGTAACCTTAATAGCTTTAGAACAAAGTTCATATTGGGGTTTTCTCTTTTCCTGGGATTATCCTTGCCTCAGTACTTCAGAGAGCATCAGCTATGTTCTGGATCAGGTCCTATTCATACACATTCAAGATGGGTAATAACAACATTCATCTGACTAAACTGTGTTACTTTTAGTATTATCGTTACAAAACAATATCATACTAATGTTTTTCTTCTTAAATTGCAGTTTAATGACATAACGTCTGTCCTCTTCATGTCACATGCCACGGTAGCTGCTGTGATTGCTGTAATTTTCGATAGGACTCTTCCATTTAGTAACGAAGAAGCTCGTAAAGATAATGGCTCGCATTGGTGGGACAAGTTTGTGGTATATACTAAAGATGTTAGAAGCGATGAGTTCTATAAATTACCATGCAAACTTAATAGGTTTTTCCCTCCTTATTAGTTCAAAAAATGCTTTCACAGTTTAGTTGGTTGTTTCTTTCATAAACAATATGCTTTCCTATCATGTGTAAGATTTCATTACTTGAGCTCATCCTTTATTCTTTCATGTCATTCTGTTAGATCTGTATAAGGTACTTGAAACCCATGGAGACCACGGATGTTCATTTATTTTTTTTTTCAGATGAACGTGAACTTTTCTATTAAATTTGAATTTTGTTTTATTATTAACTAATTATATTGGGATATCAACATGTCGGACACAAAAGAATTCACAGTAAGATATAAGAGAAAGTCTTTATGGCAGATAGTGGCCTTCTTGTTTTCCTTCCATGTTTTTAAATTAACCACTTGGCCTTTTCTAGTCTCAAATTGATAATGATTGGCTATTATAGAAGGCACAAAAGAGGAAGACTTTTCCTTTGAACTTTTAATTTCGATACAAAATAAATGAAATTAAATATAAACCAACTAAACTTCCTTAATGGTACACCATATAGTTGTCTCTAAAGAATTTGAGAAGGCAATGAAATGCATAGAAAGTCTTCAGGCGATTTTGTCCTAAAATTGCCCGACTTCTTTTCATTTTGAGCTCTAATTAATTCAAAACCATGACGATTAAGATTCTTACGCGGTAACAATGAGTATGAAGAGATCAACAAATTGTGATTCTAGATCTTAATAACACAATAATAATGTATTAGTAAAATTTAAAAAAGAGAAAGAACCATAGCGTTGACTTTCATAGCCTGCTGAAAATTTCCAACTCTTCAAGGTTGCAAATTGTATTTAAACTGTGATGCCATCAACGAATCATTGCATTCCAAGAGGCACTCGTATACTATTACTGTTTGCATTTCATTATCAGAAGTGCAATCACAGAAGCCTACCGTTTGTAGTACTACAGTAGCAGTTTCTCCTTTCAGTGCAAAACTAGCTAGCCTCAAGACCATCAAGATGGTCGACACAATTGTGTCCTATGCACTTCAAAAACTGGATGATTTCCTCATACAGGAAGTTTCCCTTCGCCAAAGCTTGAGAGAGAACGTGCTTTGGCTGAAAACAGAACTATCTTTCATGCAATCTTTCCTCACAGCTCCCGAAAAGATGCAAGCAACAGATCACTTAGTGCAACAATTGGTATTTGAAATCACTTCTGTGGCTAATGAAGCTGTGGCCATCTTAGAAACATACAGTTTGGATGCCGGAAAAGATGGCAATCCTGGATTTATCGATCGTCTTAAGGCTTGTGCTTGCATCTGTCAAAAGGAGGCCAAATTCCACAGCGTTGGGGAGGAGATCCAGTCCCTCAAGCAAAGAGTCCTGGATATCTCTCGAAAACGAGATACATATGGTATTTCTGCGCCCATTAATAATAATGCTAGAGAAGGGCGGAGTAACTGTAGGTCAAACGATTCATCAGCTTCCCCGGTTAGGACATTGAGGAGAGCAATGCCCTATGCAGATGCTGATCAACTTTTTGTTGGCTTTCAAGAGGTCTTTCAAAGACTACTTGCTGAACTTGTCAAAGAGGAGTCCTGCCGAACTGTTCTTTCAATTTATGGTATGGGCGGGTTGGGAAAGACTACTCTTGCAAGAAACCTGTATAACTCCCCAAGTGTACTCACTAGCTTCCACACCCGTGCTTGGATATGTGTCTCTCAACACTATAATATCCCTGATCTCCTTCGGAGTATTATAAAATCTATCCAAGGTCGCAATGAAAAAACACTTAAATTGCTCAAGGAGATGACAGAGAGCGACTTAGAAGGATACCTCCGTGATGATCTATTAAAAAAGCGCAAATACCTTGTGGTGGTTGATGATGTATGGCATCGAGATGCGTGGGAGAGTTTGAAAAGAGCCTTACCAGATAACAACAATGGAAGTAGAGTTATCCTTACAACACGCAAGAAGGACGTGGCTGAAAGGGTAGTCGATGACAAAGGTTTCTCTTATAAACTTCGTTTTCTAAATGAAGAAGAAAGTTGGGACCTTTTCTGCAAGAAACTACATCTAGAGAGTAAGATGGGTGGTATTGACTTGCTCCCCCCATCAATGAAAGAGCTAGCTCCGGAAATGGTGGATAAATGCAGAGGCTTACCACTTGCCATTGTGGTCCTAGGTGGTCTGCTTTCCCACAGAAAGGGGGTGGACGAATGGCAAAAGGTGAAGACACACCTTTGGCAACATATGAAGAATGACTCTATTGAGATCACTCACATGCTATCATTGAGCTTTGATGATTTGTCATTTGAGCTCAAGCAATGTTTCCTATACTTGGGAATTTTCCAAGAAGATCAAGAGATCAACACTGAAAAGTTGATGTATTTGTGGCAAGCAGAGGGATTCATACAAAGAAGAGAAGAAAATGTGGAGGATATTGCTGAAAGTTTCCTACATGAGCTAATAAGCCGAAGCTTGATTCAAGTGGCGGAGACATTCTTTGGTAAAATTTTTAAATGTAGGATACACGACCTGCTTCGGGATCTTGCTGTACGAAAGGCCATGAAAGTCCACCAGTTTGATATTTATGATCCAACTGTAAACTCGGTCACGCCATTTCGTCACCGACATGCCATTCATAGACAAACTCAAAGGTATCTTTCACTCGATCTTTCAAATTTGAAGGCACGGTCAATTTTGTTCTTAGATCCAGAATTTAAGCGCTGGGATGATCTTAATAGCATTAAGTCGTTCTGCACGATGTTCCAGCATCTCTATGTGCTGGACTTGGAGAACGTGCACTTTGATGATTCGGGAGAACTACCTGATGCTATAGGCCATTTGGTACACCTCAAGTTCTTAAGCTTGTCCAACACCAATGCTTTCAAACTTCCATCTTCCATTGGCAAACTAAAAAGCCTACAAACACTGGACGCATCGACTACTAACTGCCCATGGACATTACCTCCTCAGATAGCCCAGCTCACAAATTTGAGACATTTAAATGCTCGATATGACGTTCCCTTGCAAGTTGACAAACTCACGAACCTACGAACTCTTAAATATGTACGGTGTGATCAATGGAAAGATACTAATGCTGCGTGTTTAGTCAACCTTCAAGAATTGGGCATGGAAAGGATTAAGAGCTCTTACTCCCTAAAATCCATTGGCAGCCTGAAAAGCCTCACCACCTTGTTTCTGGTTTGCGAATATGTTGATTCTTTCCCTCCCCTTGAACCTCTTTCTTCTTGTGAAAACCTTCACAGATTATGGTTGTCAGGGAGAATAAGAGAAGTATCTGAGTTAAACAAGCTGCCGAAATCCATCACGCTGTTAGTCGTGGGGCGTACATACCTCAAGGAAGATCCAATGCCAATTCTGGGAATGTTTCCAAACTTAAAGCATCTCGAGTTATCATGGATGTCTTACGAAGGAAAGAAAATTACTTGCAAGGGCAACAGTTTCGGTCAGCTGGAGACCCTTCGACTTGATCATCTTGAAAATCTAGAAAGCTGGCATGTAGCTGCAAGTGCTATGCCTCTGATAAGAGGTTTTACTATAACTAAGTGTGACAAACTGAAGAAAATTCCAGAACAGATGGAACATGTTACGTTGATTGATGAGGAATATACGAGTCATACGCGACGAGCGCACTACTATCGTTACCCACGCTAGTTAGGAACTTACTGCGCCTGTGAAGCTTTTGAGGAATTATTCTCATCTTTCTGAATTCCAATCACTTTTTACATCACATAGGGGAGTAATTTCCCATACTTATTTTAAATCTGTTCTTTACCTCCGTTTCTTATAAACTTTCTGTTTCGTCTGTAATAAATTGTCGATAATTTCCTAGGCTTGTTCTATTGTGCAAGTGATCAACTGGTTCTATTTCCAGAGTTAAACTAAGCTCCCGTTTGGACATAGTTTTTGGGGGGAATTTTTGGTTGAAAAAGTGTTTGTTTATGCTATTTGAGCAAAGTTTGTCTCAAAAACTCAAAAAGTGGTCTTAATGTACAAACTAGCTTTGCATAAGAGGTCAAAGGTTATGGCAATGCCAAAAATTTTGTTCCAATAAGTATGTCCAAACACTTTTTCATTTTCATATCAAATTTCACCCAAAAAGTATTTTCAAAAATTATTTGGGAATCTATGTCTAAACGCTAGCAAAATCATATTTTGGAAATCAAATTTTAGAAATTGTGGCATAAAGTTACCAATTACTCCCTCCGTTCCAAAATGGTTGTCATAGTTCGGATTTCGAGAGTCAAACGAGTTTAACTTTGACCGTAATATTTTCATATGTCTTTTAAATATTTTAAATTATTAATTATTGTGACTTATAGTACTTTTTATGTAGTTTCTAAATATATAAACATCGTTACAGAAAACTTAAAGATTATACATTTAAATTGACGGTCAAAATGAACTCGTTTGACTCTCGAAATCCGAGCTATGACAACTATTTTGGAACGGAGGGAGTATATAAAAGACAATAATGTCTGATTATAGTCTGGAATGTGTGAAATTATATTGGGCGAAGACAATAATATCATGTTAGTAACTGACAGAGATATTGAGCATTGGTGATCTCACGTTTATAGTTCCAGTATGAGTTTAGGTGTAAGCCTACGTATGTACATGTGTTTTACGGTGTAAATTGGGTTCGAGGTTGGATTACGAGCTATGCCTTTTAGATGTATGTTATGGGGAAAGAAAAACTTTGAATTTGAATTTAACATATATGAAAATTCTTTTGAATTTAAATTCTTCAGGATCTTCAAATTGTACTTATGTCACAGTTACTGTGGAAAAAGACTTATTCATACCAGGTGTATGCACTAATTCAATACATGTATTGACATGTGTTGGCATACATGCTTCTCTCTTTTAACCATAGTTAATTAACACATTTTTTCACCTTATTAAATTACTTACTTATGGTTAATTAATGTGGTTTGGTGCATATATCCGGTGTGGATAAATTTTTACCCTGTATAGATGTATGAGATAAGTAATAAGTTTGAGCTATAGAGTTGAGTATGTAATTTCAGTTTGATATACATGTAGCATCGGTGAGCCCACAATGTTCTTTGATGCGCCTATCTTTATGTGCCAATAGCTTCAATTAATGTAGATAAGTGATATCTACATTAACCAAATTGGGCCAATACGTTTCTCTTCAGTTCCTTCTGTTAGGCGGTCTTCAAAATTGCAGTTATTAATGTTCTTTCTCTACAATTTTCAGGACTTCATTTCCTTGCCTCACTGGAATTATATCTTTTCTAACTTTCTCCACAATGCTTGTCGATAGAACCTGTTTGACGGCTTATTTGAAAAACATTTTTGGAACTTACTTTTCAAAAAAATACATTTGGATAATAAGCAGTTTGTGTTTGGCTACCTCATTGGAAAAGTACTTTTAATAAATAATTTGTGTTTTGACTAATTTTTGCAAAAAGTACTTTTGAATGTCAAATTACGAAAAGGACATCTATGTTCATTTTACATTTGAGTTATTAGAAACAAAAAAAATAATTTTAGATATTTATCATAAAGGACTTTAATTAAAAAAATTATTTAGTTAAAATGTAAAACATAAAGTAAAAAATTTAATATAAATTTTTGAACAACATAAAATATAGTTAAATCAAAGTGATAACAGAATGAGGAATTTTTAGTAATTATTACTTTTAAAAGATGATTTAAATATATCATTCAAAGTAAATTTAGAGGAAGAGGATTTCTAAAAGTATGTAGAAAAAAAATAGGAAAAAGAGAAATACAACAACAACATACCCAGTGTAATCCCACAAGTGGGGTCTGAGAGGGTGAGATATACGTAGACCTTAACTCCACCAAGGTGAAGAGGTTGTTTCCGATAGACCCTCGGCTAAAAAAATATTTGATATTTTTTTTAAGACAAAGAAAATATTTTGAAAATAAGATAAAAACAAACAAGATAATAAACACCATTAACGCTCAAGTTCTCATGTAAAAACAACTATAACCAGGGCAAACAGAACACGCCAATAGCGAAAAGGACAAGATAAACTACTATGCATAAGAAAACTACCCCTAACATGTCAACAATCAATCACTTTCTACCTAACCTTCTACCCTAATCCTAGACCTCCACTCTTTCCTGTCAAGGGTCATGTCCTCGGTGATCTGGAGGTGAGCTATATCATGCTGAATCACCTCACCCTAATTGTTCTTTGGTCTACCTCTACCTCTCCGCAGACCCAGTACAGCCAGCCTCTCACACCTCCTCACTGGCGCATCGGTGCCCTTTTTCTTCACATGCCCGAACCATCGCAACCTTACTTCTCTCATCTTGTCCACCACTGAGGCCACTCCCACCTTATCACGAATGGTCTCATTCCTAATCTTATCCAACCTCGTGTGCCCACACATCTATCTAAGCATACACATCTCTGTTACGCTCATTTTCTGAATGTGTGTGGTCTTGACTGGCCAGCGCTCTGCGCCATACAACATAGCTGGTCTAACGACCGCTTTATAGAACTTACCTTTAAGTCTAGCTGCCACTTTCTTATCGCATAGGACACCGGGTGCGAGTCTCCACTTCATCCAGCCTGCCCCTATACGGTGGGTGACATCATCGTCAATTTCTCCATTATCTTAAATGATTGAACCAAGGTACTTGAAGCTTCTCTTTTGGGGGATTATCTGAGACTCAAGTGTCACTTCCAATTCTGACTCTTGAGATGCATCACTAAACTTGCACGCCATGTACTCTGTCTTCGTTCTGCTCAGCCTGAAACCCTTAGGCTCTAAGGTATGCCTCCAAACCTCTAGCTTATCCTGAACTCCGATGCGATCTCATCAACCAACACTATATCGTCGGCAAACGACATACACCATGGAACCTCCCCTTGAATACCATGTGTCAATTCGTCCATCACTAGAGAAAATAAGAACGGACTAAGAGCTGACCCTTGATGCAATCCCATCTTGGCTGGGAAGTGATCAGAGTCTCCTCCTACTGTTCTCACGCGGGTCTTGGCTCCATCGTACATGTCTTTAATCGCGCTAATATACGTCACTGAAGCACCTTTAGATTCCAAGCATCTCTACAAACCTCCCTTGGACTTTGTTATAAGCCTTCTCCAGGTCAATGAACACCATATGTAAGCCCCTTCTCTTGTCCCTATACTGCTCAATCAGCCTCCTCAGAAGGTGGATAGCTTACCGAATTGGTTCTCCAAGATTGAAACCTCCCTCCTCATCCTCTTCTCAATCACCCTCTCCCATACTTTCATGGTGTGGCTTAGTAGTTTGATGCCTCTATAATTATTGCAATTTTGAACATCACTCTTGTTATTGTACAATGGAATCATAGTACTCCCCCTCCATTCTACGGGCATCTTGGCCGTCTTCAGGATACCATCAAACAACCCGGTCAGACAGGTTAGACCTAATCTTCCTAAACTCTTCCAAAACTCCACTGGGATCTCGTCAGGACCGGTCGCTCTTCCGCCTCTCATCTTGCGAATTGTCTCCTGAACCTCTTCAACCCCAATACACCTGCAGTGCCCAAACTCACGGGGACTCTCAGAGTGCTCGAGATGACCCATTACAATGTTCTTGTCCCCCTCTTATTTTAAAAGTCTATGGAAGTACTCTTGCCATCTTTGTCTAATGTGGGCCTCTTCGACTAGTACCGTGCCATCCTCATCTTTAATGCACTTTACTTGGTCCAGGTCGCGTGCCCGCCTCTCCCTCGCCTTGGCAAGCCTATACAACTTCTTTTCTCCACCTCTGTCCGCTATCTCTTGATACAAGTGTTCAAAAGCTGTCGTTTTAGCATCTGAAACTGCTAACTTCGCTTCCTTCTTCACAATCTTATACCTCTCCCTATTCGACCTCCTCGCCTCCTCGTCTTTACTCTCTACTAAATTTAGGTAGGCCGCCTTCTTATACAATCTGCTGTCCTAGACCAGATACAGTCCGCATCTCCTCTACTCTCCCAATCCCCCATAGTCACAAGCTTCTCTCCCAACTTCTTAATCTTACCACTGGTCTAGGCCCCCCACTTGATTCTAGGTTGAATAGCTGAAGCCCTCTTCTTCTTCTTCCATTGAATCTTAAGATCCATAACAAAGAGCCTATGACGGATCACAAGGTTCTCATATGGGAGAACCTTACAATCTGCACATACTCCTCTATCGCTCTTCCTAAGGAGTAGGAAGTCTATTTGAGTCTTCGCCGTCGAACTGCAAAAAGTGACTAAGTGCTCCTCCTTCTTCTGGAAACTCAAATTGGATATCACTAACTCAAAAGCTCTAGCAAAATCCAAAAGAGCAACTCCTCCGCCATTTCTAACCCCATAGCCGAAGCCGCCATGCACATCATCATAGCCCCTCACTGATGTCTCGATGTGGCCATTGAAATCTCCTCCAATGACCAGCTTCTCTGAGCTAGGGACACTCCGAACTACCTCGTCCAACTCCTCCCAAAAGTTCTTTTTAACCTCATCGTCCAATCCCACTTGAGGTGCGTACACACTAATTATGGTATAGGTAAGCCCTTCAACAACCAGCTTAATAAAAATCTGAAACGACCTCGGTTAGTCAGTTCGGAAGTTAGGACTCCGATTGGCGTGCCGATAAATTTAAAATATTCATAATATCTATTAGGACCTGTCTGTAAAATTTGAGCTAAATCAGACCTCATTTGGTAGGCATCGGAAGATGGTTTTAGTTTTTTATCGTCGATAAATATTAAAAAGAGATTTTCGAGCTCGGTTTTGGCAAACGAACTACGATTCAAAATTCGAAAGCGCCGTTAGGTTCGTATAATTATTTGTGATTTTTGTGAAATTTCGAAAGTAAATTTCGATGTTGTTCGGCTAGTTTCCGCTAAAATGCCGAAAGTTAAATAATTTGACTTTTTTTATTTAAATTCGCATCTTAAGTTTCGGGAGTCCGATTTGAGATCCGCCTTCGCGAATATGTTACATATATTTTGTATAACTTGTATGCAAAAGTTGGAATTATTTCGAATATCGTAGGGTACCGTTTTAATTTTTACCGTAGCAGCAAATCTTAAAGGAAAAAGAAAATAAAAGGAAAAGGACAAAACAGAATTTATGGCGGTGGGGGCTAATATAAGCATATATCCCTTAGATTAATTAGAATGGGGAAAGCAGAAACATAAACAAGAATCGAACAGAACAGAGACAGAATATGAAATAGATCTCGCAGAAGATAAAAATGTCAGAAAATGCAAAAAGGGTCGGAGAAAAATAGTATTTTCACCCCGAAATATTCAGGTAATGATGTTAATTCATTATTTGAGTTTATTACGTATGTTTGAATATATTTTAACAGTAAAAATTGGAATATTAGACATCGTTTTAATAAGTTCAACTGATAGTTTAAAGGGTCAATTGGACCCCGGTATAATTGATTATATATTCGTACTCAGTGAGTTATGGGCGACACATAAATGTAATTTATTTGGGGTTTGGTTATGTGACCTTAAACCCTGTACGAAGGTCTGGCCTGCGTATTGCGTATGCGAATAGGGTATCAGGTTCCTAACCGGATTGCCCTAAGATGTGAGGAATGAAGCCTTTAGCCTAATTTGCTATATTTTTCTGCTTATTGAATACAGTGGGATCATTTGGCAATGAAACCAAAGGACAAAGCGGTTATTGAGTGGATGTACTAACTTTGTAACAAGGTAAGTGTTTATATCCATTTCTTTGGAGGCACCTGGCCTCGTGGATTTTCTACCACGTGTTCTTTACGTGTGTAGCTGCCGATAGGCGTACTCATTACGCCTTAGCTTTGGATTTATATTGTATATTATATGTTATGTCCTGTTGTTGGTATTGTATTGAGTATTTGAGCATTGTACTCTGGCTGTGAGTTGGCATCTACTTCCCTGCTGTCGATGAGATTTCTGCTCCGGTGACGGGTTATTATTGCATCACATTGCATTCATATGCATTATATGTCATTCATATGCATTACATTGCATATCATTGGGTGCAGGAGTATTCCGCCTCAGGAGCAGGAGGATTCCGCTCCATTGTATCATATTGACGGTAGGAGGATTCCGCCGCAGGAGCAGGAGTATTCCGCTCTTATGTCAGATATTGAGTGCAGTAGTATTCCGCCTCAGCTTTACATTATATCGGGTGCAGGAATATTCCGCACCAGGAGAGTGCAAGAGTATTCCGCCTCTGGTTTATATTATATCGGGTGCAGGAGTATTCCGCCCCAGGAGCATGAGTATTCCGCTCCAGTTGGTTATCAGATTGGATTCCCCTCGAATGCAGGAGTATTCCGCTTCGGGATGGGATTACGAGCACATGTGACCCTTTGCATCATATTTCATTTCATTTCATTTCATCTCATTTTATTTCATTTCATTTCATCTCATACCATTGTGTAGACTTGTGGTACATAACTACTGTTCTGCTTCTACGTGCATTGCTTATTTGGTTATATATTTCTAGCTCGTATTCTGGGTTGCGGGGATCGGGTTGCATGCCGCAACGTTATAAATATATGGATCGGGTTGCACGCCGCAACGGTATAAATATATGGATCGGGTTGCATGCCGCAACAGGATGAATATATGGATCGGGTTGCACGCCGCAACAGGATGTATTTCTGATTGTTGATGAGTTCGGGATACCTATATGTTTTTGTTATCCTACGTTCCTGGTTGTTGATGAGTTTGTCATTCCATATGTGTTTCTAGTTATCATCTAGCTCTGCCTTTTTATAATTTAAATAAGAGGAATTTTGTTTATCTGTTTCTCCTCCCTGGCTAGCTATCCTATTCTTTGAGGTGGCTAGTCTGCCCCACTTATTGAGTCCTTTTGACTCACCCTTGTTTGTTGTTTGTTCTTGTCTATTTATTTCGTTTCGGCAGGTTCACTCCAGGATTGAGTTCGCCATGTTGTTCAGGAGCGAAGACGACTTCAGCTGTCAGGGTGAGCCAACTTTTATTCCGGATGGCCACCAGTTTATTGTTTATTATTTCAGCTGCATTTTGCTCCCTTCAGGAGGTATCTGTCTTCTTTTATACTCTTAGATGTCTAGTCTGGATAGCCCTAAACCTAGTATGTGGGTAGTCAGCTGTAATTTCTTTTTTCACAGCTTAGAGGTATCATTATGTTTGTACTTTTTCTAAGTCTTGTTATTATTTATAAATTGAATTATATTTATTTTCCTAATATAATTGATAAGGGTTCGCTTGACTGGTCCAGGGAAGAATGTCGGGTGTCCGCACGGCCTAACCGGATTTTGGGTCGTGTCTGTTGGTATCAGAGCCCGGTTTACAGTGTCTAGTAGAGTCTCGCTGATGGGTACGTAGATGTCCGTACTTATCTACGAGAGGCTATGATGGCATTTAGGAAGTTTCACTTTCTTCTTTTCTGATCGTGCGTCGGTCTAGGATGCAAAAGTATTTTCGTTAATTCCTTCGTGGTAATTGTGAACCTTCGTGCGACAAATCAGCAAACGGTATGAGTTCAAGACGAAGCAGTCTGGCCTGAGGTTAGTACTGACGAAGCCCCGAGTGTTTTGATCGTGCTGACGATCTAGTTACGGAGGTCCCAATTATATGAGCTCACGATGGGCAAGGGAGCAGGGCCTTGTGGTTCCCTTGGCTTTCTATGATGCTTTTACGAGAATCTTGGTGATGCAGATACCGCAAAAACCTATTATTCACTAGGTAGCTTATCAGTTTGCCGCAGATGTAGATGTTCGGTCTCAGGGAGCTCCTATTCTAGTTCTTAATATTGCCGCAGTAAAGTATGTTCCAGAAGCAGCATATGTTGTGCCTCCAGTTGTTCTGACTGGTTAGGTACTTGAGGTAATTATTGGGTCCGAGTGCTCAAAGAGGTTGCATTATTTTACGTGGTTTAACATCCCGATATTCCCAAGCAATGCATTAGATAATCTCTGTATAAGTTTTTTTTAAACATAAAATGATGTCAGCGTATCCTTCAGGCTCTTGATTATATCGAGCAGTATGGTGTTGATTATTCTGCTTTCCAATTTCAAGGTCCAGCCCTAGGTTGGTGGACCGCACTCTTATTAGCTGACTTGGTTCGATTTTTCTTTTAGATTCGTGGAAAAAAATTCCTTTCGAGTAGCAAACGAGATGAAAGATGTTGCCACTTTGAGTGGATTGGACAGGGTAGCCTGTCGGTTAGCCTGTTGGTGTTTCAAAATGTGAGATTGAATTCTATAGAATGGCTGAATATGAATTAGAACTAATCCATGAGCCTTTAGAGAGATTCAATGATTTATTGATGACCTTTCTCCTTCCTTGAGATCCCAGATGACTCGAAAAATTGAGGTCGGGATTTCATTTGATATTGTTGTTGATATTTCTCGGAGGTACGAGGCATACCATAAGTTAGAGCAGGAAGAGTTACAGCGGGAGAGCAAGAGATTCCGTGGACCTAGTGGGCAACCATGGTACCTCATTTGTAGGTAAGAGTTCTGATTATTTTGGGAGGTCACCTTCCTGGTTATCTCAGCTTGTGTCATGTGATTCTCAGAGTGCGTCAGTAGTTCGTCAAGATCAGACCCAGTTTTCTCTTTATAGCTATCAACAATCTGTCCAGCTTCCATTTTCAATGAAAAGTTGTTATCACTGTCGTGAGTCTGATTACCCTTTGAGGAGTTTTCCTGTTATCATTATCGTGAGTCTGGTTATCCTTTGAGGAGTTTTTCCTTACTCTAGCAAGTAGGCAGTCGTCCGTTCTCTCGTCATCAGGCACCTGCACAGTCGTAGAGAATTTCATTTAAATCTTAATCAACCAGAGAAATTCCACTATCCAATAGAGTTCGAGAGCGTGGTGGTTGTGGTTCTTATGGAAATAATTATCAGGGTATCGGCTCAGCTTAGCAGCAGAGGCAGTTCTATGAACTGCTAGCCTGGCAAGATGCTGAGGCATCCGAGGTAGTAGACCCATGTATTTCTTCTTCCCTTATATGTGAGTAAGATTTGATTCTTCCGATCGATCTGGAGATGGTCTGTCATATCATGTTCCATGGTTTCCTTGGATATTGTTTCTATTAAGAATCGGTTGCGGTAGAGGGGCGAGCTTATGGTATGATTTATTCCTTGCATTGGTGAGACTCTACTAATTTATCTGTTCTAAATATGAGAAATTTGACGGTGAGTATCGCTATTGTCTGACTGGCATCTTGTAGTGCCACCTTATATTATTATGTCAAATTAGTTTACCTCTCTTCTCGGAATTCCGTGTTGGTTGGATGATGGAATTCTAGTTCATCACCATCAGAGAGTGTCATTGTTTCTTCCAGTGTAAAGTGGTTCGTAAGTAATATTCAATCTACGTGTTTCCTCTTGGTTCAAAATTCTAGTATAGTCATGTTATCCCATGAGCTTATCTGGGTTATAAAAGGCTTTTCTAGTAAATTGTCAGAATTTCTTTCTTATTGAAAGGTTAAATTGATATGGATGTTTCTCCATAGAGCTCATTTAATGTCTATTTCTTCAATTGCGATTCTTTGGTTAGCCTAACTCGAAAATAGTCTAGCTCTGGTAGCCAAGCAAATAAGAATATGAGCTTCCTGAAGCTCTAATTATTTCTATCCTCAGTCTATTTCCATTTCTTCTTCGTCCGGCACTAGTGAGCTTGGGCGGTTGGTAGCCGCTTGTGATGTTCCCTGTGTTGAGCCAGAGTACGTGTTATTGTAGCCGGGTAAGCATATTATTGTATTTCAAGGCTTCTAAGGGTAATAGAAGTACCATCCATCAGGAGGTGGTGTTTACGGCAAAGGTATAGAGTTGTGAACTCAAGAGTTGCAGCTGTTTAGCAACTCGAAGGGTAGTTGGTAGCTAAGGTCTGCCTACGTTCGGCTTTTAGCTAAATCTTCTTTAGTCCAGCAGACTGTGCGAGGATGGTTATTCCTATTCAAATAGCTGCATGAGTTTCTGCTTTAAGTGGAGGAGTCTTCCTCCAAATATTGAATGGTAATACTAAATCTCTAAGGCGTTAATACCACTTTTGTCACAACCCAACCTAGGGCCACGGCAGAAACCTACAATGAGTGTCGATCATTGCTAAACCCACTATTAATCTATTAATGCCAGAGATAAGCTGGCAACCTGATCATATATATACGTACCTATCTGCTGAAAGCATAAAGTCTGGAAAGATGACACGACTTTAACTTGCTAGCAATTAGAACACTGAGCCACAAATTCTGCTATATCACACTTTATTCCGTCCCACCAATAAATCTGCTTAAGATCATGGTACATCTTAGTCGAACCTGGATGAATAGTGTATTTGGAATAATGTGCCTTTATCATAATCTGTCCACGTAAATCTGCAACAACAGGGACACAAAGTCTATCTTTATACATGAGAACACCGTCGGTAGTAACCCTGTATAGTGACTTCGATTTTCTTTTGGCTATCTGTCTGCATTCAACTAGAACTGGATCCTCATATTGCCGCTGTTTTACTTCATGAAAATTTAGAGTTAAAGGTCTAGTGCAGCTTATCGTCCATCCATCATTGGCATATCTCCTTCACACCTCAACTCTTTGAGAAGTTACTTTAGCGTTATAAATACACATGTAATCAACTTTATTGCTGGTACTTTTATTATCAGCGGGAATCTTGCTTTAGATTTAGGCTCGTTCGAGGACGAACAAGAGTTTAAGTGGAGGAGAATGAAACGACCTCGTTTAGTCGTTTCGGAAGTTAGGAATCCGATTTGCGTGCCGATAATTTTAAAATATTCATAATATCCATTAGGACCTGTCTGTAAAATTTGAGTTAAATCAAACCTCGTTTGGTAGGCATCGGAAGAAGGTTTCAGTTTTTTATCGTCGATAAATATTAAAAAGAGATTTTCGAGCTCGGTTTTGGCGAACGAACTCCGATTCGAAATCCGAAAGCGTCGTTAGGTTCGTATGATTATTTTTGACTTTTGTGAACTTTCGAAAGTGAATTTTCATGTTGTTCGGCTAGTTTCCGCTAAAACGCCGAAAGTTAAATAATTTGACTTTTTTCATTTAAATTCGCATCTTGAGTTTCGGGAGTCCGATTTGAGATCCACCTTCGCGAATATGTTACATATATTTTGTAGAACTTGTATGCAAAAGTTGGAATTATTTCGAATATCGTAGGGTACCGTTTTAATTTTTATCGTAGCAACGAATCTTAAAGGAAAAAGAAAAAAAAAAAAAGGAAAAGGACAAAATAGAATTTATGGCGGTGGGGGCTTCTATAAGCATATATCCCTTAGCTTAATTAGAATGGGGAAAGCAGAAATAGAAACAAGAATCGAACAGAACAGAGACAGAAAATGAAATAGATCTCGCAGAAGAGAAAAATGCCAGAAAATGCAAAAAGGGCCGGAGAAAAATAGTATTTTCACCCCGAAACATTCAAGTAATGATGTTAATTCATTATTTGAGTTTATTACATATGTTTGAATATATTTTAATAGTTAAAATTGGGATATTAGACATCGTTTTAATAAGTTCAACTGATAGTTTAAAGTGTCAATTGAACCCCGATAATGAAATTGATTATATATTCGTACTCAGTGAGTTATGGGCAACACATAAATGTAATTTATTTGGGGTTTGGTTATGTGACCTTAAACCCTGTACGTAGGCCTGGCCTGCGTATTGCATTTGCGAATAGGGTATCAGGTTCTTAACCGGATTGCCCTAAGATGTGAGGAATGAAGCCTTTAATCTAATTTGATATATTTTTTTGCTTATTGAATAAAGTGAAATCGTTTGGCAATGAAACCAAAGGACAAAGCGGTTATTGAGTGGATGTACTAACTTTGTAACAAGGTAAGTGTTTATATCCATTTCTTTGGAGGCACTTGGCCTCGTGGATTTTCTACCACATGTTCCTTACGTGTGTAGCTGCCGATAGGCGTACTCATTACGCCTTAGCTTTGGATTTATATTGTATATTATATGTTATGTCCTGTTGTTGGTATTGTATTGAGGATTTGAGCATTGTACTCTAGCTGTGAGTTCGCATCTACTTCCCGGCTGTCGATGAGAGTTCTACGCCGGTGAAGGGTTATTATTGCATCACATTGCATTCATATGCATTATATGTCATTCATATGCATTACATTGCATATCATTGGGTGCAGGAGTATTCCGCCCCAGGAGCAGGAGGATTCCGCTCCATTGTATCATATTGACGGTAGGAGGATTCCGCCCCAGGAGCAGGAGTATTCCGCTCTTATGTCAGATATTGAGTGCAGCAGTATTCCACCACAGCTTTACATTATATCGAGTGCCGGAGTATTCCACCCCAGGAGAGTGCAGGAGTATTCCGCCTCTGGTTTATATTATATCGGGCGCAGGAGCATTCCGCCCCAGGAGCAGGAGTATTCTGCTCCAGTTGGTTATCAGATTGGATTCCCCTCAAATGCAGGAGTATTCTGCTTCGGGATGGGATTACGGGCACATGTGACCCTTTGCATCATATTTCATTTCATCTCATTTTATTTCATTTCATTTCATTTCATACCATTGTGTAGACTTGTGGTACATAACTACTGTTCTGCTTCTACGTGTATTGCTTATTTGCTTATATATTTCTGGTTCGTATTCAGGGTTGCGGGGATCGGGTTGCACGCCGCAACGTTATAAATATATGGATCGGGTTGCACGCCGCAACGGTATAAATATATGGATCAGATTGCATGCCACAACGGTATAAATATATTGATCGGGTTGCACGCCACAACGGTATAAATATATGGATCGGGTTGCATGCCGCAACATGATGAATATATGGATCGGGTTGCACGCCGCAACAGGATGTATTTCTGATTGTTGATGAGTTCGGGATACCTATATGTTTTGGTTATCCTACGTTCCTGGTTGTTGATGAGATTGTCATTCCATACGTGTTTCTAGTTATCATCTGGCTCTGCCTTTTATAATTTAAATAAGAGGAATTCTGTTTATCTGTTTCTCCTCCCTGGCTAGCTATCCTATTCTTTGAGGTGGCTAGTCTGCCCCACTTATTGAGTCCTTTTGACTCACCCTTGTTTGTTGTTTGTTCTTGTCTATTTATTTCATTTCGGCAGGTTCGCTCCAGGATTGAGTTCGCCACATTGTTCAGGAGCGAAGACGACTTCAGCTGTCAGGGTGAGCCAGCTTTTATTCCGGATGGCCACCAGTTTATTATTTATTATTTCAGCTGCATTTTGCTCCTTTCAGGAGGTATCTGTCTTCTTTTGTACTCTTAGATGTCTAGTCTGGATAGCCCTAAACCTAGTATGTGGGTAGTCAGCTGTAATTTCTGTTTTCACAGCTTAGAGGTATCATTATGTTTGTACTTTTTCTAAGTCTTGTTATTATTTATAAATTGAATTATATTTATTTTCCTAATTTATATGATAAGGGTTCGCCCGACGGGTCTAAGGAAGGATGTCGGAAGCCCACACGGCCTAACCGGATTTTGGGTCGTGTCAATGTCATCCTGTCATTCACCCTCTTAACCTCTACAACCTGATCGCAGAGGTCCTTATCAACAAGGATGCCTACACCATTCTTATCTCTTGAGATCCCGGAGTACCACAATTTATACCCATCAACATCGCGCGCCTTAGAATCCATTCACCTAGTCTCCTGGACACAAGCAATGTTTACCCTCATCTTCTTGAGAATCTTCACTAACTCGATGGACTTCCTTGACAATGACCCGATATTCCATAGCCTAATCCGAATCCTAACGCCTCCCTAGTAACCCTTGGACCCCCCAACCCCAACCGAGGACGACACTTAAATTAGCATCATTCGATAAAGTCACTACGAGAAAGCAAGCCTAAATTATATGCGAGAGTAAATTTACAATGCCCCAAATTGATAAAGTAAATGAAAAAGAAAGGAACACGTCAAAGAAAATACACAGCTCAACACAGAAAAGGACAAAGGGAACGAAGGGACAAGAGAAACAAAGGAGACAAATTGAAAGAACAATTTCTACAGTACATAATATTACAAAGGACAAAGCAAGAATAAAGGCCAAAAAGAAAACCGAAATTTGTACACTAAAGCTGTTTAAGAATTTAAAAGAACAATACAGAAAGTAGGCGACTTACTTGGGCTGTTGACTGTTCGATCATCGCTGGTGCGTTGAAGGGGCAGTGACGATGAAGAAACAGATATAAGAGGGGTTAGACAAAAGGACAACGAAATACTGGCGTACCTGGCGGTCACTTTCTGTAGTCGTTTCCAGTGGTCGTCGTTGGTCTTGACTTTGTCGATCAGTGAAGAAACGAGAGTAGAAAAACAAGGCAGAAGGAGAAAGGGAGTATAGGAGCAGAGGAAGATCAGGTAGAAGAAGTTAGGGAGAGAGAGAGTGACTGCTTGTGCTTCTTGGAAGAAGCAGATATTTATAGCTTTTCGCAACAGCAGAAAAACTGCTTCTGCTACTACCTAAAAGAACTTCTTTTTGTAAGCCAAACACCACAAAATTTCAAAAAATAATACTTTTTAAAGGAAAAAAGCATTTTTTGCTTTGGAGAAGCAAACATGCTATTAATTAGTTTGATTTGATTTAATTATTTGTAAAATCGATTTGATTTTCTTTTTCGAGGAAAACCGACTCATGAACACCCTAGCTAGGTTTAGGGTTAATCTTGAAAATAGTCTTATTAATATGAGAAAATAGTAGTTTTAATCCTTCAGTTAATAGCTTTATTCTAGTTTAAATCTGCGTGTAATACGACTGAGCATATTTAACCTTCAATTAATGTAGATAAGTTATTTTTGTCCCTCTAACTAACGGAAGTTAAAATGCTAACGGGTTATATATTGAATTCCTAAAGTCTGAAAATTAAAAAGAAAAACAAAAGTGAAAGTAGATTAATGTTTGTGAATGCTCTGCTGCTATTGCAAGCATTGATGAAGATATCCCCCACAAATCATAACCAAATTGTGCCAAAAAGTTTCTCTTCAATTCCTTCTGTCAGGCGGTCTTCAAAATTGCAATTTATGGTGTTCCAGGACTTGTATTTCCATGCCTCACAAGAACTATTTCTTTTCTAACTTTATCATCAATGCTTGTCAGCATGAGATCTCTTCATTAATGCTCCACTTTTCTTTAATTAACTTCTCCAATTGACTGGACTCACACGTTTGAAGGACTAAAATCACACGTGTTACATTAACTAAGGTTAACTATTGTATTGGGTGAAATTAACCCAACGTCTACGTCAGGGCTCGAGGCATGGATTGACACAATTCCTCTAAAGACGACCCCTCGAGGGAAAATATTTTGTTCACCTGGCCAGTCGCCTTGGGTGAAAAGAGACCGAGGTCAGTGATCAGGGCTCAGATGAATTGAAGAACAATGGACACGAGGCAACTAATCGACCCCTCGAGGAAGCACGTCGCCTCGTCAAACGAGCACAATATTTTGCAACTGTCGACCGTTGTATGGGTATTAAAGAGGAAGATCATGGATTGGCATGATTAAATATGGAATAATGGTCATTAAGTACAATTATTACCCTTTCATCTTCTGTAGACTATAAATATGTATTTTGTAATTAAGGAAAGGGCATTCAGAAAGACAAGACTGCATTCATACTTTTGCGTTCATTACTGCTTCATTATTTTTTTCCGAATATTGTTGTTTCTTGCTTACTTTTATAACTTTGATACAAACAAATTGCTAATTACCCAAAACAAATTCGATTTGTTGTCCTAATCAAATTTAGGTCTAACACAAATTGACGCCGTCTGCGGGGAATTAACAATACTGCTTGTTCTGAAGTCACGTTCCTAGTTTAAACATCTTTGCCCATGGCTGATACCACTGATCCTAGCGATAACACCTCTGTTTAGACACCTGATCCACCGACCGGAGTCACTCAAACCAGTGGAGGAACACCAATTCCACCACCTAGCCTAATACCACCAAGCTCAACACCGCCCGCTGGCGTAACTCCTTCAATTGGTCCAAACCCCCCAATTGGGGTTACACCATCAGTTGATCCTTCTTCGTGCAATTCGAATGACCCATTCCAACAGTTTGTAATAACTTCCATACAATAGGTTCGGGAGCAGTCGGTCGCCCAAACGGCTGCTCAAGCCGTCTTCAATGATCAGTTTCGTAGATCTTTACAAGTCCTCTCTGGGAATGGGAGGAGTTCAACAAACCCCATCAATACCCCTTTCGTGGCACCTCATGGAAATATCCCCAATGTTGTCCCAACGGGCGTAACAACAGGGGGACCTCCAAATGGGGTCACGTCTGGGGGCTCGGGGACTGCCTAACTCGGTACAGCACCCTTCGAGACAACCCTTACGGTAGCTGAAAATAGCATCGTATCAGACTTTGAAAAATGGAAAAAAGATTTCGAGGCAAGTATGAAAAAGTGGCTTGAAAACATCCTTGGGGTTCGAAAACCCCAGCGAATGTTGGATATTGAAAAATGCAGACAACATCCCTTTAAGCCCGAGGCTGCTACTTCTCATATCCCAAAGCATTTTAAGTTGCAGATTTTGAAGAAGTATGATAGAAGGACCGATCCAATTGACCATATAACTGAGTACATGGCCATGGTCAAGAGCAACGACTTGGCTCCGCTCGAGAGATAGTCTATGTTCCTAAAGAAATTTGCTTACTCTAGAGAAGGGAGAATTATGTAGGTACATGCACCTTCCCTCTGAGTTGATATCGAATTTTGAGGAGTTGGCTGATATGCTTATCAAGGCTCACACGGGAGCCCAAAAGATCCTCAAACGGAAGGAGGATATCTTCAAGGTCAAGCAAAAGTACCTTGAACCTATCAAAGACTTCCTCGAGCGCTTTCAAGCTGAAAGGATAGATTTGCCTGAAATGGAGGATACTCTGGCAGTCATGGCTTTCGAAAGAAATTTGAATGTGAGTAACTTTAAGGCCGTTGCTGAACTAAAGAAAGAACTCCAGTAGTACCAAGCACAAACTTAGGATGAGCTGCATGCATGATCGAGCCACTTCAAAGATTAGGCTCGAGGAGGTTGAATGGAGAATGTCTAGGTGGAACAGCTCGTACCGAGGTCGGTGTGAATCCTCCCGACGTCCTGATATGCCACAAGGGAATTCAAAGGGTCGCTACGAGCCTTATAATTCTCAGAAGCAGCATGTAAGCCAGCGCCTGGGGAGGCAACAGCATGTGAGTCAACGGCTCGGGGGAAAGTTGGTTCTTCCTCTAAACAGAAGTCCTCAGGGCTATCTTTAGTGTCTAAAGAAAAAGACTTGCCTCGGATCTCTGTGTACAATTTCAACGTGTCAACCACTGAATTAGTGAATTATATAAAAGGTATGAATGATTAGGGCGCAATGTTACCAAGGGATATGAGGACACCCCCAGGGAAAAGAGATCAAACTCAGCATTGCAAGTTTCACATGGATTATAGGCATGCCACCGAGGACTGCAAAGCATTGCGCCTCGAGGTGGCACATCTCCTAAAAAAAGGGTTATTGGTTGAGTACTTGACTGATAAGGGAAAGTATAACTATGCGAAGAACAGAGGAGAAGAGCAGCCGCCGCGAGTACAATCTCCTAAAAGAGTTGTGAATGTTATTACTGGGGGATCAGAAGTGAATGCTGTCGATTTTGCCTCCACAAATGAATTTGCAAACCTTTCAATCACAATGGAGAAGAGGATCGAGATGGTGGGTCAGGCAAGGAAATAGCTTTCAGTGAAGAAGAATATGATGGGATGATGTTCCCACATCATGATGCGCTGGTTATCCTGCTAAGGATTAATGACTGTAATGTCAAGCGAGTCTTGGTTGATCCTGGCAGCTCGGTGAATATTATTAACTATGGGGCTGTCAAGAAAATGTGGTTGAAGGACCTCATCATCTCGAAAGCAACCATATTAACAGGATTCAACAACTCCACTGAGAAGACATTAGGAGAAGTAACTCTCACAACAGTCGCTGAAGGAGTTGGAAAAAAGACAATCTTTCAAGTGATGGCCGAAGACATGGCCTATAATGTTATCCTTGGGAGGCCATAGATTAATGAGATGGTAGTCGTGCCGTCAACTCTTCATCAGGTCATTAAATTCCCAACTCCATGAGGAGTAACCCACAATTCGAGGGGAGAAACAAATAGCTCGAGAATGCTATTCAATCACGATGAAGAGTGCAGTCGCCACAATTGGGCCAAATAAATAAGCAATCAAGCTGGCTCGACCCCTGGTTTAAACCTTTCCTGGGAAAAGAAGTGTGGTACCCAATGCTCGAGCTCCAGTCTTTGCGTTCAATCATTTTGGGGGGTGGGGGGAATGCAAAGAAGGATTGTGTTGTGAGTAGATTTTCAGTTAAGTTAGATTTTCGATATTTTCAATATTTTTTAGTTAAATTGTGATGCAAAGTTTAACAACCGGGGACTTCAACAGACAAGACCCCACAGAACGAGCGGTCTCCTTACCAAGAACTATCATTAGGGATTCACTTAGTTATTGGTTAATAACTTTGTGTAACAAACATCCTTGCGTAAGTCTTGTTGTGATTAGGCACTTTTTGTAGTGAAGGCTCGAAAGTGAGTTTCGTCAATGAAATAAAACTTGATTCGGTATCTTATTATTATCGATATGAACAGCCAAGTATCATCTTAAAGCCTCAGCTCGGGGGCGAGACGTCGCCCTAAGCTAGCTTGAACAGATGGCGAAAAGTTCCTAAAAAGCCTTTCAAATAAATTAGTTCTAAGTACAAGATGTTGAACACAACCAATATTTACAAAGAGAAGAGGGAACTTCATTGATAAACGGCCCGGAGGCCAAAAGTATTTACAAACATATGGCCAGAACTGAAGGCCTTAATCAAAAAGAAAAAAAAAGTAAGAGTCATCACTCTAAGACTCAGCTTCGGAACCATCTTCCTCGCCATCCGAGGTTCCACTACTCGAAGAAAGACTTTCCATCACCTATTGAGCTTTAATATCATTGCTCTTGGCCTTGGCTATTTAAGCATAAAGATCAGTCCCGTCGCGGCATTGCTTGAGAGTCTTTAGCTTCGTCTGGATGACAGCCTAATTTTTATCGACCTTGGCTCAGGTCATTCTCATTTTCCGCCTCGACAAAGAGGAGGCAACCTTATCTTGCAAGGCTTTAACCTTGGCTTCAAGTTGCTACTTCTCTTCGGCCAGCTCATTTATCTTGAGTAATTTCTCCTTCAGGGTGGAATGGAATTTTTTGGTGGCCTTGGCCTCGGCATTCACTCTTTTCAGCTCGACATCGCAAGCTTGCTTCAAAGCTGCCATCTTAGCTTCAATGGCAGACATAGCCTCACGAGCTTTGGCCACTTCAAGATCAGATTTATCAATAACTTTTCTAGCCTCGTCCAGCTCGAGTTTGGCTTTAAGTAGGCGCTTCTCAAGATCGACTACTTGAGACCGGAGACTTTTCCTTTCTTGATTCCACCTCGCCTTTATCTTTTTTAAGCCATCCTCTTGATAGGCTTCTATTTCAACGGCACAGTTAGAGTTAATATAGCCCTGGAAAAGATAAGGTTGGAAAAAGTTATGAAGGAAAAGAGGAAGGATGAAGCTGTGATAAAACCAATAATTAAAGGCATACAAGAATGGCATGCTGAGCTGCATCAGCCATCAAGTCGGCGATTGGAGTCCTTCTGAGACGCTCTCGTTCCAGCAGCCCAAGAAGCCCACGAAGACTGATGGGGATAGCTATGTCTCCATCCAAGAGACAAAGATCGATTGTCTAAGAGGAATTGAACCCTGCCCGGGCTCGGAAGCTGCTCGGGAAACTCTCTCCTCTTCTCGAGGGGAATTACATGTGCTCGTCCGCATACCGGCTGAAGGCTGAGCTACTTCCTTAGCTTTATCAGCAACTTGAACCGGCTCTTGAGGGGTAGTGACTGTAGCTTCTTCTTGAACTCTTTCTGGCTTTTCACCAGAAATAACTTTAGGGAGAGAAGCAGGCTCGGCTTCTACCTTGGCTCATTTAGCCTCAGAAGTTTTCTTTGAAGAAGATGTCTTCCTCTTCAAAACTGAGAATGGAAGGGGAGATATAAAGGTTTAATCAGTGGAAGTGAAACAGAAGTAAAAGTGGAGAAGAGAATATCCAACCTTTTAAAGCTCCTAGGTCTGGTGACCCCTCGGGGACTGCTCCCTTCCCATGTGAGAATATCCAACCTTTTGAAGCTCCTAGGTCTGGTGACCCCTCGGGGACTGCTCCCTTCCCATGCTTTTGATTCTTGAGGTTTTCAACCAGACCTGTAAGGTCATCTAAGGCATCCTCAGCCTCGGGAACCCTATCCTTTTAGCCATTCTTGTCCTTTTTGCGCCTTTTCTCTTTCGGCATGGTGACCACCCTCTTTGGGAGACCTATAATGAGGAGGATGTAAAATCATCAAGAAAACTACTTAAGGAAATTTGATGAAAGTGTAAGCAACTAACCGTGGCGTTTGCATGACCACTGGTTTTCATTCAAAGCGGCCAAGATCATCCATGATCTCTCCGTCCTTGATTTTGCATCGATAATGGCTTGAACCCATCTAGTTAAACCCTTTGGACGAGCGATTGGGATTGTTTCAGCTAGCAGAATTCAAAGTGAAAGGAGTTGTCAAGGAATTACCAAAAGAATCGAAGGTGGTCGAGGTAAGAACTTACGTGTTCGGTTCTACTGCTCGGGGAAATCAGGCTTCGAAGATAGAAGGTCAGTAGGCAGAAGAACAAAGCGCTCATTGCATCCACTTCTTCTGTGTCCCCACTTTTGGTATTCAACCAGAACTGGCCTCGTTTGTTGAGTTGAACAACCCCATCTTTGCGGAGAGTGGGGTAGAAATGGTACATCAATGATCGACAGTGAAGGAAACCCCCGCTAATTTGCTCAAGTACTCGAGGAACTGCACATGCCTCCAAATTGAGCTATACAAAATTTGTAGGTGCTACAAAAAACATCCACTACCTTGGGGACAGGAAGGGTAAAACCAATTGTGAAGGGGTACGTAAATACAAAGGAGTGCCCCTCCACTCTATCGCAAACACAACTGTCTGAGGCAGGAATACTGACCTCAATCTCGGGGCCCCATGTGTAGTCCACTAAAACCAAGTTTATATTGGCTTGGATGATAAAGCTAGGTGTGTTTTGGACAAGGATATTCCTTTTTCTCCTAACATCCGCCTCGGTTTGAGGCTGCATCTTGAAATCAACCGAGAGGTCAAGTTCAGAGGGAATGATGTGCTGAGGGTCGAGTTCGAGGTCATATGAAACGGGTTCGTGTTTTTGAGCCCCAGTATTATCGTCGTTACCAACCTCCCCGATGAGGATATCTTCTTCATCGATAATGATCTTTTGGGCATCATTGACAGTGGTTGTACGTTGCTCTGGGCCAGAAACATTTGATTGTGGTAGAATTTCGATATTAAAATCAGGAGGAACAATTATATTTAATGGTTCAGGAATATTAACCAATTCCCTGCCAATGATCATAGTGGGAATTGAAGAATCTGGAGAGTTTTGTTCGGAATCAGTCGACATTTTCAGAAAGAGTTTCAAATTCGGAGAGAAGATTTCAAGAAGTTTTCACTGTTGAATGCAAAGAAGGGAGTGAAGAGGAAGAAGAAGGAATGGAACTATATACAAGGTAGAGGGTCATGATTGCGTTTACATAGGGAAGGCAAAATGGAAAATCACGCCCAATCAACACGATGCCACGTGTGATTGATGGGAATATGGAGTGGCATCCGCCGTTTTCAAATTTCATGGCACAAGTACAGCCACATCGATCTCCCGCCGTAATTCACTCCACTCCTCGACAATTCTGAAAACTACTCGAGGAGTGGGGAGACTATCTGTATTGGGTGAAAATTAACCCAACGTCTACGCCAGGGCTTGAGGCATGGATTGACACAGTTCCTCTGAAGACGACCCCTCGAGGGAAACTATTTTGTTCACCTAGTCAGTCGCCTCAGGCAAAAAGAGACCGAGGTCAATGATTAGGGCTTAGATGAATTGAAGAACAATGGACACGAGGTAGCTAATCGACCCCTCGAGGAAGCACGTTGTCTCGGCAAGCGAGCGCAGTCTTTTATAACTGTCGACCGTTGCATGGGTATTAAAGAGGAAGATCATGAGCTAGCCATGATTGAACGTGAAGTACTGGTTATTAAGTACAGTTATTACTCTTTCATCTTCTGTAGACTATAACTATGTATTCTGTAATTAAGGAAAGGGCATTCAGAAAGACAAGACCACATTCCTACTTTTGCGTTCATCATTGTTTCATTATTTTTTTTCAGTTATTGTTCGTTTCATACTTACTTCTATAACTTTGATACAAATAAATTTCTAATTAACCAAAACAAATTCAATTTATTGCCCTAATCAGATTTAGGCCAACACAACTATGCTAAGTCAGATCACACAGGGATCAAATTGAGATAAAGCTATAGCTCTAAACTAAAAGTCACTACTTCCCCTATTAATATATTGGGATATTTAACGTGTAGGACTAAATAATTCAAACTAGATAACTAAAATATTGTCTGCATGGCAGATTAAGGCCTACTTGTGCTTCCTTCCAAGTTTTAAATTACCACTGTGACTTTTTTAACTTGTCGATGTTTTCTATAGCCCGCAGAAAAGAGGAAGACTTTCATGTAAAGTTCCTTATTTAAAAAAAAAAAAATTAGATACAGATTATTGTTAGATATAGTTATGAATTATACTAACCAATATAGTTTTAAATGTCTAGTTGTCTCTAAAGAATTTTGAGAACGCAATGAAATGCATAGGGAGTCTTCAGACGACATTTACCCCGCCAATTCCTATAAGGAATACCAAAGGATTATATATAGCGATACGCACCTAATATTGCTGACTTTTTTCATTTTGACCTCTAATTAATTCATAACCATGACGATGAAGATAGTTACGCACTAACAATTTGTTTGAAGAGATCAACAAATTGTAATTGTAGGCTTTAATAACACAAGAAAAATTGTATTAGTAAAACAAAAAGAAAGTAATAAAAAAGAGAACGAATGGACTTTCATGGCTTGCTGGAAATTTCCAACTCTTCAAAGTTACAGAATTTGTATTTAAACGGTGATGCCATCCAGGAATCGTTGTATTGAAAGAGGCATTTCTATAATATTACTGTTCGAATTTCATCATAGAAGTGTAATCATATTCTCAATTACATTAGCAATTTCTCCTTTCAGTACAGAACTAGCTAGCCTCAAGACCGATCAAGATGAACGATGCAATTGTGTCCTATGCAGTTCAAAAACTGGGGGATTTCCTCATATGGGAAGTTTCCCTACGACAAAGTCAGAGAGAGAACGTGCTTTGGCTGAGAGATGAACTATCTTTCATGCAATCTTTCCTCAGAACTGCCGAAAATATGCAAGCAGCAGATCACTTAGTGCAGCAATTGGTATTTGAAATCACTTGTGTGGCTAATGGTGCTGTGGCCATCTTAGAAACATATAGTTTGGATGCGGCAAAAGATGGCAATGCTGGATTTGTTGATCGTCTTATGGCTTGTGCTTGCATCTGTCAAAAGGAGGCCAAAGTCCACAACATTGGGAAGGAGATTCGATCCCTCAGGCAAAGAGTCATGGATATCTCTCGAAAAAGAGATACATACGGTATTACAGCACCCATCAATAATAGTGCTGGAGAAGGGTCGAGTACTTACAGGCCACGCGATTCATCAGCTTCCCCATTTAGGACATTGAGGAGAGCAGTGTCCTATGCAGATGCAGATCAATTTTTTGTTAGCTTTGAAGAGGTCTTTCAAAACCTACTTGCTAAACTATTCAAAGAGGAACCATGCTGAACTGTTCTTTCAATTTATGGGATGGGCGGGTTGGGCAAGACTACTCTTGCAAGAAACCTGTATAACTCCCCAAGTGTACTCACTATCTTCCATGCTCGTGCATGGATATGTGTCTCTCAACACTATAGTACCCCAGATCTCCTTCAGAGTATCATAAAATCTATCCAGGGTTGCAATCAAGACACGCTAAAATTGCTCAAGGAGATGACTGAGAGAGATTTAGAAAGACACCTCCGTGATCTGCTGAAAGAGCACAAATACCTTGTGGTGGTTGATGATGTGTGGCATCGAGATGCTTGGGAGAGTTTGAAAAGAGCTTTACCAGATAACAGTAGAGGCAGTAGAGTTATCCTTACAGCACGCAACGAGGGCGTGGCCGAAAGGGTAATTGATGTCAAAGGTTTCTCTCATAAACTTCGTTTTCTAAATGAAGAAGAAAGTTGGGGCCTTTTCTGCAAGAAAGTGCGTCAAGAGAATAAGACGGGTACTGGTATTGACTTGTTCTCCCCAGCAACGAAAGAGCTAGCTACAGGGATGGTGGAAAAGTGCAGAGGCTTACCACTTGCCATTGTGGTCCTAGGTGGGCTGCTTTCCCACAGAAAGGGGGTGGACGAATGGAAAAAAGTGAGGGAACACATTTGGCGGCATATGAAGAATGACACTACAGAGATCACTCATGTTAGCTTGGATAAGCTTGGAGTTTTGACTGATGACTGAGGAACGGATTCAAAGGACCTGTTCCTTTGAATCACTGCAGCTAAATAGATAATTCATGCAAAATCGTTTAAGTTGAGATATTATTAATTATCCTAAATCTAATGTTTATCTTGATAATTATGCAGGTCTAAACGGATACGAAAAGGTTGCATAAATAAAGGATAAAGGATAGAAGATTCGGATTCTAAAGAGAAGAATCCAATTAGGACTCAAACTCAAGGGAGCTTTGGAGTTCTAATTCATCAAGACTTCTTGGCTGCTGGAGCTATAAAACGTGGAGCATATCAGCCATAGAAGTGTGCACAAATACAGAGAGCATCGAGCAAAAGCTTAAAAGAGTCATTAGCTTATTTGTGTAATCAGTTAGCTACAATAGAACTAAGTTAGAACCTGTTCCTTAGATTGAATCTTGTAAAAGTTCAAGTCTTAGTTCAACTGTAGTAAGCAATAATCGAGTTGTAAACTTTCTGGTTCAAGTCGTGGACTTGACACAACTTCACTGATCGTGAGAAAGATCACTAAAGGATTAGAGTTAGTCCTAGGTTAGTAAGAGTGAGTCTTGTAACCAAGTGGATCTTTTTACATAGTGAAGTTGAAATCCTACTTGAGAAGTAGGTCGTGGTTTTTTGATCCCGAGACAAGGGGTTTTTCCACGCTAATATCTGGTGTTCAATTACTTACAATTTTAATTCCGCATATCGTATAGTAAAGGAACACATTTCAAGGAACTGGTCCTTAAAACAGTAAAGTGCTGTATTGTGGGAAATAACAATTAGTATCAGAGCAGGTTATCCTTGAAAAGGCTAACACCTAGGATTAAATGAGTACATCACGAGAGAACAGTGAGGGTCAGTCAATGGTTAGAGCCCCTTATTTCAATGAGAAATACTATTCATGGTGGAAAGAGAGGATGCGTGATCACCTTCAAGCAGAGGACTATGAATTGTGGGATATAGTAACTGAAGGTCCCATGATCCCAATGAAGAAGGATGCTGAGGGAAACGATGTTCCCAAAACCAGGAAGGAATGCAATGCTGAAGACATAAAGCAATGGGAAAAGAATGCAAAAGCTAGGAAGTGGCTTGTTGGTGGACTTAGTCCTGACGAATGCACTAGAATCAGAGGCTATGCCACTGCAAAGGAGATTTGGGATGCTCTACAAGTTGTACACGAAGGAACAAGTCAGGTAAAAAGGTCCAGAGGTACACTTCTTTATGCTGAATATGAAAGTTTTAAAATGAAAGAAGAAGAGTCAATCTCAAAAATGTATACTAGATTTAATGCCATTGCTTCTGAACTTATCTCTTTGGGAAGGGTTTTAACTGTGGAAGATAGAGTAGAAAAGATTCTAACTAGGGTTCTTCCAGATTCTTGGGAGATCAAAGCTTGTGCTATCATAGAAAGCAAAGATTTAACCACTCTATCCTTAGATGAACTTATAGGCAATTTAAAGACTTATGAACTAAGGAAAAAGGTTAAAAACATAGGAGTTCCAGTTAAAACTGAGCCTAACCTAGCCTTGACTGCCGCTGATAAGATTATTGATGATAAGTACCTGGTCCTTATTGCTAAAAGTGTTCAGAAATATTTGATTAAGAAAAAGGCAATTAGTGGACAGGGTAGGTCTACTAACATGAAACAGGCTGGAGAATGCCACAAATGTGGAAGCTCGGAGCACTACATCAGCAAATGTCCGATTATGGAAGGAGAATGGAGGAAGAGATTCATTGAGGAAAGGAAAAAGGCTAGAGAACAGGTCCATAAGAAAAGTGGAAATCCCAAAGCAATGGTTGCAGGATGGCAAGACAGTGAAGACGAAATAACTGATGATGATCTGGATGAGGATCTTGCTCTAATGGCTCTTGGAGATTCAGAAAATGAAGAAGATGCTGAGGTATTTGTTTCTAAACTCAAAGAAGATGTAAAAAGCATGTCTAGAGAAAAATTGGTTAAAGTATTCCATATTGTGCTAAATGAATTTAAATCTCTAAAGGACAGCAATCATCAACTGCATGATAAAATTGATTGTTTAGAAGCAGAATGCAAAGAGGAAATAGTTAAAAATGATTTTCTGGAAAGGAAGATTAGCATGCTTGAGGAAAAGGTCCTCACACTTGAATCAACTGCTCAGGAATTAGAAAATGTTAAAACAGTTGAAAAAGGTAAAGGTATTGCTAATTCTCATCAGATCATTGCTGAAGTGAAACTGAAAGTCACAGTTGATGAACTGTGTAAAAAAGATGAGAAGATAAGATCTTTAGAAGAAGACTTGGTTAAAACAAAAATGGAACTAAGAAAAACTGTAGAATGGAACAAGTCTTCTGAAGCACTAGAATGGTTACAGGAAAATCATAGTAGTAACAGGAAAGGTATTGGATTCATGAAAGCACAGAGTTCATCCAAATGGGATCCAAAGAGTAAGTACTTATCACTTCCTGAAAACTGGCTATGCACTCATTGTGGGAACACTGGTCACCGGAAAGAAAATTGTCAATCTTTAAAAAGGGCTGTCCAGAGGAACAGGTCCTATAAACTTGTTCAAAATTCTGTGAAACAGAAGAATAGATCCTATAAACCTGTTCAACATTCTGTAAAAAGGGAAACTGTTCACATAAAGAAACCATTACCATTCTGGGCTAGGAGAGATCTGATTCATCATTTTTCTAAAGGAAAGGAACCCAAACTAGTTTGGGTTCTTAAAATTAACCCCTAATTTTATTTTGCAGGCTAGAGTGAAGGAGATAAACCACAAATGGTACATGGACAGTGGTTGCTCAAGACACATGACAGGACATAAGGAACTGTTCCTTTTACTCTCAACCTTCCAAGGAGGAAGTGTTTCCTTCGGTAATGGTAAGAAAGGGGAAATCATTGGAATTGGAAAGGTAGGTAGGTCTGATTCACATAGTATAGACGATGTGTTTTTAGTAGATGGACTGAAGCATTGCTTATGACTATATCTCAATGGTGTGACAAAGGTAATAATGTTAATTTCTCATCTACTGGACGCACTGTGACTAACCAAACTTCTGGAGAGATTATTTTGCAGGGAAATAGGCATGGAAACATTTACAAAGTAGACTTGCTGGCACTATCTGATGGAAGCCTGAGTTGCTTAAGTGTGGTGCAAAATGATCCCCTCCTATGGCACAAAAGACTAGGACATGCTAGTCTTTCATAATTGAATAAACTTGTGTCTAAGGACTTGATGATAGGTCTTCCTAACATCAAGTTTAATGATGAAAAAGTATGTGAAGCATGTGCCAGGGGGAAGCAGGTAAAATCCTCCTTCAAACCAAAGAAACAGGTAAGTACCACTAAACCTTTGGAATTGGTCCATATGGATTTATATGGTCCAATGAGAACAATGAGTCGTGGAGGTAAGAAGTATGTTATGGTATTGGTGGATGATTACTCCAGATTTACATGGACTATATTTCTTGCATCTAAAGAAGAAGCATTTAATGCATTTTCAATTTTTGGTAAGAAAGCTCAAAGAACTCTAGATAATCATATTGTTGCCATTAGGTCAGATCATGGAACTGAATTTGAAAATCATATGTTTTTCAATTTCTGTAATGAAAATGGCATTAATCATAATTTTTCTTCACCTAGAACTCCACAACAAAATGGTGTAGTGGAAAGGAAAAATAGACTCTAGAAGAAATGGCAAGGACTATGTTAATATCTGGAAATCTTACACAGAACTTTTGGGCTGAGGCTATTAATACTGCATGCTACATAATAAATAGATGTATGACAAGGCCTTTAATAGAAAAGACTCCATATGAATTGCTTAAAGGAAGAAAACCAAATATTTCTCATCTTAGGGCTTTTGGTTGCAAATGTTTTATACACAACAATGGAAAAGATGCCTTAGGAAAATTTGACCCTAGAAGTGATGAGGGAATATTTGTTGGTTATTCTTTAAATAGTAAATCTTATAGGGTGTTTAACAAGAAAACACTGAAAATTGAAGAAAGCATGCATGTTAAATTTGATGAAACTGACAGTCTCACTCAAGAACAGGTACAGGAGGATGAAGAAATTGGAATGCTGAAAGAGTTTGAACTTAATCCACAAATGTAGATTCTGGATATGAGAAGTGAACTGCAAGGAACTGTTCCTCAGGACAGAACTGAAAAGAGTGGCACAGAAACAGGGGGAACACATGTTGGTTCCACCTCACAAACTCGTAGTGCTACTCTATCAGGAACTATTCCACAGCAGAGGACTTCTGACAATGGATTGACACCCAAGCCTTACAAGTATCAAGGGTCACATCCTGTGGATAAAATAATCTCAGATAAGACTGCTGGAGTTCAAACTAGATCAGCAGTCAAGAATCACAATCTGTGTGCCTTTAGTACTTTCTTATCTCTTGTTGAACCTAAAAATGTGAAAGAAGCACTGAAGGATGCAGATTGGATTAATGCTATGCAGGAGGAATTAAATCAATTCCAAAGGAGTCAAGTTTGGCATCTGGAACCCAAGCCAAGGAACAGGTCCATAAAACAAAATGGGTTTTCAGAAACAAACTTGATGAGGATGGCATGGTAACAAGAAATAAGGCCAAGCTAGTCGTTCAGGGATATAGTCAAGAGGAGGGCATCGACTATGATGAGACTTTTGCTCCAGTTGCAAGATTGGAAGCAATAAGACTTCTTATAGCCTTTGCTACATACATGGAATTTACTCTACATCAAATGGATGTTAAGAGTGCATTTCTAAATGGTTACTTGAAAGAAGAGGTGTATGTCAAGCAACCTCCAGGTTTTGCAAGTGAACAGTTCCCTGAACATGTGTACAAGTTGGACAAAGTCTTGTACGGGCTCAAGCAGGCACCAAGAGCATGGTATGAAAGGCTATCAAAATTTCTACTCCAGCATGGATACAAGAGAGGTAAAATTGATAGTACATTATTTTTGAAAGAAAAAGGTAAGCATCTCTTAATTGTTCAAATTTATGTAGATGATATAATCTTTGGTGCTACTTGTGAAAATTTAAGTAAGGAATTTGCAAACTTGATGGGGAGTGAGTTTGAGATGAGCATGATGGGTGAACTCAATTTCTTTTTGGGTTTACAAATTAAGCAATTCTCAAATGGAACTATGATCCATCAACAAAAGTATGTTAAGGGATTACTTAAAAGATTTGATATGGATAATGCTAAGGAAATTGACACACCTATTGCCACTGCTACAAAATTGGATCTTGATGAACATGGAATATCAGTTGATCAAAAAATGTATAGGGGTATGATAGGTTCTCTACTTTATCTAACTGCTAGTAGACCTGATATTGTGTTCAGTGTTGGTTTGTGTGCTAGGTTTCAATCAGATCCTAAAGAATCTCATTTGAAAGCTGTTAAAAGAATATTGAGGTATCTGAAAGGAACAGGTCCCTTGGGACTTTGGTATCCAAAAGGTGGTAGTTTTAATCTTGTTGGATATACTGATGCTGACTATGCAGGTTTCCTTGTTGATAGAAAAAGTACCTCAGGTATGGCACATTTTCTTGGTGAGTGTTTGGTTTCTTGGGGAACCAAGAAACAAAATTTAGTGGCACTTTCCACTGCTGAGGCTGAATATGTGGCAGTTGCTTCATGTTGTTCACAGTTGTTATGGATCAAACAACAATTACAGGATTTTGGTGTTGATGTAGGAACTGTTCCTATCTATTGTGATAACACTAGTGCTATTAATATGACAAAGAATCCAGTGCATCACAAAAGGACTAAACACATTGACATAAGACATCGTTTCCTATGAGACAATTATGAAAAAGGTTTGATAACCATAGCATTTTGCCCCACTGAAAAGCATGACATTTTTACAAAAGCTCTAGGTAGAGATGATTTTGAAAGAAATAGGTTGGAATTAGGGAAGATTAAATTCACATAAAATCATCAATGCTTTACTTCATAATTGGCTAGAAAATTGCTCTTAAAATGAATTTTATTCAAGTCATTATGAATGATTCAGTCTAGCTTAATACTTAAATGTATACTCTTATGCCATATTTCTTATTTAGAGTTGCTAAAATTGAATGATGTTACCCTTATGCTCTTAGAATTTCAGATGATCAAAATGTTGCAAATTGGAAGGACACTGAATTTTTGTGTTAAACTCAGGTATGTACTCGTTATTATTCAGTTAATTCAGAAGTGCAAAGGCTATAGGTAACTTGTTATTAGGATAAATCCCACTAAGTTTCCTAACCATATCCAAATTGCAAAAGATTCCCATCGGAGGAACAGTTCCCACTCTGAAAAGGTAACCTGGCAGCCCAACGGCTCTATTTCTCCGGGAGACTCCCAAGAGTCCATAACCGTTGCATGTTGTGCTGAGGTAAGTGTGATCGATTCCTACTCTAATTCTACTACCTAATTCACCCTATAAATACACTCCTTCTCCCACATTATTCTTTTACCTTGTTCATCAATTAAATTCTCAAAATTTTTGAAAGAATAGTCAATTATCTTTTAATTCGAATTGCAAGAATGTCTCTTTCTTCTTATAATTCTTCAACTGCACCCACTACTGAACAACCACAAAATCTCAATCCTTCCTCACCCATGGATACCACTGACCTAAACCCTGAAATTCCCGAAACAATCCCAGAAATACCTGAACCTGAAATTCAAGGAGAAGGACCAGTTCCTACGGCTGAATCAATTGCTGAGCAGGTTGAGGATTTGTCACGAGCTATGGTCTTGTATCAGTATCAGGTAAATTTTACCTATCCTTTGAATGTTGTGATAGATGAGGAAGAAAAGGGAGAGGGGTCTGAGGCTGTTCTTGAGGGGGAAACAGTTAAGAGGTTGGAAGCACCCATGCATGGGTCATCGGGGTCTCCAAAGGCTGCTTTTAGAGCACCCATGGAGGATGTTATAGATGTTGATGAAGCTATAAGTGATATTGATAGGCCCTTGGTGGATTTGATCAACATTAGGAGTCTAAAAATAAAATTAGCTAGAAAGGGACCCATTGATGACCAAGTGACTGCTGAAATTGCTGCTAAGTTGAAGAAAATAAGTGATAGTTATAAGCCCGGAATTAAGAAGAAAGTTGAAAGTTCCTCCAAGGCAAAAGGACCTGTTCCTTATGCCTCAACCCCTGGTTCTGGGGTTAGGAGGACAAGAAGTGCTGCTAAAGCTGCTGATGAACAATTAGTTGCTGCTTTAGAAAGAAGCAGAAAAGGGAAAGGAAAACAGGTTGTTGAAGAGGAAGAAGTGGAGGATATTGAATTTGATGATTTTGGTGAAGATGATGAGATGGCAGATGCTGAGGAGGTTGCTCCTAAATCTAAGAAAATAAAAGTTGTTCAAAGAAGGCTAACAAGAAGTTATGTTAAGGCTGCAGAAAAGTCTGCTAAGAGGACCAGGTCCTCCAAAAGAGTTGTTGTGTCTGAAAGTTCTGCTAGTGCAGTGATGAGTCTTTTGCTGGAGATGAAAGTGACAGTGAAGCTGAGGGAGCTGAGACTGTACATTGTGTTCATGATGACATGCTTACCAGGAAGGTGTTGAAGGGTAGAGTATTGTCTGATGTGCAATAAGAAGGGATACTATGGTTGCTGCAAAAATTGCATGCTCAGGGCTGGAGGGACATAGTCCTTCAGATCTCTGGCAGGTGTGCAAAGGGGATGGTGCAAGAGTTCTACAAGAACTGCTCCATCAAAGAAGACAGGATTACTACCTCTGTTAATGAAAATGTGATTATGTTTGATACAAGGGAACTGGGTGAGCTGTTGGGGATTCCTTTTACTGGGTATGACAGCTATGTCAAGAAGGTTTGGCCTGACTTGTCAAACTTGCCAACTGATCTGGAGATCACTAGGAAGTTTGCTGAGAATGAAGGGGAAGAGAAACCCAGGGCTGTGCAGAAGAGTGAAATGCACCCACAACACCAAGTGTTATTCGAGTTTGTGAACAAGATTGTGATGCCAAGGCAGGAGAAAAGAGGAACTGCCAGTTTCATGGACCTGGTCCTTATGGAACTGTTGGACACTGAAAAGCAGATCAACTGGCCCAGTTTTATGATCCACCTGATAAAAAGGGTGATAGCTGGGAAGAGAAACCATTCCTTGCCGTTTGGGTTCATCTTAACTGATGTGTTTGCAAAATTGAAGATTCCCTTGGAAGGGGTAGTGAAGGCTACAAAGAAGGAAAAATTTGGCTGTGCCACATTGATCAGTTGTGATTTGCCAGTTCAGGCTGATCCTCCACAGGCTGGTGTTGGGAGGCAGCCATTGAACAACAAAGTGAGGGCACTTAGGCAACAGGTTGCTATTCAGGCTGCTGAGATAGCAAGGTTGGAAGAGGAGAAGAATTACTGGAAGGCAGAGGCCACAAAGGCAAAGGAGACCAAATGAGGGAATGCTTAAGCAGATGTTTGAGTTGCTTAACAAGTCTCAGGGACCTGGTCCTTCCACATCCTGACCACCTTAGCCTTTAGCCATCTTTTGTCTAGTGGGATTTAGCCTAGTCTAGTGCCTTAGCCTTTTTCTTCTTTAGTCCTTGAATAATTCTGTAGTGCTTGCTTGTATCCCCTGGTTTCATCTTTTGATTAAATGAATTGTCTTTGGTGGCTAATATCATTGGTTTGCAGTTGCTTTAATCTGATTTATGTTTGCATTTTGAGTTGCCTCAATGGCCATGTGCTGATTAATTCTAACCTTGAGTTATATTTTCTATGCAACCTTTTCAATGATGCCAAAAGGGGGAAGAGTAAGTCTGATTTTGCGTGAATTTATACCTAATTGAAATCTGTTCCTTAATGATGAATAAGTCTCTACTGATTGTTTTTTTGAGCTTAAGTTTACTTCAGGACATTAAGGATATGAAGCTATGCTTATGAATTTGTCATCATCAAAAAGGGGGAAAATGTTAGCTTGGATAAGCTTGGAGTTTTGACTGATGACTGAGGAACGGATTCAAAGGACCTGTTCTTTTGAATCACTGCAGCTAAATAGATAATTCATGCAAAATCGTTTAAGTTGAGATATTATTAATTATCCAAAAACTAATGGTTATCTTGATAATTATGCAGGTCTAAACGGATACGAAAAGGTTGCATAAATAAAGGATAAAGGATAGAAGATTCGGATTCTAAAGAAAAGAATCCAATTAGGACTCAAACTCAAGGGAGCTTTGGAGTTCTAATTCATCAAGACTTCTTGGCTGCTGGAGCTATAAAACGTGGAGCATATCAGCCATAGAAGTGTGCACAAATACAGAGAGCATCGAGCAAAAGCTTAAAAGAGTCATTAGCTTATTTGTGTAATCAGTTAGCTACAATAGAACTAAGTTAGAACCTGTTCCTTAGATTGAATCTTGTAAAAGTTCAAGTCTTAGTTCAACTGTAGTAAGCAATAATCGAGTTGTAAACTTTCTGGTTCAAGTCGTGGACTTGACACAACTTCACTGATCATGAGAAAGATCACTAAAGGATTAGAGTTAGTCCTAGGTTAGTAAGAGTGAGTCTTGTAACCAAGTGGGTCTTTTTACATAGTGAAGTTGAAATCCTACTTGAGAAGTAGGTCGTGGTTTTTTGATCCCGAGACAAGGGGTTTTTCCACGCTAATATCTGGTGTTCAATTACTTACAATTTTAATTCCGCATATCGTATAGTAAAGGAACACATTTCAAGGAACTGGTCCTTAAAACAGTAAAGTGGTGTATCGTGGGAAATAACAACTCATATTATGAGGATTTGTCATTTGAGTTAAAGCAATTTTTTCTGTGCTTGGGCATTTTTCAAGAAGATCAAGAGATAGACACGGAAAAGTTAATGTATATGTGGCTGGCAGAGGGATTCATACCACGAAGAGATGAACCTGTGGAGGATATTGCTGAAAATTTCCTACATGAGCTAATAAGAAGAAGCTTGATTCAAGTGTCAGAGATATATTTCGGTAAGTTTTTTAAATGTAGGATACACGACTTACTTCGGGATCTTGCTATACAAGAGGCCATGAAAGTTCACTTGTTTGACATTTATGATCCAACAGTAAACTCGGTCATGCCTTTTCGTCATCGACATGCCATTCATAGACTAACTCAAAGGTATCTATCACTCGATCTTTCAAATTTGAAGGTAAGATCAATATTGTTCTTCGATCAAGAATTTAAGTGCTGGGACGATATTAAAAACTTTATGTCGTTCTGCAAGATGTTCCAGCATCTATATGTGCTGGACTTAGAGGACACTAATTTTGCTAAGCCCGAATTACCTGATGCTATAGGCAATTTGGTACACCTCAAGTTCTTAGGCTTGTCCAACACCAATGCTTTCAAACTCCCGTCTTCCATTGGTAAACAAGAAAGCCTGCAAACACTGGAAGCCTTGGTTGCTGATAGATACCCATGCGAACTACCTCCTCAGGTAGCCGAGCTCACAAATTTGAGATATTTAAATGTTCGATATGAAATTCCCTTGCAAGTTGACAAACTCACGAATCTACAAACTCTTAAGTATGTTCGTTGTTATTGTAAATAGATTATGATAAATAGATTAGTTATGTAAATTGTATAGTGGGCCAAGCCCGTTAGGTTTACTTGGTCCCTAAGTTAGGTTTAGGGTTAGGTTTTCTCTAGGTTTCTTTTGTATAAATAGGGGACTCCCCCCATCAATGAAAGCAAGAGTTTTCACCCAAATATTATTTCTCTCGTGTGAGTGTGTTCGGTTTTACATGGTATCAGAGCCATCGTGAAACTCTTCAAGTAGAAAAGTAATGGAGGCTCCAAAAGGTGATGTTGCAGCCGTACGGAAGACAATCTCTCCGTACGATATCACTTCGAATGATAATCCTGGTTTGATTATCACACAGGTACAGTTGACCAGTGAAAACTATGAGGAATGGGCGCGGTCGGTTAGAACGGCGCTGCGTGCAAGGAAGAAGTTTGGTTTTGTTGACGGATCGATCAAGATGCCCGATGAAAAGTCGATTGATTATGAGGATTGGTGGACTATCAATTCTCTTCTAGTGTCATGGATTAGGAATTCGATCGAGCCTACTCTTCGGACCACCATATCGCACATGGAAGTAGCGAAAGATCTGTAGGAGAGTATTCGAAAACGTTTCTCCGTGGGAAACGGACCTCGGATTCAGGAATTAAAAGCGGCTTTGGCCTGTTGTAAGCAAAAGGGATTAACTGTTGCTGCTTACTATGGAAAACTGGCTATGTTGTGGGAAGAACTAGGAAATTGTGATAAGTTTCCAACTTGCTCGTGTGGAAACTGCACTTGCAATCTAACGGTTGCACTGAAGAAGAAAAGGGAAGAAGATAGGGTTCACTTATTCCTTATGGGCCTGGATGAAAGTCTTTATGGAACTGTCCGTTCCAATCTCTTGGCTCAGGAGCCGTTGCCATCGATGAATCAAGTCTACCAAAAGGTAATCCAAGATGAACGGGTCAAAGGGATGGCACGAACTCAGGAAGAACGAGGGGAGGTGACGGCGTTTGCTGCACAACGATCAAAACCGCCGAAGACAGGCTATAAGGAGTGTCACTTGTGTGATCGAGGAGGACATCCTCCGGAACGCTGCTATGAAGTCATTGGCTATCCGGAGGGGTGGGTGCATTATCCGAAGCAAGGCACTTCGAATGGAGGACGTGGTAGAGGAAGAGCTGAAGGTAACAAAGGTGGAAGAGGTCGTGGACATCAACCGTTTGGTTCGAATGCTGGTCGGGGACGTGGCAATAATCGAGCAAATGCTGCTCAAGCTGAGCTCGAGAATGGAGAAAACGGACACATGAGTGTGCCCGGACAGACTAACCTGTCGGAATAACAGGTGATCAGTTGCAGATGCTGTTCGATTTGCTGAAAAAGGAGAAGGCAAGCACAAGTGAACCATCGATCGGTAAGAAAACTCATCCTTCGTGGATTATTGACACGGGGGCGTCAAATCACATGACCGGTCAGATAAGTATTTTGGAGAATTTATGAACAATACCAAAGTGTCCGGTAGGTTTACCGAACGGAAGCAGTACGATGGCGACTCAGGAAGGATCCATCAGATTTAACGAAGACATGGTTCTTCACGGAGTGTTATATGTGCCCGAAATGACTTGCAACTTGATTTCTGTGTCTCAATTAATTAATCAAGTTGGTTGCAATGTAAATTTCACTAATGATTTGTGTGTTATGCAGGACCGGGCTACGGGGAAGTTGATTGGAGCGGGTGAACAAAAGAACGGACTCTACTACTTTCGGACGATACCCGTGGTGAAAGCTGTGAAGGTTGATGTGGTAGACTTATGGCATCAAAGGTTGGGACATCCTTCGATGCAAGTGACAAAATCTCTTTCAGTCTTAGAAGATAGTGGGAAAGGTAGCTTAGAAGAAAAAGCATGTGATGTATGCCTTAGGGCAAAACAAACTAAAAATGTATTTCCTTCGAGTAATAATAAAGCTGCTGAACCTTTTGATTTAGTTCACTGTGACTTGTGGGGTCCTTATAGAACTGAGTCTTCGTGTGGTGCATCATATTTTTTGACTGTTGTTGATGATTGTTCACGAGGAGTATGGGTGTTCCTGTTAGTTGATAAGAAAGAGGTCGGACAAAAATTGAAGGGTTTCTTTGCAATGGTGGAGAGACAATTCAATAAACGGGTTAAGTGCGTTCGGAGTGATAATGGAACCGAATTTGTAAGTCTGAAAGGGTATTTTCTCGAACAAGGGATCTTGTTCCAAACTTCGTGTGTGGGGACACCCCAGCAAAACGGTAGAGTTGAACGGAAACATAGACATATCTTAAACGTGGCACGGGCGCTACGTTTTCAAGCTAATTTACCGATTGACTTCTGGGGAGAATGTGTGATGACGGCATGTTATTTGATTAACCGGACACCCACTAAGTTGTTGAATAGGAAGACACCTTACGATATCTTGATGGGTGTGACACCGAATTATGATCATTTGAGGGTGTTCGGTTGCTTATGTTATGCTCGCAATCAAGGACGAACAAGTGACAAGTTTGAAAGTAGGAGTCGTCGATGTGTGTTTTTGGGTTATCCAAATGGGAAGAAAGCGTGGAAAATGTATGATTTGGAGACAAAGGAGTTTGTGTTCTCGAGGGATGTGGTGTTTTACGAAAAGGAATTTCCATTCGCCTCCAAGGAGACTGATGCCGAAAAACGGACACAAGATACGGCTTCTGTCATCGTTGCATTGGAGGAGGAAGAGGAGAGTGTGCAAGGAAGGGGGGGTGTTGAACCCGAAGTCGTGACTCCGGTGATTGAACCCGAAGTGGTGACTCCGGAAGCTGAACCTGAGGTTGTTCCCGAAGTTGAACCCGAAGAGTTGGGTCGGGGAAAATGAACTAAGAAAGAGAATATCTTGCTGAGAGACTTTGTTACTAATACGGTCCAAAAGATGAGTCACCGGGTATCGTCCTGTGTTCGAAAGTCTGCTTGTTCATCTGTTTCTCAACAACCCTCTGGTAAACCCTATCCTCTAGCACACTATGTCAATTGTGATAATTTCTCTTCGAAACATGTGAGTTTTCTTGCAGCTATAATGCAAGGACATGAGCCTACCTCCTATTCGGAGGCGGTAAAAAGTGACAAATGGAGAACAGCCATGGGGGAAGAATTGAAGGCATTGGAAGCGAACAGAACCTGGGAGATAGTTCGCTTGCCTACCGGGAAGAAGGCCCTCGGATGTCGATGAGTATACAAGATAAAGTACAACTCGGATGGAACTATTGAAAGGTACAAAGCAAGATTGGTGATTTTTGGAAATCACCAAATCGAAGGGGTTGATTATACGGAGACATTTGCACCGGTTGCAAAGATGGTGACTGTCCGAGTTTTTCTGGCCGTAGCAGCTGCCAAAAATTGGGAATTGCATCAGATGGATGTGCACAATGCATTTTTGCATGGTGATCTTCACGAGGAAGTATATATGAAATTGCCTCCGGGACATCGCATGACGGGGAGAGGAGCTGTGTGTCGCCTTCGAAAATCATTGTATGGATTAAAACAAGCTCCCCGATGTTGGTTTGCGAAGTTGTCTGCTGCACTTAAGCAATATGGGTTTCGACAATCATATTCGGATTACTCATTATTTACGATGAAGAAGGGAAATGTGCATTTAAATGTGATTGTTTATGTGGATGATCTGATTATATCTGGTAATGATTCGAAGGCAATTCGAATTTTTAAGTTATATCTCTCGAAATGTTTCCATATGAAGGATTTAGGTGCCTTGAAATACTTCTTGGGAGTTGAAGTGGCAAGGGCTCCGAAAGGAATCTTCCTGTGTCAGAGGAAGTATGCATTGGATATCATATCGGAAATAGGCTTGTTGGGGGCAAAACCGGTTGGTACACCGATAGAACAAAACCATCGCTTGGCACTTGCGACTGGTCGTTTTATCAAAGATCCTGAACGCTATCGGCGACTGGTTGGAAGATTGATTTACTTGTGTTTTACACGACCGGATTTGTCCTATAGTGTGCATGTGTTGTCGCAATTCATGCAGAGTCCCCGTATTGAGCATATGGAAGCGGCACTCAGGGTTGTTCGATATTTGAAAGGCTGTCCGGGACAAGGCATTGTATTTCATTCTCAGTGTGATCTGAGATTGCACGGGTGGTGTGACTCTGATTGGGCAGGCTGTCCGTTGACACGTCGATCGTTAACAGGTTGGTATGTGTCGTTAGGGGACTCACCGATATCTTGGAGAACGAAGAAGCAACAGATCGTGTCGAGGTCCTCCGCTGAGGCAGAATATAGATCGATGGCGATGACTGTGTGTGAATTGAAGTGGTTGAAAGGGATTTTATGGAACCTTGGAATTGATCACGACTCTCCGATAAATTTGAAGTGTGACAGTCAAGCTGCGTTACATATTGCTCGGAATCCAGTCTTTCACGAACGCACTAAACATATCGAAGTCGACTGTCATTTTGTTCGGAATGAAATCATCGGAGGAGTCATTCGTCCCAGCTATGTGCCTACGACCACGCAACTTGCTGATATTTTTACGAAGGCGCTGGGACGCGCCCAATTCGAATTCTTCCTTAACAAGTTGGGCATAAGGAACCCTCACGCTCCAACTTGGGGGGGTATTGTAAATAGATTATGGTAAATAGATTAGTTATGTAAATTGTATAGTGGGCCAAGCCCGTTAGGTTTACTTGGTCCCTAAGTTAGGTTTAGGGTTAGGTTTTCTCTAGGTTTCTTTTGTATAAATAGGGGACTCCCCCCATCAATTAAAGCAAGAGTTTTCACCCAAATATTATTTCTCTCGTGTGAGTGTGTTCGGTTTTACAGTTGTAATCAGTGGAAAGATACAGATGCTGCCGGTTTAGTCAACCTTCGCTCCGGCAACCTTCGCGAATTGGGCATGGAGAGGATTTACGAACATTACTGCCTTCAATCGATTGGCAGCCTAAAAAGCCTCACCACCTTGTTTCTGAGTTGCTCATATAATGCATTTTTCCCTCCCCTTGAGTCTCTTTCTTCTTGTGAGAACCTTCACAGATTGTGGTTGACAGGGGGAACAAGAAAAGTAGCTGAGCTAAACAGGCTGCCAAAATCCATAGCGATGTTATCCCTGCAACTTTTAGAACTCGCTGATGATCCAATGCCTATTCTAGGAATGTTTCCAAACTTAAAGCATCTCGAGTTATCATGGGACTCTTACAAGGGAAAGAAAATCAGTTGCAAGGGCAACAGTTTTGGTCAGTTGGAGAACCTTCGACTTATTCATCTTAAAAATCTAGAAAGCTGGCATGTAGCCGCAAGTGCTATGCCTCTAATAAAAGGATTGACTATACGTGGGTGTGAGAAGCTAAAGAAAGTTCCAGAACGAATGAAACATGTTCCGGTATGTGATAAGGAATATGCGATTCCAATGCAACAAGGAGGGTACTACCGGTACCCTATTTAAGGACTTGCTCCAGTATCTATGAAGCATTTGACGAACAATATATTCTCATCTCTCCAAGTTCCAACCACTTTCGTCATCTCAGAGGTGACTATTATGCCATCCTTTTACATTTTTATTTTACTCCGTTTACTATTTACTTAATATTTTGTCTGTCCTGAATTATTACTAACATATCCTCCTAGTCTTTCTATTATTTCGGCACAAGCTTCAGTATAAGCGTATCTATGTATATGAGTTTTACAGTGTAAATTGAGTTGCGAGCAATGACTTTTAGATATATGTTCTGAGGAAAAAAAAAAGAATTTCTAACTTTTAGTTAGAGTTTGTGAAATTTTGTTGAATTTAAATACTTTATGGTTTCCAAATTGTACTTGTGTCGCAGTTCTGTATTTGGTTATTACTTGTTGATTTGTCTAACTCATTTCTCTTACTTGCTGCTGTGCAGATACAGGAGTAAGTTTGAGCTTTAGAGTTGAGTATGGATTTTCAGTTTTACAAGTGTAGGTAATCCCAATGATGGCCTTTCATGTATGTCTTCTTTGCAAGATTTGCATTCTAAAGTTTGCTCCATTACTTCATTACAGATACTGTGTTTCCCTTGTATATACTAAAGTTTGTTCCATTACTTCAATATACATTTCGTGTTTCTGTTGAAACCAATAAAATATCACCAAAAAGAAAAAAACAAATAACTCGAGCAACACCTTCCAAGTTCCAATTATACCTAAGGTATGGTACTTGTTGTTTGATCAAGGAAGACCTCTAGGATCTGGTAGTATAGCATTCTGACTCTCTCTCTCTCTCTCTGAGGGGTGTGAGAAGTAAATTGTACAGTATATTGAGCAAAACCAATTTTTTGTATATATATTAAATTGTCGAATTCCCTTGATATAATGGAAGTTTTTAATATATAGGCAAAGTTGGTCCAAAAGTTACTTTTGGTCACAAGTTTGTTTCCCACGTTTCTGCTTGTTAGAATTTTGATCTCTGACACGGTGTCGAACCCTGAGTTGGTTTGTAGGAGGGTGGGGGAAAAGGTTGACAATTCAGCAGATGTTTCTTGAATTTGTCATGACTGATATACATCCACAAAAATTTATGCATACAGTGAAGGGCATACATGGAGCTGTTATTGTTACTTGTACTTTCCAAATTATAATGGGCTTGCTCAGCTTGTAGAATCAACTTTCAGTCATTAACTTTATTTTCTGCACAACTTCTGCATTATCTTACTTTTCTTCATAATTTAAGTTACTTAGCCCTCCATATTTGGCACCACTTGTTACTTTGACTGTGAGGGTTCTACTATCTTGGCTTCGCATTGGTGAGAACTCTAATCCTAGACTTTTACATCTCCAGTAACTTTATGGAAGCGTTTTGATTTTGGAAAGATTGGACATCAGACTGCTGAAACATCTTTACACTTGCCAGTGTATTAAGTTGGATACCGCTATTTAAATTTTCATGGTTATCATCTCACAGGCAAGTAAAAACCGTTCACTTTTAATGTGTTTATGTTTGCATTTATATTTTCTCTTCAATGAAGTTGTGGTAGAGTATGCTATATTCTCTTTAGTTGTGCTTAGCTACACTGCTATTTGATCAAATGATCTGAAATGGTATCCCATTGAGTTGACATTCAGAAGATCCAGGAGACAGATTATCATTTTTGTGATTTGTGTGTCTTGATCGTGAGCATAAGGGTTAAAGCAATAACTTTTTCTAACATATAGATATTTCATATGCTGTGCTTCTATATCATCGTTCATCAAATATGCATTGATTATTACCAATTAGAGCTCTTTCTTAGTGTTACAGGGACATACGTCCTATACAACAAAAAAGTTCATCAAGTTTACAGTCTCAGTAAAAAAAAAAATGTTTAGTCTCAGTAAACTTTCCCTTTCTTTTTTCTTTTATCTAACAAAAGTTTACCCTCTTTAGACTAATAATCTTGCAGTATCTGCCGACTGCCGATATATATCAAACTAAAGAGGCCAGTATGAGACCGGTTTACAATGCTCATGTTGGGAAAATCGGGTAATTTTCCCACTACAACAAAAGAACTTAGTGAAATGAACTGACTCAGAACAAATGACCCAGACAGAACACTAAGTAAATACCCGACAAATAATATTGAATACTAATAAATAAAGACACCAGAAAACTTTGATAACGGAGTTCAGCCTTTTAAAGCTTACTCTCCGGGCACCACTTGAAGCAGCCTGCTTTATTAATTGTGGGAGAAGAGAACAATTTTTGGGATGATACAAATGGGAGGGGAAGGAGTTAATTTATAACATCCAAACTCCTTCCCCAAAACATATCCCACCGATGTGGGAGAAAAAACCAAGCCAAAAACCAACAAATCTCCACCTTGGCTTGATTTCAAATTCCACCAAATTACAAATCTTCTCAAACAAACAAATAATTAAAACAGTCTTCGTAGTGCTTCCAAACTTTGCGGCGTGTGGCGCCAACTTCAAATGTGCAGGATATTAACCAAGTCTAAACAGTGTTCAAACTTGGCCCTTGTAACCACCTTGGTCAGCATATCTGCAGGATTCTCCGTAGTGTGAATCTTCTGGAGAAGTATCTCCTCCTCTTCGAGAATTTCCCGCACAAAATGATAGCGAACATCAATGTGCTTCGTCCGTGCATGAAAGACTTGGTTCTTTGCTAAATGAATAGCACTCTGACTGTCAGAAAACACCTCAAGTTGTTTCTGACCAACTCCCAAGTCTTTAAGCAACCCTTGAAGCCAAATTGCTTCCTTCACAGCCTCTGTAATTGCCATATACTCTGCCTCTGTTGTAGACAAAGCCACCGTTGACTGCAAGGTAGACTTCCAACTAACTGGCGCCTTTGCTAAAGTGAACAAATAGCCAGTTGTAGATCGTCGCTTATCCAAATCACCTGCATAATCAGAATCACAATATCCAACTATGCATTGACCATGTGATTCATCCCGCTCAAATGTCAATCCAATATCTACGGTATTTTGTAGATACCGCAGAATCCATTTCACAGCTTGCCAATGACCCTTGCCTGGATCATGCATGTACCTCCTAACAACACTAACAGCCTGTGAAATATCTGGTCTCGTACACACCATTGCATACATCAAGCTTCCAACTGCATTTGCATACGGGACTTTTGCCATGTATTCTCGCTCTTCATCAGTAGTCGGAGATAATCTGCTACTCAGTTTCAAATGAGGAGCAAGTGGGGTACTTACAGGTTTTGTATCATTGTGCATACCAAAACGTTGTAATACCTTCTTCAAATATTGCTTCTGTGTTAGCCAAAGCTTGCCCCTCTCTCTGTCCCTATTTATCTCCATGCCGAGAATCTTCTTGGCTTCCCCCAAATCCTTCATCTCGAACTCTTTACTCAGCTGAGCCTTCAACCTGTGAATCTCAACTTGGCTATTTGCTGCAATCAGCATATCATCAACATATAAGAGTAAGTAGATGAAAGAACCATCTGGAAGTTTGCGCAAATACACACAATGATCGTATTTGCTTCTCCTGTACTTCTGACCAATCATGAACCTGTCAAATCGTTTGTACCACTGTCTCGGAGATTGTTTCAGTCCGTACAACGATTTGCTAAGTTTACAAACCCAATCTTCTTTGCCAGCAACCTTATATCCTTCTGGCTGAGTCATATAGATTTCCTCCTTCAAATCGCCGTGTAAGAACGCGGTCTTCACATCAAGTTGAGCTAGCTCCAAATTCAACTGTGCTACCAAGGCCAACAAAATTCTAATAGAGGAATGTTTTACAACTGGAGAAAATACCTCATCATAATCAATTCCTTTCCTCTGAGCATAGCCTTTAGCCACCAATCTTGCCTTGTAGCGAATGTCTTCTTTGTCGGGAAATCCTTCTTTCTTTGCAAATACCCATTTGCACCCAATTGCCTTATTACCTTTCGGTAGTTGTGTCAGCTTCCACGTCTTGTTCTTCTTGAGAGACTGTATTTCCTCTTCCATTGCACCTACCCAACTGCCGCTTTCTATGCTCCGTATGGCCTCTGGGTAGGTGGATGGAACATCTTCGTCAGAAACTGGAAGTGCATAAGCTACCATGTCAGTGAAACGAGCAGGCTTCTGAATTTCTCGTCTCTGTCTTCTAACTGCAATTGGTTCTGATTGCTGTAGAGGTTCTTGGGTCGGAACCTCTTCCTCATCTGACTCTCCTTCTGCCATAGGAGAGTCACTGGTGGTGCTTCGTGCTGGGGTCACCACTGTCTGCTCAAACTCCACCTGCTTCGGAGTACACTCCACCTGCTGCGGAGTACTTTCATCTCCTTCTGGATTTACCTTCTTCAACATGGCAGATTCATCAAAGGTAACATCCCTGCTGATTATCGTCTTCTTTGCCTCAAGACACCATAAACGGTATCCCTTCACTCCAGCATTGAAGCCCATGAACAGAGCCTTCTTTGCTCGTGGATCCAACTTTGATTCAATCACATGATAATATGCAGTAGAACCAAAAACATGCAAAGTATCATAATCAGTTGCAGGTTTTCCAGACCATACCTCTAATGGAGTTTTGCCACCTATAGCAGATGATGGCAAACGATTAACGAGATGCTGAGCGTACGTCACAGCCTCAGCCCAAAACTTTCTGCCTAACCCAGCATTAGACAACATACAACGAACTTTCTCCACAAGTGTCTTGTTCATACGCTCTGCCACCCCATTCTGTTGCGGTGTTTTCCTAACAGTGAAGTGTCGAACTATGCCACAGTCTTGACATATCTTTAGGAATGGATCACTCTTGTATTCTCCTCCATTGTCTGTTCGGAGAACCTTGATCTTCCTCCCGGTCTGGTTTTCAACTTGAGCTTTCCACTTAAGGAAAATTCCAAGCACTTCATCTTTGTTCTTCATGGTAAACACCCACACTCTCCTGGAAAAATCATCAACAAAGGTGACAAAATAATGCCTACCTCCGATAGACGGAGTCTTGGCAGGTCCCCACACATCTGAGTGCACATAATCCAGAATACCCTTGGTATTATGAATTCCAGTGCCAAACTTCACTCTTCGTTGCTTTCCCAGAACACAATGCTCACAAAATTCAAGTTTGCAAGTCTTCGTACCTTTCAACAATCCTTGCTTGGCAAGAGTTTGCAAGGACTTTTCCCCAGCATGTCTCAACCGCATATGCCACAGCTTCGTTACCTCAGCATCCTTCTTGGTGCTAGAAGTTGCTGTTGCTACTGTCCCCAACACTGTACTACCTTGGTAGTAGTACAAATTGTTTTTCCTCACGCCTTTCATCATCACCAGTGCTCCTGAAGTTACTTTAAGAACTCCATCTCGAATCATCACAACTAGGCCCTTGGATTCAAGAGCCCCCAATGAGATGAGATTCTTCTTCAACTTTGGCACGTACCGCACATCCCTCAAAATTCTGGTGGATCCATCATGATTCTGCAGCTTGATCGAACCTATGCCGGCTGTTTTACATGGATTATCATTACCCATGTAGACAACCCCACCATTGAGTTCCTGAAATTCAAAGAACCATTCCCGAATGGGACACATATGATAGGTACAACCTGAATCCAATATCCACTCATCTGGATGAGATGATGTTGAAGGCATGACAACTAAGGAAATATCTGATTCCGCATCATTTTTGCATTCTGCAACATTTGCATCTTGCGGACTCTTCCCTTTTCCCTTCAACTTCGGACAGTCTTTCTTCCAGTGCCCTTTCTCATGGCAGAAAGCACACTCATCTTTGGCAACGGCTCGGCCTTTTGATTTGGACCTTCCTCTTCTCCCCTTAGTCTGGCTTTGCTGACGACCTCTTGCCACCAATGCTTCTTCTGATGTTGTTAATTTGATTTTCATCTTATCCTGCTTTCTCAATTCATGACTATATAAAGCAGAACAAACAGCATCTAACGACACATTCTCCTTCCCGTGAAGTAACGTAGTCTCCAAATGTTCAAATTCATCGGGAAGAGAGGAAAACAACATCAAAGCCAGATCCTCATCCTCAAATTTCACATCTAAATTCAACAGGTCTGCTACTAATTGATTAAACATAGTGATGTGTTCATTCATAGTAGTACCTGGTTGGTAATCAAATCGGAACAACCTTTTCTTCATAAGGAGCTTGTTCTGACCACTCTTTTTCAGAAACTTGTCCTCCAACGCCTTCCATAATTTGTGCGCAGAAGTCTCATTCTTGAAAGCATACTTCTGCTCTCTGGACAGGCACGATCGAATTGTTCCACACGCCAACCGATTAATGATGCTCCAATCTCTATCTTCTACCTCTTCTGGTTTCTTTTCCTCAATAGCAATATCAAGACCCTGCTGGAAAAGAGAGTCCAAAACCTCTCCTTCCCACATGCCGAAATGGCCAGTACCATCAAATATTTCCACCGCCAACTTTGGACTAGACAACGGGAACCTCGACCATGATGACGAGGAGCTCGATGCCCCCGGCGTAACATTTGAAACAGTATCCTTCGTTTCTTGATCTTTATTTGCCATTACAACCTCAATAAATAGTATTCAATATTACAACTACAAACAACCAAAAGTTTCAAAATAACCAAAGTAATTCTTTTCTGATGTGGAAGATCAGACTAAGCTGCAACCACAGAGCATACTCAGACAGAACCTTGGCTCTGATACCACTTGTTGGGAAAATCGGGTAATTTTCCCACTACAACAAAAGAACTTAGTGAAATGAACTGACTCAGAACAAATGACCCAGACAGAACACTAAGTAAATACCCGACAAATAATATTGAATACTAATAAATAAAGACACCAGAAAACTTTGATAACGGAGTTCAGCCTTTTAAAGCTTACTCTCCGGGCACCACTTGAAGCAGCCTGCTTTATTAATTGTGGGAGAAGAGAACAATTTTTGGGATGATACAAATGGGAGGGGAAGGAGTTAATTTATAACATCCAAACTCCTTCCCCAAAACATATCCCACCGATGTGGGAGAAAAAACCAAGCCAAAAACCAACAGCTCATCTCGGTTGCAATTGTATGGTTTTAAGCAGCAATCTTGACTTGAAGTGGCGCATAAAAAGATGAAAATGATGCGAATTGCTGCATTAAGCTCTGGACTCATTACTGGATCTTCTTGCCGAGACTTTTTTAATTACTCAAAAAATTTTCCTCTTCAATTACATGTATGATGTGTCCTCTTATAGTTTCATAGCTGAAAATAATTTCCACATTTCTGTGATTATTTGGATGTGGCCTTATTGAGTTTGGACTGAAGAAATAAGTTTTGTTTACAGAATTAATGAACACTGGACTCTAGCCTGTACTGTCGTCAAGACTGACGGTACTGTTGAAAATTTCCACCATGCCTTTGGGAGAGTCTGATGCTGCAACTCGCATCATTTTATGCAGGATTGACATACCGTTTCCCACAGGGGTTCTTCCCACCTTCAACCTTTGAGATGCTTTTACAATGATGTTCGCTTCTTTTGTTTCTTTGGTGGAGGAGGTCTACTCTCTGAAACTCTTCTCCTCTGGTTGCTATGGATATGTAACAGTTAGTCTTCATAGTTAATGTTGATTTAGGCACACTGATCTTTCATTCTCACAGTGAATTCGAGTCTTGCATTCAGTTTGAATCCTTTTGTCAACTGGTGTATTTCTCGCATCAGCAAGATATGGAAGTGCTACACTCGTTCCACCTTATGTCATTAGCTGCAGTGCTGGCTGGCTTGTGACTTCTATTTACCTTGTGGATTAAAATTCTTGGCAGGGAATAGGGATTTTGCTAAATTCTACCTTTGGTGGTGTCACTGGTTGCACTGCTACAGCGCAACAATCTCTGATCTCTACAATGTTTTTCATGGATAGCTACAAAACGCTCCCGTCCATGCTTGAAATTTCATGTGTCATACCATCGATAAAATTTGGTCGATTATATTTAAACTACGCAGGCTACGCTTTTAGCTATATTTACAGGGAAAATGCTGGTCTCTTGGTAATGACAAGTTGGAACCCGGTAGGATTTGTATTGGATAAAAGCTGACAACACCTGAAAAATGACATGTGTCCACTACGTGGCACGGGCAGAAGTTCCACCGGTCAGATATCTAACGGACAGACAGTTGTCACGAACAGACCCAAAGCAATTATGAGACGCTTCACCAGTCAACACGATCTGAGTAAGCAGTTATCAACCAAATCATGTGTGATCACTCAATTAATGATCATAAAGGCAATCATTACAACCCGGCGGTTACATATCCAACGGATACGTGCCCAGCGGTTACATATCCACCAGATATGTGCTCAGCGGTTACAAAAACCCAACGGACGCCTTTCAGACCTATAAATAGCATTTGTTCTAAACCATTGCAACACAACTTTACTTCCTGTCTACAATATAAATAAGAATACTCCCTCACTCTTGCTCAAATCTGATTGTTTGCTTACATTCTTCTCTATAATCTTCTAAAGTTCAATTAGTATTGAAGAGCTCTCACCGGAGATAAGCGATACAGCACGGTTACTTCTGTTTGCCCCTATTTACGCTTTATCTTTGCTAATTCCTGTTTGAATCCAACGTTGCTTTAGTTCGTCATTCAAACTCTTAATCTAAACTATTGATCGTGACTCCGCAAATATAAATTTAATTATTAATTGGCCTAAAATCGGATCTAGGTTAAATAATTTGGCGACCACAGTGGGAGCCGGTCAATAGCCTTCGTAGGTTAATAGTTTATCTTTTCTAATATTATACCTCTTTTCGTCGATCTTTTTGCTCTACAACTAACATGGCAGAAAGCAGTTCACAACGAACTATCGTAGGTGGAAGTCAGGTAAGTACTCCTCCGCCCAGTCCTAATTATTCTCCCGACTATTCGTCCGATGGGCAGCAACAATCTTCCCAAGGACCGGTCAGGCAGCGAAATGGGACACCCAGGAGACGACGCCATAAGAGTCTCTCCCCTGGCCAAGGGAATCTCCACTTTTTGCGTTCATGCAGGAACAGGCAGAGGTGAACCGAAGGATAAACGAGGCGCTCACCTCTCTCCGAAGGAGCAACCCTTTAACTGCAAGAGCTGACGCTGCAACGCCTGGTCGCGACGTTCCTTCTTCACGTACCTCAAGACAAGTTGAAGAATGAAACAACAGTAGGACTGCAGATCCAACGACCCAAGTCAACCAGAATCGGAATGGAGGATCTATGACATCTACAGAAATGAGCGTTGTTGTGGAAGCTCTCACCAAACAATTCAGGGAAATCCAAGAAGCACTTCAAAAGTCTCTTCACGAGAGAATTGATCAGATACCCGACGCTCCGCCCACGCTGAAGAAAGTCGATGTCCAACGGTATTCCTAGCGGCCTTGGAAGAAAGAAGCAACCCCAAAGGCGATACCTAAGACGTTCAAGATGCCAAACATCCCGAGGTATCGTGGAACATCCGATCCTAACGACCACCTCATGATGTTCAACAACTTTATAAAGGCTAGCGATCTCACCGACGAGGAGATCGAATCTGTTCAACTGAAGAAGTTTGTGGAAACCCTAGCAGATGGAGCTCTACGATGGTACTCAATGTTGCCACCAAACTCCATTGGGTCTTTCGCAGAGATGGCTGAGTTGTTCGTGAAGGCACACTCAAGCGCTCAGAAGACAGAAACCCGTGTAGAGGATATCTTTGAAATCAAGCAGAGGCCCGACGAGTCTATTCGTAAATATGTGGATCGCTTCCAAAGAAAGCGAATGATGCTTCCCAAAGTACCGGACAGATGGGCGGCGATCGCGTTTACCAATAGCTTGGATATTAGGAGTTCAGAGGCTACACGCAGACTTTACGAGTCTCTTCGCGAGTTCCCGGCAGCCAGCTGGTCGGACGTTTACAACCGTTACAACTCAAAGGTACGTATTGATAAAGATAAATTGATTGGAACAGGTACCCGAGGAAAGACGCAGGCACGCAATGGTGGTCCCGGCGGAAAAGCAGAGATAGAGAGATCAGACGTACGTTACGAGCCGTACCCTGACCAGTCACGCAGCAGTTCCAAAGGATGCAACCGCAACAACAGAGGACTGTCCCGGAGAGATGACTCAGAATCAAGCCTCCGAGGAGCCCCAAGCCTGCCGAATTTCGATGTAGAAATGTCCGAAGTGGTGGCAGCACTCAAGGATATGGGAGAAAAGGTCAAATGGTCGAAAGACATGAAGACCGACCTAAGCAAGCGAAACCAGGACTTATAGTGCGATTTTCATCGTGACCACGGTCACGCCACCGAGGACTGCAAAGCACTAAAGTATGAAATTGCTCATTTGTTGAAACAGGGGTTCTTGAAGGAGTTCCTGACCGAGAAGGGGAAGCAGACTCACGCGAAAGCACAGCAAAACGAACCTGGCCCTCCACGAGCATCCTCTCCAAGGAGGATAGTTAACGTTATTTCAGGTGGAATCGAGGTGGACTCCGTCACCATCACAGCGAAGAAATATGCAAAGGTCTCCATCACAAACGCCAAACGCCCACAATCAGAAGGAATAATAACATTCGAGGACTCCGATGCAGACGGTTCGCAATTCCCACACACTGACGCGTTAGTAATAACGTTACACGTGGCGGAGTTTGATGTCAAGAGAGTACTTATTGATGCGGGCAGCTCTGCAAACATTATCCAATCACGGGTCGTGAGGGAGATGCAGTTATCGGATAAAATCGTACCAATATCTCAAGTTCTCTCCAGTTTCAATAATTCGAGTGAAAAGACTCTTGGCGAGATTACCCTGACAACTCTCGCCGAAGGAGTAGCGAAAGAGACAACTTTTCATGTTGTTGATGCGGACCTAGCCTACAACATCATCATGGGGAGACCCTGGATCCATGATATGCAGGCTGTTCCCTCAACCTATCATCAAGTACTGAAGTTCCCATCCGAATGGGGTGTACGTGAGGTCCGAGGAGAGCAGCGCTCTGCCTGAGATTGCTACTCAGTGGCTCTCAAATTTCCCGAAAAGAACAAATAGCAATTACAGCAACCGGGACCAGACGCACTGCATGAAGAAACGAAGTACGAGGTCCCGAAATTCATCACGAAGATGGACGAGAGAGAAAGCCACATGCCGACCGTGGAGGCTTTGGAACCCGAAGAACTGTTCACACATAAGCCGGAATGGAAAGTATACTTAGGGACAAAATTGAGCGAACGTCTACGAGGAGATATCCTCCAGTTCCTCAAAGAGCGGCATACAACGTTCGCCTGGTCTCACGCAGATATGACAGGTATTTCTGCAGACATTATTACGCACAGGTTGAACGTCGACCCATACCATTGCCCGGTAAAACAGAAGACGCGCCAACAAGGAGCTTTTCGGAATCAGGTCATCAATAATGAGGTTGATCGGCTGTTGAAAATTGGGTCGGTACATGAAGTCAAATACCCGGACTGGCTAGCCAACGTGGTCGTTGTACCCAAGAAAACTGGTAAATGTCGAGTCTGCATTGACTTCACGGACCTAAACAAAGCCTGCCCGAAGGATTCATATCCCCTTCCCAGGATAGACCAGCTGATCGACGCAATAGCCGGGCACGAGGTGCTCACCTTCCTAGACGTATATTCCGGATATAACCAGATATTGATGGACCCAGAGGACCAGGAGAAAACAACATTCATAACGTGCAGAGGTACGTATTGTTATAAAGTTATGCCATTTGGGTTGAAAAATGCAGGTGCGACATATCAACATCTAGTCAATCGAATGTTCCATGACCATATCGGAAAGACTATGGAAGTGTATATCGATGACATGTTGATCAAGTCCAAACGAGCAGAAGACCATCTGGCGCACCTAAAAGAAGCTTTCCGGATTCTGGATCAGTACAACATGAAGCTGAACCCGGAGAAATGTGCATTCGGAGTCGGATCGGGAAAGTTCCTGGGCTTCATCGTCTCTCAGCGTGGAATTGAAGTCAATCCCGCTTAGATCAAAGCCATTGAATCAATTCCAGACGTACTCCACAACCGGAAGGACATCATGAAATTGACAGGAAGAGTGGCAGCCCTGCGAAGGTTCATTTCCCGATCATCCGACCGATGCAAGAGTTTCTTCAACGTTTTAAAGCAAAACAAGGAATTCGAGTAGACCCCTGAATGCCAACAAGCATTGAAGGATCTGAAAAAGTACCTGTCCAATTCACCACTGCTCTCAACACCTCAGTAGGGGGAGCAGTTGCTGATTTATCTGGCAGTCTCAGAATCGTCGGTCAGCGCCGTTCTAGTTCGGGAAGAAAAAGGTAAACAACTTCCTATCTATTACATCAGTAAAGCTCTAATTGACGTAGAAACGCGCTATCAACCATTGGAAAAATTGGCATTAGCACTAGTAATAGCTGCTCGTAAGTTACGCCCTTACTTTCAAAGTCATTCAATAGCTGTGGTAATTTCCTTTGCGAAATGTTTTGCACAAACTTGAATTTTCAGGAAGGTTAGTAAAATGGGCTATAGAATTGAGTGAATTTGATATCACCTACCAACCTAGGGTAGCAATAAAATCACAAGTTTTAGCAAACTTCGGGGCAGATTTTAGCGCTAATATACACCCTGAAGCAGAAAAGGAAGCTGTTCTTTATGCTGGACAGGTTCTTGGCGAGTGGACCCTTTACGCTGACGGTTCCTCGAGCGTCAAAGGATCTGGTCTTGGACTGGTTCTCATCGCTCCATCTGGAGAGACGGTGAGGCAAGCTATCAAGTGCCCATTTATTACTAACAATGAGGCCGAATATGAGGCCGTTATTGCAAGTTTGGAACTAGCCCGAAATTATGGAGCGGCCATCATCAAACTCAAAAGTGATTCTCAGCTGGTAGTCAATCAGATAACTGGAGGCTTCAGTGCACGAGAATCCAGGATGCAACTGTACCTCGCCCGAGTGAAGGAACTCCTAACACAGTTTGATGACTGGGAGGCACTTCAGATTCCACGGGAAGAGAACCATAAAGCTTATGCTCTCGCGAATCTAGGGTCGGTGGCAGAGATGGGGCAGCCAGCTCTTCAGCTGTTGTTCAACTCCTCTACACAACCATAGATCAGGAAAAGTTCGAAGTCAATGTCATTAACGCCGCTTGGGACTGACGGAATGAGATAACAAACTATCTTCTCCATAGAACTCTACCCGTTGACACAAAGGCCGCTCGCCAACTCCGAATAAAAGCTGCTCGGTATATAATCGTCAACGGCGAACTCTACCTCAAAATGTTTGCAGGACCTCTCGCTAAATGTCTCGGACCGAGTAAATCAACTATGTGATGAGAGAAGTGCATGAAGGCTGTTGTGGAAATCATTTCGGGGGCAAGGCGTTAACCCGAAAGCTGATTCCCGCAAATTATTATTGGGAAAAAATGGAGAAAGATACGAACGAATTTTTCAAAAAATGCGACAAATGCCAGAGGTTCGCACATCTTCTCCATTAGCCAGCAGAACTGTAATCACCTAATTTTGGCACCTAAAATACAAAAACTGCATAAAATAGTGGTGTTAACTGTCAGGCGATTTTCGGTAGATCTTACCGTTTATTTGGCACTTAGTCTAATTAATTAGTATGAAATATTAAAATTGTATCAAAATATTGTATTGTGTGATTAATCTTCACTTGGTGTTTTATGCTAATTAAAATATTTTCTTATGTATTTTTTATGCAAGTATGTAGTTTAATTAATTTATTGTGCTAGTTTATTTAGCATAAGGGGGTCACTTAGTTAGTAAATACTAGTTTAGTGGTCATCTGGGTAAATGAATTAATCAGGAAATGAAAGAAGAAGGCTAGCCCAATCCAATTAGCAAACCCGGCCCAAGACCCTTTATCCCACTTTTCTTTCCCAATTAGTACATTACAAAAATCAGAAAAAACAAATAATCTAAACCTAGCCACGATCCACCGTTTGCCAGCGACGGCGAACCTGCTCGCTTCCGGCCAATAAAATACCTCGTTCGACTCCCCTTCGCCTCCTCTCTCCATTTTTGAGCTCAATTTCCCAAAAAGGCAAGCGAATAGATGTAGATCGGAGCTCGAGAAGCGGACGAAACCTCAACTCCGGCGGAACTCCATTTTTTCCGGCCAAGTTTTACATTTCCAGGTTCGTTTCGTTCTCCTATACATGTTTCTAAGCTTTGATTCCCACCAAACCCACTCCATTTATCTTCTCCTTTTCCATTTTTTCTGAAAACGCCGCGGGCTTTGGTGTGTTTTGTGGACGGAGTTTGGGTGCTGTAATGGTGTTTGGAGTTTTGAATGTACGATGGGGATAATGATGATAGGAGTCGGTTTGTTTGGGGTGTGTCGATGTCGCAGCAATGTTGTCTGATTGGCTGATTGAAAGTCGTTTTGAAGCCAGCACTAGCGAGGCAGTAACATGTGCGACGATGGTGATGTCGGGGTTGGGAATGTGATGCTGCGATGGCGACAAGGTCGCGATGATTAAGACATAGAAAAAATCAGTGGTGGCTGCGATGATTGAATGAGAGGGGGGCTGTTGTACTCTGTTTTTGTTTAGTGAGGCAGCAGAGTTGATTGTTTGGCGTCGATGAAGCATTTGGTGGAGTTGTCGTGCGTGTGAAAATCTGTGGTGATGATTGATTATTTGAGCGTCGAGGCAGCGTCGTGGAGGCTGTGATGAGGCTGTGATGATGTGATGATGATGACTTGTGTTAGCGTTGTAGCAGCAGCTGCGTTACTGGTTTTCGGGTAGCGTTGCAGTGAGCTCAAGGCTGTGATGAGGCTGCTATGTTTTGATTCACTGGTATGTTGGTGATGATGTTTATACAGCGATGATGGCGCAGCTGCGATGATGATTTTGTATAGCTTGGCAGTGGTGAACGATGTCGGGGCTGTTTTGTTCATATGGGGTTGATCGAGGGCTGTGACGCTGCTATGGTGCCGCGATGGCCAAGCTGAATAGAGACACTATGATCAGCGCCTAGACGAGGCAGAATCGATCCGTGATGTGATGATTCTGTATAGATGAAGCAATGACAGTCAGTTTGCTATCGGGTTAGAAGAGAAATCCTAACTTCTTATCATACTTGGTAGTAAAGCTTCCATCTGTCTAGTCATAGTCGTAATTCTTGTTTGTGTTGAATCTTGGAGACAATATCATGTACATATGTTGATGATTGAGCTTGCAATTAATCCCTGGATTTTTACACATGTCTCTCCTGTTCTCAGCTTGAAATTGGTATGTTTGCGTGTGAATTTGTTTAATTTTAAGCATGCTTGAAGTTCTGATGTATTCGTACCATTAGTTATTATTTCATGATGAAATTGCCCGTTTATTGTCGAGCATGTTCCTTGTTGGTTTGATGTGCTAGCGTCGTTCAGTTTGTTTGAATAGGAACTTTGACTAAAGCTTGTTCATTTGCCAAATTGGAATCTAGCTGTTGAAAAGAGTGTCCCAATGTTCTAGGATTATCGTTTCTGTTTTGCAATGTGTTAAAGTAGTTAATTTTGCTTGAGTTAAATATGAAGCTGCTGTGAGTGTGAGTTTGGAGAATTCAGGAATGCTTTGTATGTCTAATCGAGTCTTATTATGTGGATGAGTATGGAAGTTGTGAACTATAATGCTTTGAGTTGTTTTGTCTATGTTATCAGGTAAATGTAAGTTTGTCGAGTTTTAACCACTTAATCATTGTTGAATCAACTTGTGTGAAATCCTGCCTAGGAGAAATTTTGCTTTAGTATGTGGGTTTGAGTTCATTTAGTTGAGTATGAACATTTAGCTAGTCTGGGAGAGTCAAAAGTTCAAAAGGGAATCAAGAGGGTCAAAGGGGAGTACAATTGCCAGCTGAAAAGTAAGGGAGCTTCTTACAGACCATGTGCTTCATTGTACCTTTTCTGGAAAACAAAATGTAATACAAAAGAGGTATGTTTCAGACCTCTTTTTTGGTTGGTGAAGTCTTGACATAAAAATGGAAAATAGGCATTAATTGCCTTGGTTAATGTATCATAGGGGAGCTGTCCTAACAGCTTATTTTTCTCCTTAAAAGGAGACTCTAGTCCTTCATTTTGGATATACAGAACACACAAAAATCAGAAAAAAGGACCTCTCTTGGAACAAATCTAAAAACACTTTGAAACTTGAGGAAAAAGATCTGAAACTTGAGCACTCTCTCTAAAACAAGAAGAGCGAAAACACAAGGTCTAAGAAAGACTTTCAGATCCGAAAAGAAAAACAGAGAGAGACTAAGAAACAACAAAAAAGGGGGGGTGTGGAGTTGAGTTTTACTTGATTACAGAAAATTTCAAAGAGCTGTTAAGGTTTGTTGTTACTGTGTTGCTGGTGTTGTTGATGTTGCTGCACTCATTATTTGTTTTTGGCTTTAGCTAGTTGGTGGCTTTGCTATTTTGGGAATTTCAACACAAGGTATTCATCATTTAAGCTTTGTATTCTGCATGTGTTTGCCTTGTTTAAGTTTTCTTGAAATCGTGTAAAATGTGTAGCTTAAAGACTTGAAATCTATCATATTTAATTACTATCAAGGAAAGAAAAATAAAGAACTTTTATTTCTTAATTTAGTATGTGTCCATGTCTGTGAGTTAGGTTACAAGCAGTCAAATATTCCCTTGCAAAAATATTCTTTCATTGTTTAATATAATAGGATTATTTCCTTTATCTTAAATTAAGAGCATATAAAAGAACAAAAGGGAAAGCTGTGGATGAATGGTTCTTGAGAAGTAACGCGCTATGTCAACTTGTAAAGCTAGGACAAATTGAAACGGTTAGGCAGAAATAGGACTTCGAATGCAAACAATTTCACAGTTGCAAATTCCTTTAAGCTCGAATAGCAGAACCATATTGTATAGATTTGCAAATATTAGTTTAGTTTCAAACGTGCTCTATTTTGATATAATTATCCATCCGAAGCGTAAGGCAAAAGGGTAAAGGTGTTCTATTGAAATCGGATAATAACAAATGGTATTAGGCAAATGTATAGAGGTGTTCCATTGAAATTGGATCAAGAAAATATATATCACATTGGAACTCATATTAAGTCAAGAGATTTCGAACGGGTGAATTACCTGCGCGATTTAATTGATTTAAGTCGAAAGATTTCGAACGAGTGAAGTTCTCGTGCGATTATATTCGATTGGAGTTTCAATTGTCAAACGAGGAAATTAACAATAAAATGAAGAGTAACAAAATCAAGGCAAAAGTATAACAAACAAATTCAAATAGTCGAAATGCGTCAATAAAAGCAACTGTGCTTGGCACAGGATTCGAGGGTGCCTAACACCTTCCCGAGAGTCAACCGAGATTCTTACCTGGAACTCTGACGCAGACCATTTACGAGTCATAGGTGTTCTAGGTACACCATTTTGGTGACTTGGCACACCTTTAACTTGTCAAGTGGCGACTCCGTAAAATCTCTTAAATATTCGTGTACCTATGCAACATCGTCACAGAGCCTTTTAAATATACAACCTTTTATTTTTAAGTTAAAAAAGGGTCGTGACAAGAACCACTCCATTCAATAATCTCTCCGTGGCCCTTCATGAAATGGGGGATGGACATAGTTGGTCCTCTTCCCACAGCATCGAGAGGAATGCGTTTCTTGTTGATCATCACTGATTACTTCACCAAGTGGGTCGAAGCGGCAGCATACACGAGGATACGACAAACAGAGGTTATCGACTTCCTCTGGCGTTTTGTCATATGTCGCTTTGGAGCACCCAAGGAAATAGTCATGGATAACGGCCCACAATTCATCAGCCAGAAAGTGACTAGGTTCCTCGATGATCTACACATCAAGAGGATCACTTCCTCTCCGTATCATCCTGTTGCTGATGGACAAGCAGAATCTACCAACAAAATCATCGTCGAGTCCCTCAAAAAACGTCTCGAGCAGGCAAAGGGATGTTGGGTAGAAGAGTTACCTGGCGTGTTATGGGCTTATCGCACAACGATAAAAATGAGTACTGGAGAGACTCCCTACTCATTGGTGTACGGTGCAGATGCTTTAATCCCAGTCGAAATCGGCGAGCCCAGTTTGCGATATGCACACGCCACTGAAGTATCCAAATCAGTCAACCTCTCCGAAGAGCTGGACCTCCTCGAAGAACGAAGAGAGTTAGCCCTTGTACGAGTAATCGCCCAGAAAGAACGAATTGAACAATATTAGAATTGGGGACTGCGCGTACGAAGCTTCCAGGTTGGAGATTTTGTGCTAAGGAAAGTCTCCCAAAGCACACAAGAAACAAATTCTGGGAAGCTTGGCCCTAACTGGGAAGGCCCATACAAGATAATCGCCTCAGTCGGCAAGGGATCCTATCGCTTGGCACAACCAGACGGCTCCACTGTCCCGAACAATTAGAATGTGATTCACCTCAAAAGATATCACTTTTGAGTGGTAAAACGGTTAGTTATCTTAAGCTTGCCTTTTACTTTTACGGAAGTTCTTACTTTTATTTTATTTTCTCTAAATGGTACTAACGGCCTAAACAAGGTCAGATCCGTTTAGCTCAACTGGTAGAGCTCGAAGTTCTTCAACTTTGCGGCTGTGGGTTCAAATCCCACAACGGACACACTCCTCGTTTGGTTATATGTGTTCTTCTATATACAGCTTACCTCAACTCTTTTTATGTTATCACTTCCCGTGTTCCAACATAAAAATAAGGAGGGGGTGAGAGGCCCCTGTAGGCCAGATAAGACCTTCATAAAGGCAAAAGACCTTGCCAAAAGGCGAAGTTTTTGAAGTTTTCAAAATCTTTTACGTGACAAACTTCCACGAAAATAAGAGAAGTCGTTCACAAGGCCAGCGACTCGGACAGAGCCAATCTACAAAGTCATGCGACGACTTTCGATTATCAAAACGATAAGCAAATATGCGCCAAGGGCAACGATTCGGCCAAAAAGTCTAACGACCACAACTCGGTCAGAATAAAAAATCTGTGAAGATTATTCACAACTTACGACCTCTTCCTAAGGAAAGGCTAAGTTAAAACATTCGGGCAGACTTTTGGAGACCAGAACTTAATAAAGTTCAAACTTCAAAAAGCTCCTAAACATAAGGCACGAAGGCCACAATACATGCAAACAAAAGATAAAAAATTTGGGCTAAATATAGTCATTGAATAGATCTGAAATCATATATATACACCAGTGAAACGATAAGATGTCGAAAACAGCTGACAAAAGTTTACAGAGTGATCAAAGGCCAAATGGGACCGGCCATACAGAGATCAGAGAGTCTTTACAAGACCTCTATCCACAAACAATTAAAATCCTGCTCTCGCCAGATGAACAAACTTAAAAGATTGGGGAGGGGCATAAGTTTTTGGGGCTACGATCAGAACCCGACGCACCAACTCTGTCGGTTCTGCCATCTTCCCCCGAATTCTCTCCATCGTCTTCATCTTCATCTTCATCTTTACCTTCAGACACCTCAGGAGAGAGATTCAGTGCTTGTCTTATTCTGCGGACAACGCTTTTCGTCATCTGCAACATCTCTTCAACATTAATCTGCTTTGCTTGAATCTTCCCAAGCAATGAACGTTTAGCTTTGAGCGCAGCAAGCTTGGCCCTTATTTCAGATTGATCGCACAGGTTTGCCAAGTCTTTGGATAATGCAGCCTGAGCGCTCATCGACTTAGCAACCTGATCCTTGGCAGCCTGGAGCTCAGCTCTGGCCCTAACGGATTCCTCGTTAGCCCTCTGCAGATTCAGCTCAAGAGATGCACGATCATCAATAGCACTGTTCAATGAAGCCTTACATTCTTCAAGTAGACTCTCCAGGCCCTGGGCAGAGCATGCGAACCCTTCTTTCTCTCTGAAAAAAAGGTCCTTCTCTTTGGTGAGTTCGTTAATCTGCTCAAGTCGCTCATTGCTAACATCAGTTAGTCGATTAACTTCACTCCCTAGGAGACCACACTACTCTGCCAGGACCTTGTTCTCCTTCAGAGCATCCAGCAACTCTTTCTTTACCTCGAGTACTTGATCGATGTTATTGATCCTGGAGCGGAACATGAGTTCGGCAGCCACCATACTTGACTGAAAACAAAGCAAAAGTTAGAAACCTGAGGTCGAAGTTATTCCCAACGCAAAGCGGTAAAACACTTACCCGGCCAGAATCACCAGCAATCTGAAAGGCTAACTCCTCATCACTCAGTTCCCTCATCACCCATTCTACTCGGGGGCCGATGAGCGAAGATACAGCCTTGGCTAAGCCACCCGGCCCGAATATGAAGTTAACATCAGGGGACAGTTTCATGGTATGCTTCCTCTCACAGTACTTGGGTTCCCAAGCCTGTTCAGAAGGATAGTTTGGCCCAAACTTGTAACGCACACCCCTAATATCCTTCAATCCGGTTTGGTCGTCGATGACTGACCGCCAAATGAGCCTTGTTGTTGATAAGTTGGAATCACCTTCCACTCCTGGATCTATCGTGTCACACTCGCGAAGACCGACAGGAGTAGCCCCCTTAGTGGCCACACTTTCCAGGTCCTCGAAACGAAAAATACGAGGACCTCGGCCACTCTCTTGGGAAACCTCTTCCCTTGCTTCTTCTTTTTCTTCTTCTTCTTCTTCTTCTTCTTCTTCTTCTTGTCCTTATTTCCTTTTCCCTTTGTCCACACGCGAAGGAGCCGCCTTCACCCTGTCATCAACTCGGGGACTCCTCTCCGGAGTACGGGCAGCTTCCTCTTCAACCTTTCTCTTATCACTCCGAAGATAAGGCTTTCGCGCAAGGGGCTCATTGACTTCAATCTCAGTACTTGAAAGATTGATAACCTCCTTGTCTAAACCTTCTCCCCGTGCAGACTCGGGGACTTCGGCAGTAGTCTTGATATTCTCTTCAGCAGACACTGGTACATTGGCCCTAGGCGAAGGCTCACTCCCAGCAGTTGAGGCTTGCCCGGCAGCAACGGAAGTCTTACGAGCAGACTTTTCAAAGAACCAAGGCCACCGGACAAGAGTTCCTCGCCACCCTCCCTGCGGTGCAATGCCTCCACCGAAGCTAATATAAATGCGACTTCAGCATCTGGATTAGCGACAAGTTCGGAAAGCACGTCCTGGGGGGGAGCAGGAAAGAAATCCCCTTGAGTACCCAGACCTGCAAAAGAAAAAATCATCGGACACGGAGAAGCTACAAAGGAAAGGAATAATCATGAAAGCAGAAATACTCTCACCATGATTTTTCACGGTGAAAGTTTTATGCGCAACAAAATGCGCCCATTCTCTCCTCTCAGGAGTGAACTCCTTCAAAATTGCCTCAACCCATGCCGCCAGCTCATCAACAGATATGAGCCCGTCGTAGGGTCGCTTGGCCGCTACAAAAAAGAGTCAGAAGAAGTAAGCAAATAAGAAGAAAAGAAAGAATACGAAAAATCTCAATTTAATTTACTCGGGGACTTACGCTTCTTGTTCCAAACTTCGGGAAGATAAGTTTTGGAGTCGAAAGCCAAGGCCGAGGAGCGCACAAACACATATCGGTGTAACCAACCTCAGTCACCGGTGTCCTCAGAGCTGCGCACCAAGCCCTTGCTCCCGTGCATCCTGGCGTTCACATAGTCGTCTTTAAAAAGTTGTATGCTATACAAAGAAATGAAATGTTCGTATCCAAAAGATTGATCGGTTTCCGTCGCAAACCAATCCAAAAGCGAAACTATTCTATATATACTGGGGCACAGTTGCCCCGGGCAGAGTAAATACTCCCTGCAGAGCCTTTCCAGCACAGGATGCAGGGACAGTTTATATCCCACTGTGAAAGGGTAGGTGCACATAGCTGTCCACCCAGCCCTGTGAAAGGTAATATTCTCCTCTTCGGAGACCGGTAAGAGGGGAATCCTATCATCCCAGTGACAGTCCATCCTAACTCGTGGGATCAGTTCCGATGTGATCCCAAATTTAAATCTATATGCCGGCCAGTTGCACGTATCCCCCTGATGACTATTGAAGGCCTTGATATTGCAGTCTACCTCTAACTCACCCCATTTTTTGGGGATAGTCTCCGCAGCAGTAGCCTGGGTAGCCTTGGGCCTAGAAGTGGCCGCTGAGGAACTACCAGCCATGTCTACATTTTGATTTTTTCTAGCTCTTGACATGATTTCAGAAGAGTTGTGAAGTTCGCAAGCAGAATTGAAGGCTGATTCAAAGGTTTTCAAGAAGCAACAGAGAAGAAATAAAAGCAAGTAAAAGGTTTCTCATTCCGCAAACCCCTATTTATAAGAATAGAAATTCGGCCCATCAAGTTCCTTCGAAACACGTGGAAAGTATCCAAAAGACCACGATCAGATCCGACCGTCAAAAGAAGGAATAGGTTTCACCAATTTCTATAGTGTCATCATTACCCTGAAGAGCAGTGGTCACCTCGCGATCAACAGTCGACGTGCGCACGTGATTGAGGCGGTTAAAATCATCATTCTTACCCTTGGAACGCGCAGTAGTCACTTCAGAATAGACTGCAAACACGCAGGCATGCCAGCTGCAGTTACTTTTTTATACGGCGCATTTAATGCGCACGTCATAAGGGTTTGTCACGTAGCTGATAAGATGCATACGTCACTAAGCCTCGTCACGCAAAGGTAGGATTTTACAAAGCAGAAATTCCCGCCAAAATTCATGTCCACTCCTCGAACAGATACTCTGCTCGAAAAGTGCGGGGACTATCTGTATTGGATAAAAGCTGACAACACCTGAAAAATGACACGTGTCCACTACGTGGCACGGGGAGAAGTTTCACCGGTCAGATATCTAACAGACAGACAGTTATCACGAACAGACCCAAAGCAATTATGAGACGTTTCACCAGTCAACACGATCTGAGTAAGCAGTTATTAACCAAATCATGCGCGATCACTCAATTAATGATCATAAAAGCAATTATTACAACTCGGCGGTTACATATCCAATGGATACGTGCCCAGCGGTTACAAAAACCCAACGGACGCCTATCAGACCTATAAATAGCATTTGTTCTAAACCATTGCAACACAACTTTACTTCCTGTCTACAATATCAATAAGAATACTCCATCACTCTTGCTCAAATCTAATTGTTTGCTTACATTCTTCTCTCTAATCTTCTAAAGTTCGATTAGTATTGAAGAGCTCTCACCGGAGATAAGCGATACAGCACGGTTACTTCTGTTTGCCCCTATTTACGCTTTATCTTTGCTAATTCCTGTTTGAATCCAACGTTGCTTTAGTTCGTCATTCAAACTCTTAATCTAAACTATTGATCGTGACTCCACAAATATAAATTTAATTATTAATTGGCCTAAAATCGGATCTAGGTTAAATAGGGTCCAAATATCTGCTGCTTTTATGATTTTCTTGACAATTTTAGGTAGGATAATGCTCATTTATTCGAGATTGACTGATTATTTCTACTGAAAGTACACTCTATTTGTCTGCATGCTAATGTACTGGTTCAATGACTGACCTGTTTTTCTGTTAACCAGGAAATTTGGAGCATTGTTTACTTCAATACCTGCAGAATAATGGCTGCAATATCTTGTATCTACTTTGGATATATCTCCTAGTATATCTTTATTTCTACCACTTTTTAATGCAATTATCTCTTAGTGACTAATATCATTTGGCTCATTGGTTAAGTGAAGCATCTGCTGGTCTTGGATTTTTCCAATCTTCAACCTTAACAACTTTAGAACAAAGAACATGTATCACTCGTGTAAAATCTGAGAAAGTCCCACATTAATATTCTACCATAAAATGCATTCAAGAATCGATCAGTGCATGAAATTTTTAATGAATTTGAAACTATATTGAGAAGTAATCTAGATGGAACTTCTCACGCATGTATTGTGTCAAGGGTCCTGGATATGTAACTGCTCAAGATATAATCTTGCCGACTTATTTAGAAATCATTGTGTTTCATATTGGGATTATCTCTTTTCCTGGGAGTGTCCATACCGTAGTACTTCAGAGAGCATTGCTCTGGATCTGGTCCTCTTTATACACACCTAAGATTGCTAGTTACAACTTTTATCAACTAAAATGGTGTTACTTCTAACATAATCGTTACAGAACAACCTCCTACTAACATTGTGGTTCTTGAATCGCATTTTAATGACGTAATGTCTGTCATCTTCATATCACACGCCACGGTAGTTGCTATGGTTACTATAATTTTCGATAGGACTCTTCCTTTTAGTAACGAAACTCGTAAATATTGGCTCGCATTGGTGGGACAAGTTTGTGGTGTATACTAAGGATGTTAGAAGTGATTGATCCATGCTCAATCCTACACCATTAATGGTGAGGGGCGGTCATCAAAGTATAATACCTGATGTGAGTCGGGGTCGATTTCCTAATGGAACTAGCTCGTCAAGTAAGAGAGTCGCGAATAGAAATTCAAATGAAGTATAATGTTGAGTCCTAGAAATGGGGTTTGTTTGATGTAACATATATTAAACTACAATGCGTTCAAATTAAAGCAAATAAACTGATTCTATATTACGAGACTAGGAGTGTAAACAGCTAATAGCAATTTTCAATCAATGGGTGTAATTACTTCACATTCACAACACAAGTGTAACTACGGTCGAGTCTTCCTATTATGATCTCTAGAATTTTTCAGGCCTAGAAGAGATCTGTTTCAACTCACTCGTCAAAGTCTTAGTTGAAGGCTTAAAGCACTACTCAAAGACCCAAGGAAAGAATACATCTTCCGAGCGTAACTCCTTTTAAATGGGTTAGTCTATAGAAATAGCCTATCAACCCAAATCCTCGTCAATTCCACTATTCTATACTAACTAGTCTCTCTTGAGTCTTTAATTAGCAAAGTAGACAAGAAATCCCAAATATCATGGATATTGAAATTTCGATGTTATTATAATGGGAATTGGATAATCGATACTTGTGTTATGGGTAATGAAATGGAACTACACCCATTGATTTTCTAGTGTTATAACATGTTTACACTCCTAGTTATGAGTTTAGCTACTCACACTAGGTTTTGAATCAAACAATAAAACATATAATGAAGAGATGAAATGGATCCAAATATGAATTTATATTTGATAATGGATTAACGAATCAAAAATGCAAGGTAATAAGCTTACAAGTGATGAAAACCTTCACTCTTGCCTTCCCAAATCGCCTCTAAGGAGTAGTATAAAAGTAGAATCAAAAGTTCTTCGAAAAACCCTAGCTTTTTTCTATTTATACAAATCTAGAATTTAATTACAAGTTTTTCATGGCCGGCGCCCAAATCTTGAGGAGGGGCGCCTCCTCTGTGGCTTTCAAATGAGAAGCACATTGCTTCTCAGGAGGAGGGGTGAGATGTTGGTATTTTGTGCTTAAATGCAACTCATTCCGACTAGCTTTAAGCTCTTTTTGTGATATTATTTGAATTAATCTTATGTTATTCTTCATGTTTCGGGATATTATGAGAATTGGATACAAAGCCGAAGAAAAATGTGCAAAAGAGCATATACAAGTGCACTTTGGCCACAAAATTGAAGAACATGAAGACAAGGTAGTAGTGGAAGTGGCGTCTCGCCGAATCTGAGGTTCAATAGGTCAGCCATCCCCAAAGTAAGGGAAAATTCACAGCAGTTAGCAACTCAAAAGGTGGTCAGCCGATTAGAGTGCTAAACATACCCGACTACCCCGCAAGATCAAGTGCTAAACATACCCGGCTGCCCCACAAGATGAAGTGCTAACCCGTCGATGCTCACAGAGAGAAAATGAAAACTGCAAAGTCGAGGAGTTGGTAGCAGCTGAAAGGGCGGCCCGCCCTTTGGATTTAGCACTTGATTCGGCTGCTAGCACTTTCAATTGCTGCCAGCAGAAAATCAGCACAAAGCGGCTAGCTACTCAATGTTTGCACCAGAGTGCCTATCCATAAAAAATGCAGGGTTTCCTTTGTTTTAACTTGGGGGCAATTTAGGAAATGCATTGTAACTATTCTAGGGGCCTATAAATACCTAGTTAAACATATTCTTCACATCTTTGGCCACTTTTCCAAGCTTGGGCGCAAGATTCATCATCTACACCTAGGGTTTTGACGATTGAAGCTACTTTAATGAGCATTTCTTACTCTTCTCTTTAATTCCTTGATTTGTATTGCTATATTTTGGTGTAGTTGATGTTATTGAGGACATGATTGTATGAATATATCTTTCATGATTAGGTTTTCACATTAATGGGTTAATGTTTATCTAGTTCTTATCATATTTCATATTCTAGTTTAAGGCAAAGCCGTACTTGAGCTATCCCCCACTTTGCTTTCATCACCCGAGAGGGGTTGAAGATGTGGGTTTATAAGAACTAGCGAGGATTTGGGTTACATTGGCTACGACCTACCCCATCTAAAAGAAGTAGCTAAAATTGGCTATTTCTACTCGGGTCTTTGGACTAGAGTTTCTAGCACTTCATTATTGACCCGAGAGGGCTTGATGAGGTAAATCCTCCCTATCTCGAGAGGGTTTTGAGGAATACATGTGTGGTTCGACCATAATACATAAACCATGTGCCATATTTGCAACCTTGGCTCCGAACTTGTCTTCCTTTGCTTGTAAGAATGCCATTGATCACCTTTATTCGGTTTCCTAGTGTAGTTAGTAGGTGTTACTATTGTTACCTATCAATTTATTACACCCGTTTGGCCTAGTTCAATTCGTTTGATTCCTCCACTACCTTAATCGCATCACTTTACTCCCTGTGGATTCGACCCCGACTCATAGTTGGGTACTATTATTGCGACGACAGTTCATATCTCAATTCGAGGTATGTGTTGCGCGTTGTCAAAATTGGTGCCGTTGCTGGGGAACAATTGGCATATTAGAGTAGTTTGAGAGGCTGAACTAGTTTCTTTGACCCAAACTTTGTGGCTATTTATCTCATAGATTGTGAATATTTATTTGTGTGTAGTGTTTACTTGTATTAGTTAGTTATTAGTTAGTTAGGTAGTTACTAAGTTAGTGTAGTTTTGTAGTAATATTAAAATGGCATCATTGAATCAAAATTGGTCAAATGTTGGAAATCCATATGTGAATGATCCTTGTCCTTATTGTGGAGGACCACACTATTTTCGAAATTGTGTATTTATTTTCGGGAACGAGTTGTGTGTACCTTCTTAATCCCTTGAGTGGAACATATGTCATGAGTGTGGTGCCCAAAATGGTCATTGGGATGGTTGTCCTAATATTCTTTATACTTCTCCTAATGATTTTTGTAATGGTGCTAATGATGCTTATGAGTTTGATAAGTCCAATACAACCAAGAAAATAAAACTTGAGCAAAAATGGCAAGGTGTCCAAGAAAAGTTTCAAGAAGAGATGGACTTATCTATTTCACAAGAAGAACATGCTCAAAATGAACGATGTGAATATTTCTTGCAACGGATACTTGAGCACCAAGAAAAAGAAGCCAAAGCCATCAAGGAAATAAAGGAAGTGGTCCACCAAAATGACTTAGCCATTCATCACTAGGAGGAACAAATAAAGCAAATAATTGAAACTTTTAATGATCAAAAGGCTAAGGAGATAGCCAAATTTCAAGAAGGACCTTATATGGATGATGAGCTTGGGTTTCAAGAAGAACATGTTAAAGATTTTGATAAAAGAAGAGTTGAACTAGGACGAGAGATGAAACAATTTGGTTGGGCTATTCATGCCATAGAGGATGCATTGAGTGAATTAGTTGAGGCGTCTAAAACCCAACTACCTTTGATTGCGGATAGTCCATTTGGGGATGATGAAGTTGAGAATGAACTTAGAAGCCAAATTGTGGAGCTAATGGTGGAATCCCAACTAATTGACCCAGAAGTTGAAGATGATGCCTAAGAGAACTAGAGTATTGTGTTGAGTTGCAAAACATTATTGTTGAGGACTCTAGTGCAATGGAAAATGAAGATGTCAAAGTGAGGAAATCTTGGAGTTAAAGCGAGTTGGACCTCATTTCTTGCATTTCTCCACCTTGAGTTTGGGAGAGGAGATTGAAGTTGAACCTTTCGAATCCTTGAAGAACATTCGGGATGAGGAACTAAATGCTTATTTCTTAGAGTTTTACATGCCAAAAAGACAAAATGACTTTCCTCACTTACATGCAAAGAAGTGCAAGATGAAGCACATGTTGTTTGACACTTCAAGATTCATACCACCACCCCGGGAGCACAATCGAAAACTTGATTCCAAATTAGGGAGGCAATTCATTTTTTCAAAGTGGAGAGAAAAGTGGTAATGTACTCTTCGTGACGCGACATTAAATCAAGCGCTTCTTGGGAGGCAACCCAAGTTTTACATTTTTGCAATTAGTAATGTTAGTTTTCACATAAAGTTCTTTGATTATTGTATTTGATCTTAGTTGAGTTGTGTAAGTGCAGGAATTAAAGCATGGAAGTGTTCAAAAAGTGGGGGACTTAGTCCCAAGAAGGGCGAAATGCCTTCGGCGGACTGCCGAAACATAGGCGGGATCGCCGGTGCACACAGTGAGCAAACTATTTCGGCGGAAGATGGATGGCATTTAGGCGATTAATCGACGACCACCAATCTATCTCGGCGATCCACCTATTTGATTCGTCGGAACGCCGAATGTTCCGTGGGAAGTCCAAAATAAAAAAACTTCATCCACTCCATTGTCACAGAATATGTCTCGAGGTCACATTACAATCTACTACCTGACAGGGAGTCCCTTCATTCTCACTTTAGCTATTTTTGTGCTTATATGGTAATTTTGTTGCTTGGGGACAAGGCAACGTTTCATGTTAGGGGTGAGGTATATATGTTTGATTTTCCCATGCTATCTTGTACTTATTACTTGCTTATTATCTTTTCAATTCCTACCTTAGTTTGGTTATCTTTAAATATGAAAAATCCGAACAAATTCAATGGGTACTGCCATGAACTACGCTTGGGATGTTACCTCTTCTCTTCTGATTCGCACTTCTTGCGATACGTAGGCAACCCACTCAGGCCCAAAACAACCGTTGTGAATACCATCCTTGTAAATAGATTCTAGGTGTAGATAATAACCTTCTTGGTTTTTCTTTAACTCGGTTCTTTTCCAAGAAAGCAATTCTTTTGAGCTGGGCACTTTTTAGGACTTAGTCATAAGAGTGTCATCCTGCTCTTGTGTCATGGCTTGTTTGATACCAACACATTAGACACACATGAGAAAGTTTGTGGATTGTTTGTTGAGAGTTGCGCCTATAACCTTTAGGTTCTTGTGATGACTTTATGCATGTGTAGTATAGGCTAGATCTTCACCTTAAGTGTTGGAAAATTGATGTTCTTGTCTCTTGTCCCGTATGCTAGTGAGGTGAGTTCTTACTTAACAAATTGTTAATTGCATATGATGATAGGCATTTCCTTGACCCGTTTGAGCCTTTCAAGCCACCAAATGAAATTATCCTTAGTTAGCCAATTTTGAGCCTTAATATTCTGTCTTTTGATAGTCATGCAAATAGCTCGAGCCAATTCTAAGTGCTTAATAGCACTAACCTTCTCTTGGCCCTACCTCATTGAGGTATTGAAAGACGTGCAACTTAGAGTCCAAGTTTGGGGGAGGGGAACAAAGAAATGAAAGCTAAGTGGCTCTTCGAAAAGGAAGATGATTGTATAGAAAAGTTGCAAAAGAGAAAAGAAGAAAATCAAGAATAATACAAAAAAATAGCAAAAGAAAAAAATTGAAAAAGACAAAGATAGAAAAGAGAAGCAAATGAAAGAATAAGAGCCACATGCAAAATCAAGAATGAAAAAAATGGGAATTAGAGCCCGTTTGGGTGAGCTTAAAAGTGACTTATATGCTTATAAACACATTAATATATGTTTGGTAACTTAAAAATTTTTGGGTTTATAAGCCATAAGTGGCTTAAAAGCCATTTCCTAACTTCTCAAAAAGTGGATTTTAAGTCACTTTTTGACTTATATGCCACTTAAAATAAGCTGCTTATAAGCCCACCCAAACAGGCTCTAAGAGCTAAATGTGAAAAGAAAGCTCAAAATGAAATGATTGCAAAGATGATGTAGTCACTCTTTATCCAAATTATACCCTACCTTTATCCAAAAGCCTACATTAGAACCTTAGAAGTCCTATTTGATCTTCCATTAATTGACATGAAAGGAAATGACAAGTGACACTAAGGCCAAGCCTATGACATTGTATGTGCTTAACTTGCATTCGTGAGTGAGTTCTTAATGTTGCCTGAGGATAAGCAAAAGCTTAAGTTTGGGAGAGTTGATATGTTGGTATTTTGTGCTTAAATGCAACTCATTCCGACTAGCTTTTAGCCCTTTTTGTGATGTTATTTGAATGAATCTGATGTTATTCTTCATGTTTCAGGATATTATGAGAATTGGATATAAAGCCGAAGAAAATGTGCAAAAGAGAAAATACAAGTGCACTTTGGCTATAAAATTGAAGAACATGAAGACAAGGTAGCAGTGAAAGTGGAACCTCGTCGAATCTGAGGCTCAAGAGGTCAGCCATCCGCCAAAGGAAGGGAAAGTTCACAACAGTTAGCAACTCAAAAGGCAGTCAGCTGATTAGAGTGCTAAACATACCCGGCTGCCCCGCAAGATGAAGTGCTAAACATACCCGGCTGCCCCACAAGATGAAGTGCTAACCCGTCGATGCTCCCAGAGAGACATTGAAAACTGCAAAGTTGAGGAGTTGGTAGCAGCTGAAAGGGCGGCCCGCCCTTTGGATTTAGCACTTGATTCGGCTGCTAGCACTTTCAACTGCTGCCAGCAGAAAATCAGCACAAAGCGGCTAGCGAGTCAATGTTTGCACCAGAGTGGCTATCCTTCAAGAACGCAGGGTTTCCTTTATTTTAACTTGAGGGCAATTTTGGAAATGCATTGTAACTATTCTAGTGACCTATGAATACCTAGTTAAACATATTCTTCACATCTTTGGCCACTTTTCCAAGCTTGGGAGCAAGATTCATCATTTACACCTAGGGTTTTGAAGATTGAAGCTACTTTAATGAGCATTTCTTACTCTTCTCTTTAATTCCTTGATTTATATTGCTATATTTTGGTGTAGTTGATGTTATTGAGGACGTGATTGTATGAATATATCTTTTATAATTAGGTTTTCACATTAATGGGTTAATGTTATCTAGTTCTTATCATATTTCATATTCTAGTTTATGGTACGGCCGTACTTGAGCTAACCCCCACTTTGCTTTTATCACCAGAGAGGGGTTGAAGGTGTGGATTTATAAGAACTACCGAGGATTTGGGTTATATTGACTACGGCCTACCCCATCTAAAAGATGTAGCTAAAATTGGCTATTTCTACTCGGGTCTTTGGACTAAAGTTTCTAGCACTTTATTATTGACCCGAGAGGGCTTGATGAGGTAAATCCTATACCGAGAGGTTTTTGAGGAATAAATGTGTGGTTCAATCATAATACATAAGCCCCGTGCCATATTTGCAACTTAGGCTCCGAACTTGTCTTCCTTTGCTTGTGAGAATGCCATTGATCACCTTTATTCGCTTTCCTAGTGTAGTTGGTATTGTTACCCATCAAATTATTACACCTGTTTTGCCTAATTCAATTGGTTTGATTCCTCCACTATCTTAATCGCATCACTTTGTTCCCTAAGGATCGACTCCGACTCATAGTTGGGTACTATTATTGCGACGACCGTTCATATCTCAATTCGAGGTGTGTGTTGCGTGTTGTCAAGGGGCGCCTCCAATTTAGGGAGGGGCGCCTCCCAGATTCTCACACTTGGTTATTTCTTCCATCAGTGGAGGAGGGGCGCCAAGAACTTGAGGAGGGGCACCTCCCCTATAGCTTCCATCTGCTTCTCAGGAGGAGTGGCGCCTCCATTTTAGAGAGGGGCGCCTTCCAGCTTATCACACTTGGCCATTTCGTCTATCAGTGGAGACGGGGCGCCCAGAACTTGAGGAGGGGCGCCTCCTCTGAAGCTTCTTGCAAGTCATGCATTTTGGTTCTCATTTTTCTCTTTAGCTTCACTTTTTAATCAACGACTCATGTGAACTCGTCATAACCTGAAACTAAGCAATTCACGGTATCAATAGCACACAATATTGCTTTTAGATTCAAAAACGAAAGCTTAAAGTAGTCTTTAAGTTTGTAAAATACCAACTTATCAACTCTCCTAAACTTAAGTCTTTGCCCGTCCTCAAGTAACTCAAATTCAAAGAGACCAAAGCATGTTCCACTTTAAGCTTGACACAAAGGCATGTTCCATATTTCGAACTCACAAATTATATTTTTGTATTAATGAATTAGTTGGTACTAACTAGTCACACCTACTACTATAAACAATTGACAAACAACTATGCACTTTGCTTAGACTATGGCAAAAGGAAACTCATGAGCCTCTAAAGCTATCTCAAATTTATCGGCTCGCTTCGTTTGTTCTTGAGCCTCAATATGCATTCAAACCTCACAATCAAAAGTTACTTGCTTCCTCACGAAAAAGAAGGTAGTCCTTTACTCATAAAATACTCTCTTTTTTTAACACAAAAATTTGGACTCCAAGAATTCGAACTCTCACTCTCACAAAGAAATACTCGTGTATGCTTCTCAAAAACTCAAAGACTTGCTTTTGTTGTACTTTTCTACTAATGTAGGACCACTCTACTAGAGAACAATTAGGACTTGATATGGTTGTAATGTAGGTTTTTGGTTCAAGGTGTGGTAGATTTGGCTAAATAGTGACTTACACCTCCATAACACTACATCATCTTCATTTCTTTTTGTGCAACTTTCCTTTTCTTTTCCATTTCGGCTCATTCTACATTTCTTTTGAAGATGGTGCTAATTAATCCCTTCTTTATTCAACACTTTTCTTTTCTTTCTTTTCCTTTGTTTTTCTCTTTCTTTCGTTTCTCTTTTTTTTTTTTTTTTTTTTAATATATATATCCTTCAATTGACATTCGCAACTGGATTCCAAGCTTTTACCATCTCTGCCAAACTTAGGTTTTAGCCTAAGTTGCATGTTTTTCAATGCACACATGGAGGTTAGGGCCAAAAAGAGAGTTGGTTCCTTAACACACAAGAATTGGCTCGGTTTTCAATTTTAGTAGTTTCCAAATGAAAAGTCAAGGCTCAGAGGGGCTAACTGGGATAAATATGTACGGGTAGGCCATTTAGGATAGTAGCGGTCCAAGAAAAGCCTAAAATCATGTCTCAAGTCAAGTTTCACCTAGGATTTCTTCTCAAAGTACACTAAGGGCAAGTTTCAAACTTTCAAGTCACACACACAAGCTTATTATTCAAGAGCTCACCACACATGCAAGTAATCTTTGAATTTCAAAGTCTAAACATACACTAAGGACACTCACTCACAAAGCATATAATGGTGCAAGTTTTAAACCACACCAACAACACAATTAAGCTAACTAAAAAACCTCATGGTCTACAACTTGCGCCATACCATTCAAAGTACACATTCACTTGTTTAAGTTGCCATAAAAAATAATGCAACAATTGGTAGTACCACATAATCTATTAATATATTTTTAAAAGGTTTTATTTACAAACTTGGTTCAAAAAGAACCTTCGGAAAGAACCAAGTGAAGAAAACAAGAAGCTTATTTAAAACTAAAAACAACTTTGGAACATAGCCAAGAAGACAAGTTAAAAGCAACATAAAGATATATATACATCAAAATGGTTTAAACGTATACATGGACATTATAAGCACAAGTACTATCACTATCTAAAGGTACACATATTCGTCCGAACCCCTTCCCAAACTAAAGACTCTAGCATCGTTCCGCCTGCTAAGTAAAGCAAATGAAATACAAGGAGTAGAAAGGGACTCCCTGGCACAATATCAAGCAAGCTGCATGTCCTTCCCTGCAAAACCACTCAAAAGACATGTTAGTCTAAACCCCCAATGAGTGAATTAACAATTAAAGGACTAAGCAAAAACTAGTATGAAAAAACAGTGGGGGTGGACTGCCCAAAAATGGAGGAGGTCCGCCTCCTCTAAGGCAGTGACTAAGTAGGAAAGAACTTAGAATATTTTTTTGGTAGAGGGTAGACCTCCCATAATTGGAGGAGGTCCGCCTCCACTGAGGCAGTGAGAAAAGCAAGAAACACTTAGAAAAATTATGTGAAGAGGTCTGCAGGGCGGACCTCCCAAAAATAGGGGAGGTCCGCCTCCCCTGCTTCCTTACACGACACACACAACACTCTTATCTAGGAGGTCCGGCCAAATATTAAGGAGGGGCGCCCCAAATTCATATTAGCCAAATTTTTTGAGCTCTAATTTTTTAGCTCACTGCCTAAATTGGCACCACCTTTGCGTCCTCCTCAAATTTTTGGGAGGTCCTCCTCATGCGAACTTTACAATTTCCACCGCTTCTCTTTTTTTTTTTTCTCAACTTCATTCCATCTCTATTTGGACCCCAAGACCTGCACAAATAACAACTAATTACACTTAAAACTTGGGTTGCCTCCTAAGAAGCACCTAATTTAACGTCACGACACGACGGTGTTGACTTTTCTCTTCATGACTCATCAAAGTAGATGCACGCTACTCAACTAACTTCGGCGTCGCATCTCAAGTAATTTTTCACCCGACTGTTGACACCCAATTTTGTCCCACCTTTTTCTGAAATCGGCTATAAATCAATTTAAAGATACAATTTGGCTATTTGTGCAAAATGTGCATTAGAAAGCATGTATTTACGTGTGTTATCCCCTACTTATATATTACATACTTAAATATGGCTATATTACGTAATTACGCATCATTTAGGCTATTTATCAAAATGTGGTTGTTTGTACAATTTTGGTACATTTATAGCATTTAGGGGTCGTTCGGTGTGGCGTATTAACTATTAATACCCGCACAAAACTTAGCGTTAATTTAGCGCAGCGTTCGGTTGGTTTTTGTGAAATTTTAATACGCACATAAAATTAGTGCAGCGTTTGGTTGCGTTTTTGTATATTCCGCATTATTAATACCCGCATTATTAATGCGGGAATCTATGTATTATTTTATGCGGGGTAGAAGGTGGTATTAATAATGTGGGTATTAATAATACAGGTATTAAAATTTAAAATGACAAATTAACCCTCATAATAATAAGGATATTTCTAAATTTTTTTTAAGGAGTAAATAAATATTTTAACTAATAATATTTTTTGTTAATTTGTAATATATCATTGATTCAACAAATAATCCCTACGTTATAATATAATACCCACATTATTAAACCCCACATAACTAATACCCGCATTATCAATATCTACATTATTAATACACATATTATTAATACCCACATTATTAATACCCACATTAATAGTTAATACCCGCGTAAAAAGAAACCCAAACCGAACGACCCCTTAGTAATTATTTGTGAATATTTATACCTAATTAAGTTAATTGATATTCCAATTTACTATGTGTCCACCTATATATATATATATATATATATATATATATTTATTTATTTATTTATTTATTTATTAGCACCTTTAAGGAAAATATTAGCCAATTTATTTCCACTTTGTGATTTGTCGTATTTGAGTTCCTTCTGAATTTTAAATATGTGCAAATATTCCTTTTAAAAGCGTTTATCTTGAAGACCTTCCAATGAACCTAGACAATAGTCTGTCTAGGTACGTCTATTCTGTTAGAAATCGATTGCTATTTTCTTCCAATTATTGAGTTTTAATTTAGATATTCTCATATTCACATAATTATTATTGACATTTCAAAATATTTCTTTTCCATTATTTTAAAATTCCTTTGAACCTAGTTGAGTGTTCGTCTAGATACGTTCATTATTTACGCCTTACCTTTCCTTTCCCTCCTATTATATTTTAATCAATTTCCAAAATATATCCTAATCTTATTCTTAAAACCCCTCCAATGTCCCTACCCCACTTTTAATACCAAGTTCATCCCCTAAATCACTCTCCTACCTTCCCCATTTTGGAAATAATTCAAAATTAAAAATCAAATCCAAATCATACATAATCCCCTCTCCTATTTTAGGAAAATCACATAACAACTCTTTCCCCCAAAATCCCTATATACACGCAACTACACATCAGACAATGGGGGATTCACAAAAGAAGACCCGACATCTTCTTCTTCCTTGGATTAAAAATCAATACATACACTATATACAGTACCACCACACAGGCCAACAATACAATCACACATATACAGTATACTCCCCTATCTCCATTTCCTCATACTAATCAAACCAGATCAGAACCCCCTTTCTGTTTGTCATCTCCCCACACGCATAGAGTCAGAAATATTGTCCACACCATACACATCACCTTCAACCCAAAAAATTCGACACCCACATATATATATACAAAAACCAATACACACACCCACAAATCAAAAAAATAAAATAAAAGAGATCGGGATAGAGGAACTAAGATACGGGACAGTGCCATCGCTGAAAATGGCGAATAGGGTCTTTGTCGTTTGTTTCCGGTGACTGAAAAGACACCCTATCGCTGGGAGTCTCTATTTTTGCTGATTTGTTTTGAGATCGAAAAGGGGTTAGTGGAGTCGCAGCGACGCCGCTATGGATTGGCAGTCGCTCCTCCTTCTATGCTCTATGTGTTGCTCTGCTCGTTGTTTCCATTGTCTTCACCTCGCCGGAATTTCCACCGGCGGCACCATCGACTGATCACCCTGTTATTTTACACAAATTTCTTTGGATGTTCTTATTGTTGTTTTACAAGGAGTACCATATTGACTGTGCTTATGTTGGTTTCGCGTATTAATCTCACCCACAGTTTGGGATTTCGATCGGTGATGGCATTGTTTTGCATATCTCTTGACTCGAGTTTTGCACTGACTCTAGTCTTACTGCTACTGTGATTTGTCAAGGAGCTGGGTTGATTTTTTATGTTGTTGGGACCTAATTGTCCCATGTTCAGTGCTTTATGCCGATTTTAACAGTTGATATGTCTTTACTCAATTTTTGGTATTCGACTCTGAATTTGGCTAATTATTGCTTTCTGTGGAGTTTCAGGCGGTGAGATATCCCATTCACTGTCCGAATTGGACTGATTTTGAACAAGAGCCAGGCCAATGAAAAATATTCTACTTGAGGCCTAGACACCAAAGAATTGACGGATATACATAAGGAATTGACGGATATACGATGAATTGCCAGACTGATTTGAACATGATATTACACTTTGGCCAATGACGTTTGGAGGCCTAAAATCTGTCACGTTACACTCCCCGCGTCCCTAAAAACAAATAGGCGATGACGATGCATATTACTTTGCAAAGTAAGCGATAGTGGAGTGGTGGGATTGATGGTATTTGGCATGGCAACACGACCGGCTCCGTGTTTGCAGCCGTACCGACATCCCTAACCTCTGCTTGATGCAATACATATTCTGAGCCTACACTTTTAAAAATCTCTTTCCCCTTTATTTTAAAACTATTATTACTATTACTCTAATTATTATTATTATTATTATAATAACAATTATTATTATTATTATTATAATATAATAATTATTATTATTATCATCATTTTTATTATTTTCATTATTATTAATATTATTATTCACTAACTCATTTTTTTATTTTTTTTTTGCGAGGCACATATGGATATATACCCTCAAGACGACGCTTTGAAATGCCTTTAAATTCAATTTGTTATTTGCATTCTTTTAAATTTGTCATTACTAATTTGTTTCGAATTACTAACTACTTGATTTTATTTTGCAAGGTGTAATTCTCCAAGGAAGAAGACAATTGATATCTTTTGTTTAATTTCATTTATTATACGCATATTATTTGAATTATTTTTTAGTTAGCTAGTCTATTTGCTTATTACTTGTTTGAATCTCAATTATAAGTCCGGCCAGTAACCACATTTGGTGGAGCTTGAGAGGTGCCTAACCCCTTCCTCTCGAGTTAAGTTGAACCTCTTACGTAGAAATTCTGGTTCGTAGACTAAGTTTCAGAGTTAATTGTAAAATTTGCTAGAAACAAAATAGGTGCCCTAATACGCCTAGTTAAAAATATGTTAGGTGACGACTCCAACTCTTTACCCGTGAGTTACCCAATAGTGGAGCCATATTTCGAACCTTAACCGGTTCGGGTAAAAAAGGGATGCGACCGAATGGCGATTCCGCTGGGGATTCTAAGGTTCTAACCATAACAAACCTCTAATTGGGATTCTTTGCATTTGTTTTGTTTTTATTTCTCGAAACTAAAATTTCTTCTTGTTTGCAGGTTTAAGCTTAACTTTATATTTCATTGGCATTTTATGTTAATTTATTGGTATTTTATTTTGTCTATCATTTTTCAGCATATTCTCCACTTTGGCAAAGTTTACTCGTGCGCTATATTTGAAAGACAGTTGCATCGGTTGGACGGCTGTTCTTACTCCTATAAAACACACATTTGAAAATTTTTTGGAAATAGGTCGAGTCTGTGGTACAGCCGACGGTTCCAAATTTTTTCACTTCCAAATAGTCCATTTGGGAGAACCTGGTCTAAACCCACTCTTGGAAGGTTTTACAGCACGTCCCACACTTCAACTATTTTTAAATCTGCCATAAGTTTTGCAAAATATTTTCTTTTAAAAAATTTCACGTCATATTTCTTTTTGTATTTTCTTTATGGTCTAGTTTCTATTATCCTATTTTTTGAAACTAATATGTTTATTTTATTTTTCTTTTTACTCCTCATTTTTTTTATAAAAAATCATTTTTTGAAACACTTAAATATGTGCATCCTTTCCATAAAATTGATAAATTTCTTTTCTTTAAAACAATTTTAATTAATTCAATATTGTCTAGTTTCTATTAATTCTATTTTTAAAAATATATGTGTGTTTGTTTTGTTATTCTTTTTAAAACTTATTTTGTGAAATATTTCTATATGTGCATATTTACAACACTTAAGCACTTTTAGGGAGCATGTGCATTTCTTTCAAAACTCGTATATTTTTAACTTGTGCATGCCTGCCTTCCGCCACTCCTGGCAACTTTCTAAATCGTGCATTGAAAAACACGGTGGTTACAACCACCTATTCCCTCACATAAATAATTCCTTTAGGGGGAACGACTCGGAACCTATTTGTCCGAGACGTCCCCGCTCCCGAGCCGTTCTAGCTAACTCCATTCCTTAGTAGCGGTATTAGGAATCATGCATCATGACATGTCACTAGTCGACTTGTTCTCAAGACTGATAGGCCAACTTGTTGAAACAATCCGAACGGGTTTTTAACCCCCAAAGAGCGTTGAACATGATTTATTTGCATTTGCTTAAAGGGTTGAACGTGCAAAATGTGGACCGTTTATTGGCATTGTTCTGCATTCAGTGCTATTCAAAAGCACAAAGGTTACCCAATGGGCATTAAAAACCCAAATTGAATCAGAAATGATTGTTTGTTCATAGACAGTCGAAATTATTCTATATTCAATGCCATTCAAAGGCACGTAGGTAACCTAAGAGGCGTTAAAAGCCCAAATTGAATCAGAAATGATTTTTTGTTCATAGACAGTCAAAATTATTATGTATTCAATGTCATTCAAAGGTACGTAGGTAACCTAAGAGGCGTTAAAAGTCCAAATTGAATCAGAAATGATTGTTTGTTCATAGACAGTCGAAATTATTCTGTATTCAATGTCATTCCAAGGCACGAAGGTTATATAAGAGACATTAAAAGCCCAAATTGAATCAGAAACGACCGTTTATTCCCAAAGGGTTGGAATCATTCTGTATTCAATGCTATTCAAAAGCTTAAATGGTAACCGAAGAGACATTAAAAGCTCATTTCGAAGCAGAAATGACCGCTCGATAAATGGGATGACACATAACACACGTTTATCCTTTAAGCATTATATAAAGACTTGACATCCTTGGCATGTCAAAAGTCCATTAGCAATTTCCGTCTAAAGTGTCTAAAGGGTTCTCACATCTCTTCATATTCTCTGTTGCATTGTTTTCAAAAGCTTGTGTCACACGTTGATTATTTGTTCACTGTAAATCGAACTTTAGGCATTTTCTCCTCCCCTTCTCATATCATTTTTCACCTTTTCCAAAAGGATCATGGCCAATAGAACATTTGCCATGGTTACTGAAACCTCAGTTACTCAGAGTTTGGTGGGGAATTCTAAGCATAGATCAAAAAGACCAAGTTAAAGTGGTGTTGAGGAATATGATTTCACTAATGGAGCACACTACAGTAGAAGGGATAATAGAAGCAGCAGTGCACTATTGGTATGTAGACCGAGCAGTCTTTCACTTTGGAAGTGTAGAGTTGACATCCTACTGGAGGAAATAGGTGGGTTAACTCAATTTCCACTTGAAAGTGAAGGGGTCTTGATGCCTAAAAAAATTACACTCGAGGAGTTCTTCGAAATGGTAGGGTTTAAGCTCGAATTATGCACAGACAGTATAAGGCAATCGAAAATTTCTCTAACTTCCCTCTACATTAAATTTGGGTATAAAGAAGCATTTCAAGAATCCGAAGACTATTTCAGCATTAACCAGGCAGATTGGTATGAGCGGAGGATACTTGCTTTTATCACCAGCTTTCTAGGGACTGTCATGTTTCGACAACACAAAAGACGAGTTGATGTTTGCATGGTTTCAATTGTTGATGTCTTACTCAAAGACATTAACAAGAAATACACTTTGGTATCAATGATTGTTGCAGAAATGTACCGAGCTTTAGAAAGATGCAAAAAGGGAGCTGGTTTCTTTGAAGGTTGCAATTTGCTTTTACAAATTTGGCTGATGGAGCATTTGCAAAGGATGACTAGCACAGACCAAGCTTTCCATCCCATACCAAGAGAAAACAACATCTCGACTCATACCGCTCGCATGGACAACGTTCTCGAGAAATGAGACCAACCAACAACTGCCAAAGGCTGGCATCACATATTCTGTCAACTGATACCTGAGAACATTCAATGGATGTTTGATTATTTTCCCAGCACAACAGTAATCACACGGTCCGAAAAGACTCATTTCCTATCTTAGTAGGTTTTAAAGGAGTTTATCCGTACACCCCTTTAAAGATACTTAGACAAGCAGGGAGAAAGCAGAATGTACCTCACATTGCAAACATCAGATGTTTCAAAGCAAATATTCTCAGAGGAGTTATCCCGTTTAAAGACATGATAATAGAACTTTGGAAAGAAAGACAACAAATTGGAATCGACACTATTGGACGAGACAGGTTTGATGCTGGCTATGATGAAGATCACCTCGAATGGCTTAGGAAAGACATAGCATGGGCAGTTCAACCAAGAGCAACAACGGAAAGGAAAATAAATGCAGACGAGTTAGAATCTGAGTACAAAAGTTACGCAAACAACTGGCAAGGGCACAAGAGAAAATAGCAAAGAACCAAAGTTTTGTCAAAGCAAAGAACAAAGAAAAAGGCAAATGGCGCAGTAAGGCAGAACTCCTGAAAAAACGCATAGAGTCTATTGGAGTATGGGCTGGCGAGGGGATGAACTATGTGGCAAACAAATGAATAGAGCAGAAAGGAAGAAAGGCTTGGATAATGTTGAAGAACTTCACATTTGACATATCCCGGCTCTTGACTGATGCAGACAATATCATCTTCCAAGGAAATTCATCAGAGGCAAGCTTGTCCGAGAAAGACTCGTTCGAAGAAGAAGAAGAATCTTCTGGGGAAGGATCAGCATGAAAGAGGTTTACCCGGCCATGATCTAACTCTCCTAGCATTTTTTTCCACCTTTTGTTCTACTTCAATATCAGTCGATGTAACAACGTTCAATACATGCAATATTATCTTTTAGGCTCCGAAATTTGTTAGCAAATGAAATGATGCATATGGCGCAAAGCGCTTTCCAAAATCATCGTGCGCAAAACGGTCCTTCATATTATAGGATGCATTTCTTATTTGATATGTGTGCATTGCATGAATGGGTCTATTGCTCTAGGTCTCTAAAGGCACTCTTTCTCTAAAATTCAATCTCCTACTGAGGCACCTCCTCTCATTTCTCTATGATTAAATCCTGATATCTAAGATCTTTTGCATGTCCAAATTCTCTCTAAATTCACCTACCAAACTCAAAAGTCTATTACCCAAAAGGTTGGCTCGAGTTGAATACCAAGGCAAAGGATATGGTTAAGCAAGTGCATTTGTCAGGGATTTTTCTGAAATAATGAAGTTTCCACCAGCTCTCTCCTCTCTCCACTACACTACAAGCTACTAATAAAGCTATCCAGCCTGGAAATACGGGCCTTTTCAAAAAAGAAGATGAAGTCTCTTTTACTGCAACCATACGAGACCCTACTTTCAACCACCATTGTCAAACAGCGCTACCATTTATCCCTACCCTCATATATCACCTAAATATCTCGCTCAGCCCACTCGACATATATTCCACATTCCAGCACCGACTCATCCGCCATACCAGAAAACACCCAACCCAACTACCTAAATGCACCACCATACCCTCATAGGCCTCGCCCTGATGCAAACCAAAGATCGAAAAACAACTACACTCCCCTAGCCGAAGTCCACATTCAACTGTTCGTGAGATTAGAAACTGCCAGGCTTATTGACCCATGTACCTCAATTGTTCCAGCAAGCACTATGTACATGAAGAGAACAATTGACAAATCAAGAGAAATATTGGTCAAACTTAAAGGCACACATGACTGACCTTAATACCACTTGATCCCAGTGCCCGAGGATTGCTTTGTTACACCTGTCTGCACAGTCACACCACCTGCAATACATGATCGTGATCCCAAGAATTTCCCAAACCTGCTCCTATCATGTAATGAAGACCTATGCACAACAACCAAAACAGACAGGCCAATTCAATTTGAAAAGAAATGACAAAAACACAATGACAAAGCCATCATTATATGACCAACCTGGAGACCCTTGGAGCATTTGGAAGCATATCTCTGTCCACCAGCAAAGACAAATCAATACAGTGAAGTTATTTGAGACATTTATTGTAGCAAGGATTGAGCTGATATAAAAAGCACAGGCGAATAGGCTTCTTGAAGAGATTTCGATCGAAGGCTTTATCGGGGTGATATGAATTCTTATGACGACGACCACAATAAGACGCGACAATCTAAGAATGAACATGATGCATGGCCAACCTACATTGAGTTCAACGGCTCGGCAATAAGATATTATCCAACAAGGAAAGTTGTTGCAAGGGCTATATTGCAGCAATTGGTTGACAAGTATGAAAGACACTAAGTATCTCTTCGAGGACATATAGCCATCATGACAAACAAATTTATAAGGAAGGATGACAAATGCATTCAAGGTCTTGGTATGCGACAAAAGCCAACATTCTTTTATGTCACACAACACAATATATTCCTTGCACAATGTCTTTATCACTTTTCAGTGACATTCAACTCCTCACCTCCCGCTTAAACAAGCATCAGTCGTTTGTCCAAAATCCTTTGCCTTGACTGCTACATAAAGCACTTGGGCAATCTCTTGTGGTACTTACGCGTTCTACCATAACCTCCAAATTCAAGCGCTAATCCATCATCCACGGTCTAGGTATTCTCTCAAGCTCATGTGTCATTTTTGCTTCAAGTCTTTGCTAACATGCCCACATTATTTCGTCCATTTTACCACTTTGTTATGGTTGCCTTGCGCTTAAACACCAAAATCGGTCAAGAATCTGTATTCGAAATAGCCTAAATGGCAAGCCGAACTGAAAAAATTTTCTCCTACAATAAAGTCCTTTGAACCATCAGCATATGACATCAAGAGTATTCAGACAATCAGAATACCGTACAACTTGCATTATACTCACACGAGAGTCGCAACAAAGAAATCCGATCACTATACGACCAAGCTCACAAACCTCACATCTTTATTCCTTTGGCTCAGTCAAAAGTCGTTGCACCCAACTTACACAATCAAGAACCTCCCTCTGTCAAGACTTCCAACTACAACCCCATCAGGCTCAACACAATCAAGGATAGAATCAAAAGACGAAACACTATGCATTTGCTCATTTAGCCCAATCAAAGTACATTGCAACCAGCAGACAAACTACTCCCTAGAGACTCACTCATAAATTTGATCCATAAGATCTACACTCGTCACTCAAAAAATTCCATACCATGACACCGCAAGACATCCAACACTGAAACACAAAGTTCAAAATCCGATTGACCAAAGCAAAGACAACGGTAAAACAAAGAACCAATAAAGGGAAATTCAAACTCCAAAACAAAAAATACACTTTCTACAAAGGCCAATCCATCGAAGTTAGCTCCATGACTTTTGAAAACAAAAGCGTGAAACATGAAGGCACCCCATCACAACCCAAGACAAATACAATTTTGGACAATCTCCAAATCCGGCAAAATCTAAATATCAAACCCCAGTCTGAGTATGCAAATAGTCATCAACACATCCAATCGTCACACCAAAAGACGAATGTAGATTTCTACCCAGTACATTTGGTGTTCGGTGCAATGCAACCACCTTCTCTTAGTGATCTGTCATGGACAATAAATTAGGGCAGAATTTTTGAGGTCCCCTTCATTGTTGTTCGTCTCGGTGATTTGGTGTCCAATGTCTCATACACCGCATATGGCATCAAATTAATACTTGCACTAAGGTCACACAAGGCTTTCTTGAAGTGTCTCCCACCAATGGTGCATGTAATAGTAAAAACCCCGGGAGCTTCCATCTTTTGGGCCATGTGTTTTGACACAATTGCACTCACTTAATGAGTCACCTTGACTGTCTCGAAATCTCCATATGTCTTCTTGGTCACCAAATCTTTCATGAATTTTGCAATATTAGGCATTTGTCCCAACACATCAACTAATAGGATGTTGATGGAAGTTCTTTCTATCTTCTCCCAAATCTTCTTTGCATTGGATATCTCTTTTTGTTTGCTGCTCTTTTGTGGGAAAGGAAGGGGGTATTTTAGGAATGAAGCTCGGGTTAGGAAGGCTTTCTTTGGGTTGTGGAGTTTTTTTGTGTTTGGCCATTTGGGTAGTGGTGTTTTGGGCGGTAGGCTTTTTAGTGACTTCTTGAACATCATCGTCATTTTCTTGCATAAACTCATCACATTGCCTCTCCACTTCTTCTTGCACCATCTCCTCTCCAATAGCTTCATTATCATTCCACTCGGCACCCACATGATCATCTTGTACTCTCAACTCCGCATCATCATTACTCTTGACTTTTGGATCTTCCCATGTCTTGCCACTTCAATTTTTTATTGCCATCACTTGGTTCTTACCGCCTCTTTTAGGATTCACTACCGTATCACTTGGTAGTGCTCCTTGTGGCCTTTGATTGACTTGATGTGCTAGTTGGCTCATTTGTGACTCAAGCTCCTTGATATATGTGGAGTGTGATGTCATTGTTTGCTTCATATCTTTCATGTCCCCGGAATATCCTTGTTGATTTTGAAGCATTTGGCTCATCATTTCTTCCAGCTTCGTAGGAGGCTTTGCTTCTTGATCATGTTGTTTCAGAGGATGTCTTGGAGCATATTGTTGAGAAGAATCGGCTCCTCTCCCTTCTTGGTTACCACTCCAATTAACTCTTCCTTGACTCGGCCTCCATTGCCCTTGTTGTTGGTACGGTTGTGGTAGGGTTGTTGATAAAGTCTTTGGTAGCCACATTGATCATACCTCTTTCCCCTTGGTAGTTGTCCACATAATTTGCTTCTTCACCATTTTGTACATTGTAACATTACTCCGGATAGTATCCCTCTTGCCCATATTGGAGAAGAGACAAAGGAACACCTCCGGGGGTCACATAACACCATTGGAGCCACTTGATGCCCGGTATTTGTTGTGTGCATATTCTCCACCTTGTTCACTTTCTTTTCATTTTCTTTTCTATCGGCCTTTGAATTTTTTTCATGAGTTCCACGGAGGTCAAGATTCTTGCCATCTTCTCGCCATCTTCTCATCTTGAGCTTCACGTCTTTCCATCATCATTGGACTAATCCCAACATCTCTACCGGGATTTTTAGCTCTTGATTGCCATTCTTGAGATCTCTTGGTCACTCTGTCTAAGATGTCCTTCGCTTCTTCATACCTCTTGTCCATGGTGATACCATCACATAAAATGTCCAAAGCGGATTGATTCAACTTGTTCAAGCCTTCATAGAAATTTTGCAATAACATGCCTCCATTGAAGCCATGATTACGACACCGGAGCAACCCATCTTGGAAAGCTTCCTAAGCCTCGGTCAATGAATCGTATGCCTCTTGTTCAAATATATAGATCTTGTCTTTCAATGCTGCTTGCTTCCCTTTTGGTGAAAACTTTGCTAGAAATTGCTTCACTAGCTCTTGCCAGGTAAAAATGGAGTTCCTTGGCAACTTGTTCAACTAATCTTTGGCTTTCCCGGTGAGAGAGTAGGGAAACACCCTTAACCTCAATTACTCTTCCGATACCCTAGCTGAATTGTAAAGATTACAAGTTTGTACAAAATTTCTCAAGTGGTCATTTGCATCTTCATTCTTACCACCACTAAAGCAACCATGTTGTTCAAGACCTTGAAGAATCACATTTGGGATACTAAAACTATCATTGCCATGAATAGGAGGAGGAACTATGGCACTTGCAAAACTATTCATATCAACTTCTTCGGTCTCCTAATCATCTTCATAGTCTCGCATCTCTTGTTGATAATCCCGAGCACCGCTAGCATACTCTTGATTCCAGCTGACACTGCAAGCATTAACTCTATTGACATTGCCCCCTCGGATGAAATTTTCTCTACCTCCACGCTTTACACCCTGACCACCTTGGTTTATACCTCGGCCGCCTCGGTTTGCACTATTGCCACCCCGATTAGCATTACCCGCAACACCTTTATTTTCCCCAAGATTTCTTTCTTCATTTGCTTGGACCCCCGCATTTGCTTAGGCAAAAGGATTGTCACCTTGAGGGATCACATTCTCAACTTGAGGATCATTAGCTTCTTCTTGCATATCATCTACATCCACTTGTTCGACATAGAATGGATAGCCCTCTTGGTTGAGTTTTATATGGAACTCTTCATCATATTCTTCTTCATAATCTTGCGGATTCCTATTGGGATTCCACAAATTTCGATTAGGATTTCTCTTATACCTACACACGGTAAAACCAATACCAAAACCATAAGTAAAATGCTAGGACTTACGAACTAAACAACTTTGATTAACTAATGCAGCTCAATATTGAAACCGTAGTTCTCCGGCAACGGCGCCAAAATTTGATCCACGCTCAATCCTACACCATTAATGGTGAGGGGCGGTCGTCAAAGTATAATACCCGAGTCAGGGTCGATTTCCCTAGGGAACTACCTCGTCAAATAAGAGAGTCGCAAACAAAAATTCAAATAAAGTTTAATGTTGAGTCCTAGAAATGGGGTTTGTTTGATGTGACTTATATTAAACTACAATGCATTTAAATTAAAGCAAATAAATTGATTCATTATTACGAGACTAGGAGTGTAAACGACTAATAGTAATTTCCAATCAACATGTGTAATTACTTCACATTCACAACACAAGTGTAATTATGGTCGAGTCTTCCTATTATGATCTCTAGAATCCTTCCGGCCTAGAAGAGATCTATTTCAACCCACTCGTCAAAGTCTTAGTTGAAGGGTTAAAGCACTACTCAAAGACCCAAGGGAAGGATACCTCTTCCGAGCGTAACTCCTTTTAGATGGGTTAGTCTATAGAAATAGCCTATCAACCCAAATCCTCACCAATTCCACTATTCTACACTAACTAATCTCTTCCGAGTCTTTAATTAGCAAAGTAGACAAGAAATCCCAAATATCATAGATATTGAAATTTTGATGTTATTGTAATGGGGAATTGGATAATCGATACTTGTGTTATGTGTAATGAAATGGAACTACACCCATTGATTTTCTAGTGTTATAGCATGTTTACACCCATAGTTATGAGTTTAGTTACTCATATTAGGAGTTTGAATCAAACTATAAAACATGTAATGAAGAGATGAAATGGATTCAAACGTGAATTTATTTGATAATGGATTAATGATTCAAAAGTGCGAGATAATAAGCTTACTGATCCACGCTCAATCTTACACCATTAATAGTGAAGGGCGGTCGTCAAAGTATAATACCCGATGTGAGTCGGGGTCGATTTCCCAAGGGAACTAGCACGTCAAGTGAGAGAGTTGCAAATAGATATTCAAATGAGGTTTAGTATTGAGTCCTAGAAGTATGATTTGTTTGATGAAAACTATGATTAATTCTAAAGTGTAAGCAATTAAACGAGTAAGTTGTTCGATATTACTAGACTAAGGGTGCAACCAACTAATAGTGATTTCCAACCAACGGGTGTCTTTACTTCACTTTTTCAACACAAGTATAATTATGGCCGAGCATTCCGATCGTGATCTCTAGAATCCTTCCGGCCTAAGAGAGATCTTTCACAACCCGCTCGTCAAAGCCTTAGTTGAATGCTTGAAGCACTACTCAATGACCCGAGAAAAGGAGACCTCTTCCGAGCGTAACTCCTTTTAGATGAGTTAGTCTATATGAATAGCCTATCAACTCAAATCCTCGCCAACTCCACTATTCTACACTAGTTAATCTCTTCCGAGTCTTTAACTAGCAATGTAGACAAGAAATCCCAAATATCATGGATTTTGAGATTTTGATGTTATTCTAATGGGGAGTTGGGTAATTGTTACTTGTGTTATAGTTAGTGAAATAGAACAACACCCATTAATTTTCTATCACAAAAGCATAATTGCACCCCTAGTTATGAGTTAGCTACTCATAACTAGGGTTTGAATCATAGTAATAAAGATGTAATGAAAAGATGAAATCATGTTGGACATAAGTTTGAATTGATATATGGAATCAAGATTCAAAGTTACAAGATTAGAAGCTTACAAAATGATGTTAAGTCTCCACTTTAGCTCCCAAAATCGCCCAAAATATAGAGTAAAATGTAGTATAAGTGTTGTTGTAATAAAACCCTTACTTTCCTATTTATACTCCTAAGAAAATTACACAAAAATCTTCTTCCGTCCCAATTGTGCTGACCGCACAATATTGTGCTGGCTGATTGTGCTGGCCGCACAATATTGTGCTGGCTGATTGTGCTGGCCGCATAATTCCTTGAAGACTTGAAGTAGTTGCTGCTTGTTTTTGCATTATTGTGCTAAGCATTGTGCTGACCGCACAATATTGTGCTGACCACACAATTGGGTCTTTTTCAGCATTGTGCTAAGCATTGTGCTGAGCCGCACAAGTCCTTGAAAACTTGTTCCATTTCGCACGACTCCAACTTCGACTCGACTCGGCCTTCTTTTGTGTTCTTTCCGCTCAGTTTCTGGCCTCGAGCGTTTAAACTAAGTAGCACCTAGAATCACGCAACATTACATAAGAATTGGTCGTGAAATTAGCTTAAAAACACACAAAGTTCCTATAAGGAAAGGCTCAAAGTCGGTAAAATGACGACTTATCACTTACAAGTGATGAAAAGCTTCACTCTTGCCTTCCCAAATCGCCTCTAAGGAGTAGTAGAAATGTAGAATCAAAAGTTCTTCCAAAAACCCTAGTTTCTTTGTGTTTATACAAATCTAGAATTTAATTACAAGTTTGCCACGGGTGGGGCGCCCAAATCTTGAGAAGGGGCGCCTCCCCCTGTGGCTTTCAAATGAGTGCTCACTGCTCCTCAGGAGGAGAGGCGCCTCCCAGCTTCTCACACTTGGCCATTTGATCCATCAGTGGAGAAGGCACGCCTAGAACTTGAGGAGGGGCGCCTCCTCTGAAGCTTCTTGCAAGTCATGCATTTTGGTTCTCATTTTGCTCTTTAGCTTCACTTTCTAATCAACAACTCGTGTGAACTCGTCATAACCTGAAACTAAGCAATTCACGCCATCAATAACACACAATATTGCTTTTGGATTCAAAAACGAAAGCTTATTCACGGCATCAATAACACATAATATTGCTTTTGGATTAAAAAACGAAAGCTTAAAGTAGTCTTTAAATTGGTATATTAGTGATGAGTTCTATAAATTACCATGCCAACTTAATAGGTTTTCCCTTTTTATTAGTTCAAAACATGCCTTCAAGGTTCGGTTTGTTGATTCATTCAGACAATATGCTTTCCTATCATATGTAAGCTCTGATCACTTGAGCTCATCCTTTGCTTTTGTTCTTATTATTTCTTTCATAAAACTAAGTGTAAACGTACTTGAAACCCAAGGAGGCGAAGGAAGTTTTTTTTTTTTTTTTTTTTTTTGGTAATAAGATAGTGGACTTTTTAATTAATTTTAAATTTTGTTTTATTATTATAATTTGCCATTAACGTGTAGTGCTAAGATATAAGACTGTCTTTATTGCAGATTATGGCCTACTTGTTTTTCTTCCATGCTTTAAATTACCCACTTTGCCTTCTCTACTTGTCTCAAATTAGTAATGATCGGTGATTATAACAGGCACAAATTAAAAGAGGAAGACTTTTTCGTATTTTGAACTTATAATTTGGATACAGAATATTGTTAGATAAGAATTTTATAAACCAACTACACTTCCCAAATAGATTAATAGTTGTAAATCACCTAGTTGTCTCTAAAGAATTTGAGAACGCAATGAAATGCAGATTAAGTCATCAGACGACTTTCACCTCGCCGATTCCTAGAAGGAACACTAAAGGATTATATATCGGAATACTCCTAAAATTGCTGACTTTTTTCATTTTGAGCATTACTCAATTCACAACCATGACGATTAAGATTCTTATGCGCTAACAATGAGTATGAAGAGATCACAACAAATTGTAATTGTGGGCCTTAATGACACAACAACAATTGTATTAGTAAATTTTAAAAAAGAGAAAGAACCAAACGTTTGACTTTCATAGCCTGCTGGAAATTTCCGACTCTTCAAGGTTACAAATTTTGTATTTAAATGGTGATGCCAGCGAGGAATCATTTCATTGCAAGAGGCACTTGTATAGTATTACTATTAGTATCATCTATAGTACTACTGTTTGCATTTCATGACAGAAGTGTAATCATATACTTAATTACTGTAGCAGCTTAAACCCGATCAAGATGGTCGACGCAGTTGTGTCCTATGCAATTCAAAAGCTGGAGGATTTCCTCAAACAGAAAATTTCCCTACGCCAAAGTCTCAGAGAGAACGTGATTTGGCTTGTAAGTGAACTATCTACCATGCAATCTTTCCTGAAAGATGCTGAAGAGAGGCAAGCAACAGATCACCTAATGCAACTATGGGTACCGGAAATCACTTCTATTGCTAATGAAGCTGTGTCCATCTTAGAAACATACAGTGTGTACGCAGGAAAAGATGGCGAACGATTTCTTGATCGTCTTGAGGCTTGTGCTTGCATCTGCCAGAAGGAGGCCAAACTCACCAGCATTGGGGAGGAGATCCAATCCCTCAAGGAAAGAGTCATGGATATCACTCGAAAAAAAGTTACATATTGTATCACTGCGCCGATCAATAATAATGCTGGAGAAGGGCCGAGTACTAATAGGCCAAACGATCCATCAGGTTCCATGTTCAGCACATTGAGGAGAACAGTGTCGACCTATGCAGATGCAGGTGCAGATAAACTTTTTGTTGGCTTCCAAGAGGTCTTTCAAAGACTACTTGCTGAACTTGTCAAACAGGAGTCTTGCCGAACTGTCCTTTCAATTTATGGGATGGGTGGATTGGGCAAGACTACTCTTGCGAGAAAACTATATAACTCCCCAAGTGTATTCACTAGCTTCCATGCTCGTGCTTGGATATGTGTCTCTCAACAGTATAGTACCCCAGACCTCCTTCGGAGTATCATAAAATCTATCCATGGTTGTAATCAAGAAACGCTAAAATTGCTCAGGGAGATGACAGAGAGAGATTTAGAAAGACAGCTCTGTGATATGCTGAGAGAGCGCAAATACCTTGTGGTGGTTGATGATGTATGGCATCGAGATGCTTGGGAGAGTTTGAAAAGAGCCTTACCAGATAACAACAAAGGCAGTAGGGTTATCCTTACAACACGCAAAGAGGAGGTGGCTGAAAGGGTAGTCGATGAAAAAGGTTTCTCTCATAAACTTCGTTTTCTTAGTGAAAAAGAAAGTTGGGACCTTTTCTGCAAGAAACTACGTCTGGAGAATAAGACGGGTACTGGTAAGCATCTGCATTTTTCTGCACCAATGGAAGTGCTAGCAACGGAAATGGTGGAGAAATGCAGGGGCTTACCACTAGCCATTGTGGTACTAGGCGGGATACTTTCCCATAGAAAGGGGTTTGCCGAATGGCAAAAGGTGAAGACACATATTTGGCAGGATATGACGAATGACTCCGTTGAGATCGCTCACATTCTATCATTGAGCTACAATGATTTGTCACCTGAGCTCAAGAAATGTTTTCTATACTTGGGTATTTTCCAAGAAGATCAAGAGATTGACACTAAAAAATTGATGTATTTGTGGCTCGCAGAGGGATTCATACCAATTAGAAGCGAAGAACATATGGAGGATATTGCTGAAAATTTCCTGGATGAGCTAATAAGTCGAAGCTTGATTCAAGTGGCGGAGATATTCTTTGGGAGTTTTCAAATGCAGGATACACGATTTGCTTCGGGATCTTGCTGTACAAAAGGCCATGAAAGTTCACCTGTTTGACATCTATGATCCAACAGTGAACTCCATCACGCCATTTCGACACCGACATGCCATTCATAGGCAAACTCAAAGGTATCTTTCACTTGATCTTTCTAGTTCGAAGGTAAGGTCATTATTGCTCTTCGATCAAGAATTTAAGCGTTGGCGTGATATTACAAACCTCAAGTCGTTCTGCAAGATGTTCCAGCATCTATATGTGCTGGACTTGGAGAACATGCACTTTGATTCGAGAGAACTACCTGATGCTATAGGCAACTTGGTACACCTCAAGTTCTTAGGCTTGTCCAACACCAACGTTTCCAAATTACCATCTTCTATTGGCAAACTTAAAATCCTACAGACACTGGATGCATTGATTACTAATTGCCCATGCCTACTACCTCCACAGGTATGCCAGCTCACAAACTTGAGACATTTAAATGCTCGATATGAGGTTCCCTTGCAAGTTGACAAACTAACTAATCTACGAGCTCTTAAATATGTTCGTTGTGATCAGTGGAAAGATACTTATGCTGCATGTTTAGTCAACCTTCAAGAATTGGGCATGGAGAAAATTATGAATTCTTTCTCCCTAAAATCCATTGGCAGGCTGAAAAGCCTCACCACCTTGTTTTTGGTTTGCGAACATGGTCAATTTTTCCCTCCTCTTGAACCTCTTTCTTCTTGTGAAAACCTCCACAGATTGTGGTTATCAGGGTTAATAAAAGAATTCGCTGATTTAAACAAGCTACCAAAATCCATCGAGATGTTAACCCTGCGATATTCATCCCTCAAGGAAGATCCAATGCCAGTTCTAGGAATAATGTTTCCAAACTTGAAGCATCTCGAGTTATCATATATGTCTTACAAAGGAGAGAAAATTACTTGCAAGGGCAACAGCTTCGGTCAGCTGGAGACCCTTCGACTTTATCATCTCGAAAATCTAAAAAGCTGGAGTCTAGCCAAAAGTGCTATGCCTCTGATAAGAGGGTTGACTATAAGTGGGTGCGAGAAGCTGAAGAAAATTCCAGAACGAATGAAACACGTTCCAGTATTTGATGAGGAATATACAAGTCGAATGAAAAGAGGGTACAATCGGTACCCAAGCGATTAGGGACTCGGTGCAATATCTATGAAGCTTTTGAGGAACTCTATATGCTCGTCTTTCCCAAGTTTCAATCACACAACAGGTGAGTAAATTTCCATCCTCAATTATTTTACATCATTTATTCCTTGTTTTCCGGTTATTCTATTCCACTTATTAACTTAATGTGCTATCTGTCCTAAATTGTTAGTGTTACTACTATTATATCCTCATTGTTCTATTTCCAGAACTCTAAATCACATTTTGGAAATCAAATTTTAGAAATTGTACATTTATGAAATAAAGTAGATAAAAGACAACAATGTCTGATTATATTGTGAAAACGTGAGAACAATATTGGACGAAGACAATTGAAGGAATATAAACACAGCGGAAGCAATTCTAAGATCATGAACTCACATGTAATCTAGACAAACTATCAGGGTATTAAGTTTTACATAAACATAAAACGGGATACCTCTTGAAGCGTGACTTCAACCTTGAAACAATCTTCAATCACGAGCAGGATCATCTACGGGGTCGTCCTCCAGTTCCATGATCTTCTGTCGTGTGCCCGAACAATACCCAGACTAATAATATTTGGGTGGAACAAATATTTCAGAGAGAGAAATCTATTAGGTTTTTCTTGTGTCTTTCCTTTTGACCAAGAATCCCTTTATATAGTTTTAAGGGTAAAACCCTTTTCCAAAACTGTGTAGGATTCTTTTCCATCAAGAAACCTCTCTCCTAGTCTTAATTGGATTCGTTCACAACAGGGACCACAAAATTAATTAATGAGGCTTCCAATTATGGAATTAATTCTTTTCTATAGAATTAACCTTTCCATAATAAATTACAAATTATTTCCACTAGAAATTCGTAATTGCACTCCTTAGTTGAACTCCCCACGTTAAGATTACAGACACCAATCAATAATATCAAATTACTGACAATTTAATATATTGACTAAATGAATATCCTTTAGACTTACGCTTAACTTATTCCATGTGCCGGATACAAAATCCACTGGCCAGATTTACACATAGAAACGTATAAGCTTTCATCAAAGGGTGTCATCAATCTCTATATCGAGACATGGATTCTATCAACTAGCTATTACTTCGCAACTGCATATTATCATTATCCAACTTATCAGGAATTATTTGACCCAAATATCCTACTTGGTTACCACTTGCTGATTCCACTAACTCATTTCTGTTACTACATGTGCAGGTATACAAGATAAATTTGAACTTTGGAGTTGATGATGTAGTTTCAGTTAGAGAAGTGGTAGGTCATCCCAGATCTTTCATGTATCTATATATGTCTTCTTTCCAAGACGCTTGATTTGTATTTATATTCTAGAATTCCTGTTATATATAAACTCGTGCCAAGTGGATCAAAGGTTTTGCATTCATATTTCCATTTAACTTTACATATGGCAGCACAACTCATATGGTCTACACCATGTGATGCAAGTTAAATCCGAAGACAATCAAGCAATCAGAAACAACAAGAACACGATGCGGAAACGATAAAGATAAGAGGCGGAAGAAATAAAGTAACCAAGATAACAAGAAATCGGGGATGGGGGAGAACAGAAATAGAAGAAAGAATGGATAATCCGAATCAAGACATGATTGATTATCCAAGGGAGAAAAGGAACCTTGAACCTAACAAGGATTCATACTAGGGATGAAATCCATTCGGTTCCAAGCCAAAGAAGGCATACACGAAGCCTCGGGCTTCAACAAGATTGGCTCGGCCAAATCCTATTTGTATTCTCACAATATTATCAATCAACTAACTATCTAATGAGCTATGCTAGGAGTTTATATAGATAATAAAAAGGACAAAATAGTAAAATGGTCACAGGTGACCAATAAGATAAACCCACGCAGGGCTGAAGCAGTTTTATGTGTTCGGCAGCTCAGCTCGAACACATTTGAGTCAGACGCTTGTTTGCCTCGGTCACAATTGGGTTCGGACGCTCTCCTGTTTTGGGCACATTTGTAGCCCTTCGAACGATTCACTGTTCGGCGTCATTCTTCTTTGGTTTGGTTGTTTTCAGCTTCGGGCTCGAGCTTGTTCGTTGAGCTTTCATAAGTTGTGATCGGTCTCACAACTACCGAAGTCAGCAACGGTCACTTGTCTGCTCGGTGGATTTCCATCGTAGTTGCTCGGCGAGGCAGTCTTCGATATATTCCATTCCAGCCATACTTTCTGATCATGGGCGTTATGTGACTCCTTGGTGGACTAACTTGATGAATCGAACAGGTGAGCCTAGTTTGTATTGCATCATCCTCTCCTTCTTGAAAGCATTTCGTCCTCGAAATCAAACCGTAAATACCTGCAAACAAGGCAAAGACAAACGAAACTTCCCACTACAAGAGTAGGTTAGTGTTCAAAAGTGTGAAAAACACACACTTATGATAGAGCCAAGCATCAATACAAATCAAACAGCCTATGTGTCCGAAGGAAACAACAAGTTGTTGGCTCAAATAGAAACTGTACTGAACACATGATTAAACGAAGAGATCAATAGGACACTTTACATGCAAGATGTAGCGATCAATGGATCTATCACCTCTAAACCCATAGTCAACACACCGAGCCCTCGATTCACTTTTATCACTATGTAGCTTATGGGCTTGGGTAAGCACAATACTCAAAGTGTGATCAACATGTGGGATGGAGCAAGTAAGATGATTCACTGGACAGCTAACATGAATACTTCACTCCCCTTCTTAAAAGCAGTCTTAATCACACCTAGAGATAGCTTGTCACCTCTAAAATCAACTCCAAGACAATCCTTCTCATTAGGCAAGCTTCCGAAGAAGGTCTCAAATAATGGATTATCTATGGGGTTAAGCTTTCCTAACCGAGGTGGTTCATACTCTCCTCGAGTCAAATGCACATCACCATCTTCTTCGAACAAAGGGTTAGTTAAAACAAGTTCACTACCCATCAAAGGTGCATCCGAACCAAGATCATCATCCAGACTTGAGGAGTCATCGAATATAATCCGATCCAACTCATCCACTAGGGACTCCTCAAGGGTATCATCATCCTCACTACAACACATAGATCCACCATAGGCAATAATTTCAATAAGGGTATGATCAAATAACTCATTGTTCCCTTTATCAAAGATTGGTGGTGTGTCATAACAAGGGTCGCAAGCAAGGTCCACTACAACTTCATGACTAAAGAGAGGTTCGGTGAAGACCGAGCTCACACCATGATGTGGCTTATCAATCCTCTGAACTAGTGGTTCACATTCACTCACAAGTTGACCATTCGACTCTACACTAGTTGCAAACACATTGTAATCATACAAATCATCAACTAGCATAGAGGTTTCTCTAGCAATTTCACAAGACAAGGAAGTATCATGCTCACAGGAAGGAAATCGAACACTTACCTCGAAATGGCCTTCGGTCTTTCTTAATGCCTCCGAAGTGTCGTAAATAGTTTCGTCACCGTGGAGCTCACATGGAAGATTTTCTTCACCTTGTCTATCTACTTTGGAACATGGTAGAGGCTCCATCGGTTTGCCTCCAAGAGTACCTACTCAAGAATTCAAACAAGTAGAAGAAAAGGATAAAAGGTTAAGGTTAGAGTAAGGGGTATCCTCACTCTCTATGATTCTTTTTCCCTCTTTCTTTTCCCTTATTTTCTTTTCAAGGTCAGGTGTAGGTTCGGGTGGTGACAACTCACTCACATCACTCACAACAACCTCTCATTTTTCCTCTCGAGAGTTGTCACTGGTAACTCCCTTACTCCTCTCGATCTTTTGTCTCACATATTCGGGTGAATTGGGTCGAGGCCTAAGAATACCCATAGTTGGAGTAGGTGGACTTCTAATATCAACCCGGAGTCTAGGACTCGAAGACTCATCAACCGAGGTCTCCTCTTTTGTTGTCAGTGAACCACTTGGCTTCGAAGCTTGTGGCTTCGGGTTCACAGTATTGACTTCGGTCGACTCTTTTCTTGCACGTGTCCCACTACTTCTTGTGTTCGTAGGACTGCTCGGTGGCACTCGTTCAATCATGGATTGGAGTTCTCGCTATTTTTTCTACTGCAAAACCAAAGCATATGCACTATTGGACATCTTGTCCTTCAACCTGCAAGGTGTAAACTCAGAAACCAGTTGCCACTCTTTGTTATACACGAGGTATACATCCCTCTCATTAATATATAACAACTGTTTGTTGTGCATCCACGGATCTCCTAGCAAAAGATCAAAATTGGGCAAGGGATACACTTCACACCAAGTATATTCTCTACAATCCCTATGAGATATGAGTACTCGAACCACTTTGGAAACCCATACTTCATTACAATTATAAGGACGTTTCAATCTATAGCATGGTATCCTTAGTGTCTTAACCAAAGAAGAGCTAATGAAATTGGCATCGGTATCTCCAAACTTGAGCAAGTATCCTCCACTATCATTCACCTCAGCATCGAACCTTTCTCTACCCAAGTCTTGCATAGGTACATTCAAGGAAAAACTTGAATGTCCACGAATATCGGAACCAATAACTTGGGTCTTCCTTGTTCCTTCACTAGTGACAACACCACTATGATAACTCCCACTTCCTTTCACTCTTCCAATATTAGAAATATTGTTAAAAGTCGAGGAAGGAGTTTTAGCATGGGACCCGTAAGAGCTTCTCCTCAGAGAAGGAGTTCAGTATAAACCTCCTCTACCCCCCTCGGGTCCACAACCGCCAGTGCTCCTCGAGCCACCCTTTCCATCGAAACTGGAAGCATTGAATCGTGTGTTACGATTCAAAGTTGCAAGCCTTCCTCCTCCCATGGAACAACCACCACCACTACCTCCCAACCCGATGGAAGGAATTCTACTACTCTCTTGTGCTCCATACGAGACACTGAAGGAAGATGCCATCGAATAGTTCACTCGATCAACTTCATCCTCGATTTCCCCGATGTCACGTTCATCGTATTCAAGATCATCACAAAGAAAGTAAATAGGATCATCATATCTCGAAGCGTCACTACCTTCATATCCTCGACTAGAAGCATAAGGGTCTTCTCGTTCATCTTCATAAGCCTCGCAGTCTTCTTCATCCTTGTAATCATCATAGTGACCCGCTTCATCCTCGTAAGAACCATAGTCCCCGGTGTCATTATAGAAATCATCACCATCGTAGGAACCATAGTCTCCATCATCTCCACACGAATCATACACTCCATAGTCTTCATCATCCGAAGACATAGCTGCAAAAAAAAAAAAAGTTAAGGACCTCACAAGTTCACTCCCTCACGTGTATCACTCTAAGAATGGACACTCAATTTTCTTTCCACTCGTGTATACACTCAAGGTCATTGGCTTTTGTGACCTCACTTTATTGCTCTCACCACTCTAGCCTTTTTCCACTCAAGATGGCCTTGCCTTCTTGTTAGGAAACCGAAGTGATAAGTCACAACTAGTACTTTCCAAGTATAGGTTCGGAAGGAGTTTATATGACTCGATGGAATGGTCACTATTTTAACTGCGCACATGGAGTCAAAGAATTGTCTACAAAAATTGGACTTCGGTCACCTCACGCACGAGTTCCTAAAGCTCAAATTCGATAGTACGACCTCGAGCAGAAAGAATTACTCCAGAGATCCACTATCGAGAATATTCGGACACAAGCAAAGTGAAAACCTAAGAGAATCTACCTCCTCCTCGATTTCGCTTTTTCACCGAACACGTGACCTCGGTACAAGTGTTTCCTCCTCGGTACAGATAGGGTTTAACCTTATCCGCTTTCCTTTTTCTAGCTGACAACTTTTCACCTGGGGTTTGGATTTTAACAGTTTACCCCTTTCTTCTTCAATTGAACAGTGAACCTTTACTCCGGTGTACGGACAATTTCAAAATTCGTTCACATTCCACTATCAACAGATTTAGCTCTGGATTTGGGTCGTCTCCGGTAAAGTTGACACAGAGATATTGTTCAATTCCAAGCCGAGCTAAGATTAGCTATGACGTCATCCGTACACTATTATCAATTTAACAAGGTTCCGACGTACGGATAATGGATAAACAAAGGAACTTCAATTTCAAACTCTAAAATCGACCCAAATCAAACAACAACCACAAGTCTTCATTGATAAACACCAAAACACAAATGGGGTTCGATTTTTCAACAACACCACGTAAAGAACACAGTCCAAAACGAAGGAAAAACCCTAGTTACAAATGATGTACGTCGGGTACTCAAATTGATTCTTTGACAGTGGTGAATCCAAATATGTGATTGTTTATTCCAAACAATGAACAACAAACAATTTTTTTTTAATCTAATTTTTCAACTTTTCATTTTTTTTTTATTTTCTTCTTTTTCAAGTAACAACAAAAAAAGTAAAGATAAGATGAACAAGGAACGTGGATTCGTAGAAATGAAATCCAAGCCTTGCTCTGATACCAAACTAATGAAAGCTAAATCCGAAGACAAGCAAGCAATCGGAAACTATAAGAACACGACGCAGAAACGATAAAGATAAGAGGCGGAAGCAGTAAAGTAACCAAGATAACAAGAAATCGGAGATGGAGAAGAACAGAAATAGAAGAAATAATGGATAATCTGAATCAAGACATGATTGATTATCCAAGGGAGAAAAGGAAACTTGAACCTAATAAGAATTCATACTAGGGATGAAATCCATTATGTTCCAAGCCAAAGAAGGCATACACGAAGCCTCGGGTTTCAACAAGATTGGCTCGGCCAAATCCTATTTCTATTCTCACAATATCATCAATCAACTAACTATTTAATGAGCTATGCTAGGAGTTTATATAGATAATAAAAAGGACAAAATAGTAAAATGGTCACAGATGACCAATAAGATAAAGCCATGCAAGGCTGAAGCAGTTTTATGTGTTCGGCAGCTCAGCTCGAACACATTTAAGTCGGACGCTTGTTTGCCTCGGTCACAATTGGGTGCGGACGCTCTCCTGCTTCGGGCACATTTGTAGCCCTTCGAACGATTCACTGTTCGGTGTCATTCTTCTTTGGTTTGGTTGCTTTCAGCTTCGGGCTCGAGCTTGTTCGTTAAGCTTTTATAAGTTGTGCTCGGTCTCACAGCTACCCAAGTCAGCAACGGTCACTTGTTGTCTGCTCGGTGGATTTCCATTGTTGTTGCTCGGCGAGGCAGTCTTAGACATATTCCATTCCAGCCATACTTTCTGATCGTGGGCGTCATGTGACTCCTCGGTGGACTAACTTGATGAATCGAACAGGTGAGCCTGGTTCGTATTGCATCACCATGCACGCTCAAACAACAGAAAAAGTCAATGAATGTCCATTGACAACAATAAGCAATGGTGAACAAATAAAATACAAACAACTCAAAATACAACTAGAACTGGTAGATCTAACAATATAATTGTATACCCTCACGGTGTGAGTCGAGAAGTTGACGTTTAAGTTATACAAACTCACGTAAAAGATTTAAAATAACAAATTCCATTTTTTATGAAGGATTGCTTGTAAGTATTTCTGAGTGACTCAATGGTACAAAAAAGTCCAACAGTACGTGGTACGTTTGAGTTGAGTATGTGTTTTAAGTTTGAGTAGTAGTATCGGTAAACCCAACAATGGTCTTCAACACATCTTTATAGTCCTCTCTCCAATAGACACTACATTGTTTTGTATTTATATTGTATAGTCTCCTCCCTTCATTGCTGATTACCGTATAGAGAGTTAATACTAGATAGTCAAGTGAATATATTTGATATGTGCATTTTTGTCCTACAATAATTAAAGACACATACTTTTACTTCTTTTCTAAGGTAGTTGGTGGGATCATATATATATATATATATATATATATATATATATATATATATATATATATATATATATATATATATCGGAAAAGAAACCCATAAATTGTTGGGATCAGCTTTTGTAGGGAAAATAGTGGTTTTAATCCTTGAGTTAAAGCTTTATTCTAGTTTTAATCCTTGTGTAATTCGACTCTAACATATTTAACCTTCAATCACTGTAGATAAGTAATTCTTATCAGTCCCACTAACTGAAGTTAAAAAGTTAACGAAAAATAGATTATTAAAACCTGAAAATTAAAAAGTATTAAAGAATGAATGTAGTCGTTGTTTAGTGTCATATACATAGTAGCCAATCCGCAAGGATTCTTAGAAGATTTCCTTTTTAATTCTTTTCTTAGTTAGAACATGGTGTTGATGTATATATGCTAGTTACATAATAAGAAATACACAATTTAATTTTCCTGAAATACCTTGACTATTTACATGGTATCAAAGCATGGTCATCTTCCTCGCCAGTGTTAGTCGGATAACTCATCGGAACTATTTTGCGAGTATTTAAAAGTTGAAATTTTTTGTCACCTCCTACCTAGGGAGGACCGTCTCATCCCGATCTATAGGAACCCAAAGTCTGGTGGCCGGCACAGAGGCGAGTGATCCTCATGCGCCGGTGAAAGAATTTCCCGACAATTTGCTCCTGTGGCGCTTGGTGGCACGTGAATAATTGATTTTCGCTCTAGTTTTCACTTCCGATGTCGGCTCTCTAGGGTTCATTTTTCAGTTTAAACCGATAAACCGAACCGATAAAAAGTTAGTGGTTTATAAATATTGGGTTATCGGGTTATTGGTTATTTAGCGGTTTGCAAAAAAATTTATTGGGTTATCGGTCCGGTTGTCGGTTTTGTACATTTTCTTATTGGTTAAACCGATAACCCAATACGGTTTTCAAATTTATTATATTGCGCTTATGTGCATAAAAGTAGTATACTTAATTACTAATTAGTTGCAACTTGGAAACCTCAAACTCTAGTCTTCTTTTACTTGTGTAACTTTCAATCTCCCCATCCATTTCAACCACTGATTTACTATTTCACTCCTTGCCTCCTCCATTAGTTTATAGAATAATAAAGTATATTTAAATCTATTGTTTTTTACTTTTTTGAATATAGCGAATGCTATAAGAGGCATTTGAATTCATTGTGAAAATAAAGCCGATTTTGTATTGGATGTAATCGTTTAAGAGGTTTTTTTTTACACTTGTTAGGCCTAAGTTTCTTAATGGTTAAACCGAAAACCGAACCGGTAAGAACCTAAAACCAATAACCCGAAAACCAAAAACCGATAGCTTATTGGTTCGGTTATTGGTTTAGCACTTTTAAAAACCGAAAACCGATAGTCCAAATCGATGAGGTGCAAAACCGAACCGAACCGACCGATAAACACCCCTACGGCTCTCTATTTCCGGCAAAGGTGTGGTGATTACCTAATCAACAGAGCACAACTGTCTCTGTTTTGCTCGATCAAACCTGGTTAAACGTTCCTTTTCTTTGGTCTTCTTGGACTGTTTCTCTAAATTATACAGTAGGGTATTTGATTGACCTTTATTGCTCTAGTATTCAGTTGGTTCTAAAAACCTTTGTAGGCTTCACTTATTCCAATAAAGCTTTTGGTTTTTTTTATCACTCTGTTGGCTTAGTTGGGATTAAACTCTTCCTTTGAATTTGGTTGTGGCGTAGAGGCTTTGCAGATTTTTTGACTATTTTATTTTGGTAACAGTCAGAATGATTGATTACAATGAAGAAGGAAGTAGAAATTTTGATAATATTGACTTTGGCAATGTTTTTTATCACTATTGTCACGAGCCTGGCCATATACCAATATATTGTAGGAAATTGAGAGATTGCAACCAAAGAACTCAAGTCTCAGCTAATGAGTTTACTAAATATCAAAATTCTCTAAAGGAAGCTACTTCAATGACCACCCTTGTTGAGTCTGGTAAAACATATCTGATTTCCTCTTTAAATTAATGGGTGATTGATTATGGTGCCATAAATCATATACCAGGTAATCCTAATATATTTTCTAGGTTTCGATCACACAAAGCACCATCTCCTGTGACCGTAGCTGATGGGTCAACCTATAATATCGTTGGATCTGAGACTATTGAATTATCATCATCTATTATCTTGTCATCTATGTTAAGTCTACCTAACCTCGCATTTAATTTGAACTCTTTAAGGAGACTTACCAAATATCTAAATTGCTCTGTGTCGTTCTTTTCCGATCATTGTCTGATTCAAGATCTTGTGATGAAGCAAACTACTGGTAAGGGACATATTTCTGATGGTCGCTATATCTTTGATAACTCGATGTCTCAACTGCTGCTTGTTATATTGTCACATCTCCATTTGAAGCACATTGTCGGTTGGGACATCCCTCTCCCTATGTTGAAAAAACTGTGCCCGCAGTTTCATAATATTTCATCATTGGATTGTGAGTCATGCCAATTTGCAAAACATCATCGTATCTCCTTAAGTCCAAAGGTTAATAAGCGAGCTGAGTCGGCTTTTGAGTTAGTTCATTCTGATGTTTGGGGACCATATCATTTGTTTCTAAAACTGGACAGAGGTATTTTATCACTTGTTGGATGATTTCTCTCGGATGATATGGATTTACTTTATTCTTTTGTGCCTTTTGTACTGAAGTCAAAACACAATTTAATGCTACTGTGTACATACTAAGAAGTGACAATGCTAGAGAGTATATGCCATCCTTTTTTCAATCTTAGATGAGACAGCAGGGTATGCTCCATCAATCGTCTTGTGCTGATATACCTGCTCAAAATGGAGTTGCTCAGAGGAAGATAGACATCTATTGGAGACAACTCAGGCTCTTTTGTTCCAAATAAAGGGTTCCCAACCAGTTTTGGGCAGATGCGATATCTACGGCTTGTTTTCTTATCAATCAGACGTCTTCTGTTGTCCTTAATGGTGGTATACCGTATAATGTTCTCTTTCCAAATAAATTATTATTTTCCGTGGAGCCTAGGGTATTTGGAAGCATATGTTATGTTTGAGATGCTTGACCATCTGTTACTAAGTTGGACCCTAAGGCATTGAAATGTATTTTTATAGGCTATTCTCGCCTTCAGAAGGGATATCAGTATTATTCTACTGAACTTGGAAAATATTTGGTGTCAACTGATGTGGCATTCTCTAAGGCTAAACCATTATTTTATGCACCTTCTATTTCTACAAGTCGTGGGGAGGAAGACGAATGGTTAGTCTATCATGTTACTAGAGCTTTGGCAGATCAATCAGATGATGTTGCTCACACATCTCCCAGTCTTTATATTGAGCACCAACCGGTCAGTGTACCTACAACACCTAATCCACTTGTTTCAGCCAGACCACCAGTCAATCAAGTTTACTCGAGAAGACAACAGACTGATAATACATGTCTTGGACCAGTTCCTTTGTTATCAAATCCTCCTTCATCTGCTCCATCAGAAGACTCTAGCCTTCCTCGATATCAGATCCTACTCCACCTGCTCCATCAAAAGACCTTGACCTTCCTATTTCTCTTTGTAAAGGTACTCGTACTTGAAAATCCACATATGGTACTGTTAATTTTGTTTCCTATGATCATCTATCTCCTCCATCTAGCTCTTTTGTTGCCTCTCTGGATTTTGTCTCTGTACCCAAAACATTGAAGGAGGCGTTGAGTCATGCTAGTTGGCGTGATGCAATGTTTGAGAGGATACATGCCTTAGATGAAAATCATACGTGGGATTAGGTGAGTTTACCCTAAGGAAAAGAAGACAGTGGGAAGCAAATGGGTTTTTACCATCAAAGTTAATCGTGATGGGTCTGTGGCCAGACTTAAAGCTCGACTTGTGGCTAAAGGATATGCTCAAACATATGGTGTGGATTATTCAAATACTTTTTCTCCGGGGGCCAAACTCACATCAGTCTGATTACTTATATCCTTAGCAGCTTTTCAACACTGGCCTCTACATCAGTTGGATATTAAGAATTCTTTTCTTCATGGTGATCTCTGAGAAGAAGTCTATATAAAGAAACCACCCGGTTTTATTGTTCAGGGGGAGCATGGGAAAGTCTGTCGTTTGAATAAATCATTATATGGCTTGAAGCAAAGCCCCAGAGCTTGGTTTGGCAAGTTTAGTAAGGTTGTTCTCGAATTTGGATTGAACAAGAGCAAACATGACCACAAAGTCTTTTATAGACAGTCAACAGCTCGTATTATCCTCTTTGTTGTATATGTCAATGGCATAATCATTACTGTTTATGCCTAAAATCGGTCCCTTAAGTAAAACAATTAATTTAGAATGAGGTCACAAGCAATACAGTAAACACAACGGAAAAGTAAGTAAGTAAAAGAGAGAAATAATGAGGAAGAAAGGTAATGTATTCTTATTCCTTGAGAATAGCTGGATTCTGTGATGAATCGCTTGATTGTACAATACAATGTAAGAAGGGGTATTTATAGTAGTGGATACCCAATCCTAATAAAGGTAAAATATAAAGACTAATAAGGCTATGGGCCTATAACTCAAGGTGGTTGTATATACTAAATTCTAACTAGGAGACTGTAAACCTAAGGCGGTGGGATATATGTCCTGCGTCCTAGTGTTGTGCCACCTGAATGGTCGTTAGCTCAAGGAGCGGGCGTGTATCCTCTAAGCCCGGTGACTTGTAGGATAAGTCTAGTCTCGCTAGCTGGACTCGTATCCCCGTAATAGTAGGTGGCATAACTTTTGCCCACACAGTCAGTCCTCCCACTTGCTGAGTGTTGACACAAGCAGTCAGAAGTGAAAACGGCGTATGTGTTGGCCTAATTTGGGTTAGGACAATAAATCAAATTTGTAACATAGTTAACAAGCAATTTGTCGTATCAAGGTTTCGTAATAATTCTTAGTATTGGATGATAAAGATAAGGGTATAAGAACATTGAGAAAGTAAAGTAGTATTATTTGTTTCTGGATGATCCTTACAAATTAGTTAAAATTCCATATTTATAGGCTAGCAAGTACAATGGTCATTAAGAAATTAATTGGGCAATTAGTGCCCACTTCTCACGTTCCCATTGAATGTTGAATTAATGGCTAACTGTTACAAAACTTCTTTTCTTCCGCAATGTAACCGCTTCCCCGAGGTCTGAGTCACTTGCCTCGGAAGGATTAGTCTTCTGATGCTCAAAGACAAATATCCTCGAGGCTTGCCTTAAGACTCAACCTTGGTGACTTGCCTCGGGAGTCGAGGTACTCGTCTCTCGAGCCCACGAGCTTACTTCCAACCGTATACCCGAGGTACCATGTAAGTGAGCCAATTTTTACCCAATACAGATAGTCCCCCAACTCCTCAAGTAGTTGATAGAACTTCCGAGGCGTGAAATGAATATGAGCAGGAAGACGACGTGGCCACACGTGCACCATAAAATTCAAAAAGGTAGTTATCATTTCGTATTCCCATCCATCACACGTGGTAATCACTGAGAGGCCACGACCCTTCGTTCCTCATTTCCCATGTAAACGCAGTGATGGGCCTTCCACTATATATAGCCTAACTTGCCCCTCTTCTTCTCCACTTTCAATCTTCTGAGCAACAGTGAAAAATACCTCAACAAGTTTCAATTTGAATTCCTCATCTCTGATCTTATAGCAAAAAATGTCAACTCACTCTGTTCGAAACTCTTCAGGCCCTTCTGAAGAAATAACCCCTGTCGTCGATACCATGATTGTTGGCAATGAAGTGGTGAATGTTCCAGAACTACTTAGTATCATTCCACATTTTGATGGTGGCACTGAGGTGACGTCCCAGCCAGGTGATTTAAATCAAAGGCGGTGCAAGGCCACCACTAATCGCGACCCTGCTTATGCAACAATTATTGAGGAAGAGGACACCGTTGTGGCTGAATTAATGTTGGTGGTGATACCGAGGCGGGAGCTCCACAACCCAAGAAGAAAAAGTCCACCATTAAAGAGCTTGAGCCTCATCACGTCATTTCTTCGAAGATTGATCTTACCAATAACTTCAAACTGCAAGAACGAACAGTTGTTGATATAGAGAACAACAGAAATGTCCCAGTTCAAACTACATGGAGGTTGATTACTCAAGCCAATGTAGGCCTGATTCGGAAAGAATGCAATTGGGGCCCCGAGATCCAGATTGGAATTCCTGCCCCCGAGAGTCGTAACTGCGATGGAGTGGTCGGGCAATCTTTTGTCTACACCTATCCATTTACGATAGGGTTCACTCTGCCTGTTCACGAGGTAATTGAAACCTTCTGTCGAACGTACAACTTGTGTTTGGCTCAACACGGCCCTGGCTCTAGAGGGTCGTTCAATTCCTCGACTTCTTAAGTCGACAAGATGGGGTTCGTTTTACTTTTCAGCACTTAGTTTCTCTCTTCTACTAAACATTGCATAAAGGTGGGGTTGTTCAACTCAACAAACGAGGTAAATACTCGTTAATTACAAAAAGCGAAGACACAGAAGACCGTGGATGGTGTGATCGCTCCGTTCTCCTCCTGACTAATCTTTTGTCTCCTCAGCCTAGATTTCCTGAGGTGTGGAACACAACACGTAAGTAAACACTTTGGTATCCCTTGGTACTTTTCATGCTTCCTTTTATAACTTATCATTTTTTCCCTTTAACTCTTGCTTCGAATTCCCCAATTGAATCAATTCCAATCATTCCCTCCAAAAGAATTGTTCCCTTGGGTTCAAGCGATCATTGACATCAAAGAACGGCCGGAAAGATCATGGATGGTTGATCCATGCTCAATCCAATCATCTATGAAGGTGTGGAGCGATCGTCAAAGATAGTAGTACCTAACTAGAGTCGGGGTCGATTTCCTCAGGGAGCTAGCTTGCAATCTATTAATCTTAGATTGAATCGCAATGGGTTCTATGAATTTTATGTATATTCGTAGATATAAATTTGTAAGAATATAAATAACTACAACTACGACTAATGACCAAAAACTAACACTAAAATCATGCAATAAACTCAACACTTTAAAGTAGATGTAAATACGGAGAATGAGCTAGGGGTTTACACATTCCGACAAGATTCTTTTCTCTCAAACTCTTGTTTTAACCTTACAAATTGTATGGGTAACATAAATGGTCAGACCTTGAATGTATTCCTCAAAACGCGTTAGGGATAGAGAGGATTTACCACATCAAGCCCGTTAGGGTCAATAATGGGGTGCGAGAAACCCTAGTCCAAGGACCCTAGCGGGAATGGCCTTTTAAGGTCTTTCCTTTTAGATGGGGTAGGTCGTGGCCAATGTAACCCAAATTCTTGGTAGTTTCCATTAACCACCTTCAACCCTATTAAGGTGATGAAAGCAAATTAGGGTTAGGTTCATGTACGGCCATGCCTCAAATCCAAATCAATGAAAGTACGAAAGAGAACTAGATTCATCTTTTCCCATAGATTACACAAGATTAAAAACACGTTTTAAGTTAAAATCATCAAGTTTTCATGAATAAACCTCTAGTATGAGTATGGTCTAACTTACACATACTAGAAGATGAAATAGCAAGAATCATATGAAGAATTAGATTAATAAAAGAAATCCTTACAAATGATTCAAGTTTAAGCCCTTCCTTTGCCTCCAAGAATATTCAAAAATGTAATAAAGTATATTCTAAGCTGAAAAAGGGACTTCTTTCTAGGTGGCATAACAGTCTATTTATAGGCATGGGTTTGAAAACTAGGCTAATATTTATAAAATTACATTTTTCCCTATGTTATGCTAGACCACCGGTCATTCGTCGGGCCCCATAATGAGTTTCGCGGCCGCCGAAGGCTAATCTAACTCCTCTATTTTCTTGTTCTGCGGTGCAGGTCTAGTGGGGCGCAAGTTTGGCAATGGACAGCGCCAACACTCGTAGATGTCTTCTGAGCTCACTGTGATAGTTGGCGGAATCGCACATGCTTTTGCGGGGCTGCAGAGTATGTTCCGCATATCTTTCGGCGATTCACCTCTTAGCTTCGCAGGAACTTGATGAGCTCTGGAACTCTATCCTTCTTTAGCATTCGATTCGGCGAGTCGCCGTCAAGCTGCTGCCTGTTCTCCTTGTTCTTCAAAATGTAACCAAAGTTTACTTGTTATTTTTCTTTTCTTTATTCTTCTTGGCTTTTTGCATTGATATTCTCTGTAACCTTGAAACATGGAGATAAAAATAAAATTTACTTAAATAATAAAGCTTTTAGGACTTGAAAGCTAGTCTAAATTAGTCACGAATATATGCACAATGCTAACACATCAACTCCCCCAAACTTAAGCTTTTGTTTGTCCTCAAGCAAAATTGAGAACTATCTTATGTATCACAATTTAGTACCGGGATTGAGTTCAACAATGAGATGGAGACAAGAGGAAGTTCCTGACTTTGGTTGATTCTAACATTTAATACACACATGAGAATCCAACCAACAATCCACAAGCGCAAAAATCACAACTATATCACTAGAGCTTCTAGTGATGACTAGAGCATACGTAGCACAATTGCTTCCTCAACTCACCTAAGGCTCTCTTAATTGCATCTTCAAGTCTCAAGTCTCCTAATGCTCTCACCTCAAGTAATGGGTCCCTATCTCTCAATATAATTCAAACAAAAGGGACCCTCAAGTCTAACCCTACACTCTCACAAATGAATGCAAGTTAAGCATATACAATGTCATAGGCTTTGCCTTAGTATCACTTTATTATTTCTTTCATGTCAATTAGTGAAGGATCAAATAGGAATTCTAAAGTTGTAATTTAGGATTTTGGTCATAGGTAGAGTATAATTTGGATAAAGAGTGACTAAATTCCCTCTTTGGGCACTACATTATCTTTTCATTCATTTCACTTTGAGCTTTCTTTTCATAGAGCTTATTCCCCTTTTTCTTACTTGATCTTTGCTTTGTGGCTCTTATTCCTCCTTTTGCTTCACTTTGTCTATTTTTTGTCTTTTCAATTTTTTTCTTTTTCTATTTTGTTTGCATTTTTCTTGATTTTCTTCTTTTTCTCTTTTGCCACTTTTCTATACAATCATCTTCCTTTTTGAAGAGCTACTTAGCTTTCACTTCTTTGTTTCCCTCCACCCAAACTTAGACTTTTTAGTCTAAGTTGCATGTCTTTCAATACCTCAAGGAGGTAGGGCCAAGAGAAGGTTAGTGCTATCAAGCACTCAGAATTGGCTTGGGCTATTTTCGTGGCTATCAAAAGAAAGGATATTAAGCTCAAAGATGGCTAACTAAGGATTAATTTCATTTGGTGGCTTGAAAGGCTCAAACGGGCCAAAAAATGCCTATCATCCTATCCAATCACTAATTTGACACTCCATTCATTTCTAAGGACACACAAGCCAAGTTCTAACATGCATATGCAATTAACAAGCTTAAGAAAAAACTCACCTCACTAGCATAAGGGACAAGAGACAAGAACATCAACATTCAAGCACTTAAGGTAAGGATATAGCCTATACTACACATGCATAAAGTCATCAAAAGAATCTAAAGGTTATAGGTGCAACTCTCAACAAACAATCCACTGAACTTTCTTATGTGTGCTCCTAATATGTTGGTATCATACAAGTCACAAAATAAGGATGACACTTCTATGATTAAATCCTAAAAAGTGTCCGGTTCAAAAGAATTACATTCTTGGGAAAAGAACCGAGGTCAAAAAAAACCAAGAAGGTTATTTATTAAACTATTTACACAAATGGTATTTTACACTGGAGGTGGTTATTATTTCGGGCCTAAGTAAAAGTGAGCTTCACGAGGGTTACCTACGTATCGCGACGAGTGCGAATCAGATGAAAGAAGGCAACATCCCAAGCGTAGTTCACGGGAGTACCTTTTGCATCTTTTTGTGATTTTCAAATTTTTTTTGTGTTTTCAATTTGTCTGGATTTTTGGGTTTTTCATTTAACAACTAACAACAATCATTAATCTATAAATTAAAAAGACAATCATTAAAGACAAGCAATTAAACATCCTACATTAAATATTAACATCCTAAATTAAAGTTTAACATCCTAAATTAAGAACATCAATATAAACATAGTTTAGGACATTCAATAAAAATAAATTAATTATCCCACCCCCAACATGAAAAGTTGATATGTCCCAAAGTAACTAATCCAAAACACAAGCAAAGTTTATGGGGATCAATCAAAGAGAGAGAGAGAAGAACTCCCTAGTCATATCGGGCAATTCTTTTGCCCTTGCCCTCAAAATGATCCTTTGGGGCTTGTTGTTTTCTGTGCCTTCTCCCCTCTCTTGCTCTCGCTGCTTCCTCCATTGAAGCCATCCTAGCCAAATCTATTTGTACTTCTTCATCAAGTTCCCTGTTCCTGAGCACACCCAAGTTTCCAAGTACCTTTTCTTCCAATATTCTCATATTCCTCTGATGCATAGTTTCTGGGCTATTGGGTGAAATGATCTTTCTTGCCTCTGCTCCCTTTCGTTCCACAACATGTTCATGTTATTCACCACGTCCAGATGTGTAAGGGCAAACACATGAATGAACTTCTTGATTTTCAAGATATCCTTGGCATGTGCATCAATGGATGTACTTAACTTATCAAATTCAATGGGATTGACTTTGCTTGCTGAAGGTGGAGGTGGCTGCATTCGAGGCAGATGCACACCAAACTCCTGCATCTTGCCTTGCAACTTTTCAAGCTCTCGAGTTAGATTTTCTACAGCAGCTTGAACTTCTCTATGTACACGAGGTGGAGGAGCTCTTGAGGAAGATGACTTGTCAGCTCGTGGTGGTGCTCCATAAGTAGGGGCAACAGGTGTTAGGTAAATTGGGTTGTTTTTATCTTCAATTGCATATAATTCAAAGCCTCTTGCAGCAAAGGCATAATCATCACCCCCGTTATACTTTATGCACCTCCTAAGGACACTAGAAGAGGGGGGGGGGGGGTTGAATAGTGTCTCCTGATTTTCGCAAGAACTGTGTTCTTCTACTGTAGAACAAGGTTCTTAGAATTTCCTTCTACCTGCGTCTAACAAGAACATACACAGACTAGCACACCAAACACACAAGGATTTTTACGTGGAAAACTCCTTGCTCAAGGGAGAAAAACCACGACCCACACTCTGGGATTTTTGCACTGAATCCACTAACACAAGAGCAATGTTTTAGATTACAAACTCTGTAACCAAGGGGCTACACTCTAGACCCTAATCACTAACCAAAGATACACTCTAGCTTTTCTAGTAATTCACAAAAGAGTTTACCTAATACATAAGCTTCTAGAATAAGCAGATAGGTAACACAATGAATGCTCGATATTATGACAACTTACAACTCAATAATCCTAGACAAGAAATCTAGACTCAATACTCTGCATGCAGTTTAGTTGTCTTCTTCAGCTTATCCACGTAGAAAGTTATTGAATCGCCTTTGCTTGTGCTTGACTCTCTGTACGTGAATAATCAGAAAAAACGTCGGCTGTCTCTACTACTGGCTTTTATACCAGTCGTGTACCCCTAGTTGAGTTCTACTAGGAATCCCCTTAATTAAGGTAAGTTGAGATTCGCAGTAACTCTTTTCCATGTTAACGTCTGACTCTTTTCATACTTCGTAGACACAGCTGGGACACCGCCTCTTTTAGTCCGACTAGGATACGTATACAACCACGCGCCACTATTCCTAGTTCCACAGGGATTTGCAACCCACAATCTTTTCGATCAACCGTGCCCTTCCCTTCAAGGACCGGGTTCTTCAGGTTCCTTGCATGAACCTCGGTGTCCTTCCTGTTTGTCATACTTCAAAATCAGCTTTCAACAAATTCCCCCTTTTTGATGATGACAAACAACCGTTGCCCAAGAACCTGAATAGACATAAACCAAAAAACCAAAACAAGAGAACAGAATAAAAAACAAACAGATGAGTTAGGTCACAAACACCCCAAATTCCTTCTTCCCCCTTTTGGCATCATCGAAAAGATTCGAAGACCTGCAGGAACTTGTCAAGTTAGTTCAGTCTACTGCACAGGGCAACTCGTTAGTAATAAGAACACAAGCATACACAAATAAGGGCCCATCCAAGAACCTGATTACTTAAGCAAAAAAAACAGATAAGAACACAAGAAGTTTAAAAACATTATCCAGATTGTGACATCAGCACAACCCTGTTAATAGTTACAGAACCAAATTAAAAATTGTATTAAACATCCATAACATGCAATCACAGGAGAATGAGAAGGAGGAAAGATCAGATAGGGGTAGGAGGACAGGACTGGAAGGATCAAAGCTGAAGGTTGAAGTGTCTGACAAGTGCCTCAAGCTGCTTCGTATTTTTGGCCCTCTCCATCACCAGCTCGGCCTCATACTTGTGGCAATCAATCTTCAGACGATCAATCTCTTGATCCTTCACCTTCAACTGTCTCTGGAGCTCAGCATTTTCAGCATTAATCTCAAGAACAATCTTCTCCAGTTCCTTTACTGCATCAATGGCCTCATCAGGACCAAAGTCTTCACTGTCCTCTGCCTGCTCTTGTTTCACCTGCATTGGCCTTTTGGAAGCTCTGCTTTCTCTGAAAAAATCACAATTCTTAAGCATATTTATCCCAAACATCTGATGAATTGTGGGCTACTTTCCTGCTTCCAAAGGAACCCCAAAATGCTTAAAAATCTGGTGAAGAATGTAAGAGTGCACAAGAGAGTGGGGCTTCTGATCAGTGTCATAGATCCTCTTTATGTGCCTAATGATCAGCCCAGGCAGATTTATCTTCACCCCTGTCCATCAGATCCATATAGGTCAAATCCAGAGCACTTGCCTCACAATTCCTTTCACCCCTAGGCAGAAGAAACCTGTGCACAAATTCAAACAGTAGTTGATGGGCAGGTTCCATCTCCTTTTTCTCTACTTTCCTCTCCTTCCTCAGTCTTGGCTTCCCTGAAAACTTTCTCACAACATCCAAAGAGGTGACTCCATCTGTTCTTTTTGGCCATTTTAGCTTAACATACCTGCAGTAACCTTCAGCAGGTACATCCAGAATCACCCCCAGTTCAGGTCTTCCAAATTCTATCTCAATTCCTTTAACAGTAGAAAACACTCTCCTAGCAGTTACTCTACAATTAGTATAGAATTCTCTCACTTCATCCACAAACAACTTCCTGTCCTTGTTGGAAAACACAGCAAGCCACCCCTGATCACCAATCATCCTCAGCAATGGTCTCATATGGAACTCCTTTTCATCATGCAAAATACTGCCTGGCAGTACCTGATGCCTAGAGAAAAATGCTTCTCTATCCACTTCCTCTTCATTGTCCCCTCTTCTTCTTCTCTTATTCTCCACCTCACTATCAGTATCTGAATCACTGGGTTCTACATAGCTCCCATTCTCACTATCCTGCTCAGCCTCACCAGCTTCCCTTCTTTCTTCTTCCAGCTTCTTTTCTTCTCTTTCTTTGACATTGGTTACTGTTCTTCCCAACTTGTCAAGCTTTTCTAACTGCATTTTTAATGAGGATCTGGTACCAACTCTCCTGACAATAGGCTCAGCAGCTGCCTTGTCATCACCATCTACACTATCTTCATCAACCAGTCTAGATTTCAGCACTGACTTCCCATCTCTCACCAACCTTCTTCTTTTTTCTGGCTCTACTAGATTCTCTCTCACAAACACTACTTCCTCGCTTCTTCCTCAATTAATTTTTCATCTTCTTCCCCAAACTTTCTCTTCCTCTTTGTTTCTTCAACTTTCTTGGTTATCTCCTCTTGTACTAAAACAACTTCTTTGTTCCCTTCCTCTTCAGAATCAATCCAACTAAAATCTGCCTCATTAGTCTCAGTAGGATTTGGACAAACAACAGACTTTTGACCCAAATCCCCTGAGGCTTCAGCACTAACAAGTCCATCACCTGCAGGACTTTTAGACACAGATTCTTTCACAACTTCAATGGTTTCACTCACTCCTATACTCAGTTCTACTGTATCTTCCCTCAAGATTTCCACATTATCTTGTTCTTTAAACTGTTCTACTATTCTTTCCGCAATGTTCAACTTATCCCCAGACTCACAAACTACAGGACCTAGCACATCTTCCCTAAAATCAATCTTTTTACTATCTTGTTCCTCCTCACATAAATTCCCCCTATATGTTCTATCCTTTTCATGATCACCCATTATCTTGTCTAGTTCAACAACTAGGGTTTCACTTTCTACAATTCCAGGGCTCTTTATATTAACAGGCTCAACAGGCGTAGATGCAATAGGTTCAGGAATTACCTCTTGTGACGATAGTGATGAACTTTGTCCGGTAGGTGTTGAGAGAACAGTTCTAGATTTCATCTTCTTTACCAGTTTCCTATCCCCCTTTTGCAGAAATTTTGTGCGTGCTCTTGCAATTCTTTGAGCCAGAGTGGACGGAGGTGGTCTATCTGACATCTTGAAAGATTTATGAGTGATTTTTGAGGTTTCTAAGGAGATTTTTGTTTTAGGGTTTGAGAGAATTTTGGTGTTTTAGCAGAAGAAGTAGGTGAAGTGTGAAGGATTGAGAGAGTGTGGTCGAAGTGAAGAGGCTTTAGTGATTTGACACTGTCTAGGGAAGGCAAGAAGTAATGAGTAGAGTAGAAAGGCAGCTTTTTAAATTTTTCGAGAACCGGGAGAAGTTACACACTTGACGGTTATGAACTTAATTAAATAAGCCCTTTTTCAAGAAGTGGGGTCCCAGCTATTCAAAAAGAGATCTATCCTAAAGAGGAAAATGTTCCTATAATTTAGGACAGTTACGAGAGTATGGTAGACCCCTGTGACACACGTATGAATGACAATTTTCATTTCAGTTATGAATACTATCATACAGAGTAAGATGAATGTACCTAGACATGATTCCTCGTGTTCAAACTGGTTCCTTCTCAGTACATAGTAGGTCCTTCTTGGGATCACATTATTTGTGCCTTGTGATCAAAACATCAACACGAGTGTACTTTTACAAGCACGAGATTAGACTAAACATCTATAACAAGTTTCAAGCAACCACATCAAATACTTAACTAGCCAAATACAAAGGAATTACCTGCTGGGTCATCCGTGTATTTTGGTCATCCCTAACTCCAACCTGTTCCTTTCAAACTGTACCTTGTTCAAAGCTTTGGTAAATATGTCAGCTATTTGATCTTCAGTCCTGCATGAATTCATAGTAATCAGACCTTTTTCTACATTGTCTCTCAAGAAATGGTGTCTGATATCAATGTGCTTGGTTCTTTTATGTTGGACTGGGTTCTTGGCAATGTTCACTGCACTGGTGTTGTCACAGAAAATTGGCACTGCTCCACACTTGATACCAAAGTCCTCCAGTTGTTGCTTGATCCACAGCAATTGTGAGCAACATGAAGCAGCTGCCACATACTCAGCTTCAGCTGTTGATAGGGCAACTGATGAGACCCAAACCCCCACAAGACCATTCACACGTAGTCAAGCTAAGGAGATCCAAGGAGTACACATACACTTGGTAAGGAAGGGCCTTGAAGAAGGAAGCGATTGGAAGCCGTTCCGGGTGCTCAAGCTAGGCCTCACGCCTAAGGAAGAAGAGAGCCCAGCAGAGCTAGGCGCCCCGCCTAGCCCAGGCGCCCCGCCTAGGGAGCTCACTGCCTAAGGCTCAGAAAATGCACCAGGCGCCCCACCTGGCTAGGCGCCCAGCCTAGCTGAAGGCCAAGCCAGGCGCCCCACCTAGCTTCAGGCGCCCAGCCTAGCTGAAGGCCAAGCCAGGCGCCCCGCCTAGATCCAGGCGCCCAGCCTAGCTTCAACATGAACCAGGCGCCCCTCCCAGCCCCAGGCGCCCCACCTAGCTGCTGAACTTATGTTTCTTTTACTATTTTGCCCTGCGTGGCTTATTTGATGAACCTTACGTCTTTGTGTAAGCTTGGGAAAACACTATAAATATCCAAGCCTAGCTTATTTTACACTTAGCTTATTATTGATGATTATGAATGATGAACATGAGCAAGGCTCTTGATTATTGAATGAAACCTTTTGTTTTGGGACTTGTAGTTCTTCTAGCGGATCTAGATGAATACTCTTCCTCTCCGACCATTCTACTTGCGTGCTCGCGTTAGCTCGAGGGTAGTTGCATAGCGTAGGTGTTCTTGTCCTTCTCTCGGGGTGTAACGGAACAAGTTCTCCGTTGCTACTTGGGATTAGAGATCGAGTTACGTCTCGTTCTTTATCTTTTACTTTTCAGCGTTTGATTCTCATCAGTTTGGTATCAGAGCAAGGCTCGGGTTTTGTTTCTACAAACCCCCGACCCTTGATTCTTCGTGCCTAGTATCTTCTTTTAGTTTTCTTGTTGTTGAAGTTATTAGAAAGGAGAAAATTGCAAAAAAATTGAAAAATTGAAAAATACAAAAATTTGGTGTAACTTGTTGATTTGGATGATTTGTGATATGGGTGTTATGGATTCTTGATCGTGATTGATTTCCCGTTACTTGGGTACCAAAATTGTTGGAATTGGTGAAGTTTGAAAAATTGAAACCCCAAAACCCCTTAAACCCTTGAAGAACTTGTTCTTGATGAATTTTGGCTTGATTCTTGGGTTGGATTGATGTTTGATTGAAAACTTGTTATTGGGGATTGATCTTCATCGAAATACAAACAATTCGGTACCAATTTTGTGGGATTTGAACATGTTTAACACCTACTTTGATGAATCACAATCCTTGTTGAAACCCTTTTGATAAACCCTTGTGTTCTTGAGTTCTTGAGAATGAACCTTGATTTGATTGATTGTTTGATTGAAAATTTGATTGGGTTTTGTTAAGGAAGATCAAAAACAACTTTGGGTATCTTTGGATTGTGAAAACAAGTTGAAAACATCGGATTTGAGGCTTGAAAATCGACTTGAAACGAGTTTGGAACGAGTTGGAAAAAGCTTCAGGCTTGGCGCCCCGCCTAAGCCAGGCGCCCCGCCTGACTTGGCTACTGCCTAAGTCCCAGGCGCCCCGCCTAGACCCAGGCGCCCCGCCTGGAACACAGCACAATCTAGGCGCCCCTCCTGAGTTTCAGGCGCCCCTCCTGAGTGCTGAAGGTATTGTTTCGGGTAGATTTTCGTACGTATTTCCCTTTGTTTGATAACATAACATCTAGTTAGTACTAGTTTGAGTAACCGATCTACTTGATTAGTGCTAACCCTTTGATTGCTCTTAAGTGATTCGTGCCTAGCAAGGAGAGTAGAATTCTAAGGAAAAGCGTAGAATCTTTTAACTCAAGTCCTTCACTTCAAAGTGCCTAGCGTTCATTGAGTCCCATTAACTCCACTCACCCCGGAGTGTGCGTGACTCGTGAATAGTTTAGTTGAGTTGAGGAGTTGCTAATCATCTACGTGAAGCTTTGGAACTACAAGTTGAGTGAAATATCCACCGCCACCCAAAAGAGTGATCCGAGTGAACACAAGTGAGGGAGCGAGTGAGGTGTTTTAACTAACTCTTGTTTCTTTTCTTTGTAGGTACAATGGCCAACGAAGGTCAAGATTTCATTAAGGAGGCCTTGGCTAATCTTCTTGCCAAGATGGACCTCATGAACCAAAGAATTGATTCTCTTGAAAAGGGAGCCTCAAGTACTCAAGGAGAACATGGGACCCCGAGTGTCCCAATTGAAAAGGGGACCCCGAGTGTCCAAATTGAGACCGGTGAAGGCTCAAGTAGTCCCACTTTTACCCCGGAGCAAGTTGTTGAATTGCTCAATCAACAACGGGTAAAGGAGGACCGAGAGAGAATTGAACGAACGGGCATTCCCCGTATCTTGGACAATCCTCCAAGAAACTTTCCACTACCAAGACCCGTCCGAAATGTGCAACCTCTTGAGCAAGTTGTTGAGGCTCAAGAATGGGAGGAAGTTGATTATGATGACAATGTGTATGGGTTTGATGATCACTTTCAACCACGGCGAGCTATGAATTGGGGTCGAAATGTGGATCGGGGTAGAGGCCGAGGTCGAGGGCCACCCTTAGGATATGGAGGGAGGAATGTTAGAAGGGACTATGTTGCTTATGATGATCACCATGGAGGCCAACCGGAGCCATTCCAAGGGGGTCGTGACAACAACAACAACCTTAATAGTGTGAAGCTCACTATTCCTTCTTTCAAAGGAAGTAGTGACCCGGTGGAGTACATTGGTTGGAAATTGGCTATGGAGCGTATCTTTGACACCAATGATATGCCCGATGTGAAGAAAACCAAGTATGCAATATCCTCCTTTGAATCTTTTGCTTCTACTTGGTGGGAGTCGGTGAAGAGAAATAGAAGAAGGACGGGTATGGCTATTAATCTTACTTGGGAAGAGTTGATCCGTGTGATGGATGAGAAGTACTTGACCAACCAATACCGGGTTGAACAACAAAGGCGTCTATATGATTTGAAGCAAGGTTACAAATCGGTTGGTGAGTATTTCAATGAATTTGAGCAAATCCGAATGATCCTTGACTTAGATGATGAAGACAATGAGACGGCCATGATCCGTTTCAAAGGGGGCTTGAACCGAGACATAGCTTCACAATTGAAGTTCCACAAATATGATGATCATTACAAGCTATGTGAAGATGCGGTTGAGGCCGAGAAATGGCTCAAGGAGGAGAAATCCCTTCGCTACAAGAGTAGCACTACTACTCCAACAAGCAAACCAAAGGATTGGAAGCCTCCTACCACAAATGCAAGGTTCCCAAGTGCAAGTGGGACAAGTGGTGCAATTGCTACCAAGGATGTGAAAAAGCCGTTTGAGAAGAACACACCTAATGTGGGAGGTAACTCTAAAACTCAACTACATGCTCCTACTTCTTCTTCAATACAATGCCACAAGTGCAAGGGGTATGGTCACTTTGCTAGGGAGTGTCCTACAAAGAGGACCATGATTGTTGTTGGCAATGAGGCATATGAGAAAGAGAGTGAATCGGAAGATGAGGGAGTAGAGGGAGATGAGGGAGTAGAGGAGAATGATTTGCTTGATGATACGATGGAGGAGGAGGATCCTCATACTTTCTTGGTTGTGAGACGGAGCCTAGGAGCTATGATCGTGGAAGATAGTGAAACCTTGCAAAGGGAAAATCTTTTCCATGCTAGGTGCCGGGTCAAAGATGTTGTTTGCTCTATGATAATTGATTCCGGAAGTTGTGCAAATGTAGTGAGTCAATCACTAGTGGCTCAATTGAAGTTAACTACCATGAAGCATCCTAAACCTTACCGGTTACAATGGCTTAGTGAATGTGGAGAGCTCAAGGTGATGAAACAAGCCATGATCAAGTTTAGAATGGGTAGTTATGTTGATGAGCATTTGTTTGACGTTGTGCCTATGCAAGCATGCCACCTACTCTTAGGGAGGCCATGGCAATTCGATAGGCAAGTGGTGCATGATGGTCGTGTCAACACTTACACGGTCAAACATGAAGGGAAGAGATTTGTGTTAAAACCTCTCACTCCTAAGCAAGTGAGTGATGATTACAAGAAAATGAAGGAGTTGAGGGAGGTGGCAAAGGCTAAGTCACTCATTGAGACTAGCCCTTTGTCCAAAAGCATGATGGCAATCCCACCTACTTCATCTACCGGTGGCATGTGTGCCATGATGCAACCGGGCGAGCTCTTGAAAGGTAATGATGGCACCAAATTTCTCCTATGCCTAGTGCACAAAGGTATGATCCTTAACTCTAATTGTGATTTTTCTTCTAGCCCTATGCCTAGTGCTTTGAAAAATGTCTTGGAAAACTTTGGGGACATGTTCCCGGATGAGATGCCCGATGGCTTACCTCCCTTGAGAGGAATTGAACATCAAATTGACTTTATTCCGGGCTCTCAAATCCCGAACAAGCCGGCCTATAGAAGCAATCCCGAGGATACAAGGGAGTTGCAAAAACAAGTTGATGACTTGCTTTCCAAAGGCTTGGTAAGGGAGAGTTTGAGTCCTTGTGCCGTACCGGTCATTCTTGTCCCAAAGAAAGACGGCACTTGGAGAATGTGTGTAGATTGCCGAGCCGTGAATAAGATAACGGTCAAGTACCGTCACCCTATTCCATGGCTTGATGATATGTTGGATGAGTTGAGTGGGTCGTGTGTCTTTTCCAAAATCGACCTTAGGTCCGGTTACCATCAAATCCGGATGAAACCCGGGGATGAATGGAAAACCGCATTCAAGACCAAATTTGGTCTCTATGAATGGTTGGTAATGCCCTTCGGGCTTTCCAACGCACCTAGCACTTTCATGCGACTCATGAATCATGTTTTGAAGTCTTTTATCAACAAGTTCGTTGTTGTCTATTTTGATGATATCTTGATCTATAGTAAGACAATGGATGAACATGTTGACCACCTTAGGCAAGTGCTTGATGCTTTGAGAGCCGAAAAGCTCTATGCTAATTTCAAAAAGTGTGCCTTTGGTGTAGATAAGGTTGTCTTCCTTGGGTTTGTTGTGAGTGCTCAAGGAGTGGAGGTGGATGAGTCTAAGGTAGAGGCCATACGTGATTGGCCTACTCCTACTACCGTGACTCAAGTGAGGAGCTTTCATGGTCTCGCAAGCTTTTATAGGCGATTTGTGAGAGACTTTAGCTCCATTGCCGCTCCACTCACCGAATTGGTGAAGAAAGACCAACCGTTTGTTTGGGGAGAGCCTCAAGAGAAGGCCTTCCATGAATTGAAAAGTAGGTTGAGTACCGCCCCTCTATTGCAATTGCCCGACTTCGGAAAGGCATTTGAGGTTGAATGTGATGCCTCGGGGGTGGGAATTGGTGGTGTATTAATGCAAGATAGCAAACCCATCGCCTACTTTAGTGAGAAATTGAAAGGGGCCTCCTTGAACTATTCTACATATGACAAGGAGTTGTATGCCCTTGTGAGAGCCCTTGCCCATTGGCAACACTATCTTTGGCCTCGTGAGTTTGTAATCAAGAGTGACCATGAGTCACTCAAGCATTTGAGAGGCCAAGAGAAGCTCAATAAGAGACATGCCAAGTGGGTTGAATTCATTGAGTCCTTTCCCTATGTGATTCAATATAAGAAAGGGAAGGACAATGTTGTGGCGGATGCGCTTTCGAGAAAGTTTGCTCTAGCCACCACTCTCACCTCTAAGCTCATGGGTTTTGAGAGCATTAAATTGATGTATGCTCATGACCCCACGCTAAAGAGTGTCCATGATGCTCTAGAGAAGGGGGAGAGAGTTGAGAAATACCAATGGGTTAATGGTTATATCTTCAAAAATGGTAGAGTGTGCATTCCGGAGTCCTCTTGGAGGGAGTTGCTTGTGCAAGAGGCACATTGCGGGGGACTCATGGGACATTTTGGCACAAGAAAGACTTTGGCTATTCTTAAAGAACAATTTCATTGGCCAAAGATGGGGGTGCAAGTGGAAAAGTTTTGCAACAATTGCCTTGAGTGCAAGCGTGCTAAATCCAAAGCCCTCCCCCATGGGTTGTATACCCCTCTCCCCGTACCTACTAGTCCGTGGTTGGATATCTCAATGGATTTTTTGATGGAATTACCTAGGACTAGGGGAGGCCATGATAGCATTTATGTTGTTGTGGATAGGTTCTCAAAGATGGCTCATTTCATTCCATGCAAGAAATGCGATGATGCCCAACATGTAGCTTCCTTGTTTGTTGAAAATGTTTTGAAGTTACATGGTGTGCCTCAAACTATAGTGAGTGATAGGGACACTAAGTTCCTAAGCCATTTTTGGCGAAGTTTATGGGGTTCTTTAGGCACCAAGCTCTTGTTCTCCACGTCCCACCACCCACAAACCGATGGGCAAACGGAAGTGGTAAACCGAACCTTGGGTGCTCTTCTTAGAGCCATGACCCGGGGTAAGGCCGGGACTTGGATTGATCGTTTACCTCTTATGGAGTTTGCCTATAATCGAACCGTGCATAGAATGATTGGCATGACTCCATTCGAGTGTGTTTATGGTTTTAACCCCTTGATTCCCCTTGATCTAACCCCTTTGCCAAGGGAAATGGTTGTTAATTTTGAAGGTAAAGCTAGAGCGAAGGCAATGATGGAACTCCATGCAAAGGCAAAGAAGAATTTGGAGGAAGCCTATGCTAAGGTTGCTTCCAAGAAAAACAAAGGACGCAAGAAGGTGGAACTCAAGAAGGGTGACTATGTGTGGGTGCACTTCCGGAAAGAAAGGTTTCCAAACCTTAGAAAAGGGAAGTTAGCACCCCGTGGCGATGGCCCATTCCAAGTGCTTTCAAAGATAAACAACAACGCCTATGTGGTCGACTTGCCAAGTGAGTATCAAGTTTCTAATACTTTTAATGTTTGTGACTTGGTTCCTTTGGATGTAGGTGATGATGCGGTCGTGGGTGATGATGCCTCAATTTCGAGGACGAAATCTTCTCAAGAAGGGGAGGATGATGAGACCCAAACCCCCACAAGACCATTCACACGTAGTCAAGCTAAGGAGATCCAAGGAGTACACATACACTTGGTAAGGAAGGGCCTTGAAGAAGGAAGCGATTGGAAGCCGTTCCGGGTGCTCAAGCTAGGCCTCACGCCTAAGGAAGAAGAGAGCCCAGCAGAGCTAGGCGCCCCGCCTAGCCCAGGCGCCCCGCCTAGGGAGCTCACTGCCTAAGGCTCAGAAAATGCACCAGGCGCCCCACCTGGCTAGGCGCCCAGCCTAGCTGAAGGCCAAGCCAGGCGCCCCGCCTAGCTGAAGGCCAAGCCAGGCGCCCCGCCTAGATCCAGGCGCCCAGCCTAGCTTCAACATGAACCAGGCGCCCCTCCCAGCCCCAGGCGCCCCACCTAGCTGCTGAACTTATGTTTCTTTTACTATTTTGCCCTGCGTGGCTTATTTGATGAACCTTATGTCTTTGTGTAAGCTTGGGAAAACACTATAAATATCCAAGCCTAGCTTATTTTACACTTAGCTTATTATTGATGATTATGAATGATGAACATGAGCAAGGCTCTTGATTATTGAATGAAACCTTTTGTTTTGGGACTTGTAGTTCTTCTAGCGGATCTAGATGAATACTCTTCCTCTCCGACCATTCTACTTGCGTGCTCGCGTTAGCTCGAGGGTAGTTGCATAGCGTAGGTGTTCTTGTCCTTCTCTCGGGGTGTAACGGAACAAGTTCTCCGTTGCTACTTGGGATTAGAGATCGAGTTACGTCTCGTTCTTTATCTTTTACTTTTCCGCGTTTGATTCTCATCAGCAACTGAGTTTTGTTTCTTTGTAGCCCACGAGACCAAGCAGGGACCTAAAAAGTGTGCCATCCCTGAAGTGCTTTTCCTGTCCACCAAATGACCTGCATAATCTGCATCAGCAAAACCAATGAGTTCAAAAGTCCCACCTCTGGGATACCAAAGACCTAAATCCTGAGTCCCTTTCAAGTATCTCAAAATTCTCTTCACAGCTGTCAAGTGTGATTCCTTGGGCTTTGACTGAAATCTGGCACACAGTCCTACACTGTATACTATATCTGGTCGACTAGCTGTGAGATATAGGAGTGAACCAATGATTCCTCTATATTTCGTTTCATTTGTCGAAGGACCAAGTTCATCCATGTCTAACTTTGTTCCAAGTGCAATAGGGGTAGTCATTTCCTTTGCTCCTTCCATGTCAAATTTCTTCAATAGTTCCTTGACATACTTTTGCTGATGAATCATGGTTCCTTCAGAAGTCTGCTTTATCTGCAACCCAAGAAAGAAGTTCAGTTCACCCATCATGCTCATTTCAAATTCACTTCCCATCAATTCTGCAAAACCTTTGCTCAGTTCTTCATCAGTAGCTCCAAAGATGATATCATCAACATACACTTGAACTACCAGCAAATCCTTTCCTTTCTTCATGAGAAATAGTGTGTTGTCAATTTTGCCTCTTGAAAAACCATTTTTCATCAAGAACCCTGAGAGTCTTTCATACCAGGCTCTAGGAGCTTGCTTCAAACCATACAGAGCCTTGTCCAGTTTGTAAACATGATCAGGAAATTCATTGCTCACAAAGCCTGGAGGCTGCACCACATAGACTTCTTCATTCAGATAACCATTCAGAAAAGCACTCTTCACATCCATCTGATACAGTGTGAATTCCATGTACGTGGCAAAAGCAATCAGCATCCTGATGGCTTCCATCCTTGCAACTGGAGCAAAAGTTTCATCATAATCTATTCCTTCTTCTTGACTGTATCCTTGAACCACTAGTCTTGCCTTGTTCCTTGTCACTATCCCATGTTCATCCAGCTTGTTCCTGAATACCCATTTTATTCCAATTATAGATCTGTCCTTCGGCTTAGGAACTAGATGCCACACCTTGCTTCGTTCAAATTGGTGAAGTTCCTCCTGCATAGCTAGAATCCAGTCTGGATCTTCTAGGGCTTCCTTTACATTCTTTGGTTCCAAGGATGAGAGAAACGCAAAGAATGCACAAAAGTTCTTCAATGCTGATCTAGTCATAATTCCAGTGTCCAACTCAGATAGGACATTCTCCAGTGGATGAGAACTTTGATACTTCCATGGCTTGATTTGAATCTGACTTGAAGGACCTGCAGCATTCTCTGGGTTAGGTTCTTCTTGACTTTCTGGATTATCAGCCTCATCTGAAGTTCCCCCTGTCAAGTTGACTCCTTCATCTGAATTGTTCAGATTCTCCTTTTCATCTGAGTCCTCCAGTTCATCTATGGTTTCTTCTCTCCTTAAACCAATTTCTTGATCATCTGCTTCAGTTTCTCCCAGTGTCTTATCTGATTCATCGAATACAACATGCATACTTTCTTCTACAGTTTGTGTTCTTTTGTTAAGCACTTTGTATGCCTTACTTTGAGTGGAATATCCCAAAAATATCGCCTCATCACTCCTGGCATCAAACTTTCCCAAAGGTTCCTTCCCATTGTTGTGAACGAAACACTTACAACCAAAAGGTTTTAGATGAGCAATGCTTGGCTTTCTACCTCTGAGCAACTCATACGGAGTCTTGTCAAGAATTGCTCTAATGGAACACCTGTTCAACAAGTAACATGCAGTGTTTACAGCTTCAGCCCAAAAATTTCTTGCCAGCCCACTTGCTAACAGCATAGTTCTAGCCATATCTTCCAACGACCTGTTCTTCCTTTCAACCACACCGTTTTGTTGGGGAGTTCTTGCTGCAGAGAAGTTGTGATCTATGCCATTCCTTGCACAATACTCAGAAAATTTTGAGTTTTCAAACTCAGTACCATGATCAGATCTCATACTGATGATCTCAAGGCTTAGTCTTTTCTGAACCACACCAGCCCAATCATTGAAACTTTTGAAGGCTTCATCCTTAGAGACCAAGAACAGGGTCCAAGTATATCTTGAGTAGTCATCCACGATAACAAACACATATCTTTTTCCTCCACGGCTCCTGACTCTCATAGGTCCACATAGATCCATATGTATCAGCTCCAGTGGCTTAGTTGTGCTGACCACTTTCTTTGGTTTGAATGATGTTCTCACATGCTTTCCCTTTACACAGGCGTCACACATTTTTATGTTTTCAAATTTCTTGCTTGGCAATCCGCGAACCAGTTCCTTCGAGGCCAGCTTGTTTACCTGAGAAAGACTTGCATGACCCAATCTTTTGTGCCATAGCTGAGAGTCGCTTTCTTGCACATTCAAGCATGTCAGATTGTTCTCAGGTAAGGACTTCAGTGATGCCTTGTATACATTGTTCACCCTTTTTCCTTCCATCACCACTTCTCCACTCTGTAGGTTCTTTACGATGCAACCAACAGATGAGAAGCTCACTTCGTTTCCTCTGTCACACAGTTGGGAGATACTTAGTAAATTATGTCTAAGACCATCCACACAATAGACATTTTCAATTGCATGTTCCAGAGATCTCCCAATCTTTCCAATGCCTACTATCTGACCACTTTTTCCTCCTCCGAAGGCTACACTGCCCCCTTGAAATGCTGCGAGTGAGAGAAAGTTTCTTCTATCTCCTGTCATGTGCCTAGAACAACTGCTATCCAGAATCCAGCTTGAGTTGTTCTCCCTCGCTCCAGCCTGCAAGACAAATCAGAGGTTAGTCTTAGGAACCCAGACAAGCTTGGGTCCCTTCTTATGAGAAAATGGATAAATCAGATCTTGTTTGGCCCATTTGGGTAAACCACATCTTTTATTTTTAGCCTTTGCCTTGCTGATATTAACACACTTTTGCTTAACATGACCAGTTTTACCACAAAAAGTGCATAACATGTTACAAGGTAGACCTACATATTTGCTTTAAGGATTATATGGAGGCAGGGGTTTCTTGAATCCTAATCCTTGTTTTCCTTTATTTTGATTTTCAAGAACCCAATTCATAGCTTCAGAAGATTTATTCCATTTTGTCAGTCTGGCAAGTTCAAGTTTTGAGTTTTCAACCTTTTGGCTTAAAATCCTATTTTTTTCAGTTTCCTGATACAGAATTTTATTTGCTCTTTTCAGTTCATCTTCCAGAAAGGATTGAGCTTCACTCATAACTTGCTTACCATTCTTACTTTCTCTTAACTGATTACATTCCAATTCAAGTTCAGTAATCTTAGAGTTTGACACAAGAGTCTGCCCTTTCAAGATGGCATTAGTTTCTTCAAGTTCAATATTCTGTTCCAGGAGACTCTTGTGCTTAGTTCTAAGATTGCTTAGTTCTTCAGTTAAGTTATCCTTTTCAAGTTTTTCTTTTTCATATCCTTCAATCAGGGTGCCTGTGATTAGAATTAAATTTTCAGAAGTGTATGTATGTAAAGTTTCCTTTAGATCAGATAGACATACCTCTGCTGAATTTCCTGCTTCCTCTCCATCAGTTGCCATAAGAGCAGAGTCCTTTTTGATGTTGTCAGCAATATACAATTCCTTCAGTTTCTTCCATATTTCCTTGGCAGATTTACACTCCAGTATCCGTGCCAGAACATCCTCAGTGAGTCCTCTTCTTAGATACCCCACAGCCTTGGAGTTTGCTTGTAACCAGTCCAAATCTTGAGGATCTAGTTCTTCCACTTTCTTTGGCACTAGGACACCATTTACAGCTCTCTTCACAGGAACATGAGGTCCTCTTTTCACTATCAGCCACAAGCTGTAATCAGTTGCCTGTAGATAATTTTTCATCTGCTTCTTCCAGTGATTGTAATGAGTCCCATTGAACACTGGTGGTTTTGATGGATCTCTTCCTCCTCTAAATTCTCGAGGATCTTCTTCATCACAGCTGACGTCTGTCATACCTGTTAGTGCTAGTGGTGAGTCATCCTCAGCCTCTTTTTCATGATCAGACTCACTATCAGTTGGTCCCCATGTGGCATAGAAAGCTTCCTTCTTTTTCCTTCGCTCTGCTCTGAAGTTTGGGGGCCGTCTTGTCTTCTTTTTGTCTGTATCATATTCCTTAGTGGTTTCCTTTTCCTTTTCCTTAGCAGCTCTGTTCTTCCTCCATTTTATTTCCCACATCGGGCAGTCCATGACAGCATGATCTTTCTTGAAGCATTTGAAGCACCCAGAGTAGTCAGGACTGTCAACTATGTTCTTCCTACTAGAGCTCTCCTTGTTTCCTCGTTTGAACCCTTTAAACCTTCCCAGATTGAGTTTTTGTCTTAAAGCACTCACCATTGCAGCTTCTACTGATTGAAGATCAACATATTCATCAGTTTCCTCTGTTGCTTCCAGCGCAAGAGTCTTTTCCTTCTTTGCCGATGGTTTAGCCTTTGAGTCCTTCATCATCTCATGAGTCTTCAGGCTTCCAACCAATTCTTCAAGCTTGATGGATTTTAAAGGTTTGGATTCAATGATGGCAGTCATCTTTGGTTCCCATGCTTCAGGCAACACATTCAGGATTTTATCGACCATCTCTATTTCAGGCAGTTCCATCTCAAGGGATCTCATTTCATTTGTGATCATGGTCAACCTGGTCATCATGTCCTGAATCGACTCCTTCTCACCCATAGTAAACAACTCAAATTGTCTCTTCAACATTCTCCTTTTTAAGTCTTTTACTTCTGTAGTTCCTTCATGTGCAACCTGTAAAGCATCCCATATTTCCTTAGCTGTCTTATATGATGATACTCGATTGAACTCTTCCGGACCAAGACCACATATGACCAATCGCTTAGCCTTGTGATTCTTTTCGATCATCTTAAAGTCCGTCTCATCAAACTCTTCTTTTAGTTTAGGTTCTTTTAAGGCAGTGGTTCCTTCGCCAACAATTTTGGTGGGAATCAAATTTCCTTCAGAAACTATCAGCCAAAGTTGATAGTCTTCAGCACATATGTAATTCTCCATCCTATTTTTCCACCATGCGTAGTATTGCCCATTAAACTGTGGGGGCCTCAGAACCGATTGTCCTTCAGTAATGGTAGGTGGTGCACTCATTCTGATCCTTCTCAAGGTGTTAATCTTACAAGAGAAGACCTGCTCTGATACCACTTGTTATACTTTATGCACCTCCTAAGGACACTAGAAGGGGGGGGGGGTTGAATAGCGTCTCCTGATTTTCGCAAGAACTGTGTTCTTCTACTGTAGAACAAGGTTCTTAGAATTTCCTTCTACCTGCGTCTAACAAGAACATACACATACTAGCACACCAAACACACAAGGATTTTTATGTGGAAAACTCCTTGCTCAAGGGAGAAAAACCACGACCCACACTCTGGGATTTTTGCACTGAATCCACTAACACAAGAGCAATGTTTTAGATTACAAACTCTGTAACCAAGGGCTACACTCTAGACCCTAATCACTGACCAAAGATACACTCTAGCTTTTCTAGTAATTCACAAAAGAGTTTACCTAATACATAAGCTTCTAGAATAAGCAGATAGGTAACACAATGAATGCTCGATATTATGACAACTTACAACTCAATAATCCTAGACAAGAAATCTAGACTCAATACTCTGCATGCAGTTTAGTTGTCTTCTTCAGCTTATCCACGTAGAAAGTTATTGAATCGCCTTTGCTTGTGCTTGACTCTCTGTACGTGAATAATCAGAAAAAACGTCGGCTGTCTCTACTACTGGCTTTTATATCAGTCGTGTACCCCTAGTTGAGTTCTACTAGGAATCCCCTTAATTAAGGTAAGTTGAGATTCGCAGTAACTCTTTTCCATGTTAACGTCTGACTCTTTTCATACTTCGTAGACACAGCTGGGACACTGCCTCTTTTAGTCCGACTAGGATACGTATACAACCACGCGCCACTATTCCTAGTTCCACAGGGATTTGCAACCCACAATCTTTTCGATCAACCGTGCCCTTCCCTTCAAGGACCGGGTTCTTCAGGTTCCTTGCATGAACCTCGGTGTCCTTCCTGTTTGTCATACTTCAAAACCAGCTTTCAACACCCCCAAAGTATTACATTCCTGCTTTATCAGAAAATCTATTAATGTGTTAGCATAGGGATGATTTCCTCCGCCAGATCTAGCAGCCTCGTACATTACTTACATCATTTCAGCACCCAGGTTGATTGGTATCCCAACTATAATGCACCCAATAATAACTGCCCTTCGTAGGGTAACTATGTGGCTCTCTCTCGTTGGTAGGATTCTTGAACTGACAATAGCATTCCAGCCCTTGGCCTCAAAGTTGAGGTCTTGGGCTGTGATTATGGCGCCTACTCTGTTCCACGCTGGTTTCCTCTCTCAACCAATGATGGAAACCAGCCACTTCATTTGCTTTCTCTCGCTCATAGCTAGTTTAGCCATATACTCCTCTGGAATGAAATGCAGAAGTTGAAGGTGTTGATTTAGAGCTTTTGCTGAAACTTCCACAGTTGCGCCCCTGCATTCGACCACGCATTCTTGTTCATTTTGTTCACTAAATACGGCATAAAATTCTATTATTAGTTCCACAGCAGCTGCACCAATCTCTTTGTGAATATCTCAATCCATGTCGTTTCAAAGAATGCCTTGTAGAAAGCTGGGTTGAATTCCTCCAATCTATCTAATAAAACTCTTCTTTCACGGATGAGCACTTCATGCTCTTCGTCAGTGCTGATGTTTACTTCACATGATTCATTGTCAAAAAACCAATGTTGAAAGGATCATTTTTCAGAGGGACTGTTTGGTGGAGAAGTGTCCCTTCTTACTCTTCTGTTTGGTGCTTGACGCTTTGCCATTTCAGTGTCTGGGCAAGATCAACTCAATGCGAAAGGTTAGCATATATACCTACTATATTAACCTACTCCTACGCTATACTAGGGTTAACTAAACTATATCACATGAGATCTAAGAAAGAAGTAAAACAATTGCAGTCTAAAAGGAATTTTCAACTAAATATATCATTCGGCAGCCCCTAGAAAGTCCTGCGGCATCACAAACAACACCGGCGGTTCAGCAAGTGAACTGCAGATCCGCCAAGTGGGTTCTGCACTTCATATTGCAAAATCAAATTCCTCATCCGCGGCTCGCTAAATCATTGGCCAAATTCAATCTATGATGCACAGATTCCAAGTTATTCCATTCTTAAGTCCCTTAACACCCCCCAAACACACTCTTATGCGGTCTTTTCAACTTCTCACTGCTTTCCACACTCTCTCAAGAACGGGACTACATTTTCAACAAATTTTTAAAGAAAAATCAACCAAAACTCATACCAAGTTCAAGTTGTTTCAAGATTATCAAGCATAAGATATGTTCATGGTTTCAATTTTAAATTCATTTTGGTTATTTTCTTTTCATTCTCTTCTTCTACCCATTTCTTCACTCAACACCAATTTCAACAATATCACACATACTAGGGTATAAATTTCTATAAAATCAAGTTAAAACAACCCTAGCATGATTTTCACCAAACCCACCCCCAACATGATGGTTAACTTACCCGCACACTTAAAAACAACAAGAATTTAAAAACTTGGGGTGATAACATACCGGATCTGTAGCAAAAATGAAACAGGTTGGGGGAATTATGAGCGGGTGGTGAATCCGGTGCGTGTGAGTGCTTTGACTGTTATTAGTAGTTGGGGAGCGTCGGAATAGTAGTTTCGGTCAATGGGTAGTTTTCTTTTTACGGTGGGGTATGTGAAAAGTGAAAAATAAACTTACCTGGGGCCTTTTATAGTCGGTGTTATTTTCCAAGATACACCACTTTACTGTTCTAAGGACCAGTTCCTTAAAATGTGTTCCTTTACAATGTTATGTGCGGAATTCAAACTGTAAGTAAATGAACACCCAATATTAGCGTGGAAAAACCCCTTGAACTCGGGATCTAAAAACCACGACCTATTCTTCCAAGTAGGATTTCAACTTCACTATGTAAAAGACTCACTTGGCTACAAGACTACCTTCTTACTAGCCTAGGACTAACTCTAATCCTTTAGTGACCTCTTTCACGATCAGTGAAGCTTTGTCAAGTACACGATTTGAACTGAAAAGATACAACTCGATAATGCCTACTACAGTTGAACTAACACTGAACTTTTATAAGACTCAATCTAAGGAACAGGTTCTAACTTAGTTCCACTGTAGCTTACTGATTACACAAATAAGATAATGACTCTTTTAATGCTTTGCTCGATTCTCTCTGTATTTGCGCATCTTTCAATGGCTGATATGCTCCTCATTTTATAGCTTCAGCAACTAAGAAGTCTTGAGCAATTAGAACTCCAAAGCTCCCAAGAGTTTGAGTCCTAATTGAACTCTTCACTTTGAGCATCCGGATCTTTTAGCCCTTATCCATTATTTATGCAATCTTTTCATATCACGTTTAGACCTGCATTATTATCAAGATAAACATTAGTCTAAGGATAATTAACAATATCTCAGCTTAAATGATTTTGCATGAATTATCTATTTAGCTACAGTGATTCAAAGGAACAGGTCCTTTGAATCCGTTCGTTAATCATCAGTCAAAACACCAAGCTTATTCAAGCTAACATTTTCCTCCTTTTTGATGATGACAAATTCATAAGCATAGATGCATATCTCTAATGTCCTGAAGTACAACTTAAAGCTCAAAAGCAATCAGTAGAGGCTTATTTATCATTAAGGATCAGATTTACAATTAGGTATAAAGTTCACGCAAAATCAGACTTACTCTTCCCCCTTTTGGCATCATTGAAAAGGTTGGATAAAAATATAACTCAAGTGTGAAAATAATCAGCACATGGCCAGTGAGGCAACTCAAAATGCAAACACAATTTAGATTAAAGCAACTACAAAACAATGATATTAGCCATCGAAGACAAGTCATCATTAACAAAAGGTTAAACCAGGGGATACAAGCAAATACTACAGAATTATTCAAAAACTAGAAAAGGAAAAGACTAAGGTACTAGAACTAGGCTAAACATTTGCTTGAGCATTCTCTCATTAGTCTCCTTTGCCTTTGTAGCCTCTGCCTTCCAGTAGTTTTTCTCCTCTTCCAACCTTGCTATTTCAGCAGCCTGTATGGCAACCTGTTGCCTCAGTGCCCTCACCTTGTTGTTCAAAGGCTGTCTACCAACACAAGCCTGTGGAGGATCAGCTTGAACAGGCAAGTCACAGCTGATCAATGTAGCACATCCAAACTTCTCCTTTTTGGTAGCCTTTACTACCCCCTCCGAAGGAATCTTCAACTTTGCAAACAAGTCAGTCAAGATGAAACCAAAGGGCAAAGAGTGCTTCCTCTTCCTAGCTATAACCCTTTTGATCAGATGGATCATAAACCTGGGCCAGTTGATCTGCTTATCAGTGTCGAGCAGTTCCATAAGGACCAGGTCCATGAAACTGGCAATTCCTCTTTTTTCCTGCCTTGGCATCACAATCTTGTTCACAAACTCAAATAGCACTTGGTGCTGAGGATGCATCTCACCTTTCTGCACAGCTCTTGGTTTTTCTTCCCCTTCATTCTCAGCAAACTTCCTTGTAATTTACAATCCAGTAGGCAAGTTTGTTAAGTCAGGCCATACTTTCTTGACATAGCTGTCATATCCAGCAAATGGAATCCCCAACAGCTCACCAAGTTCCCTAGTGTCAAAAGTGATCACATTATCATGGACAGAGGTGGTACTCCTGTCATCCTTGATGGAGCAGTTCTTGTAGAACTCCTGCACCATCCCCTTTGCACACCTTCCAGAAATCTGAAGGACCATGTCCCTCAAGCCCTGAACTTGCAATTTCTGCAGCAACCACATCATACCTTCTTCTCCCACATCAGAGAGCACTCTCCCTTTCAACACTTTCCTAGTCATTATGTCATCATGAACACAATATAGGACTTCTTCTCCCTCAGCCTCACTTTCACTATCATCACCAGCAATAGATTCATCACTGTCACTATCATCAGCAGAACTTTCATCCACCAAAGTCCTTTTGGAGGACCTGGTCCTCTTAGAAGACTTTTCTGTTGCAGCTTACACAGAGCTTCTTGTCACACGCCTCTGTGCAACTTTCATTTTCTTAGATTGAGGCACAACCTCCTCAACATCTTCCATTTCATCATCTTCCTCACCAACAGCATCAGTTTCTATCACCTCCACTTCTTCCTCCTCAACAGGATCAACAACCTGTTTCCCTTTCCCTTTTCTGCTTCTTTCTAGAGCAGCAACTAAGTTCTCATCAGCAGCTTTGGCAGCACTCCTTGTCCTCCTAACCCCAGAAGCAGGAGTTAAGACAGAAGGAACAGGTCCTTTTGCCTTGGAGGAACTTTCACCTTTCTTCTTAATCCCTGGCTTGTAACTATCACTGATTTTCTTTAACTTAGCAGCAATCTCAACGGACACTTGGTCATCTATGGGTCCCTTCCTAGCAAGTTTTCTTTTTAAACTCCTAATGTTGATCAAATCAATAAGAGGTCTATCACTATCACTCAAGGCTTCCTCAACATTTATCACATCTTCCATGGGTGCCCTAAAATCAACTTCAGGAGACCCAGAGGGTTCATGCATCGGTGGTTCCAACCTTTTTACAGTTTCCCTTTCCCCCTCAGGAACAGCTTCAGACCCCTTTTCCTTTTCCCCTTCCTCCTCTACTACAGTTAAGGGAGAAGCATAATTTACCTGATACTGATAAATGATCATTGCCCTTGATAAGTCCTCAACCTGTTCAACAATTGATTTAGCCATGGGAACTGATCATTTCCCCTGAATTTATGGTTCAGGTACTTCTGGGATTGTTTCAGGGATTTCAAGGTTTGGGTCAGTGGTGTCCATGGGTGAAGGAGGGTTGAGATTTTGTGGTTGATCAGAAGTAGGTGCAAATGAAGAATTTTCAGGAGAAAGAGACATTCTTGCAAAACGATTAGGAGATATGTGATTATTCTTTCTGAAATTTTGAGAGTGCAATTGTAAAACAAAGTGAAAGAATAGTAGGAAGAAAGAGTGTATTTACAGACTGAAATAGGTAGTGGAGGTTGAATGCTAAACGATCACAATTACCTCATTGATAGACATGCAGCCGTTACTGGACTCTTGGGAGTCTCCCGGAAAAATAGAGCCGTTAGGCTTTCAATTTACCTTTTCAGAATGGGAACTGTTCCTCCGATGGGACTCTTATGCAGTTTGGATATGATAAGGATACCTAGTGGTATTTATCCTAATTGCAAGTTACCTATAGCCTTAAACTTCTAAGATGAATGAATAATAAAGAGTAGATACCTGATTTTAACACGAAAAATCAGTGTCCTTCCAATTTGAAACACTTTTGTTCAATCTGAAATTCTAAGAGCATAAGGTAACATCATTCAATTTTAGCAACTCTAAACAAAAATTATGTCATAAGAGTAAATAATGAAGTATTAAGCTGGACTGAATATTTCACATTGACTTGAATAAAATTCATTTTCGGTGCAATTTTCTAGCCAATTATGAAGTAAAGCATTGATGAATTTAAGTGAATTTAATCATCCCTAATTCCAACCTATTTCTTTCAAAATCATCTCTTCCTAAAGTTTTTGTAAAGATGTCAGCAATTTGCTTTTCAGTAGGACAAAATGCTATGGTGATCAAACCTTTTTCATAGTTATCTCTCAGGAAATGATGTCTTATATCAATGTGTTTAGTTCTTTTGTGATGTATTGGATTTTTTTTCATGTTAATAGCACTAGTGTTGTCACAAAAAATAGGAACAGTTCCTACATCAACACCAAAATTCTATAATTGTTGTTTAATCCATAACAACTGTGAACAACATGAGGCAGCTGCCACATATTCAACCTCAGCAGTGGAAAGTGCCACTGAATTTTGTTTCTTGGTTCCCCAAGAGACCAAACATTCACCAAGAAAATGTGCCATACTTAAGGTACTTTTTTTATCAACAAGGAAACCTGCATAGTCAGCATCAGTATATCCAAGAAGATTAAAACTACCACCATTTGGATACCAAAGTCCCAAGGGACATGTTCCTTTCAGATACCTCAATATTCTCTTAACAGCTTTCAAATGAGATTCCTTAGGATCTGACTGAAACCTAGCACACAAACCAACACTGAACACAATATCAGGTCTACTAGTAGTTAGATAAAGTAGAGAACCAATCATACCTCTATACAATTTTTGATCAACTGATATTCCATGTTCATCAAGATCCAATTTTGTGGCAGTGGCAATAGGTGTGTCAATTTCCTTAGCATTATCCATATCAAACCTTTTAAGTAATTCCTTAACATATTTTTGTTGATGGATCATAGTTCCATTTGAGGTTTGTTTAATTTGTAAACCCAAAAAGAAATTGAGTTCCCCCATCATGCTCATCTCAAACTCACTCCCCATCAAGTTTACAAACTCCTTACTTAAATTTTCACACGTAGCACCAAAGATTATATCATCTACATAAATTTGAACAATTAAGAGATGCTTACCTTTTTCTTTCAAAAACAGTGTGCTATCAATTTTACCTCTTTTATATTCATGCTGAAGTAGAAATTTTGATAGGCTTTCATACCATGCTCTTGGTGCCTGCTTGAGTCCATACAAGGCCTTGTCCAACTTGTACACATGTTCAGGGAACTGTTCATTTTCAAAGCCTGGAGGTTGCTTAACATACACGTCTTCTTTCAAGTAACCATTCAGAAATGCACTCTTAACATCCATTTGATGTAGAGTAAATTCCATGTATGTAGCAAAGGCTATGAGAAGTCTTATTGCTTCCAAACTTGCAACTGGAGCAAAAGTCTCATCATAGTCGATGCCCTCCTCTTGACTATACCCCTGAACAACTAACCTGGCCTTATTTCTTGTTACCATGCCATCCTCATCGAGTTTGTTTCTGAAAACCCATTTTGTTCCTATTATGGACCTGTTCCTTGGCTTGGGTTCCAGATGCCAAACTTGACTTCTTTGGAATTGATTCAATTCCTCCTGCATAGCATTGATCCAATCTGCATCCTTCAGTGCTTCTTTCATATTTTTAGGTTCAATAAGAGATACGAAAGCACTAAAGGCACATAGATTGTGATTTTTGATTGCTGATCTAGTTTGTATCCTAGCAGTCTTATCTTATTTGATCCACAGGATGTGACCCTTGATACTTGTAAGGCTTGAGTGTCAATCTATTGTCAGAAGTCCCTTGCTGAGGAACAGTTCCTGAGGGAGTAGCACTTCCAATTTGTGAGGTGGAACCAACATTTGTTCCCCCTGTTTCTGTGCCATTCTCCTCAGTTCTGTCCTGAGGAACAGTTCCTTGCAGTTCACTTCTCACCTCTAGAGTCTGCACTTATGGATCAATTTCATTATGTTTCAGCATTCCAATCTCTTCATCCTCATGTACCTGTTCTTGAGTGAGACTGTCAGTTTCATTAAATTTAACATGCATGCTTTCTTCAATTTTCAGTGTTTTCTTGTTAAAAACTCTATAAGATTTACTATTTGAAGAATAACCAACAAATATTCCCTCATCACTTCTAGGATCAAATTTTCCTAGGGCATCCTTCCCATTGTTGTATATAAAACATTTGCAACCAAAAGCCCTAAGATGAGAGATATTTGGTTTTCTTCCCTTAAGCAGCTCATATGGAGTCTTTTCTATTAAAGGCCTTGTCATACACCTATTTATTATGTAGCATGCAATATTGATGGCTTCAGCCCAAAAATTCTGTGGAAGATTTCCAGATATTAGCATAGTCCTTGCCATTTCCTCTAGAGTCCTATTTTTCCTTTCCACTACACCATTTTGTTGTGGAGTTCTAGGTGAAGAAAAGTTGTGATTAATGCCATTTTCATTACAAAAATTGAAAAATATATGATTTTCAAATTCAGTTCTATGATCTGACCTGATGGCAACAATATGACTATCTAGAGTTCTTTGAGCTTTCTTAGCAAAAATTGAAAATGCATTAAATACTTCTTCTTTAGATGCAAGAAATATAGTCCATGTAAATCTGGAGTAATCATCTACTAATAACATAACATACTTCTTACCTCCACGACTCATTGTTCTCAATGGTCCACATAAATCCATATGGACCAATTCTAAAGGTTCAGTGGTACTTACCTATTTCTTTGGTTTGAAGGAGGACTTTACCTGCTTCCCCCTGGCACATGCTTCACATACTTTTTCATCCTTAAACTTGATGTTAGGAAGACCTATCACCAAATCCTTGGACAAAATTTTGTTCATTTGTGAAAAACTAGCATGGCCAAGTCTTTTGGGCCATAGGAGGGGATCATTTTGCACCACACTTAAGCAACTCAAGCTTCCATCAGATAGTGTCAACAAGTCTACCTTGTAGATGTTTCCATGTCTATTTCCCTGCAAAATAATCTCTCCAGAAGTTTGGTTAGTCACAGTGCATCCAGTAGATGATAAATTAACATTATTACCTTTGTTACACAGTTGAGATATACTCAATAAGCAGTGCTTAAACCCATCTACTAAAAACACATTGTCTATACTATGTGAATCAAACTTGCCTACCTTTCCAATGCCAATGATTTCCCCTTTCTTACCATTACAGAAGGAAGCACTTCCTCCTTGAAAGGCTGAGAGTGAAAGGAACAGTTCCTTATGTCCTGTCATGTGCCTTGAGCAACTACTGTTCATGTACCATTTGTGGTTCCTCTCCTTCACTCTAGCCTGCAAAAGAAAACTAGAGGTTAATTTTAAGAACCCAAACTCTTTCAGTTAGAAAAATGATGAATCAGATCTCTCCTAGCCCAGAATGGTAATGGTTTCTTTGGGTGAATAGTTTTCTTTCTTACAGAATTTTGAACAGGTTTATAGGACCTGTTCCTCTGTGCAGGCATTTTTAAAGATTCGCAATTTTCTTTCCAGTGGCCAGTGTTCCCACAATGAGTGCATAGCCAGTTTTTAGGAAGTGATAGGTACTTACTCTTTGGATCCCATTTGGATGAAGACTGTGCTTTCATAAATCCAATACCCTTCCTGTTACTACTATGATTTTCCTATAACCATTCTAGTGCTTCAGAAGACTTGTTCCATTTTACAGTTTTTCCTAACTCCATTTTTGTTTTAACCAAGTCTTCTTCCAAAAGTCTTATCTTCTCATCCTTTTTTCACAATTCATCAACTGTGACTTTCAGTTTCTCTTCAGCAATGATCTGATGAGGATTAGCAATGCCTTTACCTTTTTCAACCGTTTTAACATTTTCTAATTTCTGAACAGTTGATTCAAGTGTGAGGACCTGTTCCTCAAGCATGCTAATCTTTCTTTTCAGAGAGTCATTTTTAATTACTGCCTTTTTGTATTCTGCTCCTAAACTATCAATTTCATCATGCAGTTGATGTTTGCCATCCCTTAGAGATTTAAACTAAGTAAGAAATACTTTAACTAATTTCACTCTAGGCATGCTTTTCACATCTTGTCTAAGTTTAGAAACAAATACCTCAGCACCTTCTTCATTATCCGAGTCTTCAAGAGCCATTAGACCAAGATCCTCATCCAGATCATCATCAGATACTTCATCCTCACTATCTTGCCATCCTGCAACCATTGCTTTGGGATTTCCACTTTTCTTACGGACATGTTCCCTAGCCTTTTTCCTTTCCTCAATATATCTCTTCCTCCGTTCTCCTTCCATGATTCGACATTTGTTGATGTAGTGCTCCATGCTGCCACATTTGAAGCATTCTCCAGCCTGTTTCATGTTAGAAGACCTACCCTGTCCACTGATTCCCTTTTTCTTATTCAAATATTTTTGAATACTTTTAGCGATAAGGACCAGTTCCTTATCCTCAATAGGCTTATCAGCAGCAGTCAAGGCTAGATTAGGTTCAGTTTTAACTGGTACTTCACTACTTCTATGTTTTTAATCTTTTTCTTAGTTCATAAGTCTTTAAATTACCTATAAGCTCATCTAAAGATAAGGTGGTCAGATCCTTGCTTTCTATGATAGCACAAGCTTTGATCTCCCAAGAGTCTGAAAGAACCCTAGTTAGGATCTTTTCTACTCTATCTTCCACAGTTAAAACCCTTCCCAAGGAAATAAGTTCAGATGCAATGGCATTAAATCTAGTATACATTTCAGAGATTGATTCTTCTTCTTTCATTTTAGAACTTTCATATTCAGTAAAAAGAAGTGTACCTCTAGACCTTTTTACCTGACTTGTTCCTTCATGTGCAACTTGTAGAGCATCCCAAATTTCTTTTGCAGTGGTATATCCTGTAATTCTAGTGCACTCGTCAGGACTGAGTCCACCAACAAGCCACTTCCTAGCTTTTGCATTCTTTTCCCATTGCCTTATGTCTTCAGCATTGCATTCTTTTCTGGTTTTGGGAACATCATTTCCCTCAGCATCCTTCTTCGTTGGAATCATGGGACCTTCAGTCACTATGTCCCATAATTCATAGTCCTCAGTTTGAAGATGATCTCGCTTCCTTTCCTTCTACCATGAATAATATTTTACATTGAACAAAGGTGCTCTAACCATTGACTGACCCTCACTGTTCTCTCGTGATGTACTTATCTAATCGTAGGTGTTATCCTTTTCAAGGATAACCCGCTCTGATACCAATTGTTATTTCCCAAGATACACCACTTTACTGTTTTAAGGACCAGTTCCTTAAAATGTGTTCCTTTACTATGTTATGTGCGGAATTCAAACTGTAAGTAAATGAACACCCAATATTAGCGTGGAAAAACCCCTTGAACTCGGGATCTAAAAACCACGACCTACTCTTCCAAGTAGGATTTCAACTTCACTATGTAAAAGACTCACTTGGTTACAAGACTAACTTCTTACTAACCTAGGACTAACTCTAATCCTTTAGTGACCTCTTTCACGATCAGTGAAGCTTTGTCAAGTACACGAGTTGAACTGAAAAGATACAACTCGATAATGCCTACTACAGTTGAATTAAGACTGAACTTTTACAAGACTCAATCTAAGGAACAGGTTCTAACTTAGTTCTACTGTAGCTTACTGATTACAGAAGTAAAATAATGACTCTTTTAATGCTTTGCTCGATTCTCTCTGTATTTGTGCATCTTTCAATGGCTGATATGCTCCTCGTTTTATAGCTTCAGCAACAAAGGAGTCTTGAACAATTAGAACTCCAAAGTTCCCAAAAGTTTGAGTCCTAATTGAACTCTTCACTTTCAGCATCCGGATCTTTTAGCCCTTATCCATTATTTATGCAATCTTTTCATATCACGTTTAGACCTGCATAATTATCAAGATAAACATTAGTCTAACGATAATTAACAATATCTCAGCTTAAATGATTTTGCATGAATTATCTATTTAGCTGCAGTGATTCAAATGAACATGTCCTTTGAATTCGTTCCTTAATCATCAGTCAAAACTCCAAGCTTATCCAAGCTAACAGTCGGGTAACCCGACCAGGCCCATGAAGGTTGCGGACCACCGCTTGTTCGGCAGGTCGCCGAAGTAGATGCGACTAGGGCGCCGGTTCCTTTGCAAGCGTATGGGGAGGTGAACCGCAGAAACATTTGCGGAGTTGGATCGGCTCCCTGCCATTTGACCTGCTGGATGCTTCTCTATTCCGCAAGAATATCTTTGTTTACTGACTTAGTCGGCGTCTCGCATTTTGTTTGGCAGGCCGCATAATGGCTTCCACAATTCCTTCGGCGGTTCATTCCCACATATCAACTCCCTCCTTATTTCTTGATTTCTTTTCTTTTCCACACCTTGCATTTTCCCTGCACTAACACCACTTGACCAAGATCAAATGAAACTATCAAAGATTTCACGCGCAATTTTTACACTAACTAAAATTTTAACATAAAAAATTAAAAATGGGAAAAAGTAAAACTTGGGTTGCCTCTCAAGAAGCACTTGATTTAACGTCTCAGCACGACGATGTTACCTTATATCATCAAGGGTCCAGGAGATAGATGCGAGCAACCTCTCTAGGTTCGGCATCACATCCCAAGTAGTGCTTCACTCGTTGGCCATTTACTCGGAAAGATTTGAAACTTCCCCTTTCTTGCAACTCGACCCATCCATAAGGCGATGTGTCAACCACCTTGTAGGGTCCACTCTATTTGGACTTCAATTTTCCAGGAAAGAGGTGTAACCTTAAATTGAACAAAAGCACCATATCTCCTGCCTTGAATGCACGATTCCATATCTTCTTGTCATGGATGATAATATCTTCTCTTTACAGAACTTGGAATTTTCATAGGTAAGGAACCTCATCTCCTCAAGTTCATGCAATTTTTCCACCCGCGAATTGGAAGCTTCTTCCCAATTCATATTTAGCTTTTTCAATGCCCAATAGGCTTTGTGCTTCAACTCGACGGGGAGATGGCAAGCTTTGCCTAAGACTAACCGGAACGGTGACATCCCAATCGGGTCTTGTATGCCGTGCGATATGCCCATAAGGCATCATCCAACTTCTTGGCCCAATCCATCCGATTCATACTAACCGGCTTGGCTAAAATTTATTTTATCTCACGATTCGACACTTCCACTTGACCACTCGGTTGGGGATGATAAGGTGTAGCAACCTTGTGTCTTACCCCATACTTCTCCAACAAGGAATTAAAAGCTCGGTTGCAAAAGTTGGTTCCCCTGACACTTATGATTGTGCGAGGGGTGCCAAATATTGTGAAAATATTTTTTTTGAGAAAGGCGGTGACACTTCTAGCTTCATTATTTGGCAAGGCAATTGCCTCAACCCATTCGGACACGTAGTCAACCACCACAAGGATGTATTTCATACTATAAGAACTTGGGAAAGGACCCATGAAGTCAATTCCCCACACATCAAAAAGTTCAACTTCCAGAATAGGGTTTTGAGGCATTTCGTGCCTTTTTAAGATCACCCCCCCCCCCTGGTTCTTTGATATTGATCACAACTCTTGGTGTATTCATGAGCATCCTTGTACAAAGTAGGTTAAAAGAAACCACATTCAAGTACTTTCTCCGCATTCTAACACCACAATGATGCCCTCTATATGGAGCAAAGTGATATCCTTCAAGAATAGCTCCTTGCTCTGCTGCGACAATACATCTTCTTATCATTCCATCGATACATACTTTGAATAAAAAGGGATCATCTCAAAAGTATTGTCGGGCATCTTTCGTCAACTTCTTCTTTTGATTGAATGAGAAGTTCTCTGGGACCTCTCCACATGCAACAAAATTGGCTAAGTCTGCGTACCAAGGGATCTTTTCCCAAGATACCGCCAATATTCTCTCATCCGGAAAAGAATCATTGATCTCAACAATTTCTTTTGGGCGACCTCCTCCAAACGGTATAAGTGGTCCGCCACTTAATTCTCATTTCCCTTTCTATCAAGCACCTCAAGATCAAATTCTTATAATAAGAGCACCCATCATATTAACATTGCTTTTGAATCTTTCTTGGCTATCAAATACCGGATGGCGTCGGTGTGCATAATAACTTTGGATCCTACCAAATAAGATCGAAATTTCTAAAAAGCAAATAAAATGGCCAATAACTTCTTCTCTGTCATCGTATAGTTCAATTGAGCCCCATTCATGGTTTTGCTACCATAATAGATTGGATTAAACATCTTCTCAGCTCTTTGGCCAAGCAGGGACCCCAATGCTACATCGCTAGCATCACACATAAGTTCAAATGGAATATCCCATCTTGGGCTCACCATCACCGGTGCAGTTGTCAATGTTTCCTTCACCTCTTCAAAGGCTTTCAAATATGCCTCATTGAATTCAAAATTGGTATCTTCTCTAACAATTTGCACAATGGGTTCACAATCTTGGAAAAGTCTTTAATAAAAAGGCGATAGAAACCTGCATGTCCTAAGAAGCTTCTCACTCCTTTGACGGTTGTAGGAGGTGGAAGTTTAGAGATAACTTCAATCTTGGCATGAACAAGAAAATGACATTTCTCCCAATTTAGCACAAGCTTTGTCTCTTTACACCTCTCTAAGACTTTTTTCAAATTAGATAGACAATCTTCAAAGGAATCACCAACTACCGAGAAACCATCCATGAATGCTTCCAAGAAGTTTTCCACCATATCATGAAAAAGTGTAACCATGCACCTTTGAAAGGTAGCCGGGGCATTGCAAAGTCCAAAAGGCATCTTGCGAAATGCAAAGGTACTATATGGGCATGTGAAGGTTGCCTTATCTTGATCATTTGCTTCAATTGAGATTTGATTGTGCCCCAAATATCCATCAAGGAAACAATAATAAGCACGGCCCTCCAAACGATCAAGCATTTGGTTAATGAAAGGTAGGGGGAAATGATCTTTCCATGTTGCATTGTTGAGCTTTCGGTAGTCCATACACACTCGCCAACCGGTCATGGTTCGAGTTGATATAGCTTCACCTTTTTCATTGTGAACTACCGTTATCCCTCCTTTCTTGGGCACACATTGAATGGGTGATACCCATTCACTATCGGAGAGTGGAACAATCAACCCCCGCATCTAACCACTTTATAATCTCCTTCCTGTTGCATTGGTGGATTCAACCTCCTTTGATGTTCCACCGTTGGTTTGCAACCTTCTTCAAGCAGAATCTTGTGAGTGCAAACTCCCGGATGAATTCCCCTTATATCCGCTAGAGTCTACCCAATAGCCTTATTCTCCTTGTTACCACTTCAACTAATTGGTCATCTTTCTCTTTGGTTAGGTGGGAAGAAATAATTATGGGAAGAGTAGAGTTTGACCTAGGAAGGTATATCTCAAATGGGTGGGTAGGACTTCGAGTTCAAGAGTGGGAGGTTCTTCAATGGATGGTTTGGTAGGAGGAATGGTTTGGTTTTCAAGGTCAGATGAGAACTTTTTGGGAGCGTAGGGTCTAGTTCGTAATCCTTCCAATGCCTTCATACACTCGGCAATACTCTCCTCATTGTCAATATCCATGTTCCAAATGGCCACGGCCATTTCATCTGCTTAGCTCACTCGCAAACTTTCTTTTTCTACAAGTGCATCCACAACCATATCCACATAAGAACAAGTGGGTTCCTCCTCCATAGGTTGTTTTAATGTTTTGTATACATGGAACACAACCTTCTCTCTATTGAATTGAAAAGTGAGCTCTCTTTTCTCTACATCACATAGTTCTCTCCTGGTAGCTAGAAATGCACGCCCAAGGATAATGGGGACATCAAAGTCCACCGGGCAATCAAGAATAACAAAATCCGCTGGGAATATAAAGTTCTCTACCTTCACTAGAACATTAGTGACAACTCCAATTGGTTGCTTCATTAAACGGTCGGCCATTTGCAAGTTCATTGTTGTGGCTTGTGGAACTTCCTTGATAGTCAAAGTCTTGTGCAAAGTATACGGCATCAAGTTGATGGTTGCTCCAAGATCACATTGAGCTTTAGGGAAATGTGTCCCTCTAATTGTACACGGGACCGTGAAGGCTCCAGGGTTTTCACACCCATTTTTCCCAAACTGGGTTAGAGTTCAAAACAGGGTTCGATATATTAGAACTCACAGGTAAGACGTGGAGTCGCCACCTAACATATTTTTTAACTAGGCGTATTAGGGCACCTACTTTGTTTCTAGCCAATTTTATGTTAACTCCAACACTTAGTCTACGAATTATAAATTCTAGGTAAGGGTTTAAGTTAACCTGAAAGGAAGGTGTTAAGCACCTCTCGGGTTCCACCAAATGTGGTTACCGACCGAACTAAATATTGGAATTCAAAAAGAATAATTTAACTAAATCTAACTAAACAATGACTACTATATTATATACAAGTTAGATACATAATCAGAATTAATAAAAGGATCATATTTGTTGATTGCTTCTTCCTTAGTAATCCTCAACCAAAGATACCTAGAAAAATAAAAACGAATTAGTAAGGATCGTAAATAAAATAAAATAGAGTAAAAATGTAATAGTTTTGAAATATTCTGTCCTTTCCGATTGGGTCGGCATGAACGAATTTCGCCTGAATGTACCTCGCAAAAAATATGAAAATGAATTAATATTATAAAAGTAAAGTAGTAGTAATAATAATAATAATAATAACAACAACAACAACAACAGCAGCAGCAACAACAACAACAACAACAACAACAACAACAATAATAATAATAATAATAAAAGGGAAAAATGAATTTTTGAAAGTTTTAGGCTTAGATTAGGTGATAGGGGGTTAAGGATACTGTCACGGCTGCAAACACGATGGCTGGTCGTGTTGCCATGCCAAGTGCGGTTCCCGTTCCCTATCCCGCTTGTTTTTATAGCATTGTATATAAATGTTATCATCATCGCTTTTTTGTTTTCTGAGGGACACGTAAGAGACATCGTATACGTAACGGGACGGGACTTGTATTTTTGTATCAGGACAGGACAATATTGGCCTCCAAAATGTCATCGACCGAACGGTGTAGTATCCGTTCAAATCAGCATAAAGCCTCAAATAACATATTTACATTAGCTTTCTAAACAGCGTACTATCGTTCAGAATCGGCAAGTATGTATTTTGTCATAGGCCAATAACACAGTGTTTGTTAAAAATCAGTCAGTGAACGGGGTCCAAGAATTTAGTATATCCAAGACCAACAACAATAATCAATTCTTAGAGACAAATACGACAATTTCCAATCAATAAGAAAAACCCCAAACCAAAGAAAATAGTGTCAAATATCATCAAGAGGCACCATAAAAACAGTTTGACACAACAAACGTCGCCGATCAGAAATCTGAATCAAACTCTAGTGAAACGGGTGGTAGCGTAGCAGGCGGAGCAGTAACCAAATGGGATTGGGGAAAAGGAGGAGCAACACCAGCCTGCTTAGCGGTATCGCTATGAAACAACCTCGGTCAGTCGTTTCGGAAGTTAGGACTCTCATTGGTGTGCCAATAATTTTAAATATTCGTAAGGTCCATTAGGACCTGTCTGTAATATTTGAGCTAAATCAGACCTCGTTTGGTACGTATCGGAAGAAGATTTCAGTTTTTATTGTCGATAAATATTAAAAAGAGATTTTCGAGCTCGGTTTTGGCGAATGAGCTCCGATTCGAACTCCGGAAGCGCCATTAGGTTCATATGATTATTTGTGACTTTTATGAACTTTCGAAAGTGAATTTCGATGTTGTTCGACTAGTTTCCGCTAAAATACAGAAAGTTAAATAATTTGACTTTTTTTCATTTAAATTCGCATCTTCAGTTTCGGGAGTCCGATTTGAGATCTGCCTTAGCGAGTATGCTATAAATATTTTGTATAACTGGTATGCAAAAGTTGGAATTATTTCGAATATCGTAGGGTACTGTTTTAATTTTTACCGTAGCAGCGAATTTTAAAAGAAAAAGAAAAAAAAGAAAAGGAAAATAATACAAAAGTTAGGCGGTAGGTCCTTAGTTTGCTAAGGATGAGATAATTGTGTAGGGATATACAGAAACAGAACCAAAATGAAACATGAACAGAGGAAACGAGAAACAGAGATGACACAAAAAAAATGCTAGAAAATGCGAAAAGGGGCCGGAGAAAAGTAGAATTTTCACCCTGAAACATTCAGGTAATGATCCTAATATATTATTTGAGTTTATCACGTGTGTTTGAATATATTTTTATGGTAAAAATTGGGATATTAGCCATCATTTTAATAAGTTCAATTGATAGTTTCAAGGGCCAATTGGACCCCGATAACGAAATTGATTATATATTCGTACTTAGTGAGTTATGGGCAACATATAAATATAAATTATTTGGGGTTTGGTTATGTGACCTTAAACACTATACATAGGTCTGGCATGCGTATTGCATATGCGAATAGGGTATCAGATTCCTAACCGGATTATCCTAAGATGTGAGGAATGAAGCCTTTAGCCTAATTTGATATATTTTCTGCTTATTGAATAAGCAAGATCGTTGGCAGTGAATCCAAATGATAAAGCAGTTGTTGAGTAGCACCTTGAAATAAGGTAAGTATTTATATCCATTTCTTTGGAGGCACCTGGCCTCGTGGATTTTCTACCATGTGTTCCTTACGTGTGTAGCTGCCGATAGGCGTACTCATTACGCCTTAGCTTTGGATTTACATTGTATATTATATGATATGTCCTGTTGTTGGTATTGCATTGAGGATCTGAGCATTGTACTCTGGCTGTGAGTTGATCTACTTCCCGGCTGTCGATGAGAGTCCCGCGCCGGTGAAAGGTTATTATTGCATCATATTGCATTCATATGCATTACATTACATATCATATCGGGTGCAGGAGTATTCCGCCCCAGGAGAGTGTAGGAGTATTCCACCTCTGATTTACATTTTATCGGGTGCAGGAGTATTCCGCCCTAAGAGAGTGTAGGAGTATTCCGCCTCTGGTTTATATCATATTGGGTGCAGGATTAGTCCGCCCCAGGAGCAGGAGTATTCTGCTCTTATGTCAGATACAGAGTGCATGAGTATTCCACCTATGGTTAACATTATACCGGGTGCAAGAGTATTCCGTCCCAGGAGAGTGCAGGAGTATTCCGACTCTGGTTTATATCATATCGGGTGCAGGAGTATTCCGCCCCAGGAGCAGTAGTATTCCGCTCCAGTTGGTAATCCGATTGGATTCCCCTCGAATGCTGGAGTATTCCGCTTCGAGATGGAATAACGGGCACATGTGACCCTTTGCATCATATTTCATTTCATTTCATTCCATCTCAGTTCATTTCATCTCAATTCATACCATTGTGTAAACTTGTGGTACATAACTACTGTTCTACTTATACGTGCATTGCTTATTTGTTGATATGCTTATGGCTCGTATTCCTGGTTGAGTTTATGGTTTCATACGTGTTTCCGGTTATTATCTGACTCTGCCTTTTTATAATTTAAATAAGATAAATTTGGTTTATCTGTTTCTTCTCCCTGGCTAGCTATCCTACTCTTTGAGGTGGCTAGTCTGCCCCACTTATTGAGTCCTTTTTACTCACCCTTGTTTGTTGTTTGTTTCTTATCTATCTATTTCGTTTCGGCAGGTTCGCTCAAGGATTGAGTTCGCCACATTGTGAAGGAGCGAAGACGTCTTCAGCTGTCCGGGTGAGCCAGCTTTATTCCGGATGGCCACCAGTTTATTGGTTATTATTTCAGCTGCATTTTGCTCCCTTCAGGAGGTATCTGTCTTCTTTTGTACTCTTAGATGTCTATTCTGGATAACCCTAAACCTAGTATGTTGGGTAGTCAGCTGTAATTTCTTTTGTACAGCTTAAAAGTATCAGTATGTTGTATTTTTTTAAGTCTTGTCCTTATTTATGAATTGTTATATTTATTTTCCTAATTTAATTGGAAAGGGTTCGCCCGACGGGTCTAGGGGAGAATGTCGGGTGCCCGCACGGCCTAACCGGATTCCGGGTTCACTCTGTCTACTATGTAAATTAGTAACCAGTGTGACGAAACAAAACAGAGCAACTAGAAAAACTGCCGGCGATGAAGGCTTTTCCCGTCACTGAAGTAAACAACGAAACCCCTTTTCGCCACTGATTTTGATCTGTACTACTCTTGTGTCACCCTCAATATCACACCCCTATGTTCCCTTTTCGATTTCAACAACAGATCACAGAAAACAAAAAAGGAAACAGAGAAAAAGGTCTCAGGAGATGGTGATTTTCCGGTTGAGTTCACAGCGGTGGTGGTGTTTAAAAACTATCGCGATATCCCTCCCCCCACTGGTGTTACTCACTATTACCCATTCTCCCCTTTTGACTGGTTTTTTATGGTGTGTGTGATAAAGAAGGAGAAGGGTTGGTGGTGATGGTGTTTTATATCTGTACAATGGTGGATGTATGTATTTGTAGGTGTCTGTGTATGAAGAAGATGATGGGGGGTTTTGGTATCCGATCTCTGTGAGTGTATATTTTTCTCTTGTTAAAGAGTATACGTATGTGCGTAAAAATTATGTTTTGCAGAAAAATTTATAGGAGGTGAGGTATGTATAATGGTGTATCTCATGGCTGATGATGTTTAGAGAATGATGAGAGCTTGAGTTTTACATTTATTTGCCTCACTAATTGTTGGGAGATTGGAGAGAGAAATCCGAGAGATTAGAGAGTGATTAGGGAGAGAATCTTGCTTAATTTGGAGACAATTGAGGGAGATTGGGGGAATTTTTAAGTGGTAATGGTGTATCATGTATGTGGACTCAAAAATGAATAAGAGAGCGAGAAATAAGCTAGGGACTTGATTTTTATCCAAAAATGGATTAATGAGGAGAAATTAGGGGGATTCGAACAAGATTGGGGGAATTGTAAGCAATCAAAAGGTAAGATTTTGTAAAGATGATTGCATATTTGGTGGGAATAATACAAGGAATAAAATATAGTACAACTATTATGAACGTATCTAGACAAACACGTGTCCAGGTTCAAAGCGAGGAGCTAAAAATATAAAAGATGGATATTGAAAATATTGTGGGATTTATGAAAGATTTGGAAGGATTCGAATTCAAATTAATTAAAAATTCAAAAGAATGTGGCAAATGATAAATCAAAATAAAATAGAACGAGTATTTTTTATTGGACCTATATTTAACTAAAGGTGCAGAATGAATGAAAATATGGATATTATATAAAGATGCACATATAAAAGATAATTAGGGTCAAATTAAATCAAACAAGTGTAAATACTTACAAGTAAATATTTAAATGTTGTAAATGCAGTTAATTGCAGACATAGCTACAGTTGACACGTACTTCACATATAGCCTAGATGATGCCAAATTATATAGTATAATCGTAATTAAATATATAATATAAAAATAGAGGATAATCACACGTAAATGCATGCCTTCTAATGCAAATTTCATCAACGAGTAAATATTGCTCTTTTAGGTTAACTATAGCCAATTTAGGAAAAGGAGGGACAAAATTGGGTTTAAACAGCGGCCCCACTTTGCCCGGGGATGATGAAAGAATCTTCGGGCAATGATAGTTAACAGAGTAGCCAATTTTGTAAAAATTTCACCTACATGCCACTTTTTCCACTGGTATTTGGTTTGAAGCCACATTTTTTTTGGTTTTACAAGAGAGGCCACTTTTTGGAACTTCAATCTTTGTGGGCTGAAGTTCAAACCTTGTGGGTTAAACTTCATGCCTAAGTTATGAAGTTCAACTTCAATCCGTAAGGGTTGAACTTTTAGGCATAGATGCGTAAACTTCAACCCTTATGGGCTGAACTTGTGTGAAGTTCAACCCACAAGGATTGAAGTTCCAAAAAGTGGCCTCTCATGCAAAACCAATTAAAAAATGGCCTCAAACCGAAGATCACTGGCAAAAGTAGATTTTCGTGCACTTTGCTTGCCAATTTTGCCACGACGGACATAAAAATGGAAGGAAAAATGAGAATTTTGGGGTATTTCGGCGGAACCCCGGTCTCACAGTTGCCTACATATCTCGGATTTCACGAGAATCAGGTCGTGTGTGGTTCTAGAATGGCATGTTACCTATGTGAGATGTTTATGACGCACGATTTAGGGGTAAACTTGTCAGAGTATGCAAAGTTTACATATGAAATATTCTGAGATACATGATTGTTGGATATAATAGAGGCATTGTCGAAGACGAAGTAACATCGATCGATCGAGCGTGGGAAAAGAGGCTTGTAATCATCCTAGTTATGAAGATGTAGTACACGACACACCCATAAAGAGGAGTTAACATGGATATAGTTTCCATCACAACTCGATAAATGAGTCATCCTGCCTTTTAATATTGTCTTGAGTGAGCTGGGGAATATTGAGGAGTAAAGCACGATAAATGCGCACAATTGAAACAGCTAGGCACGATTAAGCACGAGAACACGCACGATTGACACAGATATGCTTGAATAGAAAGGAACAGAAACTGGCATCCGATCAGGAATAGGGGTTAACCTGATGAAAACTCCACGGGTTGTAACAGTGCACATCGCTGAACTGGTTGGCCCTACAGAACAAGAACACCTCTCTGGCTACAACAATCACGAGTTTCTTGAGGTTGACATCGGCTGCTCCCTTCGGGTAAACATACTATCACTACCATGTTAAGTTCAACATCATTTTTCTTTTACCAAACTCCTATCCCTACCATTACCCATAGATTGATGGTGTATCATGAAATACTTCGTCGGGAAGGCTTGGAAGGCAATCTAGTCGAGGAAGTGGATGCTCTGCATGGACAAGTAGCTAGCTTGCAGCCCTTCGTGGAGAAGGTCGAGGAGTTGAGGGGCGAGCTGTAGACCACTCATGATGCTTACCGCGCAGAGGTTCTGAAAAACAGGAATTTGGAGAAGACGTTGACTGGTGAAGTGCGCAAGCACAAGCAGGATGTAAAGGCCCTCAAATCGTCCCTTACAGATGTTAAGATCTCAGAGCAGCTTTATCTCAGCAACGTGAATTGCCTTGAGATGATTGTGAGGGATCAGCAGTAGCAACTATCTGGTATGGAGGAAAGAATGAATCTTGTTGAGAAGTATGCCTCAAAAGCTTAGGGTCTCTGCGGCTTACATCAGGATAAGAATGACAGGCTGAAAAGTAAAGTGGCGTCTCTTGAACGAATTCGCGACGACCTCTGTGAGAAGTTCCTCCTGAAAGATCAACAGAGAGAAGCTCTAAATGCTCGTCGCATAGCAGAAATTGATCGTTCCAACGTCGCTACCGCTCTTGCAACTCTTCTTCGGGTTCGTGACAACCCTAATCTTGACCTTGCCGGTGAGATTGCCTCGTATAATGGCCTTGTTGCCCAGGTAGATGCTCAACTTGGTCCTGACCTCGAGGAAGGCTCCGAAGAGATGAGTGGTGAAAGAGATGAGACGCCGATTGGGGAACCTGTAGCTGGTGAAGCAGGACCTTCACGGAGTGTTGCCGATGAAGGAAGTCCCCCCGAGAGAGGAATGAGAATACCACCCCCTCCCCCCGTTTGATGCTCTTTTTTATGCATCTAGTGATTTAGACATTTATCCGCGTATGCGGATGTTTAATGTAAATTTTGGGCCCGTTTTGCGACATAATAACTTAAATCACTTGTCTTTGTTTGTGACGTTTTTTAATTTTCTCCATAAACAATAAGTAATGCTAAGTTATGCCTCTATGAGTGTTTACACCTAAGAATTAGATGGATTCCAGTCGTCTTGACTGTTTTAGTTATTTAAGAACGTGTGTCAGTGTGTCTGCCTTGAGCAATTATGTTTGTTGTGCACCGATAGATGGCGGCTAGGTTGCATCTGTAATAGATGGTTGTTTGCGCCCATAATGGGACGACTTTAGCCCGTGTGGAAACAGTCCTTTTGCGTTTTGAGACAAAATGTCTTCGATTAGTTACTCAAGTATTTAAGAATTTCTGGTACTACGTGGATAGGCATCCCCATCGGCGTGTAGGTTTGTTGATTTAATGAGATCAACGCTCGATTAATGCCTGGTGGCTGAGCTAGACGTGGTCTAGCTCTAGGTAAGTAGTGTACCCTACTTTTGTCACAGAAAGTGGGTGTATTACTTCAACTTGTATGTGGTCGGGGCTATGAACAGTTGGATCGTAGATAGATCTAAATAAATGAGTAAAAATGACTAAGTAAGATAGTAGTTTTATTACTAAAGGTGCAAAACCTATGATGTTGTGGGTGAAGACTCGTAACATATCCAAAAATAGTATGAAAATATTGTAATATAAGAGCGAGACTAATGTGCTAAGTGAATTCTGAAAAGAAAAGTACTTCCAATTAGCCCTACTTTTTCTCCCCCCCCCCCTCCATGAAAGATGTCAATCAACCATACCGTCTGAATCACTGACTTGGTTGATTGTGGCTTCGAGGTCTTCGGGGTCTCTAGGAATGTTCACCTCGGGCACTTGCTCAGGGACAGCTGCTCCCATGATTGCGGCCGTATAGCATTCCCTTGCTGCCTCCTGATCACCATTCACTTCTTTTATCCCCCATTGAGTAGGATACTTTAGTTTCTGATGCTAGGTAGATGGTACTGCTTCGTCTTGATGAATCCACGGTCGCCCGATGATCGCATTTTATGGAACGACTCCCTTGATTACCTGAAAGGATGAAACATAATCTATCCCCAGCAAGCGGGTGGTTAAGTTAACTTTGCCTATAGCTTTCTCACAAGAATTATTAAAGCCTGCAAGTGTGTAGACGCTTGGCATGATTCATACCTCAACACCCATAGCCTTCGGTGCCTCCCATCTGATGAGGTTTATAGCACTACTGGTGTCGACCAATACACGTTTCACGTATGTGTCTTCCATTTTATGACCAGGGCTTCATGGTGCGGGGTGCTGCAGATGATGTTGTCCTCCTCGTTGAATAGGATTGCCTCCTCTCAGGCGAGACCCTAGTTGGGTGCTGCTGAGATATCCTCTGACCCGCTGAGCATTTTTGGTCCGCCGATTATCACATTGATGAACCTCTTAGGATTGGGCAGGCTTGGCGGTGCATCCTGGTTCTCACTTCTGGTAATGGTCTATTTTCCCTTGTCGGTGAGCAGGTCCTCGAGGTACCATTTGTTCAACAAATTCATTACATACAAGATCAGCGCTCTGCACCCAGTCGCGTCATGTCTATGGTCCCTATGAAAATGAAAGTAATGCTCCTTGTTCCTCCTACTAGGTTCTGCTCTCAGGTTGCTTGGCCAACAGATTAATGCATTCTTCATATGATCCCTTACGAACTCCACGGCATTGATTCGCAGACCCAATTCTTTGAACCGGTTAGGAATCCACTCCACGTTGAGTGATCTCTTGGATAATGATCCTGACATTTCTTGACCATCTTGCCACTTCAAACAATCGTACCTGCAATCTTTCCTATTTTGCTTGCCTTTGTCCCCCGTTTGAGGTTCCTCCATGTATCCCCATTTTTTTCCTTGGCGGAGGACGTCTTGGACAGCCGGTCGGTCTTCCTCGGGAGTAGAAGACTCTTCGGGCTCTAGGCGAAGCTTCTCGGTGTACCTCTGGTGCAGGGCATTCCATGTTGAGACAGGGTGCTGAGTCAGACTCCAATATAGCTCTCTGGTGGCCAAGGATCCCTTTGCATTCAAGCTTTTTCCAAAGGCTACCACAACAATATTATTGGGAACGGGATGGAGCTCCATGCGTTCCCTCTGAAACCTGTCGAGAAAATCTTTGAGCAGGTCATTGTCTCGCTGCCGGATCTCAAAGATATCCTCCATGCGCTTCTCCTGCTTGCGGGCACGGGAATGCGCTTTCTTGAATAAATCATGCATCTGAGTGAGTTATTCAATCGAACCCATTGGTAGTTGAGTGTACCAAGCAATGGCACCTTTGGTCAGAGTTGAGCCAAACCTCTTCACTGGAGCAGACTGGATTTCTTCTTTAGTAATCTTATTACTCTTCATAGTCGTGTAGTATGCAGCAATATGCTCATCCGGATCAGTCGTTCTGTCATACTTCATGTTATCCGGCAAACGAAAGTGCTTTGCTATACGGATCGGTGCAACACTTGCCTTATAAGCATGCTTGTAAAATTTTTGCTCATCCCGATTGTTGATTGTTGATTGTCGATTGTCGATGAGCCTCCTGGAGCAGCATCCATGTTAAGCCTTCAGCTAGGCACAGATGCTTGTGAATCATTCACAGGCATTAGTCCTCATGGAGGCGCTGGCCTCTGACACAATCCTGTAAACATCGTGCCTAGTTTGCGAGATACCCCCTCGATCACGTTGTTGGAGTTTTGTTCCGCCTGTTCCATCATAGTTTTGAGTGGATCAGTGATGAAAGTTTTGAACTCAGGGTTACCTTCCAATGGGTGGTTCGTCCCTTCGGTACTGGCGATAACGATTGGTTCTTGAGAAGGATCTTTTGGCTGCTCGGCTGAATCTTTTTGATAAACGTTGGGATCGTCAAGATCCTTTGCTGATTCATTCACTCCATCTGCGGTGTTCTTTGGAATGATGTTGTCATCGTCAGACATGATTGCGCCTCTTCCTTCGTAGAATACCTACAATTTTCTGGGGCCCACAGTGGGTGCCAAACTGTTTGTGCCTTAATTTGTACGTCTAGGTTAAACAATTAATTATGAATGAGGTCACAAGAAATACGGTAAATTACGATGGAAAAGTAAGTAAATACGATGAAAATAAAGACAAGTAAATAAGCAACAAAAAATGAAGAAAGCAAAGTAAATCTTATTCCTTGAGAGTAGCCGAGTTTGATGGCAGATTCCGTGTCGTGTACAATACAATGTAAGGAGGGGTATTTATAGTAGTGATACCCAGTCCTAAATAAGGTAAAATACAAGTACTAATAGGGCCATGAGCCTACAACTCAAGACGGTGGTGTACTAAACCCTAACTAGGAGACTGTAAACCCTAGGCGACAGGATGTCTGCCCTGCGCCCTATGACCAAACTGCCTAAACGGTTATTGGCTCTAGGAGCAGGCGTATCTCTTCAGTGCCCGATGACTTGTAAGATAGGTCTAGTCTCTCCACCTGGACTCTTATCCCCATAACAATAGGTGGCATATTTTTGCCCACACAATCCAAGTCATCATCACGAAATAATGCTTCTATTTTCTCTGATAAATTGCAATCATCCTACCCCCTGACAGCTTCTTGATCCCTACATTTATATTATAGTCTCCTCCTAATTCCTCATCTTCGTCCTCCGATATAAGTCTCTCCTTAGGAGGTTGTTTAGGAGGAGAAGGAGGAGGAGGAGTAGTAGTAGTCTCATTCCTCTTAATTGTAGAACAAGAAATCATTCCATGTGTAGACACCATTATAGTTGCAAATCACAAGTATATTCATCAATTCAAGATGTTCAAACATGAAACATGGATGTGTGAAACATAATAGACTACTATTTGAGAAACAATGGCATACCTTAAAAAACAACTAATATATTTTAAACAACTAATGTTTTAACAAACCCTAATTTTTTTAAAGGAAATACAACTACAGTCATCATTAAACATGATTCATCCTCTCACACGTTCGGAACACTGTCTTAGGATGTTCCAGAACATCGAACAAGGTGTGTCAAACATAACACATGTTTGCTATGAGAAAGTACAAAGCAACATTTTTTCAACAAAATTTTAAAAAATAAAATTTTGAGACAGAAGCATATATATTTTATAAAACCTTAATTTCTTTTAACAAAATACTACTAAAATTTATCAGCAACTTAAAATATCTTATCACACGTTCAGAGCACTGTCTCAAGATGTTTGACATAGCAAAGCAGTATGGTCTGAATATCTTAATAACATAAACATACAAACACTTCACTATTTGTACCAGAACATGCACTATTTGACGAAAAAATCAACAACAAAAAAGATTTTTACGAGAATTTCAGTCCAAAATCAGTAAAATGGCATAAAAACCCTAGAGTTTTCAAAATAACAAAACAGCAACAAAAAAAAAACCCCGATTCACTTGATAAACATCAATGTAGTTCAAAATTTACCTTTAGATGTTACAAAAACGATATAAATGGCCAGAGACGATGATGTTCAAAAGGTGTCGTCGGAGGTAGTTGAGAAAAAGACTTGAGAAATATGTAAGAGAAGAAAGGGGTTGGGTGTTCGATGTTTGAAATGATAGAACTGATCAGTCTGATCACTTCCCACCTTTTTTTATTAAAACTTTTGGGGTTGTTAATTCAGTCCTAAAAGTTTTTTATCGTGCCCCCAAGGTTTTATTTATTCTAATCTGGCCCCCTTTTAAAAGTTAAATGCGCATGCTTCTTTTGTTTCCACGTGCATCCCTTTTTGTTTAAAAAAGACTTGAGAGGGTATTTTGGCTCAATCTTCCCAAGTTACTACAACAAAATGCATAGCAAGTTTTCAGACGACCTTTCTCCTCGTAGAAGTAACCACGAAGGAGGGCTAAATTGTATAAATTGGTACGTCTGAAGCTGACTTTTGTTTTTTTAGTAGTCTCCGTTCTTATTGTTTATGTGACACCTTTTCTTATTGGTTTGTGATGGAAAGCATACAACACATTTACATAGCGCATAAATATAACCGAGAACTTACGTGTTGGAGTGGAACAAGAAAACTTGAAACGCAGCTGGAATCACTTGTTGCGGTGGTTGCCATAGTGTATTAGAGCAAACCTCTATATTATAAAGTTTAAACGAGCGTAGAGATATAGAAATGTACACGATGTACTTATATAGGATACATTCGGGTTACAATAATTACTTAAATTACTGTACTTTAATCTAATGGGCTTATAGACCACCTTATGGTTGACTCTAATTTACTATTGTTCGTTTACAATATAGTGATGCACTTCTATATTTAGAAATACATTAATTTAACTTTTCATTTACCCTTAGTAAGGAGCTTTTATAGTCATACAAATATTATGATATATTTAAGTCATTCTTTTTAATTCCAGTGTCAGTCAAATTATGTCACCAAATAAAAATGAAGGATTGTCGATTTTGTCACCTTATATGGTCTTGAAAAATCTTAGCTACTGAGCTAGCCTTTGGGCTGAGTTACGTCTAAAATCCATTTTTTATCACGATATCATATCCAAGCTCATTCCAATTCGTGGGCCCCTATCACGCTTCAGTTTGCAGTCTGGACGTGCCGATGTGTTAGTAGTCCCACATCGGTGGGTGGGTTGGTAACTTTTTCACCTTATACTGTCTTGGGAAAACCTCACCTCGAGCTAGTTTTTTGGGGTCGAACTTGACACAAGTTCCATATTTTATCCATAAATGTCTGAAACTGTTGACTGTTTTATTTTCAGGTCTAATTAATTTACTATCAATGTGCAACTGACTTACTCTAGATTCTAATGCGCTATGAAACAAATAATTTAAATGATATAGCAATGAACCAAACACCAAACAAGTAATTAATCCTTGCATAACCAATACATGTATTATTATCCCTGTATAACTTATCTTCAAACCAAACGACTCCTAAGAGTATGACGAAATAAATAGTACGCTGACTTGACATTTCCAAATTGACGCTTTAAGCTAATGTTTATTTTGTATTTAATGGCGATTCCATAAAGCGCACTTCTATAATGCTACTGTTTGCATTTTATTGGAGATAGTGTAATCATATTAAGTATAACAATTTCTTCTCAAAGTGAAAAACTAGCCTCAAGATAGTCGATGCAGTTGTGTCCTATGCAGTTCAAAAACTGGGTGATTTTGCTCATTCAGGAAGTTTCCCTGCTCCAAACTCTTAGAGAGAATGTGCTTTGGCTGAGAAATGAACTATTTTTCATGCAATCTTTCCTCAAAGATGCTGAAGAGAAGCAAGATGAAGATCAGTTAGTGCAACGATGGGTATCTGAAATCACTTATGTTCTTAATGAAGCTGTGGCCATATTAGAAACATAAGGCTTGTGCTTGCATCTGTAAGAAATAGGCCAAATTCTGCTACATGGGGAGGGAAATCCAATACCTAAAGAAAAGAGTCATGGATTTCTCTCGAAAACGAGATACATATGGTATTACTGCCACCATCATAAATAATAATACAGGGAAAGCAGTCGGGCCAAGTAATTATAGGCCGAACAGTCCATTGGGTTCCACAATTAGAACATTGAGGAAAGCGGCGTCTTATGGAGATGCCGATCAATATTTTGTTGGCTGTCAAGAGGTTTTGAAAGACTACTTGCTGAACTTGCCAAAGAGGAGTCTTGCCGAACTGTTATTTCAATTTATGGCATGAGTGGGTTGGGTTAGACTACTCTTGCACGAAACCTGTATAACTCTGCAATTCTACTCACTAGCTTCAACACTCGTGCTTGGATATGTGTCTCTCAACACTATAGTACCCCGGATCTCCTTCGGAGTATCATAAAATCTATCCAAGGTTGAGATGAAGAAACGCTAAAATTGCTCAAGGAGATGACAGAGAGAGATCTAGAAAGACGCCTCTGTGATCTGCTAAAAGAGTACAAATACCTTGAGGTGGTTGATAATGTATGGCATCGAGATGCTTGCGAGAGTTTGAAAAGAGCATTACCATATAACAACCAAGGCAGTAGATTTATCCTTATAACACGCAAGGAGGATCTGGTTGAATGGGTAGTTATTGACAACTGATTGTTAGCTTAGATATTAGTAGTTAGCTGATGAGTTTAGTATAGCAGTTAGCTGGTAGTTTAGTGTAGTTAATTTCTGTAACTAACTTATCCTATGTGGCATAGGTGAGGTGTGAGTTAGTTAGGAAAGTAGTTAGTAGTTAATGGGATATTAATACCCAATCAATGTAATAGTTTTGCTCTCAATACACAGAAATTATTCTTCACTTTCTCTCTCTAAGTTTGCTCTTAGTCTTAGCTCACTGAACTTTCCATTTCTGCAACAAAACCTTCGATCCATATCCATGGCTAAGATGATGAAGCTGTACGAAACTTGACATAGTATCAGAGCCCTCGACACCTGTTTTTTTCTCATTTCCGCACATCTTTCTGATTTGATTTCAGCTTCAATTTTAGCCCTAATTTTCCATTACTGGAAGTTACACTCATGGCAGTTGTAGACGAAGTTCCAGTGAATGTGACGAAGACACACGGCGGTGCAACGATGGGGAATCGTGATGTTAGTGTTGTTGATCACACTCATCCTCTATTTCTTTCTCCGGCAGATACCTCAGGTGTTGCTCTAATTGCAATTCAACTAACAGGAACTGAAAACTATGCCCTGTGGAGTCGATCTATGAAAATTGCTTTGTTAGGTCGTAGCAAATTAGGTTTTGTTAATGGTTCATGTCTCAAAGAACACTATGAAGGTGCATTGGTGGCACAATGGGAAAGGTGTAATGTTGTGGTTTTATCCTGGATCATGAATGTTGTTTCTAAAGAATTGTTGTCTGGCATTGTCTATGCCTCAAATGCTCGTAAGGTCTGGGATACACTTAAGGAGAAATTCGATAAAGTTAATACTGCTAGAACATTCCAATTGCATCGTGAGATCAATCTTATTTCACAAGGAACATCTTTAGTCTCTAAGTACTTCTCCAGATTGAGTGATCTGTGGGATGAATTTAATGCCCTAGTTACTCCTCCGGAGTGTGAATGTGACAAATTCAAATTATTTGTTGAACATCTCTCAAATTAGAGGCTATTCCAGTTCCTTATGGGTCTGAATGACTCTTATTCACGAGCTCGCAGTCAGATCTTAATGATGCAACCAGTTCCATCTGTTAACCAGGCTTATGCCTTGATCATGCAAGAGGAAAGCCAGAGAGTGTTGACTAATGCAATGCAAGCCTTAGATGTTGGAGAGCCTACTGCTTTGCTTGGGAATAAGGGAGGAAACTCCTACAGACCTAATGATTCCTTTGGAAATAGGTCTAGTAACTCCTCTGAATTCCTTGGAAATAACAGCTCTAGTGACTCAATCAACACAAGATCTGGTTCATCCTATAAACCTAAGAATCAGTACTATTGTGATTTTTGCCAAAGAAAGGGGCACACTGGAGGGTACTGCAACAAGTTTAAAGCATATCAAAAGAAGAATGGATCAGGTGGATCATCTCAACACAGCAACAGCTATAGCACTATGCCTGCTGCCAACTATGTTGCAGACACTACTGCAGGTCCTCCTATACATATGCAGATGCATCCCCACTACTACCATGGAGACTCTTTCCATGGACAGGTTCCTATGCACCCCTCTCCTGGTCCATTCCCCAGTCCTGCCTCACTACCTGGGTCATACAGCACTTATGCTCCCACAGCTGCCCCAACTTTCACACCTGAGCAATATCAGCAGATCATGAGAATGGTAGGCAAGGGTCAAAATATGGATGCTGCACCTCAGCACAATGCTGCATACACTGCTACATCGGGTATATCTATTTCACTCTTATCAAGAATGGAATGTAGAGGTTGGATTGTGGACACAGGGGCTTCAAATCACATGGTCTCTAGGTTAGAGTTCTTGAATACATCTCACCCTCTAGCAAACAAAGGAACAGTTCAACTACCAACTGGAGAAAGTTCACTCATCACTCACACTGGTTCTGCTGTGATCTTTAATAACATTAGGATAGATGGAGTTCTCTATGTTCCAGGATTCAAATACAATCTGTTATCTGTATCTCAACTTGTCAAGCAGTTGCATTGCTCAGTGGTTTTCACTCCAACTGGTTGTGTTTTTCAGGACCTCTGCAGTGGGAGGGTCCTGGGGACTGGTAAGTTGAAAGATGGCTTGTTCTTCTTAGCTGAAGAAGGAATAAGAGAGGAAGAGCACCAGTTAAGAGCAACTCCTGTGGCAGCAACTACTTCAGTCAAGTTAGATGTCTGGCATCAGAGGCTGGGACATATACCCATGGAGGCAATGAAGAGAATAGGTAGTTTTAGACACATGAAAATGCAGACTGATTGTTTTTGTCCAGTGTGTCCTTTGGCTAGGCAGAGTAGGACTTCTTTTCCTACCAGTAATACAAGATCTGTAGCTGTATTTGACCTTGTGCATGCTGAATTGCTGATGTTTGGGGGCCTTATAGGGTACCTACTTACAATGGCAAAAGATTCTTCTTAACCATAGTTGATGATTGTTCTAGACTTACATGGGTTTTTTTGATGAATGCAAAAGATGAGACTTTCCCAGTTCTTAAGAATTTTCTTCTTATGATCAAGACTCAGTTTCATTCTTCCATCAAAGTCCTCAGAACAGACAATGGATCTGAATTTTTTAACTCAGATGTGAACATGCTTCTGCTGGAGAATGGCATAACACACCAGAGCTCTTGTGTTTATACTCCTCAACAAAATGGAGTTGTTGAGAGAAGGCATAGGTACATTCTGGAAATAGCCAGGGCCTTAAGGTTTCAAGCAGGGATTCCACTCAGATTTTGGGGTGAGTGTGTGTTAGGAGCTGTTCATATCATTAACAGACTTCCTTCCACAGTGTTAGCTGGCAAATCCCCATATGAAATCTTTTATAAAACAGTACCTTCACTAGACCATCTCAGAGTTTTTGGTTGTCTAGGATATGCTGTTGATGTGCGACAACATAATAAGTTTTCAGCAAGAGGAATTCCTGGAGTGTTCCTAGGTTATTCTCCTACCCAAAAGGGTTACTAGCTGTATGATTTACACTCTAAACAGATCTTTGTGAGCAGGGATGTGATCTTTAAGGAGCATCTTTTTCCCTTTAAGCAGATGAAAGAGAGTTCTGATCCATTGTTCCTAGTGCTGGAATTGGCACCAAATGATATTGTGCCCATAGATGCAGAATGCTACCCTCTTCCAGCTCCATCTGTTCCTACTGCAGAACACTCCTTATCTCCCACTCCTGATAGTGTCCCTGCAGATATAGGCCATCCTCCTCATGATCCTACTGCAGCACAACCTCAGTTTGATTCATCTATTCCCCTTGCAGATAGCAGTTCCACCTCTTTGCCCAGTACCAGCACTAGACCTCAGAGACATGCTGGTCCTCCTAAGTGGCTGCAAGACTACATTAGTATTCCTAAGGCCAAGAGTGCCTGTGCTTACCCTATTGCTTATTACTGCTCCTATGACAACATTTCTCCTTCCTATGCTACTTGTCTTCAAGCTCAGTCAGTAGTTACTGAGCCTAAGACCTTTCATGAGGCTGCTCAGGAATGGGTTGAGGCTATGCAAAATGAGATCCAAGCTTTTCAAGACAATCAGACCTGGGATTTGGTTGACCTTCCCAAGGGTAAACATGTCATAGGCTGCAAGTGGGTGTTTAAAATCAAGTATAAGTCCAATGGGGAGATAGAAAGGTACAAAGCCAGGTTAGTGGCTAAGGGTTATAGCCAACAGGAAGGTTTGGATTACAGAGAAACCTTTTCCCCTGTTGCCAAAATGGTGACAATTAGGTCTGTTATAGCTGTGGCTGCCTCCAAGCATTGGAACATTTATCAAATGAATGTTTACAATGCTTTCTTACAGGGTGACCTCTATGAGGAAGTATACATGCAGCTACCTCAGGGTTTTGGTTCCAAGGGGGAGTATTGTCCTAAAGTCTGCAAGCTGAGGAAGTCTTTATATGGACTTAAGCAGGCCTCTAGGCAATGGAACCTAAAGCTAGCTGCAGCACTCTTTAAGCTTGGCTTTACTCAGTCTCATTTTGATTACTCCCTATTCACATATAAGAGGGGTTCAGACCTGGTAATCATTCTGGTTTATGTTGATGATTTACTGGTCATTGGTTCTAATGACCTGTTGATCCAAAAGGCCAGAAGTAATTTGCAAAAGAAGTTTAAGATGAAAGATCTTGGTGAGTTAAAGTTTTTCTTAGGCAAGAGTTTGCAAGGAGCCAGGAGGGAATTCTAATGAATCAAAGAAAGTATGCCCTTGAGCTTATTTCAGACTCAGGGTTAGGGGGAGCTAAGCCAGCATCCACACCTTTGGATTTTAATCAGAAATTGACTTCAGTAGCTTATGATGAAATCATAAGGAAGCTGAATGTGAAGGAAGAGACTGATGGCAAGACTTCACAGTGTATTGACAAGCCTTTGGAGAATGCTGAACCTTATCAAAGATTGGTGGGAAGACTACTCTATTTGACTATGACTAGACCTGACATAGCCTACACTGTACAAGTGCTCAGTCAGTTCATGCACAACCCAAAACAGTCACACATGGAGGCTGCTTTAAGAGTGGTGAGGTATGTCAAAGGAGCACCAGGCCTGGGGCTATTAATGAAGGCAGGAGAAGCAAATGCACTGAGGGTCTACTGTGACTCTGACTGGGCAGCATGTCTTGAAACCAGGAGATCTGTGACTGGGTACTTAGTCAAGTTTGGTCAATCTTTGATTTCCTGGAAGTCCAAGAAGCAGGACACAGTGTCCAGGAGCTCAGCAGAAGCTGAGTATAGGAGCATGACCTCAGTTGTAGCTGAGATATGTTGGCTGACTGGATTGTTTAGAGAGTTGGGAATTCTGGTGAAGCAACCTAGTGCCATGTTCTGTGATAGTAAAGCAGCTATACAAATAGCTGCAAATCCAATTTTCCATGAGAGAACCAAACATATAGACATTGATTGTCATTTTGTGAAGGAAAAGCTACAAAAAGGACTAATCTGTACTTACCACATTGGGACTAAAGAACAGCTGGCTGATCTGTTGACAAAGGGCTTAAGGAAAGCTCAACACCATTATCTGATGAACAAGCTGGGAGTAAAGAATGTGTTCTTACCCTCCAGCTTGAGGGGGAGTATTGACAACTAATTGTTAGCTTAGATATTAGGAGTTAGCTGATGAGTTTAGTATAGCAGTTAGCTGATGAGTTTAGTATAGCAGTTAGCTGGTAGTTTAGTGTAGTTAATTTCTATAACTAACTTATCCTATGTGGCATAGGTGAGGTGTGAGTTAGTTAGGAAAGTAGTTAGTGGTTGGTGGGATATTAATACCCAATCAATGTAATAGTTTTGCTGTCAATACACAGAAATTATTCCACTTTCTCTCTCTAAGTTTGCTCTTAGTCTTAGCTCATTGAACTTTCCATTTCTGCAACAAAACCTTCGATCCATATCCATGGCTAAGATGATGAAGCTGTACGAAACTTGACAGTAGTCGATAACTAAGGTTTCTCTCATAAAACTTTGTTTTCTAAATGAAGAAGAAAGTTGGGACCTTTTCTGTAAAAAACTACGTGTAGAGAATGTGACGGGTACAGGCATTGACTTGTTCTCCCCATCAATGAAACTGTTGGCTATGGAAATAGTAGAGAAATTCAGAGGCTTACCACTTGCCATTGTGGTACTAGGTGGGCTACTATCCCGGCAAAAAGGGGGTGGACGAATGGAAAAAAGTGAAGACACATTTGGCAGCATATGAAGAATGACTCTTTTGAGATCACACACATTCTATCATTGAGCTATGATGATTTGTCATCTGAGCTCAAACAATGTTTTCTATACATGGGAATTTTCCAAGAAAATCAAGAGATCTACGCTGAAAAATTGGTGCATTTGTGGTTGGTAGAGGGATTCACACTGAGAAGAGCAGAACATAGGGAGGATATTGCTGAAAATTTCCTACATGAGCTAATAAGTCGAAGCTTGATTCAAGTGGCGGAGATACTCTTTAGTAAATTTTTTTGATGTAGGATACACGACCTGCTTCGGGATCTTGCAGTACAAAAGGCCATGAAAGTTCACCTGTTTGACATATATGATCCATCAGTAAACTCGGTCACGCCATTTCGTGAACGACATGCCATTCATAGACAAACCCAAAGGTATCTTTCACTTGATCTTTCAAAATGAAGGTAAGGATAGTATTGTTGTTAGACCAAGAAATTTAAGCGCTCGGACTATATTAAAAACTTAAAGTTGTTCTGCACGATGTTCCAGCATCTCTATATGCTGGACTTAGAGAACATTGGTTTCCCTAAGAATGAACTACCTTATGTTATAAGCAATTTGGTGCACCTCAAGTTCTTAGGCTTGTCCAACACCAATGTGTCCATACTCCCATCCTCCATTGGCAAACTAAAAACACCTACAAACCCTGGAAGCGTTGAATAAGTGCGCATACATATTACCTCCTCAGGTAGCCCAGCTCACAAATTGAGACATTTAAATGCTAGATATGAGGTTCCCTTACAAGTTGAAAAACTCACGAAACGAACTCTTAAATATGTTCATTATGATCGGTGGAAAGATACTGATGTTGCTGGTCTGGTAAACCTTCAAGAATTGCGCATGGAAAGAATCAAGAGATCTTACTCCCTAAACTCTATTGGCAAGCTGAAAAGCCTCACCACTCTGTTTCTGGTTTGCCAATATGATGAATCTTTCGCTCCTCTCGAACCTCTTTCTTCTTGTGAAAACCTTCACAGATTGTGGTTATCAAGGGTAATAAAAGAACTGGCTGAATTAAACAAGCTGCCGAAATCCATTGCCATGTTAGTCCTGGAGAGTACATGGATGTCAAAAGATCCGATGCCAATTCTATGAATGTTTCCAAACTTAAAGCATCTCGAGTTATCATGAATCTCTTATTACGAAAAGGAAATTACTCCTTCCGTCCCATTTTAGTTGTCGCTTTAAGCTTTTTCACGCCCATTAAGAAAGTTATTAAATAGGATGTTTGTTTTACTATCTTATCCCTATTTAATGTTTCAACATTAACTTTATTTGAGAATTTTTTTAATTATTAGGGGTATAGTTGGAAAGAACTAATCAATTTAGCATTGAAATCCTAAAGTGACAGCTAATTTGGGACAAACACATTTTGCTAAAGTGACAACTAATTTGGGACGGAGGGAGTACTTGCAAGGCCAACTGTATCGGTCAGCTGGAGATCCTTCGACTTTATCATCTTAAAAATTTGGAAAAATGAGATCTAAATGCAAGTGCTATGCCTCTTATAAAAGGTTTGAGAATTAATTTTACCGTAGTCACTCAACTATTGTTTTATTACCACAAAGTCACTTTTTATTTTTTTTATTACCCAAAAGTCGCTCAATTATTGATTCATTACCACAAAGTCACTTTTGTTTCTTTTGTTACTCAAAAGTCACTCAACTCTCCTCCGGTCTACACCAAAGTCACTCTAACCAGATTTTACTTAAAACTCACTAGAAAAATGATATGGCATCATTAATTAAAATTTATCTTTCTTAATTGTATCCATTACATTAATTTTACCCAACCCAAGACCCAAACACATTTCACTACTTAACCATGCAGCTGCTTGTGTCAAGTGATTAAAATATTTCTAGTTACTGTACTGTTAAACAGAGGGGACTAAGAATTGCCGAAGAAAGAATTCTTCTAGATGGTTCACCCTAAAGTCCACTCAAGTTCATTCACGTTCTGATTGCCAATGTGGAGTCCAAGTTTGCCATCTCTATTATTGATTCTGGAGAGATTAGAGTGGAGGATAGGGTTAGAGATGGAAATCCTCATTTAACTAAAGCTGAATTTTTTAAAGTGAATGTGAGCTTAGAAGGCAGTATCATTCTTTGCAGACAGGTTGATTAGCCAGAAATTATTGGAAAGGTGGGAAGCATCTTGTCTGAGGAGAATGTTAATGTAAGCTTCATGAGTGTTGGAATGATTGCTCCAAGAAAGCATGTTGTGATGGCTATTGGGGTTGATGAGCGACCAAGCAAGGAGACATTAAGAGAATTGGTGAAATTCCCGCTGGGTAAAATTAGTAGTGAAATGGGTTTGGGTCTTGGATTGGATAAAATTAGTGTAATGGATTAAAGAATTGAATTAATATAATTAATAACAATTATTTTAATTAATAATGTCACGTTATTTTTCCGGTGAGTTTTAAGTAAGATTCGGCTAGAGTGACTTTGGTGTAGACCGGAGGAAAGTTGAGTGACTTTTGAATAGTTAAAAAAATAAAAATAACTTTGAGGTAATGAAGCAATAATTGAGTGACCTGAATAACATTAACTCTAGGTTTGACTATAAGTGAGTGTAAGAAGCTGAAGAAACTTCCAAAACGAATGAAACATGTTCGGATATTTGATGAGGAATATGTGAGTCGAAAGCAGCAGGGTACCACCGTTACCCAAGGACTTAGAACTTGCTGCTACATCTTTCCAAGTTCCAACCATTTCCGTAATCACAGCGGTGAGTATTTTCCCGTCCTTATTTTACATCAATTATTGATTTTCCGTTTATTACTAACTTAATGTTTCGTCTGTCCTTAATTTTTACTAATATCCTCCTAGGCTTGTTATATTGTGCAAGTGATCAACTTGTTCAATTTCCAGAGCGGAACTAAATCCTAAGTTGCACGGACTATTCACTTTTGGTGCCGCACCCGTGTCGACACGACATGAGTGTGGGTCTGGGTGTAGGATCCGTACCGGATTTGGTCAAACCAAATTGGGTACTTTGACAACAAAATAGGAGAATTTTGAAACAAATCTGGCAATAAAGAGAAACTTTCTACACTCTATCAAAATACATGTAAGTTTACCACTTATTCATACTTTAGGCATATTTTCGTAGCTATATTTTTAGATATTTGATATACTTTTAGCCGAATCCCTGCACCCGTATCCGTACCTAGATCCATATTCCCAAATCTTAAAATCTTCAAAAATCTAGATGAAGGATCTGACCTTTGGAACCGCACCCGTGTCGGATACCTGCACCCGAGTCCGAGCAACTTTGACTAAATCACATTTTGGAAATCCAATTTTAGAAATCGTGGTATAAAGTTATAAATTATATAAGAGACAATAATGTGTGATTATAGTCTGGAAGGCGTGAAAAATATATTGGACGAAGATAATAATATCTTGTTAGGAATAGACATAGATGATAGAGCATCAGTGATCTCATATATGTAATTTCGCTACTGAGTTTTAGTAGAAGCGTATCTATGTATATGAGTTTTGAGATTGAGTTACGAGCTATGAACGTTAGATATATGTTCTGAGAAAGAAAAAGAAGACTTCTAATTGTTAGTTAGCTTTTGCGAACATTTTGTTGAATTTAAGTACTTTACGATTTCCAAATTGTACTTGTGGAGCAGTTATACGTTTGGTTATCACTTGTTTATTCGGCTAACTTATTTCTCTTACTTACTGTTGTGCAGGTCCACGAAAAAGTTTGAGCTTCAGTTTGAGAAGTAGTATAGGTGATCCCGATGATGGCCTAAGCCTTTCGTGTATGTATTGTCTTCTTTGTAAGAGACACTTACTTTGTATTGTATTCTAAATTTTGCTCCATTACTTCATTGTAGATTCTGTGTTTCCGTTGTATAGTTTGTTCCATTACTTCAATTGTAGATTTTGTGTTTCAACCAATGAAATATTACCAAAAAGATATGGTATTTGTTGTTACTAGGATCCTGATCTGGTAAATATTTTTTGAATCGGAAACTCTTTAATTTTAACTTAGGCACATAAAAGTTGAGGACTTTGCTTCACTGCAGCATAGATCTTGTGGTTCCTGCTGCCTATCTCAGTGTTTTCCCTTATGTGCTTGTCTTCTCTTATATTTATATACGCTTTTGACTTTAAATATACTCTCTAGAGAGACCAGACCGTCAGAATATTGCATATATGTTTCCTGATCATTTTGTGTTTTTCTTTATTCCACTGTAGTTTTCACAAATTGTTGAAGTTGGTATGCCTCAATTAGATTTCATGGTTGTCATCTCACAGGCTAGTAAATACCATTAGCTTATAATGTATTGAAGTTTGGATAGATATCCTTTTCTTATAAGTACCATTTTCACTTTAATGAATCGTGGAAGAGGATAGTGTATTCTCTTTAATGTTGCTTAACTCACTGCTTCTTGACCAAATGATTTTGAACTGGTATTCTATTGACTAAAGGTACATATTTGTTTGCTAAACTAATTTTACTATTCAGAAGATCAAGGATACACTGTTATTTTGGTACATTGTGCATCTTCTTCTTGATTGTGAGCACAATGATTAAAGAATTAACTTTCTCCTAACATGTTAGCTTTCTCATATGTCATGTTATAATAATAGTTTATAGTTTTTCATATTATTGTTTGTTTATCCTCTGCCTACTTCAATTCATTCCCTGAATGTATTAATGTAATGTTCTTGCAGTATCTACCAACATACAAATTACTAATAACACAGGTAGTCCCTTAATGCCATTTGATTTCCTTCTACTAATGACTTAGGCACGAATAGGTACAAACACCCTCATCCGTGCTTGAAATTTCATGTGTCATGCAATCAATAAATATGGTTGACATAGAACTAAACTGCTCCGGTTAAGCTTAGCTGATTTTCAGGAAAAATGCTGGTCTCTTGGCAATGAAAAGAGTTGGAAGCCGATGACTCGTGCAAATACGTGCTGCTTTTTTTTTTTTTTTCAATCATAGGTATGCTAATGTTAATGTACTGATTCAAGAACTAAGTAATTGTATTTCCACCAAAAGATGACTCTTTTTCTCTGTAGGCTAATGCTAATGTATTGACTCAATGACTCAACTGTTTTTTTATTTACCTGGAAAATTTGGAGCAGTCTTTGCTTCAATACCTGGACCAATCATGGCTGCAATATACTGTTCTTCTTCGGATATGTTTGTATGCATTTGTACGTATTCTCTTTATTTTTACCGCTTGCTAAATGCAAATTTCTCCAATGACAAAGTATCATTTGGTCCTTGTCTTGGAAATCTCCAATTCTGTAACCTCGATAGCTTTAGAATAAAGTTCATATTGGGACTCTCCTTTCTTGAGATTATCAGTACCTTAGTACTTCAGAGAACATCACCTTTGTTATGGATCTAATCCTCTTCACACACATTAATCCTCTTCACACACATTCAAGACAGGTAATCACACGCCACAGTAGCAGCTGTGATTGCTGTGATTTTGAATATCATCAAATGTGTCTGCTACGGAGTATGGAGCTTCAAATGTCTCTGTCAAAGATGATTAATTTTATTATAGCAAACGCTATGTAAATCTAAGACCAATCATTAATGAGTCTTTTCCATGTCTTGTTATTTCTAAAAATGAGATTCCAATTTGAGGATATATGCATTTCTAGTCGTAGAGAATGACCAATTGATGATGTTCATCCTATCTGAAACTAATAAGTAATAATTCATCAAGTTCTTTCGAGGACAAACTGATAGTCAGGCCTTTGTTAAGTAACCACGGGTGGATGCAGCTCTCAGCTCTCACGGAACAGGTTTGTCCTCACCTAGTATTTTCGACATAGAGTGTGTATGTGTGTGTGTGTGTGTGTGTGTATATATATATATATATATATATATATAATACACTTAAATTTTAACAAATATTAGATCTAAAACCACAATCTTAATAGTAAAATCAGTTAAATGCTAAAAAGTTTAAAGGCTGAACTCATCAAAATCATCTTGGATCCGTCCATTGACAGAAGGTACTTGTGGTCTTTGGTGGAAACTTAGGCCAACAAACAAGAAACCAGACTAAGGAATGATTTAGAGAAGTTTGTCAAAATTAAAAATAGCAACGACTGTTTATGAAGCAGACCTTATTTTTGAAAACTACAAACAATTCATAGGTGGATTGATACAAACACTAAGGAAGATATTCTTTCATTTTGTCAAACTGTTTTGAAACCAAGGATGCCAGAGGGAAGTTCAAATTTTTAATTGAATACTCCATAGAAAGGAAATAGGTAAAAATTTCGCCCAGCAGCCACTTTTAACACTGGTATTTAGTTTGAGGCCACTATTTTCTTTGGTCTTACACTAGAGGCCACTTTTGGGCCTTTACTAAATAAATGTTGACTTAAGTTCTGATAGTTGACTGAAGTTCAGTCCATACGGCCCCTGGACTGAAGTTCCATCTCTTAAGGACTGAATTCAGTTCATATGGCCGCGGATTGAAGTTCAATCTTTAAGGACCGAACTTCAATCCGGCCTCTGGACTGAAGTTCTATCTCTTTAAGCAAAAGTGGCCACAAACTAAATGTTTTGGTATTAGTGGCCTGTGCCCAAAGACCAGTGACAAGTTCGGACCCGACTTCTCTTTTTTCTTTGGATATAGGGAAGTTAACTTCAATAGTGCATTTGTTTTCGAACATATTAAGGAATTACATCATTGATAAAGGAGACTATGTATTACATTTATCTTTGTACTTTTCAAACTAGTCATAGAAAATTGTACTGGCTTTCAAATATGTGTTTAAATTATTATTAATAAGGGTAACTTTAGAATGATAATATTAATAATATTTTGATTTTTGAAAAAAAAAATTAATTAGTTGGACCAAAAAAATATATTAAAAAATCAAATAAAATGGGCTGGATTGAATACCATTCTACATGCGAATCCCTACAAGAACAATGAAATTTATAGTAAGTGAAATATAGTAAGACTTTTAAATTCGTGCGGTTTCAAGTTCCTCTATCCAAAAACACCACTTAATTTTTCGGTTACCAAAATTTATTTTTCAAAGACAAACAATAACAAAATATTCAGTATTATTCTAAAAAATAAATCTGAAAAGAGTGAAATGTAGACTTACTCCACTAGGATGGAGAGACTTATTTTTCAAAAACAAAACTAAAGACTATTATTTTGAAAGGACATACTAGTACTATCACTGTCATCTAAGTGGTCAGTTTTCTTCTTTCACGTCCATTATGAAAATCTTAAATAATGTGTAACTTACCTAGTTGTCCTTACTATTCTTTATAAATAAACTTAAGTTAATGAATCATTTTTATTTCTTTAATTGTAAGGACAAGATTATTATTAAATATACTGTAAATTTCTAAGATGACGCTTATACTGTGACAAACAAATAACATCAAAAGTTATAGTACTTATTAAGTGACAAGGTAGTACTTTGTATCTTAAAAATTGATAAAATATTTTACAGAAACAAAAAAACAACCCAAACATCTTCTGCAAAGACGATTCGCAGTCTATACACAACTTCTTTCTAAAATCTTCTAAACTAAACCAAAACAAAAACAAATGCCGCCTTACTTCCTTATATATTTATATAAAAATAATTTAGAGAAATTTGTTTGTCATGGGGACAGTGTATTGAATAATGAGGAATCTAGATTCCGGATATCAGGGCCGAAAGCATATGTATCTAATTATTAATTGAGGGTCATCTAATATATTCAAAGAATTTTGGTAATTTAATAATTGAAATTAGTATATACTAGCATAAGGAGTTAAAATGGAAACTTTTGGTTGACACAAGATACTGAAGCACATGGCTTTGGAACAGCACACGTGTGGCCATAGACTAAGCCAAGTCAGTATCCAGTACGATATGCTGGTCCACCTGATTTATTAACATTTGTTTTTGGTTTGGGAAAAGGGTGATTTGCCCCTCTACTATTTTTTCTATAGTTTCTACTCACCCTCCCTTATACTATTTGATTTTTAGTGCCCATACCGTCCAAGTTTGGCTCACAAATACCCTTAATTTTGACGGAAATACACATGGCATGCCTAAAAAATCTTAACACATTCCCAATTAAAAAAATTCAGATTATTTTCATTATAACCCCAACTAAATTACCCGATCCTTTTCATTAGCCAACCCCATTTTAACCCAACACCCCATCCATCTCCTCTACCAAATTAAAGACCAACTATATTTCCTCTTCAGTCTTCTTCTTTCCATCATATTCTCCAAACTCTTCCAACCTCTCATTCATTTTGCTAAAGCAAGCCCACCTCAAATTTAATAATAAACACATTGGAGACACAAATATACTTCAATTTATAGTAATTTTTTTTAAAAGAAAAGATAAATTTGGAACAGATTGAACCCATATCAAATTTATCACAAGATTTGAAGAAAAGACAATTTTTTTAAACAAATTTGGGACACAATTTCTTTTTTCAATTTAGTGTTTCACAAGGGAAAACAACAATCAATCATATTTCTCGCAATTCATTAATCAACTTCGTTTACAAAACAACAACTTAGCAAATTTCTATTTAATTGATTCAATTTGGAGCAATAACTATGTATCCTTTAAGCTTGAAGAAGAAGAAGAAGAAGAAATTTGGTATTAGAGTATGTGGTGACATCAACAATTCTACAAGTAATAACTTGATCAAATTAAATTACAATCTCTTTAGGAATGATGATGGATGGAAAGTAGCATAAAAAAGGGTTCTAGGAGTTGGTTTAAATGAGGAATTAATAGAGGAATTTATTCAAATCAAAATTTGAACTTTAACTATAAGAAATAAGAAATGTACTTCACCGGTAGTAATTCACCACAATCAATTTAGAAACACACTTACTTGTTTGTGTGTGCACGAGAAAACTTCAATAATTTTATGCTATGAAAGTTTTGAGGCTTTTGGTGAATTTGAGTGATTGCCATGCTAATCTTTTCTTCTCTATTTATTTGTATTTTTTGATTTATTTGGCCAAAATTTCTAAAGACTTGTTGTGCTAAACTTCTTGGAATTCAACTTCAATGAGAACACAATGAAAGTGGGGAAACCGGTTAAAAATTGAGAAATAGGACTTTAACTTTTACTGTTAATTTCAGTTGGTAGAGGGAGATTAAAAATGGGTCGGATCGGGTGTTGTGTTAAAGGGATGGATCTGAGTTTTTTTTAATTGGGGCTAAGTTAGATTCTTTAAGCATGCCAAGTGTTCCACCATTAAAAATAAGGGCATATTTGATCAATACTTAGACGGTAAGGGCACCAGAGGCCAAATAATATAACGAAGGGTAAGTAGAAATTATAAAAAAATAGTAGAGGGGGTAAATCCGACCCTTTTCTGTTTTGGTTTTGCATGCGTTCCCAATATGCTTTCTTCTTTTTCTGAACGAGTAGACTAATTTTGACACTAATGGAGTATTATTTAAACATAATAAAAGTTTTTTGTTGCATTTAGTTTAACTGTAAAAAATATAAAATAAAAGTATATATCAAGGTTTTTAATCAATAAGAATAAAGTTAAACAAAAAGAGATAAACGGTAAAACAAAATTTTATTTATATTTAAGAGATATATTGGTTAAAGTAATTACAAATAGTATGGTAAATAATACTTTTGACAAGGATATTTTTATCTTGAAAAATTAATAGAAAAATTATGCTACATGAAACATGCTAGATCAATTTAATAAAAATTAGCAATTTTTTTTGCATATTTGATGTATATTTTATGCATAATGTTGCATATTATGTGCATAATTTATGCATCCTGACTAGAGCGGCTATTTATGCAATTTTTTCAAAATACCAACATTTTTTTATGGGAGATTTACAAATATATACAATCATAACACTAAAATTACAAAAAAAAAAATACCAACATTATTCCATTTTACAAAAATACCAACATTTTTTTACACATTATATACAAAAATCAACAAAACTAATAAATTAGGGTTCCTCATTCTTCCTACTGCTTCCCCCTCCCCCCCCCCCCCCCCCCTCCACTGCTACCACGCCGCCGCCTAGTCACCGTCGGCCGCCGCCATCCACCACCGATTTTACATATAAATTAAAATACATGTAAATATACGAAAAAATTGTGTTATACATACACTAAACACACACATACATACACGAATCTACAGATCTACAAACGAAACATACAAATTTATGTATTTGACATTTATTACTTGACATACACACAAAAATACATACAAAAAATACAAATAGATGCTCGGATATATACGTTCATATAGTGATATACACGTACATACACTTGTGTGCTGAAAATTATTACATGTATATACGCGAACATACAGATACATATACTTGCAGATCTGAATTTGAATGTGTATATTCAAATGCAAAAAAAGAAGAAGGAGAAGCAGATATGAACTTGTATTAAGAAAATACATGTGTATACATAAAAATACACACATATACACGTACAAAATAAAAAAGAAAAGAAAAAAGAGGAGAAGATGAAAAAAGAGGAGCAGATCTGCTCCAATCGCCGTGGTGGAGCCACGCAGCGGTGGCGACGGCGGAGCAGAGGCACGGGGGAGGGGGGTGACGGCGGGAGGGTGGGGTGGGTGGGTGTAATCACATAATTTTGGCACACAAAATTCAAAAATGCTCAAAATATTCGTGTTAGATACTTAGGACGTGTCGTCAATTTTTTCTGGACTTCTAGTGTTTGTTCTTAATTAAATTTGTTTCTAATTAGGACGTTAAAATTTGAAAATTAACAAAAATCACTTGTTACGTGCTTAATTTTTTGTAATTCTATGTTTAATTGTGATAGTGTTGTAAAGTATGTGGTTTGATTTTAGTTTAGTTGTGTGTGCATAAGTAATTTTACGGCCATTTGTAAAAAAATATCACAGCCCAATGCCAAGTCCACCAGCCCAATATTTTAACCCGGCCCATACCCCACAATATATAAACCAAATCCTTCATTTTTCACTCCCTCACACCCTTTAGTCTCATGACTAACAAAACTCTGTCAAAATTTTGCCCCATCGCCGGAATTCGCCTTCCACCGGCCGGCCACCGCGCTGCCGCCGCCGGCCACCACCTCCGGTGGCCGGAAAATTTAGCAAAGTATATCATCGGATAGATCTCGACCTCCTTGTTCCATTTCCACCATTAATTTTTGCAAAGGAGTGACCAATTCCCGTAGATCGATGGTCAAAGCTCCGGTCAAAGTTGGAAATCCGGCCACTTTGTAATTTTTTCGGTGAGTTTCTTTTGGTTTTTCTCTTCCCCTTACCCTTCCCCGTCACCCCATACCCCGTTCCCTAAAATTTTTCTGCCTTGCCCGTTTGCTTTGTTCCTTTTCTGATTTTTGCTTTGTTTTCTTCTTCTCTTTTTCTTTTTCTCGTTTCTGTTATGGTTCGCTGGTCTTGTTTTTGGGAGTTTTGGTGGATGCTTTGTTTAACGATGGGAGGGGATGTGATGTTATGGGCGCTGCTATTGTTTCTGATGCCGTAGCAAGGGTGCTGTTGATTGTTGTAATGGAGATAGGGGGCTGTTCATTAAATTAGCTACGGTGTTTGAAGCAAGTGGGACTGTAATAATGGGCTAAGTCGCTTTGATTTTAGGCTGCGACGAGGGTTTAGTGAGGCAGCGTCGTGATGGCGATGGTTGCAAGGGCACGTATGCAGCGGCTTAGATACTGTGGAGCAGTTGGCTTTGGTGGTGATGACTCCAAAACAGTTTGGAGTAGATATTTTGCTTTTTGGCGTAGGAACAGCGGTGCGAGGCAGTGTTTGAGGCTGATCCGAGGCTGTGTCAATGGTTACAGCAAAGTAGTGGCATTCGTGGGTTGAACCTGGGGCTGTGGTGATCGTGTGGCTGTGTCGAGATGGTCCGCGCTGGTGGCGATTCGACATAGTAATGATGGGGTAAACTGATGTTTGTTCAGCTTCACGGGTTAGAAGAAACCATTGCTTTCCCTTTTCCTTTGTTAGTTTAGTTTCATTGTTTTAGCTTAATGTTAGCATGAAAGACAAGAGCATCTTACATTTTTGTTTGTTCAAATGAATTTACAATAGTCTTGAAAGGATATTGGTCTGTGTGTGAGATTAGTTTGAAGTTTACCCCATTAACTAATGGATGAACTGCTGTTTTTGTTTCATTTTTGTCTGAATCAAAGTATCCTTGGTTTGGAATTGCATAAGTTGAGCATAAAACATCTATTCTTGTGTTAGTCATTTGGTTTAGTCCGCTGATCATGACTTGTTTGGAGTTTGCTTGACTCGTTTGCTATATGAAACATGACTTAGATTAGTAGTCTCAAGCGTAGTAGTTAGGGAACTCATTATTTGCTAGTTACTTGAGCATGGATTTGTACAACTTCAGTATGTGTGAATATTATGTCAACATGAATTTGGTTTCAAGTGCCAGTATAACCTCTTTGAGAATGAGGTTAAATGCTAATCTACTGTTGAGAGAGTGAATCTGATAGCATAATTCTGTATGTTGAAGAAGTTGGTTCCATGATCTATTTGTTTTAAATTGCATGAGATAAAGGCTTGTATCTTAATTTGTAGGGAGTTTAGTGCTAAATTGATGTTATAAGTTTGCCTTTTCAATTAGTAAAATATTAGGATTAGATTTTTATCTTTTGGGCAGCAAGTTTAGTTAGTATAAAGGCTTTTGTTTTTTTTTTTGTTTAGTGGGCTTTTGCTTAGTTAGTATATAAGGTTTGTAGGTTAGAAATAGTTTTCCTCAATTATTTAGTTATTAGGTTGGATTTTAGTGTTAAGTCTTTTAAAAGAGAATCTGAAAATTTTAGTTTGAAAATTCAAAACAAGTGCTGAAATTTGTAAGGTAAGAATCAAAATAAGTCAATATATTGGTTAGAGTGTGCTAGCATAAATAGGAAAATTTTCAGCTTTTACTTTTTGGTTGGTGAGAGGGTATAGCACAAAAATGGAAATGCAAATCTTTTGCATTAATGAGCCTTGGACTTCTACACTTGACAGCCCTTTTCCCCCCCTATTTTCACCTATTTTCCCCCCTTTTTACTCTCATCTCTTTCCCCTATATATAGAGACATTTACTACACATTAACTACACAGAACATTAACTCCCCCAACTACTTTGAACAACCACCAATTTTCCAGATCTGAAAAATAGGAATAGGAAAAAAACTTTGAAGAAGAAAAAAAAGATAGTTATTGCTGCTGGTCTAGGCTCGAGGTCATTGTTTGCTGTTTTGCTGAGGGAGTTTAAACACTTTAGGTATTCATCTTAAACCTTTTCTTTTTTAATCCATCATTTATGTAAGTTCTGGTTTTGTTGTAAGTTTTGTTCTTGTGAAAATGGCCCGCTAAGGCCTTGAAATGAAAATAAGCATGTTAAAATTGTCTGCTCTTGTTAGTGCCAAGAAATAAATTACTTCATCTGTTGGATTTTTTGTATGGATAATTGTCTGCTCTTGTTAATCCCATTTTTTTTATGTCGTGAAAAAAAAAAATATAGTAAGAAAGTTTCAAATTGCAAAAGTCCAAATGAAGGGTCACGTTGAGTTTTTCATAGTAGCAGCCTCATGATTTAAGTGCTAAGTAAGCATATTATCATTACACATTTAGATATTAGCCATGTGTATAAGTGTATCTGAAATTGTGAATTACTTGTATAAAAAATGGGATAAATACTTTATGTATAGGCAAATAGGAATATGAATGCAAACAATCTAAATCTATGAACGGACACTTGGCTGTTAAACATAAACGAGAATTGGTAACGAGAAGCCAGTACTCCACTTGTATATATCACGATCAGTAAACCAGCCATTAGAAATAAAAAATCGTTACGATGCTAATGTTGATAACAAGGGGCTGACGAGAGCTCTCGCACGCTTAGGCAATTATTTAGAGGCGCAATTAAAACAAATCACTCAAATGTTTATATGGAACTCATTTATATCAGTAATTCGAACGGACATCGTGTTCGGGGTTAATTATTGATAGAGTATCCATCAATGAACGAGTGATTCAAAATTATAATTGAAGCGTAATAAATGTTAATATGTTTACACGGGAACTCACTTATATTGGAGATTCGAATGGACAATGGGTCCGTGGTTAATTTCTAATAGAGTTTACGTCAATGAACTAGAGACTTTCACATAAATCAAAGCCTAACAAATAATAAATTGGCAATAAATAACAAACAATAAATCCACAAACCCGGAGAGCGTCAATAAAGCAACTGTGCTTGCACAGGACTCGAGGGTGCCTAACACCTTCCCGAGAGTCAACCGAGATCCTTATCCGGAACTCTGACGCAGACCACTTACGAGTCATAGGTGTTTCCAAGGTACCTCTTTGGTGACTTGGCACACCTTTGAACTATGTCAAGTGGCGACTCCGAAAAATCTCTAAATAATTAATGTACCTTTGAACACCTAAGTCACATCTACCTTTTATTTTATTTATTTTAGTAAATTTTAGGGCGTGACAGCTTGGCGACTCCGCTGGGGAAGCTTAGAATCTCAGGCTTTAATCATTGTCGCTTTTAGGCTTGTGAATATTTGTTTGTTTGCCATGTTTTGAATGTTACTGCTTTAATATTTATCTGAACTGTATAAAAAACTGTCTCCTCTCGCGCAACCCCTCTGAGTCTCTGATATATATACCAGTATTGCTTTCAGCATCTGGGAAACCTTCTTACACAAATTGCCCATGATTTAGGAGGACGGTGTGTCGGGGTTAAGTCGGAGACACTGTTGCCGAACAACCTCGATGCGCTTTCCGCCCGGTTTGTCCACCGGGTTCTGAGCCAGTCTAGACACCGAGTCAATTTTGTCACCTAGAGTTAAGCCTTTAGGTCCGATTTATCTGCATTTCATCTGATGACTTAGTGAGGTGCGGTACACCGGTACTGCACTTGTCTAGGCTGACCTCCTTCGTGTCAAGACGGGACCCACGTCCTAGAAAGACACATTTAGGGCATTTTTCTGTGTTGCATATGTTCGGAAGGTCGTTATGCTGACCGTTATCGGTTTGGGGGTCGGGATACACTGAAATGGATGCAAAAGAACATAGAATTTTGGATCGGAAAAATAAAAAAAATAAATAAATATTTTTACGCCGTTGTAATGGCGAATTTTTTTTGGGTCATCGTGTCAAATCCATGAGAAATATTTTATTTTTTCTTCAACTTTCTGTCGTTATAATGCCGAATTTTCTTTAGGTTATTTATGTTTAAATCAAGTCACATAGTCTAGTCTAAAATTCGAAAAAAAAAATAAATAAATAATAATAATAATAATAAATATTTTTGCGCCGTTATAATGGCGAATTTTCTTTAGGATCATTGTGTCAAATCCATAAGAAATGTCTTTATTTTTTTGTTCAAACTTTCTGTCGTTATAATGCCGAATTTTTTTTCCTTTTTTTTAGGGCCATTTGTGTCTAAGTAGTCTATTCTAAAAAAAAAAAAAAAAAATCGAAAATAATTTCTTGCGCCGTTATAATGACGAATTTTTTTTGAAGTTCGTGTCCAAATGGGTGTCAAAGGTTCCCCAATTTCGTCCTCTTTGCATCGTTGCGATGACTAGCACAGTCTGGGGTCTTGTTATAAGATGTCAAAATAAAACTGTCGTTTTAATGCCGTCGTAATGACGAAATTTTTCTGTATTTTTCTGTCAATTTTACGCCGAGTCGTTGCAAAAAAAAAAATGAAATGAAGGAAAGAAAAAAATGAAATTGAGTCTTACTAAGTGTCGAGTCTTGTTTGCTTTATTTTTGTTTAAGTCGTCCAAATTGTGCATTAATCCTAACCCATATTTTTACTAGGTACTATGGCTGCATCGTCCTCAAGGTTCGGGAAAAGAAAACACCCGGAAGGTGCTAGACCACCCGCTATTATGATGATTGATGGCCCGCCTAAAGAGTTAAAGGATTGGTGGAAGTCTATGCCACCTATGCAAAAAAAGCTTGTCACCAGTAGGATTGGTCTCTTGACTGATCTTTTGCTTGACGATCCTGTTTTGATTCCACGCCGTGATCTAATTAATGCACTTATCTCCCACTGGGACCCTACCAAGAACACCTTCCAGTTCAATGGGTTTGAGATGACCCCCACACTAGAAGAGTTAGCTGGTTTGGTCAGAATGGACCTTACAAAGAAAAGAATGTTAGCTCCTAGGTCTGTCAGTAAGCAGGAGTTTTTCAAGAACCTAGAGATGCCAGTGGATAATACGTTGGGTGGGGTGAACAATGGTTGGATCTCATTTGGGTACCTCTACAAACGTTTTGGGATGTCGGACGGTTATCAAGAACATCGTTCTGAGTTCTTTCAAACTGTGACCTATGACGATTGGTCCCGACATAGGGCAAAGGTATTTGTGTTTGCCTTTCTGGGTTTGATGGTTTTCCCGATGAAGTGCAGACACATACCCATTTCGGTGAGTTGGGTGATGAAAGCTCTGTTTGATAAGGATAAAGACTTCACTGTCATGCCGATGATCTTAGGCAGCATTTATGGCGCTCTGGGTCGGTGCAAGAACGATCCCAAAGAAAACTTCTTCCATGGTTGTAACTTACTCCTCCAAGTTTGGTTCATGGAACATATATGCAGCTGTCCACCTCCTGAAATGGTTGAGTGTTTTTCCATGAGCTACTTGAGTTATCACCAAAACATGTCAAAAACACTCGCTTTCCGGGCAGTGAGGAGGGTTGGAAAGCGTTTCTGAATGCCCTAACTTTTCATAATATTTTGTGGTATTGTAAGTGGTTCGTGAAAAGTGAAATTGCCATTAGAAGCCGGGACCGCCCTTTCTTTGTGCTGATGGGATTAGAGGGGACGCAGCCATATGCCACTGTCAGGGTACTCAGGCAGTTTGGCCACATCCAGGAAGTTCCCATAGTTGAAAATATGAGTGCTTATATCGCCAAGCTTGAGTCTAGTCAGTGCAAAGAGAAGGCAGAGTTTTGGAGTTTGTGGGATAACAGAGTGTTCTTGGATGATCGCACACTGGCACGTGAGAAGCTTAAGGGAGAAGTCACTCCCGAGTACGAGGCATGGTTTCGCCGCCAGCCCCCACTCGAGGTCATGCCTGAGAGACCCGGGAGGGGTATTGTTGATATCGAGGAGAGGATGGAATTGCGGTTAGCTGATATGACGCGCCGTCTTGAGGAGAGGCATCGTCTGGATATGGAGCGCATCGTTGCTGAGAGAGATGCCGCCAGAGCAGCTTTGATTGATAGTCGCCATGAGGCTGCAGTGTTGCGGGCCCGACTCGACAGAGCATTGGGAGATGGAGTGAGGGTCAGAGAGCTAGCATTGGGTCGACTTCATGGTTTACAGGCTGCAGATCAGGTCATCAGGACGGCACATCAGCAGGTGTATGACACTGCCGTGTATGTCGCACAGATGTGTGTCGATTACAGGAGGCGGCCCGTAGAGGAGTTAGTTCAGCAGTTGCTGCCATTTGTCACCAGGGTTACAGCTGATTTGACAGGATTACGCCAGACTCTGGCAGGGGACCCACCGGCGGATCAGCAAGAACCTCAAGGGGACATGTAGCCGTGCCAGACTTGGGATTAGGATGTTGTTTTCATTTATGCACTTTTGGACATGTTGTACCTTTTTATTTTATGTTTCAAACTCTTTTATCGTCTAGTATTTTATTCTCCAGTCTATGTCGGGATGTCTTCCCAAGTTACGATTTATGTCTTATTTTGTGGGATTGGTCATTGTACCATTGGTGTATTTTGAGAGCTTAAATGAAATGGAACTAGGCTTGGTCTCAAACTGTGCTACTGTTTTGTCTTGCATTCTAATTTTTCTTTTAAAAAAAAGGGGCTAACAGGAATTATGAAAAAAAAAAAATTATGAAAAAAAAGGGAGGAGAAATAATAATAGGAAAGTAGAAAGAAAATGATGATGCAAAGAAATACACTGAACAGGCAAGTCTTTGGGGTACACATTTGAAATGTGCCACGAACCAATTCGGGATGACGCATAATGACCTTAGGCATTGTTTAGGCAGCAAATTCGTGCTCCATGCTATCTTGTTGCACTAACGTGTTTTGATTTGCCATAGAGCTTGAGCAACTGCCGTGCTGGCCCCACATTCCTATTCCACCAGAATCAAGGGACCACTGCCTGTTCCAGAAGTGGTTGAAGCACCTCTTCAAGAAAACACTCCAGCAACGATGGCCGAAGAAACTGAGAACACTGAGCTGGTTCGTTTGGCTGAACAACAGGCTAAGATGGCCGAGAATTTCACGGCCATGAAAGAAATGATGATGCAACTGGTCCGTAACTTGTCAGCAGTTCAGGCACCTCCTGCTCTGCCAGGTGCTGCTGGTTTCACGGCAAATGCTCAGCCACCAGGGCAAGGGCAATCTACAATGGTAGAAGACCCCCGTTATCCTCCAGGGTTCGGTCCACATCCAGAAACTGACAACGTAGCTGGACCTTCTACTGTACAACCTGGGGCACAATTCCCACAACATGGACAACATGGTCAAGCCCAAGTTCCTGCCACAGTATTCACTGTTCCTGCAGGACACACTTTGCAAAGGTCAAACAGTGACCCACAGTTGAGGGCTCGTGATCAACAATTCGACCAAACCCGAGGTAATGTACTCCGCCCCACTGAGTCGTATGATCATGGACACCACCCAGAATCACATGCTGATGTCGAAAGATTGGGGAAAACAGAAGGGGCTGACTTTGCTCGGAAATTGAAAAGCCTGGAGCAAACTGTGAAAAACATACAAGGGCAAGGGGGTAAAACCAGTATTTCATACAAAGACATGTGCTTATTCCCTCATGTGCCATTGCCTGAAGGTTTTGTTGTGCCCAAATTCGATCCGTACACTGGACAAAGTGATCCAAGGATCCATGTGAAGATATACCTTAACAAAATGAGGGGTATCGAGATGGACGAATTATTCATGGCGTACTTTGCGGACAGTTTGGGAGGACCGGCCACAGAATGGTTTGTGCAACAAGATGTTTCCAAGTGGGTCACCTTTGACGACATGGCCAACGCTTTCCTGAATTATTATGGTTACAAAATGGAGGCTGCTCCTGATCGTTCTTCTTTGAAGACGATCACAAAGAAACCAGGCGAAAGCTTCAGAGAGTATGCCTATAGGTGGCGCGAACAGGCGGCGCGTGTGAGCCCTTTGATCCCAGACGATAAAATGGTTGAAGAATTCATCGAAGTGCTTGACGAAACATACTACCAGGCAATGGCCTCTACCCTTGGGAAGCAATTCAGTGAAGCAGTAAAAATTGGGGAGATGATCGAGAGAGGAATCAAAGCGGGTAAGATTGTTAGCCAAACAGCTTTGAGAGCCACGACCCAAGCGTTGCAATCAGGGTCGGGTACTTTTGGGAAGAAGAAAGAGAAAAAAGATGAGGTGGCAATGGTTGGTCCTGGACCGAGAAGAAATGATGGGAGATACAACGACCGTCAAGGGTATATTCAGGCACCCTCGCCACAACAATTCTATCCAACTCACGGCCAACAATTTGCCATGCCGCAGTTCTCATTCCCTGTAAACGCAGCATCTTATGCTCAGCCTCTATCTGGTCCACAATGGCGTCCACCCCCTGCTCCAGTCCAATATAACAATCAACAGGCACATACTCAATTCCAGGCTCACCAGGAGATGCCTTATCGACCACGAGGTCCGCAGGGTTTTCGTCCAAACATGCAACAAAGAAACATGCAACAAGAGAAAAGACAGTTCACCCCACTGGGGGAAACTTACACTAATTTGTTCGAAAAGTTGCAACAAGCCAATCTGTTGAAGCCAATCCCGGGGAAAGTGAACCCCAATGGAAGAGTTGATCATTCACGCCATTGTGCGTTTCATTCTGGAGCACCTGGACATGACACAGAATCCTGCTGGGAACTCAAAAGGGCAATCCAGGCAATGATAGACAACAACCAGATAAAAGTCGTGGGGGATGAAACACAAAATGTAAATCAAAATCCTTTACCAGTTCATGATGTTCAAAACAACGTACACATGATAAGGATGGTATGCATAGAAGAGGACATGAAAGGGAAAGCCGCCAAGCAGATTGTGGCAGTTGGTCCCTCCCCAGACATCAAAGGCCCTGAGCCGTTTATTGTTGTAATCAGGGGAAAGTCAAGTGCGTCTGTTGTCAACAAAGCAAAGCAAGATACCGCTGTTGAGCCAAGTTTCACAATTCCAGCTGCAAAGCAGGAAAAGGTTCATGACAGTGCACCAGTATTTATTGTGCAAGGGGCATCATGCCAGAAATCTCCGGTCTTCGAGGTTAAGGCAAAGAAGTGTGAACCGGTTATTATCACTCAAGCAGCGCAACTCCCTGTCAAAAGTACAAAGGCCGTTCCTTGGAACTACAACAAGACAATTGTGTCTTACAACGGGAAAGAAATCATGGAGGTTGCTGCAGATGTAAATGGTCTAACTCGGTCCGGGAGATGTTTTACCCCGGAAGAATTGAGAAAGGCAAAGCCAGGTCGAGAAGACCAAGGACCCATCAAAGAGCCGGTGTCTGAGAAAGAAGCTGAAGAATTTTTGAAGAAAATGAGATCGACGGATTATTCTATCGTCGAGCAACTGAGAAAGACTCCAGCTCAGATATCACTCTTGTCTCTGCTTATGAACTCTGAAACACATCGCAATGCACTGTTGAAGATATTGAATGAGGCCTACATTCCTGAACAAACTACTGTGGCTAATCTGGAAGCACTTGCTGGCAGAGTATTTGAGACTAATCGTGTGATGTTCACCGATGAGGAGCTGCCAGCAGAAGGAACCGGTCATAATCGAGCGCTTCATGTCTCAGTTAAGTGTGAAGACTCCTATGTCACACGTGTTCTAATAGATGGTGGCGCGGGATTGAACATTTGCCCTCTGTCTACATTGAAGAGTCTAAGGGTGGATATGAGCAAAATCAGGGCAAGTTCCTCTGCTGTTCGTGCTTTTGATGGTGGAGTTCGAGAATCTTTGGGCATCATCAATCTTGAGTTAACCATTGGGCCCGCTACCTTCAGCATTGAGTTTCAAGTCATGGAGACGGATGCATCGTACAATCTGTTACTGGGCCGACCGTGGATTCATATGGCTTGTGCTGTACCCTCCACAGTTCATCAGGTGGTCAAGTTTACTTGGGATAATCAAGCTGTCGTGGTTTATGGAGAGGATGACTCGCAGTTCAACAATAGCCTGGACGTACCAGCCCTTGAAGCCGTCACTGCACGCCCGACCATCATGTATCAAACTTCCGATGTGGTGTATGTGGAAAAGGTAACAGAAGGGAAACCTATACCCATCCCAAGAGTGTCTGAGACGTCTATAATGATGGCATCTGAAATGTTAAAGCATGGTTTCCAATTTGGAAAGGGTTTGGGAGCATCACTACAAGGCAGGGTAAATCCAGTTTATCCAAATGGCGTGCAAGGCACGTGGGGACTAGGGTTCAAGCCAAAAGCAGCTGATCGCAAGCAAGCAAAGAAAAAGAAGTCGGAAGTTTGGTCTCTCCCAAAGCCAATTCCGTGTCTCGCTCAGTCTTTTGTGGGTTATGTTATGAAACCAAAGGTTGTCGCTACAAATGTCAACACAGTGGAAGACAATCAGGATGCACCATTTGATCTAGGTGGCATCTTTGAAATCTGCATGGTACAGCCGGGTGAAGGCTCCAGTAATGCTTCAATTCAGTACATTGGCCCGGACGTGCACCTGACTAACTGGAATGCAACTCCCTTCCCCATCAGGAAGGGGTCTTGGTAGACTGTTGTTTTACAGTTTTCTTTTGAATACACTTGGATATTCTAAGGGTTGTATGCCAAGTGTATTATTTTGCTCATCTTTTCTTTGTAATTCAAACCCTTTTTCATTAATGAAAGGCCAAGAGCCAAGCTTTACTTCAATCTCTGTTCATATTCCTAATTTTATTCTATTTTGTTTATCTGTAGTGATATATCTGCTGGTCCTGATGTCATGACATGTTCAAGAAACTTATCGTCCATCCAGGGACCACAATCTGATTTTGACTCCATAACCATAGTTGAGGTTGAAAGTGATGAAGAAAACATTGAGGAATTTGTTAATGAGGTTGAATATGATGGAGAACGGGCTGATTTTGAAATAGGCCTGGAGGTTGAACGCCATGAGGGCAAGCCTAAACCCAATTTGGCTGATACAGAGGATGTTAATCTTGGGAGCCCTGATGATGTGAGGGAAACCAAGATAAGCATGTATGCCCTACCTGAAGTGAAGAACGATATTCAGAAAGTGCTCTTTGAATATCGAGATGTTTTTGCATGGTCATATGATGAGATGCCGGGTTTGAGTTCTGAATTGATAGTCCACGAATTGCCAATTCAACCCGGTTTCTCTCCAGTGAGACAAATGCAACGGAAGTTCAAAACTGATATGATCAAGAAAATCCATGATGAAATAATGAAACAGCTGGATGCAAAAGTGATTCAATCGGTTCAGTACACTACTTGGGTTGCAAATGTTGTTCCGGTTCCTAAGAAGGATGGAAAAATAAGGATATGTGTCGACTATCGAGATTTGAACAAGGCGAGTCCCAAAGACAATTTTCCATTGCCTAATATTCACACCCTCGTAGACAATTGTGCCAAACATGAGATACAATCCTTTGTTGACTGCTATGCTGGATATCACCAAATCCAGATGGATGAAGATGATGCATACAAAACGGCATTCACTATGCCTTGGGGAACTTATTGCTATAGAGTGATGCCGTTTGGTTTGAAAAATGCTGGGGCAACCTACGTGCGGGCCATGACTGCCATTTTCCATGATATGATGCACAAAGAAATAGAAGTCTACGTGGATGACGTGATCATCAAGTCTAGAACTGCTGAAGACCACGTGAGAGATCTCAAGAAGTTCTTTGAGAGGCTCCGTAGGTACAATCTAAAGCTGAATCCAGCCAAGTGTGCATTTGGTGTGCCTGCTGGAAAATTGCTAGGTTTCATTGTTAGTAGGCGAGGTATTGAACTGGATCCCGCAAAGATCAAAGCAATACAAGAACTACCTCCGCCTCGAACCAAGAAGGATGTTAAAAGCTTTCTAGGCAGGTTGAATTACATCAGTAGGTTCGTTGCTCAACTTACCACAATATGTGAGCCGATCCTCAAGTTGTTGAAAAAGAATGCATCAATTGCATGGACCGAGGAGTGCCAAGAAGCCTTCGACAAGATCAAGCAATACTTGTCAAATCCTCCTGTTTTGGTTCCGCCTAAGCCTGGTCGACCATTATTTTTGTACTTGTCAGTCAATGAAAACTCCTTTGGTTGTGTATTGGGGCAACATGATGCTTCGGGAAAGAAAGAACAGGCCATCTATTATCTGAGCAAGAAGTTCACAGATTGCGAGGCCAGATACACTTTGTTGGAAAGGACGTGTTGTGCCCTAACTTGGGTTGCACAAAAGCTGAAACATTACTTGTTGTCCTATACCACTTATCTGATTTCCCGGATGGATCCATTGAAGTACATATTTCAAAAGCCGATGCCAACCGGCAAACTTGCAAAATGGCAGATCCTGCTCACAGAATTTGACATAGTTTATGTCACCAGAACTGCAATGAAAGCTCAAGCCTTAGCTGATCATTTGGCTGAAAATCCGGTGGATGATGATTATGAGCCATTGAAGACTTACTTCCCTGACGAAGAGGTAGATGTGCTCGAAGAGTTGATTAATGAAGAAGAGCACGTGTGGAAAATGTACTTTGATGGTGCTTCTAACTCAAAGGGCCATGGCATCGGAGCAGTCCTCATCTCCCCCACGGGACATTACTATCCGGCAGCTGCCCAACTCCGCTTCAGTTGCACTAATAACACATCTGAGTATGAAGCATGCATAATGGGTTTGCGTATGGCTCTAGACATGGACATCAAAGAATTGCTGGTGATCGGAGATTCAGATCTTTTGGTACGCCAAATGAAGGGTGAATGGGAAACTCGAGACCTTAAGCTGATCATGTACAAGCAGTGTATGGATGATCTTCGGCAAAAGTTCGATGTTCTGAAGTTTAGACATGTCCTCAGAATACATAATGAGCTGGCTGACGCATTGGCTACATTAGCCTCAATGCTTGTCCATCCTGATAAAGCCCATATTGATCCGCTAGAGATTCAGGTCCAAAGTCAACATGCATACTGCAATGTGGTTGAAGAAGAAATTGACGGTCAACCGTGGTATTTTGATATCAAAAATTTCCTTCAAAATGGGACGTATCCTCCATTGGCGGAAAACAATCAAAAGAGAACCCTTCGACGATTGGCAAGTGGTTTCTTTTTGAGTGGCGGAGTGGTGTACAAAAGGACACCTGATCTGGGACTGTTAAGATGCGTGGATGCAACTGAAGCCACGAAAATTCTCAATGACATGCATTCGGGGATCTGTGGACCCCACATGAGCGGGCACGTGCTAGCTAAGAAAGTACTCAGAGCAGGATACTTCTGGCTCACCATGGAGCATGATTGCATTACTTTTGTGCGAAAGTGTCATCAATGCCAAGTACACGGTGATTTGATACATTCACCTCCTTTAGAGTTGCACACAATGTCAGCTCCTTGGCCTTTTACAGCATGGGGGATGGATGTTATCGGGCCTATTGAACCAAAAGCATCAAATGGACACAGATTCATTCTGGTTGCAATAGATTACTTCACCAAATGGGTTGAGGCTGTGACTCTCAAGTCCGTGACCAAGAAAGCTGTGGTGGATTTTGTTCATTCTAATATTATTTGTCGCTTTGGTATCCCAAGTACCATCATCACTGATAATGCGGCAAATCTGAACAGTCATTTAATGAATGATGTGTGCGAAAGATTCAAGATCATGCACCGGAATTCCACACCTTACCGACCAAAGGCAAACGGCGCGGTTGAAGCAGCCAATAAGAATATCAAGAAGATCCTTAGGAAGATGATACAAGGATCTCGTGATTGGCATGAGAAGTTGTCTTTCGCTCTCCTTGGTTACCGCACAACTATGCGCACTTCCATAGGTGCAACCCCGTATTCATTGGTATACGGAACTGAAGCAGTCATACCCGCTGAAGTGGAAATACCGTCTCTCAGAATCATCGTGGAAGCAGAGATTGAGGACACAGAGTGGGTCAAGACCCGATTGGAACAATTGTCATTTATTGACGTCATTTATTGACGAAAAGAGGCTCAATGCAATTTGTCATGGTCAATTGTATCAGCAAAGAATGGCCCGAGCCTACAACAAGAAAGTACGCCTCCGCGACTTGAAAGAAGGGCAATTAGTCTTGAAAAGAATCTTTCCTCATCAGGAAGAAGCTAAAGGGAAATTTGCTCCAAATTGGCAAGGGCCATACCTGGTAAAGAAAGTGTCACGCCCTAAAAATTACGAGTTATTATTAACTGCGCGGGTGCGAGTTTATTTATTTAAAGGCTCGTGACTGGTGTTCAAAAAGGTACAAATTTATTTAGAGAACTCGGAGTCGCCACTTGACATAGTTTAAGGTGTGCCAAGTCACCAGAAGGTACCTTGGAACACCTTTGACTCGTCTAATGGTCTGCGTTTAGAGATTCGGGTAAGGTTCTCAGTTGACTCTCGGGAAGGTATTAGGCACCCTCGAGTCCTGTGCCGAGCACAGTTGCTTTATTGTCGCAGTTTTAATTTATTAAATGTGGTTGTTATATTTTATCGTTCATTTAAAGTTACGCTTTGATTGTTCGAAACCGAAATCGCGTCAAGTAACCCACAAGGTATACTTGGACAAAATTTATATATTTTTTTTACTTTTTGCCTAATAAGTAGATCACAAATCATACTTATAATTGCCTAATCGAACTTACATCCTATTATTTTGCCTAATCATTACACCTTGGGTGGATAATTAATCATATCAAAATAAAACACATTGACTAATTTTAGGTATGAAATGAACGACACAAATGTTTAGCATTTCTAATAAACTTGTTATTAATGAAGACTTGTGGCCATAAGTTAAAATGCCATTTTGGAACTAAACTAATTCGCAAATTATATACAATATGATTATGCTATTTGTGCTTTCAAAGGTTTGCAACTCTAGGCTAATTTTTGGAGTGATTTTGCACCAAATATCTCTTTTCCTTAAACAACTTTAACGTTTTTTTTCAGATTTGCAGGAGTGCACCAGTTTGTAAAAAAAAGGGCCAGATTTGAGTGGATTTGCAAAAACGTACAAGTTTGCAAAAATAGCCAGATTTGCACCTTTAACACCAACTGTGCACTTATACCTATTTTTGCCTACTCATTTCAGCATTGAAATAATTTTCAGAATTTCCAGATTTGCAAATATGACCAGTTTGCAGAAATAGCCCTATATTACAGAGATGGCCAGAATTCAACATTTTTTCAATTTTTTCAATGGTTAAAGAACCTAAATTTACCTAATATTTAACATTCTGTCCAGATTTTTTAAGTTTGCACAAACAGCCTCTTTTCAAAAACGGGCCAGATTTTAAAATAAGAGAACATACATGTTGAATTTTAGTGAATGGAAAAAACTAATCCTATACAATAGTCCCACATACCCATTCCAATCACATTTCCATACATTTGAAGATAACTACAAAAATAAACTCTTAAATATGCAATGGCTAGCAACTTTCATTATTTTTTTAGGCACAAATTCAAAACTTTAAAGAAACTAACCTATAGCACATGTGAGTATATTTTTTAAAGGCCAATAAACATGCTGATTTTTATTTCATTTTTTATAGCTAAAATGATAAAACATTATAAGGTAAATTGTGTTTACCTTTGAAGCAAAAATTCCTAGCCAACGAGAAAATGGACAACAAGGAAAATACAACCAAAGACCAAGCAATTTCTCCTCCAAACCAGCAGCTAAAAACAGCCCCTTTTATACCCTATTCAACCTTTAAAACCTTGAGATTTATGCCCCAAAAGACCTTAGATGTAAAGGCTTTTGGTTCTAAATCTAACTCTCTAAACTTACTATTTTTTTTAAGTGTTTTTGTTCACTCTTTTTTTGCTAAATTTCAGCAAGTTGTTGTGTCTTAAATGAGGGCATTCAATGCCTTTTATAGCTGAAAAATGAGAGCCAAAGGGAAGGGCTAAAAGGTGAAGTGTGGACTTGTACAAAAGTACAAGCCCACACCCCTATACTTGAGTGTTTTAGGCTATTTTTCAGCATGGTACAGCAGCTGAAAAGCCACTGTTTCAGCCACCAAACACAGTCCAAAAGCTGAAATTGTGCAAGAAAAATGTCCTTTAAAAGGACACCCAAACACTCATTATATTAGGTAAAGGACTAGGACCAACTATACACACTAAATCAGCCCCAAAACTAAGCCTAAACTAAACTAAGCAAACATAAAACTAAACCAAAACTAATAGCGAACTGATTATACTTTCTTAGCCTAACTAAACAAACAAACTAAGACTTTGCAAGAACCAAAGATTATACCAGATTTCCAACTTCTAGTTAAAGCCAACTAAACTACAAACTTTATTACTTTCTGAATGGCAAAGCAAACCAAAGACTTCCATGCTTAACAGAACAAACACTTCATGCCTCTTTCAAGCTAAAAAAAAACTAATAGGCAGATACATACTAATTGTCATGCTAGAACTAGGATCAAACCATGGCAGATTCACTCTCATACTTGCTTTTAACTGAGCGACAATCGAAACAAACTCAAGACATTGATATACATATAAAACTCACTTAGACGGATAAGCTAAAATAGTCGTTTGGCATCCCATACTAAATTGGCTCAAACTTTATATACTAAACTGATACTCACACAAAACTAACATCAAATAAATTGATCAAGACTCAAACTTTACTACCACAAACAGAGGTCCATGCTTCCATACTACAAATTAAATTTTTTCTGAAGAAACTGATCATTTCATATATATGGTTCAAACAACGCTTTTAAATAACGAACCAACACAATTACACTATCATCATGCTAGACTACAAGTAGACATCTTTAAGCAAAGATTGAAAACGTAAACAAAGCAGGGTTTTTGCTTTCTAACCCGTCTAAAACCAATGCCGAGCAAAAAGCTTACTCGTCAACGCGAATACAGCGTCGCTGCCCGCGCTGCCTCCGTTCACACTGTCTCGCAGCCACTGTTACCAGTGCTCGCTGCCTCGTCTCGCTTCAATCACCCCACCATTGTTATCTCCACAAAACCATCACAAAATGGCAGTACCACCACCTCGCTATCCAAAAACTGCTACAAACAAACCCAAACCCGTAGCCTCGCTGCCTCCACCACTCATCACAAATCAGCACCTCCACACCAAAACAGTCATCCTCACAGTCCTCACCCTCGTCATCACAACAACAAAAAAACAGAAAAAGAAAAAAAATGAGAAGAAGAAGGAAAAGAGAAACAGAAACGGGGAAAGAAGAAAAGATCGGGCAGGGGAGAAAAGAAATTAAGGGAACGGGGTGATGGGGTAAGGGTAAGGGAAAGAAAAATAGAGAAAAAACTAAAAAGAACTCACCAAATTTGAAGTTTGACCAAACTTGAAAACTCGATCTACGAAAATTGGACCACCTTTTGAGAAAACTAATGGCGGAAATGGAAAGAGGGGGCCGAGATCTTTAAGATGGTGTATTTTTTATATTTTTCCGGCCACCGGAGGTGGTGGCCGGCGGCGGGACAGTGGCGGGGCCACGGCGGGAGAAGAATTCCGGCGGGTGGTGGAATTTTGGCAAGGGCTCGGCCAGTCAAAGACTTATGGGGGTGTGAAATGAGAAAAATGAAGGGTTTTCGTATATATAGTTTGGGTGTGGGCTTGGGTTAAAACATTGGGCTGGTGGGCTAAGTGTTGGGCTGTGATATTTTTCACAAATGGCCATAAAACTATTTATGCACACACAACTAAACTAAAATCAAACCACATGCTTTACAACACTATCACAATTAAACATATAACTACAAAAAATTAAGCACGTAACAAGTGATTTTTGTTAATTTTCAAATTTTAACGTCCTAATTAGAAATAAATTTAATTAAGAACAAACACTAGACGTCCAGAAAAATTGACGACACGTCATAAGAATCTAATACGAATATTTTGAGCGTTTTTGAATTTTGTGTGCCAAAATTAGGTGATTACAGAAAGTATTGCCAAATGGCGCCTTGTACCTTACAGATCCAGAAGGCAGGACAACTGAAATACCCGTCAATGCAGACGCGGTCAAGAGGTACTACATTTGATTCCAAGATAGATTTCAAATCAGGATGAATGCAAGGCTTTTGTTCTCTTTTGCTATCCCAAATTGTATCCCTTATTAGCATTTTGAACACTGTACTTTTGAGGCATGTTCTCAGTTGAAATCAATGTAATTGTACCAAAATGAAATAAAACTGAAAAGCATCAAAAGAAACCTGGGCATTTGCCTAGAGCTACGTCTGACCTGATTCCTCTTAAAAGGATACGTAGGCAACCATTTCGGTGCGGTCGCAACAAGAGAAAATTCCTCTTTCCCTATTTTCTCTTATTGACGCAACACTTGCCTCCAAGTTTGCGGCCAACGTCAAAAGAGATTTAGATCCCCATTTTATGCTAAACTGGGGCAGAAGTTTGTTTTTATTTCATTTCATAAATAAAATAAAATAAAAACAAACTTCTATCATTGTGGTATCATCTATTCACATGTTTCAAGAGATGTTAAAAAAAATGAAAAAAAAAAAAGAAAAAAGAAAGAAGTCTTGCCGGTGAAAACCTGAGAAGGCGCCGCTAGACAAACAGTGAGGAAAAAGATTAAAGAGAGAGGCTAGTTGGCGAAAACCCGAAAGGGCGCTACTAGTCGACTTGAGATTCACCTCAACTTGGTTATGGTTTGATATCTTCCGTGGATCAACTCTCAACAAACAAGTGGCACTGGTCGGACGAGGTCATCCAAGATACATGTCATGATCATCAAGGCCGCCAGTATATTGCCAGATAAGTTTCCCTTTTCAGAAAGACGTTCCCTGTCCAAACGACTTTCGCCCTTAAACTTTTTATTCCATTTTGTACATCTTGCCTCATCGTTATTTCCTCGCCCTTTCGGCGCTAACCTTACATGAGCAACAAAAGAAAATTGCAAAACTCTGTTTTTCAGGATTCGGGTTTAATTCCAGCAAGCAGGGCACACCCTCGACAATGGAAAAGTTCTCAACAAGTCATGATCAACATTGATAATTGGAGCCCAGCACCGCACATCAGGCCGAAGGGACGACATACCAAAATTGTATCATGAAGAGTGGATATGTTTGGGAGAAGCTTTAGGCGTTTGTTCATCCCACAGTACTGTGAAGAATAGAACAAGAGTCACTAAGCTTATTTGCAAGATCCGAAACAGGGTGTATCCACGATGCAGGAAAGTAAGTGTGACATTTGCTATGTTGCTAAGAAAGAGCTAGGACCACTTGAATTGGGGTAGGTGCGCCAGATATCAGACGGAACTCCATTCTCTCTTCAAGACAATTCCCGCTAAAAGATAGCGATCATTTCCTTTTCGAGTCAGTTCGCTCAAAGATAGCGTCATTTCCTTTCCATGTCAAGATCTGCTAAAAGATAGCGATCATTTCCTTTTTCGAGTCAGTTCGCTAAAAGATAGCGATCATTTCCTTTTCGAGTCAGTTCGCTCAAAGATAGCGTCATTTCCTATCCACGTCAAGATCTGCTAAAAGATAGCGATCATTTCCCTTTAGAGTCAGTTTCGCTAAAAGATAGCGTCATTTCCTTTCCATGTCAAGATCTGCTAAAAGATAGCGATCATTTCCTTTTTCGAGTCAGTTCGCTAAAAGATAGCGATCATTTCCTTTTCAAGTCAGTTCGCTCAAAGATAGCGTCATTTCCTATCCACGTCAAGATCTGCTAAAAGATAGCGATCATTTCCCTTTAGAGTCAGTTTCGCTAAAAGATAGCGTCATTTCCTTTCCGTGTCAAGATCTGCTAAAAGATAGCGATCATTTCTTTTTCGAGTCAGTATTGCTCAAAGATAGCAATCATTTCCTTTCCGAGTCAATCCCGCTAAAAGATAGCGTCATTTCTTTTTCATGTCAAGATCTGCTAAAAGATAGCGATCATTTTCTGTTCAAGTCAGTTTTGCTTGAAGATAGCACTCACTTTCAGTTCAAGTCACTTGCGCTCAAAGATAGCAACCACTTACTTTTCAAGTTGGTTCCGCTCAAAGATAGCAACCACCCCCAGCTTCAAGTTAAAGCCCGCCCGAGCGGCAATTTCAAGCTTCAGAAATTTCAACATTCAAGTCGGGCCCGTCAAAGCGGCAATTTAAAGTTTCAATTTAGAGCCCGCCCGAGCGGCAATTTCAAGTTTTCAAAACCCACTTGATTAGTGGGAGCTTCAGACCAGTCCCTCAGCTTGGGAAGCATGAAGAGTAGTCTAGGAATTGTAACTTTTACATTTTTCGATGTTGTAATTCCATTTTTCTTTGTAAAAGCAACGACCACCAGCAAGCGACCAGTACTCAGCAACAACAGCCTTTGTGTGTCTAAGAGTGTCTAGTATCAGCCCCAAATGTGTCTAGAAGAGTCTCTAGTTTGTCTTAGTAAGTCTAGAAGAGTCTAGCGTCTGCTTGAATGCGGTAGTCCCAGCTACCGCACGTAAGGAACTACACTGACCTGATTCCTTAGTCCGGGGATATGTAGGTAACCTTGTTATCGGTTAGAACCGAAATTTAGGGTACGGTCACCGTTTTGAAAAGCATGCTCTCAGCTAGAACCGAAAAGCCAAAATTAGTTGTCGATTACTTCTTTGTCCGAAAACTCTTCGTGTTCCCGAACAAAGAGGGGCAGCTGTAATCACATAATTTTGGCACACAAAATTCAAAATGCTCAAAATATTCGTGTTAGATACTTAGGACGTGTCGTCAATTTTTTCTGGACTTCTAGTGTTTGTTCTTAATTAAATTTGTTTCTAATTAGGACGTTAAAATTTGAAAATTAACAAAAATCACTTGTTACGTGCTTAATTTTTTGTAATTCTATGTTTAATTGTGATAGTGTTGTAAAGTATGTGGTTTGATTTTAGTTTAGTTGTGTGTGCATAAGTAATTTTACGGCCATTTGTAAAAAAATATCACAGCCCAATGCCAAGTCCACCAGCCCAATATTTTAACCCGGCCCATACCCCACAATATATAAACCAAATCCTTCATTTTTCACTCCCTCATACCCTTTAGTCTCATGACTAACAAAACTCTGTCAAAATTTTGCCCCATCGCCGGAATTCGCCTTCCACCGGCCGGCCACCGCGCTGCCGCCGCCGGCCACCACCTCCGGTGGCCGGAAAATTTAGCAAAGTATATCATCGGATAGATCTCGACCTCCTTGTTCCATTTCCACCATTAATTTTTGCAAAGGAGTGACCAATTCCCGTAGATCGATGGTCAAAGCTCCGGTCAAAGTTGGAAATCCGGCCACTTTGTAATTTTTCCGGTGAGTTTCTTTTGGTTTTTCTCTTCCCCTTACCCTTCCCCGTCACCCCATACCCCGTTCCCTAAAATTTTTCTGCCTTGCCCGTTTGCTTTGTTCCTTTTCTGATTTTTGCTTTGTTTTCTTCTTCTCTTTTTCTTTTTCTCGTTTCTGTTATGGTTTGCTGGTCTTGTTTTTGGGAGTTTTGGTGGATGCTTTGTTTAACGATGGGAGGGGATGTGATGTTATGGGCGCTGCTATTGTTTCTGATGCCGTAGCAAGGGTGCTGTTGATTGTTGTAATGGAGATAGGGGGCTGTTCATTAAATTAGCTACGGTGTTTGAAGCAAGTGGGACTGTAATAATGGGCTAAGTCGCTTTGATTTTAGGCTGCGACGAGGGTTTAGTGAGGCAGCGTCGTGGTGGCGATGGTTGCAAGGGCACATATGCAGCGGCTTAGATACTGTGGAGCAGTTGGCTTTGGTGGTGATGACTCCAAAACAGTTTGGAGTAGATATTTTGCTTTTTGGCGTAGGAACAGCAGTGTGAGGCAGTGTTTGAGGCTGATCCGAGGCTGTGTCAATGGTTACAGCAAAGTAGTGGCATTCGTGGGTTGAACCTGGGGCTGTGGTGATCGTGTGGCTGTGTCGAGATGGTCCGCGCTGGTGGCGATTCGACATAGTAATGATGGGGTAAACTGATGTTTGTTCAGCTTCACGGGTTAGAAGAAACCATTGCTTTCCCTTTTCCTTTGTTAGTTTAGTTTCATTGTTTTAGCTTAATGTTAGCATGAAAGACAAGAGCATCTTACATATTTGTTTGTTCAAATGAATTTACAATAGTCTTGAAAGTATATTGGTCTGTGTGTGAGATTAGTTTGAAGTTTACCCCATTAACTAATGGATGAACTGCTGTTTTTGTTTCATTTTTGTCTGAATCAAAGTATCCTTGGTTTGGAATTGCATAAGTTGAGCATAAAACATCTATTCTTGTGTTAGTCATTTGGTTTAGTCCGCTGATCATGACTTGTTTGGAGTTTGCTTGACTCGTTTGCTATATGAAACATGACTTAGATTAGTAGTCTCAAGCGTAGTAGTTAGGGAACTCATTATTTGCTAGTTACTTGAGCATGGATTTGTACAACTTCAGTATGTGTGAATATTATGTCAACATGAATTTGGTTTCAAGTGCCAGTATAACCTCTTTGAGAATGAGGTTAAATGCTAATCTACTGTTGAGAGAGTGAATCTGATAGCATAATTCTGTATGTTGAAGAAGTTGGTTCCATGATCTATTTGTTTTAAATTGCATGAGATAAAGGCTTGTATCTTAATTTGTAGGGAGTTTAGTGCTAAATTGATGTTATAAGTTTGCCTTTTCAATTAGTAAAATATTAGGATTAGATTTTTATCTTTTGGGCAGCAAGTTTAGTTAGTATAAAGGCTTTTGTTTTTTTTTTTGTTTAGTGGGCTTTTGCTTAGTTAGTATATAAGGTTTGTAGGTTAGAAATAGTTTTCCTCAATTATTTAGTTATTAGGTTGGATTTTAGTGTTAAGTCTTTTAAAAGAGAATCTGAAAATTTTAGTTTGAAAATTCAAAACAAGTGCTGAAATTTGTAAGGTAAGAATCAAAATAAGTCAATATATTGGTTAGAGTGTGCTAGCATAAATAGGAAAATTTTCAGCTTTTACTTTTTGGTTGGTGAGAGGGTATAGCACAAAAATGGAAATGCAAATCTTTTGCATTAATGAGCCTTGGACTTCTACACTTGACAGCCCTTTTCCCCCCCTATTTTCACCTATTTTCCCCCCTTTTTACTCTCATCTCTTTCCCCTATATATAGAGACATTTACTACACATTAACTACACAGAACATTAACTCCCCCAACTACTTTGAACAACCACCAATTTTCCAGATCTGAAAAATAGGAATAGGAAAAAAACTTTGAAGAAGAAAAAAAAGATAGTTATTGCTGCTGGTCTAGGCTCGAGGTCATTGTTTGCTGTTTTGCTGAGGGAGTTTAAACACTTTAGGTATTCATCTTAAACCTTTTCTTTTTTAATCCATCATTTATGTAAGTTCTGGTTTTGTTGTAAGTTTTGTTCTTGTGAAAATGGCCCGCTAAGGCCTTGAAATGAAAATAAGCATGTTAAAATTGTCTGCTCTTGTTAGTGCCAAGAAATAAATTACTTCATCTGTTGGATTTTTTGTATGGATAATTGTCTGCTCTTGTTAATCCCATTTTTTTTATGTCGTGAAAAAAAAAATATATAGTAAGAAAGTTTCAAATTGCAAAAGTCCAAATGAAGGGTCACGTTGAGTTTTTCATAGTAGCAGCCTCATGATTTAAGTGCTAAGTAAGCATATTATCATTACACATTTAGATATTAGCCATGTGTATAAGTGTATCTGAAATTGTGAATTACTTGTATAAAAAATGGGATAAATACTTTATGTATAGGCAAATAGGAATATGAATGCAAACAATCTAAAGCTATGAACGGACACTTGGCTGTTAAACATAAACGAGAATTGGTAACGAGAAGCCAGTACTCCACTTGTATATATCACGATCAGTAAACCAGCCATTAGAAATAAAAAATCGTTACGATGCTAATGTTGATAACAAGGGGCTGACGAGAGCTCTCGCACGCTTAGGCAATTATTTAGAGGCGCAATTAAAACAAATCACTCAAATGTTTATATGGAACTCATTTATATCAGTAATTCGAACGGACATCGTGTTCGGGGTTAATTATTGATAGAGTATCCATCAATGAACGAGTGATTCAAAATTATAATTGAAGCGTAATAAATGTTAATATGTTTACACGGGAACTCACTTATATTGGAGATTCGAATGGACAATGGGTCCGTGGTTAATTTCTAATAGAGTTTACGTCAATGAACTAGAGACTTTCACATAAATCAAAGCCTAACAAATAATAAATTGGCAATAAATAACAAACAATAAATCCACAAACCCGGAGAGCGTCAATAAAGCAACTGTGCTTGCACAGGACTCGAGGGTGCCTAACACCTTCCCGAGAGTCAACCGAGATCCTTATCCGGAACTCTGACGCAGACCACTTACGAGTCATAGGTGTTTCCAAGGTACCTCTTTGGTGACTTGGCACACCTTTGAACTATGTCAAGTGGCGACTCCGAAAAATCTCTAAATAATTAATGTACCTTTGAACACCTAAGTCACATCTACCTTTTATTTTATTTATTTTAGTAAATTTTAGGGCGTGACAGTGGGTGGAGGAGAGGAGAGAAAGAGAAAGGGAGAAGTTAGGGTTTTGGGTAGAGAGGGAAGAAAAGAAATGAAAAATTGTATATTTTGTGAAATGTGAAAAAGTGTTGGTATATAAGGTAATTATTTAACAATATCGGTATTTTTTATAATTAAGTGGTTTAGTATGTCAATTAGCGTAAAAATTATAGTTTCTCCCCAACATATAAAAATTGTTCTCTATTCCTCAAGAGTGTTTTTTTTTTATTTTTGCCAAACACCTCAAATTACTTCAAAGTGCTTTTTTCAAGGAAAAATAATTATTTTGATTTCTCAAAAGGTTGCCCCAACATAATATAAATTTAACTAACCAAAATTTAAAAAATAAAAACGAAGTGACATCCTTTAAAATGAGAATTGGCGAAAATTGCACCATCAAATTCTTTTATGATGGTTATGGAATCGATTATCAAAATATTTTAAGATTGATACAACAAAATATTTGCATAAAAAACATATAATATATCATAACATAATTAATCGATGCCAACAAAAAGTTAACCGTTGTTATGAATTATTATGAAATTATTTTAGTTGGTCCCAACGGTTAAAAGAGGTATTCGAATCCCGACACTAAGTTTATAGCCATGTGCATGGCCAAATGATAAGACAACGGATTTTGGTCCCGTAATCAAATACTACTATTCAGTTACTATCAGTACGATAGAATCTGATTGAAGAAATGATATTGCAAGTCTTGTAAGTAGATGAATTACATGATTTATAAACACGGCGACTAATCTTGACCTCTCATAACTAGAATACTACGACAGATACCAAACATCCCTTAATGTTAAGACACAATTTAGACTAGTGTCAAATTGTAAACAGTACAATATGGTAAAGTTCAACAAGAATTGGTAAAGAATTTTACCCTTTTATAAGCAAAACAGTAACTAAAGGGGAAAAAAAAGTGTGCATCGATGGAGTAGATAAAAAGGGCTAAACATATAAGATTATTTCTAAGGAAAAGGATAAATTTGCTTATGTACAATCGAAATTGAGCAAACTCCTCAATTATCTTATAATTTAATATTATCCTTGTGTAATTTCAAACTGTACTGCAACCTAATGATAATTATAAACCGTACTCAAACTTGAATGGTAACTTTGTATCTTTTTTCTCCACAAATTTAGATAGGTGGAATCAACCTATTTTATGCCGGTTAATACCATCAGCAAATATAAGACCATTTGCTAACAAAGAAAGATATTAATGATTCAAAAGTGTAACAAAATCAAATAGAAAGATATGAATAAACAGAAATTGTAACAGCTGAGAGCAAAACTGAACAATTTTTGGATAGTAGTACATGCAAATTAATTGTGACCATTTTCCGTTTTTTTTCCAAGTACGTAATAACTTGAAATTTTTAGCAAATCTTGTCAAGATTGAGACTAACAAAGAAATAAGTTAGCTAGAAACAATTTGCCGAAAGCTTTTCCCAATTCAATTTTTCCCAACGGACATAACGAGATTGTTTTGTGCGTAAATGGTGAATTTTGGCTGTCACTTTGAGAACGATATAGTCCAACCGTCTTTGTTAGGTGCACTCCCACATTTCTTATTCAGACGCATCTATATAACCCTTCTTCATTTAGACATACAATGCTAATCAAATTATACATTAATATTATAATACTTAAGTTGCATTTCACTAATTACAAAACTAAAAAAGGACCTAATTAGAACGTAAGGTCTTTGAATTAATTAAGAGGCTCTATTGCTTATTGTTACTTAAACGTTTGTACACTCGTGTAATTTGCACTTACATGAATTTGCTTTGCTATTTTTGTGTCCATATACATAAATGATGTCTTGCTCTTCTATTTTCATTTGAAATATGTTTTCGCCATAGGTAACATTCTTGTTTTGGACAACCAAGGGTGGTAGGTTAATTGAGACGATCCTTCCATTGGGAATAAAAAAAATATTGGATAGTTTTACCTCCCTTAATACGCCTATTCGGCGCGAATTTGGACATTAGCCAAGTCAATGGAGTTCTGGAAATCAGATTAATAACCAAAGAAGTATTCGTCTTTAATTTAGTGTCGAGAAATCATTTGGATACACTTTATTTGCATATTAAGCGCTTTTATCAGATTAATAGCCAATAGTGTTATTGAAATAAATATTCTAGGAAAATGTCTTTAAAAGTATATCATTAAAAATCTTCCATAAAGCAGTTTTAGATATCAAGGTTAACATATATAGATATTCTTTTTAGGAAAAATGGGACTTGATACCGTATGGAAGATTTGACTCAACTGATGTGGACTTAGATGTTTGTCTTTAAGCTGGTTCTTGGGTCACGAATGAAAAAAGATGTTAAAATGTCTTGTAGTGGCTTGTGAGAGTGTGACTTCTTACAAGGGAGTTTGAAAATTTGCAAGCTATAAGCAGTGTGTGACAAATCTTAACCTTAACCTTAACCTTTTCATGGGACCACATAGGATTGGCAAAGCCAAGTCTTTTGCTGCAGTGCCACTGCCCATACTTGCATCATCACTCTTTGCTGGTAAAGGTCAATAGCAATGTAGAAATATATGCAATATCACTTTTGGAGCAACCGGTAAAATTGTCTTCGTATGACCTATAGGTCACGGGTTCAAGCCTTGAAAACAGTCATTTATGTTTGCATAAGGTTAGGCTGCGTACATCACACCCTCACGAAGTGAAGGGTTGCGGATAGCTTATACGCTTGCCCAAACCATTCGTGAGGAGGTTGCAGAAATAGTTTATACTCTTGCCCAAACTTTATTTCCTTTTCGATGTGAGACTCTTGGGTGTTTAACTCGATTGAGCTGAAGTCATACCTTATGTGGCAAACCACATAGTTTTCATTGAGCGTCACACCCTCACCAACTCAAACTAGTAGCACTCTTGTGGTTGTTCAGGCACCTTCCTTGATTATGGCACTGGCTCAGAATGAGATGAGACTTGCTCTGATACCTCCCTGCCATTTGCTTTACTTTGATACAAAAATTAAGCTCATGAAGTGTAGGGTAGTCAAAGTTTTCATGTTCGATGTAGGACTTTGAGTGTCTAACTCATGCTAAAGTTCCACCCTGGCTACTACGCTTTCTACAAGATATTATATTATGTACTCTTTTGCTCAAGTTGGAGGGTTTAATTTGCTTTACGGGGTTGTTATTTAGAAATAGTTTTGTGCACTTATAAATTGCTAGCTTGATGACCTTCATTTTTAGTTCATAAAAGTGGTTAAACAATTAACTAGAAGCGGTAGGACATAGGGATCTTCTTGAGAAAAGAAGAGAGAAAATTAAAAAGAAAAGAGAGCAAAGGACTAAAATTATACGATGAGTACAAGTCCTAGTGGGAAAAATAATACAAAATGGGGTAGTTTTGGGCAGTGCAAGAAGCCAGCAAATGGCATGTGCAAATAAGATTAGGATCTGGGACCATATATGACTTAAAAAGGGTACCCTACAACAGCCCCAACGAACCCACTCAAGTAAATGGTTTTTTGCAATCCCATAATTTTAGCCTTATATGAGCTACTTTTTGCCCTATAATAAAGACATGATTTTGGGACACCTTTCCAATTTTTCTCCTGGTGTGAATTGGTTTACTGTTTCTTCTAAGGCCGGCAAACAGTGTGCTGCATCTTTATTATTGTGTCCTTTTAACACCGTTTATAATTCCACCGTAATATATTTAAGCTTTACCTTGGACTAGTTACGAGTAAAACCTTTTCTTTTTGCTTTTTGTTTTTGCAAGAAAGGCCAAGGCTGTAACTTCCCGAGTAATATAGCCCAGCGCATCAAATTGATGTACTAACAAGCATCCTACGATGCGGCGTAACTGTCAAAGAAGTGACAAAATCACAGGAAATTAGGGTTCAAATGTCAGCAAAAACAACAAACATAAGGTGTTCAAATGTTATGTGTAAATTTTAGTGCACAAAGTTACAGATAAAAAATGGCAGATATCTAATAGAATAATCAAGGTGCATATAAGTTAGCCAAACAACCTAAGTAGATAGAGTAGGAACTATCGTTACATTTACATACCATTAGTGCCAATGCTGGCATTGTTGGGAACAATGAAATAAATTAACTTATTGGCCTACATATTCTGTATTTTTGGGAAGTTATTAGCTACTTCATTAAAATAATCCAAATGTGTGCAAGTTAAGTCCGAACACAGAAAAAGGTACTCCTGTTATTCCGATTGACGTGCCATGGGCACGCTAACTTTTCAAGAATTGTCATTAGTACGTTGGAGAATGGGGGATTTTCAACAAGTCAAGAGGACTAAGACAAACTTGTACACGCTGCAAAGACCACAGCCTCCAATTATGACCAATTTAGAAAAACAAATATAGCCAAGAAGCTTTGTTTTTTAATGTTTTTCTTATGTCAGCAACGTTAAGTGATCCAAGAAAGGCTTCAAATTAATAAGTGAATATAGCAGGATTGCCTGCACTTTATGAAGCTGTTACTGACTCATTGCCTTGTTATGTGCTGCTCAAATCTTGTTTCTGTGTTACCCTTTTTGAGTATTTAGCAGAGTCAAATAGGTTTGCAGACAATTCTGAACTCCAATTCCAGTGACAAAACGCCTTTTTGACAAATGTATTCTTACTAAACTTTTCAATACACAATATGAACAGAATCCCATATTATCCACTATTTGGAATTTTCCTGCATGTGATGACTTACTAACACTGTTTCATCTCATCCTCTAAAATTGCAATATTAAAAAAACCCTGTTTCCATACAAGAATGATGCCTCAATTTAAAACAATAATCCAATATAAATGTCCACTTTTGACATGGATGTGGTAACAATGCAACTGTGGGGGAAGTTGGATAATTTTGAGTTCTAAAAAAAAAATTGAGAAAAGAGCATTATCTCAACCTCTATGATGCCTAATGGAGTATGCTGTAACTGAACTATCATAACTTAAAAAAGAAAGTAAAGAATGTAAAGGATGGACTTCGGAATTGGTAATATGATTTAACTTATATAAGCTGATAATGTGAAATGTTTACATGATTAGTATAGTCTAACTACTATACCACGCTAATTACCATTTTTATCAAGTCACTAGTTAGTATTAACGTATAAATACCCGTAATTCCTTTATAACTAACTTTATTGTGTCAAAAAAATTTATACCATAACTACATAATACTTTTAACTCTTCTCGATAATAAACTACAATGCAGGGAATGGTTGGCATTTGCTGGCTGGCTGTTGCACAAATATTGTTGAACCTATGATTTTCTTGCAATCACAATGTTGTACCAATATCAATTGCAAGTGGCCAAAACTCATTCTCTCTCTCTCTCTCTTCCCCTCTCTACCCCATGACTAAGCCAACTGGCAAGTGTTGATCCTTCACAAAATTGAGAAAAAAATAAGACCAAAGGATAAAGCAAAGGACAAAGCTAGTCTACTATTGAGTGTGTTAAGTTTGGTTTTATATACCTTACTTTCCTACTCTTTCCCACTTATAAATAGTGAACCAATAAACATAATGCAACCCCATATTAATCTTCACTTCTTTCTTTTATTACTACACCAACCTTTTACTATTCTTTCAACTTTCAAGTATTAGCCCTGTAGGTGCATTTTCACAAAAGTATGAATATATCAGCTTCAGAATGTAGTAGTGGATGTGAATCTGGATGGACAATGTACTTAGATCAATGCTCAGATTCTGAAAATCAATACAACAGAAACATTGGAAGAAATATTGATCATGGAATATATGGTACTAAGGGTAACACAGAGTATGTGTATGAAGACCAAGAGGATTATGAAGATATGTCTATGGTTTCTGATGCTTCTTCTGGTCCACCACAACATTTTCATGAAGATGAAGAATATTGTTTTGATGAAAATGGATATATACTTTATCCTTCAGCTTCTGAAAACACAAAGGCAAAGGAGAAAAGGCAAATAAAAGAGCATAAGGGACAAAAACAGAATGTTTATCTTGATGATACTGCTAGTTCTCCATTCTCTAGCTTCCCTAAGGCAAGTTCACTAGTCCAACAACTTAAAAGAATTGAAAGTTTGCCTTTGATATTATTTTGACATACACCATTTTTCCATACTATAATATTTTTCAGGATAATAGAGGTTATAATGATACAACTTCAATGGAGATGGTAGCTGGCTTCTCTGAAACACATTCAAAGGTTACTATTTTATTTCCTTCTTGGAGTATCTCTTATATGTCTTACATTTATACTATACTATTACTAATGAGAATGTGTGATTCATTTCAGGGTAAATCTGTTTTGGGGAAGCATTTTGGTTTCTTGAAAACATCTGTGAGTGGAAGAACTTCATCAGAAAAATCTAGTGAGTAAAAAGAAGCTTTATGACTTTTCATTTTTACTGCTGCATAAATCTGATTTCCATTTACAAAGGGAGATCATAAAGAGCCTACTTTGTTCTTGATACAAAAACTATCTTGGAATAACTTTGAATCGGCTATATGAATAATGTTGTTCTGTTTAAGCCCGTGTATTATAAATTATAGTTCTCTAGCTCTAGAAGTTCTTCAAAGATTTTATATGCAAATAGGTCAACTTTTACATGACTATAGGACTCTTAGTGAATATTGGACGTAAAATAAACGTGCTAACATGACTAAAACTTAATTCTAATATATAAAATATATATCCTACTATAACTATTTTTCACTTTGAGGAATTAATTGGTTTAGCTTTGTGTTTTTGGCAGGTGGTTTCAAGGGAAGGAAGAGGCAATAAGAATTGGCAAAGAGTATATTTTTGAGTGTCTGCAGCTGCAGTTGAAGAGAGAAAGAAGATTGATTTTTGAGGGGTGAATAGGGGGCATGAAAAAGGAAAAAAGGCTTTAGATATCTGAGAATCTTGTTTTTATCCTACTTCTCCTCTTTCTTTTTATTTTTTTAATCCTTCTTCTTGTAATTGTTCCTGTCTATGTAGGGGGAAACAACCAAATACAAAAATGTTTAAAAAAAAAAAAAGAGAGAGAGAGAGAATTGTCTTTATTTTACTCTCTCTTTCCCAGACCATAAACAGAAGTCAGGAGAAAAATAATAATAACATCATCAATGTTAAGTCCATGTTATTCACTTCAATTAGTTCTTCTCATTCTTAACAGCTATACACTCTTATATTCTCTTATTCTTCGACAATTAATCTAACTTCTAACAAAGACTATCCCATGAAAAAAAAAATTATGGTACTATTTTCACTAATGCGAATGTACAACACACGTTTCTGCCAGAAATATAAGAGAAATGTGCTGATTTCGTTTGAAAGGTTTTTCAAGAATAATGAAATAAAGCTGGATGACTTTTTGTGTAAAAATATATAGTGCGACCTTGGGTAACAAACCTAAAAGCTCGATGGCATCCCATGAAATTTACTCGCGTTTTCGACAAGCAAATTATGGAGAGATTTTATTGAAAAATCGCTTTTTCTAGTAGTAGTATTTTCTGCTCACGTAATGGGACAGTGGCATAAATACAAATTGTTACAGAGTGCAATAAGAAGTAGGAATAATGATGGAGAACTGTAAGAACAATCTTTAAGTGCCAGCCTAGCTAGCTGATTGAGTTGGTTGAATCTGGTAATGTTATTTTCTGAAAACTAGAACAAGACATTGTGAATAATGAAGACTGATCCCTTTCAAGTTTCATTTTCTACCAAAAGGGACCAAAAAGGCGCAACCCCACCTAGTTCTTTGACAGCTATCTACTAAAAATATGATCCATGTATAATATTGGGGGTGCAATTATTGGTTTTTTGGTTTTAATTTTGGTGTTTTTTACCTCCTCAAAATCTTGTATTGAAGGTCTTATGATCCTAAGAGTTGCTACCCATATCTTGGAGCATGACATAGATTTCGAGAAAAAGACAAGACCTCCAGCTAATGTCCTGAGTGCTGACAGTTTCCCTTCTTGGTACACTAATAATTGTTATACTAATATTATACAGTAAATTTTCATAAGTTTGAAATTATTGAAAATGTTCCGTGGATTCGGTGTTCAAACTAGAATGAAAGAATGGGAGGTTGTTATAGCAGAAAGTAATGCAAGTTATAGCATTATATTAATTGCGCCTCTTCCTTTGAAGTTTCAACCACAAGGGGTATATATGTTGGATAGATATAATTTCATTATTCTTAATCAATTAAGTCTCAGGCTCAAGTGTGAGGCATGAAAAAAATCTCACATAAGAAGCTCTTCATTTAATGAGTATACACAATGTTGGATTGGTTTGTAAAGATGAGGGATTACTCGGGTTAGTAAGTTGTTAAATAAAAGGTAAAAAAAATTGATCTGCTTTCAATAATTATTGATCCTCTTGTTCAAGGGTAGATATTCTCATGTGTTCCATCTTCATCCAACAAATGTACTTCTTACACAATTGCCACATGTTCAGCAGAAACAAAAACCATAAATGAGAAAGACCAGATGTCACCTTTCATATGTAGGTAGATATTCTTGCAGGTAGCATGTGATCGAAGGTGCCCTTTGTCTCGGCTAATGTTATGGTGTGGCTGATAATATATATATATGTTTGTAATGTAAAACCCTAAAAGCAAGCTTTGATACTGGAGTAATACTTTAATATGCCTCAAAAACTCTCTAAGTCAGGATAGAAGTTGTACTTGATTAATTAAGTTATACGAAAACATGTAAGTGTTTGTTAATGCGTACAATTTAATTATGTCAACTGGGATATATAGTTAAAAGAGAAAATTTACCTGCGTGAACAATATTAGAACACTTTACTAATGTTAAAACGAATGTAATGTCAATTATAAAGGCCAAGTTAGAGTTATATCGAAAAGAATTGACATAGTAATAATTTCGAACTTATTTATTGTCCCTTATATAGAACGAACATACCAATTAGCAATAATTGTGGAGAAGTTGCATGCTTGCATAGTTATATTAGATGAGGAGTAGCTATCAACTTGATTCAATGAAAGTTAGTGGTGCAGATTCTTTACCAAAATTTGTTGTTTTCTTTATTAACTTGTTCCGTTTTAAGTCAAAAGCTTTCCTTAGATGCTGACACAAATGTTTGTACATATAATGTTTAAAAAAGTAATAAGTGGAAGAAAGCAAAAGAGTTAGGCCTTGCCATTGCTTACACACATTATTTTTATTATAGGAACAGTCAATAATTCATGCACACACGTGCACGTATATATTAACAGACTCATGCAAGTGTTGATTTTTTTGAAGGATAAGTACTAGCTTTTGATAATAAAAGAGGAAAAAAACAATAATCTTCGCTAATATCAATTAATAATTACTATGACTTAGTAAATGAGCATGTGAAATCGAAAACGAGGATAGACACATAGTAGTAGCTAGGACAATAAAAAATATTAAAGCAGCTTAATAAGATCACATGCACTCTATTGAAACACATAATGTAGTACTTGGTAGCTAGAAGATAAGCATGAAGAAGGTCAATTAAGAAAAATAATTTTTAGACTCCCTAGCAAATTTAGGACACGAAACTTTAAACCGCAGTTTAGGGCAGATTTTGAGATTCCACAGACGGAATCTCGCCTTGCTCTCTCTTTTCACAGATTAAATCTAATTAGAGAGGATTAAAATTTAAAGTTTGAATTTAAGTTGTATATTCAACATCAATGTACGTAAATATCCTTTTATACTACCATTCCTAATACGCAGCACGGTGTTATTCTATTTTTCAATTACCATCCAGCCTCCAGGTATGATATGATGAAAGTTGGTTCCTCTAGACTTAATCTAACGGTACCAATATCCATTCATTATCAGTGCACAAAATTAAAGAGAAAGATGTAACTACATTTTATGGTGCAAAAATAGGTACTCTATCAAATGACTTAAATATTAGTCCTGTATAATTAATTGTGTAGAATATATATCGATTGAAAACCTGATAAAGATTGAGGATATTTAGTTGAAGTCGGTTAAATTACATTGAGCGTCCAAAAATATGTTATAACAATATAAGAAATAAGTTAAAGAATATCTTAACTATATACTATAAGAGTGATAATTCATCTACCTAAAATGCTCTCAGAATATCTGCTATAAATCTCCTATAGTGGCATTCTCATGCCTACTGTTTTAATTTGTTAATTATCATATCAAACTTTCAAAAGGAAGCGAAACCCAGATTTCACATGGCTAATGAAACCAAAAGTTCCACACTAAATAGATAGGGAGATACAAAAATGGATTAAAATCCAAGAATGTTTGAAGGATACCTTAAACATGAGTTGCTAATAATCAAAGTTTCGAATGTTTTAACATCAAATCAGAAAAGGAGATGGCAATCTACTATATAGGGGGGTGGGTGGGGAAAAATCATGGTGTCAACTTGCACAGTGTTCGGAGCCATGAAAGAAGAGCACCATGTTAATATTATGGTTGGTCCTAAACTTGCAAGTGAAAGTGACAATTGGACCCCCATTCATGTGCTATTGATTGTTTATAATAATAAACCTCATTGTCTCCCACACTTCTTTTAGTAAATGGAAAAATATCATTTTTTTTTCCATATCTTTTCCTAATTTGCCTATTCACCACAGTTATCTTTAACTGTTACAAGTCTTCATCTCCCTTTCATTACCATGCTGTTCTTCTTTCAAGAATCTTACTTCTACAATTGGTAGGTTATTGGGTCATTCAAATAAGTTGTGTTTTTTGTGCTTTCTCACGTTACAGCTTCTATACCAATTCGGTAGATCCCGAATGGATCAGTTAGACATCCCATCTTATAAAGGTTGAAATCGCTCATTTTGAAATATTTTATTGCATTGGAAGGAGGATCTCGAAAAATATAAAAAAAATTATAGTTTAGACATATTTTTTGATTTTTTCAGTAAATTTTGTATATAAAATATAACAAACAATAACAACAACAGTAACAACATACCCAGTAATATAATCCCACAAATGAAATCTGAGAGTGAGGTGTACGCAGACCTTATTCCTATTTCGAGTGAAGTAATGAGGTTGTTCCCAATAGATCCTCGGCTTAAGAAAAATAATTTTTAAAATAGATTTGGAAAAGGAAAGGAAAGGAAAAAAAACATATATAACTAAAATGCAAGGATAAAAATATCAACGTAAAGTAAAAGAAATGACATAAAAATATATATTATTCTGTACCGAAAATATCGAACCGATGAACTCGTAGTCCAAAGAATACATCTGCCTTTGATGGGTAGAGGCGGAACTAACATGTCGGATGGAGGTTTAGTCTAATTTTGTAGCTTTAATTCAAATCTATATTTGTCTTGAAAATTTTATTTAATATGCATAAAGTATTAATTTAGAGCTCCCCTAATTTAAATGATCTAAAATCCTAAACTCTAAATTTTAAAATCTGACTTCTAATTTAAGAGTACAGTATATAATGAAAAAAGTGTAGGGTACATACATCATTAGTATAAATAAATCTTGGAACGTGCAGTATAATATATTTATAAAATATTACAAAAGAAAAGAAAAGTTAGCTCTACCCAAATCTTTCACGTGAGCAATAACATGGAAAAGTTCTTTCTTCTTTTCCATTTCTTTGGGTCCAGATCCCCTTCATTAAATTCTTTGTCCATTACTTACTTAATGTCGTCATTGATTAATGACATATTCACCTTGATTAAACTTAAATGAATGAGATTTCTTTATGCATTAGGCAATTGATATGGAAGACAATTTTAAACAAACATAATTAAAAAATACCAAAAGGTTAACAGATGCCGTTTTCAAAAATGTCCATTTTCATGGCTTCCGATCCTTTCAAAAAGCATTATGATTAAAGAGCAGCCATGAAAATGAAAGTGAAAAATGATAAAAGAAAAAAGGGCAAAAAGATAATTGGATGAGACTCTTCAAAATTATCCATCTAATCTTGTTACATATATTCTTACATCCATGAAAATGCTAAGCTAGTTTTATTTGGAGACGCTTCAGGTGCTCCTCTTCAATTAATGGACATTTATGGGGACGTCATCCATTAGCCTTTTGGAATTTTTTATTTATTTTTATTTAAAATTATATTTTCGTGCTAATTGCTAAGTACAAAAGAAATCTTAGAGCCTGTTTGGAATTGCTGCCAAAAACTGCTTATTTTGAAAAGTACTTTTCAAATAAGTACTTTTGTATAATAAGCAGTTTGTGTTTGGTTAACTCATTGGAGAAGTACTTTTGATAAATAATTTGTGTTTGGCTAATCTTAACAAAAAGTACTTTTTGAATGTCAAATTACGAAAAAGGATATTCAAGTTCAATTTACATTTGGATTATTAGAAACAAAAATATGTATTTATATATTTATTATAAAAGTTTTTAATTTAAAAAAATTAGTTAAAAAGCAAAACATAAACTAAAAGGTGTACATTTAAGTTTTTTAACATAAATATAGTTAAATCAAAGTGACAATGAAATTATAATTTTCTAATAATTAGGTACTTTTAAAAGATGATTTAACTATATCAAAAGAAATCATTCAAAATATATTTAAAAGTATCACTCCAAAAATCAATGTATACTGAATATTCACCACTAAAAGAAGTACAACGACTCATGTATGATGACAATTCTCAACTATTTCATCTCTAATTTTGTTGCGTAATGCCTCCATAACTGTAGAAGAACTGCTTTGCATTTCTAAAGGAATGCCTGAAGGCCCATCTCCTTCGTCAAACTCTGAAACAATGTCCTCACTAGCATAATTATTGAAATCCTCATCAGTGGAAGAATGTCGTCGTATAAAATTATGTATAGCCATAGTACTTGTAACAAGATGAACCTGGGTATCAAACTTGAAAGAAGGCATTGAGCGTAAAATAGAAAACCTATCTTTCCAGACTCCAAATGTTCTTTCAATTGTACATCTCAGACTGGAATGAAAAAAATTAAAAGCCTCATTTGGATTTCTAAAACTAGAGCTACGTGCGAAATCAGGAAGATGATAACATTCACCCTTATACGGTCCTAAATAACCCATCATTGTTGGATAGCCGGAATCAACCAAATAATATTTCCCTACAACAAGTTATAAAAATAAAATTAATTAATTAATTAATATGAAAATAATATTTGCATAACAAAATTTACAAGGCATACCGTTAGAAAATGCTACTTACCTGATGGAGGATGGGGAAATTTAAGGATTTGCCTTCGAAGTGCTTGATCGAATATTCTAGCATCATGCGCAGTACCCTCCCATCCAGGCCATACAAATGTAAAGCACATGTCCCAATCACATACTGCCATTATATTTTGAGAAGTTTCAGCCTTTTCTACCAATGTATTTGATTTGATCATTTGAAGGAACAATACAAGGCACATGTGTGCCATCTATAGCTCCAATGCTATTTTTAAAATATGGCCAATACCTCTCATCTCCTCTTAGTTTAGGGTGAATATCAGAAAATGTTGAATCTTTTGGCTTAATATTATCAATAGCCAATTTCAAACATGCTAGTAAAACATGATGAAAATGTCTACTTACAGTTTCTCCATAGTGTTGAAATCTTTCTTGAATCATTCCATTGCCTACACCATGTCCGATCACCATTAAGAACATAGCAACCATCTCCTCTAAAATCATTCTTCTTGTTGGTTTCAAACCATATTGTCCATGTAATGTTTTGCACAATTTAAGAAAGACATGTTTTTCCATCCTGAACATCTCATAGCATCGCTTATCATGACCTTCAAGTATCTCCTTGATAAAATAAAAACCTGTATACGTAGAAGTTCTGCATGGAGTCTTTATGAAAAATTTTAAGTAATATTCTGCTGCAAGGGTTACACCACAAATTGTCAAGTCAAACATGTCCTCATCATCGTTATTGACAAAATTTTCATTATCACACTCATCGTCATTAATAGATATTGACATATCTGTAAAAGAAATATAAAACAAAAATTACTAACCTTTACAACTTCAAAAACAATAATTTATTTATTCTAGAAAACATAAATGTGCTACTCACACAAGTGCAATGACATAAAATTTTAACGTGAACAAAATATAAATATAAGTTCCAACAACCTTAGAGCATAACTAGAATAATATTATGTAATAAAACAAGAAATTTCAATTACTAGAAATGAAAAGTTCCTAAATGCAATAATGAATAACATCACAAAATCTATTCTTTATGAATCTCAGACATCTTTTCCAACCACTGCAGCTGCAACTCTAGGTCGTCTTGTGCTAAAAATATTTCTCTCATTGGTTGCTTGACTAGTAGGATACTCGCTTTCCACCATAAATCGCTACCAACAATCATACCAGGCAAATTACGAACTATATCCATTACACTTTTAATACTAAGTGAATTATCCTTTTAACCCATGTTCATCGAAGAACGTGCTTCCATGGCTTCAGCAATTGTCTCCATTGATGAGGTAATTCTCAGACCGGTATTGAGCTTACGTTTTTCATTCATATTTGTTGTTGCCTTTCTTTTTCTTTTATCTCCACTTTCATTGACACCTTGCTTTCCTATCACGTTGGATTCTTCTAGATTAGTTTGTTCAAAGCTTTCTCCCAAATTTTTTTCTAAGCCATTTCCATCAACAAATTCTTCATTACAACTTAAAGGAGTATCAAACTCATATGGTTGCTCTTCTTGAAACCATTTACTTCCTTGCATACCATCGGGTAACACTCCAGATGATGGTGCCCATGCATGTTCGCCAGTGGCAACAACATCTTTGAAACAAATTTGATCTCGAAATTGTAAACCTTTTTCTCTAAATTTCTCTACGTTTGGATTCTCCTACAATCATGGAATTAACAGAATAAGAAAATTTTAAAAATATCAATTTGTATTTCACTTAGCTCGAATTAAGTTAATAAGTAGTAGAATTATAAATACCTTTATCTTCTTTTCCCACCATTCTGCACTTGCTTGAATTGTCTTTTTTTCGTAGTCCCATCCTAAGCCTGTCTCCTTTCCAACCAAGGTGTCCCACTCTTTCCATGTAGTCTTAAGATTATCCCATTTGTTCTTCAATTTTATTTTATCATAGTTTTTTTTAGTTTTATTTTGGAACTTTTTCACCAAGTTAAGCCATCCTAATCTGTTGAAGTGAGTTCCAGGACGATTTCGGGCTTTAACTTCTTCCACACATAAATCTAAAAATATTTCTATACTTTCTGCATTCCATTTAGCCTTCTCAAGATTACTATCTTGTGTCATGACTTTCGTACTCATCTTCTTTTCTATATAAAGACAAATAGAGAAGGAATAATAAGCATACAAAGGCAACACAAGCTTCAATAGAATATGCATTCTCCATTGTCACTAACATGTCATCATCAAATTTATCGTGGTTTCAAACAAGGACCCATTTATTATACTATGTAGTAGGAGTATTATTTATCTCTTCATCTTATTATACTACCATTCATTAGTCTTTACAAAATACTCCTAAGCACTTAACAAAAAGTTACAGCTTAACAATCTTCTAAAACACCAACACCTCAGCACTATTTGTCAGACCACTACTATAAAAACTAAAATCTTCTAGTATTTAAAAAGTGAGGGTGTTGGGTGTGGCCGCACGTAGAAGGACTAGAAAAATCAGAAAATGGCTTTGATGAACTGATTAATTGGACAAGATCTTTGTAGCAAGACCTGACCCAAAAGGAAAAGATATTAGATTTAGAAAAGTACTTTGTTTGTCCAAGATGAGAAGAAGAAGCTGCTGGCTTATCATGGTACGAAAACATAAAGAAGCACTTGAATCTAGCCTCTTTCTAACGAATTCTTGTCGAAATCCAGGAGGACATGCTACCACTCCCTTTTAAATTTTGTTCTATTATTTAAGTATTATTTATGTAATAAAGTAAATAAGAAAAGACAGTAATTACTAGGCAATACAAGCAATTGATTTTTTTATGGTACACAGGTTTTCCATCCAACAAAGAATTGACCATTACTGAACAAACAAATACTGGACCAAATCCCATTCCTTTTTTTTTTAGTAAAAAATGCAACGAAGATGATAAAGATTACAGATCTCTCTACAGTGAATCTTGGAACGAAGAACTAACACGAGTAAATCTCTCAATTACATGCACAACAACAAACCACTAGAACTACACAAAGTTAATTCACTACATATCCATTAACCAAGAAGAGAGTACTACTATACTTATAACTAAAAAAGAAAGAACATAACACAATGACGCATGGAAACATTGAATCGACTGACAACAAAATTATTGATGAAGTTGATATCTAAGGCTGACAACTAATGGAACACTTGTTAAATGAATACAAACTTAAAATTGAATTTAAAGCAAATTAAAAAGACTACATACCTTAAGAAATTGTTAACAAATTGAAGGAACTTGTTATTGTAGTTGTAGTTTTGGCAGAGATAAAGGCAAAAAAAGAATAGGAGATACTATATAGGGTTGAGGGAAATACCTAAAAACTAGTCCTGTAAAAGTACGTAGAATGAAAAAAAGTGAAAAAGGAGAAATATAATTTTATTTTGAGAGATCAATTAATGAGGGATAATTTGGTAAATATAGATTTTTGTTAAGGATATTTTTGTCCTAAAAAATTTAATAAACTGCTTCTGCTTCTGCTTCTGCTTCTTGGAAGAAGCAGATAATTCTAACTTCTCCCCAATAGCAGAAAAACTGCTTCTGCTGTTGCCCAAAAGTACTTTTTTTCGTTACCCAAACACCTCAAAATTCTAAAAAAAAGTACTTTTTTTGAAAAAAAAAAAAGCACTTTTGGCTTGGAAGAAGCAATCCCAAACAGGCTATTAGTCATTCAAGTTTACGGTGGACATATGGCATTAATTAATGGAGGTATTAGTTAATAATGGACAAAAGAGTAATAGAAATGATCAAAATGTTACAAATACATGTATGTAGTATAAATGTGGATGACCACTACTCTCCACTACTCTCCATTTATTCACTTGTAACATATGATTTACTACCCCACTTCCTCCTACTTGATTCCTCATTTAGGGATGACTTGTAACTTCCTATGTATTGGAGTCCTATAAATAGAGGACACTTTGTCTATGGAAGACACACTTGAAGCACTTTGAGAATACAAGTTCTTCCTTCTCCTCTCATATACTTTTGTCTTGTTCTTACTTTACTATTAGTTTTACAACACGTTATCAGCACGAAGAGCTCTAATATTCTACAAGTCAAGTTTCAATCTTTCCCAATGGTAAGCCTAGGTATAATTTCTACTAATCTTTTTCAGCTTCATGTCTCTAAGTATAATTTTGTTATAGATTAATATATAAATAAGAAAAGTGAACACCTTATGTTATAAATGAACTACGGCTAGCAACTTGCTTGACCAATGAATTATTTAACGTTTTTTTTTTTATCTTCACACACACACACACACACACACACACACACACACACACACACACACACACACACACACACACACATATATATATATATATATATATATATATATATATATATATATATATATATATATATATATATATATATTACACTTAATAAGAAATAGAGTATTAGACATTCTTGTTTTGATTGATAATAATTCTAATCTATTTTATTTTCTTTGATAGTTTTCATTATGTCAAATTTATCAAAGCTTGAATTTGTGGCACTTGACATATCCGACAAAAACTATTTGTCATGGGTGCTTGATGCCGAAATATATTTGGATGCCAAAGGTTTTGGTGATACTATCAAAGAAGGAAATGAGACATCAAGCCAAGATAAGGCTAAAGCCATGATTTTCCTTCGCCATCATCTTGATGAAGGATTGAAAACAGAATATTTAACCGTGAAAGATCCACTCGAATTGTGGACTAACTTAAAAGAACGGTATGATCACCTTAAAGCCATGGTACTACCAAGGGCTCGGGATGAATGGATTCATTTACGGTTACAAGATTTTAAAACTGTAACCGAATATAATTCTGCTGTTTTCAGGATCGGTTCTCAACTGAAATTATGTGGAGAAAATATTTATGATGCTATGATGTTGGAAAAGACACTCTACACTTTCCATGCATCGAACATGGTGTTACAGCAACAATACCGTGAAAAGGGATTTACAAAATATTCTGAGTCGATCTCATGTCTTCTGGTGGCTGAGCAACATAATTCCCTGTTGATTAAAATCATGAAGCCCGTCCCACTGGATTTGCTCTGTTCCCTAAGGTGAATGTGGGAGCACATGCTCCATTCCCTGAGGCGAATGTTGTAGCAACAAATAATGTGCTTGAAAGAAGGCAAAATAATTACCGTGGTAAAGGCCATGGTCGTGGGCACGGCAAGGGACGAAATAATACTCGTCGTCACGGTGGAAATAAATATGAGAACAATAAGGGTTCTCAAGCTAATCCTTCAAAAGGCAAGAATAATAATATTTGCCATCGATGTGGTGGGAAAGGTCATTGGGCGAAAATTTGTCGTACACCTGAACATCTTGTCAAGCTTTATCAAGCTTCGTTCAAAAGAAATGAAAATAATGTGGAGGCACATTTGACCTTCAGAATAATGAGAATGGGACACATCTGGCACATCTTGCTGACAAGCATGATGAGACGGAGGCGTATCTTGCTGTAAAAGATGATGATCTTTTTGAAGGCCTCCCAAATATTACCCATTTAGAAGCTGGAGACTTCTTTGAGAATCGTAACTCAAGAACTGATGTTGTAACTGGGGAATAAAAATAATAAAGAATAATGTTGTCTTTATTTTATGTTTTAAAGTTAGAAAAAAAATGTCATCTTTATTTATGTTTCAATGTTTAAAAGTACTTTTCTTGTACTTTATTTTTAGTATTTCTTACTATGTAATTTTTATCTTTTTATGAAGAAAATAGAAATTCCCCAGTCTTCAGTTGGATTCAAGCTCTATAACAAAGATATATGTCTCTTGGATAGTGCTACAACGCACACAATTTTAAAGGATAAGAAATATTTTTCTTATTTGATTAATAAGGAGTCCAATATTAGAACAATATGTGGTAGTACAAAGTTGGTTAAAGGTTATGGCAAAGCCAATTTATTATTACCTGGAGGAACAAGTTTGGCTATTGATGAAGCCATGTATTGTAGTAAGTCTCAAAGAAACTTGTTAAGTTTCAAGGATATTCGCCAAAATAGCTATCATATTGAGACTAAAACTGATGGAAAGATTGAATATCTTTATATTACTACAACAAAGTCGGGTGAGAAATATATTCTTGAAAAGCTCCCCGCTCTTTCCTCCGGTTTGTACTACACAAACATTGGTACAATTGAATCACATGCCATAGTAAACAAAGGGTTTACTGAATCAAATGATTTTATTATTTGGCATGACCAGTTGGGCCATCCCGGTTATAATATGATGCGCAATATAATTGAGAATTCAAATGGGCATACATTGAAGAACCAAAAGATTCTTCAATTTAAAGAATTCTCTTGTGCTGCCTGTTCTCAAGGAAAGCTAATTACTAGAGCATCTAAAGTTGGGATCAGGATCCCTGCATTTCTGGAACGCATACAGGGTGATATATGTGGGCCCATACACCCTCCATGTGGACCATTCAGATATTTTATGGTTTTATGCATCTACAAGATGGTCACATGTGTGCTTATTATCAACCCGCAATATGGCATTTGCGAGGTTGCTTGCTCAAATAATAAGATTGAGAGTACAATTTCCAGATTATGCTATTAAGACAATTCGTCTTGATAATGCTGGTGAGTTTACATCTCAAGCATTTAATGATTATTGCATGTCAACTGGGATTACAGTTGAACATCCAGTTGCTCATGTTCATACTCAAAATGGTCTAGCAGAATCATTTATCAAAAGCCTCCAATTAATAGCTAGACCAATGCTTATGAGAACTAAATTACCCATTTCAGTATGGGGTCATGCTATTTTGCATGCGGCAGCTCTTGTTCGGATTAGGCCGACAAGTTATCATAAATTCTCCCTACTACAATTGGCTTTTGGTCAGGAGCCAAATATTTCCCATCTTAGAATTTTTGGATGTGCGGTATATGTGCCAATTGCTCCACCACAACGCACAAAGATGGGACCCCAAAGAAGGTTGGGGATATATGTTGGGTATGAATCTCCGTCTATTATTAAATATCTTGAGCCCATGACGGGAGATTTATTCACCGCAAGGTTTGCTGATTGTCATTTTGACGAATCAGTTTTCCCAACATTAGGGGGAGAGAATAAGCAGCTGGAAAAAGATATTGACTGGAATGCATTAACACTATCTCATTTAGATCCTCGTACAAATCAATGTGAACAAGAAGTTCAAAAGATAGTGTATTTGCAAAATGTTGCAAATCAACTGCCAGATGCATTCACTGACCTACCAAGGGTTACTAAATCCCACATTCCAGCTGCAAATGCTCATGTTCGAGTTGATGTTCCGGTAGGACAATCTATTAGTGCAAGTGAGTCTAAGACACGCTTGAAGCGTGGTAGACCACCCGGTTCCAAAGATAAAAATCCTCGAAAAAGAAAATGAGCAATTGATCAAAAAGATCAAAATATGGAGGTAATTGCTCAAGAAGAGCATAGAGACATAACAATTGATAAGTCCTCTTCAGGAGAGGCTCGGGTACCTGAAAATACTAAAATCGAAGAGATCTCAATGAATTATGTCTCTACCGGAAAAATATGGAACCGGAATGATATTGTTGTCGACAACACTTTTGCATATAATGTTGTTGTTGATGTGATGCAACATAATAAAGATCTTGAACCAAAATTGTTCAATGAATGCAGACAGAGAAATGATTGGCCAAAATGGAAAGATGCAATTCAAGTAGAACTGACTTCACTAGAAAAACGTGAAGTTTTCGGACCAATTGTCCGAACACCTGAAGGTGTAAAGCCAGTGGGTTATAAGTGGGTATTTGTGCGAAAACGAAATGAGAAAAATGAAGTCGTTAGATATAAAGCACGACTTGTGGCACAAGGATTTTCGCAAAGACCTGGCATTGATTATATGGAAACATATTCTCCCGTGGTGGATGCAATCACCTTCAGGTATCTCGTAAGTTTGGCAGTACGAGAAAAACTTGATATGCATCTAATGGATGTTGCTACAGCCTATTTATATGGTTCATTGGACAACGAAATTTTCATGAAAATCCCCGAAGGGTTCAAAATGCCTGAGGCATTTAAAGGCTCCCGAGAAGCTTGTTCAAGCTTCAAAAATCCTTGTATGGGTTGAAACAATCGGGACGCATGTGGTATAATCGCCTTAGCGAATACCTGTTAAAACAAGGATACAAAAATAATCCAGTTTGTCCTTGCGTTTTTATAAAAAGGTCTGGATCTGGATATGTCATAATAGCTGTGTATGTGGATGACTTGAATATCATTGGGACTCCTGAAGAGCTCCCAAAGGCAATGGAATGCTTAAAGAAAGAATTTGAGATGAAAGATCTTGGAAAGAAAAAATTTTGTCTTGGCCTACAAATTGAGCAATTGCCTAAAGGAATATTTGTTCATCAATCTACATATACAGAAAAGGTCTTGAAAAGATTTTACATGGATAAATCACATCCGTTGAGCACTCCAATGATTGTGAGATCACTTGATGTGAATAAAGATCCATTTCGACCTTGTGAAACTGATGAAGAGTTTCTTGGTGCTGAAGTACCATATCTTAGTGCAATTGGTGCACTGATGTACCTTGCCAACAATACTCGACCAGATATAGCTTTTGCTGTAAGCTTATTGGCAAGGTTTAGTTCTTCCCCAACTCGAAGACATTGGGATGGTATTAAGCATACTAGTATAGTGCCCGCGCGATGCGCGGTTAAAAATATAAGAAAATTAATCACCAAAAAATACTATTATTTTTATATTTGAGTACATTAAATCTTGAAAATTCAAAAATTGTTAAACTATTATTTTTTTTCTTTCAAATATATAAAAGAATAATTTTGATATCTCATCCTCCAATGTTGTTTTTCTCGTTTAATTGGTTTATTTATGCATTGTGCATATGTAACTCCTACTTTATCTTTACTTTACTCTCTTGTAATTTTTACTAACTCTTACCTTCGTGTGTATTTTAAACAAACTGCATATTTTTAACATAATAATTAATACTTCTTTCTACTAAAAATTTATACTTCTTTCCATCTCCTCATTCGGAACGACGACAACAGAAAACTGTAAAATGAAATCAATTACTCCACTACTATATCTGATATGAAAATTTAAATTTGCATGCATAATCCAAAACAAAATGACCAAAAAGAACTAATAACCATAAAATAATCATGAAAGACACAACAGATAAATCAAACAGAAACATTGACCAAAAAATGAACATGATCCAATAATTATTCTACTACCAATTTCAGTGAAACAACACAAGTAGTTAAGTCACCGCAGATTAGGCTTTGTCCTATCAAATATCTGCTACATTTAACATCATTTATTTACAACCAATTGAGGTTTAACTTTACCCTTTTTTTTCTTTCCTAAGAAAAAAAGTAAAAAATAAAATTCTTCTGTCTATGTAGTATTCTACCAAAATTATAATGGTACTCAATCGTTGCATCTGTTGGTGTTGATAGGACGAACATGAAATCTTTTTTCGCCATGAAATAAATTAACGTCTCTCAAAGCTCTTCTCCCTGCCTTTGACGACCTGGCCCACTTGTTAATTATAATGGACTGCAACTAAAACAAAAAAATCATAAAATTAGAAAAAGTAAGTCCAAATGAAGCAGGTCGACTATGAATTATAAAATTTTTCTCTAACGTCTATATATGGAGTACTACTAACTAAAGTCCTCACAAAAATATATAGATCTGTATATTTTAAAAAAAAAATACGTCAAAAAACCTTTATAAGCATAAACCAATATTTCTAGGATAGTTTTACCAATTTAGTCTCACAAACAACAATTGCCCAGCTTCTGTAAGAGTCATAAGCATTTCGCCCAACATAAGTCTAAGAAGAGAAGAATTTGTAGAAAACTGATATTTTTAATGTATTTTACCTTCAGTTTTTTTATACTCCTCTTTATTTTATTTATATTTTGCAGAAAATATCTGCTACGTAATCAAAACTTCCATAATCCGTACTACTGTATATATTAAACATGTACTAAAAAAGAAAAAAATATATTTGGATGCATTCCCAAATACTTTAGGATTAGTCACGTTAATATTCTTCTATATCTTCACTATATGTGTTCAATCCTATTTCATTCCATCTACACCAATAACATATTATTAGGACTAAAAAGTCTATCATGATCCACACCTAAATCACAAAAAGAAAAAAAAAATCCAGTTCAGATGGATATTAGAAGTAGATATAGCTCGAGTGTGCACCTAATGAAATGCACCAAGCTTAGAGTGTTTTAAACTATTCTGCCAAGTTATATATATGAGATTACCTTGCAATTCTGTTCTAAAACTAAACTTGCACTTGTTGTGGCTTGAACTGCAATGATGCAAGTTAATGTTTCTGACCATGTATATTAGTTAAAGACATTATCAATGATCAGTTTCTCCATTTAATATTTCTAAACCCTGCACAATTTTGTAGGAAGGCACATAAGAAAAGGGTTATGAACATAAATTTTTTAATGATATTGCTATATCAAATCTACTGCACCGCTTGAAACTCTCTTCAAGCAGGGTGTATTCACGTTATTTTGTAAGCCTTAGCTTTTTCTCATACTACTCTTCTTCTTCCCATTTTTATAATGAAATTTATATGACGTCAAGTACTTTCAGTTGCTTGCTTTTTCATCATTTTACAAGTTTTTAGCTAAACCCTCTGTCTTGGTGCCATCATTATAATGCTAACATATAGTACATTCATTTCTTCTTCTTGATTCCTTTAGGTATTAAGTAACTTGAGAAGAGTCAAAGTGTGTCTGGTACCATAAGTTTGATTATTTATACCCATGGCATGGAGAGATAGAATCAGAGATGATGCAAAGAATGAGTAAATATTATGGTATGGTTTTAGAATAATAAAATTGTTCCTTCTATTCAAATTCAGTGTACAATAAATTCATACTTTAAATTTCTGGAAGAGCATTCTTCTAGTATCACACAACTTACAACAACAATATATACATGTAATTTTTAAATCAAAACCTTCACACTAAGCATGATCCAGCATAAGAATAAATAACATATTAAACAAACGTTTTTTCAAAAAAAAAAAATCACTTTACAAATGGAAATTCTGAATACATATATTGCTCACTTCTAGCAACTTCTAATATATAAATTGCTATGCTTTCAATGACTTCAGTACTCGCTCACTAATCTAATCCAATATATATATATATAATTATAAGTTATAACTAAAGTAGTTTTAACACTACCATTGATGCAATCTGCAGTTAAAAGAACCATCAATGAAATTTAAAACTCTACACAGTAATTTCCAAATCATGGACAGAAAATACATAACAAAAGGAAAATAGAAAGGAACCACTTCTATAATCTTATTATAGTAGTTGGAGTTAATATGCATACAGTGAAAGAAAACATAACCAATTTATAGCTAACTTAAAAGATTAGTACCTCCTGAAGATGGTGCAAGATTTAGTGCTTCTAAAACTCATAGTAGTTTCAGCAAATTGCATGCTCTATGCAAAATTTACCGCATGTGGTAACAAATAAAAATAACTATAATAAGCAATAAAAATAGACTAATTTTGCAAAGAAGCGTGTTACAAATTATTCTTCGTAGTGATAATATTTTTCACGCTACATGACCGAGGTCAACTACTTGTTCAGCATTGTTTACAATGTTCTTCCTTTGGTCCTGCGACAAAAAACAAAAAACTGGAAAATAATAGTAGTAGTTATTAAGTCTTCTTAATATTCAAATAAACTTGTGAAGGTATATGATGAATTTTCTATTGCTTACATCCAAACATTCATAAATTTGCAAGGCGTGGTCGCTTGGATCTCGGCAGAAAGAACATTAACGTGTGTTCGCTATAAAGAGACTTGAATCTGAAAAAAAATATAGACATTCTTGTTAAAATCTCAGGATGAAAATAAACAATTAACATACCTTCACATCGTTGTGCTCGTGGAACTTATGAACCAAATAATTAACTGCATGCAATTAGTAAAAAATAAATCAATTTGCACCCTTTTGATAAAAGGTAACACCTAAGTGATATTATTTGTAATCCAATATATACTCGTTTCATATATCCAATTTAAAAACATATCCAATAACAAAAAGAATATCAATTCACATAAGAACATAGATATATCTACACGTACAAAAGAAAGAAAACAAACATATTTACCAAGAACAACCTAGTTGAATACTTCCTCACCGCCTTTTGCTTTGACACCCAAAAAAAAATTCACAATTCCATAATCATAAACTTTACCAATAAACGTTGTCTCTCTTGAAAACATTATCTATGGACGAAGTAGTGTATTTTATTGGGTATGAAGTAAATGGGAGAAGAAGGGGGTAAGTTTCAGTTTTTGTTCTGTGTACGGAGAAAAATTATTCAAGTTGTAGAGAGTAAATAGAAGTTATTGTACACACAAAAACTGATTCATCCCACTACTATTTAACCGTGTATAGTGGTTGTATTGAGTAACTTCTTATTTTTTATTCTTTTTTTAACTAATTAATGATAATGATAAAACACCAAATAGAAAAGCAGTTATCTGAAATGCCAACTTAACCACACCTTGAAAATATCCGCACGATAGTTCTCACATTTTTTAATTTAATATATTCCAATAAAATAATGCTACGGATAAAATTGAGAAATGGTAACTTCTTCATCTCCAGAACCCGCATGCATTAAATTCAAGTTATAAATCTTTCATATTGCCTATTTAGTTATTTTTTTTCTGGTAGTACTTATTTTTTATTTAAAACTAATTCAAATATTATTCATCATTATTCATTATTATGGCAAATTGACAGGAATGTCGTATCAGTTTGAAGAGCAGTTTCTCAGTTTCCATTTTTTTCCACACCAATTCAAAAATAACTAACTATTCTTTCTCACTTTTATTTTCAAATTTAAATTTGAAATTTAACTAAACTAACTAACATTAACTAATTATTGTCCTAAAATTGCTAAGTGGCTATGTAGTTGTTTGACACTTGGCTTCTTTCTATAGGCTTACTACCCTCCTTTTAATATAATATAGATACTTAGATACCTCCAAGGCACTATTGATAAGGGTTTGTTCTATTCGAATGAATCCAAGTCACAATTGATTGGTTATGCCGATGCTGGTTATTTATCTGATCCACATAAAGGTCGGTCCCAAACGGGCTATTTGTTTACATGAGGAGATACAGTCATTTCATGGCGTTCAGTGAAACAAACTATTGCTGCTACTTCTTCAAATCATGCAGAGATATTGGCTATTCATGAAGCAAGTCGGGAATGCATTTGGTTGAGATTAATGACTCAACATATTCAGCACATTTGTGGTTTTCCTTTGAAGAAGATTCCAACAATATTATATGAAGACAATAGCGCGTGCATTGAGCAACTGAAAGAATGATATATTAAAGGAGACAGAATAAAACACATTTCACCAAAATTCTTTTTCACTCATGATATTCAGAATATTGGTGAAATAGATGTTCAACAAATACGTTCGAGTGATAATCTGGCGGATTTGTTTATCAAAGCATTACCAACCTCAACATTTGAGAAGCTTGTTTACAAGATTGGGATGCGTCGTCTTCGAGATGTCAAGGAGTGTCTTCATCAGGGGGAGTAAATACGCGATGTACTCTTTTTCCCTTAACAAGGTTTTATCTCACTTAGGTTTTACCTATAAGGTTTTTAATGAGGCAGCTCTAAAAGCGTATTACAAGATATTTGTACTCTTTTTCCTTCACTAGGCTTTTTCCCACCGGGTTTTTCCTAGTAAGGTTTTAACGAGGCACATTATCTTCCAAATGGTCATCCAAGGGGGAGTGTTACAAATACATGTATGTAGTATAAATGTGGATGACCACTACTCTCCACTACTCTCCATTTATTCACTTGTAACATATGATTTACTACCCCACTTCCTCCTGCTTAATTCCTCATTTAGGAATGACTTGTAACTTCCTATGTATTGGAGTCCTACAAATAGAGGACACTTTGTCTATGGAAGACACACTTGAAGCACTTTGAGAATACAAGTTCTTCCTTCTCCTCTCATATACTTTTGTCTTGTTCTTACTTTACTATTAGTTTTACAACAATTTTGATGGTTTAGCCTTATAGGCATGAAAGTCGTTCCTCTGCATTGCGTCAAATTGTTAGTACTTTAGATTTATTAATCAAAAATCATACAAGCTTTACTAACCTTTACTAGCACCTTGCCAACAAAGTTCTGCGAGTTCAATATCTGCAACTTAATAAATTATACCACAAAAGACTTGGACAAGAAAAATATTAAATATAATGAGTTGAGACAATGAACTTTGAAATCAATATAATATGTAATTAAAATTTCTTGAATCCTTCTTACTTTATTTTGGCAAAAATATTCACCAATTTCTTACCCATTCTAATACTTGTCACTATATGTGACTATTACGACTTAATCATCATAGATCACATAAATTTTTTTTTTTTTTTTAGCTATGTCACATCTATTACTGTCACAACATTCCAATTATAGCATATTTAAAGAAACTTATCTTTAATGCATATTTTCTTTTGCCAAGATATAGGAGAAGTTGACAGTGAATAAAAGACATATAAAGAGTGTTGGCGTACCTCGACGCAAAAGCAAAAAAGTAGAATGTAGATTACAAAACTCACTTGGGTCTTTTTCCTTCACTAGTTGGATGACCATAAGCGGATTCCTCCATTCCGACAATACGATCACATTTTTCCTTCATAGAATCTTCTTTTAATTTCTTTCGCCATTTCATTCAGACATTTCTTATTTCTTTCCAATTTCACTCGGTCGTATGGATCACTTTTAAGTCTCTTTTTTTGTCATTTAGAGCTACTAGGTAATTGTAATTTCTTTATAAATATTTTAGATTGTTGAAATGTTGTGATCATCTCATGCAAAAATTTAAATTATTAACTAGAGTCACTTTTATTTTCTTAATTATATCATCAATACGCCTCTTCCTGTGTATGTTTGATTTTTTTTTACGAGTCAAATACGTGAAATTTTTTTTTATAATTATATTGGTGAGACAAATTTGTACATGATCTTTAAGTTGTTTGCTCTAATGCCATGTGAGTTAGTACTATCTTTTTCGCATGTAAAAACTTAAACTTTTAGCTAAAACTACTTTTATTTTCTTAATTAATATGTTAACGTAGATTACCTAAAAACAAAATATTTTTTCTCTTCTCCGTGTGTACGTTATTGCTTTTCTTCTCCTTTGGATCTTCCTACCATCAAAGAAAAAATATTTTTGTTATTAAAAGAAAATCATTACTACTACTACAAATTTAGATAATGAAGGACATACTAACCAGTCTACTTTACATTTTTCAATAACTAACGAAGTTTTTGCATATGATAATTCTTGTATATATGGTTTATATCTTCTTATTTACTCGTTACTTTCTACATCTTAAAAAAAAAAAAAAAAAAAGATAGCTGTCTCCTAATGAGCAATAGTCATAATAAAACCAAATTAAATGCCTTCAATTATAGCCAGACCCATAGATCTGGAGCCATAAATCTTCCAAAAGTATACCCAAAATTAAGGCTTTTTACATGACAAGACACCTTAAGATCCAATATCCTCAACAGTGAGAAAAATGAAAGTTTGAATTAGTCATAATTTTCTGCATCTGGACACACCATAATTGAAAGCAAAACAAACCGACCATATACTCCACAATCTACATCTTGCAAGCTTCAACAAATGTTCCTATAATCCCCCCCCCCCCCCCCCCCCCCCCTATACTTCTTCATTTCCTTCAAATAAGTAGAGTAATAGTTAACACATCAATGCCCTAACGTCCCCCACCCCTCCTCTTTATCCGGAACTAGTGGAAAAAAATGGGATCGCTGTTTATCAATTGGTTAGGAATGATTTTGATCTAGTTTATGCCTATTAGAAGTAGAAGGCGCTCTGGTGGGGGACGCAAAAAAAGATTGCAGTCTATTTCACGTCTCAAAAGATATTGATCAAAAAGAAAGAATTATTCATCAACAAAATAAAAAATTTATCGAAATAATGTAAAGGCAATCTCAAACCAAAAAGGCAGTAGATTATACTTTTCTTCTCTAGATGCAATTTGGAACTTTCTGAAAAAATTTACAGGAGGCTGGAGCTCTGCATGGCTCTATGTTTTCACTCAACTATTTGACAACCTACTATTCATTCCTTCTCAATCAAACAAACCTCAGCAACTTCAATTTTTTCTTTCAAGCGGTTTAGATGTCATTGAGGTGAATAACGAATGACATTAACAATTGAGAAGGGTCAAAGTAGCAAGTGCAGAAGTAAACATGCAATCACCATCATTGCTAATCCATGCTCGACATAGTACTAATGAAAAATGCCAATAATACCTCCATGCATGTTGAAGGATCGCGTAACTTTTTCTGTTTTAAGGACGAACTTTTCTTTATATAAATAATTCGATGCACAAATTTGGAAGAGCCCCATAGAGTAACTTCTATTGTTTACCATTTTATCTTAAACTATAGTAAAAACGCAGTAGTGTAAATAATGGTAAAAGATGAGAGTACTAAAATGAATTTTGTAAGCCCCCGTTTGGCCATAAGTTTTTCTTACTCTTTTTCAAAAAATAAAATAAATAAATAATAATACATTGTTTGGTCATGCATGAAGATTTCCCAATATTTGAAAAACACTTTTTCAAAAACCAAATGTGGTTTTGAAACAAAATTTTCCGGTCACAAAAGTTCGACTTTATTTTAAGTAAAATATACTTCCAAACATAATTCAACTTCAACTTGCAAAAACTGTTTTTCAACTAACTTCAAAAACTCAATATTTACAAGACCAAGTTTATGTCCAAATGCTAGCTAAATATTCTTTACACGATGGCCAACTTTCACGGAGTAGACTTCACTGAAATATGGCCACCAGCATAATCATAACTTCATCATTCAGTTCCAATAATTGGACATGGGCAGTTCCACTGCTCTAATATCCACTAAAATATCCAAATACCCCAGTTGAATTAGACCCTTCAATCAATCAATCAATGATCAAACAATTTCTTCATATATCTATTGATCTGGCCCTTTAACAGCCTTACCTTCTTATCTCTAGTGTATATAAGTGACCACAGAACGAGACAAGTTCGTATCAGAAAGAAAAGTTAAATTTTAAGGGGAATGAGTGTATTTCCTAAAAGTCGGCTTCAGGTATTACAATTAATATTTATATTTAGTTGAGCCACAGGTGACCGTTTTATATCGAAATTTCAACAGTTGGATTGCTAAGCTTCCGTTTAACAGGAAAAATGCCTTTACTCGATCAAAATGTCAAGCGGACGATTAATACTTCAATTAAGAATGAGGAAAAATGACAAGTAATGATAACAGATATAGATTAAACGGACAGTATGCAAAACAAACAAGTTATGTACAAGGCAACGAATGGATAACACGCCCTAAAAAAAAATTAATCATGCGCTGAGGTTTATTATTTAAAGGCTCGTGACTGGTGTTAAAAAAGGTACAAAATTTATTTTAGAGAAACTCCGAGTCGCCACTTGACATAGTTTAAGGTGTGCTAAGTCACCAAAAGGTACTTTGGAACACCTCTGACTCGTCTAAATGGTCTGCGTTTAGAGATTCGGGTAAGATTCTCAGTTGACTCTCGGGAAGGTATTAGGCACCCTCGAGTCCTGTGCCAAGTACAGTTGCTTTATTGTCGTAATTTTAATTTATTAAACATGGTTGTTATATTAATGGCGTTAGTTTGAATTTGTACTTTGATTGAGAAAATTAAATGCGTATCATTCCCTTCCAACCTCGCAGAGGATTGGACGAATTTTATATTTTTTTATTTAGAAAATTTAAAAGCGTTATTCTTATCAAACCTCACAGAGGACTTGATGAATTTATACTTTAATCCATAGTAAATAAATAAATAAATAAATAAATAAATAAATAAATAAAAATGTATTATGCATTTCCAATCTCACAAAGAATTTGTCTATTTTAAAAGAATTTAATTAACTTCATAAAATAGTTAATTTATAATTTGGTTTAAATTTCAATTTAGCTTTCTTTTAGCCTAATAAGTAGATCATAAATCATACTTATCATTTTGCTTAAATGATATTATATTCTATATTTAAATGCTTTCGGCTAAAAAGTTTAATAAAGTGGCTATATTACTAGGGAATACGAAATTCTGCCCATTTCCAAGTAAGAGAAACGTTATGATCGTCTGCCTAACTTAACACTAATTTTCATTGACAGCCCATATTGATTTCAAGTTTGTCCTTAGTTACACTTGTAAAATATTTGGAGTTTTAAAACTGCTAATTAAAAAAATAATTGTTAGGTGATAGGAGATAAAAGGTGTTAAAATCATCAAGTGGACAAATTTGTAAAAGATTGGTGCATTTGAGCAAAGCCAACTTTACAAAAGATTGACTTGTGCTCACAAGTCTATTAAATACTACTTTCAGGTTCAGTTCTGCAAATTTTCATTTTTAACGTTATCCAGTAGCTTGCTTTTACAACATTTGATTTTATAAAAACGTCCTAACATTTGCCTAATTGTGTGATTATCCTTTTGTTAATCATTTGTTAAAAGTTTTCAACTGTACTTAAAAGTTAAAAAACAATTAGATCTCTAAAATCCTAGATACGCCTAACTGTCAGAAACAAGAAAACGTTCATATATATATATATATATATATATATATATATATATATATATATATATATATATATATATATATATATATATATATATATATATATATATACCACTTTCAGCTTGTTTGCACTATTGACTTAATTTTGCTTTCCATTTCAATTTGTCAAAGTTTCAATTTTAACAAATAGTCACCCTGTTCATATTGGTAAATCCGAAATATTTGAATTTGCCAACTAGCTTTCTAAATTTGCAGAGATTTCCTAAGCAATCACAATGTCACCAAACACAAGCAGCAAGATGCAGCAACAAAACATCAATTGACAGACCTTTTGAACCTTTATTTAACCTTTGAAACCTTAAGATTTATGTTCCAAAACACCTTCGATGTGAAGGCTTTTGGTTCTAAATATTTTCCTCAAATTTGCTTTCTTTTCACTCTATTTTTTTCAAGTATTTTGCTCTCAATTTAGTCCATTTCAGCTGGTTGTTGTGTCTTTTTAAAGAGGAGTAAATGCTCCTATATATAGTTAAAAGTGAAGGCTAAAAGGTGGGGTGTGGACTTGTACAAAAGTACAAGCCCACACCCTTATACTTGAGTGTACTTAGTCCTTATTTTTCAGCAAAAGTACAGTCCCTTTTTAGCACTGTTACAGCCCTCTAAAACAGTCTTAAAGCTGAAAATATACAAGTGGTGTCCTTTAAAAGGACACACAATATTCATTACACTAACTAGAAGGTCTAGGACCAACTATACATACTAAATCAGCCCCAACCTAACTAAAATAGGCCTAACTAACTTAGAACTAAGCCAAAGAGTAACCAGATCTTAAATTATAACTAAACGAAAACAAAACTAGACATTGAGAGCTTCTGGTAAGCAAAAATAAGCTGCAGCTAGACCAAAACTCAAATCAAAACAAGAACAAACAAACTACTAAGTTTCCTGGACGATTCAAACTAAAATAGATCAAGCAAAGCTCTCCAGACTGATGCTCAATCAAAAATTTCAGAGTTATTCAATGCAATTTCCATACTAGAAGTACTAAACTTAAACATTATAAGTAGTAAGCAAAACCAAGCATACGAACTAGTATCCGTTAACAAATTCAAACATGAACATGATGATTTCATTTCAATTATTACTAAAGCTACAATCTACCAATGAGGACGAACTTAACTCGACATACTGATTCTTTAAGCCAACAATCAAACAGCTAGGCATTTTATTCTAAAGCCATAAATTCACTCGATAACAAGAAACGTACAAGATACTTTGTTTTCATGCTAATACTAACTAAAAGCAATCAATGAAACCAAAGGTAAAGGGCGTTCCACATCTAACCCGTCAAAGCTAATAGAAACTCCACATTGAGACTAACGCAGCCACAGCCTCGCGTTGCACCATCTCCACTGCCTCGTCATCATAGCTGCCCGTTTAAAACTGAAAAAGCGTCACCATTACCTCGTCGACAAACATCACAGCCCTCAAGTGAACATCATAAACAGCCCTTGCGTGGCTCGTACACTGCCTCACCTCATCATCATAACTGCCACCAGCTCGCACCACTGCATCCGTACACCCTCAAACTCATGGAATCAATAACACTTATCATCACAGCCTCACGAACTCACTGCCTCGCGACATCAAACATAACAAGACCCTCCTTACAGTCCCCCAAAACAACCTCGTCACAGCCCCAAATTCCAAAAAAACCCACCCCCACTACCTAAACAAAATAGTGACAACATTAAACAGCTTCTCCATAACAGCCCCCTACATCATAACAAATCAAAATATCACCCCCTCCCCCATAGACCAAATCACAAAACAGTCACAAACAACCACTCCACGGTATCACTTCTTCCGTTACTGCCTCGACGCCACACCTCCAAACAAACAGTCACAGCCAACATAACAAATGAGGAAAAAAAAGAAAATAAATAAGAAAGAGACAAAGAGAAACAGTAGATGGGAAAGGAAGCAAAAGAAAAGAGATAAGGTTTTAGAAAATGGGGTACAAGGGATGATGGGGAAAGTTAAGGAGAAGAGGAAAAGCTAAAAAACTTACCGGAAAAAGCACAAGTCGCCGGAGTCAAATTTTGACCGAACTTTGACCTCCGGTCTACTCCAAACGGCTTGGAATTCGGCAAAACCAATGGTGAAAATCGAACAGGTGGGTGAAGAGGAATCGACTGGTATATTTTGTTGAATTTTTCGTCCACTGGAGTGGTGGCCGGCGGCGGACCAGTGGCGGTGTATCGGCAGGGGGTGATTTTCGGCGGCCAAGAATATATTGGCATGGTTTCACCTATTTTCTGAGTGTTTATGTAAGTGAGAAAAAATAGGAAATGTTGGGTTATATATTGGGGAGGTGGGCTGGGTTTTGGGGTGATGGGCCAAGGTATTGGGCTACATTTCTTGCACAAATGGCCACTAACAAGTCTATACTTATTAAAAACTAACGCAATTAACTACAATCAACCGGGTTTTGGGCTGATGGGCCAAGGTATTGGGCTACATTTCTTGCACAAATGGCCACTAACAAGTCTATACTTATTAAAAACTAACGCAATTAACTACAATCAAAACTACATAAATCTATAATACTATCACAATTAAACATAGAATCATAGTTAAACACATAACAAGTAGTTTTTTTTTTTGTGGCAATTTTCATATTTTCTATCCTAATTAAAGACAAATTTAGTTAAGAATAAAGACTAAGCTTAGGAAAATTTTGGAAAAATCCCGAGATATCTGACACGGCTATTTTGAGCAATTTTTCTGTATCCTTGCCAAAATTAGGTGATTACAACTGCCCATCTTTGTTCGGGAGCACGAAGAGTTTTTGGAGAAAGAAGTAATCGACAACTAATTTTGGCTTTTCGGTTCTAGCCGAGAGCATTCTTTTCAAAAAGGTGACCGTACCCTGAATTTCGGTTCTAACCGAGAACAAGGTTACTTACATATCCCTGGACTAAGGAATCAGGTCAGTGTAGTTCCTTATGTGCAGCAGCTGGGACTACCGCATTCAAACAGACACTAGACTCTTCTATACTCACTAAGACAACACTAAACACTCTAGACTACTAAGACAAACTAGAGACTCTTCTAGACACACTTGGGGCTGATACTAGACACTCTTAGGCACACAAAAGGCTGTTGTTGCTGGTTACTGGTTGCTTGCTGGTGGTCGTTGCTTTACAAGGAATGGAAATATAAGAAAAAAAATGTAAAATTACAATCCCTAGCCTAAATCTTCATGCTGCCTTAAGGTAAATCATGGCTTGACAGACAACTCTGTTGCTCATTGTATGGGCAAGCACTATCTGAAACTTGAAATGGTTGCATCTGTTTCATGCGGGTCTTGACTTGAAGCTGGGGATGGTTGCTATCTTTGAGCAGGACTGTCTTGAAAAGGAAGTAGTTGCTATCTTTGAGCGCAAATGACTTGAACAGAATGTGAGTGCTATCTTCTAGCAAAACTGACTTGAAAAGAAAATGATCGCTATCTTTTAGCAGATCTTGACATGGAAAGGAAATGACGCTATCTTTGAGCGAAACTGACTCGAAAAGGAAATGATCGCTATCTTTTAGCAGATCTTGACATAGAAAGGAAATGACGCTATCTTTGAGCGAAATTGACTCGCAAAAGAAATAATCGCTATCTTTTAGCAAATATTGACATGGAAAGGAAATGACGCTATCTTTTAGCGAAACTGACTTGAAAAGGAAATGATCGCTGTCTTTTAGCCGATCTTGACATGGAAAGGAAATGAAGTTATCTTTGAGCGAAACTGACTCGAAAAGGAAATGATCGCTATCTTTTAGCGAGATCTTGACATGGAAAGGAAATGACGCTATCTTTGAGTGAAACTGACTTGAAAAGAAAATGATCATTATCTTTTAGCAGATCTTGACATGAAAAGGAAATGGCGCTATCTTTGAGCGAAAACTGACTCTAAGAGAAAATGATCGCTATCTTTTAGCAGATCTTAACATGGAAAGGAAATGACGCTATGTTTGAGCGGAACTGATTTGAAGAGGAAATAGAGTTCCATCTGACATCTAGCGCAGCTACCCCGATTCAGGTGGTCCTAGCTCTTTCTTGGCAACATAGCAAATGTCACACTGACTTTCTGCATTGTGGACACACCCTGCTTCTGATCTTGCAAGTAAGCTTGGTGATTCTTGTTCTATTCTTCACAGTAGTATGGGGTGATCAAACGCTTAAAGCTTCTCCCCAAACATGTCCACTCTTCATGATACAATTTTGGTATGTCGTTCCTCCGGCCTGATGTGCGGTGCTCCATTATCGAGGTCGGTCATGACACGCTGAAACCTTTCCATTGTCGAAGGTGTGCCCTGCTCGCTGGAATTAAACCTGAATCCTGAAAGACAGAGTTTTGCAATTTTCTTTTGTTGCTCATGTGAGGTTAGCGCCGAAAGGGCGAGGAATTAATAGTGAGGCAAGATGTACAAAAATGGAATAAAAAAGTTTAAAGGCGAAAGTCGTTTACACAGGGAACGTCTTTCTGAGAAGGGAAACTTATCTAGCAATACACTGGCGGCATTGATGATCACGACATGTATCTTGGATGACCTCATCCGACCAGTGCCACTTGTTTGTTGAGAGTTGCTCCACGGAAGCATCAAACCATAACCAAGTTGAGGTGACTCTCAAGTCGACTAGTAGTGCCCTTTCGGGTTTTCGCCAACTAGCCTCTCTCTTTAATCTTTTGCCTCACTGTTTGTCCTGCGACGCCTTCTCAGGTTTTCACCGAGAAGACTTCTTTTTTTTCTCTTTTTTTCCTTCTTTTCTTCTTTTCTCTTTTTTTTTTTTCAATTCAATTTACAACACAAACATCTCTTTTGATGGCATCATCGACTTGTCATAAAGGAAAATTTGGCATAAGCTCTCCAAAACGCATCATGAGGTGACTGCGTACAATTCGCTCCCCTTTGGACATATTTTTTAAAAAAATAAAAACTTTACTGTTTAGAATAAACTGGGGCGCTTTGTTTTTTCTTCCTTGACTTCGAGACTGGTATGCCAAACATCTCATGAAACATGCGAATAGATGATACAAAAAATAATAGGAGTTTGTTTTTAGTTTATTTTATTCATGAGATAAAATAAAAACAAACTTCTGCCCCAGTTTGGCATACAAGCGGGATCTAAATTTCTTTTGATGTTGGCCGCAAACTTGGAGGCAAGTTTTGCGTCAATATGAAACAGGAAAGAATGAACTTTTTACTGTTACGAACACTAAGAAAAATGAGGAGGAATATTGAATTTCCTCCATTTTCTTAAAAAAATAAAAACACCTTCTGCACCAGTTTAAGATAAACAGGGGACTTTGATTTTCTTGATATATCCCGCAAGCCTGGAGGCAAGCTTTGTGCGAATAAAAGTAGACAGGGAAAGAGGAATTTTCTCTTGTTGCTACCGCACCAGAATGGTTGCCTACGTATCCTTTTGAAAGGAATCAGGTCAGACGTAGCTCTAGGCAAATGCCCAGGTTTCTTTTTGATGCTTCAGTTTCATTTCATTTTGGTACAATTACATCGATTCCAACTGAGAACATGTCTCGAAAGTACAATGTTCAAAGTGTTAATAAGGGATACATTTTGGGATAGCGAAAGAGAACAAAAGCCTTGCATTCATCCCGATTTGAAAGCCATCTTGTAGTCAAATGTAGTACCTTTTGACCGCGTCCGTATTGACGGGTATTTCAGTTGTCCTGCCTTCTGGATCTGTAAGGTACAAGGCGCCATTTGGCAATACTTTCTTTACCAGGTATGGCCCTTGCCAATTTGGAGCAAATTTCCCTTTAGCTTCTTCCTGATGAGAAAAGATTCTTTTCAAGACTAATTGCCCTTCTTTCAAGTCGCGGAGGCGCACTTTCTTGTTGTAGGCTCGGGCCATCCTTTGCTGATACAATTGACCATGACAAACTGCATTGAGCCTCTTCTTATCAATGAATGACAACTGTTCCAATCGAATTTTGACCCACTCTGTGTCCTCAATCTCTGCTTCCACGATGATCCTGAGAATTTCAACTTCAGCGTGTACGACTGCTTCAGTTCTGTATACCAATGAATACGGGGTTGCACCTATGGAAGTGCGCACAGTTGTGCGATAACCAAGCAAAGCAAAACATAACTTCTCATGCCAATCACGAGATCCTTGTACCATTTTCCTAAGGATCTTCTTGATATTTTTATTGGCTTCTTCGACTGCTCCATTTGCCTTTGGTCGGTAAGGTGTGGAATTTCGATGCATGATCTTGAATCTTTCACACACATCATTCATTAAATGACTGTTCAGATTTGCCGCATTATCGGTGATGCTGGTACTTGGGATACCAAATCGGGTGTCCTTTTGTACACCACCCCTCAACTAAAAAAGAAACAACTTGCCAGTCGTCGAAGGGTTCTCTTTTGATTGTTTTCTGACAATGGAGGATACGTCCCATCTTGAAGGAAATTCTTGACATCAAAATACCACGGTTGACCTTCAATTTCTTCTTCATCCACATTGCAGTATTCATGTTGACTTTGGACCTGAATCTCTAACGGATCAATATGGGCTTTATCGGGATGGACAAGCATTGAGGCTAATGTAGCCAATGCGTCAGCCAGCTCATTATGTATTTTGAGAACATGTCTAAACTTTAGAACATCGAAATTTTGGCGAAGATCGTCCATACACTGCTTGTACATGATCAGCTTAAGGTCTCGAGTTTTCCATTCACCCTTCATTTGGCGTATCAAAAGATCTGAATCTCCGATCACCAACAATTCTTTGATGTCCATGTCTAGAGCCATACCCAAACCCATTATGCATGCTTCATACTCAGATGTGTTATTAGTGCAACTGAAGCGGAGTTGGGCAGTTGCCGGATAGTAATGTCCCGTGGGAGAAATGAGGACTGCTCCAATACCATGGCCTTTCGAGTTGAAAGCACCATCAAAGTACATTTTCCACACGTGCTCTTCTTCATTAATCAATTTTTCAAGCACATCTACTTCCTCGCCAGGGAAGTAAGTCTTCAATGGCTCGTAATCATCATCCACCGAATTTTCAGCCAAATGATCAGCTAAGGCTTGAGCTTTCATTGCAGTTCTGGTGACATAAACTATGTCAAATTTTGTGAGCAGGATCTGCCTGTTCGCAAGTTTGCCAGTTGGCATTGGCTTTTGAAATATGTACTTCAATGGGTCCATCTGGGAAATGAGATATGTGGTATAGGACAACAAATAATGTTTCAGCTTTTGTACAACCCAAGTTAGGGAACAACACGTCCTTTCCAACAAAGTGTATCTAGCCTCACAATCTGTGAACTTCTTGCTCAGATAATAAATTGCCTACTCTTTCTTTCCTGAGGCATCATGTTGCCCTAGTACGCAACCAAAGGAGTTTTCATTGATTGACAAGTATAAAAACAATGGTCGGCCAGGCTCAGGCGGAACCAAAACAGGAGGATTTGACAAGTATTGCTTGATCTTGTCAAAGGCTTCTTGGCACTCTTCGGTCCAGGAAATTGATGCATTCTTTTTCAACAACTTGAGGATCGGCTCATATATTGTGGTAAATTGAGCAAAGAACCTACTGATGTAATTCAGCCTGCCTAGAAAGCTTTTAACATCTTTCTTGGTTCGAGGCGGAGGTAATTCTTGTATTGCTTTGATCTTTGTGGGATCCAATTCAATACCTCGCCTGCTAACAATGAAACCTAACAATTTTCCAGCAGGCACACCAAATGCACGCTTGGCTGGATTCAGCTTCAGATTGTACCTATGGAGCCTTTCAAAGAACTTTCTGAGATCTCTCACATGTTCTTCAGCCGTTCTAGACTTGATAATCACATCATCCACATACATTTCTATTTCTTTATGCATCATATCATGGAAATGGCAGTCATAGCCCTCACGTAGGTTGCCCCACCATTTTTCAAGCCAAATGGTATCACTCTATAGCAGTACATTTCCCAAGGCATAGTGAATGCCGTTTTGTATGCATCATCTTCATCCATCTGGATCTGGTGGTATCCGGCATAGCAGTCAACAAAGGATTGTATTTCATGTTTGGCACAATTGTCTATGAGGGTGTGAATGTTAGGCAATGGAAAATTATATTTGGGACTTCCCTTGTTCAAATCTCGATAGTCGACACATATCCTTGTTTTTCCATCCTTCTTAGGAATCGGAACAACATTCGCAACCCAAGTAGTGTACTGAACCGATTGAATTACTTTTGCATCCAACTGTTTCATTATTTCATCCTGGATTTTCTTGATCATATCAGTTTTGAACTTCCGTTGCATTTGCCTCACTGGAGGGAAACCATGTTGAATTGGCAATTAGTGGACTATCAATTCGGAGCTCAAACCCGGCATCTCATCATATGACCATGTAAAAAAATCCTGATATTCAAAAAGCACTTTCCAAATACCGTTCTTCACTTCAGGTCGGGCATGCATGCTTATCTTGGTTTCCCTCACATCATCAGGGCTCCCAAGATTAATATCATCTGTATCAGCCAAATTAGGTTTAGACTTTCCCTCATGGCGTTCACTTCCAGGCCTATTTCAAAATCCGCCTGTTCCCCATCATATTCAATCTCGTTAACAGATTCCTAAATGTTTTCTTCATCACTTTCAACCTCAACTATGGTTATGGAGCCAAAATCAGATTGCGGTCTTTGGATGGACGATAAGTTCCTTGAACATGTCATGATATCAGGACCAGCAGATATATCACTACAGATATACATAAGTAGAATAAAATTAGGAATATGAACAGAGATTTGAAGGAAAGCTTTGGCTCTTAGGCCTTTCATTAATGAAAAAGGGTTTGAATTACAAAAGGAAAGATTAGCAAAATAATACACTTGGAATACAACCCTTAGAATATCCAAGTGTATTCAAAAGAAAACTGTAAAACAACAGTCTACCAAGATCCCTTCCTGATAGGGAAGAGAGTTGTATTCAAGTTAGTCAGGTGCACGTCCGGGCCAATGTACCGTATTGCAGCATTGCTGAAGCCTTCACCCGGCTGCACCATGCAGATTTCAAAAATTCCACCTAGATCAAATGGTGCATCCTGATTGTCTTCCACTGTGTTGACATTTGTAGCGACAATCTTTGGTTTCATGACATAACCCACAAAAAACTGAGCGAGACACAGAATTGGCTTTGGGAGAGACCAAACTTCCGACTTCTTTTTCTTTGCTTGTTTGCGATCAGCTGCTTTTGGCTTGAACCCTAGTCCCCACGTGCCTTGCACAGCATTTGGATAAACTGGATTTACCCTGCCTTGTAGTGATGCTCCCAAGCCCTTTCCAAATTGGAAACCATGCTTTAACATTTCAGATGCCATCATAATAGACGTCTCTCACACTCTTGGGACGGGTATAGGTTTCCTTTCTATTACTTTTTCCACATACACCACATCGGAGGTTTGATACATGATGGTCGGGCGTGTGGTGACAGCTTTGAGGGCTGGTACGTCCAGGCTATTGTTAAACTGTAAGTCATCCTCTCCATAAACTACGACAACTTGATTGTCCCAAGTGAACTTGACCACTTGATGAACTGTAGAGGGTACAGCACAAGCCATGTGAATCCATGGTCGGCCCAATAACAGATTGTACGATGCATCTGTTTCCATGACTTGAAACTCAATGCTGAAGGTAGCGGGACCAATGGTTAATTCAAGATTAATGATGCCCAAAGATTCTTGAACTCCACCATCAAAAGCACGAACAGCAGAGGAACTTGCCCTGATTTTTTTCATATCTACCTTTATACTCTTCAATGTAGACAGAGGGAAAATATTCAATTCCGCGCCGCCATTTATTAGAACACGTGTGACATAGGAGTCTTCATACTTAATTGAGACATGAAGCGCTCGATTATGACCGGTTCCTTCTGCCGGCAGTTTCTCATCGGTAAACATCACACGATTAGTCTCAAATATTCTGTCAGCAAGTGCTTCCAGATCAGCCACAGTAGTTTGTTCAGGAATGTAGGCCTCATTCAGTATTTTCAACAGTGCGTTGCGATATGCTTCAGAGTTCATAAGTAGAGACAAGAGTGATATCTGAGCTTGAGTCTTTCTCAATTGCTCGACGATAGAATAATCTGTCGTTCTCATTTTCTTCAAAAATTCTTCAGCTTCTTTCTCGGACACTGGCTCTTTGAAGGGTCATTGGTCTTCTCGACCTGGCTTTGCCTTTCTCAATTCTTTCGGGGTAAAACATCTCCGGAACCGAGTTAGACCATTTACATCTGCAAAGACCTCCATGATTTTCTTCCCGTTGTAAGACACAATTGTCCTGTTGTAGTTCTAAGGAACAGCCTTTGTACTTTTGACAGGGAGTTGCGCTGCTTAAGGGATGATAACCGGTTTCCACTTCTTTGCCTTAACCTCTAAGACCGGAGTTTTCTGGCATGATGCCCCTTGCACAATAAATGGTGGTGCGATGTCATGAACTTTTTCCTGCTTTGCAGCCGGAATTATGAAACTTGGCTCAATAGTCGCGTCTTGCTTTGCTTTGTTGACAACAGACGCACTTGACTTTCCCCCGATTACAACAATAAATGGCTCATGGCCTTTGATGCCTGGGGAGGGACCAACTGCCACAATCTGCTTGGCAGCTTTCCCTTTCATGTCTTCTTCTATGCATACCATCCCTACCATGTGTACGTGTTTTTTAGCATCATGAGCTGGTAAAGGATTTTGATTCACATTTTGTGTTTCATCCCTCACGACTTTTATTTGATTGTTGTCTATCATTGCCTGGATTGCCCTTTTGAGTTTCCTAGCAGGATTCTGTGTCATGTCCAGGTGCTCCTGAATGAAATGCACAATGGCGTGAATGATCAATTCTTCCATTGGGGTTCACTTTTCCCGGGATTGGTTTCAACAAATTGGCTTGTTGCAACTTTTCAAACAAATTAGTTTAAGTTTCCCCCAATGGGATGAACTGCCTTTTCTCTTGTAGCATGTTTCTCTGTTGCATGTTTGGACGAAAACTCTGAGCCGGAAATTGAGCATGTGCCTGTTGATTGTTATACTGGACTGGATCAGGGGGTGCACGCCATTGTGGACCGATAGCGGCTGAACATAAGATGCTGCATTGACAGGGAATAAGAATTGCGGCATGGCAAATTGTTGGCCATGAGGTGGATAGAATTGTTGTGGCGGCGGTGTCTGAATGTACCCTTGTTTCATCGAGCACTTCGAAGAATTCTTCAACCATCTTATCATCTAGGATCAAAGGGCTCACACGCGCCGCTTGTTCGCGCCACCTGTAGGCATACTCTCTGAAACTTTCACTTGGTTTCTTTGTGATCGTCTTCAAAGAAGAACGATCAGGAGCAGCCTTCATTTTGTAACCATAATGGTTTAGGAAAGCGCTGGCCATGTCATCAAAGGTGACCCACTTCGAAACATCTTGTTGTACAAGCCATTCTGTTGCCGGTCCTCCCAAACTGTCAGTAAAATATGTCATCAACAATTCATCCTTCTCGATGCCCCTCATTTTGTTAAGATATATCTTCACGTGGATCCTTGGATCGCTTTATCCAGTGTACGGATCAAATTTGGGCACAACAAAACCTTCAGGCAATGGATCGCTTTGTCCAGTGTACGGATCAAATTTGGGCACAACAAAACCTTCAGGCAATGGCACATGGGGGAACAAACACATGTCTTTGTATGAAATATTGGTTTTACCCCCTTGCCCTTGTATGTTTTTCACAGTTTGCTCCAAGCTTTTCAATTTCTGAGCAAAGTCATTCTCTTCTGTTTTTCCCAACCTCTCGATATCAGCATGTGATTCTGGGTGGTGTCCCTGATCATACGACTCGGTTTGGCGGCACACATTACCCTGAGCTTGGTCAAATTATTGATCGCGGGCCCTTAACTGTGGGTCACTGTTCGATTTTTGCAAAGTGTGTCCTGCAGGAACGGTGAATGTTGTGGCAGGAACTTGGGGTTTGCCATGTTGTCCATGTTGTGGGAATTGTACCCCAGGTTGTACAGTAGAAGGTCCGGCTGCGTTGTCAGTTTCCGGATGTGGACCAAATCCCGGAGGGTAACGGGGGTCTTCTACCATCGTGGATTGACCTTGCCCTGGTGGCTAAGTATTTGCCATGAAACCAGCAGCACCTGGCGGAACAGGAGGTGCCTGAACTGCTGCCAAGTTACGAACCAACTGCATCATCATTTCTTTCATAGCCGTGAAGTCCTCGGCCATCTTAGCCTGTTGCTCAGCTAAACGAACCAGCTCAGTGTTCTCATATAGGAATGTGGGGCCAGCACGGCAGTTGCTCAACCACTTCTGGAACAGGCAGTGGTCCCTTGATTCTGGTGGAATAGGAATGTGGGGCCAGCACGGCAGTTGCTCAAGCTCTATAACCGAAGATCCTTTTGTGTATGTGTGGAATGATGCCAGAATTCCGTACCAAATCTCCAAATTCCAAAACTAATGTGTAAACAAATCAGGTTAGCACAAAAGAATCACAGGTCGCAGCCTAATGTTGTTATGCGTCATTCCGAAACGATTCACGGCGCAAGCCGCGTGTACCGATTGTATCCCCAAAAATTATCTACGTGCCTTGAGAAAAATCAGAACAAAATTGTAGCTAACACGTAATTAGAACAAGGACAAACATGGATGATTTTTTGATTTTTTTTTTTCTGTTTTTCTGACTCAAAAACATAATTTAGACAAACGACACGAGACAGACTCAAAATAAACTGCTTAACATGATACGCGAGTCAAAAGATATATACAAACTGACACATTAGGTGGGTATACCCGGACAGTAAAAATAATGAGACTCGACATTTTAGCGGAGTCAGATTATTCCACGAGGATCGATGCAAAATACAGCTTAGCTAATTGCAATTTATCGTTTGTACCCTGTCTTGACCTTGAAAAATACAATACAAAGTAAAGTTGGACCCTAAAAATAATTTTGTTTTTTGTTTAATGAAAATTTAAGACTCAACCCGAGGGAGGTTCCAACAGAACTTCAGAACATATTATGAAATAAACTTTTTTTTTTAAATCCGAAAGGTGATCCCAAAATCGGATATTATGACAACACAAAGATGGACACATTTTTTTGAAACAAACTCTTTGATCTAATTCGAAAAAGAATCTTAGCGCATGTACAAAATTTGGCCATTATGACGATACAACAACACAAAATACTACACGAATTAGATGCAAAATTGGTTTACAAAAATTGGCCATTATGACGGCGTAAAACCCCGATAAATTACTTTCCAAAAATATGGACTTGACTTGGACATAGACTCAAAGACAAAAGGGTCTCTAAATTTCGCCATTATACCGGTGCAAAACTATAACGGTGCAAAACTATGACAAATTATTTTCTAATACTTGAGACCAAACCCGAAAAAAATTTGCCATTATAACGGCGTAAAATGATAATTAAATATAATTTGAGACACGGGACTAAACCCATTTTTCATTTTTCTCATTCATTTTTTTTTTCAAAATTTAACACCCACCCCCGGTGATCGGTCAGCATAACAACCCTCTTTCTACAAAAAATGGAACACATAACATGCCACTAATGTGCCTTTTCGGGACACGGGCCCATCTTGACACAAAGAGGTCGGTCTAGACAAGTGCAATACCGGTGTACCGCACCTCATTAAGTCAAATATGATGCAGATGATTGGGCCTAAAGGTTTAACTCTAGGTGACACAACTGACTCAGTGTCTAGACTGGCTGAAAAACCCGGTAGACAAACCGGGTGGAAAGCGCATCAGGGCCATCCAGAGACAGTGTGTCCGGCCTAAAACCCCGTCACGCCTTCTTCCTAAATCATAGGCAATTTAGTAAGAAAGTCTCAGATGCCACAAGCAATCTGGTAAGTGCACGTGTGCGTGTGTTTCAGAGACTCAGAGGGTTACGGAGGAAGATAGTTTATATACAGTTCAACAATATCAAAGCAGTAACATTCAATTTTCTATGTGATAACGACAATAATATGTAACAACCAAATATTTAATAAATTAAAACATGCGACAATTTTATCAAAATCCGAGATTCTAGTTTTCACTAATGTCCCCAGCGGAGTCGCCAAGCTGTCACGTTCTTAAAAAAAATTAATCCTGCGCTGAGGTTTATTATTAGAGGCTCGTGACTGGTGTTCAAAAAGGTACAAAATTTATTTTAGAGAAACTCGGAGTCGCAACTTGACATAGTTTAAGGTGTGCCAAGTCACCAAAAGGTACCTTGGAACACTTCTGACTCGTCTAATGGTCTGCGTTTAGAGATTCGGGTATGGTTCTCAGTTGGCTCTCGGGAAGGTATTAGACACCCTCGAGTCCTGTGCCAAGTACAGTTGCTTTATTGTCGCAATTATAATTTATTTAACATGGTTGTTATATTAATGCCGTTAATTTGAATTTGTTCTTTGATTGAGAAAATTAAAGGCTTATCATTCCTTTCCAACCTCGCAGAGGATTGAAAGAATTTTATATTTTTTGATTTAGAAAATTTAAAAGCATTATTCTTATCCAACCTCACAGAGGACTGGATGAATTTATACTTTGATCCATAGTAAATAAATAAATGAATGAATAAATAAATAAATAAATAAATAAATAAATAAATAGATAAATAAAAATGTATTATGCATTTCCAATCTCACAAAGGACTTGTCTATTTTAAAAGAATTTAATTAACTTCATAAAATAGTTAATTTATAATTTGGTTTTAATCTCAATTTAGCCTAATAAGTAGATCACAAATCATACTTATCATTTTGCTTAAATAATATTATATTCTATATTTAAATACTTTCGGCTAAAAAGTTTAATAAAGTGGCTAAATTACTAGGCTATACGAAATTCTGCCCATTTTCAAGTAAGAGAAACATTATGATCGTCTGCCTAACTTAACACTAATTGCATTGACAGCCCGTATTTACTTACTTGATTTCAAATTAGTCATTAGTTACACTTGTAAAATATTTGGAGTTTTAAAACTGCTAATTAAAAAAACAATTGTTAGGTGATAGGAGATAAAAGGTGTTAACATCATCAAGTGGACAACTTTGTAAAAGATTGGTGCATTTGAGCAAAGCCAACTTTACAAAAGATTGACTTGTGCTCACAAGTCTATTAAATACTACTTTTAGGTTCAGTTCTGCAAAGTTTCATTTTTAACGTTATCCAGTAGCTTGTTTTTACAACATTTGATTTTATAAAAACGTCCTAACATTTGCCTAATTATGTGATTATCTTTTTGTTAATCATTTGTTAAAAGTTTTCAACTATACTTAAAAGTTAAAAAAAATAATTAGATCTCTAAAATCCTAGATATGCCTAGCTGTCAGAAACAAGAAAACGTTCATATATATATATATATATATATACCACTTTCAGCTTGTTTGCACTATTGACTTACTTTTGCTTTCCATTTCAGTTTGTCAAAGTTTCAATTTTAACAAATAGTCACCCTGTTCAAATTGTTAAATCCAAAACATTTGAGTTCGCCAACTAGCTCCCTAAATGTGCATAGATTTCCTAAGCAATCACAATGACACCAAACACAAGCAGCGAGGTGCAGCCACAAAACAGCAATGGACAGACTTTTGAACCTTTATTTAACCTTTGAAACCTTAAGATTTAGGCCAAATACATATCCAGGCCCCTAAACTTGGCTATTTTTTTCATTTTGGCACTTCATCTTGGACATGTACCATTTAGGCACTTTATCTATACCAAGAGTGTGTCATTTAAGCACTCAATACTTGCCAGCAAAAAAAGATATGGAGCATGAAGTACACAGTAATGACATGTCCAAAAGAACAATGATAAATAGCCACATGTTTTTAGTCAAACTAACCCACAAACAAAAAGAAGAAAAAGAAAAACTCTTTTTATTTGGACCCCTCTGAACAACAAACATTTTTCTTCAGCACCCACCCCATCCCCTGCATCTTTCACGACGAACTACCCACCCCCTCCCCCACCACCTCTTGCGTGATCTTTCCCATAATGTTCCCTCATCGTTTTCTTCTATCAAACACCCTTCTTAATTCCATCATCTTCTTCCTAATATTGACATTAACATTCTATTTTAGGCTTAAGAAAATTTAGAAGGAGATAAGAAACCACTAACTTTGAATTTACTTAAACTTATATTTTCTATACGAGATAGTTGATTATGCATGTATTACTGTAAATGCTAATACACATAAACTGATCAAGTTCTTTCTTATTTCATTGACAAATTTTCTCTAAGAACATAAATTAAGAAGAAAGTGGAAAGATTTTTGTGATTATTGTGAAAGACAAAATTAATAACCTGTGAAGAAGTAGAAAGGAAAAAAGAAAAGAAACATGGGAGAAGGCACTAAACATGAAAAATACTATATATTCATTAAAAAGAACAATGAAAAATATCTATTCTAAAGTTGGAGATAGAGGTGGGGCCCATTGGATGCTTGTTAAAATACATTGCACGCGCTTAGTGGGAATGAGATGCACTTTTTCTTCCATGTCAGCATTAAGTGCTTAAATGACACACTCTTAGCATAGATAAAGTGCCTAAATGGTACCTGTCTTAGATGAGGTGCCAAAATAAAAAAACTTGCCAAGTTTGAGGGCCTGTATATGTATTAGGCCTAAGATTTATGTTCCAAAACACCTTTGATGTGAAGGCTTTTGGTTCTAAATTTTTTTCTCAAATTTGGTTTCTTTTCACTCTATTTTTTTTCAAGTATTTTGCTCTCAATTAAGTGCTATTTCAGCTGGTTGTTGTGTCTTTTTAAATATGAGTAAATGCTCCTATATATAGCTAAAAGTGAAGGCTAAAAGGTGGGGTGTGGACTTTTACAAAAGTACAAACCCACACCCCTATACTTGAGTGTACTTAGTCCTTATTTTTCAGCAAAAGTACAGCCCCTTTTTAGCACTGTTACGGCCCTCTAAAACAGTCCTAAAGCTGAAAATATACATGTGGTGTCCTTTAAAAGGACACCTAGTATTCATTACACTAACTAGAAGGTCTAGGACCAACTATACACACTAAATCAGCCCCAAACTAACTAAAATAAGCCAAACTAACTTAGAACTAAGCAAAAGAGTAACCAGATCTTAAATTATAACTAAACTAAAACAAAACTAGACATTGAGAGCTTCTGGTAAGCAAAAATAAGCTGCAGCTGGACCAAAACTCAAATCAAAATAAGAACAAACAAACTACTAAGTTTCCTGGACGATTCAAACTAAAATAGATCAAGCAAAGCTCTCCAGACTGATGCTCAATCAAAAATTTCAGACTTATTCAATGTAATTTCCATACTAGAAGTACTAAACTTAAACATTATAAGTAGTAAGCAAAACCAAGCATACGAACTAGGATCTGTTAACAAATTCAAACATGAACATGATGATTTCATTTCAATTATTACTAAAGCTACAATCAACCAATGAGGACGAACTTAACTCGACACACTGATTCTTTAAGCCAACAATCAAACAGCTAAGCATTTTATTCTAAAGCCATAAATTCACTCGATAACAAGAAACGTACAAGATACTTTGCTTTCATGCTAATACTAACTAAAAGCAATCAATGAAACCAAAGGTAAAGGGTTTTCCACATCTAACCCGTCAAAGCTAATTGAAACTCCACATTGAGACTAACGCAGCCACAGCCTCGCCTTGCACCATCTCCACTGCCTCGTCATCATAGCTGCCCGTTTAAAACTGAATCAGCGTTACCACTGCCTCGTCGACAAACATCACAGCCCTCAAGTGAACATCATAAACAGCCCCTGCCTCGTCGTGGCTCGTACACTGCCTCACCTCGTCATCATAACTGCCACTAGCTGCCTTACTTGCACCACTGCATCCATACACCCTCAAACTCACTGAATCAATAACACTTATTATCACGGCCTCACGAACTCACTGCCTCGCGACATCAAACATAACAAGACCCTCCTCACAGTTCCCCAAAACAACTTTGTCAGAGCCCCGAATTCCAACAAAAACCCACCCCCACTGCCTAAACAAAACAGTGACAACATCAAACAACTTCTCCATAACAGCCCCCTACATCATAACAAATCAAAATATCACCCCTCCCCCCACAGTCACAAACAGCCTCTCCACGGTATCACTGGCTCTGTTACTGCCTCAACGTCACACCTCCAAACAAACAATCACAGCCAACATAACAAAAAATAATAATAATAAATAAAAAAGAGACAAAGAGAAACATTAAATGGGAAAGGAAGCAAAAGGAAAGAGATAAGGTTTTAGGAAATGGGGTACAAGGGATGATGGGGAAAGTTAAGGAGAAGAGGAAAAGCTAAAAACCTTACCGGAAAAAGCACAAGTCGCCGGAGTCGAATTTTGACCGAACTTTGACCTCCGGTCTACTCCAAACGGTTTGGAATTCGGCAAAACCAATGGTTAAAATAGAACGGGGGGTGAAGAGGAATCGACTGGTATATTTTGTTGAATTTTTTGTCCACCGGAGGTGGTGGCCGGTGGCGGACCAGTGGCGGCGTATCGGCGGGTGGCGAAATTCGGCGGCCAAGAATAAATTGGCATGGTTTCACCTATTTTCTGTGTGTTTATGTAAGTGAGTAAATATAGGAAATGTTGGGTTTATATATTGGGGAGGTGGGCCGGGTTTTGGGCTGATGGGCCAAGGTATTGGGCTACATTTCTTGCACAAATAGCCACTAACAAGTCTATACTTATTAAAAACTAACGCAATTAACTACAATCAAAACTACATAATCTATAATACTATCACAATTAAACATAGAATCATAGTTAAACACATAACAAGTAGTTTTTTTTTTTGGCAATTTTCATATTTTCTATCCTAATTAAAGACAAATTTAGTTAAGAATAAAGACTAAGCTTAGGAAAATTTCGGCAAAAATTCCAAGATATCTGACACATCTATTTTGAGCAATTTTTCTGTATCCTTGCCAAAATTAGGTGATTACAATAACAAGTCGATTTAGTGGACGATGTGATGAGAATGAAAATTATGCCAATATTCGATAAGCAAGTCAAATGGATGATAACTATAAATAATAGATCGATTGAAGCTGTCTTATTATAAGTTATTAGTTTCGTGACTTAATGACCTAGCAACATATTAAATGAGGTGACTTGTGAACAGATAATGATGACAACAGTGAGAGTAAACAAGTAAAACACCAGTAATTAAAGCAGTAAATAGAAAGAATAAAGCTTATTGTATTGATCGAATGCTCGTGCTCCGGCAGGGAAGGTAAATGCCTCCTCCAAAGCAAAGCTAAATTACAACGATGTGGTAGTGGTGAACAAATAACAGTGGTGGTAGAATAACAATGGTGTTGATAGAGCAGTAGTGATTGTGGCGATAGTAATTGCTTAGGGGAGAGTTACGTTCAGAAGAACGTAACTTTACAAAGGGGAAATGGGGTTATATTTATAGCTAAGAGTCCAAACCCTAGTATAAGTCCACCCTCTGCACGTTTCTCCCACGTTCTGGTCCATTACGAACGGCCTCCAAAAATAAGCCATGGTGCTCATATTTGGCTGCTAAGTGCCTCTCCAATGGCAAAAATAGATTGACCAACCCACCTCTTAAATATTTTGCATCTAAAAATGTATTATTTTTAATAGAGAGACTTTCAGGCAGAACTTGGGCTAGACTTTGGTTGGGCAATCTTACAACAATCGGCCCTCCGTATCGACACCCGATTAATTAGGGGCGGCCCCACCCCAGCAAGGGTAGCGGAAGCGGTTGAGAATCGAACTTATCTTCTACTCTTGATTCTATTTCTGTGATCGGCTGCTCAAGCGACCGATTGACACCTTCGAACTGAGCTAATCTTTCCGCTTGTATCGACTCCGATATATAAGCTATGCTTGCCACGTTGTAGATGACGTGTACTAAGTCTGCGTCCGATTTTTGACCAATACAATGAGGTATGGTGTAGCCTCTTTCACCAGCTTTATTTTTCTTTACGTGCTGACCTGATTATTTTTCTTTTTCGTAACAAATTTTATGGAGTACATTGCATCTGCAATACATTCTTGTAAAGTTTGGTTTTTTTTCTTAAACCAAGCGTATGAAAATATTGAGTGGATGGAATGAGCGAAATTCAAACTTAGAACCTCTACTTACACACTTTGTCAAATTACATATCATACATCCACTCAAGCATTAGCAGTGATGATTGCATGTATCATTTAAGCCATTTAACTTTACCCCTTGTATTAGTAAAGTTACAAAACTTTGTATCAGTAAAGTTACAAAACTATCTTATACTTCGTTAAAGTCACTAAGCTTTGCATGTTGTATAAATAAAGTCACAAAACTACTTTTGTATCATTAAAATCAAGGAAAGGGATAAAAAGTTGAATATGCATCATCTGGTGTTGCGATCAAAATGTTTAAGGTAAAAATCATGACACCACAGCTTTCCATATTAGAACAGGCGAATTTGGTCAATACACCTTCAGGGTGCCGTACAACGCTTCAATTTACACGTCTAAGCAATTTACATAAAGACACCTCTTGCATATAAAATGAATGATATTGAACTTCAAAATTGATTTAGGTCACCTGGACTATCAAAAAGAATACATTACACAACATGCTTTCATCACCCCCCACCCCCCCCCCCCCCAAGTGACCATAAAAGAAAATTCTACGAACACAAGGAGCATGAATAGCCCTCTATATTTGCCCTAGTAAACTGAAACTAAGACCACCTAGCACAAAAACAGTTATGTCCCAAATATATGTCTGTGAATAGGAGATGTGTCAAAACTTTTAACTACTTGAATCCAAGGTTTGTCTATGATCAAGGTAGATGCTTTTGAAAGATGTCCAACAAATAAGACAGGATCTCTGAAAGGAAGAAGCTCAAAATTCTTTGTACCATTTGGTTTAGCCTCCATCTCACTGCCCTTTGACTTGCGCTTCAAACTCCCATTTGCAAGCGTACCATGTGGCTTCTTGGATAAATCTTGACCATTGGCTAAGTCAGTATCACCATCACTATCCACCGGCTTCCCAAAGTCAATCAAGCACATTGCCCTGCAGGATAAATATCAGCAGAGATCATTATTTTAGTGGAACTCAGGACATTTTTAATGCCTTAATTATTGTTGTGACATCATAATGCACCTCTATTGAATAGAAAGGAAAGTAGAGTAGTTATATGCTTTCATTAGTCGGAGCAAGGTACAAGAGCAGTTGAAAAACACCAAAATACTGATGAAGCATAGAACCACGTACAGTTGCTAATTACTTGTGTTTCCAGCCATTCAGTTAGCTTCTAAGATCAACTTGAACAAGTATTTTAGGACGTATAGCCATATGTCAGTCTCCTCCCAATACAGAGAGCAGAAAGAAAGAAAAGTCTCAAGATAGATGCATTTTGAAAAGCTCAGATTACCAATACATTCCAAATGGCCATCACATATGCAAGGTCAAATCTTGTATATTCAAAGAAACCTACATATCCTAAAGTATATTAGCTCCCAAAACGTCAATCCAGCTTCGATGTTACTTTTCTCTCAAGAAAGTGTAATCTCCCATGATAAAACCCTCTATAAGAATTACAAAGTCACTTTGATTTTTTAAAAGCAAATAATGAGCACCTACTGGCTAGCAAAAACAGTGACCACAAATATAAATAATTGAAGTAAATTGACCAAGTAATTGAAAACATACCTAGGACTATACACTATGACAGATGACGAATTGGAAGGTGGGAATGAAAGCCCAATCACTTCTCCAGGAAATTCTTGATATCTTCTCGGCAGGGAAAATGTGTTACGATTTGACCATTCCCCCAACTGCTTAGCTTCAACATCTAAGGCATATACCTTGTTTGAAGAAGTGGATACTATAAGCACATTGCTATTTTTAGGAGTAAAACCACCTGCCGTAACTGAATGACCATCCAATCTTGATATAAACCAGTGTTGCCTGCTCCATGACAAAATACATTCAGATACAAAAGAAACACGAGAATACTAAATGATGGCTGAAAAGGGTAAGCATATCCTTTCTAGACAGCTGAGGTATCTCATGAATTGAAGAGAATTTTTAAAAAAAAAAAAAAAAAAAATCAAAATTTTAAATGGTTAAAGTAAAGATATACTAGCTGGAAGATTAAATACTTGTACGAGAGAATGTCCAATACCTCTGTATCTCTAGATTAAATATATACACATCTCCAAAGCAGTTGATAGCAGCTAGCCATTGCCCATCGGCGCTGGTGAACAGTCTAGTTATGGGAGGTTCAGCTGGGGACAATTCTTCAGCATGCTCTTCATGACGAGGTGTAAAAACATTAACTAGTTCTGAGCTTCCCACATCCACCACCTAGAACACAAAGCTGAGATTACTATCAAGTTGAATGATTTAATGGCAAGGATAAACCCATAGCCCAAATAAAAATAGTCAAATCAACTCCTCATACTAATTCATAGCCTAGATATCGAACAGTTCCTACAAGCAATGGTCATTGGCATCCACCCAGAGATATCGGTCTGCAGAACTGCCTCTTATGAAAAACCGCACGAACTTAAATTATCAATCAACCCCCATATCTGACATCCGTGTGAAGATAATAGATAAACACCACAATTATATTGGAAATATGATAAGTTTCATCAGAGACCATGCCCCCACCCACAAACCACAGCCTACCGACCCTCCCTTCTCACCAGCATCTCACGCTTGCTCCCCCTTCTCCTGTCCATTTCCCTACTACCTCAGCCTCCCTCCAGTGTCAATCTCTGTGTTTCAACCCAGTTCCACCTGATTCAGATTTTCTCCCTTCATTATCCCCTATGATGCAGTTCAGTGTAGGATGGGAAGGCAGGGGGAGCCATGACAAGGTAGGTGGTCAGAGTATAGGTAGGCGGGATTCAAAAGCAACAAAGGTTGTTCACTCTAAACTTACGACTCTTAACCATAGGTTCCAAACCTCAGTAAAGAACCCTATTGTCCTAAAAGTTCCTAAGCATTTCTCAGTAATGCCAAAAAGTGGCTGGCAAGTGAACTCACTGCAACTTAGAAGTGGAGTAAAATGCACAATCTGTAGTTAACTTTTTTTAGCATACAATAGAACATAAAATAGAGAAGATAAATTGGACAATGTACTGACATAAACCCTTCTGTCACACCCTGCTATCATCAGCTGAGAAGAATCAGCACTGAAAACCATTGAATGGGAAAATGGCAGTTCCAAAGGGAGATGCCTTTTGTTGACTGCCCATGGACTCTTGCTGGCAGCACTTCTCTTAAGCTCAAAAAGGGAGGGTTTTGCATTATCGGAATAAGCAAAAAAGACACCAGAAGGAGAAATTGCACTGCATGTAATTTTCCTTGAAGCTTTACATTTAACTCGGGCCACCAGATCTGTCTTGGCAGGCCCACTAGATGGACCACAGCCGTTAGCCACAACTCCATTTATTTCACGAACATACAAAATATCAATCCAGTAGGAAGCTTGCACTAAGAGTAACGAAGCCTGATTAAAATTCGTATTAATTGCAAGTTGTATACGTGGTCTCTGCGGTGCAGGACAAATGTCATGTGGAGAAAACTTGGTAAACTCCCTCGCAGAGTACGCGAAAAGTTTAGTATCATCACCACCTGAGATAAGCATCGGCACACCTAAATGTGCCCATTTATGGTAACTAAATTCGAGGGGCTTTGACATAGATCGAGGTCTCTTTTCGTCCCGTTCAACTATGGCATCTGAAAAGAAAATAAAGAACATAAGTAGAACAGAATAAACACAAAATGGACTATACAAAGACATGTTCGCAATGGAATTCAATTTGAATAATGGCAGTCTCAACTTCATTATCAAAGGAAAAGCAGAAAATCACAGAAATGAACTAACCTTCGCGACTGATGGGCACCGCTACAGTCAAGGCCCTCACATCATGTGTATGGGCCCTTACATGACTAACATAAACCCATTTCTTCATGACTCCAGAGGTTACATTTCCATCATTAGCCCCAGTAAAATCCATAGAGAGCTTATAAAGTACAACCTGAAAAACAGTCGTGTATTGTTAGCAGCTACAAGAACCTGTTTCTCTGTCATTTCTGAACAATAATAGACCACAGTGACCACAGTAAAATATTAGAAAAGATTAGACACAGTAAAAATTGAATAATAAATTACAGCAAAAACATTTAAGCATGGTAAGACCAAGAATTATGCAACTGAAATATTATGAATTATGCAAGCAAATAGCAAAAACCTTTGTTTCATTATTAATTACAAAATTCTTGCTTTTCTCTTTCATTTTCTTTCATGGTAAAAACATTCACAACACTAATGGAGCATAGTTGTCTCAAAAGACCGAAAAAAGTTGAAATCAAGCACAAAGAAAGAAAATAATCTGGACAGGTGATGCCAGCTATTCGGATTACACTAAAATACCTGAGTAGGGATAAGATTGAGATTTAAATACCTGTCTTAAATGAGAAGTTATTTAGTAGTGGATGGATGAAGTAGAACTAAACTGAGCAGAATGCATCTAGATATTTCATGATGGCGAACATAACTAATTAGTGATTGAGGTGTAGTTTATTGACATGGTTACTCAAGAAACTAGAAATGACGAGAGTTTAAATGGACAAGTGAAGCCACTCAAGAATCAAAAACTGCTGACATGGCATTTTCAGTTTTCACAAGGCAATAAACGTACTCGAAACCCATCATTATTTGTTTTTGAATAATTTACCAGCATTTGCTATCAGTGTAAATAAATCAGCAAAAGGAAGCACTTGACAAAAATTTGAGCAATCATTGCTTTGAGCGTCAGGTTAAGGAACAATGATGTGAATGAAGACACGGCAGAACAGAAATGTAATGAGTTTCATTGCATTCTAAGAACACCATTTGGTGGTTTAACGTAACCATCTGAGAATCCAAAGGAATGCACTAGCAAAATCGAGTAGCCATCCTCTAATATTTCTTATCATGCTACTGACCAATATCTAAATACTTTACAACATTTGAAATAGATAAAACATTGGTGTCGGTTTCGTCTTTTAAATACTTCATTTTTTTTACAACAATTAAGAGTACTCCCATTTGCTTTAGTGTAACAGTTTTCAGGTTGTTTAGGGAGAAGCGATTTTGAGTTTCTTTTTGGTGGGAAATCACTAGAGCCTAAAAACATTCTTTAAAACTCTTCTATATGTATAAGTTAACAGAAATAAAACTGAAAAGAAATGTCTACTGAACATGCTTCATATAAGATTTATAGTGCAAGTCTACACAGTTTTTGTAAAGAGAAGACCACCGTATTCCATTCAAAATCACCTACCAGCAAACAGTACTAGTGATGCTTATTTTTAAAAATAGTGGTTATTGGGAACAAGCACCACCTCACTGTCTCAGACTAGCCATTTAGAGAATCAAATGGGCTAAAAATCTAAAGAGGCACAGAATCATCGCCTTAGTTTTAACTACTAACAGCAGGGGGACTAACCCTTACAACTCCAACAGAAATTTTCTTTTTCAAGGGGTTTCCATTTATATACCTGACCATCTGAGCCAGCAGAAAACACCCTTCTATGGCTAGGAGACGCTGCTAATGCATTTACATCGCCTTTATGATTGGAAAGTGCATTCACAAGAGTCCCATGTTGAGTGTCCCAGAACTGAACACTCCCAGTACTATCAGCACTGACCAGGGTACCACATCTGGAGGTAATGTGAAGTTAGAAGCAAGAAGGGACTCTCTTAAAAATAGTAAAAATGAACTTCCTTTCTTTACATATATTTGGCAAGCATTTCTGATTTAATATTCACCTTAATGCAAGTAACGACCATATGCATAGTTCAGATCCACTACCCAGCCCTCCAAGACCAACTGATATCCTGTAGATTTCATGAGCAAACTTGGCATCCCAGCATCTTATAAACCTACAAAGAAGCAAATTCTGTCAAAAATTCATTGTGAACATACTAATAAAAGATAACTTCATGCCACAACCCACAATTGTGTCTTTTTTGAGTTTTCATCAGAAATCAACTAGTAAAAATTCAGCAGATAGCGATGTCCAAAAAATAGAACATACCCATCACTACTCCCAGAATATATCCTATTTGCATCAGAACTCCAAGTGACACTCAATGCACGTCCTGCAGAGAAAATAACTCTATAATACCAAGCAAAAATAACATCTGTACTCTGATTATAAAGGGTAGCTGTCTCACCACTGACCCTTGGCAATGATCTATAGTAAGTTAAGTTTTCGTCATCATTGACACTGTATATTCTTACACAGCCATCATCACAAGCAAATGCTATTCGGCTACCATTACTAGCATTATCCTCGTGAAGCTCTATAGAGTCATCATCATCTTCACTTTCACTGCTCTCACTATCACTATTCTCATTATTTCTGTGATTGACGTGGCCATTCTCGTAAATTTTCGAAGAAGACTGCTCTTGATTAAGCTGTGGACTATTGCATGGTTCCACAGCCATCTGCCATATTGAAACTCCAATAGAATCTAGCGCTGTCTGCAAACAACCATAGCAACAACACTACTTGATTCACATCAAAACAAAACAAAAAAACCACTATCAATGTAATAACATATCCTACATTGCACTGTGCCTAAGATGAGCCAAATACTAGCATAAAGTGATTAAAATAATGAGAGCAGCACAACTAAAATGCAAAAATCTCATCTTTTCTAGTAGTTAACTTTCCCTTTCGCCTTCATTTCTACGTTAACTAACAAATAGGTTAAACAGTTCATTCTTCAGTTTTCACTGTACCTCCTACATCCGCACAAGAACCATGGGAAGCTCACTCCACATTGTGATGGCTACCAAAAGCAACACTTGGCAAATTTTACTTCTTTTTTTTATAACCGAGAAATCTTCAAGGGCCAATGGCGTGCCGTTCAAAACTAGGTGGATAACGGGTCCCACTCCTCTATCCTTCTCCACTTATTTGTCTACATGTGGTTCTAACCTGTGGCGTGCCTCCAGAGGCGAAGCCAGGACTTAGACATTATGGCTTATAAATTCTAAGACATTGACCAAAAGCATTAGTAACTGGGATAAATATAACTTTTATACATATTTAATGGTCTTCTTACTATAAATATAGGGTTTGAACTAAAGTTACTGGATTCGACACCGCCCCTGTAGGCGCCAAAGCCTTGGGGGCACCTCATTTCCTTACTAAAGTCTATAAGATTGCTATAAAGAATGGTAATTTGAAGTCTATTGAAACCTAAGCTACTTATCAGTTATCTCTAATCCTTCCTTCTTAATATAACAATAATACGAAATCTTCAAAATACAGATATTCAGCTCGAAACAACAACCGCAACGCCATTCAAAACAACAAAAGAAGCAAAAAACTTCCACACAAACCTTTTGTGTCAAATCAAAAAGGTCCCATTCCGAAACTGATCCATCAATACTCGAAGAAAATAACCGACCCGATTGACACCACACTATCGACGAAACCCTAGAATTAGGATTCCCATGTATAACCTAAACACACAAAACAAAACAAATTCAACAAAAAATGTCAAATTTAACAATAAAATAATAACAAAAACAATAAAAAAGCAAAATTTATGTAAATAGCTTACGAGCTGACAGTGCCAGCCGACAGAGCCAGGAGAAACGAGCCAAATTTCAAGTGAGCCGTCTTGACGAGCGGCTGCAACTTGAGAATCGTCGGCGCTAGTAGCTAAAGCTACTACTGGTGATGGCTTCCACTCAATTGAGCTGCTTCTATATACTTCCAGCATCTCCTGGAAGTGTGTGTGTGTTCTTGGTGAATCTGTGTGAGAATATTTTGAAGTGAAAGAGAGACGAGTGAGAAGTGAAAAAGGAGGATATTAGCGCCGAACTAGGTTTTTCCTTCAAGGGTTTAAGCGCCAACGGATCGGGTCGGCTTTCAAGGTCCGATCCCCCTACTAGAACCGCAAAAAATTTCACTAAATGTACCCTTTATCCTTGGTTATGGTTTTTTGGCCCACTTAAGAATGGTTTAGCAAAATGGCATCAGGGGCAGCACTTTAAGTTATAAATTGACAAGTGCTACCACGGATATAGCACTTCAAGGTATAAACTGTCTCTTCGAAAAATATAAAGCGCAAGTGCTGCTTGCGGTGGTAGCACTTCAAGTTATATGTGGAAAATATTGAAAGAGATAAAAGGTCCAGTGCTATCACGGGGACAGCACTTACTTAAAAGGGATGGCAGGATACGGACGTCAATATAAGATTGTCGTAAGGTTATTTCCATCTGCGGGTAGCACTTCTTCAAGTTATAAAAGGTCAAGTGCTGCCCCGTAGTAACACTTACTTAAAGTTAGTGGAGGTCATTTTTGCAAACCATTTTAAGCGAGGTCAGTTAGGCAAACTGACAAACTATTGCCTAAGGTGTCGTAGTTGTGTAGTTCTCCCCTAAAACCGGGTCCGTCAATAAGTATCCAGAAGACAATCTAAATAGTTAAATTACACATTATACCGATATTTTCAAACAAATTACACTACATAACAACATTTTCTATTTTATTACCCGCCGACTGGATTTTATTCAGTGACCAGATTTATCACCGGCAACCACTGCCTGCTGCTGCCATTGCTTGGTTCCCGTCTGCTTTTGCTCCTGCTCCATATGTCCTCCAACTACGACCACCACCGCTGCTGCTCTCCGGCGTCGATCTGCTTCTCCAATTTTTTTTTTTTGTATTGTTATTGTTTGTGCATTTATGTATATATACATGTATTACGTTTTGTATTTATATGTATGTGTAATTTTTTGTGCATAAATACACTTTAAAATCTTTTATGAATATCTAGTTGTATTTTCTGTATATTTAATGTATGTTTGTGCATGCGTATTTCAAATGTATGTTTGACCATATATTTTGTATGTCTATTTGTATATTTTTGTATATACTAGTATTTATGTATGTGCGTTTCAAATGTATGTCCATAAATCTTTTGTATATCTTGTTTGTGTATATATGTGTATATTCGTAAATTTGTATATGTATGTATTTATGTATATTTATGTATTTTTAAAATCAAACCTATATTTTTTTTAGTATGAAAGTGGATTTTGTATGTTTACGCATCATTCACTTTCACTACGAGAAAACAGCCGATTGGCTAAGGACGAAATTCCTAGCTAACTTTTAAAAATCCCTAGCTAACATTATTTAGCTAGGAAAATGACCCTAGTAACATTCCCTAGCTAATTCGTGCCTAGCTTAATTTTAGCTAGAAAAAAGTTTATTGTTCCTCTTTTTCCTAGCTAAAATTGCTAGGATATTTTGCTAGGCAATGGATCCAAGCAAATACTAGCTAGGTTATTCCTAATCAAATTCCTAGTAAACAAACTTTTGTTTTCTAGGGCTCTCTCCTAGCTACTATGGTAAACTTCCTATCGTTTTCTTGGCTTGTCTTATGAAGTTTTCTTGGCTGATTGAACAATTACACTAAAAAAATATATAAATCCTAGCTTACTATCGAAAATACATTCAAAGTGATATTGATTTGATATAATGAAATAAATAACTGAACTCATTCGCGTTACACCAAATACATGTACATTACTTTTTTAAAAGGTGAACTACAGGTTTACAAGTTAAATAAAAAATGTCTTAAACTTAAAAACAATGCTCGGATATCAACATAAGCTCCATTCCTTGACATGTATCTTCCAGTGTCTCCTTTTCACATTTTTCTTCCCTTGTCATAGTCTCATCCTATTATCCACCTTGTCCTTAATATGTTTTTGTAAATATATTCTGAACATAAAAAAAAAGTAATTAGTGATTTTGATTAACAAAGTCAACTAAATCATAAAAGTAAAGAGGTAGGCTGGTCTAATGAAGTGGTCATTACATTATTATTAGAAGTACTACAAACATAATTACTACATCAGGGCGAGCATAATTTCTACATCAGATTCGATACACCTTTCCATTTAAAAGAAAATCAACTAAACAAGACTGCCCCTTTTAAGTTTATAGAAGTACAAGTGTTATGTGAGCATGAGAAAAAAAACTTCCTATGGTATTGATTGAACATTTTATAAGCAGGTTTCGGTTACTATAAACAACTTAAGTGTAGTATAAGAAATTAACCTTAGAAATTATTAGGGCAGGGTTCCAGTGCTCCAATAAATGCCAAGCTATATCCTTCCTTTGTTATTTATGATCGAGTGGAAAACCTTTGTCATGAAAGCCACCTGCCACATTCATCAATGGCGAGTCTTTTATTCATGTTCCATTGCAACGACAAAAGTACTTGAAAGAAATGGTAGACAAAAGTACTAGAAAGAAATGCTTATAGATTAAACCTGGGAGAGAATGATAATTTTTTAATAGCAAGAGTCTGTCAAATAATAACAAGATCCATTATGATTCAAGAATTCTTATCTGCAACCAAAACACAATGCTAGTTAGATTCAACAAGATATAGCTTAACCACTAGACCGCGTCATAGTGCAACACATAATGAGCTATATAATCTAATATATAAGATAGAATCAAATGAATATGAGAGAATTGCAAGCAAAGTGCCACTGGTTGGTAATTCCTTGGAGATAGTTTCTTTAATTAGTTTAAAATAAGTGAACCCACCACTTCAAAGACAACCCATGTTAACTCTAGTGAGGTAATCAGAAATGTACAAACTGATCTGTCAGTGCACATTTTCATACCTCAAATTAAAAATGGAAGAATATGTTGTTTACCCCCTAAATTTGTCCCAGATTACCTCCGTCTAAACTTTATGGGCATCCGTTTTACCCCCTTACCAACTTAATTCTGATATTAATTCACACCTTACCCACCCATTCCCAGCATTATGTGAGAGAGTTGAAGAGACGCGCCCTTTCAATTGGCCACGTCGTTTAATATCTGTTAAATAATAAAACTAATTAATTTACCTTACTTAAATCAAAACATTTACATTGCCTTTTTACTTTCACCCTAATTACACAAAACAACCGCGAAAAAAACCCTAACCAAATCGATCCAATCTCAGCCTAAAATCGACCCAATCTCAGCCTAAGTAAGACACGGTTGGAGGAATTCTAGGGTTATAATCATTAAAAGGTATGTCATCGTCATATTTTTACTTCAGTTTTGCTGCTTAATCGTTTCAATTCTAGGGTTCACTTTATTTCTTGATTAGTCAATTTAGGGGGTTAAACTTTTAATATTAGGATTACACTTTATCTTTTAGTATTCTAGGGTTGCTGCTTTATGTTGTTTATACCAATTTGTTGATCTATTATTCGTTTAATTAGGGTTTCTATATTTGGTTAAGTATGGGGTGCATGTAAAATCTTTTAGGGCTAATCTTTAATTAGTTGATTAATCGATTTATCTTGTTTATGTATTATCAATTTCAGGTTAAAATATGTCATTTGTACTGGTAACTTTGATGGTTTATCATGGTGGTTATGTGGACTTTGAGAATAATTCTTATGTTGGTAACAAATTAACTGATGTGTTCAACTTTGATATAGATAGGTTATCCTTTTTTGAGTTGAGAGATTATGTAGCTGAATTTGATCACAATAAAGGTGCCCAAGTGATTTATATTAAATCACCTGCCAATGGTAGCCTGGTAGAAATTAAATCTGATAAGGACATAAGTGGTATTCTTACTTAGATAGTTAATGGAGATATACTTGAGGTCTCTGTAGCCCACATGATATAACAGTCTATGGCCTCTCTTCTAATAGAATATCTAAGCCATGGAGTGGGGGACAGTGGTGTGTCTTTTGAGAAAGAGACTAGTCAACATCTTGGGGCTGCTGAGGGATCTTCTTTTAATGATCCTGAAGGGTTTCAACAACCTACTTGTGAGGCAGAAACCGAAGCTCCTAATGAACCCACTCCACAGCCAAATCCAATAGCTGAAAGTAGTGATTTTTCTACTGGATCTGGTGACTTTTCTAGTAGTGAAGATAGTTTAGATAATGATGACTTCTTTGAGGAGGTAAATGCAGATTATGGGAGTGATGTTCATGAAGAATATAGGGAACTTAGGGAGGTGAGAAGGGCTGCTGTTACAAAAAAGAATAAGGCTAAGGCTGCAGAACCTGATTTCATACTAGGGAAAAAAGGGGTAGATGTGGGATATGATGAGGCTGAACCTGGTTATAAGAAGAGTTTAGATGAGAAACTAGGTGGTGATGAGAATTTTTATCCATCTGATGAGGCTGGAAGCTATGAAACAGATAGTGAAGAAGCTGATGATGAGTCTGAGGTTACAAAGAAAAGAAGATGTAAAAGGAAAAATAGAGACAGAGTAATATTTGATCCTGCTTCTAAAAAAATTGTGTGGGAGACTGGTCTAGCTTTTGAGAATATGTATCAGTTTAGGGAAGCTTTAACCTTGTATGCGATTACTGAAAAGGTTCAGCTTGACAAGTATATTAATGAGGAAAAAAAAGTGAGGGTGAGGTGTAAAAAACCAAAGTGTCCTTGGCTCCTCTATGCTAGCTTTGACAGTAGGACTGGTGATTTTGTGGTGAAGAACTACAAACCTGTTCACAGGTGTGTCACCACTAACAAGAATAAATTCTGCAACTCCAAGTTCTTAGCCAAATTACATGAAACAGATTACTCAACAGCCCACTATTAGGATTATTGAACTTCAGAAAATGATAAGAGAGGAGCTAGAAATGCAAGTTGGTAGGACAGTAGTTGGAAGAGCTAAATACAGGGTGCTGAAAGAGATAATGGGAGACCATGAAGTAGAGTTTGACAGGATTCTAGACTACAAGGATGAGTTGTTGAGGTCTAATCCTGGTAGTACATGTGTGGTGAAGCTGAGTGAGGATACTTTTGAGGGTGGGAAGAATATGTACAACAGTTTTTACATCTGTTTTGATGCATTGCAGAAAGGTTTCTTGGCTGGCTGTAGGAAGTGTATTGGGTTGGATGGGCGTTTTTTATAAGGTGTTTGTAAGGGCCAATTACTCACTGCTGTGTGCAAGGATGGAAATAACCAAATGCTGCCAGTGGCTTGGGCAGTAGTTGAGTATGAAAACCAGCACACTTAGAGATGGTTTGTCAATATATTAAGGATTGATCTTGAGCTGGGAGATGGAACAGATGTAACAATTATAACAGACATGCAAAAGGTATTGTATTTCATGTTTTACTTAACTGTTTTTTTATACTTACTTATTCTCCCATTAACTTTTTGTTATTGTTTGTTCTCCAGGGATTAAAGATGGCCATAGATGACCTGTTGCCAAATTCTGAACACAGGATGTGTGCTAGACACATCCTGGCTAACTGGTCTAAGAACTGGAGAGGTATAGAGAGGAGGAACACATTTTGGAGGATTTCTAGATCTACTTTTGAAACTGAGTTGACGGAAAATATTGACTATATGAAGAAATTGGGGGAAGAGAAAATGGTGGATGACCTGCTCTATTACAACATAGAGAGATGGAGCAAAGTGTACTTCAACTACACCAGCAAATGTGACAGTGTAGACAATAATATGGCTGAGAGTTTCAACTCTTGGATTCTGGAAGCAAGACACAAGACAATCATTACAATGCTTGAAGATATTAGGGTCAAGATGATGATTAGGGCCCTCTGTCTTTAGAACGGCCCCGCCGGGGCGATCCAGTTACCCGGAGAATTATTTTTATTCGTAGGATTCCTCGACCTGACTTATTAAGGCCGTTAGGTGAGCTCGCGTAATCCTAAGTATCTCAGCGCAACTCCACTCTTCTCCGAATGGTTGTGCGATGGTTGTCGCAATCGTTTGAAACCTCTTTGCTCTGTTATTGTCTCTTTTTTTTGTAGGGATTTTTACAGCAAGTGGCCTCTTGACATTTCTCCAATGGCACAGAAGACCCTAGAGGACAATATGAAGAAATCAATGAAGTGTACACCTGTTTGGAATGGGGATACATGCTTTGAGGTGAAAGAAGAGGACTATACACATACTGTAGACATGTCAAATTTCACTTGTAGCTGCAGATCATGGGGGTTTAAGGGGATACCTTGCCAACATGCCATTCCTGCGCTTCATGACAAAGACTTAGACCCTCTGGACTATGTTTCTCATTGGTACAGCAGAGATACATACACGAACACTTATGGCTCTTTTATACAGCCTGTTTTGGGAATAAAGATATGGCCAGTTTCACAAAATCCTTCAGTGATACCACTAGAAGTGAGGAAAATTCCTGGCAGACCAAGTAAGGTTAGAAGGAAAGAGGCTACTGAAACCAAGAGAGAGAAAATGTCTAAAAGATGAGTGGACATGACATGCAGTAATTGCCATAAAAAAGGGCACTATAAAAGGGGCTGTCATGTAGCACCACAACCTTCAAGACCAGCAGGTGCTTCAAGTGTTGGTTCAACAGCACCACCACCTTCTACTGCTGCTTCATCAACATCAACACCACCTTCTACTTCTGCTTCATCATCAGCACCACCTCCAAGAAATGCAACTGCAAGAGGAAGAGGCAGGGGAATGCCAGCAGGACCTACTAGTCAGGTAATATCTTAATTTAATCTCTAATTCATTTAAGAATTATTAGCTCCAAATTAATTTAAAATGTTGTCATTCTGTCTAGGGTGTTGGTGTTGTTAGAGGAAGAGGTACAACTAGCTTTAAAAGGCCAAGAATGGTAGGAATGGGGGTGCTGCACACTGATAGTGGATTTACAGTCCATATTGTAAGTTTGCATATACTTACTTACAGCCTGATTATTTAGGCAATGTTTTACACTTACTTACAGCCTGGTTGTCTTTCATTTTATGAAGTCTGGCATGAGCACAAGGTCTGGAGAAAGGTCGGCTGATGTAACTGGAGACATTGGCCATAAGCCTAAAAAAGGATTGAAATGGAAAGGCGATGCGGCAGTTTCAACAAGTGGACTACAACAAATGAAAGCTCAAAAGATGAAGGAAGCAAGGGCAAAGGCTGCTGAAAGGGTTATCCAAAGTCTGACTAGTACTTCTAGGAAATAATCAGTTAGGCTAGTCTTTTAATGTTTATGGAATATTCTACTTCTGTTTTATGCAATAATTAGTTAGACTAGTTCTGGGATTATGCAGCTGTGTCTGCAATGTTTATGCCTTGTTTATGTTTTGTGAAATACTTTACTTTGAGCTATTATGTAACAGCCTGCATTTGAAACTTGTATCTGCAGTTGAAACTTGAATCTGCAGATGAAACTTGAATCTGCAGTATATAATGCAGTTGAACTCAGAATCTTTTTTGCCATGAAATGCAGTTAATGTTTCAGTAATTGTTCATGTGTCTTTGTTGACCAAAAATAGTACTGTTCCAGTCTTTTTTGGCGTTTCTCACAGCAATTCCAATACAAAAAACAGTGAGTTGTTCCAGATTTTGTTCAATTTAACACACTAATACCAATACAAAAGGGTGTAAAACCAAACATTCATTAAAACATAAACATAAACATAAGACTAATATTACAAGATTAACAAAATACTAATATTACAACTAAATTAAGGCAACTCCATCACATCTTTTGATACATAGATCTCATGAAACCTATAGCTTATAGCTACAATACAACCTACAAAGATGATACACCACAATACATTCTCTTTCAACTTGGCTTTAACCAATTTGGTCTTCCACTTCTTCTTATTTTCCTTCAACTTGCCAACCTCACATTCCAACTTCTCCAATTTCACCTCAACCTTGTTTTTAACTTGTTTAGCTGGCCTTGGCTTTTCAATATTTTCATAAAGTTCAAGTCTACTTTCAAGTTGAGCCATTTTTCCCAACAATTTTCAAATCACGAACTTTGATCTTGGATCAATTTCACTATCCCTCCAACGCCAAAAATCACATGACCTTGTACCCTAGAATGATGAACAAAGGGATAAGACACATGATCTAAATTTGAATCATAAAAAAAAAATTAAGAATCAAATCAATTACCCCATAGTATGGACACACCCAATACCGTCTACCCGGATTTCTTGGGGTCCAAGAAGTCATTATCGGCAACACATATCTATGGCTACAACGGACTTCTTCATTCAAAGCAACATCCTCATCTTCCATACAAAGCCTAGTTAAGCTTGTGGAAGGCATTGTGAGCCTTCAAAGCTTCTTCAAAAAATAAAAAATTAGAGAGAAATCAAACTAACTCATATTAAATGCCTTCATTTGTATATGAAAAGAACTTACCTTTGCAAAGAAACTGGCCTGAATCGTCAAAAAATTGAAAGGAGCAGCTAGGGTTCTTACTGGGTTAGTGTTTTGACCGTTGAGGGTTATGAAGGAAGGGAGGGAGGACTTAAAATTTGGAATTTTACCGTTGGAGTTTTTGGAGTTTTTAGAAGGGAGTTAAAATTATTTTTTCATTTTTTTTACACAATTTATTCTGTTTAATATGCCTTATACGCTCCTAAAAAAACTGTTACACACGTGCAGGGAATGGGTGGGTAAGGTGTGAACTAATATCAGAATTAAGCAGGTAAGGGGGTAAAACGGATGCCCATAAAGTTTAGACGGGAAAATGGTAATCTGGGACAAGTTTAGGGGGTAAACAACCTATTCTGCCAATTAAAAATCAAGACTTTTCCCCCAAACAAATGTCATTGATCAAACAGATGAGTAATCCATAATGGGACCTAATATTGGAATTTATCAGAACCAATTTATAAATCATCAACAAACACTAATACTTCCTAGACGAGCACAAACACATTAAACATCTTCGTCAAAAGAACATTCTTCAGCAAATTAACGAAAAATACCGAATTTAACACATGTTGGTAGTGTAAGTTTTTCAACTAAGAAGCACGCCCCAAAGTAAATACAAAGCTTTTACATTTCATAAATAATTGTTCATAATTAATTTTAGCCAGGATTTGCTAATAGAGATCGACGAAAAATTAACGAGTAGGAATGGTAGATGAAACTTACAGTCACTGACAGGCTAGCACTGGTCAAAATTTGCCATTAGAATAGCGATAACGACCCCAATTCCCATCTACATAGTCAATTAATCATTGAAAAACATTAATACCAATTTCAAGTCATTTAATGACAAATGGAATAGAAAAAGGAAAATAGTGAAGAGAAGGGTAATGCCAATATTTCAATTCATATACAAAACCCCAATGACAAAATACACAAATATTGAGAAAAATCTATAGGTATGTAAATATGTTAGGAATCAGACTTTGGATCATAGTTGATTAGTTAGTCCAATCCCTTCTTTGTATTTATTTGGCCATGTGGCCCAACTGTATTAGTTTGTAATAGATAGGTACAACTGTTTATTCGTTAGCTTTGGGTCGGGTATGACCCGTTTTGTATCCGTGTATGGAGCAGCTATAAATAGCACTCCACTCGCACAGTTGTACACTTTTGCCAAAATTAGAGACCCATATATTTTCACACAATGTCTCTCTCTCTCTCTCTCTCTCCCGTCTTCTCCCATGAGCTGTGATGAATACTCTCGAACCTTCTACTGATTTTTTTCCAAAATTAACATGGTATCAGAGCTACGTTTCATTTAGATCGAGGGAAAACTTACAGTTTCATATCAAGTTTCAACATTTTTTTCTATTCTGGAAGATTTCTGGATCCGATTGTTCATTTTCTTTTTCTCGATTTCATCGGAGTTTGAGATTTTTTAATCTCGATTTCATCGGAGTTTGAGGCTTTTCGTCAGAGTTATTTTTCTCAAGCACCGATATTTTTACGGTGTTTTTCTCAAGTTAGAGGTGTTTGACGGAAGTTACAGACGGCGCTGAACGGCGAAGGAATCTAGGGTTTCCTTCGCAACTGAGAAGAATTCCTTGATCTGGTAAACTCGCTCCTTATTGCAAGTTACAATACATCTGCAATTAGATATTTCCTATTGTGCATCTAGGTTTTTGATTACTTCTTTATCGATTGAAAACATGGTGAACATTCCAGAAACTTCTCATTCCTCTAATTCATCTGTGATTGATATCAATAATCCATTGTATGTACAATTCTCTGACATACCTGGTATTCTTTTGGTAACTACCCTGTCACGGGATCTGGGTGTAGTGGATGGCGGAGGAACATGCTTAGGGCTATTTCTGGTAGGAACAAAATAGGTTTTTTAGATGGTTCATGCCCTAGGCCTTCTGATGACTTGCCCACACTGCGACAGTGGGAAAGAGTCAATGATATTGTCATGCCTTGGATACTTAATTGCCCAAGGAAATTTCTGACAGTGTAGTATATGTTGATATTGCTGAAGTGGTTTGAAGTAATTAGAGGAGAGATATGGTCAGGTTAATGTTGTGAGAATCTTTGAACTCAAGAAGGAACTAGCTTCCATCTCTTAGGTTTTATTAGACATAGCTGCCTATTTCAACAAGATCAAAACCCTGTGGGATGAGCTAGGACTCATAAATAAAAATCATTCTATTAATTGTACCTGTGGAGCAAAGAAGGCTTTCCAAAAGTTTGAAGAGGACCAAAGATTATATCAGTTCCTCATGGGTCTTAACGAGGCCTATGTAGGAGTGAGAAGCACTATTCTTTTGAGGTCTTCTCTTTCATCTGTTGGAAACGCCTATAACATGTTACTATAAGATGAGAAGCAAAGACAGATGCAGCAACAAGGGTTCAGATCTTCCCAAAATACCCCAACTTCAGGCCCAATAATCCATCTAACAATTCTAATGACAGAAACAACTATCCAAGAAATGATAGGAGGTCTTATTCACAGAGAAACAATAGTGACCAGAGAAAGCCTTACTTTTGCAAATATTGTAAGATCACTGGTCACACCATTGAGTTCTATCGTAAGAGGCTTAGTTACTCACCAGATCAAGTCCCTTTCAGAAATATGAAAAGTACTGCTAAAGCTACATCTCAACACAATGAACAACGTGGGCCCTCTTCTGGATATTTCACTCATGCTGATCCATCTGATTGTTCAAGTCTTGGGCCCTATCATTATTCAGAGTCCTCTTATTCTATGCCTACCTTGACTAAGGAGCAGTACAATCATTTGGTCTCTCTTCTTCAGCAGTCCCACATCTCTAACAACAACACTCATCATGACGTTGTTGGGTTAATCAATTTTGCTAGTAAGAGTGATAATTCTCTCATTAGTTCTTCTTGCACATCATCTAGAGTATGTTCTAGTTATTGGATAGTTGATTCTGGAGCTACAGATCACATGACTTCTAACCTAAGCATTCTATTCAATGTTCAAACTTTGTCAATGCCATTTCTTGTTAGTCTTCCCAATTGATATAAAGTGAAAGTCACCGCTGTAGGGTGTGTTAGATTACTACCTACCTTGACATTGCACAATGTTCTTTATCTTCCTAATTTTCATTACAACCTTATCTATGTACAACAACTTATCAAGCAGTTACATTGTACTGTTCTATTCACCATTGATACATGTGTTCTCTAGGGCCCTTCAATAAAGAAGCCACTGGTTCTTGGTAAAGCAAGCAATGGCCTATACAAGCTGCTGCATGAAGAGCTTTCCTCACATGCCAATGCTTTATTTTCCAATTCTGTTTTTATCCCATTTTCACCTTGTGAGATAAATAATGTGCAGATTCCATTATCTTGTGAAATAAACAAAGTGGATTTGCTTTGGCATACTAGATTAGGTCATTTACCTTACGATAAAATGAAATTTGTTCCTTTTCTTTCCCATTCTTTGCCTGGTAAGCAATCTTTTCTTTGCCCTGTATGTCCACTTGCCAGGCAACAAAGACTTCCATTTCCTGAAAGCAAAACTCACAGCACTTGCCTTTCCAATTGATCCATGTGGATACCTGGGGGCCTTACCATACTTCAACCTACAATGGTTACACGTATTTCTTAACCATTGTAGATGATTATAGTAGGGCCACTTGGACATATCTCATGGGATAAAAAAGCAATGCTTTTAGCTTAAGAAAACATTTCATTGTTATGGCTGCTACTCAATTTCATCTTTCTGTTGAAATAGTAAGAAGTGATAATGCTCTAGAATTGGGTGGTTCTAACCATGCTCTCTCTTATTTTGCTGAAAAAAGGAAGCATACATCAAACTTCTTGTCCCCACATACCTCAACAAAATGGTGTGATAGAAAGAAAACACAAGCACTTCCTGGAAACATTAAGAGCACTTTTGTTCCAATCTAAACTACCCATTAAATATTGGGGGGAGTGTACTCATTTCCACTTACTTAATCAATAGGTTCCCTAGCTCTATCCTTAAAAATACTTCACCGTATGAAAAGCTTTATGGTACACCTCCTTCCTATACCCATGTGAGAGCATTTGGTTGTTTGTGCTATGCCACTGTACCAAAAATCCAAAGGGATAAGTTGCAACCAAGAGCAATACCATCAGTTTTTATTGGTTATCTTTTTGGTAAAAAGGCCTACAAATTACTAAATTCGGAAAATAGGCAGTGCTTCATATCAAAGGATGTCAGATTTCATGAATACATCTTCCCTTTTGCCTCAATTGATACTTTACCACTTTCTTTCTCATTTCCACCACCTGTGATCCCTTCTGATCATGTTCCTCCAGTCAACTCTCCTATCAATAGTACTTCAGTTATCTCTCAGAATCCCTCTCTACATCTTCTAGCCAGCCATCATTTCCCTCTACTTCTAACTCTTCTTCTCCTCAAGCTGTACCATAGCCTTCCTTTCCACCAGTTTATGTTTCCCCTCCTATAGCTCATAGAAGACCTGCCAGAACATACAAAATCCCATCTCACCTCAATGAATATGTTCATTCTATTCCAGGTAGTTCAAATACTCAGTCATCTGCATGCTCTACTTCACTATTTAATAATGCACACCATGTCTCTTTGGCTGCAAGTTCTGAACCTCAGACTTACTCCCAAGCAGCCCCTATACATGCTTGGAGAGAAGCTATGCAAAGGGAGTTTTATGCCCTAGAGGCTAATAAAACTTGGTCTATTGCAGAGTTACCTAAGGGTAAAAAGCTTATATGATGTAAATGGGTTTATAAAATAAAGTACAAGGCTGATGGTTCAATAGAATAATATAAAGTAAGACAAGCTTTTGGGGTGATACACAGGTGGAAGGGGTGGACTCTGATGAAACTTTTTCTCATGTTGTCAAGATGAATACAGTTAAGGTACTCATAGCTGTAGCCGTAAAAAGGAATTGGTTTCTTTTTTAATTAGATGTTAACATGCTTTTTTACTTGGTGATTTGTATGAGGAAGTGTATATGAAACTTCCTCCTGGTTTATCAATCTCTATGCACACTTCTACATCAAGTTCTGCACCTACACTTGTTTTCAAGCTACAGAAATCCCTTTATAGGTTGAAGCAGGCATCTAGACAATGGTATGCCAAGCTCTCCCAGGCTTTACAGTCAAGAAGGTACATTCCATCACTTAATGATTACTCCTTGTTCATCTGGACGATTGTAATCACCTAATTTTGGCACAAAAATTCAAAAAAAAAAAAATTGCTCAAAATAGTTGTGTTAGATTCTTAGGATTTTGGCCGAATTTTTCTAAAATTTAGTCTTTTATTTTAACTAAAATTATCATTAATTAGGATATAAAATATGAAAATTAACGAAAATTACTTTTTATGTGTTTAATTATAATTCTATGTTTTTAATTGTGATAGTATTATAAATTTATGTGGTTTTTATTGTAGTTAATCGTGTTGATTTTAAATAAGTGTAGACCTTTAGTGGCCATATGTACAAAATAAATAAACCAATATTTCAGCCCACAGCCCAATCTCATGCCTGGCCCGTCCAAGTCCTACTCCTAATCCATGATAGCCGTTGATCTAGTGTTGATCCTATGGTCCATAATCCTCCCCATTTGAACTATATAATCCCAAAATCTCTCATTTTTTCTCATTCCACCCCTTAGTCTCAATGACTAGGGGAAACTATGTCCAAAGTTTCCTTCCCCACCGAAAAAATCAGCCGCCGTCAGCTCCACCAGGGGTCTGTCGTCCGGCCGCCGCCGGACCACCACCGCCAGTGGCCGGAAAAATACTAAAATACATACTTGGAAAGGTCTCGACCTTCTCTTTCTATTTCCGTTATTGATTTTCTCAAAAAGTGAATCGATTTTCGTAGATCAGGCTTTAAAGAGGCTGTCAAACTTCAACTCCGGCGACCCCTAATTTTTTCGGTATATTTTTTGGTTCATTCTCATCCCCTCTCTTTTGTCCAGTACATCTCCTACCCTCTTTCCTAAAACCCTCCTTGTCTCACCTATTTCCTTTTCTCTTTTCTGATTTTCGTTTTCCTTCTTCTCATCTTTCTTATTCTCGTCTTGTTATGGTGTGGCTGCTGTAATTTCTCGTTGGTTTTGGGGGACGGTTGTGTGAGGTCGTGATTTGATGGCAGCGATGGTGCTGCGATGGTAGTGAAATAGTGGCTAAGGCAGTGGCATCATGGCTGAGACGAGGCAATCGACATTGAGTTGATGGTGGCGTATATGGTGACGGGTTAGAAATTGTGAGCCCTTTTTTTTTTGCTTTGTTTATGTGTAGACCATTTGGATACTAAGTAAAGTTAGTATTGTTAGTTAGATGATTAGTTTATGAATACCATGTTAGTACTAGTAAAATTGTTGTTCGCACGGTATCAATGAATGTGTGTGCTCGGCTAATATAGCAATGGATCTTAATTCAAATTCATACATGAGTATTCCATGGTTTTCTTCCTGTGATTTTAGAGTGTTGGTTATTATCAAGAGAGCACTAACTTGTATCGTCCATTCCAAGCATGAAGTTAGTCTGACTTTGGTATTTAAGTATGGATTGGCTCTGTTTAGTTTTAATTACGTTTTGTGGAAAGTTTGAGTTAGTTTGGCATTCCTTGGTAATCTAGAGAGTCTAGTTAGTCTTTTAGTTATGTTTGAATCTTTAGTTAGCTTGGAGTTAGAATATTAGGAGTATAGGACTTGGTTTGGACTTAGCAAGTCCCCTTTTAAATATTAAGATGTTTTGTCTTTGAAGAAAGTGTGTCAAAAGGTCAAGTAGTAGTACAATGGGTCAGCCAAAAGCACAACTTTTAAATTGGGTGTTGCACCATTTTTCTGAAAAGTAAAAAAAGAGCACATGGGATTTGTACTTTTACCCAATTTCTCACCCCATCTTTTGCTATTTAACTTTAGTCTTTACTCACTTTATTCATCATTTTCTACATTGAAAGATCTGTTAAAGATAATAGTCTAAAAAATAGAGAACCAAATCTGAAAATTGAGAGGAAAAAAAAGTGAGTTAAGAGAGGTAAGAAAGTGAGAGAAAGTAGTGAGTTCTTAGAGTTTTAAGTTCTATAATGAATTTATTTGCTAGGCTGTTCTGGGTCTTGTTTCTTGGGTCCTTGTCATTGTTGGTTTAGTTGCTGCCATTGGTTCATATTTTGAGTTTGGTTTCTTGCTGTTGGCTTGGAAATTTCAGCCCATTAGGTATTTATATTTTGAACTTTGTATGAGATATTCAATGTCTATTTCTGTACTAAATGTTGCTATGTAAATTTCAGCCTTGTGCAAAGTTTTAACATATATAAAATTGTCTGATTTTTTTAAGCCCAAAATAGAGTATTATCCATGCTTAGTAGTTCATTCTTGTAAGAATGTTTATTGAACTTAAAAGAATGAACTCTGCTAATTTTTACCTTTGGGACATGTGATGTCCACAACTACTGTTGTATGATTTAGGCTAAGTTGGATTATTCTTGTGGCCTTTTTTTGAAAAAAAAATTAGCCAAGTACATTTGAATGAGCCAGATATTCAGATGCATATAACTTGTGAGTGTTGGACAAAATTGAAATGATTAGGCAAATTAGAATATTAAATGCAAAAGGAAAAGGATGATATGATGAAAAGAAAATTAGATAGCTGGTTAGCCATTTTTACAAACCAGCACGTTAGTTTGGCCCAATAAACTGTACAGTTATATGTCGTAACAAATCACTTTTGATAAGTAGCCCCTATTTTGACAAATAGCTATCATTTTTTTCTAATAAAATAATTTTAGCTTCTATCCACCATTCATTAATTTTTAAATTAAAAAAATATTATTACTGTTTAACAATGAGATGTATTATGATCTGGCTAATCAATAGGAACTAGATAACACACGATTAAGCACAATAATAAGTATGACCAGTGGTCTGCTTATTAAGCAAAATATATAAATAAATAATTGAGAGAAGTCAATAATGAAGTTTGTGTCAAAACTTTTTTTTAAAACTCGATTAGGCATTAATAAGTATGATCTGTGATCTTCTTATCAGGTAAAAGAAAACTAAATTATGAGAAGGTAATTATAAGAAAATTAATTGAAAGAAGCCAATTCGTGCCAAGGTATACCCAACGGGTGAATTGGTATAAAATTGAGTTAGAGTATACCTCGCGGGTTACTTAACACAATTTTTTTTTTGAACGATTCAAATTAAAAATCAAAGCGAAACAAAAGAAGGCAAGATAACAACAAATAATTTTCAAAGAATCGAAATGCGTCAATAAAGCAATTGTGCTTGCACAGGACTCGAGGGTGCCTAACACCTTCCCGAGAGTCAATTGAGATCCTCATCCGGAACTCTGACGCAGACCATTTACGAGTCAAAGGTGTTCTAGGTACACCACTTTGGTGACTTGGCACACCTTTAACTTGTCAAGTGGCGACTCCGAAATATCTAATAATTCATGTACCTTGCAACACCCGTCATAACATTTAAACATACAATTCTTTAATTTAGTTTTGTGTTAAATTAGGTCGTGACAGCTTGACGACTCCGCTGGAGATGAAAGTGAAAACTGAGAGTCTCAGGCTTAGTAATTTGTCACTTTTCGGCTTAGTGATATTGTTGCTGTTTGTTGCCATTTCTTGAATGTTACTGCTTTGATATTGTTGAACTGCATATAAAACCGTCTTCTTTCGTACACCTCTGAGTCTCTGGAACACTTGCACACATGCACTTTGCTTGTGGCATCTGGGCCTTCTTACTAAATTGTCCATGATTTAGGAGGAAGGCGTGACGGGGTTTTAGGACGGACACACTGTTGCCGGACGGCCCTGATGCGCTTTCCGCCCGGTTAGTCCACCGGATTCTTCAGCCAGTCTAGACATCGAGTCAATTGCGTCACCTAGAGCTAAACCTTTGGATCCAATTATTTGCATCATATCTGACTTATTGAGGTGCGGTACACCGGTACTGCACTTGTCTAGGCTGACCGATTGCCGGAGGATGGGGTTTCAATTTTTGAAAAATAATGAGGGAAAAAATGAAAAATGAGTCTAGTCCCGTGTCTCAAAATACCTTTAATTGTTATTTTACGCCGTTATAATGGTGATTTTTTTTCAAGAACTTTTAGAGTCTAATTTTGTATCCGGGTTTGGTCTCAAGTATTAGAAAATAATTTGTGATAGTTTTGCGTCATTATAGTTTTGCGCCGGTATAATGGCAAAATTTGTGGACCTTTTTGTGTTTGAGTCTGTGTCCAAGTCAAGCCAATTTTTTAAAGTAATTTATCAGGGTTTTACGCCGTCATAATGGCCAAATTTTGGAAATTAATTTAGCATCTAATTCGTATAATATTTTATGTCAAAGTAGTTGTCGTGTCGTCATAATGGCCAGATTTTGTAAATACTCTAAGATTAATTTTCAAGTTAGATCGAGGAGTTTATTTCAAAAAATCAATTTTTTGTGTCTATCTTTATATTGTCGCAAGGTCCGATTTTGGATTTACTTTTCGGATAAAAAATAATTTTGTAATCTGGTCTTAAGTTATGTTCGAATATCGAGTTGAGTCACAATTTTTCATTATAAAAACAGAAAAGAATCTCACCTTAGTTCATGTGTTTGTTAAGGTCAAGATTAGGGTAAGGACAATCAATTACGATTACTTGAATTGTATTTTGTTTGTTCCTCGTGTAATAGTCTGACTCTACTCAAATGTCGAGTCTCGTTATTTTCATAGTCCGGGTGGACCCGCCCATTATCATCGATCTGTTTATATATTTTGACTCGCGGGTCGCATTAAATATTATTTTGAGTAGGTCTCGTGTCGTTGCTAAAATCATGTTTGTTGTGTCAGAAAGGAATTTTTGAAAAAAAAAGAAAATCAAACAAATGAAAGAAAATAGGGAGGAAAATCAAAGCTTGTCTTTTGAGTCCGTCAAGTGTCATTTTTTTTAATTTGTCTATTACTTTGAGTAAGGGATATTCAAAAAAAAAAAAAAATCCAAGCTCGCCTTTATTTGGGATTACGTGCCATTTACAATTTGTTCTGATTCTGCTTAAGGCATATAGCAATCTTTCGAGGATACGGTCGGTACACAAGTAACCATTCAGAAATGCACTTTTAACATCCATTTGATGTAGAGTAAATTCCATGTATGTAGCAAAGGCTATGAGAAGTCTTATTGCTTCCAATCTTGCAACTGGAGCAAAAGTCTCATCATAATCGATGCCCTCCTCTTGACTATATCCCTGAACAACTAACCTGGCCTTATTTCTTGTTACCATGCCATCCTCATCGAGTTTGTTTTTGAAAATCCATTTAGTTCCTATTATGGACCTGTTCCTTGGCTTGGGTTACAGATGCCAAACTTGACTTCTTTGAAATTGATTCAATTTCTCCTGCATAACATTGATCCAATCTGCATCTTTCAGTGCTTCTTTCACATTTTTGGGTTCGACAAGAGATAGGAAAGCACTAAAGGCACACAGATTGTGATTTTTGACTGCTAATCTAGTTTGTATCCCAGCAGTCTTATCTGAGATTATTTGATCCACAGGATGTGACCCTTGATACTTGTAAGTCTTGAGTGTCAATCCATTGTCGGAAGTCCCCTGCTGAGGAACAGTTCCTGAGGGATTAGAACTTCCAATTTGTAAGGTGGAACTAACATTTGTTCCCCCTGTTTCTATGCCACTCTTCTCAGTTCTGTCCTGAGGAATAGTTCCTTGCAGTTCACTTCTCACATCCAGAGTCTGCATTTGTGGATCAAGTTCATTATGTTTTAGCATTACAATCTCTTCATCCTCGTGTACCTGTTCTTGAGTGAGACTGTCAGTTTCATCAAATTTAACATGCATGCTTTCTTCAATTTTCAATGTTTTCTTGTTAAAAACTCTGTGAGACTGTCAGTTTCATCAAATTTAACATGCATGCTTTCTTCAATTTTCAATGTTTTCTTGTTAAAAACTCTATAAGATTTACTATTTGAAGAATAACCAACAAAGATCCCCTCATCACTTCTAGGGTCAAATTTTCCTAAGGCATCTTCCCATTGTTATGTATAAAGCATTTGCAACCAAAAGCCTTAATCCTTAAGCAGCTCATATGGAGTCTTTTCTATTAGTGGCCTTGTCAAACATCTATTTATTATGTAGCATGCAGTATTAATAGCCTCAGCCCAAAAGTTTTGTGGAAGATTTCCAGATATTAGCATAGTCCTTGCCATTTCCTCTAGAGTCCTATTCTTCCTTTCCACTACACCATTTTGTTGTGGAGTTCTAGGTGAAGAAAAATTGTGATTAATGCCATTTTCATTACAAAAATTGAAAAATATATGATTTTCAAATTCAGTTTCATGATCTGACCTAATGGCAACAATATGACTATCTAGAGTTCTTTGAGCTTTCTTTGCAAAAATTGAAAATGCGTTAAATGCTTCTTCTTTAGATGCAAGAAATATAGTTCATGTAAATCTGGAGTAATCATCTACCAATACCATAACATACTTCTTACCTCCACGACTCATTGTTCTCATTGGTCCACATAAATCCATATGGACCAGTTCAAAAGGTTTAGTGGTACTTACCTGTTTCTTTGGTTTAAAGGAAGATTTTACCTGCTTCCCCTGGCACATGCTTCACATACTTTTTCATCCTTAAACTTGATGTTAGGAAGACCTATCACCAAATCCTTGGACACAAGTTTGTTCAATTGTGAAAGACTAGCATGTCATAGTCTTTTGTGCCATAGGAGGGGATCATTTTGCACCACACTTAAGCAACTCAAGCTTCCATCAGATAGTGTCAGCAAGTCTACCTTGTAGATGTTTTCATGCCTATTTCCCTTTCCAATGCCAATGATTTCCCCTTTCTTACCATTACCGAAGGAAACACTTCCTCCTTGAAAGGCTGAGAATGAAAGGAACAGTTCCTTATGTCCTGTCATGTGCCTTGAGCAACCACTGTCCATGTACCATTTGTGGTTCCTCTCCTTCACTCTAACATGCAATAGAAAACTAGGGGTTAATTTTAAGAACCCATACTAGTTTGGGTTCCTTTCCTTTATAAAAAGGATGAATCAGATCTCTCCTTGCTCAGAATGGTAATGGTTTCTTTGTGTGAACAGTTTTCTTTCTTACAGAATTTTGAACAGGTTTATAGGACCTGTTCCTCTGTGCAGCCATTTTTAAAGATTGGCAATTTTCTTTCTGGTGACCAGTGTTCCCACAATGAGTGCATAGCCAGTTTTCAGGAAGTGATAAGTACTTACTCTTTGAATCCCATTTGGATGAAAACTGTGCTTTCATGAATCCAATACCCTTCTTGTTACTACTATGATTTTCTTGTAACCATTCTAGTGCTTCAGAAGACTTGTTCCATTTTACAGTTTTTCCTAGCTCCATTTTTGTTTTAACCAAGTCTTCTTCCAAAGATCTTATCTTCTCATCTTTTTTGCACAATTCATCAACTGTGACTTTCGATTTCTCTTCAGCAATGATCTGATGAGAATTAGCAATACCTTTACCCTTTTTAACTGTTTTAACATTTTCTAATTCCTGAACAATTGATTCAAGTGTGAGGACCTGGTCCTCAAGTATGCTAATCTTTCTTTTCAGAAAGTCATTTTTAATTACTGCCTCTTTGTATTCTGCTCCTAAACTATCAATTTCATCATGCAGTTGATGGTTGCCATCCCTTAGAGATTTAAACTCATTTAACACAATATGAAATACTTTAACTAATTTCTCTCTAGGCATGATTTTCACATCTTGTCTTAGTTTAGAGACAAATACCTCAGCATCTTCTTCATTATCTGAGTCTTCAAGAGCCATTAGAGCAAGATCCTCGTCCAGATCATCATCAGATATTTCATCCTCACTATCTTACCATCCTGCAACCATTGCTTTGGGATTTCCACTTTTCTTACGGACCTGTTCCCTAGCCTTTTTCCTTTCCCAATATATCTCTTCCTCCATTCTCCTTCTATGATTGGACATTTGCTGATGTAGTGCTCCACGCTTCCACATTTGTAGCATTCTCCGGCCTGTTTCATGTTAGAAGACCTACCCTGTCCACTAATCCCTTTTTTCTTAATAAAATATTTTTGAACACTTTTAGCGATCAAGACCAGTTTCTTATCATCAATAAGCTTATCAGCAGCAATCAAGGCTAGATTAGGTTCAGTTTTAACTGGTACTCCTATGTTTTTAACCTTTTTCCTTAGTTCACACGTCTTTAAATTTCCTATAAGCTCATCTAAAGACAAGGTGGTCAGATCCTTACTTTCTATGATAGCACAAACTTTGACCTCCCAAGAATCTGGAAAAACCCTAGTTAGGATCTTTTCTACTCTATCTTCCACAGTTAAAACCCTTCCCAAAGAAATAAGTTCAGATGCAATGGCATTGAATCTAGTGTACATTTCAGAGATTGATTCTTCTTTTTTCATTTTAAAACTTTCATATTCAGCAAAAAGAAGTGTACCTCTAGACCTTTTTACCTGACTTGTTCCTTCATGTGCAACTTGTAGAGCATCCAAAATTTTCTTTGCAGTGGTATACCCTCTGATTTTAGTGCACTCGTCAGGACTGAGTCCACCGACAAGCCACTTCCTAGCTTTTGCATTCTTTTCCCATTGCCTTATGTCTTCAGCATTGCATTCTTTCTTGGTTTTGGGAACATCATTTCCCTCCGCATCCTTCTTCATTGGGATCATTGGACTTTCAGTCACTATGTCCCATAATTCATAGTCCTCAGCTTGAAGATGATCACGCATCCTTTCCTTCCACCATGAATAATATTTTCCATTGAACAAAGGAGCTCTAACCATTGACTGACCCTCACTGTTCTCTTGTGATGTACTCATCTAATCCTAGGTGTTAGCCTTTTCAAGGATAACCCGCTCTGATACCAATTGATAATTCCCAAGATACACCACTTTACTTTTTTAAGACCAGTTCCTTAAAATGTGTTCCCTTACTATGTTACGTGCGGAATTCAAACTGTAAGTAAATGAACACCCAATATTAGCGTGGAAAAATCCTTTGAACTCGGGATCAAAAAATCACGACCTACTCTTCCAAGTAGGATTTCAACTTCACTATGTAAAAGGACTCACTTGGTTACAGGACTACCTTCTTTCTAACCTAGGACTAACTCTAATCTTTTAGTGATCTCTTTTCACGATCAGTGAAGCTGTGTCAAGTACACGACTTGAACTGAACAGATACAACTCGATTATGCCTACTACAGTTGAACTAAGACTGAACTTTTACAAGACTCAATCTAAGGAACAGGTTCTAACTTAGTTCCACTGTAGCCTACTGATTACACAAATAAGATAATGACTCTTTTATGCTTTGCTCGATTCTCCCAGTATTTGTGTATCCTTCAATGGCTGATATGCTCCACGTTTTATAGCTTCAGCAACCAAGAAGTCTTGAGCAATTAGAACTCCAAAGCTCCCAAGAGTTTGAGTCCTAATTGAACTCTTCACTTTAAGCATCCAGATCTTTTAGCCCTTATCCATTATTTATGCAATCTTTTCATATCACGTTTAGACCTACATAATTATCAAGATAATCATTAGTCTAAGGATAATTAATAATATTTCAGCTTAAATAATTTTTGCATGAATTATCTATTTAGATGCAGTGATTCAAAGGAATAGGTCCTTTGAATCCGTTCCTTAATCATCAGTCAAAACTCCAAGCTTATCCAAGCTAACAATATCTTATTCACTCAAAACTTAATAGCAGGAATATTTTCACTAATGTGGGTATTCAATCGACCTCAAAGAATCAAGAAGAGATTATTTCAGTCAAAACAATCCAAAGAGAATTACAGGAAGAAATTAAAATGAAATCGACGGGCTGCCGGGCTGGCACTTAAATCAATTTATAAAGGGTCATGATTTATCCATCTTTTGAACATAACAAAACATTCTTCAGGCTTGTGGGTACAAGTTGTGTGACCTGATCCCTGTTAACAAAATAAATTAAAGGAGTTTAGCTTATATACATTGAATTTATAGAAAATTTTGTACACTCTGAGATTAACCTTGCTTCTCATAGCAAGTGACCCAACTTTAACTTCAAAATTAATTTTTTTTTTAATGAAGAGTTAATTCTAATAACTTTTGGATGATCTACCATGTAAAAACATTCAGGGGTGAAATACATAAAAGCCAAAACCTCTTTAAATTTGACACAATCTTGACCGAGATAAAAATATTTCTCATAAAGTACTAGTAGAAAGTTGTGGCACTTCAGCATTCTATACCTTCACTGTTGCATATGTCATTTTATTGGAGTAAGACCTCGTATATCAAAATACGACAAAAATTATAATAACAAAATAAGACCTCTTCATATAATTATAAGTCAAGAATTAGTGCTAGAAATTGTAAGACTCTTAAAATTTGGAGATTATTTACCCAGCAACTTGATGATTTATGTTCCATGGTCGCCAATCATCAGCAATAGAGTAGTTTAGAGACTTTATCCATACTTGTGTTGATTGGAAAGGAAATGTCAAGTCAAGATCGCCACTGTTTAAATGTCAAAAATTAATTCTCCAATTTATATTCAACAAACTATTGCTTTATACATCAAAAAAATTTCAATTACCACCTTGGAAAGACACACACACACATATATTTCCAATTTTTTTTTCTTTTTCAAGAGGCTTTACGCCTCTGGACGAGGAAGCAGAAGGAGAATTAAGTTCGTGGTGAGATATAATACCATGCACCTTTGTAACTATTGGATATTTCCAGTTTCATACACAAAATATATATAAAGACACAAACGATGTACTACTAACCTGTATATAAATGATCGATAACCTCTAGTACTAAGGGTTGCATGATATGGTACAACCGTCATGCCAAGTGGGTAGAGTTTATTGAGTCTTTTCCCTATGTTATCTAATACAAGAAAGGGAAAGACAATATTGTAGCGGATGCACTTTTTCGGAAGTTCGCTCTAGCCACCACCCCTGCCTCCAAGCTCATGGGTTTTGAGAGCATTAAATTGATGTATGCTCAAGACCCTAAGCTAAAGAGCATTCATGAAGCTCTTGAAAAGGGAGAAAGGGTCAAAAAATACCAATGGGTTAGTGGATACATCTTTAAAAATGATAAAGTGTGTGTTCCCGAGTCCTCTTGGAGGGAATTGTTGATTCGTGAAGCTCATTGTGGGGGCTTGATGGGTCACTTTGGGAGGAACAAGACTTTGGCCATTCTAATGGAACAATTCCATTGGCTAAAAATGGGGGTTCAAGTTGAAAAGCTTTGCAAAAATTGCCTTGAGTGCAAATATGCTAAATCTAAAGCTAACCCCTATGGTTTGTATACTCCTCTTCCTGTGCCTACTAGTCCGTGGGTTGATATATCGATGGATTTTGTGATGGGCTTGCCACGGTCTAGGAGGGGCCATGATAGCATTTATGTTGTCGTGGATAGGTTCTCCAAAATGGCTCACTTCATCCCATGTAAAAAGTGTGATGATGCACAACATGTAGCTTCTTTGTTCATTGATAATGTATTAAAGTTGCATGGTGTGCCTCAAACCATAGTGAGTGATACGGACACCAAGTTCCCTAGCCATTTTTGGAGGAGCTTGTAGGGTGCTCTTGGCACCAAGCTCTTGTTTTCTACGTCCCACCACCCACAAACGGATGGACAAACCGAGGTGGTAAACCAGACTTTGGGTGATCTTCTTAGAGCTATGACCCGAGGTAAGGCCGGGACGTGGATTGATAAATTACCTCTTATGGAGTTTGCCTATAATCGTACTTTGCATAGCTTGCTTGGCATGACTCTATTTGAATGTGTTTATGGTTTTAATCCCTTGATTCCCCTTGATCTAACCCCTTTGCCAAGGGAAATGGTTTCTAATTTTGAAGGGAAAATCTGAGCAAATACTATGATTGAGCTCCATGCTAAAGCCAAGAAGAACTTGGAGGAAGCCTATGCAAAGGTTGCTTCCAAGAAGAACAAGGGAAGGAATAAGCTTGAGCTCAAAAAGGAAGATTGGGTGTGGGTGCACTTCCGCAAAGAAAGGTTTCCAAACCTTAGGAAAGGGAAGTTGGCACCCCGTGGAGATGGACCGTTTCAAGTGCTTTCCAAGATCAACAACAACGCCTATGTGATTGATCTACCCGGTAAGTACAATGTGTCAAATACTTTTAATGTGACTGACTTGACCCCTTTTGATATAGGGGATGGTGATGCCGGAGAGGAGGAAGCCACGGTTTCGAGGACAAAACCTTCCCAAGAAGGGGAGGATGATGCGGGACATACTACCTCAAGGCCGTTCACTAGGAGTCAAGCTAAGTTGATTCAAGACACCCATCTTCACTTGACTTGGAGGGACTTGGAAGAAGGCTCCGAGAATGGTTTGAAGCTCGTGAATTGGAGTGCCATGGATGGAGGATCGCTTAGGCTACTTGGAGAGGCATCCGGGGCACGTTTCGAGGCAAATCAAGGAGCCAAAGGAGGAGGTGGACCGCCCACTCTACCAGGCAGACCGCCCCCTCAACTATCTGAAGTTTCCACCAACACAGTTGGCGGACGACCTCTGTAAATGGGCGGACCGCCCACTCCACTGCAAGGCTGAATAGGCGGGGTGCCTACTGGCGCCCCTACTCCACTGAAAGTTGTGACGGGACACCTCATTAAAATACTATGTTTTGACTTTTATAACCCTACGTGGCCTTTATTTATTTAACCCACTTTGGGGGTATTTTAGGAGTTTCATTATGTATAAGTGAAGTCTATAAATACTTCACTTAGCTTCATCAAACCTTAGCTCACCTTGAATATTGTTGAATGATGAATAGAGTTGAACTTTTGTTTATGAAGAAACCCTTTTGTTTGGCTTGAATTCACTAACGGATCCTAGTTGCCTCGAACCGACACCCGATCATTTTATTTGCGAGTCCCGGGTGTGACTCGAGGGTGGTTGCATAGTGTAGGTCCTTCTAGACGCCGATACGAGGGTATAAACTCTAGTTGCTTCTCTTGTCCGATCGGAACAAGTTCTCCGTGGTTACTTTGTAGGGAGTTCGAGAAGTGTCTCGCTCTCCTATCGTTTTTTTTGTCTTTTGATTTTGATCCTTATCATCTCATGGTCACTCTTGATCACAAATTCTCTAGGCCAAAGGTATAGTTGCCAATGAGCAAGAGCTCTCACTAAGGCATACATCTCCTTGTCATACGTAGAGTAGTTCAAGGAGGCACCCTTCAATTTCTCACTAAAGTAGGCTATGAGTTTGCCATCTTGCATTAAAACACCACCAATTCCCACCCCGAGGCATCACATTCAACCTCAAATGTCTTTCCGAAGTCGGGCAATTGCAATAGAGGGGCGGTACTCAACCTACTTTTCAATTCTTGGAAGGCCTTCTCTTGAGGCTCTCCCCAAACAAAAGGTTTGTCCTTCTTCACCAACTCGGTGAGTGGAGCGGCAATACAGCTAAAGTCTTTCACAAATCATCTATAAAAACTAACAAGACCATAAAAGCTCCTCACTTGAGTCATGGTAGTAGGAGTGGGCCAATCACGAATGGCCTCTACCTTAGACTCATCCACCTCCACTCCTTGGGCACTCACAACAAACCCAAGGAAGACTACCTTCTCAACACCAAAGGCACACTTTTTAAAATTAGCATAGAGCTTTTCAGCTCTCAACACTTCAAGCACTTGCCTAAGGTGATCAACATGGTCGTCTATTGATTTGCTATAGATCAATATATCGTCAAAGTAGACGACGACAAACTTGTTGATGAATGGCTTTAGAACATGGTTCATTAGCCTCATGAAAGTACTAGGTGCGTTGGAGAGCCCGAAGGGCATCACCAACCATTCATATAGACCAAACTTGGTCTTGAATGCGGTTTTCCATTCATCCCCGGGTTTCATCCGGATTTGATGGTAACCGAACCTAAGGTCTATTTTGATAAAGACACATGAACCACTTAATTCATCTAACATATCATCAAGTCGGGGAATGGGATGACGGTACTTTACCGTTATTTTGTTCACGGCCCGACAATCAACACACATTCTCCAAGTGCCATCCTTTTTTGGAACAAGGATCACGGGTACGACACAAGGACTCAAGCTTTCCCTCACCAAGTCTTTAGTGAGCAATTAATCAACTTGCTTTTGCAATTCTCTTGTGTCCTCCGGATTGCTCCTATAAGCCGGTTTGTTTGGGTTTTGAGATCCCGGGACAAAGTTGATTTGGTGCTCAATACCCCTCAAAGGAGGTAATCCATTTGGCATCTCATCCGGGAACATGTCCCTAAAATCCTTCAAAAAATTCTCAAAAAGACTAGGCAGAGGGTTAATGGAAAAATCAAGATCGGATGTAAGAATCATACCTTTGTGCACTAGGCATATGAGTAGTTTGTTGCCATAATTTCCTCTCAAGATCTCGCCCGGTTGCATCATGGCACATATGCTACCAGTAGAAGATGGTGGGATTGCCACCAAGCTTTCGGAAAAAGGACTAGTCTCAACAACCGACTTAGCCTTGGCCGCCTCTCTCAACTCCCTCATCCGCTTGTAGTCATCACTCACTTGCTTGGGAGTTAAGGGTTTAAGCACAAACTTCTTTCCCTCATGCTTAACCGTATAGGCGTTAGCACGGCCATCATGAACCACATGTCTATCAAATTGTCATGGCCTTCCAAATAGAAGGTGGTATGCTTGCATAGGCACAACATCAAACATGTGTTCATCCACATAGTTCCCTATCTTGAACTTGATCATGACTTGCTTTACCACCATCAATTCACCACACTCACTAAGCCATTGCAAACGGTAAGGATTTGGGTATTTCAAGGTGGGTATCTTCAATTGGGAAACTAGTGTTTGGCTAATGACATTGGCACAACTTCCCGAGTCAATAATCATGGAACAAATAAGACCCATGACTCGGCATTTTGAATAGAAGAGGTTCTCTTTATGCAAAGTCTCACTATCCTCCACAAACAAGGCACCTAAACTCCTCCTCACAACAAGGAAGGCATGGGCATCATCATCATCCTCCATTGCAACCTCCCCATCATCAACCTCCTCGTCACCCTCTACTACCTCTTCTTCCTCGGGTTCACTATCTTGTTCATACACCAAGTCACCCACAAGAACCATTGTTTTCCGGGTAGGGCAATCTTTGGAGATATGTCCATAACCCTTACACTTAAAGCATTGAGTAGAAGTAGAGATAGGATTACTCAAGTGAGTTTTAGAGTTACCTCCCACATGTTGTGTAGACTTCTCATAAGGCTTCTTCACATCCTTGCTAGCACTTGCACCACTTGGATTTGGGAATTTGGCATTTGTTGTAGGAGTCTTCCACTCCTTTGGTTTGCTCAAGGGAGTAGTAGTACTATTCTTGTAGCGAAGGGATTTCTCCTCTTCAAGCCATTTCTCAGCTTCAACGGCATCTTCACATAGCTTGTAGTGATCATTGTACTTGTGAAACTTCAATAGTGAAGCTATGTCTCGGTTCAAGCCTCCTTTAAATCGAATCATGGCTGTTTCATTATCTTCTTCATCCAAGTCTAGATTCATCCGGACTTGTTCAAATTTACTGAAGTACTCCCCAACCGACTTGTAACCTTGCTTCAACTCATAGAGACGCTTTTGTTGGTCCACTCGGTATTGGTTAGTCAAGTACTTCTCATCCATCACACGGATCAACTCTTCCCAAGTAAGATTGATAGCCATTCCCGTCCTCCTTCTATTCCTCTTCACCGACTCCCACCAAGTAGAAGCAAAGGATTCAAAGGAAGATATTGCATACTTGGTCTTCTTCACTTCGGGCATATCATTGGTGTCAAATATCCGCTCCATAGACAACTTCCAATCAATGTACTCCACCGGGTCACTACTTCCTTTGAAAGAAGGAATAGTGAGCTTCACACTATTAAGATTGTTGTTGTTGTCACGACCCCCTTGGTAAGGCTCCGGTTGGCCTCCAAAGTGATCTCCATAATCACCAAGATCCCTCCTAGCATTCCCTCCCAAATACTCATTGGGTGGCCCTCGACCTCGGCCTCGACCCCTATCCACATTCCGACCCCTAAATTGATAGCGAGCATCATACCCACCATCACTATAATCATCCTCCTCCGCTTCTTGAGCTTGTGCAACTTGCTCAAGAGGTTGAACATTTCGGATTGGTCCGGGAAGTGGAGCATTCCTTTGGGGATTGCCCATAAGGTTAGGAATAGTCACTCGTTGGGTATTGCCCAACAATTGGTCAATTCGATCACGATCCTCCCTTACCTATTGTTGTCGATTAAGCAACTCAACAACTTGTTCCGGGGTAAAGGTCGAACTACTTTTGCCCTCAACGGCTTTAACTTGGGCACTCGGGGCCCCTTTCTCAACTTGGACACTCGGAGTCCCTTTCTCCGATTGGACATTGGAAGTCCCTTGCTCAACTAGGGCACTTGATGTCACCCTCTCAAGGCTTTCAATCCTCAAGTTCATACTATCCAACTTGGCAAGGATAGTAGCAAGGACATTCTTAGCGAAATCATCTCCTTCGGTCGACATTGTACCTACAAAATGAACAAACGTTAGCAAAATAACCTCACTCACTCCCTCACAAGTGTTTCACTCGGTTCACTCATTTAGTGGTGGTGGATATTTCACTCTAGCTTGAACTCAAAGCTTCACTAAGTTGAGTAACAAACCCCAACTTAATCACTCAACTCAAAAGCCAAATGCACTTCGGGGTGAGTAGAGTTGATATGACTCTATTGGAACGATAAGCTCTTTAAGTGCGGACTTGAGTCAAATGAGACTACGAGTCTTCTTTGAATTCTAGTCTCCGGTCTAGGCTTGAGTTTCCTAATAGCTTAGAAGGGCTAGCACAATTCAAGCAGGAAAGATTACTCAAAGAAGTACTAGCTAGATGCAATTCAATCAAAGAAACAAGAGATTCTACAAAAAACTACCCAAACACACAACTTCAGCAAAACAGATGCCCAACCTACTTTGAGTGGGCGGTCCGCTTGGTTGAGATTAGGCACAGTGGGCGGTCCGCCTGTTTACAGAGGCGGTCCACCTGCTGAGAATCAGAGAGTTGGGTAGGCGCCCCGCCTACTATTCGGGCGGTCCGCCTGCTGGGTTTTTCAGCACAATCCCAACTCGTGTTTCATGGATCAAGCACCAAAAAATCCGACAATTCCCACGTTGTTGTAGCAATTCTAAGGTACCCCAATGTTGTTTCAACCACAAAGATCAAACCCCAATGATTTTTATCAAACCCCAATAAAAAACAAGCAATCCACCATGTTCATCAACTTCAAGCTTAGGGTTTCAAAACATCAAATTTTCAAAGGGTTTCAAATTGTCAATTCTTGTGTTACACTCCAAATCTAGTGTTTAGGGTACCAAAAGAACGGATTTCCAATAAGGAACAAACCCCAATAACAATCACACAAAGGGTCTAACAATCCAAGAATCCATAATCAAATATTTTTGTGTTTTTCAACTTTTTCTATTTTTTTGTATTTTTCTTCTTTTTCTTCAACAACAAACAAGAATCTAACGTAGAAACTAACCTAGGCATGAAGAATCAAGGGTTGGGGGTTTGTAGAAACAAAACCCGAGCCTTGCTCTGATACCAAGATGATAAGGATAAAAATCAAAAGACAAAAAGAACGATAGGAGAGCGAGACACTTTTCGAACTCCCTACAAAGTAACCACAGAGAACTTGTTCCGTGATACCCTCGTATCGGCGTCTAGAAGGTCCTACACTATGCAACCACCCTCGAGTCGTACCCGGGACTCGCAAGTAGAATGATTGGGTGTCGATTCGAGACAACTAGGATCCGTTAGTGAATTCAAGCCAACCAAAAGGGTTTCTTCATAAACAAGAGTTCAACTCTATTCATCATTCAACAATATTCAAGGTAAGCTAAGGTTTGATTAAGCTAAGTGAAGTATTTATAGACTTTACTTATACATAATGAAACTCCTAAAATACCCCCAAAGTGGGTTAAATAAACAAAGGCTACGTAGGGCTATAATAGTCAAAACATAGTATTTTAATGAGGTGTCCCGTCACAACTTTCAATGGAGTAGGCACAGAGGCGGTCCGTCTACTGTGTTGGTAGAAACTTCAGAGAGTTGAGGGGGCAGTCCGCCTGGTAGAGTGGGCGGTCCGCCTCCTCCTGTGGCTCCTTGGTTTGCCTCGAAACGTGCCCCGGATGCCTCTCCAAGTAGCCTAAGCTATCCTCCATCCATGGCACTCCAATTCATGAGCTTCAAACCACTCTCGGAGCCTTCTTCCAAGTCCCTCCAAGTCAAGTGAAGATGGGTGTCTTGAATCAACTTAGCTTGACTCCTAGTGAACGGCCTTGAGGTAGTATGCCCCGCTAGTCAGTGTGTAGTTTTGAAGCTGTATACTTCGCCGACATATCATCCACCTTTCTATGATTCCCTATGAAGAAAATAAAAAAATGTAAGTTAATTAGCTTTGTTTGTTGATACCAGGCTAAATATAATATAGTTCTATGATTTATTCATGTTGTAATACATACATCTACATAGATATACCTTTCGAACACGAAGGGCATCTTGGACTTCAGGGTCATTTGCCCAATACTTTAAACCCTTGCGCCAATCAATCTGAAGTAGGAATTAAGGTTCCATAGTCAGTAATATATCTCTTTATTTAATTGAGAATTCTACTTAAATAGCCGTTATTGTCAGTATGTATAAATGCACATGGTATGCAACATTATGCAAAAAAAATGACTACTTTTTGTTAAAGTAATCTAGCATTCTTCATGCAACATATTTTCCCTATTTAATTTAATAACTGAGAAATAACAAAAGTTAGCGTGCATGGATCACAAGTTGGAGGAAAAGGGTTCGCACTTCTACCCTTCTCTACTTAAGTACAATACTTTTTATGTGTGACATGTTCAAACTCGTGACATGCATCTAACTCGCCATATCACGCACGGCTGCACCACATGCAAACAATCTTACTGGGAGATTGAAGTCCTTGAGTTTAGGATCTGTTTTATTTCTTTCATAATTTTTACGACAATTTGTTGTGCTTCAATTCCGACTTTCCTTTTTTCTTTTGTGCTAAAGTGTTTTTAGAAATATAGATGTACATACATGTCTTAGTATAGCTAATATGCAGTGTAATATAGAGATAGTATATTATTGTAGAGTTAGTTAAGTGAGCTGAGTAGATGCTGACTAGGACTAGTGTCATGACCCAATCTAGGGCCGCGACGGATGACCAACACTAAGTGTCGATCATCACTAATCCTACTGATAATCTGCTAACCATGAATACAACTGATAAACAGAATAAGCATAGACCTAACTGATAAGAATTATGCAATGCAAAAATAGCTGACAAGGCTAACATAAGCTGAGATACATAACATACTGACTGCACCACACAGGAACATATCTACAGGCCTCTAAGAGTGCTGAACTAAATATACAAAGGACGAGACAAGGCCCCGCCATACCCAAACTGGCCGACTGTACACATACCAAAAGATAAGTAACTCCGGGAGTAAGCGGAGTGACTCCAATAGCTGATAGATGGCCTACTAACGTGGTCCAAGTGTTGATCTATCTGCACCTGCGCGACATGAAACGCAGCGCCCCAGAAAAGGGCGTGAGTACGATATGTACCAAGTATGTAAGGCATGAGCGTATAATATATCATAGCAGAATGAAACTGTAAGGCTGGAATATAAATATGTAATTATGAGCTGGAGCATAGCAATATAGCTGAAAATCTGAAGAACGTACTAAACATGAAATTAATATAAACTGAAGTCTAGCTGAATCTGAAACTGGAGACTGAGTTGAACTATACTGACAAATAATTGTAATATGACTGATAACTGGTAACTACAAACTGGAACTGATAACTGTCAACTGCTTCTGACGCTAAGAACTGGTGGCTGATAACTGATAACTGATACTGAGCTAAAACTAAACTGTTATCTGAACTGGTACCTGTCTGGTGTTATGGGCTATATCCCCCAAATCAGGTAACTGAACATCTGAACTAGTACCTGTCTGGTGTTATGGGCTGTATCACCCTAAATCAGGTAACTGAAAACCTGAACTAGCCTCATGTATAATCATGCAGTGTATTTTGTGGCTATATACGCGTATATAACAAACCTGGCGGGTGTTATGGGCTATGTCCCCCCCAGCCAGTAATATCTAGTCTCTCTGGTCAGAGTGTGTGAATGACACCCAGTCACACTAGGTGTTTCAACTCTCACCTGAACCAGAGGGGCTGTGTCCCCCAGACGGGTAGCATCACACGCGACCAGACTGTGTGTCCAATGTCCAGCCTCTATTGGGGACTCCAAATCACACATAACATAATCACAATATAAGCATAAACATGTATGAGGCATAACACATGTGGCAAGAATAGATATGGACTCAAAGTAATGATAAGAAACTCTGGATGGATTTATAGACAAAATCTAGAACTCAGAATTTGTCCAACTCTTTGAATTTCTATAAAAATTTCGGCAGAGTTTCCCCTGAAACTGGATGATCTGCAAAAACAGAACCAGCACTATACTATACACGGGAATGGATACCCGGATAAACTGATAACATAAACATGTTAAACGGATAATCAAGATGAGACAACTGGATGACATAACAAATCCGCAGATAGAATGTTTGGACAGCACCACTGTCCTTACTTTCAACCTAATTTTCAGAGTGTAGATCAAAGATATAGACTTCATAGTATTCATTAGAGTTTTAGATATACGTCTTAGGATTCTGGAGATTCTTAAAGCATCTAAATATCAATTTTGTACAAGGAGTTATGATCAATATACTAACAGCTATCCAAAGATCAAAATGATTTTTTCAGATTTTGGAACGTGTTGTCTTGCTGATTCGGACGTCTTTCACCTTGGATTTTAGTACCAAATTAAGTATATACAAGGCTTCCTTGATCCCATACCAGTTTCTCACAGGAAAAACTAAGTTTAGAACTAAGAAAAGCTTCAAAAGAAAAAAGATACATGCCTTGCCAAAAAAAAGGTTTAGCCTTACATACCTTTGATGTTTCTCGCTTCTAAACCTTATTTTCTTTGAATTCCACAACTTCTAAAGCTTAAACAAGCTATAAAACAGAATTTAGGTACTTTGCCTAACCATGAATTAATTATAAAACTCAAACTATAGAAAAAATTGAAGGTAGCATAATGTTACCCTAATCGCGTAGAGCGTTTTGACGCAATCCGTCTTCAGTTTTGAGTTAAGATTGATTTTGTTTCTTCAAAATCATAAAAATTGGCTTTAGACTCAAGAAAGGGCTGTTTCTATCGTGGGGTTTCTGGAAAATGTCGAGAGAGAGAATGATTTCTCTTTTATAATAAAAATATTTCATTTCTAGCCCTCTTTTGCACTGATGTTCCTTTTTCAGGCCTAACTTCTGATGCTCATATCTTCTTATCCAAATATTGTATGAACAAACCATCAAAAATGTTGGAAACTACACTCCAAGACGTTCAATTTGGTATATGATGTGTCTACAAAAGACCTCATATGACACACGAAATTAATTGATGAAAAAGCTTCGTTACAAGGCAATTCCTTAGTCGGTTTTTCCGCAACTTAAATCTGATTTTTTCCAAACTTTATATTAAATATATAAACATCATATATGGTCATATTATGACTTTAAACTCACTCAAATCATTCTTAACATGTTATTACAATGATATACGTCACTTTAGACATACGGGGTGTAACAATCTTCCCCCGTTAGGAACATTTGTCCTCGAATGTTAAATGAAGTATGTAGAAGCATTAAGCAATGATCTGTTACATACTTGAAGTAATGAAGAGATGTGCATATTTGGCTCTCATGTCATTTTTAGCTTCCCAAATTATTTCTTCTACATTATTGCTTTGCTATAGCATCTTAACTAAAGGAATGTCTTTCGTCCTTAGTCAACGAATCTGTCTATCTAAAATTACAACTGGCACCTCTTCATAAAATAATTGCTCTGTGATCTGTACATCATCTACTGATACAACTCTAGAAGGATCTCTGACACATTTCTTGAACATAGAAACATGGAATACTGGATGTACCTGCTACACGCCCAACTCGTCTGATAACCTGATATGGACTAATAAATCTAGGGCTAAGTTTACCCTTCTTTCCAAATCTCATAACGCCTTTCATAGATGATACTTTCTTGAATACCCAATTGCCAATATGAAACTCTAAATCTCGACGTCGATTATCTGCTTAGGACTTCTGTCTGCTCTGCACTGCTAATAATCTTTCCCTGATCAATTTGACTTTATCAACTGAGACTCGCCAACCTCGAACCATCCTATAGGAGACTTGCATTTGCGCCCATACAAAGCTTCATATGGCGCCATCTGTATGCTAGAATGATAGCTATTATTATATGCAAAGTCTATCAACGGTAGATGTTCACTCCAGCTACCTTCAAAATCTAACACACAAGCTCTAAGCATATCTTCTAACGTCTGAATAGTCTGCTCAGCCTGTCCATCTGTCTGGGAATGAAATGTGGTACTCAGATTCACCTGTGTCCCTAAACTTGTCTGGAACGATCGCTAGAAATTAGTTGTAAACTGGTGCGCCCCTGTCTGAAATAATAGATACTGGAATACCATGTAGGCACACACTATCTCTCTGATATAAAGTCTGGCATAATCCTCTGCTGTATATGTAGTTCTAACAAGCAAGAAATGAGCTGATTTAGTAAGCCTGTCAACTATAACCCAAATAGAGTCATACCTGCTCCGCGTACGGGGCAAGCCTGTAATGAAGTTCATATTTACTGCTTCCCATTTCCATGATGGAATCTCAATTTCCTGTAACAAGCCACTAGGTTTTTGATGCTCGACTTTAACCTGCTGGCAGTTAGGACACTGAGCCACAAATTCTGCTATGTCACGCTTCATTCCGTCCAACCAGTAAATCTGCTTAAGGTCATGATACATCTTAGTCGAAACTGGATGAACAGTGTACCTGGAATAGTGTGTCTCAGTCATAATCTATCCACGTAAATCTGCAACATCAGGAACACAAAGTCTATCTTTATACATGAGAACCCCATCACTAGTAACCCTATATAATGACCCTGGTTTTCTTCTGGCTATTTGTCTGTATTTAACTAGAATTGGATCCTCATATTGACGCTATTTTACTTCTGTAACTAGGCAAGTAGTGGCTGCTTTCTGAACTGTAAATCCTGCGTCCTCTGAATCTATTAATCTGACTCCCATGCTGGCCAACTGGTGGAGTGCATGAGCTAACTCTCTTTTCTGTGGCTGTAAATAAGATAAACTACCCATAGACTTACGACTAAGGGCATCAGTAACAACATTCGCTTTACCCGGATAATAAAGAATGTCCACGTCATAGTCCTTCAGCAACTCTAGCCACCGCCTCTGTCGTAGGTTTAGCTCCTTTTGCTTAAATATGTACTGGAGGCTCTTGTAGTCTGTATAAATATCAACATAAACTCCGTACAAATAATGTCTCCAAATCTTTAATGCATGAATGACTGCTGCAAGCTCCAAATCATGGGTATGGTAGTTCTGCTCGTGCTTTTTCAGCTGCCTGGAAGCATAGGCAATTACTCTTCCGTGCTGCATCAAAACACAACCAAGACCAATTCGAGAAGCGTCATAGTAAATGACATAGTCCTCAGATCCCTCTGGAAGTGTAAGTACTGGAGCTGTTATCAACCTGTTCTTTAGTTCTTGGAAGCTGTGCTCGCAAGAATCAGACCACTCAAATTTAGCTATTTTCTGTGTCAATTTGGTCAGTGGAGCTGCAATGGAGGAAAAACCCTTTACGAACCTTCTGTAATAACCTGCCAAACTCATAAAACTAAGTACTTCAGTTGGTGTCGTAGGTCTGGCCAATTCTTCACAGCCTCAATCTTTTGGCCATCTACTTTAATTCCTTCTGCTGAAACTATATGGCCAAGAAATGCCACTGAATCTAACCAGAATTCACACTTTGAGAACTTAGCAAATAATTGTTGGTCCCGAAGAGTACCCAATACTGTGTGCAGGTGCTCCGCATACTCTGATTCAGACTTTGAATAGATGAGAATATTATCGATAAATATAATCACAAATAAATCTAGATAAAGCCTGAATACGCTGTTCATCAGATCCATAAATACTGCAGGGGCATTAGTGAGTCCAAAAGACATCACTAAAAACTCATAATGGCCATACCTAGTCCTGAATGCAGTCTTAAGTATATCAGATTCTCTGACTCTAACCTGATGGTAACCTGATCGCAAATCTATCTTCGAGAAGCACTTGGCACTCTGCAGTTTGTCGAACAAGTCATCAATCCTGGGCAGAGGGTATTTAATTTTGATTGTGACTTTATTTAGCTGTCTGTAATCTATGCACATGTGTAGAGAGCCGTCTTTCTTTTTCACAAACAATACCGGGGCTCCCCACAGGGAAATGCTAGGTCTGATGAGACCTTTGTCTAACAAATCCTGCAGTAGTTCCTTAAGTTCTTTCAGTTTTGCTGGTGCCATCCTATAGGGAGGAATGGATATGGGCTGCGTACCTGGTACTATATCAATAGGAAAATCGATCTCTCGCTCTGGAGGAAGACCATGTAACTCATCTAGAAACACATCAGGGAACTCATTCACTACCGGAACTGACTCAAGAGTCGATGTCTCCTTCTTTGAGTCTCGAACATGAACAATATGATATAAGCAGCCTTTTGCAATTAGCTTCCTTGCCTTAAGGTAAGAAATAAATAGACCATTTGGCGATGCAGAAACACCCTGCCACTCTATGGCTAATTCTCCTGGAAAGTGAAACTGAACTGTCTTCGCTCTACAATCAACGTTAGCATAACAAGAGGACAACCAATCCATACCGAGAATAACATCGAAATCAACCATTTCTAGCTCAATTAAGTTAGTTGTAGTGCTACAATTGCCCATCATCACCGTGCAACCTCTATAACACGCCTAGCTACTATAGAATCACCAACAGGAGTGGCTACCTCGAAAGGTCTAATAGCCTCTGGTAATATTTTGAATTTAATGGCAACAAAGGGAGTATCATATGATAATGTAGAACCCGGAGCTATCAACACATACACATCGAGAGAATTTACAGACAGAATACCTGTGACCACGTCTGGTGAAGCCTCTTGGTCCTGTCGACCAATAAGAGAATAGGTGCAGTTTTGAGTACCGCCTACTGTAGGAGCTCCACTTCGACCTCTACCACGACCTGCTGGTGCCTGAGGAACTTGCCTCTGAGGGTATGCTGGTGCTGAGGAAGCTACTGCTGATCTAGCTGGCTGGCCTGCACCACTACCACCCCTAGTCGGGCAATCTCTCATGAAATGGCCTGCCTCGCGACAAATATAACAAGTATCACTCCTAACTGACATGGACCCAAGTGGCGTTTACCACAATCTGAACATCTGGGATATGTCTGACTGGCCAGTATCGAAGTACCACAGTGCTGAAATCCTGAAGTCTGTGATGCCTGAATAGCTCTGGACTGAGGAGTTCTATCAGATCTCAGGCCACGAGACTGTGTAGGTATACTAGCTGGTGGCTGTCTAACACTCTGATGTCTACTCGCACCAGATGTCTCTCCAAACGAACCAGAAAATCTGCCCCTCTTATGTAACACTCTATCCCTGTCGGCTCTATGTCTCTACTTCCTCTCCTCAAGTGATAAAGCAAATGCCTGAATGTTTGATATATTCATATCTGACTGCATAGCAACCGTCATACACTCGTTCATCAGGTGTGGACCAAGTCCCACTACATACCTGTGAATTCTATCCTCCATACTTGCTACCACAGTAGGGGCAAACCTTGCTAAAGAATTAAAGCGATAATTATACTCTTCTACACTCAAACTTCCCTGTCTCAAGGTAAGGAACTGATCAACATGTGCTCTCTGTGTCTCTATGGGCATATATTGATAAATGAAGGCATCTGAGAATTCTTTCCAAGTCGCCGGAGTAGCATCTTCCCCTCTAGATAGCTCCCATGTCTGATAACACCCTACCGCTAGGTCATGCGATCTGAATGCAGCCAACTCTACTAACTCTGTGGCTGACACATGCATAACCCTCAACGCTCTGGCTATCCTCACTAGAAAATCTTGAGATTCCTCTCCTGTATGGGATCCAGTAAAGACTGGAGGCTCTAGTCAGATAAAATCCCTGATCCTGGATCCAGTATCTCCCTGGGTATCTGCACTATGCTGTCTATTCTGAACAACTAAAACACTGGTCAATAATCTGATAGTATCCCTCACTTCGTGTCCCTGACTATCAGGCTGAGGAGCTGGAGGTATGGCAGCTGTAGTCCCTCTAATATCGCCCTGAACTAAAGGGATCTGTGAGGACTCACATTGAGCCTCAGATCTGAACTCCTCACTCTCATCCACCTCAGGTGGCACTCTTCTAGTACCCTGGTCGGCAATAGCCTTACCCTTCTGGGCAGCTGTTAGTTTCTTCGGCGACATCGCTTTGCTGAAAACACTATTATTAGAGGAATGAATGTTGTAATCATAGTTCTATCGCACGATCTAGAGAAGAAAGAAAGACAACTGTCCTGAAGTGCCCTGAAGCCTCCTGTTCAAAAGTATGGCACGCAACATACTCCTGAACAAGACTCTCCCAAACACAGCCTGTAGACACCCTAGGACTGAACTGCTCTAATACCACTTTTGTCATGACCCAATCTAGGGCCGCGACGGATGACCAACACTAAGTGTCGATTATCACTAATCCTACTGATAATCTGCTAACCATGAATATAACTGATAAACAGAATAAGCATAGACCTAATTAATAAGAATTATGCAATGCAAAAAAAGCTGACAAGGCTAACATAAGTTGAGATACATAACATACTGACTGCACCACACAGGAACATATCTACAGGCCTCTAAGAGTGCTGAACTAAATATACAAAGGACGAGACAAGGCCCCGCCATACCCAAACTGGCCGACTGTACACATACCAAAAGATAAGTAACTCCGGGAGTAAGTGGAGTGACTCCAATAGCTGATAGATGGCCTACTAACATGGTCCAAGTGTTGATCTATCTGCACCTGCGCGGCATGAAACGCAACGCCCCAGAAAAGGGTGTGAGTACGATATGTACCAAGTATGTAAGGCATGAGCATATAATATATCATAGCTGAATGAAACTGTAAGGCTGGAATATAAATATGTAATTATGAGCTGGAGCATAGCAATATAGCTGGAAATCTGAAGAACGTACTAAACATGATCTAAATATAAACTGAAGTCTAACTGAATCTGAAACTGAAGACTGAGCTGAACTATACTGATAAATAATTGTAATATGACTGATAACTGGTAACTACAAACTGGAACTGATAACCGTCAACTGCTTCAAACGCTAAGAACTGGTGGCTGATAACTGATAACTGGTACTGAGCTAAAACTAAACTGTTATCTGAACTGGTACCTGTCTGGTGTTATGGGCTATATCCCCCCAAATCAGGTAACTGAACATCTGAACTAGTACCTGTCTGGTGTTATGGGCTGTATCACCCCAAATCAGGTAACTTAAAACCTGAACTAGCCTCATGTATAATGATGCAGTGTATACTGTGGCTATATACGCGTATATAACAAACCTGGCGGGTGTTATGGGCTATGTCCCCCCCAGCCAGTAATATCTAGTCTCTCTGGTCAGAGTGTGTGAATGACACCCGGTCACACTAGGTGTTTCAACTCTCGCCTGAACCAGAGGGGATGTGTCCCCCAAACGGGTAGTATCACACGCGACCGGACTGTGTGTCCTATGTCCAGCCTCTATGGGGGACTCCAAATCACACATAACATGATCACAATATAAGCATAAACATGTATGAGGCATAACACATGTGGCAAGAATAGATATGGACTCAAAGTAATGATAAGAAACTCTGGATGGAATTATAGACAAAACCTAGAACTCAGAATTTGTCCTACTCTTTGAATTTCTATAAAAATTTCGGCAGAGTTTCCCCTGAAACTGGATGATCTGCAAAAACAGAACCAGTACTATACTATACACGGGAATGGATACCCGGATAAACTGATAACATAAACATGTTAAACGGATAATCAAGATGAGACAACTGGATGACATAACAAATCCGCAGATAGAATATTTGGACAGCACCACTGTCCTGACTTTCAACCTAATTTTCAGAGTGTAGATCAAAGATATAGATTTCATAGTATTCATTAAAGTTTTAGATATATGTCTTAGGATTCTGGAGATTCTTAAAGAATCTAAATATCAATTTTGTACAAGGAGTTATGATCAATTATACTAATAGTTGTCCAAAGATCAAAATGATTTTTTCAGATTTTGAAACGTTTTGTCTTGCTGATTCGGACGTCTTTCACCTTAGATTTTAGTACCAAATTAAGTATATACAAGGTTTCCTTGATCCCATACCAGTTTCTCACAGGAAAAACTAAGTTTAGAACTAAGAAAAGTTTCAAAAGCTAAAAGATACATGCCTTGCCAAAAGAAAGGTTTAGCCTTACATACCTTTGATGTTTCTCGCTTCTAAACCTTGTTTTCTTTGAATTCCACACCTTCTAAAGCTTAAACAAGCTATAAAACAGAATGTAGGTACTTTACTTAGCCATGAAGTTATTCTAAAACTCAAACTATAAAAGAAATTGAAGGTAGCATAATGTTACCCTAATCGCGTAGAGCATTTTGACGCAATCCGTCTTCAGTTTCGAGTTAAGATTGATGTTGTTACTTCAAAATCATAAAATTTGGCTTTAGACTCAAGCTAGGGCTGTTTCTATCGTGGGATTTCTAGAAAATGTCGAGAGATAGAATGATTTCTCTTTTATAATAAAAATATTTCATTTCTAGCCCTCTTTTGCGCTGATGTCCCTTTTTCTGGCCTGAGTTCTGATGCTCATATCTTCTTATCCAAATATTGTTTGAACAAACCGTCAAAAGTGTTGGAAACTAAACTCCAAGACCTTCAATTTGGTATATGATATGTCCACAAAAGACCTCATATAATACACGAAATTAATTGATGAAAAAGCTTCGTTACAAGTCAATTTCTTAGTCGGTTTTTCCGCAACTTAAATCCGATTTTTCCCAAACTTTATATTAAATATATAAGCATCATATATGGTCATATTATGACTTTAAAATCACTTAAATTATTCTGAACTTGTCATTAGAATGATATACGTCACTTTAGACATATGGGGTGTAACAACTAGTTAGTTAAGATATTTTGGGGTTAGATATTTTTCAGTTGGTTAGTTACATATATAAAGTTTAGGGAGTAATCAATGAATAAACTACTTCTCATTTTCACAAACTGCACTTTCTCTCTCTAGTTCTCTCTCAACTCACATCTTAGCTCGATCCTTTTCTTAACTGAATCCCTAAGGATCAAGTTGTAAAATTTTATATGGTATCAGAGCGTACGACCACCACTGTGGTTTAACTCATCGGAAAAGTCACCGGAGAAGAGAAAGAAACTGCAGAAACTGTGAGCAATGGCAAACATTGCCAGAAATAATGCTTGTAATCAAGTTGAAACACTTGAAGGGCTTGATCAAAATCATCCTCTTTACCTTCATGCATCCGATACATCAGGAACAGTACTAATTGCTCTTCATTTGACCGGATCGAAAAATTACTCCGTTTGGAGCTGTGCGATGAGGATCGCGATCCTAGGAAGGAAAACTAGGGTTTATAGACGGTTCGTGCAAAAAGGAGAATTACAATGCGAATCTAGGGAATCAATGGTGGAGATGTAATGCGATAGTACTTTCATGGATTATGAATTGTGTATCGAAGGAGCTGTTCAGTGGAATTGTGTATTCATTAAATGCCTATGCTGTGTGGAAAGATCTGGAGGAGCGATTCGGCAAGGTGAATGGATCTAGGTTTTTTCAACTGCACAAAGAAATTGCAACTATCAGTCAAGGTACATCATCAATTTCAGCCTATTTTCCTAAGCTTAGATTACTCTAGGATGAATATGAGAGCATTGAGCCTGCTCCTGGCTATGACTGTGAGAAATCACAGGATTACATTAAACATATTAGAAGGCAAAAGCTGATACAATTCCTAATGGACCTTAATGAATCATATGAACAAGCTAGGGAACAGATTCTCATGATGATTCCCATGCCATCTGTAAATAAAGCCTATGCTATGCTAGTTGATAGGGAGAGCCAGAGGACTATAGCTTGCAATTATATTGCATCACCTAGTGAAGAACTGACTGCCTTAATGACTGTTAAGAAAGGAAAAATACAAAGACCTAAGAAAAACTACAACTTGAAGTATGATTACTGTGATTTGAAGGGTCACACTAGAGAGGGATGCTGGAAACTAAATGGGTATCCACCAGACTACAAGCCTAGAAAAAGAGGTAGTAACAACCCTAACTATCAAGGGAACCCTGGGTATCCTGTAAATCCAGGTTATGGAGGTAATAATGCAGGTGTCTATGGAAACTCTACTAACTTTAGCAGTAATAACAACATTGGTTCATATGGAGGGAATGTTGCACATAATGCAATGATGGAAGAGCATAATAGAAGATCAGGGAGAGAGCAGTAATACAACATCAAGGAACAATGGATCAGTGAGTGTAGCGATGCAGGCACCATACTTCATAGCAGAGCAGTTTGATCAGATTCTGAAAATTATCAACACAGACACGTCCGTAGAGAATTCAACAAACTTGTGGTACTTATACTGCATTCCTAGTGAACTCTAGTAGCAATAGTTGGATTGTGGATACAGGAGCCACAAATCACATGACACATGATATGAGCATGTTAACTAATAGAACACAGCCCACTGAGAAGAAAAGAATACACCTACCTAATGGTGATGTAGTGCAGGTCAGACACACTGGATCTTGCAAAATACTAGGTCCCAATTCAGTAGATAATGTGTTGTTTCTCCCAGAATTCAGATATAATTTGCTCTCAGTATCCAAACTCACAAATGACCTCAATTGCTCTGTCACTTTTTTCCCACAATTCTGCATATTTCAGGACCTTTGTACCGGGAAGGTGAAGGAGATTGGTAGAGAGAAAGATGGCTTCTACCTGCTTTCTCAAGTTCCTCTCAAAGGGACAAAAAGTACTACAAACATAGCACCAGACAAAAGTAATAATGTTGTTGAGCCAAGACAAAGTAGCAGATATAGCAATATTGGAATAAGTGTAGGAATAAAGAATGTAGATGCTGGGACATGGCACAAGAGGCTTGGGCATACATCACCTGGAGTACTGCAGCAGGTTATTAGAATTCCTAATAAAGCATGTAATAAGATCTGTGATGATTGTACAGTCTGCCCATTAGCAAAACAAACAAGGTTGCCTTTCAATAGAAGTGTAAATAGGAATGAAGCTGTTTTTTCTCTTCTTCACATTGATGTATGGGGGGCCCTATAATGTACAAACTATGAATGGAAGCAGATTTTTCTTAACAATTGTGGATGATCATTCTAGGATGACCTGGATACATTTACTTAAGCTGAAAAGTGATGTTGTGGTGGTACTAAAGAAGTTATTTAAGCTGGTGCAAACTCAATTTAATAAGTCAGTTAAAATGATCAGAATAGATAATGGCAAAGAGTTCATTAACAAGGAGTGTCATGAGTTGTTTGAGGATAGAGGTATCATTTATCAAAGAACTTGTGTTTATACGCCTCAGCAAAATGGGATAGCTGAGAGGAAGCACATGCACATTATGGAGATTGCTAGAAGTATAAAGTTTCAGAGTAATATGCCCTTAAGATTTTGGGGTATTGTGTGCTAGCTGCAGTATATATCATGAATAGGTTGCCTTCACCTGTGCTTAAGAACAGAACTCCTTATGAAGTGTTGTACAACAGGAAACCATCTACAGCCCATATGAGAGCCATAGGTTGTCTCTGTTATGCAAAGATACCAAATGTCCATGATAAGTTTGAACCCAGAGCAATACCAGCTGTGTTGATGTGATATTCTGAGACCAGGAAGGGTTACATTTTGTATGATATAGCAGATGGCACCTTCTTTGTGAATAGAGATGTTATTTTCAGGGAATCAGGTTTCCCTTTCATGAAAGACATGCAGGAGGAAGGTCAGATCTTTCTAGATGATCTAGGCATAGGTATGGATTGTGAATCTCATCCAGATGAACAAGCTGGGCATACATAAATAGGTGCAGATGGAGGAGTAGATCACAATGACCACCTCAATACTGATCAGGCTGACCAGAATGTTCATGATGCAGTCTTTGAGGCTCCAGTTCAGAATATTGCAGACTCACAAAGAGTGTCCACTAGACCAAGAAATAGCAAAGCTGGATGGTTGACTATATCACAGCTCAGGCTGATGCAAACTGCACAACATCCTATCCTATGAACAATTATGTTGCTTATGAGTCCCTCCATCCCAATTACCAGGCCTCACTGGCTGCTTACACGTCAGTAGTTGACCAAGAACATTTCAAGAGGCTTCACAGGATCCAAGATGGATTGAAGATATGAAAGCTGAAATACAGGCCTTAGAAGACAACAAAACATGGGAGATAGTTTCTTTGCCACCAGGAAAGAGACCAATAGGATGCAAATGGATTTTCAAAGTGAAAGACAAGACAAATGGAGCAATTGAAAGATTCAAGGCTCGGTTAGTTGCAAAAAGGGTACAGTCAGAAGGAGGGGCTATACTATCATGAAACATTTTATCCAGTAGTAAAACTTCCTATGTAAGAGCAGTGATATCAATAGCAACAGCTGAAAACTTGAAAATGCATCAAATGGATATATATAATGCTTTTTTGCAGGGAGACTTGTATGATGAAGCATACATGCAGTTTCTTGAGGGATTTGCAAGTCAGGGGAAGTCCAACAAAGGTTGGAAAACCTGTGTGCAGACTTGTCAAATCCTTATATGGACTGAAACAAGCATGCAGACAGTGGAACTTGAAATTGACAGAAGCATTGCTCAAACAAGGATTTATTCAAAGTCATCTAGACTATTCTCTGTTCACTAAAAGGCAAGGAAGAAGCATTGTCATCATCCTGGTTTATGTGGATGACATGCTCATTACAGGCAATGATGCTAGTCTGATAGAAGCAACCAAGGCTGGTTTACAGAAAGCATTTAAGATCAAAGATCTTGGAGAACTAAAGTTTTTTCTGGGAATTGAGTTTAGTAGGTCAAGTAAGGGAATCCTGATGAGCCAAAGAGAATATGCTCTTGAGTTGATATCAGATCTGAGATTGAGTGGAGCTAAGCCTGCCTGGACTCTATTGGACAATAACCAAAAGTTCACAACAAAAGAGTTGGATGAACTTATGGGGGTTGAAGGTGATGGTCTGCTTGAAGATAAGGGGAAATATCAGAGGCTAATTGGGAAACTATTGTATTTGACCTTAACCAGACTGGATATAGCATTTGCTATCCAAACACTAAGCCAGTTCATGCAATAGCCCAAGAAGTCACACTGGGAAGTAGCATTGAGGATAGTGAGATATGTGAAGAGAGCACCTGGAATGGGGATTCTGATAAGCAATGAGAAGAACAAGAGACTGATAGCCTATTGTGATGCAGACTGGGCATCATGCCCCAATACAAGAAGATCAGTTACAGGGTTTATTGTGAAGCATGGAAGTACACTCATCTCATGAAAGTCTAAGAAGCAAAGTACTATATCAAGGAGTTCAGCTGAAGCATGATACATGAGCATGGCCTCTACTATGTCAGAAATGGTTTGGATCACAAGATTATTTAAAGAATGGGGAGCAAGGGTGGAGTTGCCTGTGCATCTGTTCTGTGATAATAAGGCAGCTTTACTAATAGCAGCTAATCCTGTGTTCCATGAGAGAACAAAACATATTGAGATCGACTGCCACTTTATTAGAGAAAAGATTCTACAAGGAATGGTAATGACAGGACACATTGGAACCAAAGAGCAGCAAGCAGACATACTGACAAAGGCATTGCCAAGAGCACAACATGAGTACTTGGTGTCCAAGCTGGGAGTGCTGAACATTTTTGCACCTGCCAGCTTGAGGAGGAGTGTAGAAATATAGATATACATACATGTCTTAGTATAGCTAATATGCAGTGTAATGTAGAGATAGTATATTATTGTAGAGTTAGTTAACTGAGCTGACTAGATGCTGACTAGGACTAGTTAGTTAATATATTTTGGAGTTAGATATTTTTCAGTTAGTTAGTTACATGTATAAAACTTAGAGAGTAAGCAATGAATAAACTACTTTTCATTTTCACAAACTGCACTCTCTCTCTCTCTACTTCTCTCTCAGCTCACATTTTAGCTCGATCCTTTTCTTAGCTGAATCCCTAAGGATCAAGCTGTAAAATTCTATACATATGGAAAGAACTTACAGCACATGGCTGGCCGGCACCATTCAAGGAGATGAGCTTATCATCAAGTAATAATCTTCTTTCACCAGTAAAGTGATGTGGCCCTTGTAGTAAATCATCAGATCCGCAATTGGGCAATAAGATTTGTTGCGTATTAATATTGCTTACCATCTGGATAAATATATCATCACATGTTAAACAATACTGATAATATAGTATTTTTTTTAATTTAATTATACATTGTTAGTTTGAATCCATAACACATTACTTATAATCAACCTGATTGAAAGTTTGAACGTTATTTGCACATCCCCTATTGTTGGGATCTATGTTTATACATTCTCCTCTACAATTCTTCTTCTTCAATGACTGTTTATTTGACATGTCAATATTTAGATCTTAGGTTTCGGAATGTAGAAAACTAATATATAGCTAGGATTAAGAAAAACCAACTCAATAAACTAACCTTATAAAGTTCATCAGATATATAAGTTCCCATGCCACGACAATAAGCTACTCTGTAATTGGTATCATGAGGAGTAGTTAAAGGATTGCCAAGTAAATATCCCTGAAATTAACCGTGCAACTTTATTAAAAGGACAATTACTTGATAATAAGTTAGATTACAAAGAGATCGAAATTTAAGAAAAAATATGGACCTGAAGGTTAATCATTTGCTTATTACCCGCTGCATTTCCTACATAATCGTTTAAAAGTGGAGTTAAAATGAGGAGTTCTTGAGTTTCTGCTTAGTCAAATAGGACTAACACATGATGCAATTGAATGACATAATAAAATCTTCATAATATACCAAAAATTAGATAATTGCATTGATGTTTGGCATTTTATGCCAATGTTTTCTTAATATTTCCGCATGTTTGAGTTTTTTATTCGCCCGTTTTATAATTTATAAATGTGGTTTTGCACTAATTTTATGTCGTGTGTATGTAGGTTGTTATGCAGTGCATATGGAGCTTTTAAGAGCATGATCGAGCAAGGAATGATTAGAAATTGATTGAGGATTGGATTGAGCACACGAAGGCACGACACGAAGCGAGCTGCGGAGCAAGAAAACAGGAAATTGGCCGGGCGCTACAGGCCATGTGGCGCGACACCCAAAGCGCCCAAGCTCCTGGCGCCATCGGTGGCGCGGGGCGCCCCAAAAGCGGTGGGATTTCGATGGGTTCTTCCCTCGGTCGCGCGTTACGAGGCGCGGGGCGCCAGCTACAGTGCCCCTGGAGCGTTTTTGAGTCCTATTTCGTCTAGGTTTAGGTGTAACTTATTACCAGGCCTTTGTAAACCCTATAAATACTAGTTTACTTAGTTTTTGATAGGAGTTCAGACTTTGGAGCAATTTGGAGAGCTCATAACATCTTGAGCAAGGGCTTTTCTTCCTTCCATTAATCTATTACATCATTATTTTATTATTTCATCAAATCTTTGTGTTGTTATTATGAGTATGTGTGGCTAATTCTTACGTTCTAGGGTTAGAGTATTTCATAAAGGTTGATGTTTGAGAATTGAATTCCATATATTGAATCCCATAACGGATTGCTTATTCTTTCTTGATTTCACTTGTGTAACTGTTAGGGCCCGATTATTACGCATTATCTATGGTTTTTAGATTGAACTCGAAAGAGGGAATCTATGAACGCAATAAGAAAGAGCAGGGCTAGATTGTGAACCCGGGCATTGGGGAACCAATTTGTGAGTAGGATAGACATATACTTGCTCGCCTAGCTTAACTAATTACAGAATTCGTTAGTGCATGCACGTGATTCAACCCATAGACATATAGGGATTGGAGTAGCCTGCATAAACCGTGAAGAATCAAAAGGTTTTCACGGGTACAATTACTCTGTTTTTTTTTTTTTTTGGTTAAGAAAAATTTTATTTCAACCAAAGTAGTCATTACATAGTAGCAGATGCTGACCATCCACTATTCCTATCTAGACTAATACAGATAATACATTAATTGTTCATACAATGCAAGAATCAGATGAGAATTTTCACTAAGGACCTACTGCTAATCCTGCAAGTATCTGTTGCCACTTCTTGAAGTCTCTGCATCGTATGTGGATGTGTATCGCTATGTCTCTGCAGACCCTCTCCATGTCATATGTTCCTTGCTGAAATCTGATCCTGTTCCTTTCCCTCCATATCACATATACCAACATAGCAAACACAACACATATAATCTGTCTCTTTCCTGATTTCCCTCTCGCTATCTGACTTACCCAACTTATTTCACTTTGCCAGTCAGCTGTACTTCTTGTTATACCCAGCCGCTTCTTCAGTCGCATCCATAGTGCATTTGTTACAGAGCATTGGAAATACAGGTGTTCAACAGTTTCCATGCCACCCCTACAGTATACACATTCCATTGGCACTTGGATACCAAACTTCATCAGTCTGTCCACAGTAGCTAATCTTTCCTGAATTGCTAGCCACAAGGTGAACTTGAATCTAGGGTGAATTAAGTGCTGCATAATCTAGTGTTTCCAATGTACATTTGGAATCTGAGGAAGCATATGCTGGTACATCTTTTTTATAGAAAACTTTCCTGCCTTGTCTTGCATTTACATTAGCCTCATGCTTAATCCACCTTGTAGCTGTGTGTCTTTGAGAAGTATCTCTCTGGACTCTAGCACCTTCCTTACCACCCAGGATGCATTTCTAGGGATGGTACAATGTTCAACATAGTCACCTTTTATGTAGTAAGCATGTACCCACTTTATCCAGAGGCAATCCTTTTTGCTTCCTATTGCCCATAATTGTTTGATGATTGCTGCCCTATTCCAAAGCTGCAAATTTATTATGTTGAGTCCTCCAGTTACTTGAGGTTGACATATTCTTTCCCAAGCAACTAGTGCCTTCTTTGAAACAGTTATGTTGCCTGTCCATAGGAATGTCCTGCACAATGTCTCTATCACTTTGATCACCTTCTTTGGGATGACAAAAACCTGTGCCCAGTATGTTTGCATTCCAAACACCACAGCCTTTATCATTTGGATTCTTCCAGCATATGATAGTAGTTTTGCAGCCCAGCAATTCATCTTGCCTGTAATCTTTTCAATAAGTGGTGCATACTGGTTAATATTCAGTTTTTTGGAGGATAAAGGTATCCCCAGGTACCTGGATGGCATTGTTCCCTCAGTAAACCCCAGATTCACCAGTATTTCCTGCTTTACTTCTGCTGCTAATCCAGCCATATATATGCAGCTTTTATCAATGTTTGCTTGCAACCCTGATGCCCTTGAGAACTTAAGGAATGAGTCATTTAGCAGCTTCACTGACTCCCAGTCACCCCTGCAAAACATCAATAGATCATCTGCAAAGCAGATATGTGTGGCTCCTAGTTTCCTGCACCTTGGGTGGAAGTTGAAGTTGCCATTTAGTTGCAGTTGGTTCATTTCTCTTTGGAGGTATTCCATGGCAATGACAAATAGGTAGAGTGACATGGGGTCACCCTGTCTAATGCCTCTTTTGCCTTTGAAGGGTCTGGCCAGTCCCCCATTTAGTACAAGGGAGTAGGACACTGTTGAGATGCACTCCTTTACCCATTGTATGAATTTAAAGGGGAATCCCAGGTCTGCCATCACTCTCAGTAGAAAGCTCCATTCTAGGGTGTCATAGGCCTTCCTTAGATCTACCTTTAGTACACATCTAGGAGATATCCCCTTCCTAGTATAGCCCTTGAATAGTTCATGGCTAAATATTATATTGTCCTGAATGCTCCTCCCCTGTATGAATGCTGACTGAGAGTGCCCAATAATTCCATCAATGACTTTCTTCTTTCTATTTGTCAGAATTTTAGCTATAATCTTTTATATTGTTGTGCAACAGGCAATTGGCCTATAGTCCTTCACTGTGGTTGGATTTTGGATCTTTGGTACTAGGGTAATAGCAGTACAGTTTATGGCTTTTAGAAGCTTGCCTGTGGTGAAAAACTGTTGCCCAGCATCAATGACATCTTCTTTCACTATCTCCCATTGTTTTGAAAAGAACTCAATAGCAAAGCCATCCACATCTGGGGCCTTGTCATTCGGCATTTCAGTTATAGCTGCAACTATTTCTTGTCTTTGCACTTCTTGTATCAGGTTGCACTGCTGGTTTATGTTGAGACATGGGCCTCTTCTTATGATTTCATAATTTGGACACGGTAACTCACTAGAGCTTCTGCCCATGAGTCCCTTGAAAACTGCTACAAACTCCTCCTCTACTTGCCTTGCATCAGTTAGTCTCACTCCTGCATCATTGTATATGGAGGTTATACTGTTTCTTGCTGCACTAACCTTACATTGAGCATGAAAATACTTTGAATTTGAGTCTCCAGCAGCAATCCACATGGCTCTAGACTTTTGTCTCAGCACTTGTTCCTCAACATTGCTCCATTTTTCCACTTCTGCTTGTATGTCTCTCTCTTGGTTCAGCAGGTCTGGATCATAAGGTCTTCTAGCAATGCTTGCCTGCACTACCTCTAGTTGTTGCCTGGCTTGATTTGAGTTTCTGACTATAAGATACCATAACTACATTCAATGGCTTCAATCTGCCTCTTAAGCTTTTGAGCTTGCCCCATAGTTTGTTCATTGCTGCCCCGGGGGAATTTTGCTGCCAAACCTCCTGCACTATGCTTGGAAACTCAGGGTGATTCAATATGTTATCATACAATTTAAAAGGCTTTGGGTGCAGAGTAGTCTGAATGTAGCATTTAATTAGGATTGGGAGTGGTCAGACACTCCAGGCTGCATGTAGTTAGCCTCAATATGCCCATGGTTCTGCATCCAGGTGAAGTTTCCAAATGCCCAGTCAATTTTTGTATAAACTCTTCTATTAACATCTTGTTTGTTGCACCAGGTAAAATGACACCCCTGAGCCTTCAATGGTGTCAGCTGCAGGGTGTCAATACATTGCTGGAATCCTCGGGTCTCAGAATTAGGTAGTGGCCCTCCAAGTTTATCCTCTGGAGAGAGTCCATTATTGAAATCACCACTCAGCATCCAGTTAGAGCTAATTGAGGCTCCTATCTGTATTAGGTCCTGCCATAGCAATTCTCTCTGGTGCACCTCATTTTTGGCATAGACAACTGTCAGCAGAGTAGAGAATCTCCCAGCATTCTCTTCCACAAGGCAATGTATGAACTGTTCATGAATCATTAATATCTGCACTTGTAGATTAGATTTCCACCTCAACCAAATCCTTCCATTACTTGCCAAGGGGTAGTTGCAGGAGTAGCCCCATCCTCTTGCAACTTTATTCAATATTTTTTTGCTTTTTGCTCTTTAACTCTAGTTTCTAAGCAACCAAATAAATCTATTTTATTCTTTTGCAAGAAGAGCCTCAGTTCCTTTTGCTTATAGGGCTTATTAAGCCCTCTTATGTTCCAAGTTGTTATGATCATGGGGGTTCATACCCTACCTCATCATTCAGACCAGTTGAAATAGCATCAAATCTGTTACCAGTTTGGATAATTGTTGCATGAATTGCTCCTGGAGCTGATGCATTCCTTTCTTTGCTGGGCTTATTTGGACTCTTTGGATTCTTTCCGAACTGCACTTCTGTGTTTGCCATCTGCTTCCCTGGGTTGTTTCCTGGGTTGCTTGGCTCTGGTGTGTTGGTTGATTGCTTCCCTAAGTTGTCCTGCACATTTTGCGATTTAGTATGGACGAGTGCTTGTTGTTCTGCCCCCTCCAGCTGCTTTCCCAGATCACCTTCTTGTTGCTTAGCTTGCCAGGCTGTTTTGGCCTGTTGTTCTCTCTTTCTGTTTCCCCTTCTTCTTTTCTTCTTTGGCTTCTGAAATTCATCCTTTTCCACCCCATTTTCCTCTTCATGTGCCTTTTGTTGTCTTGTCTTCCAACAATTTGCTTGGTCATGCCCAAATTTGATGCAATCAATGCAGAATTTGGGCCTCCATTCATAGTCCACAATTTGAGTAAAGGTGCTTCACGGAGTATCAATTTCAATGGTTTCTATCAGTGGTTGGGAAACATCAACTTCTATCAGAGTTCTAGCAAATGACACTCTATCAAAGTTTGCTGTAACTTTATCTGTGTAGAGGGGTTTACCTACTGCACTAGCCACTTTGCTTAGGGCTTCTTCAGACCAGTACCCAACCGGCAGCCCGGGAAACATCACCCACAGTGGTATTACAGTCGGGCATTCAGGGTCAAAGTAAAAATTGATGTCCCAAAATTGCAAAATCAATGGTTTACTGTGAAAGTAATACGGTCCAGACTGCATAACCATTTCACAATCCTCTATTGATTTGAATTTGTAGATAAAGTAACCCTCATCATGCTTAAAGACCTTTGGTTGCTCAACAAAATTCCAGATGTTGTGGACATAATTTTCCATAGATTTTGCATAAGGTGTATCTCCTATTACATATCCTATGAGTGCAGATTTCCAGTATTCCTCTTGCTCTTTCACATCATTTTTCTCAATTTTAACCACCATTTTCCCATCCCTTGTAGTTGGGGGGATATAGCTTAGAGGTTTACCTGATTGTACATTCCTATTTCCCGATGTACTACCAGCCGGAGATTGGGTTGCTGAGCTTGTTGTTGCAGAGAATTGAAGTTTTCTTACTGCGTGTTCCTCTTTGTTCTCGTGAATAATCCCTTTCATCTTTGCTACGTTCTGCTTCCTCTCTGGAATTGGTATTCCACCTCTTCTGCTATGGATAGCATTGGAGGGAGGAAATTCCCAAAGAATTTCTTCATTCGCCGGAGTTTGCATCTCTGCCGATACAGTCCCGGTGTTTTCTGGTGTTTTGCGGCGCTTAGTCATGTTTTCAGCTCACGTTAGCAACTCCTAGCTTAACGTGCGCTGAGAGCATTCTTTAGCCTCAGTTTTTTCTCCGCCAACAAGAAACTCAAAAAAAAAAAAAAAAGGAATCAATTGGAAAACTCAACTGGATTGTTCATAACTCTGACCCTGGACCGTCTCCTCATTATTGTTTACAACCAACGTTTGCTCCATTGTTTGAATTCACTTCTACCATTTTAATTACTGTTCTTTAGTTAATAAAATCCTCACTATTGGAAAAAGATCCCTGAATAGTTGTTAAAAAATTGTTTGTTAGAAGTCCAGTCTGAATAGTCCTCGTGGGAACGATACTTGACTTATCACTTTATTACTTGTCGACCACGTATACTTTCGTGTGCGTTGGGAGCAACAAGTTTTTGGCGCCGTTGCTGGGGACTAAACAATTGACTGATTTCTTTTTGAACAGTTTATTATTTTCTATTCAGGTTTAATTTTTGTTTTGAGTTTTGTGTTGTTTCAGGTATTAGGTCCTGCTTGATCTTTACCTACAGGAATGGCAGCAGAACAAGCTTTAGCTGTGCGAGATGTTGCTCTCCCCAGCCTGGAGGGGGTAGCGTCTAGCATAGTTAAGCCCGCTATCACCGGACACTTTGAGATTAAGTCCGACATGATTTAGTTGCTGCATGTGACTGGGCAATACGCTGGATTACTTCATGAAGATCCGCAGCAACACATTCAAAATTTTCTGGAGATCAGTGACACTTATACACCAACGGGAGTTCCTACTAATTATGTTCGTTTGACGTTATTCCCGTTTTCACTGATTGGGGCAGTAAGGAAGTGGTTAAAGGCTGAAAAGTCTGGGTCTATCACTACTTGGGAGGATTTGGCTAAGAAGTTCTTGGCTAAATTTTATCCATCTGCCAAGACAGCCCAGCTGAGGAGTGAAATTATGTCCTTCAGACAAATAGAAAGAGAGTCTTTGTATTCAGCCTGAGAGCGATTTAAAGCTTTATTGAGAGATTGTCCACACCACAACCAATCCAATGAGGTTGTTGCACATACTTTTGTTGAGGGATTGAATGCGCATACTAAGATCGTGGTAGATGCTGCTGCTGGAGGCCAAGTATTAGCCTTAAATTTTGACCAGATCTATGATTTACTAGATAAGTTTTCGCAGAGCAATCCTGATTGGCAGGGAGATGGTAGAGCTATTATGAAGAAATCTGCAGGGGTACTTCAGTTAGATGCAGTTTCAGAGCTAAGGGTGAGGATGGATGCTATTTCCAATCAAATTAGAAAGTTAGCTCTGCCAAAAACTCAGCAACCAGTGGCTCTAGTGCAACAACTCCAGAGTTTTTGTGAGGTTTGTGGTCAAGATCATGCCACAGAGGTTTGCTCCTCTAATCCAGAGTCAGTTTATTATGTGGGTAATCAAAACAGACAGCAAGGTCAAAATCAGTTTGGTAATGCTTATTATCAAGGCAACATGAGAGCCCCAAATAATTACAACCACTTCCAGCTCCACCACAGCAGGTTAGCAATTCAGTTGAAGATATGCTAAAGCAGATAATGGCAGGCTAGCAAAGAATGATAGCTGACACTGCAGCCCATGCACAGGCCATACAAGATCTTGCCAATGCTCAAAAGAACCTGGAGCACCAGTTGGGGCAGTTGGTGGGAGAAATAAGCACTGTTAAAAAAGAGCCTGAACAATGTCTTGCAGTGACTTTAATTGAAGGTGGAGAGCTAATGGCCAAGTCTAAGGAGAGAGCTGAAATAGAAAAAGTAGAAAAAGCGGAGAAGGTAAAGAAGAAAGAAGAGAAAAATGAGGAACCTCTGCCGCCTCCGCCATTCCCGCAGAGACTTATACCATCGAAGGATCTGGCCCAGTATCAAAAATTTGTGAGTATGTTGAAAGAACTTTAAGTTAATATTCCTTTGACTGATGTGTTTGAATGGATGCCATCCTTTGTGAAGTTCTTAAAAGAGATTTTAGTCAAGAAGAAAAAGCCTCAAGAGATAGATACAGTTGAGTTAGTCGAGGAGTGTAGCACAATCTTGAGCAAGCTACCTCCAAAACTTCAAGATCCTGGGAGGTTTACTATTCCTTGCACCATTAGAGGGCATAATATCACTGGTGCATTGTGTGATCTGGGTGCGAGCATAAATATCATGCCTCTGTCTGTTTGCAAAAGGTTAGGGCTAGGAGCAATCAAGCCCTCTTCAGTTACTCTTAAGATGGCGGATGGATCACTCACTCACCCTGATGGTAAGTAGGAGGATGTGTTGCTAAAAGTTGGTAAGTTTACATTCTCTGCTGATTTTGTAGTCCTAGATTATGAAGAGGACTGAGAAGCTCTAATCATTTTGGGGAGAACATTCTTAGTCACCTCGAAGGCAATTATTGACATGGAGCTGGGTGAGATGACTGCTAGAGCGCATGGAGAAAATGTTACTTTCAAGGTGTATACTGAGAAGGAGCACATAGGTAAGGTTGAAGAGTGCTCTATGATCGAATGTGTCAGACAAGAACATGGAAGTACCCCACACGTGAAGTTGAAGAGGGGTTCTCTCAAAGAAGGGTAGAAAGCAAAAGTTCGTCGTAAGAAGAGAAGACGTAAATGCTGGAAGTGAGCTAAAATTATCGTCGTGCCACGACGTTAACTAAGGCGCTTCTCGGGAGGCAACCCGAGTTTGTACTTGTATTATTTTATTTATAGTGTCACATAGTTTTTGTTTTTCCTTGGATTGCAGGTTCATGTAATGTCGAGTTTAAGTGTGGGGTGTCCTCACCCCTGCCTAATATTGTTGACCTGATGAGGGAAGTCTGAGTACCTCATACTATATGGAAGCTTGGAGGATGCTAGCACCAAGGACTAGAGTCTTCAGGGAAGTTTTCTTTACCCTTGCACTTTCTTATTTTTAGCACTGAGGATATTGCTTAGTTTTAAGTGTGGGGTGGGGAACTACCCTTTATTTTTGAGGTTAGGGATGCATGTACCATAGGATTTTCTTTTGTCACTTGACTTTATTTTGATTTGTTTCTTGCTTTAATATATGAAAAAATTAAAAAAAATTAGAAAACCAATGAAAAATTCCAAAAAGATTTTCCTTTTAGTTTTTATTAGTGGTACATATCATCCACCCCGTGGTTTTTCTTATGGCCTCGGTTCTTTTCCACGGGGAGGCCTTTGAACCGGGTAGTTTTTATTTTTAGGATTATAGTAGTTAGTTCTAGGAGGCCCTAGACGAAAGAAATAGGTGGAATGCTAGGTGCCTTTGATTTGTTTGATACCGGTGGACTTGAACTTATTGCATGTGCTATTTGTGGTGTCTTTTGGTTTTAAATTGTGATGCATGCCTAGGAAAAAAATGGAACAACCCCCTTGAGATGCTTGAGTCCACTTGCTTGACTTTGTTGTGAACCTTTGTGCATTAGTGCTTAATTTTCCTCAAGTTGCACTCTATTTGCTTGATTGAGAGTTGTGATGGAGCCATTTTGTGTGGATCGTGTGCAATGTGTGTGTGAGGCATATTCTTGTTTGCTCCATGTTTGCATATTGGTGTCTATAACTTGCCCCGTGTGTGTGCAAAACGAAATCCTAGGTTTACTCTAGTCGGGAAATGACACATGCCTTCTTTTGATTTGCCTACCCTTACATATACACCTTGGACTTGATTGTTGTGATCTCTTTGACCTTGTTGTTGGCACCCACACCCCAAGCCTACCCACTTGTTCTAAATTGTTCTCTTTTGGCCCTTTACTCCTTAAGTACTTTAATTGATAATTTGATATTATTGTGGAGTGTGGTTGAGATATTGGGAGGTTGTTGAGTGGAACCAATGAGGGAAATATGTAATGAATTGTGTAGTAGTTGCTTATGCGCATTGGCAAGGTTGGAAAGAAGTGAATAGAAAAAAAAACAAATGATAAGAAAAAAAAAAAGCTGAAAAAAATTGGAAAAAGAAATAAAGAGAGAAGAATATACATCCTTGCTAGTGTGTGCTTAAAAGAAACAATTTGCTACTTGTTGAGAAGGTGTGTGTGAAAGTTGTTGATTGGGTGGCTTTGATGAGAATTGTGCTTAAATTAATTGTGATGTATTAAAGTGCTTAGGGAGGTAGTCACTATTACCCATATGTATCCTACCAGCCCCTTAGCCTACATTACAACTTTTTAAAGTCCTAGTTAATCCCGATTGGAGCGAGCTTACATTAGTGGAGTCCTACACTACGGGCAAGCCTATGGTACATTGTGTGTGACATGTAATAGTGTTAATCCATTATTTCAGTTTATTACGTGTGTTTGAATATATTTAACGGTAAAAATTGAGATATTAGACATCATTTTAATAAGTTCAATTAATAGTTTAAAGGGTTAATTGGACCCTGATATTGGAATTGAGTATATATTCGTACTCAGTGAGTTATGGGCAACATATAAATGTAATTTATTTAGGGTTTGGTTATGTGACCTTAAACCCTGTACATAGGCCTGGCCTGCGTATTGCGTATGCGAATAGGGTATCAGGTTCCTAGCCGAATTTCCCTAAGTTGTAAGGAATGAAGTCTTTAGCCTAATTTGATATATTTTCTGCTTATTGAATAAGCAGGATCGTTTGACAGTGAATCCAAAGGATAAAGCGGTTGTTGAGTAGCACTTTGAAATGAGGTAAGTGTTTATATCCATTTCTTTGGAGGCCCTTGGCCCTGTGGATATTCTAATACGTGTTCCTTACTTGTGTAGCTGCCGATAGGCGTACTCATTATGCCTTAGCTTTGAATTTACATAGTATATTATATGTTATGCCCTGTTGTTGGTATTGCATTGAGCATATGAGCATTGCACTCTGGTTTTGAGCGTTGCATATACTTCCCGGTTGGCGATGAGAGTCCCGCATTGGTGAAGGGTCATTATTGCATATACTTCCCGGTAATTGATGAGAATCCCAAGCCGGTGAAGAGTCATTATTGCATATACTTCCCGATTGGCGATGAGAGTCCTGCACCGGGGAATGGTCATTATTGCATATACCTTTCGGTAACCGATGAAAGTCCCGAGCTGGTGAAGGGTCATTATTGCATATACTTCCCGGTAATCAATGAGAGTCCCGAGTCGGTAAAGGTATCAGGCACATGTGACTGTATTGCATCATACCGCATTATTCCCATCTCATTGAACTGCATACTGACTAGTGTGTGACTATTGTGTTGTGTTTTATGCAGCATGTATACCATGTTGTGGACATATTTCAGTTTGCCTATACGTTTCTGGCTATTTAGTGTCCTTAATTGGTTTATATGCTTTAGTTATATGGATCGGGTTGCACGCCGCAACAGTATGAATATATGGATCGGGTTGCACGCCGCGACAGTATGAATATATGGATCGGGTTGCACGCCGCGACAGTATGAACATGTGGAACGGGTTGCACGCCGTAACACTATTATGTTCGGGATACTTAAAAACCTATACGTTTTGTCTATCTTATGTCCCTGGTTGTTTATGTGTTTATGATCCCATACGTGTTTCCAGTTATTATCTGGCTCTGCCTTTTTATAATTTAAATAAGAGGAATTTGATTTATTTTTTTTTCTTCTCCCTCGCTAGCTATCTAATTCTTTGAGGTGGCTAGTCTGCCCCACTTATTGAGTCCTTTTGACTCATCCTTGTTTGTCGTTTGTTCTTGTCTATTTATTTCATTTCGACAGGTTCGCTCCAGGATTGAGTTCGCCACGTTGTTCAGGAGCGAAGACGACTTCAGCTGTCAGGGTGAGCCAGCTTGTATTCCGGATGGCCTCCAGTTTATTGTTTATTATTTCAGCTATATTTTGCTCCCTTCAGGAGGTATCTGTCTTCTTTTGTACTCTTAGATGTCTAATTTGGATAGCCCTAAACCTAGTATGTTGGGTAGTCAGCTGTAATTTTGTTTGTACAGCTTAGAGGTATCAGTATGTCTGTGCTTTTTCTAAGTCTTGTTCTTATTTATGAATTGAATTATATTTATTTTCCTAATGTAATTGGTAAGGGTTCGCCCGACAGGTCTAGGGAAGGATGTCGGGTGCCCGCACAGCCTAGCCGGATTCCGGATCGTGTCAGTTGGTATCAGAGCCTGGTTTAGAGTCTATCCAGATTCTGGACAGTGTCTAGTAGAGTCTCGCTGATGGGTACGTAGACGTCCGTACTTATCTACGAGAGGCTATGATGGGATTTAGGAAGTTTCACTTCCTTCTTTTCTGATCGTGCGTCGGTCTAGGGTGCAAAACTATGTTCTTTAATTCTTTCGTTGTAATTCTGAACCCTCGTGCGACAAATCAGCAAACAGTAGGAGTTTAGGACGAAGTAGTATAGTCTGGGGCTAGAGCTACTCAAGCCCCGAGTGTTGTGGATCATGCTGACGATCCAGTTACGCAGGCCCCGGCTGTACGAGCTCGCGATGGGCAATGGAGCAGGGCCTTGTTTTTCCCTTGGCTCTCTGCGATGATTTTACGAGAATCTTGGCGAATCAGATACCGCAAGAACCTATTATTCACTAGGCAGCTTATCAGGTTGCCGCAGATGGAGACGTTCGGTCTCAGGGAGCTCCTGTTCCAGTCCTTGATGCCGCCCTAGTAATTTATGTTCCAGAAGCAGCATGTGTTGCGCCTCTAGTTATTATGGCTGGTTAGATAGCCCAAGTAATGGCCCGGTTCGAGTATCTGAAGAGGCTGCATTATTCTACTCAACTGAACCTTCAGATATTTTAAGGTCATGCATCAGATGATCCCCGTGTAATTTTTTAAAAATAAAATAATGTCAGCATATCCTTTAGGCTCTTGGTTATCCCGGGCAGTTTGATGTTGATTATACTGCTATTCAGTTTCAGGGGTCCAACCTCGAATTGGTGGACCGCTCTCTCATTAGCTAACTTGGTTCAATTTTTTTTAGATTTGTGGAATAGTTCCTTTCGCGCAGCGAGCGAGATGAAAAGATTCGCCAATTTGAGTTGATTGGATAGGGTAGCTTGCCGGATTTTAGAATATGGGATTAAATTCTTTAGGATGGCTAGATATGCACTAGAACTAGTCTATGAACCTTCCGAGAAGGTTCGAAGATTTATTGGTGACATTTCTCCTTCCTTGAGATCCTAGATGTCTCGAGAAATTGAGGTTGGGACTTCATTTGATGTTGTTGTCGATATTGCTCGGAGGTATGAGGCATACCATAAGTTAGAGCAGGAAGAGTTAGAGCAGGAGAGCAATGAGATCCTACTGCCCCGGTGGGCACTATGGTACCTCATTTAGAGGTAAGAGTTCTGATTATTTTGGGAGGTCCCTTGCTAGGTTATCTCAGCTCATAGAGCGTGATTCTCAGAGTGCGCAAGTACTTCATCAAGATTAGACTCAGCTTTCTCTTTGTAGCTTTCAAAAATATGTCCAGCTTCTATTTTCAGCGAAAAGGTGTTATCATTGTCGTGAGTCTAGTTACCCTTTAAGGAATTTTTTGTTACTCCGGCAAGTAGGCAGTCATCCTTTCTCATGTCATCAGGCACCTGCACAGTCGCAGGGGATTTTTATTTAGATCTTAATCAGCCAGAGAAATTCCACCATCCAATAGAGGCCGAGAGTGTGGTGGTTGTGGTTCTTCTGGAAGTAATTATCAGGGTAGCGGCTCAGCTCAGCCGCAGAGGCAGTTCTATGAACTGCTAGTCTGGTAGGATGCTGAGGCATCCGATGTAGTAGACCGATGTATTTCTTCTTCCCTTATCTGTGAGTAAGATTTATTTTTCCAATCGATCTGGAAATGGTTTGTCTTCTTATATTTCCATGGTTTCCTTAGATGTCGTTTCTATTAAGAATCGTTTACGGTAGAGAGGTGAGCTTCTAGTATGATTTATTTAGGGCATTTGTGAGACCCTATTAGTTTATCTGGTTTAAATATGAGAGATTTGCGAGTGAGTATCGGTATTGTTTGCTTGGCATCTGGTTGTGCCACATCTTTTTATAATGTCAAGTCAGTCTACCTATCTTTGGAACTAGTGTTGGTAAGATGATGGGATTCTTATTTGTCACCACAGAAAGTGTTATCGTTTCTTCCGATGTAAAGTGATTAGTAAGTAATACTCGATCTATGTGTCTTCCTTTGGTTCAAGATGCTTGTAGAGTCATGTTATTCCATGATATTGTCTCGGTTATAAAAGAGTTTTCTAGTAAATTGTCAGAGTTTCCTTCTAATTGGGAGGTTAAATTTGCATGGATGTTGTTCCATAAAGCTCATTTAATATCTATTTCTTCAATTGCAATTTTTTGGTTAGCTTGACTCGTAAGTAGTCTAGCTCAGGTAGCCAAGGGTAAATAAGAAGATGTGCTTCCTAAAACTCTAATTATCCCTATTCCGTTGGTATTTCTTCTTTGTCCGGTACTAGTGAGCTTAGGCGGTCAGTAGCCTCTTGTGATATTCCCTGTGTTGAGACAATGCGTGTCAAGATAGCCGGGCAAGCACATCATTATGTTTCAAAGGCTACTAAGTGTAATCGAGAGTGTCGTCCGACCCGTGAATTGAGCCATTAAGCGGTGGTGCTTATGGCAAAGGTATGGAGGTGTGAACTCGAGAGTTGCAGCTGTTTGGCAACTCGAGAGGGTAATTTGGTAGCTCAGGTCTGAACCGTGTTCCGTTTTTAGCTAAGTCTTCCTTAGTCCAGCAGACAGTGTAAGGATGACTATTTATATTCAAATCAGCTGTATGAGTTTATGCTCTAAGTGGAGGAGTCTTCCTCCAATTGATACCGACTCCTAATATTAAATCTCTAAGGCATTGCTGAAGCGTAAGCTAATTCTTATTTTCATCGACCTGTTCGATATCGAAAAATATATCGACGAGGTGATTCGTCGGCGGAATCATGTTAATCCATCTAGAGTTCCGTGTATCTTTGTTTCGAAAATATAGAACTCTCCTCTCGTGATGAAGGAAGTGTCAGCTTAGTGCGAATAAGATGGGCAATGGTATCGTCATATTATCCATACATGTTTTATTCAAAGAGTTCAGTCTGATTCTGTAATCAAGAGACAATGTATATGGAGTAGTTTATGAAGGTCGTGCAACTTCTCTTGTTATCTGTATGAATTTGTCTTTAGGCTTAGGCTCGTTCGAGGACGAACGATAGTCTAAGTGGAGGAGAATGAAACGGCCTTAGGTAGTCGTTTCAGGAGTTAAGACTCCGATTCACGTCCCGATAGTTTTAGAAACTTCGTACGATCCATTAGGATTTATCTGTAAAATTTGAGCTAAATCAGCCCTTGTTTAGTAGGTATCGAAAGAAGGTTTCAATTTTTATTGTCGATAAATATTAAAAAGAGGTTTTCGAGCTCAATTTTCGCGAATGAACTCCAATTCGAGTTTCAAAAGTCCGATTTGGGATCCGCTTTAGCAAGTGTGTTACATATATTTTGTATAACTTACTTGAGAAATTTGGAATTATTTCAAATTTCGTAGAGTTCCGTTTTAATTTTCGTCGCAAAAACGAAAAGAAAAAAAAAATAAAATAGAAGAAAAAGGAAAAGATAAACTAAGAGAGAGGCGGTGGGTCTAAAGGATTATATAATCCCTTAATAACCATTAAGCAGCATAGAAAAATCGAACAGAAACAGAAAATGCAAAAGTTAATGCACAGAAAGAAAAATGCCAGAAAAAGGAGAAAGGAAAAGGAAAAGATAGAATTTTTACCCCGAAACATCCAGCTAATGGTGTTAATCTATTATTTCAGTCTATTACGTGTGTTTGAATATATTTTAATGGTAAAAATTGGGATATTAGACATCATTTTAATAAGTTCAATTAATAGCTTAAAGGGTTAATGGGACCCTGATAATGGAATTGAGTATATATTCGTACTCAGTGAGTTATGGGCAACATATAAATGTAATTTATTTAGGATTTGGTTATTTGACCTTAAACCTTGTACATAGGCTTGGTCTGCGTATTGCGTATGCGAATAGGGTATCAGATTCCTAACAAGATTGCCCTAAGATGTAGGGAATGAAGCATTTAGCCTAATTTGATATATTCTCTGCATATTGAATAAGCAGGATCGTTTGACAGTGAATCCAAAGGATAAAGCGGTTGTTGAGTAGCACTTTAAAATGAGGTAAGTGTTTATATCCATTTCTTTGGGGGCCCTGGGCCTTGTGGATATTCTACCACGTGTTCCTTACATGTGTAGATGCTGATAGGCGTACTCATTATGCCTTTGCTTTGAATTTGCATAGTATATTATATGTTATGCCCTGTTGTTGGTATTGCATTGAGTATATGAGCATTCCACTCTAGTTTTGAGCGTTGCATATACTTCCTGGTTGGCGATGAGAGTACCGCACCGGTGAAGGGTCATTATTGCATATACTTCCCGATTGGCGATGAGAGTCGGCACCGGTGAAGGGTCATTACTGCATATACTTCATGGTAATCTATGAGATTCCCGAGCCGGTGAAGGGTCATTATTGCATATACTTTCCGGTTGGCGATGCGAGTCCCGTACCGATGAAGGGTCATTATGCATATACTTCCCGGTAATCGATGAGAGTCCCGAGCCGGTGAAGGGTCATTATTGCATATACTTCCCAGTAATCGATGAGAGTCCTGAGCCGGTGAAGGTATCAGGATCGTGTGACTGCATTGCATCATACCACATTCATCCCATCTCATTGCAACGCATACTGACTATTGTGTGACTATTGTGTTGTGTTTTGTGTATGCGACATATATACCATGTTATGGACATACTTCAGTTTGCCTATACGTTTCTTGCTATTTAGTGTCCTTAATTGGTTTATATGCTTTAGTTATATGGATCGGGTTGCACGCCGCAACAATATGAATATTTGGATCAGGTTGCACGCCGCAACAATTTGAATATATGGATTGGGTTTCACGCCACGACAGTATTAATATATGGATCGGGTTGCACGCCGCAAAAGTATGAATATATGAATCGGGTTGCACGCCGCGACAGTATGAATATATGGATCGGGTTGCACTCCGCAACCGTATGAACATGTGGAACGGGTTGCACGCCGTGACATTATTATGTTCGGGATACTTAAAAACCTATACGTTCTGTCTATCTTATGTCCCTGGTTGTTTATGAGTTTATGATCCCATAGGTGTTTCTAGTTATTATCTGGCTCTGCCTTTTTATAATTTAAATAAGAGGAATTTGGTTTTTTTTTCTTCTCCCTGGCTAGCTATCCTGTTCTTTGAGGTGGCTAGTCTGCCCCACTTATTGAGTCCTTTTGACTCACCCTTGTTTGTTGTTTGTTCTTGTCTATTTATTTCGTTTCGAAAAGTTCGCTGCAGGATTGAGTTCGCCACGTTGTTCAGGAGCGAAGACGACTTCAGCTGTCAGGGTGACCCAGCTTGTATTCCGGATGGCCACCAGTTTATTGTTTATTATTTCAGCTATATTTTGCTCCCTTCAGGAGGTATCTGTCTTCTTTTGTACTCTTAGATGTCTAGTCTGGATAGCCCTAAACCTAGTATATTGGGTAGTCAGCTGTAATTTTATTTGTATAGCTTAGAGGTATCAGTATATCTGTACTTTTTCTAAGTGTTGTTCTTATTTATGAATTGAATTACATTTATTTTCCTAATGTAATTGGTAAGGGTTCGCCCGACGGGTCTGGGGGAGGATGTCGGGTGCCCGCACGGCCTAGCCAGATTCCGGATCGTGTCAACTTCGCCGTTATTATCCCAGGACTTTGAAAATTTTAGTTCAAAATCCCAGGAAAATTTCCTGGATTTTTTGTGTTTCTAAAATATGGCTACTCTTTTAAATATTTTCAAACGCTTGTTGTTTTATTTAGCACATTGCATTTGATTATCGGGTCAAATTTTTACAGAGATTTTGGCCAATAGTTTTCCAAGTACCTTTCTTAAGGGATGATTTTGCAAGTTTGTCCTCATTTACAATAATTTATCAAAATACTCTTATCTCGGCACGAGGCCAAGACCTAAAGGCACAAATTTGTAAGTATTGGCTTTTAGGCAAAAGGTTAAGGGCAAGTATTGTCTTGCCACCAGTTCAAGTTGTATGAGGAGAATGCAGGAAGAGATTGGAAGGGGCAAGCGGTATCTTTTGCCAACACTTACGACCAAGTATTGGCAATTGTTTTGTTTTGCCAACACTTCAAGAGGCAAGTGTTGGCAAATAGAGAAAAGTGAAAAGTAAGTCTTGGCCCTATGTCATGTTACCATTTTCAAAAAAAAGTCTTGGCCATGTGTCAAGAGATTGACATGAGTGTTTCCGTCCAATATTTTTTATTAAATTTAACGAGGGCATTTTTGTAAAACCCTATTAAGCGCATGTAAAAATGCAAACTATTACTTATGGTGTCATATTTTTGAAAAAAAGCCATTTTGGCAGTGAGTCACTACACATACGGTTAACTGAAATATACAGGGTTTCTAAACTAATTACTAAGAAATAACCGCAATTATCACAAGCACTTATTCTGTGCTTGTTTTCTTATTCTTCTCCACTTTTAATGTACCGACACGAGTGTTTTTTTGACAAAATACCATCCACTAGATTTGTAACGTTCTAACCACCATCTTTTTGTATTAAATGATTTTTTAAAAATAATTTTATATTCTACCCATTTAAAAAAAAATCCAATCCCTTTTAGTAACCGATCAGTTTTCATTCACTACAATATTTCCTTCTCCCTTCATAAATACATTACAGAGCACTTATTACTGATGATGTAGATTGCTAAGATATCGATTGGCCTTTAGAAGTTTCTTTTTGCAATACCAAAAATAAATATATAATGATATAAATTTGTATAGGTAATGTAGTATAGAATTTATCAAACCCCTGCAAATTGTCATGACTTCTACCACCTTTCGTTGTGTTTGTTTTAGTCAGTTCTCTAAACAGCTAATGGATGCAGCTTTTTATTTATTTTTCTTGTTTCCATTTTTTCTTTGGCAATAAACATAAACAAGAGTAACAAACTAGCCATTATATGTCAAGAACTACTAACATTATTGTATTGGGTGAAAAATCAAGCGTGCCTCGAGCCTTGGGCTCAAGGTGTGGCTCAGCAAGAATTCTCAAAGCTGACTTCTCGAGGCCAGGAATCGAGGTCAAGATTCCACAGGAAGCCTTGACGAAGATTAAGCCTCAGACGGTTGAAGCCACATTTTCCCGAGGCAAATAATTTAACCCTCGGGGAAGCGTTACATTCTGGTAAATTAATTCTGTAACTGATGCCCATTGTAATGGCATTTAAAGGAAAGATCATGGGTTGTCCATGATCAAATGCGGGATTAATGGCTATTAATTATATTTATTACCTTGGCATCCTTGTAAACTATAAATAGTTATTTTGTGATCCATGTAAGGCATTCAGAATTCAATATATATAGAAATACAGAAATACATTCACTACTTTTTCCTTCAATTGATTCCGTCTTTGCTTGTTATTTTTTCAGTCAATTATTACCTTTAATACAACGAATTTCTTGCTAACCCACTACAAATTTGATTTATTGTCCTAATCCAATTTAGGCCAACACAAATTGGTGTCGTCTTTGGGAAATATGCAATAGTGTTGTTCCAAAGTTGCGTATTGCAATTACTTGTTTTCTCTTTGCTAATTTTTAACGATGGCTGATAACAGTAATAACGCGGTTGAGCAAGTTACAGATGAAACACAATTTCCATCAACCAAACCGGGCAATAGAACATCAATTGGCACAACTCCACCAATTGGTGTGATCTCACCAGTTGCACCACTAGTTGATCCCTCTTCATCTGTATCAAATAACCTTTTCAAACTTATGTGATAAATAATCTACAACAAATCTAGGCACAGTTTGTTGTGCAAGAAGGCTTCACTGCTAAATTTCATAATTCATTGCAAACTATATCTGGGAACCAAGCAACACAGCAAATTCCATTGCTACTCAGCCTGTTGTTCTTAATGGAAGCATCCTGAACGTTGTTCCTATGGCGAAATAACAGGGGAACTTCCAAATGAAGCTGCATCTGGAGGCTCGGGGACTGCCCCTATGGGTACCCAACCCTTCGGGACAGTCCTTACAGTGGCAGAAACTAGCGTCTCGTTAGACCTAGAAAAGTGGAAGAAAGATTTTGAAGCCCAATTTGAGAAACGACTCGAAAATGTCTCCGGGGTCAGAAATCCCCAACGAGTGTTGGACATCGATAGGTGCAGGAAACAACCTTTCAAGCTCAAGGCTACTACTGCCCCAATCACCAAGCACATCAAACATGCATATCTTGAAGAAGTATGATAGAACGATTGATCCAATCAACAATACAATTGAGTACATGGTGATGGTCAAAAGGAACGACCTGATCCCGGTAGAAAAAGAATCTATGTTCCTTAAAAGTTTGGGGACACCCTAAAAAAGGGACCATTACATTGGTATATGCACTTTCATTCCGAATCAATTTCACGCTTCGAGGAGTTAGTCGACTTATTTATCAAAGCTCATATCGGTGCCCAGAAAATCTTCAAGCGAAGAGAGGATATCTTTGAGATTAAACAAAGGTACCTCGAACCTATCAAGGACTTCCTCGAGCACTTCTAGACAGAAAGGATGGATCTGTCAACAATGGGTGATGACTTGCCAGTTATGGCATTTGAAAAGAACATAATGTCAGCAACTCTGAGGTTGCTGCCGAATTGAAGAGAGAGCTTCAGCAGGGGCAAGTGCGAACTTGGTATGCATTGCATGATAGAGCCACTGCAAAGATTAGGCTCGAAGAGGCAGAATGGAGGGCGACAGGATGGCACAATGCCTATACAAATCGCCCCGAGTCTTCCCGATGCACCGACGCGCCACAAGGAAACTCGAGGGGTTCGGTATGACCCTTACAACGCACAAAAGCAGCATGTGAGTCAGCGCCTCGGCGGGCAACATATAAGTCAGAGGCTTGGAGGGAAAGTCAGCACGAATGCTAGCCAGAAGAGTTCCCCGGGGCCGTCTCTAGTGTCCAAGGACAAGGAATTGCCTCGTATCTCAGATTATAACTTCAACATATCAACCACGGAGCTGGTAAATACAATAAAAGGTATGATAGACCAAGGTGCGAGGTTACCGAGGGATATGGGGACACCTCAGGAAGAGAGATTAGAGTCTACATTGTGAGTTCCATGCTGATTATGGACACGCTACCGAAGACTGTGAAGCTCTTCGCCTTGAGGTAGCTCATTTGCTCAAAACAGGATTTTTGGCAGAGTTTCTCACAGATAAAGGGGAACAAAATTTTGCCAAGAATAGGGGAGGTAATCAACCTCCAAGGGCTTCATCCCCTTAGAGGATCGTAAATGTGATAACAAGGGGTCAGAGGTGAATGGTGTTAACTTCGCCACTGCGAAGAAATTTGCAAAACTTTCAATTACCATAAAGAAGAGGAATCAAATAGGTGGTTCGGGCAAAGCAATAGTTTTCGATGATGATGATTATGATGGGATGATGTTTCCCTATTATGATGCTTTGGTGATTATTGAGAATTAATGACTCAGATGTTAAACAAGTCTTGATCGACCCCGACAACTCAGTTAATATTATCAGCTAGGGGGCTATAAAAAAGATGTGGCTGAAGGACCTCGTCATCTAGAGGGCAACCATATTGACAAGGTTTAACAACTCTACAGAAAAGACGTTGAGGGAGATTACTCTCACTACTCCTGCTGAAGGAGTTGACAAAAAGACAGTGTTTCAAGTAATGTCTGAGGATATGGCTTACAATGTTATCCTCGGGAGGCCTTGGATGAATGAGATGGAAGTTGTGTCGTCTACGTTGTATCAAGTTATCAAATTCATGACACCATGGGGAATACACACGAGTAGCGAGGTAGATTATGTAAGTAAAACTCTTCTCGATGCAGAAATAAGGTACCCCCATTTAGAGAAGTTAGCACTTGCTTTGGTTATAGCATCTCGTAAACTTTGACCTTATTTTCAATGTCATCCCATAGTTGTAGTAACCACTTTCCCCTTAAGAAATATATTATATAAACCTGAATTGTCGGGGAGATTATCAAAATGGGCGGTCGAGTTAAGTGAGTATGACATCGTATATAGCCCCGAACTGCCATAAAATCTCAAGTGCTGGCCGATTTTAGTGCCAAGATACTCCCCGAGACGGAAAAGGAGAATCTGGTTTCTAAAGGTCCAACTTCCGGGGTTTGGATACTTTACACTGATGGAGCAACTAATTCCAATGACTCGGGGCTCGAAATAGTGCTCGTGGCTCCCACATGGGAAAAATTGAGGCATTCCATGAAGTTTGAGATGTTGACCAACGACGAGGCTGAGTACGAGGATGCTATAGCAGGTCTGGAACTGGCCAAGAAAATGTGGGTAGAAAGAATAGAGTTGGGGTGTGATTCACAGCTTGTCATGAATCAAGTCCTTGGTGATTATACGGCTTGGGAGCCCATAATCAAGCAATTTCTGGTTCGAGCACATCGAGCCTTAAGTGTGTTCTAAGAGTGGAAGGTTAAACAAATTCACCGGGAAGAGAACGCCGAGGCCGATGCATTGGCCAACTTGGCTTCTGCTACCGAAGCGGAGGACTCGAGGACTGATTCAGTGGTTCAGATACTAATCTTAGCAGTAGGGAGAATGAAGTTGGAGGTAAATTTAGTAAGTAAACATTGGGACTGGCGAACTAAGTTTATTTTGTATTTGGATTTTGGTATTCTACCAGCAGATAAGAGAGAGGCTGAAAAATTTAGGAGGCAAGTGGTCCCATATTCAATGGTGCAGAAGCAATTATATAAAAAGCTCTATTGCGGCCCGATGGCCAAGTGTTTAGGCCCGGGGAATATGAATATGTATTGAGATAAGTGCACGAGGGGGAATATGGCAATCACTCTGGTGGCAAGGCCTTGGTGTGTAAACTTCTCCAAACTGTCTACTATTGGCCTGATATGAGTGATGACGCTTGTCAGTTTGTAAAGAAGTGTGACAAGTGCTAGCATCACACCTCGACGATTCATCAACAAGCCGAGCCCTGGACTCGGTAGTATCACCTTGGCCCTTCATGAAGTGAGGGATGGACACTGTAGGCCCATTTCCCTAAGGCGAGAGGTGGAGTTCGTTTTATTCTCATGCTTACTGATTACTTCACTAAGTGAGTCGAACCCGGGGCTTTTGCTAGAGTTAGGGAGAAGGAAGTTATCGACTTTATTTGGAAGGATATCATATGTAGATTCGGAGTTCCAAGGGAGATAACTTGTGATAATGACCCACAATTCATGGGTTCGGAGGTCACCACTTTTCTAGTGAAGTAGGGTGTCACGACCCTTTTTTAACAAAACTAAATTAAGAATTGTATATTTAAAGGTTATGGCTGTGTTAAAGGTACACAAATTATTTAAGAGAATCAGAGTCACCACTTGACAAGTTAAGGTGTGCCAAGTCACCAAAGTGATGTACCTATAATACCTTTGACTCGTAAATGGTCTATGTCAGAGTTTCGGGTAAGGATCTCGGTTGACTCTCGGAAAGGGGTTAGGCATCCTCGAGTCCTGTGCAAGCACAATTGCTCTTTTGAGGCTTCTCGACTCTTGCGAATTATGTTTGTTGTTTATTGCCTTTATTTTGTTACGCTTTAATTGTTTGAACCAAAGATTGTATAAGTAACCCACTGGGTATACTTTAACGCAAATTTGCTTTCTCAATTTGATTTTTCCTTATTAGTGCCTAATAAGCAGACCGCTGGTCATACTTGTTATTATGCCAAATCTTAAAATATCTTTTCATTCCTATGTATTTGCCTAACTGTTATATAATCTTAATTGTAATTAGTTTAAAGATATTGCAAAATTTAGAGTGTGATTATTTATTTCGAAGAAAAGAATAATATTGAGCTACTTTATCACATTGAAAGGAAACTAGATGTTAGAATTATTTATTAAAGTAAGGGGGCTATTTGCAAAAAGAAATGACTGTTTGCGAAAGAAATGATGTTTGTTAAAGCCGGACTATTTGTCAAAACAAGAAAACAGTGAACGGTTCGTGAGGTGGGCTGAATTATTTGTACAAGTGAGCTGCTTTAAGGTCTGTTTTTGCCAAATTAATCACATTTTTTGTCTATATTTCAAATAGTCTGTTTGTCAAAAAAAAGATAGATGTTTTATTAAATGAAGGTTGTTTTGTGGACTGTTTATGCAAAAATGAAAGCTTGTAGCCTACGTGCTTTTACTTATGAAATTGGGCTAATCATTTTTGCATTAATATGCCACATTAAACCTATTTTTCGAAAGTAGTCACATTCTGATTTTTTCCAAATAAGGATCATTTCTTGCAAATATAATATGTGGCCAGATTTTAAATAGTCGTCCTAATCACTGCCTATTCGTTTCAGTTTACAGATTTTTTTTACTTTGTATTAACAGTCTTACATTCTACCTGTTCTAGCAAATTTAATCATATTTCAGAGTTTTACCGGTTTACAATATATGAACAGGTTAACAAAAATACATATTCAGTATATACTCACTAAAACATGAAAAAGAAGTGACAGTTATGATTTTCCTAGTTAAACATACCCATTATTCTGTCAAGTTGTTTTCCTTGCCCTTTATCATACACACGTGCTCAAGACAACAACAAATATAAATTAATAAAGACAAACATAATTGAAATAGTTATTACAGTTAACTTATCCTAGCATGGCAACAATTCCATCAAAATACCAGTTAATGATATACAAACAGATTTTGGACTTCAAAATATGCTTGACTTCATTCATTTTTATAGCCAAATATTCAAAGATAAATACAAGGTAAAATTGTGTTTACCTAATGAAGAGAATCCCAAAGCAAACCCAATGAAGAACCAAGCAGCAGTAATAAGCAAGCAGCAAACTAACATGCCCCTTTTAACTCAAAACTCGACTCTTTAACACCACTATTTATCCCTTAAAACTTTAAGATTTATACCTCAAAAGACCCTTAGTATAAAGGCTTTTGGTTCTAAATCCTTCTTTCAAACTCAACTTTTTTTTCAAGTGCTTCAGCTCTCCTTTAATGTATTTTCAGATCTGGTTGTTGTCTTAAATGAATAGTAAATGACTTATTAAATAGGCTTCCAAGGGGTTGAGTGTAAACTTACACATAAGTACAAGTCCATACCTAAGGAGTCCTTTTTCTGAAATTTACAGCTGTTAGGGCTGTCTTGAACAGTGTTCCAGCTCACTCTAAATGCTAAAAAGCTGAAAAAGTAGGTTGCCCTTTCAAAGGACAGCCCATTACCCAACAGACTAGCTAAAGCTAACTAAAACAGCCCCAAACAAGCTTAGAACTAAACAAATCTAAATAATCAGATTTTAACTTATAATTAATAAGAAAACTAATTATACCTCCTAGTTAAGTAAACAAACTACACAGCCCCAAACTAACTAAACTAAAACTTTCAGCCTATTGACAACAAACTAACAAGATAAACCAGACTTAAATCTAAAGTCAGGCTTTAGCCTTTAGCTAAACAAACTAATAAACTCACAAACACACACAAACATATGGTTTTATACTTGAAACAAGACAACAGGAAAAAAATACATATCTGATTGGGAAGCGACAAAAAGCCGACATTTCCCACTAATTCTCTTCATTTTCTTAAGAACACTAAACTCACGGGAAGCGACAAAGCTGACATCTCCCATGAACATACATACACATAGCTGGTACCGTTCTAACATGATTTTCCTAACAAAATGGTCTATCTAACAAGAAAAAAAAAGGAAAAAAAAAAGATACATGTTCATGTCTAACCCGTCACCACACACGCCACCGCTGTCCGCTATTGCATCACTGCCTTCGGACCAGCTGCAACATAGCCAACTGCCTCAATTTTAAACCAGCCACCGTAACAGCTCCTCAAGTGCAATCATCATCGCCAAAGCATCACCATATCAGCAACAACATAATCACAATCAGCCCCCATTCACATCATATCACCGTTACTCTGCCAAATCAGTCTCAAAATAATTATTACCGCCTCTTTTACGACCTCTCCATTACAACGATACCAAAACAGGCCACAACGTCCAATCCATAACAATTGTAACAAAAAAGAAAGTAAATAACACAAAAAAGAAATGAAAATGGGCAAGAAAGAAAAAGAAAAAGAAATATTGATTATGGGTATTTTGGAGTATGGGGGTTAAAGAGGGGAGTGAAAAGAAGAGAAATGAACAAAAACTTACCCAAAAAAAAAAAAAAAAAAAAAAAAAAGTCGCCGGAGTTAAGCTTTAACCGAAAATTTAGAGGCCGATCTTCAAAAATTGGCAATGATATTAAGGAAAATAATGGTAGAAATGGATAGAGGGGCTCGAGAGCTTTTCAGAAATATATAATTTTATAATTTTCGGCCACCGGAAGGTGGTGAAAATAGTGTTTTCCGGTGGAGGGTATGAATTTGGCAGCATCTCCTTAAGCCATAGGAGGCTTGTGTGTGTGGGGGCAAAAATGAGGGTTTTTTTGTATATATACCATGGAAGTGGGCCGGGTCAGGTGTATTGGGCTGATGGGCTGAATTTCTTCTTATATTTCTATTTTCTGAAATTAACTGGCGCAACACCTTAATAGACTAACTACAAATCCAATACTTAAAGCCTACTTAATTAATAAAAAATAATAATCAATTACTAAATAAAATCATATTAATATCTAAAATGTCAAATTGACACTAATCACACATGATTCTATTTTTTTTATAATTTTCTATATTTTCTCCTAGTTAATTTGACAGAAATAGCAAAATAAAGTAGTAAGATTCACGAAAGGATTAGGAAAAAATCCTAGAAAATTAACATGACATTTAGCTACTTTTGGTGCCAAAATTAGGTGATTACATGGGAGATTAAAAGAGTGGTCTTGACACCCTATCACCCGAGTGCTAATGGGCAGACTAAATCGTCCAATAGAATAATCGTAGAGAATCTTAAAAAGAGGTTGTATGAAGCCAAAGGCCCGTGGCCAGATGAGTTGCCCAGAATATTATGAGCAATGTGAACCACTGAGAAGAACAGCACGGGTGAAACTCCATTTTTCCTCGCCTATGGGATTGACTCTTTGATTCCTGTGGAGGCTGGTGAGCCTAGCCTTCGATATGCTCATGCAACCGAGGAGTCAAACTAACAGGAAATGCGCGTAGAGTTGGATTACTTGAAGGGCAAAAGGAAATGGCTTTAGTTCGGTTGACGGCCCAAAAAAAGCAGATCGAGGCTTACTTGAATAAAAAAGCTAAACTCAGAGTTTTCAAGATCAGTGATTATGTGTTGAAAGCCTCGAACCAAACGACTAAGGAAAGAAACACTGGTAAATTAGTTGCTAATTGGAAAGGGCCTTATCGAGTCAAGGCCATCATTGGGCAAAAGATTACCAGTTAGAAGATATCCAAGGAAAGCGAGAATCTTCAAATTGGAATATTTCTAATTTGAAGCGTTATTATTTTTGACATTGAGGTACGATACCGTTCGTCAGATGAACTTTTCACCTACAACATCGAGCCGTTGATGCTACAACGCTTGGGTCGAATAGTTCTAACCCTTTGTTTTTCTTTGCTTGACATTTTCAGGAAGCGAAGGGAACGACATACAATGCTCGGGTCTTCATCAATTCACACCCGACCACTGGGGGATGTAACAGGACTGTATGCAGTCAAGATTGACTCGAAGCTTCTCGAACCGGGGACTCGAAGCGGACTTGAAGATTAGCTATCTAAACACCGGGGACTGATTCCCGAAGTTTAGCTTAGTTGATTAAATTTTTGCCTGAAGTGGCTTTTTTAATAAAAATTTTCCTAATTGTGACTAGGTCTTATGTAAGCATGGCTTAACTTCGTCAATGAAATAAACTTGATTCTGACATCTATTTATTTCAATGTTAAGTTTATGAAATTGTAAGTTATTTTCCTTTGCCACAGCTCGAGAACGAGACGTCGTTCTAAGCTAGCGTCCGAATAAAATAAACTTTGTCTAAGTTTTGCAAGCAAAAAATATTTTAAAGTGACTTGTTGAAATGCTTTCGAAGCAAAGTAAAGACTAACACTTAACATTAATATGAATTCATTGATAAAGGTCCGGGAGCCAATAAAAACTATTTACAAGTAAACGGCTTGGTAGCCTTAGCAAAAACAAAAGCACAACTAAAGGTTGTCATCAGGCTCATCCTCGCTTGAAGTCTCGACTTCAGTGCCCTTGTTGTCTCCATCTTCTTCATCTTCATCTTCACCACTCGAGCTTTCACTGCTCGAAGGAAGCTTTCCCATGATAGCTTGAGCCTTGGCAACATCGGCCTTTACCTTGGCTATCTCTTCATCCAAATTTACCCCGACTCTGTATTGCTCGAGGGTCTTTAACTTGATTTGAATGATAGCCCAGTTCTTATCAACTCGAACTCTGGTAGCTTTGGACTTAAGCTTTGCCTTGAGCTTAGCCTTGATTTCTATAGAAGAAGATGCCTCTTTGCCCCGAAGAGTCTCTACCTCAGCCTTGAGAGTTTTCATTTGATCCTCTAGCTTGTTCATTTCAAGCATATACGCCTTTACTTTATTGTGGTACTTCTCGGTGTTTCCTTTAAGCTTAGCGTTGGCCACATCAGTCAGTCTCTGGATTTCAGCTCTGTAGGCCTCCTCTCGAGTCTTCATCTGGGACTTGAGGGTGGCAACAGCCTCACGAGCCTTGACTACCTCAAGGTCAGACTTATCAGCAGCTTTGCAGGCTTGGTCTAGCTCGAGGTTAGAGTTGTGCAATTGCCCTTCAAGCTCAGATACTCGGGCCTGGAGATCTGTCCTTATTCGATCCCACTCATCCCCGATCCTCTTGATATTGGATGCTTGACGGACCTCTATATCTGCAACTTTCATTGCATATATGTAGCTCTGTAAAAGGGAAGGGCAGAATTTAGATCAAAATGAAAATAGTTGAGGCTAAAAGAATCGCAAGCGGTAAAACAAGTACCTGAATTGCATGCTAATCTGAGTGCGCCATCAGATCAACGATGGGCATGTTCTTAGTCCGCTCGTGCTCCAATGGCCCAAGTAATCCCATAACACTCACATAGACAACAATGCTATCATCTAAGAGGCACAAGTTAGAAAGGATACCAATATTTCTGAACTCTCTTTGGGAAGACGAGGCATGGGCAAGCTCGGAAGCAGTTCGTGCAGGGCTCGATGCTGCTCTCTCCTCGTTAGGAAGATTTTCAACAGTTTTTTCTTTGGTGGCCCAGTGAGTTTCCCATTTCACCCACCTTAGCCTTACCGTTATCCTTTTCAGTGGCTTGGCTTGGCCCCTCGAGGTCTACCACCTCGACCTCTTTATGGGCTTCATCATCAATAGGCTCGTCTATCAACCCTCGGCGCATAGCCTCGGGACTAGAGGCAGTAGCTGTGTCAACTCGGGAGCGCTTCACCTCAGAGGACTTCTTCGACTCTTGCCTTTTCCTCTTTGAGGCTGAACAAACATGAATCGAAGACTTAGGCATAAAAGAAGTAGGGGACGAGGTGCAAGTTTTACGACCAAGGAAGATGACATTTTCACCTTTTGAATCTCCTTGGTCAGCCAACTCTTTAGAGGCTTTAGCTTGTTTAAGATCTACAACTAGATTCTTCCAATTCCTTTAAACTTTTCCCCACATCAGGATCTTCTTTTTTCTTCTTCTTTTTCTTCCTCCTTTCTTCTTCTCTTTCGACTCGTTAGCCAACCTAGCGGGAAAGCCTCCAAAAGAGAAGTAAGTTAATAAGGTAAAAAATGTTGAGAGAACAACAAAAAAGGAGACTTAAGACAGTCGGAATTTACCGTGCCGCTTGCACGACCACTGGTTTTTATCTAATGTGGCCAAGACCATCCACAATTTCTCTGGCCTCGATTTGGTGTCGATAATCGCTTAAACCCAAGCGGTCAAATCCTTTGGGGGAACGATTGAAATTTTCTCTGCTGAAACATATAATGAAACAGTTAGAAGGCAAGAAATTATAAAAAGAAGAGGTTACTGAGGATCGATGAAAAGGTTACTCACGAGCTTTTTTCCACTATTCGGGAAATCCAGGCTCGGAGGATAGAAGATTGGTTGGGAGAATAACGAAGCGATCACACCAACCACGATCTTCTGTATCTTCCCCTTTGTAATCAACGAGTACTTGCCTCGTTTACTAAGCTGAACAACCCCACTTTTGTGCAGAGTGGGGTAGAAAAGGGAAATCAGATGATGGAAAGTAAATGACACCTTCGCCTTTCGACTCAAAAATCAAGGCACTGGACAACTCTCAAAAGCCCGGGGCCTCGCTTAGCCAAACACAGATTATAGGTCCGGTAAAAAGTGTCAATCACCAGATGGACATGAAGAGTAAAACCTATCGTAAAGAGATAAATGTACACAAAAAAGTGCCCCACCACTCTATCGCAGGTGCGGCTCTCCGGAGCTGGAATGCCAACTCGAACCTCGGGGCCCCAATTAAAATCTTCCCCAACCAAATCCGTATGAGCTTGTACAATCAGGCTCGGTAAAAGTTGAACAGGGACATTTATGTTTTTCTCGAGCTCGGCAACTGTTTGATCTTGCAATTTGAAATCTTTGCCGAAGTCAAAGCTCGAGGGAATAACTTGGTAGGGCTTGAGCTCTTTTACAGTAGATGATGTTTGGCATTTTATGCCAATGTTTCCTTAATATTTCCGCATGTTTGAGCTTTTTATTCACCCATTTTATAGTTTATGAATGTGGTTTTGCACTGATTTTATGTCGTGTGTATGTAGGTTGTTATGCCGTGTGTATGTAGGTTGTTATGCAGTGCATATGGAGCTTTTAAGAGCATGATTGAGCAAGGAATGATTGGAAATTGATTGAGGATTGGATTGAGCACACGAAGGCACGACACGAGGCGAGATGCGGAGCAAGGAGGAGGCTGATTGGCCTGGCGATACAGGCCACGCGCCGCGCCTCCCACAGAGCTCCACTGCTGGCGCATTTTCCAATGCGCCGCGGGCCAAAGCGCCTGATGTTCGACGTCTTCTGCTTGTCCAAGCGCGGTCGTGGGCGCGGGGCACCAGTTATAGCGCCCCCTGGAGCGTGTTTTGACTTCCTATTTCGTCTAGGCTTAGGTGTAACTTATTACCAGGCCTTTGTAAACCCTATAAATACTATTTTACTTAGTTTTTGATAGGAGTTCAGACTTTGGACCAATTTGAGAGCACCATACTTCATTGAACAAGGGTTTATTCCTAATCTTTCATCTATTTAATCATTTACATCATTTTTTCATCAATTCATTGCCTTGTGATTATGAATATGTGTTGCTAAATCTTACGTTGCAGGGTTAGAGTATTACATGAAAGTTGATGTTTGAAGATTGATTCCTATTAATTGAATCCCATAACGGGTTACTTATTCTTTCTTGATTTCACTTGTGTAATTATTAGAGCTCGATAATTATGCATTATCTGTGGTTTTTAGATTGAACTCGAAATAGGAAATTTAATTACGTAATAAGAAAGAATAGGGCTAGTTTGTGAACTCGGGCATCGGGGAACCAATTGTGAGTAGGATAGACATATACTTGCTCGCCTAGTTTAACTAATTACAGAATTCCTTAATGCGTGCACGTGATTCAACGCATAGACATATAGGGATTGAAGTAGCCTGCATAGACTGTGAAGAATCGAAAGGTTTTCACAGGTACATCTACTCTGTTAGTTAGTAACCCGGGATTTAAGAAGTGGAATCAATTGGAAAACTCAACTGGATTGTTCGTAACTCTGACCCTGGACCGTCGTCTTAATATTGTTAACAACCGAAATTTGCACCATTGTTTGACTAAACTTCAATTAGTTTAATTACTACTCTTTAGTTACTAAAACTCTCACCATTGAAGAAAAATATCCCTGAATAGTGTTTAGAAATTGTTTGTGAAGTGTTAGTCTGAATAGTCCTCGTGGGAACGATACTCGATTTATCACTTTATTACTTGTCGACCACGTATACTTGCGTGTGCGTTTAGGAGCAACAAGTTTTTGGCGCCGTTGCCGGGGACTAATTATTGACAAATTTCTTTTTGAACGATTACTTAATTTCTATTCAGGTTTAATTTTTTGTTGAGTTTCTTGTGCTGTTTCAGGCAACAGGTTTTGCATGCAAACGAATAGAAAGGACGAACCACTCGCACCTTTTGATCTCGAGCCTGAAAGAACCTTGAGAAGGGTAAGAAGAGAAGCGAGAGACCGAAAAGCACTAGCAATCGTACTTGCTTCTTTACCCATTGAAATGGTAGAAGAACGAGCAGTAGCAGTGCGAGATGTTGCTCTTCCCAGCCTGGGGGGAGTAGCGTCAAGTATTGTGAAGCCCGCTATTACCGGGCACTTTAAGATTAAGCCCGTCATGATTCAGTTGCTGCATATGACTAGACAATATACTGGATTACTTCATGAGGATCCGCAGCAACACATTCAGAATTTCCTGGAGATCAGTGATACTTATACACCAGCGGGAGTTCCTACTGATTATATTCGCTTGACTTTATTCCCATTTTCATTGATTGGGGCAGCAAGGAAGTGGTTAAAGGTTGAAAAGCCTGGGTGTATCACTACTTGGGAGGATTTGGCTAAGAAATTCCTGGCTAAATTTTATCCGTCTGCCAAGACAGCCCGGCTGAGGAGTGAAATTATGTCCTTCAGACAGATAGAAGGAGAATCTTTGTATTCAGCCTGGGAACGATTCAAAGCTCTATTGAGAGATTGTCCACACCACAACCAATCCAATGAGGTTATTGCACACACTTTCGTTGAGGGGTTGAACCAACACACTAAGATCGTGGTAGATGCTGCTGCTGGAGGCCAAGTACTGGCCTTAAATTTTGACCAGATCTATGATTTACTAGACAAGTTTTCGCAGAGCAATCCTGATTGGCAGGGTGTTGGTAGAGCTACTGCGCAGAAATCTGCTGGGATACTTCAATTGGATGCAGTTTCAGAGCTAAGGGCGAAAATGGATGCTATTTCCAATCAAATCAACAAGCTATAACTCTGCAGCAGGCTAAACCACCAGCAGCTCCAGTGCAACAACTTCAAGTCTTTTGTGAGGTTTGTAGAGAGGATCATGCTACTGACGTCTGTCCATCTAATCCAGAGTCAGTGTATTATCTGGGTAATCAGAACAGGTCACAGGGTCAGAATCGCAATCAATATAGTAATAGCTATAATACTGGTTGGCATAATCACCCAAAATTTTCTTGGAGGGATAATCGTGAGCAGCTTCAAGGCAATGAGAGACCCCAAAATAATCTTCAAAATGCACCACAGCAGGGGTCACAGTCGCAGACTCAGCCACAGCAGTCTAATTCAGTTGAGGATATGCTTAGAAAAATTCTTGTAGGGCAGCAAAAGCTCATGGATGATTCAGCAGCTCAGGCACAAACAATTAAAGATTTGAGCAATGCTCAGAAAGATCTTGAGAGACAAATGGGGTAGCTAGCTGGAGCACAAAATAATAGACCTCGGGGTGCTTTGCCAAGTGATACATAGAAAAATCCTAAAGAATTTGTGCAAGCAGTTACTTTGAGGAATGGAAGAGCTCTAGAAGAAGTTCCCCCAAATCCAAAGAAGCCTGTTGGTGAGTTAGAGCCCAATGCTGATAGGGAAGTGGAGAAAGAAGCTGAGAAAGTGATAGAAAAGCAGCCCGAGTCTGCTATTGTGAGACCACCACCACCTTTCCCTCAGAGACTTCAGAAGCAGAAAGTTGATACAGCATGCAAGAAATTCTTGGAGATCTTGAGTCAAATTCAGGTAAATATTCCTTTGGTGGAGCTTTTGCGGGATGTTCCCAAATATGCTAAATTGTTGCTAACAAGAGAAGACTGACTGAGCTTGAGACAGTTGCACTCACTGAGAAGTGTAGTTCTAGAGTTATAAGCAAGCTTCCTCAGAAATTGAAGGATCCTGGCAGTTTTACTATTCCCTTGAAAATTGGGGAACATGAGGTTGGACGAGCTTTATGTGACTTGGGTGCTAGTGTGAATTTAATGCCTTCATCAGTTTTTAGGAAGCTAGGCCTGGGTGAACCACGACCAACTACTGTGACTCTGCAGTTGGCTAATAGATCTTTGACATGCCCCGAGGGGATTATTGAGGATGTGCTTGTACAAATGGGTCAGTTTATATTACCTGTTGATTTTATTATTCTTGATTATGAAGCTGATCCTGAGGTTCCTCTCATATTGGGAAGAGGATTTTTGGCTACTGCTGATGATGTTATTAGAGTTAGAGCTGGAAAGATGATCATGAAGGTAAATGGGGAAGAAGCTGTGTTTAATGTGTTCAGAGCTACCCAGCTTCCTTCTCATTATGAAGAGCTGTCCATGGTAAAAGTGATAGATGATGAGTTGACTGCTGATGAGAGGTCATTCTGGCTTCTAATGTTGATTCTGTGGAAAGGGCACTCTTATGTGATAATGATGATATCCTGAAGGATAATGACATTGACGAATATTTGGAGGTTCTTAATATGCAGAGTAGATTCATACCAGGGTGGAAGAAATTTGAGGAGCTTGATAGACCGTTGACGTTAACTCATGCTAAACCGTCTATTGAGAAGGCTCCTACTCTTGAGCTCAAACCTTTACCTACGCATTTGCGTTATGCTTATTTGGGTGAAGGAAATACCTTGCCCGTGATCCTTTCTTCTTTGTTGTCTGATGTGCAGGTTGAAAAGGTGTTGAGGGTGTTGCGAGAGCGCAAGAGAGCTATTGGCTGGACTATTGCTGATATTAGAGGGATTAATCATTCTTTCTGCATGCACAAAATTCTCTTGGAAGAAGACCATAAGCCATGTATAGAGCAGCAGAGGAGGCTAAATCCAATTATGTAGGAGGTGGTGAAGAAAGAAATTATCAAGTGGCTGGATGCTGGTATTATTTTTCCTATCTCTGACAGCAAGTGGGTGAGTCCAGTGCAATGTGTTCCAAAGAAGGGGGGCATGACAGTGGTAAAGAATGAGCATAATGAGTTGATTCCTACAAGAACAGTCACAGGGTGGCGAATTTGCATTGATTATAGAAAGCTGAACAAGGCCACCAGGAAAGACCACTTCCCACTTCCCTTTATTGATCAGATGCTGGATAGACTTGCGGGACACGAGTATAATTGTTTCTTAGATGGGTATTCGGACTACAATCAGATTGTGATAGCTCCTGAAGATCAAGAGAAGACTACTTTTACTTGTCCATATGGCACCTATGCATTTAGGAGGATGTCGTTTGGGTTATGTAATGCCCCGGGGACTTTTCAGCGGTGCATGATGGCTATTTTCACCGACATGGTGGAAAAATTTGTGGAGGTATTCATGGATGATTTCTCAGTGGTTGGTGATTCTTTTGATGATTGCTTGAAAAATCTAGATGCTGTGTTGAGCCGTTGTGAAGAAACAAATCTGGTGCTGAATTGGGAAAAATGTCGCTTTATGGTTCAAGAAGGCATAGTACTTGTGTACAAGGTGTCAAAGCAAGGGATCGAGGTTGATAAAGCGAATATTGAGGCTATTGAGAAATTACCACCACCTATCTATGTTAAAGGGGTGCGTAGTTTCTTGGGACATGCAGGTTTCTATAGGCGTTTCATAAAGGACTTCTCCAAAATTTCTAATCCCATGTGCAAGTTGCTGGAGAAGGATGTGAAATTTGAGTTCAATGATGCTTGTCTCAAGGTATTTGAAGAGTTAAAGAAAAGGTTGGTGACCGCACCAATCATCATTGCTCGTCTTTGCCATTTGAATTGATGTGTGATGCGAGTGATAATGCTATTGGGGCTGTTCTAGGCCAAAGAATAGGAAGAATCTTTCACTCCATCTAATACGCAAGCAAGATTCTTGATACAGCCCAGTCCAATTATACCACCATTGAGAAGGAGTTGCTAGCCGTACTGTATGCTTTTGATAAATTCAGATCTTATTTGGTTGGCACTCGTGTTGTTGTCTACACTGATCATGCCGCAATCCGGTATTTGTTTGAAAAGAAGGACTCCGAGCCTAGACTAATTCGGTGGGTTCTCCTATTGCAAGAGTTTGATGTTGAAATTCGAGATCGCAAGGGAACTGAGAATCAAGTAGCTGATCATTTGTCAAGGCTGGAGAATACAGATCATGTAGATGAAGGGCCTGAGATTAAAGAGGTATTCCCTGATGAGCAACTTTTTGCTTTAGATGCAGCTGAGGTGCCATGGTATGCTGATATGGTGAACTTAATTGTGAGTAATGTGTATCCTCCTGGGGCTACTGCTGAGCAAAGGCGTAAACTCCTTCATGAGAGCAGATTTTATGTGTGGGATGAGTCTTATTTGTACAAGACAGGCCCTGATCAACTAGCTAGGAGATGCATTCCAAGGGTAGAAGTTGAGCCTATTCTACAGAGCTGCCATTCTTTTCCTTATGGCGGCCATCTTGGTGGAGATCGAACAGCTGCAAAGGTACTTCAGTCTGGTTTCTTTTGGCCTAATTTATTTAAAGATGCTCATGCCTTAGTGAAGCAATGTGATCGTTGTCAAAGAACGGGTACTATTTCTAGGCGTCACGAGATGCCTTTGAACAATATCCTGGAGATTGAGCTATTTGATTGCTGGGGGATTGATTTTATGGGTCCATTCCCACCTTCCATGGGCCATAAATACATCCTCATGGCGGTTGATTATGTGTCTAAATGGGTGGAGGCTGTTGCACTTCCAACAAATGATGCGAGTGTGGTGGTGAAATTCGTGAAGAAAAATATTTTCACTCGTTTTGGGACACCGCGGGCTATAATCAGTGATGAAGGTACGCATTTTTGTAACCGGTTGTTCAATAAATTGTTGGCCAAGTATGGGGTTCGCCACAAGGTGGCCACTACTTATCATCCCCAAACTAGTAGCCAAGTGGAAGTATCTGATAGAGAGATCAAGCAAACCCTTGAGAAGACTGTGAATGCCTCGAGGAAGGATTTGGCTATGAAGTTAGATGATGCACTCTGGGCCTATCGGATTGCATTTAAAACGCCTATTGGAACCTCTCCATATAGGCTTGCTTATGGTAAGGCTTGTCACTTGCCCGTTGAACTAGAGTATAAGGCATATTGGGCAATTCAAAAGCTCAACCTTGATATGGCCTTGGCGGGTCAAAAGAGAATGCTTCAATTGCATGAGCTTGAAGAGTTCCGTTTCCATGCTTATGAAAATGCAAAATTGAATAAGGAACGGACAAAGAAGTGGCATGACAAGCATATTGAGCTTCGTCAGTTTGAGCCCGGGCAGCTGGTGTTGTTGGTTAACTCGAGGTTGAAGTTATTTCCGGGCAAGTTCAAATCTAGATGGTCGGGACCGTTTGAAGTAGTTCGTGTTACCGCACATGGAGCGGTTGAATAGAAAGCCCCGGATTCGGAGAAAACATTTTTGGTAAATGGCCAAAGGGTGAAGCATTATTGGGGAGGTTCGGTGAATCATCGTACCTCCATTACTTTGAGGGACCCTTGATTGATACTCGTCGTGCCACGATGTTAAATAAGGTGCTTCTCGGGAGGCAACCCGAGTTTGTACTTGTAATAGTTTAGTTATTTTGTATTTTATAGTGTCATGTAGTTTTTGTTTTTGTGTGTCGTTTTTGTAGGTATCGGGAGTACTAAACGAGGTGAAGTTAATGTATTGAGGAGTACGGGATGCTTTGAGACATGTTCCGCGCTTGGGTTCGCACTTGGAATCGAAATTTGGTGCGGAAAAATAAGTACGGGCACATTTGGGAGTGCCCTGCGCCTCCCAACGCGCGAAATTGAGACCTGAAGCAAAAGCCTAGGCGCGTTTGGGAGCGCCCGCGCCTCCCGCTTTTGGCACACGCAATAGGGGCGCGCTGCGGATGGCAAGGTGCCCGGCTAATTTTTTGGTAAAAATCCGGGTCAAACGGGTTTTAACCCGCGACCCGGTTTCCCTCTCTCCCTTATACCCTATTCCTACTCCCTTTTCTTCATTATTTTCTCTCTAATCAATCCCTAAACATCCTCCAAATCATCTCTAACTCTTGGAATCAATCACAGGTATTTTTCTACTCATTCTAACACCTTCAAGTAAGTGAATTCTTACTCTTCTCTCTCCATTACATGTAAGATTAACTAGTTTTTTTTTTTCATGGTATATTTCTTAACTAGTTGCAACCTCATGTTTAGAAATTACGCTTGAAGTGCTTAAATTGATCATTATTCTTAATAGCTAGCTTGTGTACTTGTAAAAAGAGATCTTCCAACAATTTGGGAGGGTTAGCACATTACAAAAGTCATTGAACTTGAAAGTTTAAAAGTGTGCACACCAAGTGTTTGTGAAAAAGCCTCAACCATGAAAATCGTCTAATATTGTGAATTCTTGAGTAGCAATGCAATCCTTAGGCTTATTATGAACATTAAGTGTCTCACACACATAAATATTGGCTATTTTGCACCCGCACTAGCTTGATCATGATAGCCACAAACGTGGCATATTTTGTACAAAGCTAGTTTTGGCTAAGTGTGGGGTTGCTTGTGCTATTGAGTTGAGTTGTTGACACATAGAGTGAGCGATAAATGTGGGGTGGTGCCCTACTAATTGTGCTTGAATTGAATTTTTGGTGCTTAATTTGACATCTCACATTGATCTTTTTATTTGTTGTAGGCACCATGGTTGTCACACCTCACAAACCAAGTTCTTCATCCGCCTCGGCCCCAAGGAAATCACTCCAAGCCGGGGCTTCTTCTACTAAGCCAAAGGGCAAGGCACCAGCTAAGCCCAAGGCCAAGCCAAAGGCCAAGGCAAGAATCCCTAAAGACGCGGTGCCTATACCAAGGCCCGGGGGCAAGACACGATTTGGTCTCACTTTTGTGAAGAAAGGTGAGTGCCAAGCTTGGTATAAAAGTGTGAAGCTTGCGGGATACATTCCCGAGCAAGCCATTGACAAGCGGAGAGTGATGCAAAAGTTTCGAGGGGTAGGTGATGCGATTCATTCCTTATATTGGGACTCGGTCTTTGAGAGTCCGGGGCATGCCAACCTCGACTTAGTACAGGAACTCTACACAAATTAGGAGTCGGATGAGGCGTGGAAGGAGGATGACATGGTTACTGTGCGGGGTGTGAAGGTGAGATTAGACCACACGGCTTTGAATGCCTTCTTGGGGGTCGATGACCCTGAGTATGATGAGCTGAGAGACTTCATTAGAAAGTCTGATTATAAGGCTCTGTGGGATACACTGTGTGGTGAGAGCTCCACTCATAGGTGGGAGCGAAGTGTGTCCGAAAGACACAAATTCATGTTCTTCTCGCAGTTTTTGAAAACATCTCGTGTGTGGATGAGATTGATAAATGCACGCATCTTGCCTTCATCTCATTATTCCGAGGTCACCAAGACCCAGGCGTGCAGTCTGGCATCTCATGATGGAGCACATGGCCCGGCAGTCTGGTATGGATATGGTGGCTCTTGATCGCACCGTGCCTTTACTGGAGACCTCGAGACGCCTGCTGGGCATGACTCAGGCAGTAGAGATGCCCCCGGAGGAGGATGAGAACACTGATTCAGACATTGTTGATCGTGATCCGGACAGTGAGGCTGTGGAGACTGATGCTGAGGGCGGTGCCTCTGATGGGGAGGAGGACTAGGTCCGCACTCCTGCGCACCACCCAGTGTTGGTCAGCTGGATTTCAGGGAAGTTTCCTTTACTTTTGCACTTACTTCATTGTCGCACTGAGGACATTTCTTAGTTTAAGTGTGGGGTAGGGAACTACCCTTTATTTATTTTTTGAGGTTAGGGATGCATGTACCGTAGGATTTTATTTTGTCACTTGACTTTATTTTGATTTGTTTCTTGCTTTAATATATGGAAAAAAATAGAAAACCAATGAAAAATTCCAAAATGATTTTCCTTTTAGTTTTTACTAGTGGTACATGTCATCCACCCCGTGGTTTTTCTTATGGCCTCGGTTCTTTTCCACGGGGAGACCTTTGAACCGGGTAGTTTTTTATTTTTAGGATTAGAATAGTTAGTATAGGTGGTCCTAGACGAAGAAAATAGGTAGAATGCTAGGTGCCTTTGATTTGTTTGATACCGGTGGACTTGAACTTGTTGCATGTGCTATTTGTGGTGTCCTTGGGTTTTAAATTATGATGCATGCCTAGGAAAAAATGGAATGACCCCCTTGAGATGCTTGAGTCCACTCGCTTGACTTTTTTGTGAACCTTTGTGCATTAGTGCTTAATTTTTCACAAGTTGCACTCTAGATGCTTGATTGAGAGTTGTTAATGGAACCTTTTCGTGTGGATCATGTGCAATGTGTGTGTGAGGCATATTCTTGTTTGCTCCATGTTTGCATATTAATGTCTAGAACTTGCCCCGTGTGTGTGCAAAGCGAAATCCTAGGTTTTCTCTAGTCGGAAAATGATACAGGCCTTTTTTTGATTTGCCTACCCTTACATATACACCTTGGACTTGATTGTTGTGAATTCTTTGACCTTTTTGTTGGCACCCACACCCCGAGCCTACCCATTTGTTCTAAATTGTTCTCTTTTGGCCCTTTACTCCTTAAGCACTTTAGTTGATATTGTGATATTATTGCGGAGTTGTAGTTGAATATTGAGAGGTTTTTTAGTGGAACCAATGAGGGATACTTGAATAAATTGTGTAGTAGTTGTTTATGAGCATTGGCAAGGTTGGAAAGTAATGAATAGAAAAAAGAAAACAAATGAAGAAAAAAGAGCAAAGTTGAAAAGAAAAAAAATTTTGGAAAAAGAAATAAAGAGAGAAGAATATCCATTCCTTGTTAGTGTGTGCTCAAAAGAAAAAAATTTGGTACTTGTTGAGAAGGTGTGTGTAAAAGTTGTTGATTTGGGTGGCTTTGATGAGACTTGTGTTAGAAATAATTGTGATGTATTAAAGTGCTTAGGGAGGTAGTCACTACTACCCATATGTATCCTACCAGCCCCTTAGCCTACATTACAACCTTTTTAAAGTCCTAGTTAATCCCGATTGGAGTGAGCTTACATTAGTGGAGTCCTACACTACGGGCAAGTCTATGGTACATTGTGTGTGACATGTGAGACTTTCATGAGAGTGAGTGAATTCGTTCTAGGTATGTCCCCGTTCTATTCATGATATTCATTGTTGTGTGTGATATTTGGGAGACACTCTCTTGCTTCATTTTGGTGAGGGCATATGGTTTGCATGAAATAGGTGAAGTTGTGGCTTCTTGGTTGAGTAGATAGGTGTGATTTTGTGGGAGCATGGTTGCAATGAGTTGAGTTTGTGCGCTTGAGCTATTTTGGGGTGGTTGTTCTCATGTTTTTGATGTTTGATAAATTGTGGCATGTTTGTGGATCCATGGTAGTTATGTGTGCATTTGTTCAATGATCGGTATCAACCATAGTCATAGGCAGATCTGTTCTACCTAGGTTGGGAAGTTAGTTGTGACTTGCTCGACGGCGAGCAAGGGTTCAAGTGTGGGGTGGTGATGTTTGGCATTTTATGCCAATGTTTCCTTAATATTTCCGCATGTTTGAGCTTTTTATTCGCCCATTTTATAGTTTATGAATGTGGTTTTGCACTGATTTTATGTCGTGTGTATGTAGGTTGTTATGCAGTGCCTATGGAGCTTTTAAGAGCATGATTGAGCAAGGAATGATTGGAAATTGATTGAGGATTGGATTGAGCATACGAAGGCACGACACGAGGCGAGTTGCGGAGCAAGGAGGAGGCTGATTTGCCTGGCGCTGCAGGCCACGAACCGCGCCTCCCACAGCGCTCCACTGCTGGCGCATTTTCCAATGCACCGCGGAGCCAAAGCGCCTGATGTTCGACGTCTTCTGCTTGTCCAAGCGCGGTCGTGGGCGCGGGGCGCCAGTTATAGCGCCCCTGGAGCGTGTTTTGACTTCCTATTTCGTCTAGGCTTAGGTGTAATTTATTACCAGGCCTTTGTAAACCCTATAAATACTATTTTACTTAGTTTTTGATAGGAGTTCAGACTTTGGACCAATTTGAGAGCACCATACTTCATTGAACAAGGGTTTATTCCTAATCTTTCATCTATTTAATCATTTACATCATTATTTCATCAATTCATTGCCATGTGATTATGAATATGCGTGGCTAAATCTTACGTTGTACGGTTAGAGTATTACATGAAAGTTGATGTTTGAAGATTGATTCCTATTAATTGAATCCCATAACGGGTTACTTATTCTTTCTTGATTTCACTTGTGTAATTATTAGAGCTCGATAATTATGCATTATCTATGGTTTTTAGATTGAACTCGAAAGAGGGAATTTAATTACGTAATAAGAAAGAATAGGACTAGTTTGTGAACCCGGGCATCGGGGAACCAATTTGTGAGTAGGATAGACATATACTTGCTCGCCTAGTTTAACTAATTACAGAATTCGTTAATGTGTGCATGTGATTCAACCCATAGACATATAGGGATTGAAGTAGCCTGCATAGACTGTGAAAAATCGAAAGGTTTTCACAGGTACATTTACTCTGTTAGTTAGTAACCCGGGATTTAAGAAATGGAATCAATTGGAAAACTCAACTGGATTGTTCGTAACTCTGGCCCTGGACCGTCGTCTTAATATTGTTAACAAGCGAAGTTTGCACCATTGTTTGACTAAACTTCAATTAGTTTAATTATTGCTCTTTAGTTACTAAAACTCTGACCATTGAAGAAAAAGATCCATGAATAGTGTTTAGAAATTGTTTGTTAAGTGTTAGTCTGAATAGTCCTCGTGGGAACGATACTAGATTTATCACTTTATTACTTGTCGACCACGTACACTTGCGTGTGCGTTTGGGAGCAACAGTAGATTTCTTCCTCTTGGGTTTTAAGATCTATGCCTTGACGTCATCCTTACCGCCGACTTCTTCAGTCGCAGCGACACCTTCATCAACGACTACCTCTTCTTGGGCAGGGTGTCGTGTTGCCCTTGGATCAAGTCGCCTGATTGCGGCGTTTCTTCAGTGTCATCCACCACCGGTGGAATGACATTTGACGGTGAAGGGATGTTCACCAGCCCAACCACCATAGTGCCAACGCCAAGAATTATTTCTTCTAACGGGCTTGAGGAATTTTGAGTAGAATGAGTGGAAGACATTCTTTGAAAAGCTTAACAAATTGGGATTTTTTTTAGAAGAAGAAGTATGTGATTTCAAGAAGTAATCACTGATCTTAGAAAGGTGAAGATAATGAAAATGGTGAATGGATTGGACTACTTATAGGGGACGATATTCATCATTGTATTTATATACCATCATTGCATTTACATGAGGAAGGTGAAACAAGGGGTTACATCCACTTACGGGTCGCCACATGTAATAGATGGGAATTTGAAATGGCGTGTATCTTTTTAAATTGCTTGGCACACGAGTTGCCACGTCAGTTTCCTGCTTCATTCTACTCCTCGAAAAATTCTATCAACTATACGAGGAGTGGGGGGACTATCTGTATTAGGTGAAAAATCAAGCGTGCCTTGATCCTTGGGCTTGAGGTGTGGCTCAACAAGAATTCTCAAAGCTGGCTTCTCGAGGCCACGAACTGAGGTCAAGATTCCACAACAAGCTTTGACGAAGACTAAGCCTCAGGCGGTTGAAGACACATCTTCCCGAGACACATGATTTATCCCTCGGGGAAGCGTTTCCTTCTGGTAAATTAATTCTGCAACTAATGCCCGTTACAACGGAATTTAAAGAAAAGATCATGGTCTGACCATACTCAAACGTGAGAGTAATGGCTATTAATTATTTTTATGATCTTGGCATCCTTGTAAACTATAAAAAGTTATTTTGTGATCCATGTAAGGCATTCCGACTTCAATATAGAAATACAATAATACATTCACTACTTTTTCTTTCAATTGATTCCGTCTTTTCTTGTTATTATTCCGGTCAATTATTACCTTTGATACAACGAATTGCTTGTTAACCCATTACAAATTCGATTTATTGTCCTAATCTGATTTAGGCCAACACAATTATTGCCCGAGATTGAACATCAAATACTGGTATAAATGGCTCATATATAGCTTCCAAAATTGAAAAACCCTAATCTTCTCTTGGAAAAACTCTAAGTACTCCGATATTGAAGCTTGGGAGCTAGTCTACAAAGGCTTCTGAGATATCCATCTTTTAAACATATTAAAGCACTCTTCCCTTTTGTACTCAGGAGCAACATGTCCTGCTCCCTGTTTAAAGAAAAATAAAACATAAACGTAAGTAGGGGGAAACAAGAAACTCAAATACAATAAACAAACCATGGGAAGGAAACAACAAATATAATTGACAAATAAAGTTCATACCTTTACTGTTGCAAATGTCATCTTATTGGAGTATGATCTTGTGAAACTACAAATAAATGAAATAAACAGATTATATTTAGTGTTTATATTGGTGAGTAGAATAACTATTAAAGAGCGTGGTAAGATAAATGTGATCCTCCATTCTAAATCCGAATTTTTGTGTACGAGCCTTGAGAATGGAGAAATCTTCGATAGAAGATGCTTTCCCCGTTAATAGGCCATATACGATGGGAATCCACATTAGTGGACCACTAGGTATGAGATGGTTATAAGAAAAGATAAGAACAATAAATCTGGAAAAGTACCCTGCAACTTGACCATTAACAGTCCATGGACGCCAATTGTCTACAATGGAATAGTTTAGTGATCTAATCCATGCTTCTGTAGATACGAATGGTACACCCAGGTCGTGATCACCACTGTTTCAATAACATAAGTATTGAATATTTTTTAGTACTTTATAACTTTTTATTTAAGCAAGTCACAAATTTTTTTCAAGAAATAATAATATGAACAAACTTAATCGTTTGCCGAAAAATCATTACCTGTATATAAGTGATCGGTAGCCTTTAGAACTATGACTTGCATGATATGAGATACTGTCCCAAAAGGTAAATGTGTAGGTTTCCTTTATACTGTTTTGCTTGCATCTTGCCCAATGATCTACAGTTCCCTAATATGGCATGAACATATAAGCAAAATTAATAGCTCGATTTAAGTACTATTAGTAATATACTATGAGTTTTAGTTCTAAATAGTGTATAAATATCTTATTAAATTGGTCTATATATAACAACAAGTAACTCTTTCATATCAATTTCGAAATAACAACCTTAAGAATCTAGAAAACGTATTATAGCAGTTAAATTGCAATGATAATATACGCTTTACACAATTAGTTCATATAACTCCGATCCCTGACGTAAGCACTAACCTTTCGAACATGGAGAGCTTTCTGAACTCTAGGATCATTTGCCCAATAATTCGAGAGAGCGTGTCTATCAACCTGCAAATATTTAAAAGAAATAATTCAACCTGTTGTAATTTATCGGTCATTAATTAGTAGTATTGAGTTGATTTCCCCCCTCTATTATTAACTAGGAAAAATAATACTCCCTCTTCCGTTCCACTTTAGATGAACTCATTTGACTTTATACGGAGTTTAATAAAAAGAGATGACTTTTGAAACTTGTGGTTTAAAATAAGTTTTAGATATTTGTGTGGCTACAAATCATCTAGGGATTAGTAAAAGTGAATATTTCTTTCCAAATTTAGAAAGAGGTCATTCTTTTTTAAACAGACTAAAAAGAAAATAAGTTCATCCTTTTTGAAACGGAGTGAGTAAATACATATGTCAAAGACAACATTGGATGGACTTACAAGACTTCCATAACAATTAGCAGAAAGTGAATTCTCATTAAGAGATCTTCTTCCTCGAAATGATCGAAGTGGCCTTGGAGATTCAGTTTCTGATCCACATTTGGGGTCTAAAACATGTTGATCATTAATATTGCTGAGCAACTACAAAATGAAATTGCAAGTCAAGGAATTACTAGTTACTACCCAATTAATTAATGACATCTGAAATAGATTGTCTTAATTAAAGTTGTTAACCTTGTCAAAAATTTCTAGATCCTGTGAGCATTGAGCATTAATGGGTTCGATGTCTCTGTATTCTCCCTTGCAATTTTGCTCCAGTGACTGCAATGGCAAAAAAATTTAATATTGTAGTTTCGTTAATAAAAACTCTCAACTTTAAAAGTTTGATGGTAAATATTAAATAACCTGATAAAGATCTTTAGGTATGATTCCCATGCCATGACAAAAAGGAATCCAATAATTTATTTCTTCAGGAAATGTCATAGGATTTCCGAGTATATATCCCTGAAGCCAAAATAAGATTTACCTGTTTATATCAGGCTAACTAACTAGTACTATTCATAAAAAAATTAAGAAAAGAATGGCCATATGAAAATGGAACCTTAAGGTTAATCAAGAGCTTGTTCCCTGCTTCAATTCCTACAATATTAATCAGCAAAATAAAACACATGGACATAAATAACTGGGTAACTGAAAAGTTCTCTAGTAGGATATTTTCATATATAGAGTTAGGAGACAATATAAAATTAATTACCATCTGATATCATTTGGACAACACGTGGAAGAATGAGACCTGAATACGAATCTCCTCCCATGTAAAAGCTATTTGAATTGAATTCTGGATGATGAATGAGCCACTGCAATGATAAGTCAATTTAAGTAGGTTAAAAAAAATTAGCACTTTCTTGCTCCTCAAGAGGTTACCTAAACCTACATTCTTCGGTGAGATACATTTCATAAGGTCGTAAAGGAACTATAGGAACTCCTTTGGGATATAATGGTGTCCAGTGGAATTTGAATTTAGTTTCTGAGATTTTGTGTTCACTTCGTTAACTACTAGGTCGTATCCAAAAAAAGTTGTGTGCGCTCAATGGTACTAAGTAGGAGTATCAAATAGGATAGTTGAGCTGAATTTAGACATGTCAGAATTGATTGAGAACCCACTCAAATGTTACTTGGGTTGAGACAAGTTGAGTAGTCATCGCCTAACATGCCAAACCCCTACCAAGTTTTGAGTTTTCTATTTATTTTTAATATTTTTTTTATTTACCAAACAAAACTACCAAATTATTTTCATATTTATTTATGCGATCCAATTTAGCAGTCAAAGACGTGGAGGATTCATGCTCGACATCAAGAGCTTATAGTACTTTAAGAGAGCATGAAAAGCAAGATTCAAGTCAAAAGGATGTCTAAATGAGCAAAAATGCAAGACTGCATGATTCTGGAAATTTTCACATCGCTATCGCGAAGAAGAAAACCAGTCAAAGTCCGCGATCGCGAGAGACTTACGCAATCGCGATGAGATATCAGAATATATATCTCGATCGTGAAAAAGGACGTCTCCTGGCAAATTTTCAGAATTAACATTAGGAGCTATTTAGTCCATTCCTTTATTGTATTTAGTAACTACTATAAATAGCCTAATTTAGGGGTCTAGAGTTAGTTTTGGAAGATGAATGATTGAGAATACTCTTGTGAGAGTGTATATGAGTTTTATCCCTTTTTCTCTTCTTGGATCTCTCTTGGATTCTCTTGTGTGAGAGATCCACTGCTTGAGTTCAAGTTTCTCTTCCCCCTTGGATATTGATCTTTGATTGTATTATCTAAATTAGGTTATTACAATTTATTTGTAGTGTTTTAATTTACATACAATTGTGGGATTTGATTCATTTCTTTCTTCTATCTATCCCCTATTCCCTTCTATCTTTACTTTGTATCCTTGATTTTATGTTGATTGCTTGTTTTCTTATTCTTAGTGTTTAGGATCCTATCATTTATTATGGCTATATATAGCGCATATCAAAGAAAAGAAATTTATATATTGAAATATTTTGACAAGGTTTTTATGGATCAATTCGAGCTACATGCTTAACGAAGTCAACTCAACTTTTAGATGGGATCAAACTATCGTGTCAACCAAAAATGTGCTAAGAAATTTATAGCTGCATAGTAACAATTGCGGCTCCAATTTATCATATACATACCTTAAGTAGAAATTCATAGGCGTGAACGGTTGCTTCGACATCAATGACTTTCATTGCTTCTCGAGTCGTTGCATAAGAAAATCCAGTATTTACAGGTTGTTCTAAGAAAATTATGTTTGCCACCTACAAATTTTAGAAAATAATCTCACAATTACATATTATCCAAATTTACCTTTAACTGTAAAAGAAGTACAAGAACCTTTTTTTTGTGATAATAACTGTGAATGATTACTATTAACAACTATTAATACCGTTACACCTAAAAAGCACCTAAGCCAAGGATAGTTACACCTACAGCCAAGGCCCCCAATATAATCTAATTCCATAATTGATGTACCCAACTCCAACTTCTAAATGCTCTCTTGGAACTTTTTAGCATGTCTTTTCTCTCTAGTATATCCTTTTTAATCTGTGCAACTATGAAACTACCATTTACATCAACACCTTTAAACATTCTTCAATTTTTAGCTCTCCATGTATAGAAACTACTGCCCTCCTTATAGCAGCCATCACCTCTATCTTGAACTTCTTCCAGTGCAGAAATACAAGAATTATGGATGTAAATATAATATTCTAGGTTTCTCAAATTACCTTGGTCCATGAGTTTTGAGTCACCCCAAGTGTTGGTAGGCTCCCATTGTACTCCTTTTGTTTGTAATATAATGGCCCTGCATTATTAGGATTTAGGCAAAAGATTCATGCAGACAGAACTAATCGACAAGCTTTGGTTATTCAGCAATATTAATTATATAAATTGCCGAAAATAATTTCATGTCGTTCAAAGAAGACGATTGTTTTTGACATTCATAACTTCAAAGAGTTTAAGTTAAATGTTTCGACAGTAAAAGAATGTTACACAGTCAAGTCGATCGATTAGAAAGTAAGTACGGGTAAATCTTTATAAGGATTAATAGGTAATTTGAGAGAATAATAGTTAATGTGCTACATAATAATAAAGTTCATCTTACACTGCTGGTATGTATGTAACTTACCAATTTCATAGACAACTCCATTGAAGGATGAGCAACCTGGTCCTCCAGTGAGCCACAGTATAAGAGGATCATTTTGAGGGTCTGATTCTGATTTGATGAAATAATAGAACAGCTGCTTTTCCTCATGTTTACCAACACCTACATACCTGATGTACATATAATGTAAATGTTTAATATAATCCACCCAACTTGCTTTTGAGAAGGATGGAAATATTAGTAATAAATAAAGGTGAAATGGGTGATAGAAGTGAGAATCGAAGGATCCTCGGTTTCTAAATGATGAAAAAAGTCCGGTGTACACTGATAAAAAGATCTAGTTATCTTACTAATTCGGACATAAATTTTATTAATCTCTTACAAATAATATGTTCTCAGAAAGTAATATGTTCGCAGAAAGTTATACTCCAAGACTAGAACCACCAAGTGATGTGGTGTAGTGGAATCAGTTTGGTATGGGACGATCCCGAGCCCACAATTTACTTGTGAACGTGGAGGAATAATGTCAATCAATCAATCATATCAATTGACCGAAATCCGAAGCCGAGACGAGCGACGACGACGGCGCGAGGCTTCCCTTCTTCTCAACCCTTTTAAGAGCTAAGAGAAGTGAATCTGTATTTTAAACCCAACAAAAGTCTTTTCCTCTACCATTATGGGAGAAAGTGCATTTCCTTACTAAAAGGAACCTTTTCACCTTCCCACCCATTTCCCATTCACACTCTATTTATTCCAAAACCCCAACAAAATCACTGGTAGGGAGCGCTTCCCCCCGAATGGGGCCCTACGCGGCGCGAATCCGGATTAGTCGGGGCTCCAATAAGAGTACCGGACACCAGGTGGAAAATCAAAAAAAAAAAAAAAAAAACACTAGAAGCCACTAACATTGTCAATGTTCGAAGTATACAGTGCTCAAAAGCTAGTTTTAACTGTTCATATAATATTAATATAAATAAGGCGCACTAGAATATGTTTCTGTCGGGAAGACTATGTTGACTCTCCAAGCAGATGTAATAATGCAGTATAGATGAGACTTTGCTGCTTTTTTATTTTATTTTTAATATTTTTTACCCCCTCTCCCACCACCAATCCACCACGCAGCCACCCAGCTAGCTACTTCTCTCAATCCTTGGTAGCTCATTACTTATACATTAATCAATCATTATCCGTTGCTAATCTTGTATTCTGAACCATAAAACATACTGTATTTACCAGTACTCGAATTTCTTTTCTAAACTTGAAAATAAAAGCTAATACATAACTACAATAACAAAAAACTCCGCTTGTGTAAACTTGCTCACACTCGATCCCAATTCCAGACAAATGAGGAGGGTTGCGATAAAATGACTACTGAACTTACCATTTCATAATAAACCCTTATAATACAGACGAACACATGACTACCGAATCTTTATTCTAGTGGAACAAAACACTTCTTAAAAAAGATGCAAATCCATGAAAAGATTAGAAAGAAAAATTACTAACCCAGTCTCGAGGTGAAATGGAAGGCGACCTTCGAATCCAGGAAGAAACTCAACTGTTGAGCGAGTTGCAGCATGCAAGTCACTTACATGTAAAACAAATACTAAAACAAAAATTAGCTGAAGATACATCTTGGAGTCAAGGGAAAATCTTAAGTTTACCATTAATGGTTAACAAATTTCCAGTTCTTGGAATGTTTATTACTATTACTCAATAGAAAAAATAGTGTGCAGATGGAATCTAATAATTCATGGAATAACGTTAAATGACAAAAGCATCCCTTTATGTATTTCTATCTGATTGAAGAACATATTTTAGTAGATGACAATTTTTGTAATAACAGCAAACAGAACAGTTAGCTACGACTACTATTTAGTATAAAGCAGTTTTTTTTTCTCAATTTAATAATCCGCATTGGTTTGTGTTTTGGACTTATTCGTTTGGTTAAGCGTATCAAACATGAAATGAATGACCAAATTGTGATTATAAAAGGAAACATCAGGACAAAAGTTAATCACTTTTTCCAGGCACTTTTTATTATACTAAGCAAATTGTTTACTAGCGAAATGATTCTTTCGAAGAGTATACGTGGAAGAATAATTCAAAGTTGATATAGGAGACCTAAATAAATTAAGTTTCATTATCAAGTAGTTTATTTAATTTATGTGTAGAAAGATTTTTAGTGAAAACTATATAAAAATAGGTTTTTTAGTTAAAGTTAAAATAGCTTTTGTTTGTTATTATAAATAGAGGCGCTAGCCTCCATTATATTGTGTGGTGAAAAGAATAGACTTAAGATTGATAATATTTAGAGAGTTATTTTTCTACATGGTATCAGAGCCTCTACGATCTTGGTAAAGATTTAAATAGCTTCAGCAACCGGCGGGTGGTGCCGGCCAATATGTGCCACCCACTGGTCAAAACAACCACCAAACAAAAAAAATAAAAGGATTGAGAAAAGACTACAAGTTTAAGCAAGGGAGAACAAATATAGCTTTAGAGGAAGAAACTCTTCTCTAAAAATCAGGGAAAAGTGGATAAAAAAAATTGATAGTTGGAGAGAAGTGCTCCAACAAAAGTGCAAGTTGGTGAGAAGTGCTCCAACAAAAGTGCAAGTTGGTGAGAAGTGCACCAACAATTGAATGTTGAAGAGAAGTGCTTCAACGACAAAAAAAAAAAAAAAAAAAAGATGTTGAAGAGAAGTGTTTCAACAAAAAAAAAAGGGGACATTGAAGATAAATCCTTCAACAATGAACGTTGATGAGAAGTGCATCAATAAAATTGAAAGTTGGAGAGAAGTGCTCCAACACAAATGAACGTTGAAGAGAAGTGCTTCAACAATAGAAGATTTGTGAGAAGTGCATCAACAAACTGGAAGATTGGAGAGAAGTGCTCTAATACATCAACAAATTGGAAGATGGGAGAGAAGTGCTCCAATACAACAAAGACTATACAACTTTAAATTAAGGGAGAATGTTGAAGACTAATTCAAAGTTGATATAGGAGACCTAAATAGATTAGGTTTCATTATCAAGTAGTTTATTTAATTCATGTGTAGAAAGGTTTTAGTGAAAACCATATAAGAATAGGTTTTTTAGTTAAAGTTAAAATATACTTTGTTTGTTATTATAAATAGGGGCGCTAGCCTCTATTATATTGTGTGGTGAAAAGAATAGACTTGAGATCGATAATATTTAGAGAGTTGTTTTTCTACTGTATATGATCTATATATATAGAAAATATATTGTTATCTGACGATATTTTTTCAACTAGAAATTTGAATAGTAATAAAAATTTTATGAGAAATTTAAGATCGCAAGTAAAAAAACAATCTCTGTTTAAATATCTCTAATCAAATTATGTCATATCAACTACATTAGGAAGGGAATAAGAATATTTATATGCTCCCTACCTAATTTCGAAGAAAGGAATTGCATGTCGACACTACTTCACCATAAATTCTGCTAGCACTTTTCTCTCTTTAGGTTAATGGGCATATTTAATTTCTTTCTTTCCAATTTAATTAACAAGATTTGACGTAGGGATGTGGAGAGTGTTAGAACCTTACTGCCCCTAATTACTCCTATTAATTTCTTATTTATTATTATCCCTTATTATAATAAACTTGGATTGGATATTCTGTCACCCTTTAGAATACTCAGGAGTCAGCAGACAAAATTTGGACTGAAATATCATATTATTAGTCGCCCTACTTGTAAAGGCCATCGAATTTCATCGATCTTTTAGTATCATAACAAAGTTATTGAAGATATTTTACTACTAATAATAACATTATAAAATTATAGTCTTAAGAATTTAATTTCTTTTTTAGAAAACTAGATCTAATAAGTAGTAAAGTGTTTGGCCCAAAGTGCTAAAATAATTATGACTTATGAGCAGTTGGAGTGTTTAGTATAAGAAAATGATAATAAGAACCTTTTTTTTTTTTTTTGTTAAAATGAATTAAGGAAATAACATTCTTATTTTTATCACCAGTAAAATAAAGATAGTTTTACTGATTGCGAAAGGATAGTGCAATAAAAGAGACTCTTTATTAGTATAACTCATGGAGTTTTCCAGTACCAAGCAATTTCTAATGCCGATGGAAATCATGGAGTACATGAAAATGGAAGAATAATTTTACAAGTTGAGAGAATTTAGAGAGGTCGAAGAGAGATCCATCTCTTAAACATATTAAGACATTCTTTAGGCTGGTGTTCAGGAGCTACATGTCCTGCTCCCTGTTGAATTAAATAGGAACTAAAAATCATATCATACTAATATAAAAGTGGGAATCCTCAAATCAAAATGTGAAAGACCAAAATACCCTTCTAAAATTGATGAATTGTTAATCTGTATAAATAAATAAATAAATAAATGATGACTTAGTAATGACATATTGTATACATTGTACCAGGAAGTAGGTACAACTCAAAGGTACCACTCTTTTCGTTATCAACAATTACAGGAAGAATTCGATGAGTCGCAACTAATAGAAATGAACCAAATTCTCTTCAATGTAAAAAAAGTATCTCAATTCCCTTTTTACTGATATAACAATGGGACATGACAAGAAATGAATACCCCAAAACTACTAGCAATAATTGAAAATCTCACGTTCTCCTCTTTGAAGTGTATTAATTGAAGAATTGTCTTCTCCATTCTTCAACTAATTCTTTAACAAAAAATATTAGCTATATGGGAGAGAGAGTCATGGTACACTGGAAGCTCTTGACAGTTGACTCTCGGCAAAACAACACAAGAAGGATGTTCTATATAGATTGCATTTGGTTCATTCACTCTCCTCTGTGGTCATTCCTTTTGATTAGTGAAATGCTCCTTCAAAGATATGAAGTTGGACCGCATATGATATATTTCAGAATAATTTTAAGGATTCCTTTCCACTAACTCAAAATTTTTAGAGAGATCCTAAATATTATTTTTATTTCTTCGTTAGTTAAAAGAATGTGAAACTAATTATTTTCATTCATGTATAAGGAAAAATATTCACTATTCTTTCTCTTGTGGACGTTCAGAGCAGAAGAAGGAAGAGGATAACCGTGAATGATGGTATCAGGACGAGCGAAAAATAATAAGACAAAGGAGTTTTGGTGTTAAAAATTATTGAATTGGCCGGTACTATTGCTGAAAATTTGAAAAGAAGAAATTAGATCCTAGAGCTGTCAGTAGATAAGGTACTTTGATCCTTTTAAACCATCTAATGTTTATAGCTAAGATAACATTATGTTGCTGCTGGAGAATAAACATGGTTTGCTCTTTCAAAATCATTTGTCTATGACCTCTTAATTATGTTGGGAGTATATTTTTTAAACTACAGTAGTAAATTTTGTAGGGCTAATAGTGTGAAGTCTAGGGCCCAACCGTCCTTGATTTTTCAGATACGATTCTCAATATTAAAGGCAAGAATTTTTCTAATGACAAAGCAATTGACCACAAGCCAATGTATAGGAACATGGTGTATGAAGGAGTGATATGTGAGAAGTAGAAAAAAGGCCAAACAGTATTATGTGTTGAGATATTCCTACTTCAAATGAATTTCGATAATCCAGAGTTTTCTTGATTTTTGTTTCATAGCTTAAACATAAACGTTAAGAGTATGTGTTGGGTTATAATTTATTTATTTTTATACAAAAATTGTATTTATCGGTATGAGACCACGTGCAAATCAAAGGAAATCAAACTTTTACAAATATTGTTGTCTAAGCTTTTAATTTAGAGGTGTATATGATTATTGTTTTGCAGTTTTGCTTTAAAAATGTTCAATGTTGCAAGAAAGGAAGAATATTAATGGTAGTTCAACTCTTCACTTTTTGGCTTCCACTTTTATGTTAGCGTTGATAAAAATATTTAAGCTTGAAAAACAAAATTCATCACAATATACAATATAATGATCCTATAGCAGCTTCAGGCGATATCTAATCAGTTTACATTCAATTGTCAAATCGGTTAAATAGGTTGACTATTTCATCTTGTATTTTCTATAATAAATTTAGTATGCCGTAAAAAATATATTACACTCAATGATAGGGGCACACGCGCAAAGCGCGTGCCCAATGACTAGTAAGTAAAAGGATAACAATACTTTACCAAAGGCAGATACAATGTAACATAAACTCTTACCTTAACTGTTGCAAAAGTCATCTGGTTGGAGTAAGACGACCTTGTGTATCTACAAATGATCAACAAGATATAAAAACCCAATCATAAAAAATTATGTGATTAAAGAAATAACTAAGTGAATTCGATGGAATTTCGAAACTACCCAGCAACTTGACCATCTAACACAATCCATGGCCTCCAATCATGGGCGGACCCACTTGGGTGCAAGTGGGTTCACATGACCCCACTTCGTCGAAAAATAATACTTTGTATATATATATATTTGGACTGCATAATACTTTGTATATATATATATATTTGGACTGCTTTTGAAAAATATACATACAAAATCAAATTTTGAACCCACTTGATTCAAACAGCGCGCGCAGCAAAGTGGTAAAGAGCCCTGAATTTTTCCAAGAGGTACGGAGTTCGAAACTCCACAGGCACATACAATTCACTTTTCTATTTTTAATTAGAATAACTTTCCAACTCCCCCAGGTCCCAAACTCACGTCAACATAAATATTAAATAGTTGAGTTGACTCTTTCTTTTAATTTTTCTTTAATTAATTAGTAGAATCTAAATTGGAAAAAAGAACTATCAATCCCCAAAAGCAAAAATCCTTTTGTCTCTTTCTAACTTTTTGTCTTTCCCCATTCTTGCCTCTTCTTTTATTCCAGCCTCTTCTTTTTTCTTTCACTTTAAAAATTGAACATTAATTACCACCACAATCTGCCAGTGCTCTAAATTTTCATTACCCATTATTGCTTCTCTATGATCATCGACTTTCTCGCTATTAACAGGTTTGTTTTTGCTCAATTACCCTTTGCATATAAAATATTAGTACAACTCTGTGTGATTTTTTCAATTTAAGAAAATCGCTTCCACTTAAAATCAAAGATAATTATAATTGATCTTGGGTATTTCATAGTAAATTTTATTTCAAGTTTGAGATTAGTACCATCATTAGTAAATATTTTTAGGATTTTATAATATTGTCTCCTTGACAAATACATTATACATTCCAGTGAGAAATTGATTATCATTCTTAAGAATTAACTTGTCTTTTGCTAACTAGAATTTTAATTTGGCAATACAGTTTCAAAGCTCAATGAAGAGGTTTTTCCAATCTGTATCTTCCAAGTTGCCACAATCAAGTTCATCAGCTCAAAATGCTCCCCGGGTGAACGAAAATTCGAATCAATCAGAAGAAAATATCTATTCTGCTAAAAAACAAAGGCAAGATGTAGACTTGGATTCTTTAAAGGCTGGCCCCAAGGAAAGAATATCTATAAATGACTATCATCCAAATGATCGTGATAAGATTAGAAGAGCATACCTCTAAAAAGGTCCTTATCAACCTCGAAAGCATAACTTTCCTCAGACTGATTTTTCTGGATTCCTGCGTCGTTTTAATACTAAGTGGTTTGATCAATATCACGATTGGTTGGAGTACAGTGTGATAGAAGATGCAGCTTATTGTTTGTGTTGTTATTTATTTCAAGATGAAAGCAATCATCAACGTGGAGGTGAAGTATTTCCTAGCACAGGGTTTAAGAGTTGGAACAAAAAGGACAGACTAAAAGTGCATGTTGGAGGGCAAAATAGTATCCACAACTAGGAAAAAAAAAAGTGTGAAGATCTAATGCGACAGGAACAGTCAATTCAAACTGTATTTGTTAAGCAATCCAGTCAGACTAAGCTTGAGTATCGAATTCGCTTAAATGCTTCAGTTAATGTAGTGAGGCTCCTTTTGACTCAAGGATTTGCATTTCGCGGACATCGTGAAGATGAATCATCATTAAATAAAGGTAACTTTCTTGAAATTCTTTCATGGTATGCCAAGCGATGTGATAAAATTCGTGATTATGTGTTGGAAAATGTTCCAAAAAATGATCAGATGACTTCTCATAAAATTCAAAAAGATATTGTCAAGGCTTGTAAGATTGAAACAATTAAAGCTATTAAAGAAGATCTAAATGGTGACTATTTTGCATTGCTAGTCGATGAATCTTGTGATATCTCACGCAAGGAACAAATGGCAATAGTCGTGCGATATGTTAATAAATTAGGATCTGTGGTAGAACGATTTATTGGGATCGTTCATGTTCGTGATACTAGTGCTTTATGTTTAAAAGAAGCTATTGTTGATTACCTAGCTCAACAATCTCTGAGTTTATCTTATGTACGTGGACAATGCTATGACGGAGCAAGCAATATGCAAGGAGATATAAGTGGTGTTAAAACTTTAATTCAAAAAGAAAGTAGATCTGCTCATTCGGTTCATTGTTTTGCCCACCAACTTCAACTGACTCTAGTTGCGGAATCTAAAAAGTGTCTTGAAGTAGGAAAGCTTGTAGTGTTGATTTCTGAAGTCTTGAATGTAGTTGGGGGTTCTTTTAAGCGTATGGGCGATCTTCGAAAATCTCAAGCAGAAAAACTTCAAATAGCGTTAGATATGGGTGAACTTGAAACTGGTAAGGGCTTGAATCAAGAACTTGGCATTGCTAGAGCTGCGGACACTCGTTAAGGAGCAGGATATTGCAAATGTCGTTATACTTGTTGAAGCGGTGAAAAGACAGTTGCAATGGTTAAGGGATAATAAATGGGATTCATTTCTTAAAAAGGTGTCTGCATTTTGTGTCAACAATGATATTTCAATACCAAATTTTGATGAGCTCTATGTTAATTATGGAAGGTCTCGACGTAAAGTGCCAGGTAAAGTTCCTGATATTTCTATTTTACATCATTATCGCTTTGATGTATTTTGTAAGATTATTGACTGGAAACTTCAAGAACTCAATGACCGTTTCAATGAGGTGGCAACAGATTTGCTTATTGGAGTGGGTTGTTTGAATCCAATTGACTCATTTTCCAGTTTTGACATCAAGAAGATACTAAGAATGGCTAAACTATATCCTGATGATTTTGATGAAAATATCATGGATAGTCTGAAAAATCAGTTGAGACTTATATTATTGATGTCTGTGATATTGATAAAAGGTTCTGTAATCTAAAGGGACTAGGTGATCTTTCTGAAATGTTAGTTACGACAAAGAAGCATTTAACTTATCCGTTGATATTTTGCCTTGTTAAATTTGCTTTGCTCCTACCTGTTGCCACTGCTACAGTTGAAAGAGCATTTTCGGCAATGAAGTTGATCAAGAGTGAATTGCGAAACCGAATGGATGATGATTTCTTGAGTGGTTGTATGGTGCCTTATGTAGAGAGAAAAATATTCAATAGTATTTCTGATGAGAGTATTATGAATACGTTTCAAACAATGACAACTCGTAGAATGCAGTTGTAATTATGTAAGTCTGTAGTTTCTTGATTTAATAGCTTCTTTTTATTGACTTCTTCATGTATTTATTTCTTTATATGTTGAACCCACTTGATGAAAATTCTGGGTCCGCCACTGCCTCCAATCATTGAGGATGGAATAATTTAGAGATTTTATCCAATATTGAATTGATTGAAAGGGCACATTCATACCATGATCACCACTGTATAACAAACATAAAAATATCAATATATTCATCCTTTGTGGTTCGGATGCAAGACATTAAAGGTGAATGGATTTAATTTAAATACGCTCACAATAAAAATAACTTTCATAATTAATATAGATGTAGCTTAACTTGTTATTTAAAATTGTTCGTCTTTTTATTAATCAAGCAATGACGAGGCAGGAACTACAAAAGGGAACTAAAAGAATGTTCTGGTGTCTAGGAGAATAAACAATATATTGAGAAAGTAATTAAATTAATTATAACATCGTTAAAAAAAATATGACATGCGTATGTCGCAGTCGTTTTGGACTTTCTTCTTCATGTGTAAAAATTGAATAATTAGGGCAAGTTTTTCCATTACAATGATTCGTCGTGCCTTAGGACTTTCGTTTTACGTGCTCCCCATAAAATCTATCTATTATTAAAAGTAAGGAAGTCAGCCTTGAGGTTTGGCCAAGTGTAAGATAAGGATTAGGCCACATGTACTATATTAGGACAAAGAACAATAATTAACTAAAATTTAGTTAGGTTGTTAATTCTACCATTTAAACTTAAAATTTGAAATTTAAAAATGAAATTACAATTGTCACATCGAAAATTTTGGCACCTCCCCATTTTGGAACTGCACGTTCCCACTATACTGATGTAACCAACAGATAGTTTCAAAACATTATTCTTTTTCTTCCAATAGAATTGAAGAAAAAGGTAAAATCTATAATAGGAGTAACTCCTCAAAATTCTCCTCCTAAAAAATCGTTTGGTAGTTTTTTTATTTAAATTGGGATGACTATATTTTAGTGTTTCAACCTTATCTATATGAAGTTACAACTTCCATGATAGGAGTAATTCCTAAAAAAAAAATTATACTAATTTTTTATTAGCAGTTTCTTCCTATACTGACTCCTAAAAATACTCCTCTCTCCTTCTGAAAATTCTCCTCCGTGAATTGATGATAAATCTCATATGAATATAAAAATACATTCTTCTTCATTGCTCATTTGTCTGTAATCGCCTCTATGATGAGAATTACATTTAGTCAAAATAGTGGTATTTCCATCTTTCAAGTGTTCCTCACAAAATTTTGTTCAGTGATATACAGAGTAAACCAAGAAAATTAAGTATTGTTTTAATTTTGATAGACTTGAAGTTCAAAGAGAATATAAGTTAAATTCTTTTTCATTACAGGTAATTCTTTACACATTATGGCTTCATCTCTACTATACGTTTGTCTTTTGCATCGTTTCATAGAACGTCAGTTTATCTCTTTTTCATGTTCTCTTAGTTTGTGTTAAGATTTCTTATTGTATGTCTTATTTTCTTATGTGCAGAATAAATGAACAAAGAAAATTCATACACAATACTTCTGCTTTTGGAAAGGGTGAGGATTTAGAACTAAATGATGATTTTATGGAAGTAGGACTTGTGCAAGTCTCACGTAATGTTTGGGTTGAATTCTTTGGTCAGTTCTTCAATCAAAATGCTTTATGACTTAATAATGTGAAATTTAATTAACTGTGGTGAATTGCTTTATCTCACTGGATTAGTTTCTTCAATTGTTGGTGTGTTTGTCATCAAAAGAACATTTATATATAATTTTATATTGAATAAACATTATTATAGGAATGACATTTCAGTTTCAATTTTGGCCAACTTTAACGTAAAGATGGCGTCTTTGATGATTATTGATATTATGAATATGTTTCTTTCTTCTTAGATCTCAATGCAAAATGCGAAGAGGAAAAATGAATTTAGGACATAAACAGGGTATGCCTTTTTTCTTTTGTAGATATAGATATATTTATGTTGTTTCTGTATCTTACTCATTTTTTTTATGATTTATATATTTTAAGATATAATATAATAGGATTTTTAATCTCAACGCAGATTGTCGTATAGTGAAAATAGAGTTCAAAGAGGATTCATTCATGACTGATTTCTTTTATTAGTCTTTCATTTTTTTTTTTTTTTTTGTTTAAGATTAGTGTTGAATTCTTTAATTGTATAGTACTACTTATGTTTTGTTAAGTTGCAGAATGTGCGTAGAAGATATCTTCAGAATGAGTAAATTACACCGAGCCAATATTGTAGACTGATACAACTTTTTTCGTGCTACGTCGTCCAATTATTTGAATGATGATATTCGAAGAATTCAAGGAGCCAACATTCTAGGTAAGAGATGCTTCACGTTTGGAACTTTCAGACTTTTAGAAAAAGTGGTACATCAAACTCTACTGCTTTTTGGTTTTACTTTGTGTGAGTAATAAATACGTAATGAAAATGGACTTCTTTCATATCTAACTATTCAAATTCAGGTTCTAATAGGAAGATTAGAAACACATCTATCTCTCCCAAAAGAGTTGCTGAAAATTCAGCAAAGAGTTGGAAGAAAAATATTGATAGTATATCTTTATTGTATGTTTATATATGTCTGTTCCTTAAAAGTTTTATTCCTGTTAGTTTCTTTTAAATGGTTTATAATTTCATCCATGTTGTATATTTTACTAAAGTACATGTCGTCTACAATCTTTTTGTATACTTATCCAAATTTACTATTTAAGTTTTATATATAAATTCATTTTAGAGAAGGGGAAGTTTTACATGCATAAAGCAGTAAACAAAAAAAAAATGGCTAAAAAGTAAATCGGTCTCATAAGTCTATACATCTCCAAATTGAAAAAAAAAATCGAGCTTGAATTTAGACGGGGATTAGAAATGATCTTAAATGTGTTTTGTATAAAGCATCCATCGAATTGACTAAAACAAATGATCTTATGTTCATTTTTTTTTTTTTTTTGATCTTATGTTCCTAGAATTTTGTTTTGTTGGGGAGTTGTGGAAGTAACTCTTAGAATGGATAAACAAACATTATATATCTAGGTGAACATTTGGCAATACATCAACAGTGAATTCAGACACTGGATTAGAGAAAGGCAAAGCAAGCTGAAATGCTTAAAATGGTCTATGTTGAAGTTGTTCATGCTATTTGGAGATATAAAAAAACCATCAGATCTTTGAAAGCTAGGAGAAGGATTGAACTGTCATTGCAAGAGAAAGAAATAGCTTTGATCTGCAAAGAGCTCAGTGCAATCTCAAGATTACAATGTAAAGTTTACATTAAATAACTTTGTTTAGGTTTAGAGTCCTGCTGTTTATACCCAAGAGGTGTGGTTCTTCTATTGGCAATTTAAGCCATTCAAAGTGTGGGCATGATATTTTGTCTAAAATGTTTCCACTTATTTTTGTCTTTTGTGTTGATATTACATTGGAGTATATTATTTATTTGAGTTAAAGGTTAAAAAAAAGATTTTAATTGAACATTATATAGTGGCGTTTATCAGAGATAAACTTATACTATGTTGGCTCTTCAGAGTTGAATAGAATTCTAAGATGAAATACATAGCTAATGTGATTTCGAGATGCATATTTATAAAGCCAAAATAGAGCAATCAATTAAACTTATGATTTCTGGCTTTTTAGAACAACCAGTTAGGTGGTTACGTGCACCTACAATTGAAAAATCTACGTAATTAAGATTTTATTTATACAATAGTATGATTTATGCTTTTTCAGTATTGTTGTTGTTAGTTGATTTGCATTGCCATTATAAGTTGTCTTGCTCAATTTGCATTCCAGATTTAAAAATTGAGATTTGCTCTTTTACTAAAAGAAAAGAAGCTGACAAGGAGATATTCAAGATGGTCATGGGCATGCACTTTGGGGTTCAATCAATTATTTTAACAACTTCTGTGGTGGGTTAAATAATAAATTTCAAGAAAAATTAGAACTTACGACAAAGTATGTATAGTTTCTCAAAGCGGCATCATTTAGGGTGTGAGTCACAACAAAAGAAAAAAAATTAAGTAACCACCATTATAATTACCAAAATCATATCAAATTTTATATTTTCTACTTTGATATATAAAATGTGATATTAGTTTTTGTGGATATAAGCCGCGCACCGCGCGGGTACTATACTAGTTAAAATGTAAAGGAAATCAAGTAAAAGTAATACACTAGTTCAGAAGATCTACGAGTAACTCTTTTTTGCAGATTAAAAGCTTTTTTTTAACCTATAGTATGATATAATTACCGGTCAGCCGGAATTGTCAACAGATGAATCCATTAATTTCCACTGCCCAAGTACACTAAGTTTCTACTACATAACTCTTTCACCTCCTAATTGAGAGTTGAGACAATGTTGAAATCTAAACCTTATGATCGATAAGGTTAGTTGGTTATTATATCCTACTTATGTCCTAAAACTGTCATGGGATATATGAGAGACTCTCTCTCTATGTATTTCCTGTTAGAAATAGGAATAGAAAACAATGAAGAAATATGGTTTCGAGGCACGAAAGATCGCTATCTTTCAAGAGATATTGACTGTATATTCTTTTGGGGATTACAGACTAATTCTCTCAAAGGATACAACAAAACCAAAAATTTAATGCAAATTTTTTGATAGCCAATTCGTAGTAGGAAATTCTGTATTTATAGAGCAAAAAACAGACCTCTTAAGAAGAGACACATCTCTTCTACAAATAGACACTTTCAGTTTCATCCAAATTCAAATTCGAAATTTAAATTTAAATAAAAAAGAATTTTCAGTCAAAATAAATAAATACAATATTTATTTCAAGGTCCGACCCGCGTTCCAAGTCCAAGTCCAAGTCTTTGATATTAATATAAATATACACATTCAGTGACTTGTGGAACACAAACTTATAAAGTCACAAAAAGTGACTTCTCCCACCGATGTGGGAGAGTTTCCTCTACAAAAGTGACAAACTACTCTTACATTTCCATTTGATGCATGGCAGTGATGGTTAAGACTCAAGACCTTAGTTTATGGATATTTACTGTAATAAAGATTGTTTACACCATCAGATGACTACAACAACAGGTTTCAAAGATTATACATTAACAGTGCAGTAAAAGAGATTCTTATTATAATTCTTGGAGATTTTTCCCTATAGCAAGCAAATTGCGATACCGATGGAATACATGCAAATAGAAGTCTATAGGTTTTGCAAGTTATGATAATCATAGAGATTGAAGAGACATCCATCTGTTAAACATAGACATTCTTTAGGCTTATATTCAGCAGCTACATGTCCTGCTCCCTGTTGAACAAGATACTAAAAGTGAGTGAAAAATATAACAAAATATTGACAAATATGGATCTACTATATCTACACACAAGAATAGTTCGAGATGTTAACTCCTACCTTCACAGTTGCAAATGTCATCTGGTTGGAGTAAAACCTTGTGTATCTACAAATGAGCAACAATAATAGAACTCAATCTTATACTAATTATCGATATACTTATATGATTGAAGTAATAATCAAATTGGATCCGATTTTAGGAAATTACCCAGAAACTTGACCATCGACAATCCATGGCCACCAATCATCGATGGTGGAATAATTTAGAGATGTTATCCAAAATTGAGTTGATTGAAAGGGCATATTCATGTCGTGATCACCACTGTATATTCAACCAACAAAAGGAAATCAGATTATACTCTTGCTTCATCCCCTGTAATGTATTGGAAGCAGAGAGACGAATCTATTATATAAAATCTATATATGGTTTCAATATATGATCTTCAATATATGATCTTATTATATGTACATATTTTAATTTGTTTTTGGTTAGTGAGCCCACAGAGCCCGTCTATTCGTCTCTATTGTAGGCAAGACATTATCGTGTAACATAAGGTTTGATCATCACATTCACCTGTATATAAGAGATTGATAACCTTTTGCACTAAGCTCTGCATGATAAGGTATGCTATCAAGAATAGTCATTGTATAAGTTCTATCAATAATACTTCTCCTACATCTCGTCCATCTTCCTACAGTTCCCTACATTACATAGGACATTAAAATTAGGGTACTTCAACTTGTTACCGTATTTATTCCCCTTAACTTTTAGATATAATACATCTTTAATTAACAGATGTGATTCGAAGATACCTTGCGAACATGCAGTGCTTCTTGTACCTTAGGGTCGTTAGCCCAATATACTGATAACTTGTGCAGCTCAACCTACAAACATGCATGCTCATACATTTCTTTAATTTGCCAAGCTGAATCCTTTTTCCAACTACAATAAATTTATCAATCTTGTTTTATGCTGAAGCTAATATAAGTTTATAATAAGTAGAATTAGTAATATAGAATATAATACAGACAACCTACTATGACATGCTAAATTGTGCAGATCAATAGTGGAAAAAATCTTTACACTATTGGTCCATATAATTGAATTCTTATTAGACAGAGATAAGTATAACGTAGAAATAAAATAACTTACATGACACTTGAAGAGAAAGAGAGTTCTCATTGAGAGCTCTTCTCAATTGAAATGGAGATGAAGACTCTGCATCTGTTGGGCAGTAGGGTTCTAGGATGTGGTCCATGTTAATACCACTAGTCAACTGCAAAATTCCAAATTTATTCAAAAATACATACTTTCAAGAAATATGAAATCCATGAATGTAATATACGACTACCAAAGGACGTGTGGTGGGATCGTTGAGATTCATCATCTTTAATCAGAGGTCTCAGATTCAAACTCTGGGATTGAAAAACTTCATGGTAGCCAGTTTTATCCCCATAGGGAGCCTACTCAGTGCAAATTAGGATAAGTCCATATACCTTGGGAGGATGTAATGAAAAAACACTTTGTGATTCTGAAGCTTCAATTAATTTGATGTCATTTTCTATTTTTAGGAAATTGGATCTTGGTGAGATGAAAAATACAATTGTTTCTCTTATATTTGCAGATCAAAGTACTAAAAAACCTAAGGGAATAATTGAAAATGTTCTTGTGAGAGTAGATAAGTTTGTTTTCCCTGTAGATTTCATAGTACTTGAAATGGAAGAATGTCATGATGAACCAATAATTTTAGGTAGACCTTTTCTTGCTACAGGTAGAGCAATCATAGATGTTCATCAAAGACAACTGATTCTAAGAGTTAATGAAGAAAGAGTCATTTTTGATATGCAAAAGATTCTAAAATTTTCAGGAGATGAGACATCATCTTCTTGTTTTTCAATTGACATGATTGGTGATTGATGCAGCCCGAACACGTGCTGATCAAGTGTTCGATCCACCGAGGAGACCGATGACAAGAAGCCAAGCCAACCTGCTGCACGATGTGCACACACTTAGCCTGGCCGAAGGAAAACAATTGCTCCGAAGCTGAGTGGCCGGGGTGTCAAGAACCGAAGGCATTATCTTCAGATTTGAGCCCGAAGGCAAAGTGACCGAGGACAATGAGCTCGAGGACAATTGAGCGTTCGAAGAGAATGAGTTCGAGCAAGCAACCGAGCACTGAAGTCAAGGCTGCCGAACACAAACTTGTCTCAGCCCTGCGTGGCTTGTTCTTATTAGTCACTTGTGACTATTTACTACCTTATCCTTAGTATAGCCTATAAATAGTCCATTTCATTTCATTGTAAAGGATATGCAGTTTTGAGTTTATGAAAAATATAGCAAGTGCTATTGTGAGTCTCCGATGGAGCCGAACCCCGACGTGGGATTTTAAAGAACTTGTGTCAACCGGTGTTATTCATTTGAACAATTTCTTCTTGATCATTCAATTTGCAAGAAGCGGGTCTTTCTTGAGGATTGTTGCATAGTATAGGTGCGTCTTGATTTCCCTTCGATCGAGCTTTGAGACATGTTCCTCACTGTTCTTTCGAATCGAAGCAAGATTTGTCTTGCTTCTATCTTTACTTTCTTTTTATTTTCTTCCGCGTTTCGTGTTTAGCATTTCCTTCGGGTTTGCTTGCACCATCTTGGTATCAAAGCAAGGTTTGAGTTTGTTCTTACAACCTCAAATCCTGTTCACTTAAAATCGTGCTTGTGTCTTCAGTTTCAGCTTTCTTCCATGTGTTTGATTGTTGTTGCTGAGCGTTTATTAAAAAAAAAAAGTAGAAAAACAAAAATTCAAAATTTGTGTTTGATTGTTGGTTGTTTGGATTAAACAACCATTGATTCTTGTTCACCATTGTTTCCTGATTCCAACAAGCACCCGACGTACTGATTTCGTGACTAGGGTTTCTTGGTGAAATTTTGGACTGTTTTGAAGTTTGTTGGTGACTGGAACTCGAACCCCATCGTGTTTGGTTGAAACCGATGAAGATTGGTGGTTCTTGAGTGATTTGGGTTTGTTTTGAGCTTGAAAATCGAAGTTCTGAGTTTGCAACTCGTTGTCCGTACGCCGGAACTTGTTACGGTTTGTAACAGTGTACGATACGAAGGAGCTGGAAACTTAGCTCAAGAACTTTGTTTGAATTCCTCCGTTGTTGTTGGAACCGGAGTTGAAAGAGCAACCCAGATCTTTGTTAAATTCTTGGTCAGTGAACCGAAGTTGTTAAATCCGTACGCCGGAGCAAGCTTCACTGTTCCATTGAAGAAGAAAGGGGTAAAGTGTAAACATCAAAACCCCAGGTGAAAAGTTGTCAGCTGAGAAAAGAAAAGTGGATAAGGTAAAACCCTATCCGTACCAAGGAGGGACCACTCTTTTACGGACAAGAGTTGGTGTGTTCGAAAAAGATTCTAAAAGGAATCAAAGGGTAGATTCTCCTAGGATTTCACCTTTTTCTGTCCGAAAATTCTAGTTAGTGGATCTTTAGAGTAATTGTTCTACTCGAGGTCGTACTAACTCATTTGAGCTGATAGGAACTCGTGCGTTGGTGACCGAAGTCCAACTTCGTAGAAAATTCTTTTGACTTCCCGAAGCGCAAGAGTAAATAGCTGTCCGTTCCATTGAGTCAAATCAACTCACTCTTCCCGAAGTAAGACATCGTAGATTGTCAAATCGAAGGAATTGAGAGAGGTTGATCAACCGAGGAAGCCATTGGCTACAGGTTCTTGTGTGACCAAAAACCGAACCCATAAATTGAGTGGACCCGAGTGCCACCCATCAAAGGTGAGGGAGTGTGTGAGGTGATTTCTAACCTTTAACATTTGGTTTGGTCTTGATTTGTGCAGGTACCATGGCTGGGAATGGAGGCGATGGCAAAGGCATTGAGAAGCCCGAAGTGTCGTTAGCCGATCTCATGGCTGCGATACAAGGCGTCAGTAAGAGGAGTGACTGCTCGAGTGACTCTCCTCGAGCAGGGAAGCGCGTCCGTGGCCATGAATGGGTCCGGCGCTGGGACTAGCCACTCCACTCCGATGAAACCTGAGCTGTATGCTGAGCTTGTTCGACAACATCAGTTGACAAGTGAAGCAATTCGAAGAGAGCTTAACTTGGGCAATCCCCAAGCTGGTTATCGAAACTTGGGCATTCCCCGAGGAGAAAGGATACCACTTCCAAAGGCTCGAAGGGATCTTGGAGCCATTGTCGAAGAGGAATTTCCCGAGGACGAATATGAGAATGAGTCGCCGTTCGCTCAACGAAGGCAAGCTCACCGAGGTCGTGAAAATTTCTGAGGTCGAGGCCGAGGCGCAAATGTTGAAAGAAATATTGAGCATGGGGCTAATGATCGTGATGATGAGTATCCCGAACAAGTTCGTGGTGTTCGAGACTCAAACTTGAACAGTGTCAAGATCACTATTCCACCCTTTAAAGGAACTAGTGATCCCGATGAATATCTAGAATGGAAGCTTAAGATGGAGCGCATCTTTGAAACCAATGAGATGACCGATGAGAGAAAAGCTGCCCATGCCATTGCTTCGTTCGAAGCCTATGCATCAACATGGTGGGAATCTGACAAGAGGCATAGAAGAAGAAATGACTATCCAGTAGTCAATACTTGGCCACAGTTGATGAGAGCAATGGATGCTAAGTATTTAAGTGCCAAGTACAGGCAAACTCAAATGCAAAAGCTCTATGAGCTAAAGCAAGGGTCCAAGTCAGTCCAAGAGTACCATGATGAGTTCGAAAAGGTTCGATTGAATCTTGATCTGGTAGAGGATGAAGAGCAAGCCATTATCCGATTCAAAAACGGCTTAGCTCGGGATGTGTCATCTCAATTGAGGCTCCACGTGTATCACACGTTGGAAGATTTGTTCGATGCTGCCACCGAAGCTGAAAAATTGGTGAAGGACGATAAGGCAAACCGGTATCGAGGAGTCACTACTTCTACTCCTTTGAACCGAGGTAAGGAATGGAAGAGTCCAAACCAAACAAGTGCCAACACTGTTCGATATTCGAAGAGACCCTTCGAGAGGGGTGTGACCGTTAACCAATCAAGAGAAGTGGGAGGTAAAGTTCAACTCAACTCTCCTAGTGCTTCAAATATTCAGTGTCATAAATGCAAGGGTTATGGTCACATGGCAAAAGAGTGTCCAACTCGCAAAGTTATGCTTCTGCTCGAAGATGGAACCGTCCATGAGCAAGCGAGTGACACCGAGGAGGAATTTATCGAGGAGACTGACCGAGCTGAAGGTGATGATGATCGTGAAGCTACCGAAGCTGATCATCCGGAAATGTTTCTTGTGGTTCGAAGGAATTGGAGCTGCATGACCCTTGAAGAAGAGGACAACCAAAGAGAAAACCTCTTTCATGCCCGATGTCGCGTGAGGGGAAAGGTGTGTTCGATGATCATTGATTCTGGTAGTTGTGCAAATGTGGTGAGCCAAACTTTGGTCTCACAAATGGGACTAACTACTTTGAAGCATCCCCACCCTTACAAATTACAATGGCTGAATGAGTGTGGAGAATTGAGAGTTGTCAAACAAGTGTGGATCAGGTTTAGAATCGGAGAGTATCAAGATGAAATGATATTCGATGTGGTGCCGATGCAAGCCTGTCACTTGCTATTGGGACGACCAGGGCAATATGACCGAACAACTGTTCACAATGGCAGATCCAACACTTACACTGTGAAGCTCGATGGGAAGAGTTTCATACTCAAACCCTTATCTCCAAAACAAGTCACCGAGGACTATAAACGGATGAAAGAATTGAAAGAAGCGGCCAAAGCTAAGCTTCCAATGGGAGCAAAATTGGGGCCCGAAGAGACAAACTCACTGCCCGAAGTAAAAGGAATCTGTGCAATCATGCAACCGGGTGAGTTACTACGAGGCAACGACAACGATCAGATGATGATTTGCCTCGTGCACAAGGGTATCTTTCTTAACTCCAATGATGATTTTTCTAATGATAACCCTTTGCCTAGTGCTGTACAAAGTGTTTTGCAGGACCTCGGAGACATGTTCCCTGAAGAAATGTCGGGTGGATTACCTCCGTTGAGAGGAATCGAGCACCAAATTGACTTCGTATCGGGGTCACAAATCCCCAACAAACCTGCATACCAGTGTAATCCCGAAGACACCAAAGAGCTCCAAAGGCAGGTTGATGAGTTGTTGAACAAGGGCCTTGTTCGAGAGAGCTTGAGTCCTTGCGCCGTTCCTGTTATACTTGTCCCAAAGAAAGATGGAACATGGCGAATGTGTGTTGATTGCCGAGCAGTCAACAAAATAATGGTAAAGTATCGTCATCCTATCCCTCGATTAGATGACATGCTAGATGAGTTAAGTGGTTCTTCATGCTTTACGAAGATAGACCTCAGGTCCGGTTACCACCAAATCCGAATGAAACCCGGAGACGAGTGGAAAACCGCATTCAAGACCAAGTTCGGTCTCTATGAATGGTTGGTGATGCCTTTTGGCTTATCCAATGCACCGAGCACATTCATGCGACTGATGAACCATGTGCTCAAACCGTTCATAAATAAGTTTGTTGTCATTTATTTCGATGACATACTTGTTTATAGCAAATCTGTGGATGAACATGTTGAACACCTAAGGCTAGTGCTTGATAAGCTTAGAGCAGAGAAGTTGTATGCTAACTTCAAGAAATGTGCCTTTTGTGTCAAGCGTGTAGTCTTTCTTGGATTCGTTGTCAGTGCTAATGGTGTTGAAGTCGACGAGTCAAAAGTCGAAGCCATCAAAGATTGGCCAAATCCAACCTCGGTATCCCAAGTTCGTTGCTTCCATGGTTTAGCTAGCTTTTACCGAAGGTTTGTTCGTGACTTTAGCACCGTGGCGGCTCCTTTAACCGAGCTGGTGAAGAAAGACCATCCATTTGTGTGGGGAGAGTCCCAAGAGAGGGCTTTCTAAGAGTTGAAACGGAGGCTGTGCTCTGCCCCGTTGTTGCAACTCCCTGACTTCGGCAAAGCATTCGAAGTCGAGTGTGATGCATCTGGAGTTGGGATCGAAGGAGTGCTGATGCAAGAATCAAAGCCAATCGCTTACTTTAGCGAAAAGCTTAAGGGTGCGACTTTGAATTACTCTACGTATGACAAAGAGTTGTATGCCCTCGTTCGAGCACTCGCCCATTGGCAGCATTATTTGTGGCCTCGAGAGTTTGTGATCAAGAGTGATCATGAGTCTTTGAAGCATCTCCGAGGTCAGGAGAAATTGAACCGAAGACATGCCAAGTGGGTTGAATTCATTGAGAGCTTTCCCTATGTAATTCATTACAAAAAGGGTAAAGACAATGTTGTGGCCGATGCGCTATCAAGAAAATTTGCCTTAGCGACCACTCTCGCTTCTAGGCTCATAAGATTTGAAAGCATCAAGTCGATATACGAGGACGATCCCAAGCTGAAATGCGTTCGTGACGCAATCTTGAGTGGCCGAAGGGTTGAGAAGTATCAATGGCACGATGGCTACCTCTTCAAGAACGGGAGGGTTTGTGTGCCAGTGTCATCGTGGAGAGAGCTCTTAGTTCGAGAGGCTCACTCCGGTGGACTGATGGGACACTTCGGTGTCGACAAAACTCTTGGCATCTTGACCGAGCAGTTCCATTGGCCCAAAATGCGACGAGATGTGGAAAAGCTTTGCAACGCTTGTCTCGTTTGCAAGAAAGCTAAATCGAAGTATAACCCTCATGGTTTGTACACCCCGTTACCTGTGCCTGATCGACCTTGGGTTGATATATCCATGGACTTTGTCTTGGGGTTACCAAGGTCGGGGGGAGGACATGATAGCATCTTCGTTGTGGTTGACCGTTTTTCAAAAATGGCTCACTTTATTCCTTGCAAGAAGTGTGATGATGCACAGCATGCAGCTACATTGTTTGTTTCTAATGTGTTGAAATTGTATGGTGTACCTCGTACTATTGTGAGTGATCGAGACTCAAAATTCTTGAGTCATTTTTGGAAGTGTTTATGGGGTGCCCTCGGCACCAAGCTACTATTCTCGACGTCTCACCATCCTCAGACTGATGGACAGACCGAGGTAGTTAACCGAACCTTGGGATCTTTTCTTCGAGCAATGACCAAATGGAAGGTTGGAAACTGGGCTGATCGTTTGCCCATGATGGAGTTTGCATACAATCGAACGGTGCATCGAATGATCAACATGACCCCGTTTGAATGTGTGTATGGTTTTAATCCTTTGATTCCACTTGATTTAACCCCATTGCCTCGAGATTCTGTTCTTGATTTTGAAGGTACTCGACGAGCAGCTGCTTTGATCGAATTGCACGCAAAGGTGAAGAAGAACCTCGAGGAGGCCTATGCAAAGGTTGCCTTAAATAAAAACAAGGGGCGTAAAAAGCTGGAATTAAAGAAGGGAGATTGGGTTTGGGTTCACTTCCGAAAGGAACGCTTCCCGAACCAAAGGAAAGGAAAGTTGGCTCCTCAAGGGATGGTCCATTTCAAGTGTTGACCAAGATCAACAACAATGCTTACGTGATCGACCTCCCTGGTGAGTATAACGTGTCCAACACCTTTAATGTTGCTGACTTAGTTGCTTGTGTTGTAGGTCAAACTTCGGAGGACGAGGAGCGCTCGATTTTTAGGGCGAAATCTTCTCAAGAAGGGGAGGATGATGCAGCCCGAACATGTGCTGATCAAGTGTTCGATCCATCGAGGAGACCGATGACAAGAAGCCAAGCCAAGCTGCTGCACGATGTGCACATTCACTTAGCCTGGCCGAAGGAAAACAATTGCTCCGAAGCTGAGTGGCCGGGCTCAAGAACCGAAGGCATTATCTTCAGATTTGAGCCCAAAGGCAAAGTGACCGAGGACAATGAGCTCGAGGACAATTGAGCGTCCGAAGAGAATGAGTTCGAGCAAGAAACCGAGCACCGAAGTCAAGGCTGCCGAACACAAACTTGTCTCAGCCCTGCGTGGCTTGTTCTTATTAGTCACTTGTGACTATTTACTACCTTATCCTTAGTATAGCCTATAAATAGTCCATTTCATTTCATAGTAAAGGATATGTAGTTTTGAGTTTATGAAAAACATAGCAAGTGCTATTGTGAGTCTCCGATGGAGCCGAACCCCGACGTGGGATTTTAAAGAACTTGTGTCAACCGGTGTTATTCGTTTGAACAATTTCTTCTTGATCATTCAATTTGCAAGAAGCGGGTCTTTCTTGAGGATTGTTGCATAGTATAGGTGCGTCTTGATTTCCCTTCGATCGAGCTTTGAGACAGGTTCCTCACTGTTCTTTCGAATCGAAGCAAGATTTGTCTTGCTTCTATCTTTACTTTCTTGTTATTTTCTTCCGCGTTTCGTGTTTAGCATTTCCTTCGGGTTTGCTTGCACCAGTGATCTTGCAGGTGAATTTAAAGATGATCAATTAATTTTAGACTCAATGGAGAGATGTTTGGCTAAATTTGGCACCACACAGGATGATGGTCTTGTAGTCAGAAGTGAAGCAAAATTATTGGAACATGATTCTAAGGAAGAGGATGAAATACAATCAGAAGAAGTTCACATAGAAATTGAACTCAAAATTCTCCCTTCTCATTTGAAATATGTTTATCTTGAGCCTGAATTATTTCCAGTAATAATTTCATCTTCTCTGACTGCAGAACAAGAACATAAATTGATTGAAGTACTCAGATCACATAAAGGAGCCATAGGGTGGACTATAGCAGACATCAAAGGTATTAGTCCAGCAATTTGCACACACATAATCCTCATGGAAGATAGCTACAAGCCAATAGTCCAACCCCAAAAGAGATTGAATCCAGCAATGCAAGAAGTGGTAAAAAATGAAGTTATTAAGCTTCTCGCAGTAGGTATTATTTACCCCATTTCTGACAGCCCTTAGGTAAGTCCTGTTCAGGTGGTACCAAAGAAAGGAGGTATGACGGTAATAAAAAATGAACATAATGAACTCATACCTACCAGAACAGTTACAGGATGTAGAGTCTGTATTGATTACAGACGTCTCAATGATGCCACCAGAAACGACCATTTTCCTTTACCATTAATTGATCAAATGTTAGAAAGAGTAGCAGGATATGGTTTTTATAGTTTTCTTGATGGATATTCAGGGTATAACCAGATACCAATTGCACCAGAAGATCAGGATAAGACAACTTTGACATGTCTTCATAGAACCTATGCATATAGGAGAATGCCATTGGGTTTATGCAATGCACCTGCTACATTTCAGCGATGCATGTCAGCAATTTTCTCTGACATGACTGAAAAAATTTTGGAAATTTTTATGGATGATTTCACCCTTTTTGGCAAAATATTTGAAGATTGTCTCCACCATTTGACCTTAGTTCTTAAGAGATTTGAAGAGACAAACTTGATTCTTAATTGGGAGAAATGTCATTTTATGGTTACTAAGGGAATAATTTTAGAACATAAAATCACTGCTAAAGGGATAGAAATTGATAAGGCTAAAATTGATCTTATAGCAGGATTACCCCCTCCCACAACTGTTACAGGCATTAGAAGTTTTTTAGGCCATGCAGGTTTTTACAGACGGTTTATTAAAGGCTTTTCAAAGATTTTAAAACCTCTGACTAACCTTTTGATGAAAGATATCAAGTTTGATTTTTCAGGTGATTGTTTAGAAGCTTTTGAAACCCTTACGGAGAAATTATCATCTGCCCCTGTAGTTGTATCCCCAGATTTGAGCCAACCTTTTGAGGTCATGTGTGATGCTAGTGATACAGCTGTTGGAGCTGTTTTAGGCCAGAGAAAAGATAGGATTTTTCGTCCCATATACTATGCCAGTAGGACTTTGAATGAAGCTCAGCTAAATTATGCCACAACAGAAAAAGAACTATTGGCAGTAGTATTTGCTTTTGATAAGTTTCGTTCTTATTTGATAGGAACCAAGGTCACTGTTTTCACTGATCATGCGGCTTTAATATACCTTTTAACAAAGAAAGATGCCCGACCTAGATTGTCAAGATGGATTTTACTTCTGCAAGAGTTTGACCTTGAAATAAAAGACAAAAAGGGAACCGAAAATCAAGTAGCTGACCATTTGTCTAGATTAGAGAACCCTCCTTCTGAGTCTTGTGAAATAAAAGAAGAATTCCATGATGAACATATCTTTTCTGTCAGCTCAGTTGTGTCTCAACCACCCTGGTTTGCAGACATTGCAAATTACTTGGTCGGAAAGTGGACACCCCAAGATCTCTCTTACCAACAAAGAAAAAAAACTCATATCTGATGCTAAACATTATCTGTGGAATGATCCTTACCTATTTAAATATTGTGCAGATAATATTATTAAAAGGTGTGTGCCTGAAGAAGAAATGAGAAAGATTTTGCATCATTGCCATGATGGAGCAATTGGAGGACATTATGTTGTAAATCGGACAGCCTTTAAAATTTTGGAGGCTGGATTCTTCTGGCCAACACTTTTCAAAGACGCTCGTGTGTATGTTGCACAATGTGACAGGTGTCAGAGAACAGGTAACATCACTAAAAGAGATGAAATACCACTGCAATCAATTAAGGTATGTGAGATATTTGATGTCTGGGGTATAGATTTTATGGGACCGTTTCCTTCATCTCATTCATTTGAATATATCCTTGTGGATGTTGATTATGTTTCACGATGGGTTGAAGCCATTCCCACAAGAAAGAATGATGCTCGAACTGTGTGCAATTTTCTAAGGAAAAATATTTTTACCAAATTTGGCACACCACGAGTTATCATTAGTGATCAAGGCACTCATTTCATGACTAGACAATTTGCTGCATTGCTATCAAAATATGGTGTAACTCAGAAAACAGGAACACCATATCATGCTCAAACTCAAAGGCAAGTTGAGGTGTCCAACCGCGAATTGAAAAGGATACTTGAAAAAACGGTTGGAATCTCAAGAAAAGATTGGGCTTTAAAATTAGATGATGTATTATGGGCATACCGAACGACATTTAAAACGCCAATTGGAACATCCCATATAGATTAGTCTTTGGAAAAGCTTGCTATTTGCCAGTCGAATTAGAACACAAAGCTTTTTGGGCATTAAAAGCAGTGAATTTTGATTTAACATCTGCTGGTAAAAATAGATTTTTTCAGATTAATGAATTGGAAGAGTTGAGGCTGGAAGCTTATGAAAATGCCAAGATTCATAAAGAAAAAACAAAAAAAAAGGCATGACAACTTGATCTGACAAAAAAAACTTCAAAATTGGAGATCAGGTACTTCTCACTACTAGAAATTGAATGATTTGCGTCACAGTTTGGAGACGGAATTCCCTCTCTAAAACGTGTTTGGAGACGGAATTCCGTCTCTGCGCGTCCTTCGCTTTTAAGCGCGTCGTTGGACAAATTTGGAGAGGGAATTCCCTCTCCAAGCATTAAATTAATTTAATGATTGGAGAGGGAATTCCCTCTCCAACATAAATTATATATATTATTTTTATTATTTAGAGACGGAATTCCCTCTCCAGTAAAAAATTTAAAAATTATTTTTGTTGTTTAGAGACGGAATTCCCTCTCTAGTAAAATAATTTAATTTTTTTTTGGTTGGTTAGAGACGGAATTCTGTCTCTAACTATATAAATCCTGCTAAATAATAATATTAGAAATTCGGTACAAAGCAACCAAAAACTAAAAACAGCCTGTTTAACATAAAATACCTGTTTAACATAAAACAAAGCCACCACGGCCAATAAAACAATTCTATACAAACATGATAGAATTGAATCCCTACCAAAGGACAACCAAACCAGTAAGAGACAAACATCACCTATTGCATCCAATTTGCTATGTAACAAGTTAACATTGAAACAATTGCAAAACCTATATATCATGCGAGTTTCAAAAAAATACACGGGCTTGTGGGTATGTCACCTCTTTGAATGCAGCCACTCAAAACCAAGTAAAAGCTGCAAATAACATTTCTTATTCCTTTTTATGGGCAAGAAAATTCTCATGACTTTCTAACCCATGATTTTGCCATTGGTATGAGATGTGCATCATTAGTGCTATAACTCAGTATATATAACTATATGCCAATACTCATTTCATGAACTAACTAGCACACAAAATAAAATTAGCTAAAGCGCAACGAAACAAAATAAAAAATGGTAACACATACATACAATACTTTACTTGGCTTAGGTATGATTATGCAAAAGGCGTACTCCATTACTAAATTTGATCTTTTTAAAATAAAAATCATGAATATGAGCTATTAAAAATGAGGAGAATATTAAACAATCCCACAAATATACAAACATGATAGAATTATACAATAAATTCAACATTGATAAGGATGATAATAGAGTATCAAAGTTGGTATTGGGGAGGGGAAAATGGGGGCCGAATTAAAGGATGGGAAAAATAGGGAGGGGAAAATAATTCGAATTATAGCTAAAAATAATGGGGAAGATGAAGAAAACTTACGTGAATAAGTTGTTAGGATGGATTGGGGAAGTTTTCGTCGGGGAGGGAGTAATTTCACCAGGGCAGGAGTATTTTTTCTCGCCGGGGCAGTGAGTTCGCTTGGGGAGTGTTTTGTTTTTTGGGGGAGATAATGAATCTGAGAGAACATGGGAGACTGTATATTTTTAGAGTTGGAGACGGAATTCCCTCTCCAATCACTGACACGCTTTTTGCTTTTTGGTTGGAGACGGAATTCCGCCTCCAACTCTAAAAAATTTAATTAATTTTTTATTGCAACACTGATTGGAGACGGATTGGAGACGGAATTCCCTCTCTAACTAATTGGAGAGGGAATTCCGTCTCCAACCTTTTTGTAGCTTTTTCATCAATTTCTAGTAGTGTCTGTACAATAGCCGACTCAGGCTATTTCCTGGAAAATTTGAAATCCAGATGGACAGGTCTTTACATTGTTATAGATGTCACTCCATATGGAGCAACTGAAATTCAACAGATTAATGGAGAAGACAGGTTTAAAGTCAATGGCCACAGGCTAAAATTGTATTTTGGAGGACATTTTGAGCAGCAACCATCAGTAACCATGATAGACTGATGAGTTTCACAGTTACTATGTCGAGCTGGCGACATTAAACTCAGAACTAAGGTTTCATACCCGTAGCCATTGAGGGTGAAGCAATGGAACCTCATAAGTCCAACTTAGATCTGGCTAATTAAATGCTTAACCAATTGATTTGGTCAATATCCAGATTATTGTACAACCGGAACATCTCATGAGGGCCTCTACAAAAACAGTGTCACCTAGACAGGAGTAACTCCATAGTGATCGGTATACCTAAGTTACTGGTTGGTTAACCATTCAATTGTGCAAATCTAATCTTCGCACAGGTAATTTTCTAGTTTATATTCAAACTAGGACCTTATGACTGTTAAGGTGTTAAAATAATCAGTCTATTACGCATAGAATATGTGTGGTTACAGTTTCTTTCAAGCTTTCTTCTGTGATCGTAATTTTGAAAGCCAAAAATATTTTTTTATTTAAATTATTAAGTAGTATTTTTTTTATTTTAATTATCCTAGTTTTTTTTTTAAAAAAAAAAAAAATCCTTTTACTCCCTTTCCACTCGTGTTGAAACGTATTTTCATTCTGGAGAATGAAATTTTCAAGTGTGGGGGAGGATTATTCTGATTTATATATTTTAAATATAATATCTTCTTCTAAACTGTGACTTTTTGTAGGTATTTAATTAACAACATAAATTCTTTACATTATGCTCAATATTATTTCTTTTTATTTTTCACCATACGTTTTTCCATGAACGATTTTGATTTTGTGTAAACAGTAGCAAGCATCTTTGACTCAGGAAATCATTGGGATTGAGAAAAGTTATGATCACAAAAGCAGGAAGAATCAATAAACTTGGCTAGAACTTGCTCTAAATGTTTTTCGAGGCGAAATAATGGATGACATTGATTTTTGAAAAATGAACTTAGGCCTTCTTTGATTCCCAATTCTAGCCTCTTTATTTTTCATCCAAATATACATATTTTACCTCTTAGAACCTTTTTAGCCTTGATCCTAATTTTTTTAACACCATATTTCTCTTTAAAAAAAAAAAAGAGGAGAATATATATATATATTAGTCGAATATATGTATATATCTCTATATATACGCATAAAAATACACTTTCTTCCCGCAGTTAATGAGCACAGATTGATATCAACAAGAGGAAGAAGTACAAAAAAAAGAATTAGAAGAAGAAGAGAATATATGATTGTTAATGATATTGCAAAGGCAGGGAATGTAATAAGGAGAGTGCTTAAAAAAAAGGATGAAAATACTAAGAACCAAGAAATGTTTGCTCAAAGTTGGTAGGAGAAAAGCCACCATAAATATATCCTTATCCTACCAGCCTATAGCCTGACATTACAAGCCAAGAAAAGTCCTAAAAGATTTTAAAAATTAGTGTCGTATCTATATTAGTGGAGATAAACATGAAAAGCAAGCTTATGGACTCGGCTATGATACTTACTGAATAAGTGATCATAAATTTATCAATTCTGAAAGATTCAAGGGACATAAGGTAAAAGATTTGATGAATTTAGAAAGGATAATTGCATTGAACATAATGAGAGATATTTATTTTGAATAAATTGCATATCCCACAAAAGTCGTAATTGTTGAAGAAAATAATTTATTTTTTAAAACAAAAAAAAAAATCTTTCTACTCGAGGACGAGCAAAAGTTCAAGTATAGGGAAATTTGATGAATATAATTTATTCGTGTATTTTCTTATATAAAAAATATATTTTAAATAAAAGCATGAATAAATATATTCAATTCTCCTATATTTTCTAACAAATCTTGCAGAGAAAAAGAATACTTGGAAAGAGAAATATTTCATGAATAAAGCAAATAACAATGGAAGAAGAGTTTTGCGTCAAGAAGTCCATGACATGTCTTCCTCACTATGCAAGAAAGTTGCTCCATATCTTGGCTATTGTATTTGCTTCTTATATGGAATAATACATTTAATAGAAGAATGTTGGAATTAAAGCAAAGAAGAAGCAAGAGAAGATTTCCATGAATTCATGCCAATATGCAAGAAAGTGCTTCACATATCCCTCATTATGGCACATTGTTGTTACGTAAGAACTTGTTACATATCTCATCAATTGATGAAGGAATTCTCCATCTATAAATAGAGGACAATTCCCCCATAGCTAGACATAGAATAGCTATTCTACTCTCTTAAAAGCTTTGGTCTTTATTTTCTTTCTCTTCTTGTAAGTTCCATATTTTCTAGAAGTATTGGAAATATTATCAATAATATAAGTCTTTTCTTTTGTTCAAATACTCCATAATGGAGTAATTTCTTTTTGTTGGGATAGTTGATAAAACTTGATATATTTATAATATTTATCTCAATATATACTTGGCCTGAAATTTTCTATTTCACATTTTACACTGTGCGGGAATGTTAGTTTTATTATTCTTTACCATCACTTTTACATATTTTATCTCACGGTTATTATCATATTAATTTTGTAATTCTCACGGAGCAAAATTAATATGTGATAACTGATGAATAAAATAAGTAGAGTGAAAGTAAATTTTAGTAATCTACCATTTCAAGTCCGTAGTCTTGCTTGCCTCAGTTTTAATTCTCACGGAAGAATTGTTGTAGGCAAGATTATTGATTTTTAGTAAAAATATTCTCACGAAGTTTTCACTACTTTTTAGCACAGTTCAAGCAAGAAAAATATTTCGGTTTAACTGTCACTTGTTATAACTCAATTAATTTGCATAACCTCACGGAGTATTATTAATTGATTATTTTCTTGTGAGCAAAATATAATTGAATTAGAAATAAGCAATTATTCTTTAGAGAAATACATGTCAAAATTGAGATTTTTATTATAAATATTATCAAGTGAATTCAATGATTTCCAACTCTTTTTAAATTGAAAAACTTCCACAAGTTATTTTGTTTTAGTTAAAGTTATTTAAAAGTTCAAAAACTCACTTTTCATCAATTTGATTCTCTCAAATAGTAGTTGGAATATTCCAAGTCTGTAGCATAGATTTTCCAATCTCTGTGGGATGATATCTTAAACTATACTATGATTTGACAAAGCACGAGCAGGAAAATCCTATACACTTTGGCCTCGTCAGTACTCCCTGTCCAACCCAGCTAAGAATAATGTCCCAAGCATCTGCAGGCCAAGCACATTCCTTAAACAAATGAGAAGCTATTTCCAACCTATCCTCTCCACACAATGCACATCCCAGATGTTCACAAGCAATGCCCATCTTGCTCATTCTTTCCTCAGTGAGTAGCCTCTCTTGCACAGCCAACCATAGAATGAATATGTGCTTTGGCATTAAGACTGAGTTCCACACTAAATCAGCATGTGCTAGCAAAGGTTGGACCCCTATAATCACCAAGTAGTTTCCATATGGAGTCAATATATATTTCCCATTCCTGTACCACTGTGCCATAGACAATTTTAGCTTGTGCAACTTCTTCCAGTACCAGCTACAATCCACAGGAGGTCTTAGGTCCTAGAAGTTGTTATCCCTTCTCATATATAATCCGTGCACCCATTTTACCCATAATATGTCTATCTTCTCAGCTATCATCCATATTAGTTTCCCCAGAGATGCTACATTCCAAGTTTTGCAGTCTCTAATGTTCAGCCCCCATTCTTCTTTGGTACACACACTTTCTCCCAGGCCACAAATGCATGCTTTATTTTCTTCTCTGAGCTCCCCCATAAATACTCTCTACACTTTCTAACCACGGCTTTGACCACACTTTGATGCAATACAAACACAGCCCCCCAGAAGTTATGCACAACAAACAATACAGAGTTGATTACCTGCAATCTTCCTGCATATGACAAGTGCCATGCTACAACAGCTGTAATTTTTTTTGTGATCTTCTCCGCAAGCTGGTAGCATTCCATTTTGGTCCACTTCCTAGGGGATAAAGGCATGCCTAAATACCTTATCGGAAAAGTACCTTCAACAAATCCAGTAAGCTCTAGCAGTCTATCTTTCACTCTCTCATCAGACCCTGCAATGAAGATATTAGATTTCTCTAGGTTTTCCACCAATCCAGTTACACAAGTGAAATGTTGAATCCCTTCCATCACTCTTTTGATTGAATTCTCATTTGCTTTGCAAAAGATCATGAGATCATTTGCAAAGATAAGGTGAGTAAGTTCAGCTCTCTTGCATATAGGATGATATCTGAAGTCTTTGAACAGTGTGACTTGCTTCATTTTTTTAGAAAAATACTCCATTGTGAGGATAAAGAGCAGGGGAGAGATGGGATCCCCCAATCTTAAGCCTCTTCTCCCTTGAAAGTATCCATAGCTTTCCCCATTCACCTTAACAGAGAACTTGGTGGATGTTATACATGTCATAATCCAGTGTACAAAAGTCTGAGGGAATCCCAATCCATTCAGCATCTCCTCCACAAAGTCCCACCTCACCATGTCATAGGCTTTCTTCAAATCAATTTTTATCACACACCTTGGAGTAGTCTTCCTCTTATAATGTCTAAGTAGATCATGGCATATAAGGATATTATGCACCATTGATCTTTCTTTTACAAAAGCTGCTTGAGTCTCATTTACCAGATAAGGCAGAACTAATTTCAGTCTTGAGCATAGGATCTTAGATATACATTTATAGATAACATTACAACAGGAAATAGGTCTAAACTGACTTGCATACTCCGGTTCCTGCACTTTTGGGATAAGAGTAATTAGTGTAGCATTAAGTTGCCCTAGCAGTTTGCCACTTCAGAAAAATTCCAGCACAGTATCAGTTACATTTTTTCCTACTATGCACCATGCTGATTTATAAAATCCACTCCCATAGCCATTTGGCTCAGAACTCTTTGTGCTACATATGCTAAATATTTCATCTTTAACCTTTTTTCTTGTCACTACTTTTAGCACTGTCATCTACTGTTCAATAGATAATTTTGGTCCATTACCCAGTATCTCCTCTGAGACTGTATTCTTTAGACCCCCACACTAACCCAACAGCCCCTGATAGTATTTAACAAATATCTATGCAATCTGTTCTGGTTCTTGCTGCATCTGATTCTGTTCATCTCTTAGTTGTACTACTCCTTGAGCCAGTTTCCTCTGTTTAAGTATAGAGAAGAAATAACTTGTATTGTCATCTCCCATTCTTATCCATTCTCTTTTACTTCTCTAGACCAAGAAACTCTCTACCAGGAATGAAGAGCTTCTGTGTTTGGCATATAATTCTCTTCATGTTGCAGCACTACATTCATAGGTTGTTGATGCAGTTCTTCTTGCTTTTTGTATAGTTTTTCCATGTCTTCCTTTGCTTCATTCAAGATATTCCTGAAGTGTTGCCCATGTAGTTCCCTTAGGCTTCTCTTTAATTGCTTCAGTTTACTCACAACCTAGAACATATATCACCCTTCAACATGTACTGACCATCCCCTTTCTACCACCTCCAGAAACATGGGATGCTCACTCCACATATTGCAGTATTTGAAAGTTGGTTTAACCCTTCTCCTATCTGTTTGTATAATTACCAGAGCTGGGAAATGATCACTTATGCCCTCTGGCAAAAAAGTGGTAGTGCACACCGGCATAGTATCCACTCATTCCCCATTTGAGAAAACCCAGTCAATCTTTGTGAAAACTCTGTTGTCCTCTTGCTTATCACTCCATGTACACTTACTCCCATTTTGTGGTACTTCAATTAGTCCACACCTATCAATACATTCATGAAAATCTTGCACTTCTGAATAAACAACTGGATTTCCACCCAGCATGTCCTCCATGTGCAGCAGTGCATTAAAGTCCCCTAATACAATCTATGGGGTTTGCCCATCTCTAGCAATTTCATGCAGATGATTCCATAGGGGTCTCTCTCTTCTTTAACATTGAAGGCATACACAAATGCACCTAAGAAAGTCACTTTCATTGTCTTTGATGAAACCAAGCATGTAGCTGCTTGAGCTGAGCATTTTTCCAACTGGATGTCATACATATGTGGTCTATAGACCACAATGATTCTACCATTGTAATGATGCTCATGGTTTGTGATATACTCCCATCCATTAAACATCTTTTTTACTATCTTTTCCACTTTATTACACTTTATTTTTTATTTCCACCAGCCTAACTAGTCATATATTCTTATCGTTGCAGAGAAGTATAACCTCCTTCTGCTTATTAAGGCCATTAAGGCCTCTTTATTCCAGCAGAGGAGATTATCCATAGCCTAAGGAAGGATGACAAGCCCTCCCCACTATGGAACTGGTTAAAATAGTTCCTTGTACCATAGCCGATGAAGCACCTTTTTTCCCCCTTCTAAGGCTGCATACTGATTCCCCATAGTCACACTCCATATAGTCACATTCCTCTGACTTGCTTTTCCTGCTTTCTCTGTCCTATGCGAGTGAACCCATCCCTCTCCATCTACTCTCTCTGTTTTCCTCCTGTTTGGTATTACACTCATCTTCTTGTTGCCTTCACTTTGCACCTCTTTACCATGGTCATTTCCCTGCTTCTTCTCTACCTGATTGTGCTCATGCCCCTCAGGTACTATCTCCTCCCCTGCTAATTTTCCTTTTTATTCTCTTTCCTCTTTCTACACACCTCTAGAGCATGCCCATACTTGTGATAATGTGTACACAAAATAGGCTTCCATTCATATGTAATCATTTGCTCTACAACAATTCCTTTTTCATTTCTAAAGTATATCTTCTCTGGTAGCTCAGCCCCCAATTCCACTTCAACTAACATTCTTGCAAATTGTAATCTCATCTTCTTTTCTGTATTCTTATCCACCATCATAGGCTTCTCCACTATACTTTCTAATTTACTCAACCCTTTTGGACTCCAGCACTTGAAATCTAGTCCAGGCATCCTAATCCACATAGGTACAGATTTCAGCTCCTCCCTAGAAAATATCATATTTGGGTTCCATGCTTTCACAATTAGAGATTTGTTATCAAAGTGATACACACCCCCTGCACTGCTTCATTCTTCCCCATTATTGAATCGAACCTCATAAGTAGAATTCCGTTCTTCAACATACTGATCTTATTTATGCCATGTTTTTCCCAAGTTCTCTGTATGAATCCATTTAGCACTGTAAAAGGTGGATTTGCCCCAAAGACATAGCATACCATAACATTTTGCCAATACTCAATCTCAATTGCAATGTCTTCTAGTTCAATTTCCCCCACATTTTCCCCCAATTTCTTTCTGATCAACATATTCTAGCTTAAAACCAGCATTCGTAACTCTTGTAATATCAAAATTATCCCAAACAGTGTGTTTTGGTTTAGTTATCTTACCTATTTTACTATGTGAGCTTGCAGCTTCTTCCACTTCATCCGCCCATGATTTCAACTTCCCAACATATGCGCTATGACTCGCCTCTACCAAGTCGCATAGACTTGCTTTTCCACTATTTTGCTGCTTTTACCGGTGAATTTGGTTCTGTTTGTGCTTCATGTTCATCACTCATCTCCTCAAGATTTGAGCTATCATTGTTTTATTCTTTGTTGTATAATTTCTCTAGTGTAGATCTAGTTGCATTTCCTCTTCTCGTGTAAATTTGCGGTTGATTTCTGGTCTGAGTTACTGATTTCGTCTTCTTTCCCATGGTGTACGCACGCTACCGTGCGCCTAGAGAGAGAAATTAGTTAGCTCATAATACCTAGCTAATTAGCACCCGATTGTTACTCATATAATTTTCTTCGTTTTCAAACAATCATAAAGCAAAAACAAGAATGTCTCATGACAAGATATCAGGCTTCCTCAAAATTCTTTCATCTCTTCATTACATCCAACAACAAAATAATCTATTTTGAGCTCTATAATCAATGAAATCGCCAAGAAATTTATCTACCAAGCATATTTGCATAGACTGATAATTAACTATGCACGTACCCATTTGGTAAACAAGCGCTGAGAAAGATGAACAACCAGGTCCTCCTGATAGCCAAACTAAAATTGGATCTTTTTCAGGTTCTGATTCTGATTTAAGGAAGTAGTAAAACAGCTGAACTTCTCCATTTTACCCACTCCAATGTTTGGCCAACAATATCATATTTACATACTAACTACTTCATCTTGACACGATTTAAGAAAGAATTGAATACTTTTGGAACTTGAAATCGAAATACCCCGTCAACTTTCGAGAAGAACCACAATAAAAATGTTAGAATGCTATCAAATTAAAGAAGAGAGCAGAGGAAAGGACTTACCCAGTCTCAAGATGGAAAGGAAGAGGACCTTCAAATCCAGGAAGAAACTCAATTGTTGAATGAGAAGTAGTAGTAGTAGTAGCAGTAGTAGCAGCAGCAGCAGCAGCAACAGCATTATTATTTTATGCAAAGGTACTCAGAAGAAGCAAAAAGAACATTTATATATATATATATATATATATATATATATATATATATATATATATATCATCTCTCTTTTCCGAGTTGATTGCCTCTATGGTCACTCAACTTTGGGTAATAGGCCACCATGGTCACTTATCTTTGTTTTATCTTTCTATGGTCACTCAACTTTGGGTAATAGGCCATTATGGTCACTTATCTTTGTTTTGTCTTTCTATGGTCACTCAACTTTACCCAGTTAGCTCTCATGGTCATCCAACACAAAATTCTACAAACTTCCGTTAAGTATATGCTGATGTGGCAACTTTATTTTTTATGCAAATTACAGAAAATTAAAAAAAAAAAAAAAAAATGCACCAACCCACTTTAGACCCCACCCAGCCCAATCTAAGTTAAACTTGGTCGTCGTCTGACCTTGATGAGTTAGCTGCATTCATGCATTTTATAAGCAATAATTTTTATTTAAGTGGCGTAGATTTTTTATTAATTATAAAGATATTTCATAGTTTGTTTAAGTAGTACTGTTTTTATTTATACATAGGCTTTTTATAGTTCTTATTGATATCAATTTAGCAGATATGATAATAGCTTCAAGTTGATGTTAAATGAACTGACCATAGCATATTATTTTGCTGGTTAAAATTGTTATGCTCCCTTGGAAGAAAGAAGTCATAGACAGCGTTTGATAGGATATGTTATAAAAAAGTTAATTATATCGTTAAAATGGTTATGTTTTCTGTTGAAGAATTTTAATAATTTTATAATGGTTTGATGTCTTCATTTTGCTTTGGATAATATATGTTCCCTTTTTGTTTGATGTTTTATTTTATTCATTTCACTTTGTAATGGTACGATAACTGTTACATATAATTTGTAGGATGAAATATGAAAAAAATTAAAAAAAACAGAAAAAAGAAAAACAAGTTGTTTTGCAGTAAGAAAGTTCTGCTAAATTCAAGTTTAACTCGGATTGGTGTTGGATGGGGTGTAAAATGGGTTGATGTAGTTTTTTTCATTTTCTGTAATTTGCATTAAAAATAAAGTTGTCACGTCAGCATATGCTTAATTGAAATTTGTAGAGTTTAATGTTGGATGACCATGAGAGCTAACTGGGTAAAGTTGAGTGACGATAGAAAGACAAAACAAAGATAAATGACCATGATGACCTATTACCCAAAGTTGAGTGTCCATAGATAGACAAAATAAAAATAAGTGACCATAGTAGCCTTTTATCCAAAGTTGAGTGACCATAGAGACAATCAACTCCTCTTTTCCTAGTTATCACAACTTTAGTTTATATTGTTCTTAAATACGTAAACTTGTGAGGATATAGCTCTTAATATCTCTGAGTGTGGACAATGAAAGTTGATTTTAGACTATTGGGCGGAGCTAAGTTTTGTGAAGGGATTTGAATTAACCGCCTAAAAATGTACTGCATTATATATAGATAGAATATTTTGTTTATGTATTAATATAACTTCTTGAGTCCTCTTTACATTAGAAAAACATTTAGTGCAGTATTTCTTTAATCCCCTTATTAAAACTTTTGGCTCTAGCACTGCTGAGATTGACTAAAATGTGAAATTTCGTTACTGTAGCAATGAAGTTGAATATGTCTGTTTAGTTTTCAAATAAGATTATGTATATTTTTGTATCTTAATCTCTGCTATGGTGATCGATTTGTATATATGATCTAATGATATAGTAGCATTATTTTATATATTTTAAACGAAGTTTTAATGGTCTTTTGGAGGTCCATTAGTGATTGGAAAGACACAGGGTGATGAAAGTGTTTGGTAGTGGGTAGTGGCAAAGTTGGCTGACGACATATGCAATTGAGCAATAATGCACACTTCTGTCCATTACTGAGCAATAAAGATCCACTGCTAACTGAAAATAAACATCTAACTAGGAATATCCACATGAAATGCAAGTAAAAGTGTCAACTTACATTAAAAATAGAACTGAAATCACATATTTCCAGAGGTACATTTGTGGTTTCTGTTACATACATTTCTCTTTTACCCTGTCTAGTTGTCTATACATGCTTTACGTTTAGAAAATGTACGCGTGAAATTCTTCAGCAAGAATCAACTATCAATTGTCAAGTCATGTTGACTTCACCAACATTTTCTTCTTTCTTGTTGTCCACCTCTTCAATTTTTAATCTCTGCCAAATTCAAACAAAATCAAAATATAGTCGACCTAAATATGAGGTAAACTTATCTAGACTAATCCTAGAGCTCCAATTTCGTAGAAGTGAATGTGATACTTGTGTTATTCCATATTCAAAGGATTAAGACAATTAATTTGAGCTCACATTAGTCAAAATCTTCCAACTGGAGAATATATCATTAAAAGCTCAAAAGCCCCTCGGTTCTTCAGCTTCTTGCATAAATTTTTTTTTCCTATGATATCATTCTTCCTCTTCTCCTCTCAAACTACTGATTACAGTCAGTAACTTACAGAGTTAGAAATCATGGACAAACCTTTGCAGCCGAAGAGTTCTCATTTGACAGGCGTGCAAACATTGTTGTATAGAGCTTTGCGTCTCTCTTGTTGCTCTCGGCTTGGTGTTGTTTTAGTGACTTCTGCATCAATTTCACCTCCCTGAGCAGCAGCAACTCTTTTAAGTCACAACGACCAAAAGAAATTCTCAAAGGATATTGAAGTCATCAGTTGGATTACCTGTTCTGAGGATCAATTTCTAGGGCCTTCTTGATATCCAATTCTGCCAAGTGCAGATCAGAAGTTTCCATAAAAGCTTGTGCTCTCCTATATAACGCTTTGACATTGCAAGACTCAATGTCTAAGACCTATAAGTGACAGGAAAGGGACAAGAGAACATTAGAATGCTTGTGCCGATTTGAAAGGACTGAGATCGCCAATCCATTCACGAAAAAAAAGAAGGGCAATTCTGCCTTTAACTACACTAAACTTTTATCAAGTTTTTCTCATATTCAGCATTTGAAACAGCCAACCAAATATACATTAAAAAGTGGATGTAAAGTAACAGAGAAATACATTATCAAACTGCATAAACTATCCAAGTTTACACGAAAATGGTATTGTTCCATTGATTTCTTTTTTAGCCAAGTATATTACCTTGGAACATTGCTTGATTGTTTCCTGGAAATCATTCAGTTTTAGACAACAAGCAGCACTATTCAACCAGCATGACACACTCAATGATTTAACTAGCTTTTGATTGTCATCTTCATACGGTCCATCTTCATTAATATAATCAACAGCCTGAACCAAAAATGTCCAAAAGAAAAAACCACACAAATAATAAAGCAACCAACAAAAAGTCGCACATTCTAAACATTGATGACAAATTCACTGAGATACCTTCTCATATTTCTTCACTGCTCTTTGATACTTTCCATTTTTGAAGAGTACATTGCCTTCTTCTTTCTTCTTCTGGGCCACTTGGATTCTCTCATCTTTATTCAATTCTGAAGGATCCCTTTCCTAGACTCTCGAAAGGAGAAAGAACTTAGCGAAATTGTATGTATCAACACCCAAATAAGAGAGAGAAATTTAGCAAATATGCAGCATCAAGTATAGCCATTACGAGCTTATTAACTCCACTAAAATAAGCACTCCATCCAACTAAGATATCCTACTTTCACTAAAATGAGCACTCCATCCATCCAATTAAAGCATCCTACTTTCACATGATGGTCCTATTTGCAAACATTAGAGTGATACATGACCATAATCTTCAACGCCTAAGTTTTAGTAACAGAAGGTTCAATTTATTAAAATAATTAGTTAAATTTGACCTGAAAGTCAAATGACCATGGGTAAATTGTGACAGAGGAATTAGTCGATGGGGGCTGAGACTTGAAAGTTCAAAATTTGATTATTCTGGAAATCAAATTACTAAAACTTTTTTTGTTCAGTAAAATCAAACTAATGAAACTTGAAAGGCAGGCATGGACAATGCATCAAATAATTTCCTTCCAGCTAGAAATTCTTTAACACAGAAGAAACATAGGCATCAAATCATCCCTGAACTACCACAAGAGCTACCAAACGAGAGAAAGGACCTTTGTTATCAAGAGAGACAACACCTAATGGATGTTCAGAAAAAGATTGTTAGTCCGCTATTTGGTTCCCTAAAATGTGCCGGTAAATTCTCACAAGTCCGAAACCTATTTGGGGCTACTTATAAGATTCAATCTAACTGAATCCTGACAAAAAGGAAAAAATAAAAAGAAAAAAGAAGAAGCCAAATATGTCTTAGGACGTAACAGACTTCCATCAGATATTACCCTTGTGAACTCCAACATCTCAACTTCAAAAAGTAAGGTTGAGCAAGGAGGAACAGTGGCAAGATCCCGCTTCACTTCAGTTCTTCCAAACCCATAGTCTGATTTAACTGTTACTATTGCGTGTTCACCCTTCTTCATTGTACTAACTGCTTGGTCCAGTCCAGCAATGACTTGTTCTACATACAAAACAGTACAATAATCATAGTAAGCAAAAGCTCAAAGGCACAGAAGCATTGCTGGAGACAAAGGAATATATGCATGGCTTTTTCCACAGAGCTGATCCATATTACACAAGATCTAAAGAGGTTAGAGAATTCAGAAGAAGTCTTGTAAGCAATGAACCTGATATAACTTAATTTCAAGACAAAAAGACGAGTGACATATCACGACAACCTCATTGTAACATAATATACCTTTTAACCTTATGATTGTGCAGGTGGATAATGGGAATAAATATACCAGATGCTTAATTATCAGTCAGCCGTAAACTTTAAATTTGTTTCAATGCACCGACCTTCATCAGTTATAAACTTCAATGTGTCCTCTCCATCAAAACCTATTTTCTCAAGCAAAGTACCATCCTCAAGCTTAGCTGTATACCTAACTGGAGATTTGCAACAAAGACCAACAGTTAGTAAATTCTCAATACTCAAGCTGGATCGCATTACCGATCCTCAAACTAGATTCAAACGTAAGCTAATTCTGCAGTTTTGCTCCACAAAGTAGCTGAGCACATATATGTGCCTTCACTGAGCAAAATTAAGGTGAAAAATTCAATCTTTGCAGTCTCCTCTTCCAGGATGATGGAGGACGCAATCTGACAATTGATGAGTAATAAGGGAAAAAACAACAAAAAATGGTTTCAGGACTACCACTAACATAAATCCATTTAGTCCTTCCTGTTCGTAATACATAAATCCACTTTGATCTGAACTAGGTTAAGCTGTTTTAGCCTCTTCCTTATTTAGGGAACTGTAGATGCCATTGTTTACTGGTTGACTAGGACTTGGCCTCCAAACTTTACCAATTTTAGAGTATTCTCCTCTTTTTTTTTTCTCTCTCTTTTTCAGGCAGTAACAAACAGAAGCTTTTCAGCATGTTCTAATTTATGGCGAAGTTTATCCAAGTATAAATTTAGTCAGGAAACTTTCTCTTTTAACATCAATATGAGGTTTCCTACATATTGTTGTAAAGTCTTTGATTTACATTAAAGGTTGGTTACATACTAGTTTATATAGAGATTATAATCCTTGGATTGTAATGTGGTGAATATTGAATAATACCATTTGGCTGCTACGTAGGGATTGTGATACGGAAGTCGACACCTTTACTAAAGCAAGGTTCCTTGTTTTAAAGTGAAGCTTGTTTGAACTTAACGGTATTTTTGTTATTTTAGGTACAATTGTCTAGGTATGCCTAATACATTCACTTGTATTCCACATTTCATCCCAATATAAAATAATAATAGTCCTCGCCTAAGAAGAAGATAGCCCACTTATGTCATATCCAAGCCAAGAGTCTCACCCATACTGGTGAAATCTCACAAATTATCAAGGGTAAAGTAGATAGACTATGGGCCAAAAATGCATGCTCAAAGTGCCATCCATAGTTCCCTACAACCTTTGCAATTTTCTGCAGATCCCCCTGCTACCAAACCATTCATGACTAAAGTAACATTATGAATAAACCATTCTTCGTATTTATATCTACCGTTGTTATCGGTTTAATTTGGATATGCTTTAGCTTTATCATTCTCTTCAACATGATATTTCCGTCTTATTTTCAAACGTGTTTTCTAAATGATTTCACTAACTGAGGGTCCATCGGAAATAGCCTCTCCACCTTGGTGAGGGTAAGGTCTGTATACATCTCACCCTCTCCAGACCCCACTTGTGGGATTATACGGGGTATGTTATGTTGTTGTTGTAGTAGTATGTCAACTATCTGTTTTAGTATCACCATAAGGGCGAGAAGTTAAAATGAACATAAATTCTAAATACTTACTAGTTACAGCAGCACCTTCATTTGCAGTAAGAGTACCTTCCCCTTCTTTTAAAATCTTCTTTAGAACTCCCAAATCACCAGTCACATTTATCACCGGCTTGAAGGAAACCAGTTCAAGATCAATATTCAGAATAGAACTTGGAGGAATCGAAGGGAAGCCATTTTCGGTATCCTTACCGCCATCACCAAAGGCATCTGCAAAGATTTTGGGATAAAGAAATTTTTTTAAGAATGAAAACACCTGTTGGAAATTTTTCATGCTGATATGGGAAGAACCGCAGCAATTCTTCAAGAATATCTTCCTATCATGAAAGTCAGGAAAAAGCATCCCAACTTAAAATGATTGTATGAGTATTTGAGCACAATTTACTCGCAATTTTTCTCGCACTTAACATGGAACTTACAGGACAACATGAAATTTCAGTAAGTTGAGGAAGCTAACTGTATACATTGGATTACCAGTTCCATTATACCAACACAGGTCTTTGTGACATGGGACAACATACATACAGAATGCATAATATTTTAGAAAATAATACCTACAGAAAAGTTTAATGTTTTGCAAATTTTTTGCTATATAAGTCGGTAGAAGATAAGATGCCTTGGGATGAAAATATCTATTAACAACATAGATTTCACAGACAGCAGGGTGCCGTTAAATGTGCTTTTACGTCCATGGAGGAGCATGTCTGGCAGAAATTATTGCTTAATGTCTACCTTCTCCAATGTGGTGGCCAGTAGACCTTTTGTAGTGAACTACTACCTTTTTAAGAACGTCCGAGAACTACTATGAATAGTTGCAGTGTTGCACTGACAAAGGTATAAAGCATATAGGACTTAACCATTCACTTTTGTGAACAAAACTAAATTCTCTCATGAAATTAGAGCCCATTCGGGTTGGCTTAAAAAAAAAAATTTAGCTTTTACGCAGAAGTGCTTAAAAGTACTTTTTAAATGCTGGAGCTTGTTTTATTAAATAAGCAGTTACGTGTTTGCATAGTATTGCTTTTAAAAAAAAAAAAAAAAACTATTCAGGTGTTTGCTAGAAAGTAGAATAGTGCTTTTTAATGTTAAAATGATTAAAATATCCTTAAAACTTAAAAGAAACAAAAGAAAAGGAGGATAATTTAGGGCATTGTAAAATAGTTGGTCAAACTATAACAACTTTTAAGCTAAAAGCAAATAGTTAGGATTACCCCAATTATAGCTTTTGGCTTTTTTCTCTATCAGCTAAAAGTGACCAGCTTTTAAGCCCACCCAAACACATGATTTACACTTGATTCACTTTAGCATAACTTATAATTAACGAAAATGCAATTAGTGGGAAGAACTAAACAAATTCATCTCCTTATACAGATATGAATCCCTATCAAGAGTCGAGGAAAAAACCTAGCAATAAATGCAGATATCGTGATAATCTTAAAGTAACGTTATGATAAAACTATCCAAACAGAGGCATCTTTCCATCTGACTAGACAAGGCTGGCTAGAGCTGATGGCTCAGTCTTGATCAACCACAAATAGCATTCAATCACAATTGGAATACCCGTGCTTGAGATTGTCAAACATTTCTCAAGTCCGCTACTCACAAGTCACACATACTCTACTTCCCTTATCCACGATTAACACATTATCTATGAATTATACTCCCGAAAACTACCCCACCCTCCCCTTAAAAAAGGAATCCCAATTCCCAGCTACCAACCCAAAGAATGATAGCAAAGAATGAGTTTGGAAGACATACATTGGGGCTGAACAATTAAAGTCGCTTTCTCTCCCCTTCTCATTGTCTTGATAGCTTTTGGTAATGCTTGACAAAAATGGCCTAAAAGGAAATGGAGTTGGTTAGTCAAATGTAAGGAATGAATCATCAGTTAATAGTACAAGTTCGTTGATCCTCAAGCACAAAAGCCAAGATACCAAGGTACCATATTTGACATAAAACTCCACCCCGTGTTCAGGTGTTTTTGCAACAGTGACACCATCAAGCAGCCTTACCTCGTACCTCACTGCAAAATAAAATTGAAAAAAGCAAGGACGTTATATCTATAAAAACAACTACGAAATGCAATATCACAAGCAAGACCACATACATGCAGATACTGGCGCTTCCTTGGATCAGATATTTCTTTTTATGCTTCTTTTTTTTTCTTGCAATTAAATCTTTTGGGAGAAATATTAAATGTAGAACACATTCAAGTACCTAGAACTTCATCCAAGTCACCAGGAGGTCCTATCAGCTCCCCCTTCTCCATAATTTTCTTGATAATACCACCATCCTTGCATACATCCACCACCCTGATCCATGATACGAGTTCGACCTCAAACTGAACAACAGAATTCGATGAAACTGCATCCACATCTGTCGATCCAGAACCACTTCCCGGAGGCAAAGTGAACAATGCTGTTTCACCTTTCCTCATCGTGATAATTCCGCAATCTAAGCCAGCTGCTACTTTCTCTAACCAACCATAACAAACTAAATAAGCTTAAAAGTAGATACCAAATAATGGATGCGGAAACAAAATATCAGCAAAAGAAGAGGAAAAAAAAAAAAAGAATCTCCCTACAATTTTGGCAAGAAAATTCCACCAAAAAAAAATAAAAGGAGTAAAGAGAAATGGCCAACTATACTTTCTAACCATTTCTCACAACTTTAAACATTGCTACGTCCGTTTCAATTTACTGTGTCTTGCTTTCCTTTCTTGTCTGTTTAAATCGAATGCATGTTTCTGTATTTAGTAAGTTTTCAATTCCAACATTTCCATCTAACCCTTAATGGCACTCCCATATAGGAATGAAATGATCAGAAAATTCAAAGGTATTCCATACACACCTTTTATTTAAGATCGCAAGATTCAAAGCTTTCATTATATTTCTTAAACTTTAAGTGCCTAGTCAAATTAAGATGTATAAAATGACACCAGGAAGTATATTAATTACTACTCCCTCCGTCCCACTTTGTTTTACATACCTGCCTTATTAGTGTGTTCCAAAGAAAATGTCAAATTTGAAAACAGTTTAACTTCAAACTTACCATTTTAATCTTATAACATGATTTATAGCCACACAAATACACAGTGCACATATAGTAAAGCAACTAGAATGAAGGGAAGTCAATAAAGGTAAGCAAGAACTCACCTTGGCCAAGTTTGAATGTAAAGGCTTCGCCTTTATCTTTAGTTGAAACAAATTTGGTTCCATCAAGTAAGCTACCAACATAGTGAACTGCAACTCAATATAGAAACCACGAAAAAGTGCACTACATATTCAGTTTAAAAACAAATAAACACAAAAACAAGTAGTTCCACTCCTCATACTCCATTATATTAAATAGATTAATCAATTTAAATTCAGGGATCTTGTTGAAGCTGCATATCATAATCTTGTTGAATCTTGATTATGTGGATAGGTGGATCCAGTATTTTAAAGTTAATGAGTTCTGGACTAATACCCTTCTTGCTTACCCGGTTTTGAAAAGATTATTATACAAATTAAGAGGATTTGTTAACAGAAATACAGAGTTTGCGTCAAAGTTATTGTATGAATGACTTATAAATTGTTACAAAATAAAATGAGAAGTATGAAATTTAATTGTTTGTAATAAAGAAATGCAACATTCTTTTTTCAACGACTAATAAGAAAGTATGTCACATAAATTGGGACGGACAGAGTAGTTAGTTACCAGTGACTTCATCACCAAAATCAGGGGTCTCCCAACCAAGGCCATGTTCAAGAAGTTTCTTTTTAAGACCATTTGTGTTAATTTCTCTTTCTTCACCAATAGTGAGGGGTGGTGCTGATTCTATTTCTTCTCCTGGTTCTTCATCTTCTTCATCTTCATCTATAAATGCTACTGCATTTGCCATGGAAAATTCCACCATCTTAGGAGATCAGAGGGACAGTAGTGGAGTGGTGAAAATTGAGTGGAAATTGTGGGGAGTGAGTGTCAGTAACTTCCAGAAACTCCCAAGCTCTTCGGTTGTTTCAAGTTGGGTTGGCCTTTAGAGTGCACTTTAAGTGGCCGTTTGGCCATAGATATGAAAAAATTTTTTGAAAAAGAGTTTTTGAAATTGAGTTGAAAATTTGCATTTGAAAATTGAAGTTGTGTTTAGACATACATTTTACTTGAAAAAAAATTAAACTTTGGTTAGTGGAAAAAGTTATTTTTTGAAAAACTCCAAAAAGTGGTTTTTAGCACTTTTTGATTTTTGAAAAAGTTATTTTTGAAAAACCATCAAACTTGATGGCCAAACAGTTTTTTGAAAAAAATTTTCAAAAAAACGAAAAAATACTCATGGCCAAACATCTCCTAAAAATAGTTTTAAAAGATTGAGAAGTTTTAGGTACAATAAAACTATAATTACAAAAATGTCACAGCTACTTTTAGTTTAATGAAGTCATAATTACAATAATGTTACCATTCCCAATACACAAAGTAGAAATCAGTCCAATCCGGCCGCAGTTATTCATAAGTAAGCCAAAAATTATGTCTATTCTGTAAATAAATGAGGCCAGGTCGGTCTCACTTCGCATATCCACCAAAACATAACTTCAAATGCTAATATATAGTAATCACGATAATCCGGCCGTATTTATTCATATAGTGCCAAAATACTCCATATATTTACAAATAAATGAGGCTAAATCGTCCTCACGTTGCTCATCCACAAAAATACACATGAAAACATAAACTCAGGACAATCCAGCTGCACCCATTAATTTGGTGAGCCAAAATACTCTATCCTTCTTCTAAATAAATGAGGACAAATCGTCATAACTTTCATAATCTGAGTGTACTCGTGTGTGTGTGTATATATATATATATATATATATATATATATATATATATATATATATATATATATATATATATATGTATTCCATTAATATACCGATGTCTCCAACTGACATATCGATGACACTGTATCACTTGATGAAGTAAGCTGCATGTGCGAGAAAGGATTGAGATTTCGCGGAGGATCTGACGGAAGATCGACGGGTCGCTACCGCTGAACTGCTTTGAGAGCGTAGATTACTGAACTACGCTTGAGACGGACTTTGTTAATTGTTCCTCCATTTATGTGACCTAAAATCTTATTTTCAAGTTCTGTAATGGAAATAGTAGTAGTGAAAGTAGTTCTGGCGGCGGCGGTGGCAATGAAACTGATGGTGGAGATGGAGGAACGAGTGAGGGGTAACGAAAAATGAGGACACCGTTCCGAGGGTTCCGGTAACTGAAGGTGGAGATTGAGTTTCCAACAGTCACGGACTAAGGCCATGTGGTGAGTTAATCGGGGAGGGGGGGGGGGTCTAGTTGTACATTTGGTTATTGTTTGCTGAAGTGGCGGATTATGCATTTGCTCAAAATTTCTATACCATGAAAAATGTACTCAAATATCAATATCAAATGCAAGCGTATTCAATTCACACAAAAAATTGCTCAAAATGGCTATCCTACCTAAATTTCACCATAAAATTGACTAAGAGAGCGTTTGTATTGGCTTATTTTAGGTGCTTATAAGCCAAAAGAGCTTTTAACCACTTTTTTTTTAGCTTTTGGAGTATTTGGCAAAATCAAAATGTGTTTTTAAGCACTTGCTTTTAAGCCAAAAAAAGTGGAAAAAAAAGCTAAAAGCAAAAAGTTGGGCTGCTTTTGACGTTTAGCTTAAAAGCACATTTTTAAAAGCCAATCCAAACACCCTCTAAGCCCACAGCACTTCCTTTAGGGTGATTTACGGAAAATAGAATCCGTATGAAATTTTTTAATTTTTAGCCTCTATCATCGTAAGTTTTTTTTAAAAAAAAAAAAACTCCTGACAATTACCAAGTGATGTAGATGCTAAGGAATTGGATAATTTAGTATTTATTTTATTAATTTAGGATAATTATATTTTACGATAGATTTTATTATTATCATTCTAGCTTGATTAGGTCTTATCTTATCATGTTTTGACTTTATCTTTATCTCTTAGTTAGAGATAAAGTTACCCAGTTTTAGAATTTTATCATGAAAGGCTTCCTACTATAAATAGGATCTTCTGGTTCATTAATAAATAATTCAGTTGATTAATAAAACTTGAAATCTGATTCCTTCTCTTAATTCTTCTCCCTTATCTCTATACTTCTTCTAAGTCTCCATTTTCCTTATGGTGCTGCATCACCAAGTTTCACTAGCAGTAAGACCTGGTCATTGCCATGAGGTTTTCTTATAACTTTCGGTGATTAAGGCTAAAAAATAAATAGTTCCTTACAAAGACTAGTTCAATGAGCACAAAAAATTTCTCCCTTCAAAGTGAAAAACTTGCTCCCTAAAGTGGAAAGTTCCCAAAATCTTAATGTTTTTGGCATACATATATCATAATTAAAGTGGATAGAAATTTGAAACGACTTCATTCAGTCGTTTCGGAAGTTAGGACTCCGATTGTCGTGCCGATAATTTTTAAATATTCATAAGGTCTATTAGGACCTGTCTGTAAAATTTGAGCTAAATCAAAACTCGTTTGGTAGGCATCGGAAAAAGGTGTCAGTTTTTATTGTCGATAAATATTAAAAAGAAATTTTCGAGCTCAGTTTTTGCGAATGAGCTCCGATTCGAAATCCGAAAGCGTCATTAGGTTCATATGATTATTTATGACTTTTGTGAACTTTCGAAAGTGAATTTCGATGTTGTTCGGCTAGTTTCCGCTAAAATGTCGAAAGTTAAATAATTTGACTTTTTCTATTTAAATTCGCATCTTGAGTTTCGGGAACCCGATTTGAGATCCGCCTTCGCGAATATGTTACATATATTTTTTTATAACTTGTATGTAAAATTTGAAATTATTTCGAATATCGTAGGGTACCGTTTTAATTTTTACCGTAACAACGAATTTTAAAAGAAAAAAAGAAAAAAAAAAAAAGAGAAAAAGACAAAACTTAATATTGAAGGGCGGTGATCCTTAGCTTATATTTAAGCTAAGGATGATCAGAGGATGGAAGATAAGGAAAAGCAGAGAATACAATGAAATAAACGCAGAAAGAAAATGAGATAGACGAGGAAGAAAAATGCCAGAAAATAATAAAAGGGACCGGAGAAAAGTAGAATTTTCACCATGAAACATTCAGAGTGGGATCGTTTGGCAAGGAAACCAAAGGATAAAGCGGTTGTTGATTAGCCGTACTAACTTTTGGAAGAGGTAAGTGTTTATATCCATTTCTTTGGAGGCACCTGGCCTCGTGGATTTTCTACCACGTGTTCCTTACGTGTGTAGCTGCCGATAGGCGTACTCATTATGCCGTAACTTTGAGTTTACATTGTATATTATATATTATGTCCTGTTGTTGGTATTGCATTGAGGATCTGAGCATTGTACTCTGGCTGTGAGTTGACATATACTTCCCGGTTGGCGATGAGAGTCCCGCACCGGTGAAGGGTCATTATTGCATATACTTTCCGGTTGGCGATGAGAGTCCCGCACCGGTGAAAGGTCATTATTGCATATACTTTCCGGTAATCGATGAGAGTCCCGAGCCGGTGAAAGGGTCATCCTTGCATATACTTCCCGGTAATCGATGAGAGTCCTGAGCCGGTGAAGGGTCATCATTGCATATACTTCCTGGTAATCGATGAGAGTCCCGAGCCGGTGAAGGGTCATTATTGCATATATCTCCTGGTAGACGATGAGAGTCCCGCGCCGGAGATAGGTATCAGGCATATGTGACTGCATTGCATCGTACCGCATTCATAACATCTCATTGTACCGCATACTGACTATTATGTGTATTGTGTTGTGTATTTTTTCGTATGCGGTATGTATACTATATCGTGGACATATCTCAGTTTGTCTATATATTTCTGGCTCGTATTCTGGGTTGCGGGGATCGGGTTGCACGCCGCAACGGTATAAATATATGGATCGGGTTGCACGCCGCAACAATGTGAATATATGGATCGGGTTGCACTCCGCGACAGTATGAACATGTGGAACGGGTTGCACGCCGCGACAGTATTATGTTTGGAATATTTAAAAACCTATACGTTTTGGCCATCTTACGTTCCTGATTTTAATGAGTTTGTGATTCCATACGTGTTTCTAGTTGTTATCTGGCTCTGCCTCTTTATAATTTAAATAAGAGGAATTTTGTTTATCTGTTTCTTTTCTCCCTGGCTAGCTATCCTATTCTTTGAGGTGCTAGTCTGCCCACTTATTGAGTCATTTTGACTAACCCTTGTTTGTTGTTTGTTTTTGTCTATCTATTTCGTTTCGGCAGGTTCGCTCCATGATTGAATTCGCCACGTTGTGATGGAGCGAAGACGACTTCAGCTGTCAGGAAGAGCCATCTTTTATTCCGAATGGCCACCAGTTTTATGTTTATTATTTCAGTTGCATATTGCTCCCTTCAGAAGGTATTTGTCTTCTTCTGTACTCTTATATGTCTAGTCTGGATAACCCTAAACCTAGTATGTTGGGTAATCAGCTGTAATTTCTTTTGTACAGCTTAGCGGTATCAGTACGTATGTATTTTTTTAGTCCTGTCCTTATTTGTGAATTGTTATATTTATTTTCCTGATTTAATTGCTAAGGGTTCGCCCGACGGGTCTAGGGGAAGATGTCGGGTGCCCGCACTGCCTAACCGGATTTCGGGTCGTGTCAGTTGGTATCAGAGCCCAGTTTAGGGTCTATCCAGACTAAGACAGTGTCTAGTAGAGTCTCGTTGATGGGTACGTAGACGTCCGTACTTATCTACGAGAGGCTATGATGGTATTTAGGAAGTTTCACTTCCTTCATTTCTTATCGTACGTCGGTCTAGGATTCAAAAGTATTTTCGTTAATTCGTTAATTCCTTCGTGGTAATTATGAACCCTCGTGCGACGAATCAGCAAACGGTATGAGTTCAAGATGAAGCAGTCCCGAGAGTTTTGATCGTGCTGACGATCTAGTTACGGAGGTCCCAGCTGTACGAGCTAGCGATGGGCGATGGAGTAGGGCCTTGTGGCTCCCTTGGCTCTCTACGATGCCTTTACGAGAATCTTGGCGACGCAGATACCGTAAGAACCTATTATTCGCTAGGCAACTTATCAGGTTGCCGCGAATGCAGATGTCCAGTTCTTAATATTGTCGTAGTAAAGTATGTTCCGGAGGCAGCATGTGTTGTGCCTCCAATTGTTCTGGCTGGTTTGGTAACTGAGGTAATTATTGGGTCCGGGTGCTCAAAGAGGTTGCATAATTTTACGCGGTTGAACATCCCGATATTCCCAAGCAATGCATTAGATAATCCCTGTGTAAGTTTTTTTAAAATAAAATGATGTCAGCGTACCCTTCAATCTTGATTATATCGAGCGGTATGGTGTTGATTATTCTGCTTTCCAGTTTCAGGGGTCCAACCTTGAATTGGGGGGCCGCTCACTTATTAGCTAACTTGGTTCGATTTTTCTTCTAGATTCGTGAAAAAGTTTCTTTTGAGTAGAGAGCGAGATGAAAAGTGTTGCCAGTTTGAGTGGATTGGACAGGGTAGCCTGTTGGTGTTTCAGAATATGAGATTGAATTCTATAGAATGGCTACATATGCATTAGAACTAGTCCGTGAACCTTTCGAGAGATTCAAAGATTTATTGATGACCTTTCTTTTTCCTTGAGATCCCAGATGGCTCGAGAGATTGAGGTCGGGATTTCATTTGATGTCGTTGTTGGTATTGCTCAAAGGTATTAGGTATACCATAAGTTAGAGGGGGAAGAGTTAGAGGGGGAGACCAAGAGATCCCGTGGCCCTAGTGGGTAACCATGGTACCTCATTTGGAGGTAAGAGTTCTGATTATCTTGGGAGGCTACCTTCTAGGTTATCTCAGCTTGTGTCACTGGATTCTTAGAGTGCACCAGTAGCTCGTCAAGATCAGATTCAGTCTTCTCTTTACAGCTATCAACAATCTTTCCAGCTTCCTTTTTCAGCGAAAAAGTGGTATCATTGTCGTGAGTCTGGCTATCCTTTAAGGAGTTTTCTCTTACTCCGGCGAGTAGGCAGTCATCCTTTCTCTCGTCAGGCACCTGCATAGTCGCAGGGGATTTTATTTAGATCTCAATCAGCCAGAGAAATACCACGATCCAGTAAAGGTTGAGAGGGTGGTGGCAGTTATTCTTCAGAAGGTAATTATCACTATAGCGGCTTGGTTCAGCCACAGAGGCGGTTTTATGAACTGCTAGTCTGGCAAGATGCTGAGACATCCGATGTAGTACACCCATGTAATTCTTCTTCCATTATATGTGAGTAAGATTTGATTCTTCCGATCGGTCTGGACGTCGTTTATCTTACCATGTTTCCATGGCTTTCTTGGATGTCGTTTCTATTAAGAATCGGTTGCAGTAGAGCGGTGAGCTCCTTGTATGATTTATTTTTGGCATTTCTGAGATCCTCCTAGTTGATCTGGTTTAAATGTGAGAAATTTGAGAGAGTGTGTCGGTATTGTCTGCTTGGCATCCTGCATCCTGTTGTACCACTTTCTCTTATTATATCAAGTCCTTCTATCTCTCTTTGGAACTCAGTGTCGGTAGGATGATGAGATTCTTATTCGTCACCATCAGGAAGTGTCGTTGTTTCTTCCGGTGTAAAGTGGCTGGTAAGTACTGCTCGATCCATGTGTCTCCTCTTCTAGTAGAGTCATGTTATTCTATGAGCTGGTCTTAGTTATAAAAGGGTATTCTGGTAAATTATCAGAGTTTTCTTCTTATTGGGAGGTTAAATTGGTATGGATATTTTTCCATAAAGTTTATTTAATGTCTATCTCTTCAATTGCGATTCTTTGGCTCGCCTGACTCGAAAGTAGTCTAGCTTTGGTAGCCAAGCAAATAAGAAGATGAACTTCCTGAAGCTCTAATTATTTCTATCCTCGATCCATTTCCATTTCTTCTTCGTCCGGCACTAGTGAGCTTGGGCGATTGGTAGCCACTTGTGACGTTCCCTGTGTTGAGCCAGAGTACGTGTTATTGTAGCCGGGTAAGCATATTATTGTTTTGGATATCAGTTTATCCGAATATCCATTCCCATGTATAATATAGTGCTGGTTCTGTTTTTGCGGATCATCCAGTTGTAGGGGAAACTCTGCCGAAATTTTTACATAAAAGTACCATCCATCAAGCGGTGGTGTTTACGGCAAAGGTATGGAGTTGTGAACTTGAGAGTTGCAGCTGTTTGGCAACTCGAAAGGGTAGTTGGTAGCTTAGGTCTGCCTACGTTCAGCTTTTAGCTAAATCTTCTTTAGTCCAGCAGACTGTGCGAGGATGGTTATTCCTATTCAAATAGCTGCATGAGTTTGTGCTTTAAGTGGAGGAGTCTTCCTCCAAACACTGAATGGTAATATTAAATCTCTGAGGTGTTGATACTACCTTTCTCACGACCCAAAGTAAGGCCACGACAGAAATCTACAATAAGTATCGATCATTACTAAACCCACTAATAATCTATTAATGACAGAGATAAGCTGGCAACCTGATCATATATACGTACCTATCTGCTGAAAACATAAAATCTGGAAAGATGACACGTCTTTAACTTGCTGGCAATCAAAACATTGAGCCACAAATTCTGCTATGTCACACTTCATTCCGTCCCACCAATAAATCTGCTTAAGATCATGGTACATCTTAGTCGAACCTGGATGAACAGTGTATTTGAAATAATGTGCCTCTATCTTAATCTGTCCACATAAATCTGCAACATCAGGGACACAAAGTCTATCTTCATACATGAGAACACCGTCAGTAGTAACCGTGTATTGTGACTCCGGTTTTCTTCTGGATATCTGTCTGTATTCAACTAGAACTAGATCCTCATATTGACACTGTTTTACTTCATGGAAATTTAGAGTTAAAGGTCTAGTGCAGCTTGTCGACAATCCATTATTGGTATGTATATCTCTTTCACACCTCAACTCTTTGAGAAGTTACTTTAGCGTTACAAGTGCACATATAATCAACTTTGTTGGTGGTATTCTGCTTTAGCTCATGGTCCAACTACATGTCTCTTTTATTTGCACTTTTTCAAGTCATAATATTTCCAATTCAAAGACAATACCCTGAAATAGATGTTCAGCCTGAAGATCATTCCTGGTCTGCATCATACTATCCAGTAGTATTTGTATGATCCTTATCGTTATATGATAGATCCTGTTCAGATGAACCTTTGATATACATTAGGATATGAGTAACTACATTCCCACAAGGAGCCTGCGGAACAACAGTAAAATCAACTGAGATATTGCATAGTGCATTCGTAAAAAAATAATATAGCTTGCATCAAATCTTCTATAGTGAGTAGTGACAAGGTACTTCAAAAGTTCCCTCTATTGCATCAAGCGTGAGTTAATTCTTAGTTCCATCGACCTGTTCTATATCGAAAAGTATATCGACGAGATGATTCGTTGGTAGAATCATGTTAGCCCATCTAGAGTTGCGTGTATCTTCATTTCAAAAATATAGAACTCTCTTCTCGATCGAGGAAGGGTCAACTTAGTCAGAATAAACTGGGTGATGATGTGATGATATTGTCCGGATATATTTTATCCATGAGTTTGATGTGCGTGTTATAATTCCGATCCTGTAATCAGGAAATAATGCCCGTTGAGTAGCTTATGAAGGTCGTGCAAGTTCTTTTGCTATCTGTGCGAATTTTTTCTTTAGATTTAGGCTCGTTCGAGGACGAACGAGAGTTTAAGTGGAGGAGAATGAAACGACCTCGGTCAGTCGTTTCGGAAGTTAGGACTCTGATTGTCGTGCCGATAATTTTAAAATATTCATAAGGTCCATTAGGACCTGTCTGTAAAATTTGAGCTAAATCAAAACTCGTTTGTTAGGCATCGGAAAAAGGTGTCAGTTTTTATTATCGATAAATATTAAAAAGAAATTTTCGAGCTCGGTTTTGGCGAATGAGCTCCGATTCGAAATCCGAAAGCATCATTAGGTTCATATGATTATTTATGACTTTTGTGAACTTTCGAAAGTGAATTTCGATGTTGTTCGGCTAGTTTCCGCTAAAATGCCGAAAGTTAAATAATTTGACTTTTTCTATTTAAATTCGCATCTTGAGTTTCGGGAACCCGATTTGAAATCCGCCTTCGCGAGTATGTTACATATATTTTTTTATAACTTGTATGCAAAAGTTGGAATTATTTCGACTATCGTAGGGTACCGTTTTAATTTTTACCGTAACAACGAATTTTAAAAGAAAAAAAGAAAAAAAAAGAGAAAAAGACAAAACTTAAAATTGAAGGGCAGTGGTCCTTAGCTTAATATAAGCTAAGGATGATCAGAGGATGGAAGATAAGGAAAAGCAGAGAATACAATAAAATAAACGCAGAAAGAAAATGAGATAGACGGGGAAGAAAAAATGCCAGAAAAAATAAAAAAGGGACCGGAGAAAAGTAGAGTGGGATCGTTTGACAAGAAAACCAAAGGATAAAGCGGTTGTTGATTAGCCGTACTAACTTTTGGAAGAGGTAAGTGTTTATATCCATTTCTTTGGAGGCACCTGGCCTCGTGGATTTTCTACCACGTGTTCTTTACGTGTGTTGCTGCCGATAGGCGTACTCATTACGTCGTAGCTTTGAGTTTACACTGTATATTATATATTATGTCCTGTTGTTGGTATTGCATTGAGGATCTGAGCATTGTACTCTGGCTGTGAGTTGACATATACTTCTCGGTTGGCGATGAGAGTCCCGCACCGGTGAAGGGTCATTATTGCATATACTTTCCGGTTGGCGATGAGAGTCCCGGACTGGTGAAGGATCATTATTGCATATACTTCCCAGTAATCGATGAGAGTCCCGAGCCGGTGAAAGGGTCATCCTTCCATATACTTCCCGGTAATCGATGAGAGTCTTGAGCCGGTGAAGGGTCATCATTGCATATACTTCCCGGTAATCGATGAGAGTCCCGAGCCGGTGAAGGGTCATTATTGCATATATCTCTTGGTAGACGATGAGAGTCCCGTGCCGGAGATAGGTATCAGGCATATGTGACTGCATTGCATCGTACCGCATTCATCACATCTCATTGCACCGCATACTGACTATTATGTGTATTGTGTTGTGTATTTTTTTGTATGCGGTATGTATACTATATAGTGGACATATCTCAGTTTGCCTATATATTTCTGGCTCGTATCCTGGGCTGCAGGGATCGGGTTGCACGCCGCAACGGTGTAAATATATGGATCGGGTTGCACGCCGCAACAATGTGAATATATGGATCGGGTTGCACTCCGCGACAGTATGAACATGTGGAACGGGTTGCACGCCGCGACAGTATTATGTTTGGGATATTTAAAAACCTATACGTTTTGGCCATCTTACGTTCCTGATTTTAATGAGTTTGTGATTCCATACGTGTTTCTAGTTGTTATCTGGCTCTGCCTCTTTATAATTTAAATAAGAGGAATTTTGTTTATCTGTTTCTTTTCTCCCTGGCTAGCTATCCTATTCTTTGAGGTGGCTAGTCTGCCCCACTTATTGAGTCCTTTTGACTCACCCTTGTTTGTTTTTTATTTTTGTCTATCTATTTCGTTTCGGCAGGTTCGCTCCAGGATTGAATTCGCCACGTTGTGATGGAGCGTAGACGACTTCAGCTGTCAGGAAGAGCCAGCTTTTATTCCGGATGGCCACCAGTTTTATGTTTATTATTTCAGTTGCAGATTGCTCCCTTAAGAAGGTATTTGTCTTCTTCTGTACTCTTAGATGTCTAGTCTGGATAACCCTAAACCTAGTATGTTGGGTAGTCAGCTGTAATTTCTTTTGTACAGCTTAGAGGTATCAGTATGTCTGTGTTTTTTTTAGTCCTGTCCTTATTTGTGTATTGTTATATTTATTTTCCTGATTTAATTGGTAAGGGTTCACCCGACGGGTCTAGGGGAGGATGTCGGGTGCTCGCACGGCCTAACCGGATTCCGGGTCGTGTCAAAATTTTAGTCAATTAATATTCAATAGCCATTAAATTTATTTCTTGTGATCGGTTCCAAACTTATTTATTCCTCTAGATTTTTTTTCCTCATACAACTGCTACAAACATATTGGAACGACCATTCTAATGAAAAGGTTGTGTGGTGGTGTGGACTATTTTGGACAGCTGCCAAAAGGTTGCATATTGGATATTCTCGGCCTCACTTCGCCTGAAGATGCTGCTAGGTGATTAGCTATCTTACGAGAATTCAAGTCTGATGCCGAATATGACGACATTTAGGAGAAATTTTTGCCCTCTCATATTGAGATATCGTCTCTAAATCAAACTCACCACATCTCTTTGCTTAACCTTCAAAAAAGAAGTTTACTTGAGTCCTGTGATTGTCCGGTCCTTCTTGATGTAGACAAAGGCAAACTGAATTTTTCATTGGATAAGAAGACTGGAAAGAAGTGTCTAATGACACCACCAAGGCAATTTATTGTAATATGTAATACTGTTCGAATTAATTGGCAGTTGTCATATGACAAAGACTCCAGATTCAGGGAAGTGGCTTCTCTTGGGTTTGTTACGTGATTTGATTTGCAGGGCAAGATTGAAACTCGATTACTATAAAAAAAATACCAACTATGCCGTTGATACGAGGCTAGATATTGCAATAATTTCTATACTTTCGCCTCGTGTTCGTGCTTCGACTTGTGATAATTGTTGAGAATTTGAATGAAATTGCTATTAATTGGTGTGTTTCACGTTGTAGGAATTATATTGATGATATGAAGAGCTCGTGGAGCAAAGTTTAATGAAAACAAGGGTTTTGAAGTCTGAGTAGAAGCCCGAGAGTCGAGCGAACCAAGGCGTGGAGGAAAAACAAAGAAAAATTGAAGTCCCAGGAAAAGTGGAGTACGGCAACGCACTGTGCAATACACTATGCGCCGCCGTAGGTCAATCTCTGCAAAAGTGAAAAAAAGGCACTCTCAGTAAATCGACCCTACGGCACCGCACTGCGCAATATGTTGTGCGGCGCAGTAGGCTTAAAATCCTGACGTTTCAATTCCGACTTTATTTTAGATTACCGACTTGTATGGGTCTATATGGGGACGATATAAAAGCCCTAAAACACGTCCCAAAACACATCTTTTGACCTAGGAAGGAGCAAAAGGAGACTAGAACTTTGGAGACTTCAAGAACACAAGAGTTTTTCTTAACTTCTTCCTTTTTTGTAATTTATTTATTCATGAATTATCTTTACATGATTGTGATAAACATGAGTGGCTAAGTTACCCATTCTAGGGTTGATTGAACCACTCCAATTACTTATGTGTTACGAATTATTGCTTTAATGAATGAGACTTGTTATCCTTCCTATCTAAGTGTTTATGATTTGTATGTTATTGATTGGTAGAGCTCCCAATTTATTGTGCCCCTTATGCTTGTGCATCTGGGGATAGATTCAAGAGTTAGGGTTAAACACTTAGCAATATTTCAACCTAAAACATATGCATTACTTAGTTTGTCAAAAAGGTAATTTGTGACCATTGACCCCGATTGTGAACCATACTTGTAGTCCTACGTATCTTCATTAATTAATTGAGAAATTGGTTAGTGAAAGTTACAACTACTACACGGGAGTGAATAGTTGTGAATTGGGAGCAAGTGTTCAATAGGAAGAAGCAAGTCGAATCCATTAATGCATTTTTCTAAAACATGAGTAGGAGTTGGGTAGATCAATCTTAGGCTTCTAAACCCCTGAATTAATCTATTTCTTACTACTTTTCTATTTACTTTATTGTTAATTAGTTGTTACATTTAAATCATCATAAAAATATAATCTTTTGAAGTTAATTAATTAGATAAGTTAGTTAGATTAGCAACTAGATTTCGAGTGTTCTCTGCGAGATTCGACCTCGGAACTTTAAGTATCGAGCTATATTTGTCACAACCGCTTAGTCCTTTTATAGGGCGTAGTTGGGCGTGATCAAATTTTGGCACCGTTGCCGGGGAACACAGTGCTATTTAGTTGTTAAGATATCTATTCTATTTTTCTATTAACTTCACTCTTGTCATCTTGATCTCGTTTCTTTGGTGTTTACAATTGAAAGTTCAGATCCCGAAGAATTCAGGATGACTGAAGATTTGGCTCTTAATGCTTTCGCGCAACCTGTGGCTGGGAATTTGGCGTCAGCGTTTCTGCTTCCAACGTTCGAGGTAGAAAATTATTACATCACCCAGACGATGATGAGCTTTGCTTGCTAATGCTAGTTTATTTGCAGGTATAACTACTGATGATCCTCAAAAGTATTTGAAAAAGTTCATAAGGGTTTGTGAAACTCAAAAACAGGCTCGAGTGCCAGCAGAGGTTGTGAAATTGATGTTGTTCCCGTTCTCGCTAATGGAAGATGCCAGTGATTGGTTGGACTCGTTGCCAGTTAATTCTATTACATCGTGGGATGACTTGGTTATAAAGTTCATGAAGAAGTTCTTTCCCCCCAATAAGACTGTCAAGCTAGTTGATGAGATACTTATGTTCAGGCAGACCCCACTAGAGACTTTGCCCGAAGCTTGGGAGAGATTTAAGAGTTATTTGAGAAAGTGTCCTCATCATGGTATTCCTGACCAAATGTTGAGGCAAAGGATCTACATGGGCATGGGAGATCAAATTAAGGGCACTTTGGATGCAGCAGCTGGTGGAGCATTTTTGAGTAAAACATTTGCTGAAGCGAAGGCCCTGCTTGATGTGATGGCTTAAAACTCAGGCTGGCTTAGAAGAGATGCATCTGCTAGCCTAAGTATGAGGGCTTTAGCTATTAGTACTACTTCTGCAATGGAAGAATATATATCAAGGTTGCAGACTACACTTGATGTTGTGTCAAAATAACTAAACGAGAAGATGCTGAAACCTGTTGGACTCACGGGCTCAGACTCAAGTCCTCGATCCTAGTAATTTTTCTGATGCTGATTTGCTTGCTGGTACTGAAGATTTGAACTTCGTGAATTATGGGCAGTGCCAGCAATACAATCAACAGGGTCAATTTAGGCCAGTACAGCAACAAGCAACTTTACCCCTGCAGCAAGCGAATGATATAGCTGAGATTAAGCCTATGGTGCAGGCTATGATGGGATTTAATAAGAATCTCAAGACCAAGTTGAAGCACATGACATTGCTATAAAGGGTATAGAGACCAAGTTGGGACAATTGTCCCATGCTTTACATAATAGACCTCAAGGTGCTTTGTCGGGCGTCACTCTAGTGAATCCTAAGGATCTAAATCCTTATCAATTAATGGCAGTCACTTTGAGGAATGACAGAGACTTGGACAAGAAGCAAGAATCAGCTAAAGGAGCACTACCTACCATGCCAAACATTGAGCATGCTGATGACTCTGCTAAACTGGCTGACAATGATCATGCTGAGAAAGAGACCATTCCAAAACATGTCCCTGGTACTAAGAAGGTTAATTGCTAAAGAACCTAATATAGAAGCCAAGAGGGTGGTTGAAAAAGGTAAAGTATCGAGGGAGAAGAATTCCAAGGCAAAAACACCACCACCTCCTTTTCCTCAAAGATTGGAAAAGTGACAAAAAGGTTTAAAGTTTAATAAGCTTTTTGATTTGTTAAAACAATTGAAGCTTACTATGCCTTTCATGGAAGTTATGCGAGAGGTCCCTGGATATGCTAAATTTCTAAAAGACCTTCTGTCTAAGAAGGTTGACTTTTATGAGGTAGAGATGGTCGAGTTGAATAAGGTGTGTAGTATTGTCATCACAAAGCATGTTGCTAAAAAAAAAAAAAAAAGCAAGATCCTGGTACTTTTATAGTCTAGTGCTCGATTGTTGAACTCACTATTGATAAGGCCTTGTGTGATTCTGGTACAAGCATTAATCTGATGCCACTGGAAGTATACGATAACTTGGGTTTGACTGGCATGAGAGAGACTTCATGTTATAACCCATAATAATAATAATAATAATAATAATAATAATAATAATAATAATAATAATAATAATAATAATAATACTAATAATAATAATAATAATAATATAAGATATGTAGTGTCCTATAATATTATCAAGACATTGGGATAATGTTGAGGCCAAAGTAAAAGTTTAATGGGCCCATTGCAATTTTACTAAAAAAAAAAAAAAAAAAAAAAAAAAAAAAAAAAAAAAACCAAAACAAAAGAAAACTAAAACAAAAGAATTAAAGACCTAGAAGCTAAACAAGGGAAACGATAGTAAGCCATTGGCCCTATTGAAGGTTTCAGAATTTCTTTCAAGGCAACAAAAAAAATTTTATTTTTCAATTGGGTGCAAGGTAAGCATAACTAACCCATTTACCAATTTTATTAGCCTTATCAATATAGTTTCTTCCTTCCCATAAGATTAAAGTATAACCATTTTGCTAAAGCAAGCAAGTAGTAGTGTCAACAGTAAAGGAAAAACATTCTGGAGAAGAAGATAATCATATATGTTTCTAGTTTATGAACTTTCGGGCTCTAAAATTTAATTGAATTATTGAATAAGAAAACCTTGGCATGTAAATTAAGGGGCAGTGGCACTAACATGATATGTATATACTGAACTATTCTTAAGAGTGGAATGAATAAACCTAAACTATTGGAACATATAGTATATTTAGTCCAAGTTGGAGCGGATATCGAAATTTAACAGGTTCATCACTAGAATAGTTAAATTCGCCGAATTTGGGGAGGAATTGATATTCAAATATTATATTGTGATTTTAGATTATTGATACTTTGGCGACTCGGTCTCTGGAAGCAAGTTGGAATTATTCGGAGAGAGTACTATGAGTGAAATATCTACCCGTAGTTGGTTTTCAACTATAACATGAAACTCACTTTCTTGCATCAATACTATTTTTATTAAATTGTTTTATTGCATGGGACAAGCGCTTGTATAACTGTTATATCCAACTATTAGTTTGGTACTGAAGTTGTTTAATACAAATTGATATATTTTGAACCTTTGTTTATTTTGAGAACTGCTACAGATATTGTGATTTGATATCTTGTCAGAAAGAAAGTACAAATATGAGATATTGTGTTATAAAAGTAAATATTATTTTGGAAATTGACTTAGCCAGACCGCCGTTATCTAACGTCGGGATCGTTAGGCATGGTGCACCTTGTACAGTATTTCTCCTCCGCTAGTAGGAAAGAACTAGTCCACACTCTAGAAGGGAACCCAGCTGACGAGGTAGTTAGACGACCATGATAAACTCATGGTGTTAGACCGTAATATTTGAATCTAGCTCAGGAACCTTCCATTATATATAAACACACGAGTACTATGGTAGAAATTACTATTTTCAATGGAATTACGGTACTATCTATTTATGCATGTTTTCTTATATATGCTTGTCCCGAATAAAAATGCTATGGTTGATGTTGTCCTCGCTTAGTCTGTGTGACTAACTCTTTTCCTTTCCCCATTCATAGATAAACTAGTTGAGGCAAATACTTTGAGTCAAGGCGAGTGACATAGCTGAGGATTGATCCAGTAAGCCCCGCATCTGCTTCGCGAGGGCCATTATGTATTTTTTAATTTCTTTAAGTCATTAGTTCATTTGAATCTAGAGTTTTGCTCCTTAGTCAGTCTTGGGATGTCGATTCGGTTAAAGTTGGTACCGAAGTATTCTACAGTTTAATTGTTGTCGTGGACAACATGGATTTAGTGTTGTTGATCGTTCTTTGGACTTTACATATGCGTATTAATGTGATAGTCATTTATTAGACTGGTTCTGGCTGGTTATTAACAGGTACAAAAATTTTGGTTTGCTCCCGATATAGGGGAAACTCTGCCGAAATTTCTGCGCGAATATGATAGGCTTGCTAGGTAGGCTTAGTCTTGTCTAGCGCCGATCACGGCCCTAGATAGGGTTGTGACAAAGTGGTATCAGAGCTCTAGGTTTAGGATATGACTAAGGAGCACCGGTTATAGCGGAGGCTTAATTGTGTATATGTTGTGCACCATATGCACGATCGGGACTCTATAACGATCGGATAAGATGTGTCTGTTTCATTTTCTTTCATTATCTTGACTTTGTTTGTATGTGGTCTAGAGCCAAGTAAGAATATTAATACGTTCGTTATGATTATAGATGGCAAAACGTGGGGCCAGAACTGGGAACAATGCAAGAAACAGAAACGAGGTACGAGCTGAATCGGAGGAAACTATTCGTGCTCCACTGAACTTAGGTGGTGAAATAGGAGAAGAGGTCGTGATGCACCAGATATACTGGATACCTACACCTCCGCTGAGAGTGAGACACCACTACCACCCCCCACAGCCGCAAGTTGCTGCTAATGTTGCTGATATGGTAGCTACGCTGTTGCATAAAGCTGTTGAAAGCTTGGTGGAAAAAGTTTAACCACAACCTGAGGTTAACGCACTACATGGAGGGGATACTTTCGGTAACATGCTTCAAAAGTTTCTGAAGTTGAAACCTCCCGTGTTCACAGGTGTTAGTGACACAGAAGATCCACAACTTTTCTTGGATGGAATTCAGAAGGCTTTGGGTGCGCTTGAGTGTACCAGCACGAGATCTGCTGAGCTTGCTGCGTATCAATTGGAAAATGTTGCTGAGACTTGGTTTAAGTCCTTTAAGAGGGGACGTCTTGTTGGTTCACCTCCCTTGACATGGAACGAATTCTCTGAAGCATTCATGGATCGATTTCTGCCACAGAGAAAAATAGATGCTTTTGCAATGCAATTTGAAGGATTAAGGCAGACCGCAGGGATGTCTGTTAATGAGTATGATAGAGAGTTCACTCGGTTATCCCGGTATGCACCAAGCTTAGTGGAAAAGGAGACTATGTGGGTTAAGATGTTCATACGAGGTTTACAGAAGAATTTATTCAAGCCACTAGCTATACACCTGACTAAGTGCGACATCAATTACTCTCAGGCTGTGGATGTTGCCAGAGAAGTAAAGGCTAGAGGGATTGAAGAGAGAGAAATTCAAGCACAGAATAAGAGGACCAAGACCACAAGATACTATGGAGGAAATACTGGTTCTAACTGAGGTAGTGGATCGCAGAACTACCACAGGAATGCAAATACTGGGGCTACATCTATTGTTAACTCATCTATCAGTACACCTGCCCCTAGGCAGAGTTATAAAAATTCAACACCATTATTCGAGCAAGCCAAAACCCCCTGCATCTACTTGCAATTATTGTCACAGGAAACATTTGGGTGAATGTTGGGGAAAGATAGGAGCCTGTCTTCGTTGTGGTCAGATGGGGCATTTCAGGGACGATTGCCCACATCGGAAAGGGGTATACAATCAAGCTTCACTACCAGCAAATTCTACACCAAAAATTTCCGCACCTCAGAATACTAGGAATAATTTGGGAACAACAGGCAGAGGCGCTAGGTAAAAGAATTCTAATACTAAAGGTTCAGGAGTGGCTGGTAGAGGTCAATCCCAAACATTTGCTCTTACTAGGCAGGATGCTCAAGTATTGAATGCGGTGGTCACAGATATCCTTATGATGTATTTAATTGATTTTACTACCTTACATGATCTTAAATTAGTTTATTCATGTGTGTCCCTTTATTATGTGAAAGCTAACATAGAAATTACAGGTATACTCTCAGTATGTTCATATGACGCTATAGCTTTAATCGATCATGGATCCACTTATTCCTACGTGTCTCCACAAATTTTGCCTTGAGGTTTGGTAGACCACCTGAATTATTAATGGATCCTTTTGAGGTTGCTACACTCGTAGGGGAATCATTATTACTGGACCGTGTGTATTGCTCTTGTCAAATCAGTGTAGAAGGGAATGACACGTTAGCAACATTGATCGAGTTAGACATGGTAGATTTTGATGTGCTTATGGGAATGGATTGGCTAGCTTCATTTCACGCCACTGTAGATTATCATTCTAAGACAGTCCGATTTGACATCCCGGGTGAACCTGACTTTGTCTTACAGGGTGAACGGGGTTCGACTCAGGACAACTTGATATCATTCATGGTTGCAAGTCGTATGTTGAACAAAGGTTCCCTGGGATTTTTGGCATTCATCAAAGACAGGAAAAATATAGTACCGGAGGTAGAGACTGTTCCAGTAGTTAATGAATTTCTATATGTGTTTCCACAAAACTTACCTGGGTTGCCTCCTGTTAGAGAAATTGATTTTGGTATTGATCTAGTGCCTGGCACCCAACCCGTATCAATACCTCCATATCATATGGCACCAGTAGAGTTGAAAGAGCTGAAGGAACAACTGCAAGATTTGTTGGATAAGGGTTTCATAAGACATAACACTTCGCCTTGGGGTGCACCAGTCTTATTCATAAAGAAGAAGGATGGGTCCATGAGGCTATGCATTGATTACAGACAACTATATAAAGTCACAATCCGCAACAAGTACCCACTGCCGCATATTGATGATTTGTTCGACCAACTACAGGGTGCTAAGAAATTCTCAAAGATTGACTTAAGATCTGGATACCATCAGTTATGCATTAAAGTGGAAGACATATGCAAGACAGCTTTCAGGACCAGATATGGGCACTATGAATTCTTGGTAATGCCTTTTGGATTGACAAATGCACCAACAGCCTTCATAGATATGATGAATAGGGTGTTTAAGCCATATTTGGACAGATTTGTGATTGATTTCATTGATGACATCCTCGTGTATTCCAAGAATAATGAAGATCATGAACAACACTTGAGGATAGTATTGCAGACACTTAAAGAACATAAACTATATGCTAAGTTCTTGAAGTGCAAGTTCTGGTTGGACAAAGTTTCTTTCTTGTGTCACATTGTATCTGAGGAAGGCATCTTGGTTGATCTAAAGAAGGTGAAAGCGGTACAAAAATGGGCAAGGCCAACTACCGCGTCTGAGATACGAAGTTTCTTGTGTCTTGCAGGGTATTACAGGCATTTTGTGCAGGATTTCTCGAAGATAGCTGCACCCTTGACTAAATTGACTCAAAAGAATGTGAAATTTCAATGGTTAGACGCGTGCGAGCAAGGCTTTCAGAAACTTAAGGAATGTTTGACTACAGCTCCGGTTTTAGTTCTACCATCTGGAACTGGTGGTTTTGCAGTATATTGTGATGCCTCGCGAGTAGGACTTGGGTGTGTGCTTATGCAAAATGGACGAGTTATAGCTTACGCTTCGAGACAGTTGAAGAAGCACGAAAAAAACTATCCTACCCATGATCTAGAGATGGATGCAGTTATCTTCGCACTCAAGATTTGGCGTCATGATCTATATGGTGAGAAATGTGAGATTTATACTGGCTACAAAAGCCTTCAATATATCTTCCAGCAGAAGGATTTGAACATACGACAACGAAGATGGGTGGAGCTACTAAAAGACTATGATTGTGAAATCTTGTATCACCCAGGCAAGGTTAACGTTGTGGCATACACGTTAAGTCGCAAATCCATGGCAGTTTGGCGCACTTTGCACCAGTGAGGAGGCCTATTGCGAGGGAAATCCACGAGTTGAAGGGAAGTGGAGTACATTTTGAGATGGGAACTACATGTACATTATTAGCTTGTGTGCAAGCCAAATCATATTTGATTGAAAGTATCAAGGCAAAGCAGTACCAAGATTCTAAATTGTGCAAACTTAGAGATGATAAAGATACCGGTAAGGGAAAGGAATTCACTGTTGATGATGATAGGGTATTACGACTTGGTGATCCCATTTGTGTACCTGATGTCGATAGGTTAAGGCAGACTGTGCTCGAGGAGGCACATGGCTCCAAGTACTCGGTTCACCCTGTTTCCACAAAGATGTATCAAGATCTTCGACAGTTATATTGGTGGGAAGGTATGTCATGTGCTGTCTGACTTGCCAGCAAGTTAAGGCAGAGCATCAGCGACCGGCAGGATTGATGCAACGGCTTGAAATTCCGGAATGGAAGTGGGAACGAATCACTATGTACTTTGTGACTGGGTTGCCACGGACATCTAAGAGTTACGACTCTATATGGGTGATTGTGGATTAACTAATAAAGTCGGCACATTTCTTGCCAGTTAAGACCACATACAATGGTGCACGTTATGCACAATTATATATTGATGAAATCGTAAAGCTTCATAGAGTTCCTGTGTCTATAATTTCTGATAGAGGGTCCCAATTCACCTCTCATTTATAGAAGGAATTCTAGCGAGAGTTGGGAATGCGAGTGGATCTGAGTACTGCGTTCCACCCGCAGACAAATGGGCAGTCGGAGCGGACAATACAGACCTTGGAAGACATGTTGAGGTCTTGCGTCCTTGATTTCGGTGGTAGCTGGGATGAGTACTTACCATTGGCTGAGTTTGGTTACAACAACAGCTTTCAAGCAAGTATTCAGATGGCTCCATATGAGACTTTATATGGAAGACGATGTCGGTCTCCTATTGGCTGGTTTGAGACTGGTAAAGTTAAGATTTTGGGTCCAGAGTTGGTACAATTAGCACTTGAAAAAGTTTAATTGATAAGGCAGAGGTTGCTTGCAGCTCAGAGTAGGCATAAGGCGTACGCGGATAAGAGACATCGTGAGTTAGAGTTTTCGGTAGGAGATCATGTGCTCCTAGGAGCTTCTCCGATGAAAGGTGTCTTGAGATTTGGGAAAAAGGGAAAATTGAGTCTGAGGTATATTGGACCATACGAGATACTTGACAGAATTGGCAATGTAGCCAACCGTCTGGCTCTTCCTCCTGAGCTGTCATCCGTTCATGCAGTATTCCATGTATCTATGTTGCAGAAGTATATACCCGACCCTTCTCACGTGCTTGAGGCACATAATGTCCACTTAGATGAGAACTTGGCTTATGAGGAGCAACCTGTTGCCGTAGTTGATAGGCAAGTGAGGAAGTTGCGGTCAAAAGAGATTGCAACAGTGAAGGTTGCATGGAAAAATCAGACCGTAAATGAGGCAACATGGGAAGATGGGGAAGAGATGCGAGCCAAGTATCCTTACCTATTCAAAACTGAAGGTACATATATGTTTTAAATTAGGGGACCGAATTTTCTTAAGGAGGGAATAATGTTATAACCCATAATAATAATAATAATAATAATAATAATAATAATAATAATAATAATAACAATAACAATAATAATATAAGGTATGTAGTGGTATTATAATATTATCAAGACATTGGGGTAATGTTGAGGCCAAAGTAAAAGTTTAATGGTCCCTTTGCAATTTTACCAAAACAAAGAAAATAAAATAAAATAAAAGAAAACTAAAACAAAAGAATTAAAGACCTAGAAGCTAAACAAGGGAACTGGCAGTAAGCCATTGACCCTATTGAAGGTTTCAGAATTTTCTTTCAAGGCAACAAACAAGAATTTCGGTTTTCAATTGGGTGCAATGTAAGCATAACTAACCCATTTACCAATTTTATTAGCCTTATCAATATAGTTTCTTCCTTCCCATAAGATTAAAGCATAACCATTTTGCTAAAGCAAGCAAGTAGTAGTGTCAACAGTAAAGGAAAAACATTCTGGAGAAGAAGATGATCATATATGTTTCTAGTTTACGAACTTTCGGACTCTAAAATTTAATAGAATTCTTAAATAAGAAAACCCTGGCATGTATATTAAGAGGCAGTGGCACTAACATGATATGTACATACCAAACTATTCTTAAGGGTGGAATGAATAAACCTAAACTATTGGAACATATAGTATATTTAGTCCAAGTTGGAGCGGATATCGAAATTTAACAGGTTCATCACTAGAATAGATTAAATTCACCGAATTTGGGGAGGAATTGATATTCAAATATTATATTGTGATTTTAGAGTATTGATACTTTTGCGACTCGGTCTCTGGAAGCAAGTTGGAATTATTCGGCAAGACTACTGTGAGTGAAATATCTACCCGTAGTTGGTTTTCAACTATAACATGTTTGAAACTCACTTTCTTACATCAATACTATTTTTGTTAAATTGTTTTATTGCGTGGTACAAGCGCTAGTATAACTATTATATATCCAACTGTTAGTTTGCTACTGAAGTTGTTGATACAAATTGATATATTTTGAACCTTTGTTTTTTTTTTAGAACTGCTATAGATATTATGATTTTATATCTTGTCAGAAAGAAAGTACAAATATGAGATATTGTGTTATAAAAGTAAATATTATTTTGGGAATTGATTTAGCCACATCGCCGTTATTCTAACATCGGGATCGTTAGGCCTGGTGCACCTTGTACAGTATTTCTCCTCCGCTAGTAGGAAAGAACTAGTCCACCCTCTAGAAGGGAACCCAGCTGACAGGGTAGTCAGCCGACCGTGATAAACTCATGGTGTCAGACCGTAATATTTGATTCTGGCTCAGGAACCTTCCATTATATATAAAGACACGAGTACTACGGTAGAAATATCTATTTTCAATGGAATTACAATATTATTTATTTATGCGTGCTTTCTTATATATGCTTGTCCCGAATAAAAATGCCATGGTTGATGTTGTCCTCACTTAGTCTGTATGACTACGCCTTTTCCTTTTCCCATTCACAGATAAACTAGTTGAGGCAAATACTTTGAGTCAACGTGAGTGACAGAGCTGAGGATTGATCCAGTAAGGCCCGCATCTGCTTCGCGAGGGCCATTATTTATTCTTTAATTTATTTAAGTCATTAGTTCATTTGAATCTAGAGTTTTGCTCCTTAGTCAGTCTTGGGATGTCATTTCGATTAAAGTTGGTACTGAATTATTCTATAATTGTTGTCGTGGACAACGTGGATTTAGTGTTGTTGATTGTTCTTTAGACTTTACATATGCATATTAATGTGATAGTCATTTATTAGACTGGTTCTGGCTGGTTATTGACAAGTACAAAAATTTTTGTTTGCTCCCGGTACAGGAAAAACTCTGCCGAAATTTTTGCGCGAATATGATAGGCTTGCTAGATAGGCTTAGTCTTGTCTAGCACCGATCATGGCCCTAGATAGGGTCGTGACACTTCAATGCGAATCCAGCTGGCAGATAGAAGACAAAAGCAACCCATTGGAATTGTTGAGGATGTACTTGTGCATGTGGGTAGTTTCATGTTTCCAGTAGATTTTGTTGTTCTTGACTGCCCCGTTGATAAAGATGTTCCAATTATCTTAGGCCGTCCATTCTTGGCTACTGATAGAGCAGTGATTGATGTTGATAAGGGAAAGATGACCTTGAAGCTTTATGATGAAGAAATAGCTGTTGACATTGGAAAAATGATGAAGGGATATTGTGATGATTTGATTTGTTCATGTGTGCATATATGCGAGCCTGGATGAGCCATGAGTTGAGCTGATTGAAGTCTTGCCACGACTATAACTAAGGCGCTTCCAGGGAGGCAACCCGTAATTGTATACAAAAAAAAAATAAACATAAAAAAAAAACAAAATACAAAAAAAAAAAATTAATGTTATCTTTTGAAGGATATTACTTGGTGAGTTTCTTTGTGTTTGCTGGTTGACTGGTTTGATGTCCTAGTGTGGGGTGTTTGCAACCTCGTACAATTGCTTGAAGATGAAGTCCTACTTGGGGGAACTCTGAGTACCTCGTACTCTATAAAAGCTCACAACGATGTTCTTCGGGCTTTGAGCCCCAGAGAGTTTCTCTATCACCCTTAGTTTTATTTTTAATGCTTTGAGGGTAACGCATGATTTTAAGTGTGGGGTGGGTGTCTTCTTATTTGTATTAATAATCCCCTTTGATTTTTCTTTATGCATCGGTTCTTTTCCAAAGGAGGTAGTTTGAACCGGGTATAGGTAGATTTTTTTTTTTAGGATTAGAATGTAGTAACTGGATGGGAGAGTCTTGGCTCCATGATTTGACTAGTTTTATATAGATACTTAGTTTGGGGTATGTGAACTTCATGCATATATTCTATCATAATCCACTTGCCTTGAGAAACATTAAGTGTATTATTGGAGACCGATGATCATGATGTTGACTCTAGATTTGCTTGAAAGTTTGCTTGTGTTTGCTTTGATTAAGAGCGCGAATCGAGCCGTTTTGAGTAGGTTATGTGCCATGTGTGAGTGAGGATTTCATTTTCTCCGTGTTTAATACTTAATGTCTAGAACTTGCCCGGTGCGTGTGCAAAGCAAAATGAGAAGTTTGCTCGGTTAGGAAGTGATATAGGCATTCCTTCATAGCCAGTTTATTTGAAGCTTCAGAATTAGATGTTTATAGTGAAATTCTGACCCTAGCTAACCCTTTTGAACATGTAGCCTTTCTTTGATAGCCATTGGGATTTCTGTTTCTTGTGCTAAATACCTGCGAGTTGTACTTGTGGTGTCATGAGCCTAAAAGGCTAGTTAACGAAGTGAAAAATTGTGGTTGTCGGAAAAAGATAAAAGTGCTTTAAGTGGAGGCTATGTGAAGGGATTTACCAAAACAAGTGAAAGTGAAAGTGAAAGTTTGAAATATTGTGCAATAGCTGGAAAAAAAAATCATTGTTCGAATGAAAGACGGATAAAAAATAGTCCCTATCATTAGCCCCTACTTTGCTTAAAGAAGAAGGTTGGTAAAAGTTGAATCTATGCTGATAAAAGAAAGATTGGTTGGGAGGAAAATACTTGAATAAATTGTGGTGTATTAAATTGCTTGGGGTGGTTAGTCACTATTACCTAAATATATCATACTCGTCCCATTGCCTACATTACAACCTAAAGAAGTCTTAATTGATCTTAGCCGAGTAGATGGACATTAATCGAGTCTTACACTAAGGATAAGCTTATGGTACATCTTGTGTTGCATGTGAGTTCTTTCCTGAGAGTGAGTGTTTCATCTATATGTGAAATTTTTGTTCATGACAATTCTCTTGTGTGAATTCCTTCTCTCATATTTTATATGATTGTGAGGGCACATGATTTATAAGAAGCGAGCTCTTTTATTAGTCTCTTGAATAGAGTGAGTACTTGTATGACTTATTGGGTGGGTCTAGAGTTGATGTGAGAATGGGAGGTTGATTTGATGCACTTGGTTGTTTTTAAATATTCTTAGCATTGTTTTCGTGTGAATAAAGCATAATGAGTGCATATGCAACTAGTGAAGTGTCTATATAAACCTAAGTCATTATGTGAGTGATTTTAATGTGTCTTGAGTTCAAGTTATAAGTTGCTCGAGGACGAGTAAAGATTTAAGTGTGGGGTGTTGATATGAGGTTAGATATTGCAATAATTTCTATACTTTCGCCTCGTGTTAATGCTTCGACTTATGATATTTGTTGAGTGTTTGAATGAAATAGCTCTTATTTGATGTGTTTCACGTTGTAGGAATTATGTTGATGATATGAAGCATTCGTAGAGCAAAATTTAATGAAAAAAAGGGTTTTGAAGTCTGAGTAGAAGCCCGAGGGTCGAGCGAACCAAGGCGTGGAGGAAAAACAAAGAAAAATTGAAGTCCCAGGAAAAGTGGAGTACGGCAACGCACTGTGCAATGCACTATGCGCCGCAGTAGGCCAATTTCTGCAAAAGTGAAAAAAAGGCACTCTTAGTAAATCTACCCTACGGCACCGCACTACGCAATGCGCTGTGCGGCTCCCTAGGCTTAAAATCCTGACGTTTCAATTCCGGCTTTATTTTGGATTCCCGACTTGTGTGGGTCTATAGGGACGGTACAAAATCAATAAAACACGTCCTAAAATACATCTTTTGACCTAAGAAGGAGCAAAAGGAGATTAGAGCTTTGGAGACTTCAAGAACACAAGAGTTTTTCTTAAATTCTTAAATTTATTCATTCATAAATTATCTTTACATGATTGTGATAAATATGAGTGACTAAGTTACCCATTTTACGGTTGATTAAACCACTCCAATTACTTATGTGTTACGAATTATTGCTTTAATGAATGAGACTTGTTAACCTTCTTATCTAAGTGTTTACGATTTGTATGTTATTGATTGGTAGAGCTCCCAATTGATTGTGTCCTTTATTCTTGTGCATCTGAGGATAGATTCAAGAGTTAAGGTTAAACAGTTAGTAATATTTCAACCTAAAATAAAGGCATTACTTAGTTTGTCAAAAAGGTAATTTGTGACCATTGTCCCTCATTGAGAACCATACTTGTAGTCCTACGTATCTTCATTAATTAATTGGGAAATTGGTTAGTGAAAGTTACAACTATTACACGGGAGTGAATAGTTGTGAATTGGGAGCAGGTGTTCAATAGGAAGAAGCAAGTCGAATCCATTAATGCATTATTCTAACACATGAGTAGGAGTTGGGTAGATCAATCCTAGGCTTCTAAACCCCTGAATTAAACCATTTCTTACTACTTTGCTATCTACTTTATTGTTAATTAGTTGTTACTTTTAAACCATCATAAGAATATAAACTTTCGAAGTTAATTGATTAGATTAAGTTAGTTAGATTAGCAACTAGATTTCGAGTGTTTTCTGTGGGAATTCGACCTCGGGACATTAAGTACCGAGCTATATTTGCCGCGACCGCTTAGTCCCTTTTATAGAGCGTAGTTGGACGTGATCAGTCGCTTATCTAGTATTCAAATTGACAAAGCTACCTGCTTACGTTGATAATGGTCGTTCAAGAGTTAAATTTGTTGATTGCGAGAGTGACATCGAAGTCCGGCAAAGTTTTGTTGCTCTTCCAAGATGAGAAGGACGTAGTGGGAAGGATGTATACAAGAGAAGAGCTGATGGATGTGTTGAGAAAAGGTTTTGAAGAATGACAAACACGAAGGACCTTTATGGTTCCAGAGGAGAACCTGGTCCTTGTATAGAAGGGCACGACGGATCGAAAAGATCTGAGGGTTGCAAATCCCTGCGGAACTAGGAGTAGTGGCGCGTGAACGAGTATGCATCCTAGTCAGACTAAAAGAGGCGGTGCCCAGGCTGTGCCTTCGAAGTACGAATACGAGTTGGACTTGAACAAGGAAAGAGTCACAAGAAATCCTGTGTTACCATAATTACAAGGTCTCCTTGTGAGACTCAACTAGGGTTCTGATGCCCATATAAATACAAGTAGCTGATGCAGCCGAAAATCATTCATTCACAAACAGAGAGTTGAGAGCATACATAGGAGATCCAGCAGCTTTCTACATGAGATAAGTGAAGAAGACAACTGGTGGAGTTAAATAGATTGAGTCTAGATATTCTGTCAAGGTTCTTTGTTTTGTAAGTTGTCTTTCTTTGAGCGATCATTGTTTTACCTATTAGCTTATATTAGAAGCAGTTGTGTTAGGTGAACTTTTGAGAGATTACTTTGTAAAGCTAGAGTTTAGATTTGTTGAGTGATTAGGGTCTAGAGTGTAGCCCCTTGGTTACAGAGTCTTGTAACCAGAAAACTTGCTCTTTGTGTTAGTGGATTGAGTTCTAAAATCCCAGAGTGTGGGTCGTGGTTTTTCTCCCTTGAGCAAGGAGTTTTCCACGTAAAATCCTTGTGTTCCTTGTGCCTGTTATTTGTGTGTGTTGGTGTGTCTAGTTGCAAAACTGTCTAGGCAAGAACAAGGTTCTTGACTTTGAAGAATCGAGTTTGTGAAATGAAAATTGGTGGACACTATTCAACCCCCTTCTAGTGTCCTTTAGGGTGCTTAGTTTATAACTGGATGGATTGAAATAGAGCTTGGAAGAGTTTTCAATGATGCATGAGAGGATGGAGATGTTAAACCTAAATTTATGGACATGAAGTCTCTGTTGGAGGTAGGTAATGTCGTTTTTCAAAGAATCGAGTTTCGACCAGAATAAAAAAGAGAAGAATCCTTGTAGTAGATGCAAAGAGAGCTTCGTTCTTTTTTGGATTCGAATTTTTAAGTTATTTATACCTAGTTGATTCACCATCTTCATATACAATAGCATAGTGAGTTGATGCATGCACAAACTCATTTTCTTATTATTATTGAAAATTGAAAATAAAACATCAAGTCTAAGTTCCTACTTTCCAGTTAAAATAATTTCAATCTTGTTCTATTGCTAAACAAAAACAGCAAATGCCTGTGACCAAATAAATTTTGGGCAAGGTATTTGAAATCTCAGCTGTTGAAATGATTTGTGGTATTTTATTGTGTCCCTTGACCGTTTGATACTAAGATTCGGCATTGTACAAATTTTGGAATTGTGGATCATACACATTATCTTGCTACAGACATTACATAACAAACTTAACGGAAGTTTTGAAAAACATTGCATATAATTCTAACTGAAGAAGGGGAACAAGCACGTCCAGGAATCAGGCCATATTGTCGTGAATTGATAAATTTCATAATTATGTATACTATTAATAACTGAACCTTGAGTTTGATTATATTCTTATGATTAAAGTCCCTATCCCATTGAAATAAGTATGAATTATAACTTGTGCCAATGAAATCTTTACGGTGATTATATTCTCAAATCTGTTGCACTACCAACCCACAGTTTCCCCTTGTATCTCAATAGGCTGCTGCACATTTAAGTCAACAACAGAAGCAGGATATATACTGTAACTGGCCAACGCTTGTTGAACTTCCAGATCACCATCATAGCTAATAAGTACCTCTTCTACCCACTTAGGCTGCATCTTAATTAAAACCTGACAGGAAGCTGGCTGCACTATTTCAGCAAATTCATTTCTTCTTGACAATGCATCAGCTACAATGTTTTCTACCCCTTCTTATAGTGTATCTCAAAGCTTAACCCCATTAGTTTGGTTAACCCTTTGTGCTGAAGGGTGGTGCTGATTCTTTGGTCTTGCAAAAACTTGAGACTAAAATAATCAGTCTTGATGATAAAGTGGTGCGGATGCAAGTAGTGTCTCCACCTATCTACTACCAGTAGAAGTGCAATCAGCTCATTCTCATAAGTTAAAAGACCTTGATGCCTTCTACTCAAAGATTGACTCATGAATGCCAATGGTCTCCTATTCTGCATTAGTACTGCTCCTACTCCAGTGCTACAAACATCCACTTCTAACACAAAAGGTACACTGAAGTCTGGTAAAGCTAACACAAGAGCACATGTCATGGCCTCTTTAAGATTTTCAAAAGCTGTAGAAGCTTCAGGCCCCCAGACAAAGCCATCTCTCTTTAAAAAATTTGTCAATGGTCTACTTAGCTGAGCATAGTTCTTGATGAACTTTCTATAGTAGCCAGTCAAACCTAAAAAACCTCTCAATCCTTTAACTGACACGGGTTATGGCCATTCCACCATAGCTGATACTTTCTTGGGATCTGTGCTCACTCATTTTCCAGATATGATGTGTCCAAGGTATTCTACTTGTGACTGTGTAAAATCACACTTGCTCTTTTTGGCAAAAATTTTATTTTGTCTTAGTAGCTCCAATACTACAGTCAAGTGTTTCAAGTGCTCCTGCAAATTCTTGCTATACACTAGTATATCATCAAAAAATACCAGTATATATTTCCTTAGCTGTTTTTTAAATACATCATTCATCAATGATTGGAAGGTTGTAGGGGCATTGTTCAGCCCAAAAGGCATGACTCTGAACTGCCATAGTTCATGATGAGTTCTAAAAGCAGTGTTGTACTCATCAGAATTTCTCATCCTTACTTGATGATATCCTGATCTTAAGTCAATCTTAGAAAAGACTGAGGCTCCATGCAGTTCATCTAAAAGATCCTCAATCATAGGGATAGGATACTTATTCTTCACAGTCAGGCTGTTCAATCTTCTGTAATCAACACATAGCCTCCAAGTAGAATCTTTCTTCTTTACCAACAAGGCAGGAGAAGCAAAAGAGGACTGACTTGGGACCACAGTTTCAGCTTCTAACATGTCATTAATGATGGCTTCAATGGCATTTTTCTGGTCATGTGAGTATCTATATGGCCTCAAGTTGAAAGGCGAGCTCCAGGAGTCAAATTAATAACATGATCACAATTTCTTTGAGGAGGCAGCTCAGTGGGTTCTATAAAATGTCAGCATAGTTAGCCAACAACTCCTCCACTTCAGAGTAAATCTCTTTTGTTTCAGACTCATGAGCCACCATAGTGATTTCAGCAATCACTTCACAAGTACCCTTATGAAATATTTTCTCAATTTCTTCATGGCAAGCAGTAAAGGCTTGAGGTTTCCCTTGTAATGCCAACAAGATAATCATCCTACCCTTCTTTACAAAAGACAAGATGTGTGGTTTAATATTCAGAATGAGGGGTGACATCTGCTCAATCCAATCCATTCCCAAGAGCATATCACAACCGCAAATTTTGAGCATTCTCAGGTCTGCAACAAACAGTTCGTCTTGCATTTTCCATATGAAAGTTGGGCATACACTCTCACAATACATTGCTTGCTCATTAGCTACTGTCACCTTCATGGAAGTAGCAAGAAGGTGCATTGGTAGATTCAGTAGCTTCACTATATAAGGATCAACAAATGAATAAGTTGAGCCACTGTCGATAAGAATTATCAAGGGAATCTTCTTAACAAATCCCAATAACTTAATGGTAGAAGGGTTATCAATAGTAGATATTCCCATTACAACATTCAAAGATACTTCAGCATGCTGCTCTTCTTTCTGGAGTTTCAAATGTGTCAGGAATATCTACAAACTCTTCCACTTCAATTTCTGCCTCTTCTTCTTTCCCTTCCAAGGCATGAAGAGTTTTAGGCTTGCATTGATGACCAGGAAAGAAGTTCTCATGGCATTTGTAACAGAGACCTCTTTCCCTTAGTGCTTCATTGGTGTTTGGTTTGAAGGGAGCTTGGTTCTGAGCTGGTACAGAGGTTCTTTGGTTGGGGTAAGTGATTAGTGGTTTTGCTTGAATGGGAACATTTCTAGGATTTTGGGGTGCTCTGGGATAATTAATGGCTAATGGTCTTTGGTAAGTGACTGTAGGGACATGTCTGGTGGTTTTAATATGATTATGCAGTAAATGACTCTTCATACTACCTAGCAGTTTCATAGGCATCCATAACAGTGGTAGGATTAGCTAATTTCACCAGAGGTTTCAGTTCAGGTTTCAATCCACTGATAAAACTAGAGACATAGTGTGATTCATTTAACAACGGGTTAAGAATGTTCATGTAACTAACCAGCTCTTCAAACTTTTCCTGATACTGATCTACACTTCCTACTTGCATTATCTTGTTAAACTCATCCACTATATCTTGTGGCCTTAGATTACCAAAATGCCTACACACTTCACTACAGAATCTTTGCCAGGTAACTCTTCCCCTATGATTCACCAAATAGCTGTCTAACAACACATCCACCTTATCTTTCACATGAATAGCAGCATATGTTAACTTTTCAGAATCAGCAATATTGTAAACCTCAAAAAGTTTTCACATTTTCTAAGCCAACCACGAGGGTTATTCCCATCAAACTCAGAAAAGTTAAGCTTAGCTTTGATGGTCTTTGAGCTACTAGGGTTTCCATTAGCATTTACATGGGTTGGAAATAATGGTGACTTAGATGAATATGATGTGTTTTGGAAAATAGTTGGACTAGAGAAGTTCGGAGCTGGAAGAAATGTGAATCCTCGACCAACAGGGTAAGTGGAAGGGGTAAAAATAGCTTGTGACGTGGGTAAAAGAGATTGAGTACCTGAGGTTTGGCCTCGTTCATAGGTTGAAATTCCAGTGAACGGAAGAACTGGCACCATAGTCGGAGTATTTGCCGTGGTTGGTGGTGTCGGAGTATTTGCAGTGGTTGGTGGTGTCGCCGGAGTTGCAGATTCCGGTTGCTGAGGTAAAACCAAGCTCGAAATAATAAAGTCGAGCTTCCGATTGGTTTCCTGCATCTCATTCAGTTGCGATTGAAAAGTATTTTGGGTAGTGGAGATTGATTCAAACCTTGTAGTTGTGTCAGTGATAAATGGATCTAGCTGAACTTCATAGCTTTGATTTCATTTTCCAAACCTTTTAATGGATCGTTGTTCGCCATAGCTAAGCCCAGGCAGCTCTGATACCAATTTGTAACAAGTGCAGAAGCTCAAGTTACAATAATGGTGGATTCGAAGGAAGGGGAAGGGAAAAGAGGGAAAGAAGGAGATAGAGAAGTAATTGATAATAATATTTTCTGGATAAAATTTCCACAAATGAGTACAAAGCTGTTATATCCACCAACATTGGATTCCAAAAATGCATAAACTCCTATGCCATCTGTCTCTTTAACAGCTCATACACGTAGAGACTACTTAGCTTAAAATAAACTAACTGAGGGATTAGACTGCTATTATTACAACTTTAATATCTAAAACATAACGGCTAATTACTACTAACAGCTAGGAACACTCTTTAGTGCAGCGGGTACCATCCTTTAAGCGTGACATCTTATTATTATAGTCCCTATCCCCTTGAAATAAGTATAAATTATAACTTGTGCCAATGGAATCTTGACGGTGATTATAAATTATGATACATTTGTTGATTATTACAAGGGCTTATAAGACATCCATCTTGTAAGCATGGTCAAACATTCACGAGGCTTATATTCTGGTGCAGTATGGCCAGCTCCCTGTGAAAAAAAATCATAATAAGAACTTAAATTTCACATAATTTTTCCCTGCAATCACCAACTTAAGAGACAATTGAAAAAATTATGACTGAGAGACTAGTTCAGAAGGAGGTTTTCTTGCCTTCACTGTGGCAAATGTCATCCGATTTGAGTAAGTTCTTGTGTACCTGAAATCGTGTGGAAAAAGAAAGACTTTAACTTCTATACACTAATAAGAATGTTTACACTAATGTATGAGAGTTTTAATCATCTAGAACTAACCCGCCAACTTGATCATTAACAATCCACGGCCGTCAATCATCAATTATGGAGTAATTAAGAGATTTAATCCATGCTTGTGTTGATCGGAAAGTAATAACCTTATCATGATCTCCACTGCTTAATTCAATAAACAAAGAAAAATTGGTAACTTCCCATAGATATTTTCAAATATTTCTGTTAATAGTGATGCCAATCTTGTAAACACAATATTCCAACTCAACCTGTATATAAGAGATCTGTAACCTTTGGTGCTAAGATTTGCATGATATGGTATGCTACTCAAGACTGTCTTTTGGTATTTCAAACTTGCACATCTCTCCCATTTTCCAATAGTCCCCTGTCATAAGATTGAACAGATTTTATTTTTGTGTAGCATCCGTTATCATATTTCCCTATTCTTCAACAAGAATTAACATACCTTCCGAACGTTGAGGGCCTCTCTAACTTTGTCATCATCAGCCCAATGATAAGAAAGTCTATACCAATCAGCCTAAAGTGATAGAAGCAGCACAAAATCAATAGCATAAACAATGCAATATACATAATATTTGAAGCTTGAACGACAAATACTCACACGACATTGTAGTGCATCAAGTTGTTGATGATAGTTATGAAATTCATGAAATTTCTCATCAAGAGATCTTCTATGGCCAAACAATAATTTTTGTGGCCTCGGAGAAGCAAACTTACAACTAGGCTCCAAAATATGGGGATTATTGATTCCTTTGAGAAGCTGCATAATCTCAGTATGATACTGAACCTGTCCTAATTAATGCTAATAAATAAAATGAAGAGATGATAATTTTACTAGAAATAGAATCCAACCTCATCAAAAGTCTGAATATCTTGTAGACATAGTGTATTGCTTGGATCAATATTAAGGTACTCTCCTTTACAATTGGACTTCAAGGACTGTTCAAATAAGCAAGCCACTTACTTCTTAAGGGAATGTAAGATTGTAAATAAAGTTAACGAGAACACATAAATTAAGGTGGGACTTATGTTTGTTAACATCCAAGATAGGCCAACCTCATAGAGTTCATCAGAAATAAGGCCCATTCCATAAGTAAATGGAATCTTGTAGTTGTGTTCACCTTTGAAAATCGATGGATTTCCTAGTAAATATCCCTGAAACCGTTTGAAAGGTATATAGTAGGTCATTTACTTTTGCAGATTAACTAAAACTAAAGTAAAAGTATTTTGTACTGATACATTTTTGGTAGTATCTTGTAAGAAGTCATCAGAAAGCAGGAGAAGAGGGATGTTCCTCGATTTATTCAGAACAATGACAAACCTTAAGATCAATAAATGGTTTGATTCCCTTTTCATTCTCTGCATTATCACAAGGCCACAAAATGTGAGAGCATAGTACACGGGCAAAACACCTTACGCCATTCTCATTAATTAGCGCATGAGATGAACAAAAACATAGGATACACCAGAAAAAATAACCATAATCATTTGAGGAAAATATAGTCTTACTAATTGCTATGTTTTGAGTAATGATGGGAATGATCATCCCCGAATATGAGTCCCCACCAACATAGTATGGATTCCCTAAGAATTCTGGGTGATCGACGAACCACTGCAAACACATGTTGAAAAAATTACTCAACAACTAAATACTCATAAAACAACAGGATAGTTGTTAACTGATTATGGGATGAAGAATTAGATACCTTGCAAAGAAACTGATATGCTCGATCACTTGCTAGTATATCAGACGTTTGTAGAGCCGATGGAGTTGTTGAGTAGGAAAATCCAGTTCCCACTGGTAAATCTAAGAAAATAATTCTAAGAAAATAATGCTTGCCACCTGATATTTCCCATTATATTTCAACATTTTGAGCTGTGGAGAAACCTTATGTACATTACACTTTACAATTCACAAGTATTCACCTTTGTCCATGAGTAAGGATTCAATATCATTGTAGGCAAACTCCCATTGTATTCCACTGGCTCAAAAGTTATTGGTCTTTCATATTTGTAGCTAAAGATGTTAGAAAGTAACTTAAATAGCTTGTTGACAGCCAAAAACTTTGGTAATTCAAATCAAGTAGTAACATCTTTTATACTTCCTAATTAGCTTTCTGGTCAGTATAGCTATGCTGAATGATTTCATCAATCCATGCCTTTTAGATCACCAATAGAAACTTCCCTCATTATCTTCTTATCTCTTCATAGAAGCAAGGGATATATAGCCGGGGAAGTTTTCTGGCGTGGACTTTAAAAGATGGCAGCAAAAGATGTTCTTTTATCTGACCACTTTAAGCCTGCAAAGGTTTATTAAGGAGAATGCTCCGGTCCTGACGGATGAAACACCTGAAAACGAACGCTTCCTTGTGATTGAGGCTTGGAAGCATTCTGACTTCCTATGCAAGAATTATATTCTAAGTGGCTTGGAAGATGACTTGTACAACGTTTATAGTAATGTTGAAACGTCAAAGAAACTGTATAATGCATAGGAAAAGAAATATAAGACTGAAGATGCTGGACTGAAGAAATTTGTGGCTGCCAAATTTCTGGATTATAAGATGGTGGATAACAAATCTGTTGTATCCCAAGTCCAAGAACTTCAAGTCATTATCCATGATCTCCTTGCTGAAGGTTTGATCCTGATTAATACTTATGTTAAAAGTATTAATTATATTGTTGCTAACAAACTTTTCTTTGAAGGCTTGATGATCAATGAGGCGTTTCAAGTTGTAGCCATGATTGAAAGTTGCCTCCGTTATGGAAGGACTTTAAAAATTACTTGAAACATAAGCGCAAGGAGATGACCCTTGAAGATTTGATTGTACGCTTAAGGATTGAAGAAGATAACAAATCTGCTAAAAAGAAGGCTCGAGGAAATGCTACAATAGCGGGAGCAAATATTGTTGAGCATAATCCAAATCAAAATAGAGAAAGAAGCCTTCTGGAGGGAAGACCAACCCTAGCAAGAAAAAATTCAAGGAAAATTGCTACAATTGTGGCAAGAGTGAATATAAGTCCGCAGACTGTCGTGTTGCAAAGAAGGACAAGGACAGCAAAAAGGAAAAAGGTCAAGCCAACATAGTTAAAGAAAACAAATTGGCCCAAGGAGTGCAAGACATTGATCTGTATGCTATGATCTCTGAATGCAACTTGGTTGGAAATTCTAAAGAATGGTGGATTGATTCAGGAGCCACCCGCCATATTTGTGCTGTGAAAGAAGTGTTTGCTTCGTATGCTCCCGCTGGACCTGATGAGGCACTCTCTATGGGCAACGCTGTAACGGCCAAAATTGAAGGCTATGGAAAGATTTGCCTCAAGATGACATCTGGCAAGGTTGTGACTCTGAACAATGTTCTTCACGTTCCTGAAATACGGAAGAACTTGGTGTCTTCTGCACTTCTCGTTAAAAATAGGTTTAAGTGTGTTTTTGTTTCTGACAAAGTTGTAATAACTAATAATGAGCTGTATGTAGGAAAAGGTTACCTGACTGAGGGCCTTTTCAAACTCAATAATGGTCGTTGACACTATGAATAAAATTGTAGCTTCTTCTTACTTACTCGAGTCAAATAATTTATGGCATTCTCGTTTGGGACATGTCAATTATAAAACCTTGCGGAAAATGATCAATTTGGAAGTATTGCCTAAATTTGATTGCGAAAAGTCAAAATGTCATATATGTGTTGAGTCTAAATATACTAAACACCCTTACAAGTCAATTGAAAGAGATTCTGAACCGTTAGACTTAATTCATACGGACATTTGTGACATGAAGTCAATACCATCTCGCGGTGGAAAGAAGTATTTCATAACTTTTATTGACGATAGCACTTGTTACTGCTATGTTTATTTACTTAGTAGTAAAGATGAGGCAATTGACGCATTCAAGCAATACAAATATGAAGATGAAACACAACTTAACAAAAAGATCAAAATGATAAGAAGTGATAGGGGTGGCGAATATGAATCTCCTTTTGAACAAATATGTCTGAAATATGGCATTATTCATCAAACAACTGCCCCTTACACGCCTCAATCTAATGGATTGCGGAAAGAAAAAATTGAACATTAAAGGAGATGATGAATGCCTTGTTATTAAGTTCGGGTTTACCCCAGAACTTGTGGAGGGAAGCTATATTCACGGCTAATCAAATAGTCAATCGAGTTCCCCATAGCAAAACACTTTCCATTCCATATGAAAAGTGGAAAGGAAGGAAGCCCAACTTAAATTATTTCAAAGTGTGGGAGTGTTTGGCAAAAGTGCAAGTCCAAAAACCCAAAAGGGTTAAGATAGGACCGAAAACAGTTGATTGTGTTTTCATTGGATATGCTATAAACAGTATAAATCAGAAAATCCCGACATTCATGTTAATACGGCGATGGAATCTGATAGTGCTGAATTTTTTAAAAATATATATCCATATAAGAAGGAATGTGAGTCAATTGATGAAGGATCCAAACGACCTCGGGAAGGAACCAAAGGAAACTCACCAAAAAAGGAAGAACCAAGACGGAGCAAGCGTCAAAGAACTTCTACTTCATTTGGAGATGACTTTGTCACTTTTCTTTTGGAAAATGAGCCTCGGACGTTTAAAGAAGCCATGTCTTCTTCCGACTCTCCATTTTGGAAAGAGGCAGTCAATAGTGAAATAAAATCTATTTTGAACAACCATACTTTGGAGTTGGTTGATCTTCCTCCTGGAAACATACCATTGGGCTCTAAGTGGATTTTCAAAAGAAAAATGAAAGCTGATGGCACTATTGACAAGTACAAGGCAAGGCTTGTTATCAAAGGCTATAGACAACAAGAAGGTCTTGACTACTTTGACACATACTCGCCGGTAACCAGAATTACATCCATACGTATGTTAATAGCGTTAGCCGCCGTGTACGGTCTTGAAATCCATCAAATGGACGTTAAGACATCGTTCTTAAATGGAGATTTGGAGGAAGAAATTTACATGGAACAACCTAAAGGGTTTGTGGTTCCGGGAAAAGAAAAGATGGTGTGTAAACTTGTTAAGTCGCTTTATGGACTAAAACAAGCACCTAAACAATGGCATGCGAAATTTGATCATACAATGTTGTCAAATGGCTTTAAAATTAACGAGTGTGATAAATGTGTTTACATTAAAAACACTCCTAATTATGTAGTCATTGTTTGCTTATATGTGGATGACATGTTGATAGTGAGTATTGACATTGCCAATATTAATGCTACGAAACGCATTCTAACTAGCAAATTTGATATGAAAGACTTAGGAGTTGCCGACTTAATTCTGGGTGTTAAGATCCATAGGACTCCTCAAGGTGTGCTTGAAAAATTTAAGTATTTGATTTTAAAGTTTCAAAGACTCCTATTGATGTAAATCTTTCTCTTAAAAAGAACAAAGGTCAAAGCACGTCGCAACGAGATTATGCTCGTGTTTTGGGAAGTTTGATGTACATCATGAATTGTACTCGTCCAGATATAGCTTGTGCTATAAGTAAACTAAGTCGATACACGAGTAATCCCAATCAAACTCATTGGATGGCAATGAAACGTATTTTGGGATATTTAAAATACACCCAAGACTTTGCATTGCATTATAGCAAGTATCCTGCGGTCATTGAAGGATATTGTGATGCCAATTGGATCATCGGCATGACTGATTCTAAGTCCACAAGTGGGTATATTTTCGCACTTGGTGCAGGAGCGGTATCTTGGAAATCGTCCAAGCAAACGTGTATTGCCCGCTCTATAATGGAAGCTGAATTTATAGCTTTAGATAAGGCCAGTGAAGAAGCTGAATAGCTTCGGAATTTCTTGGAAGACATCCCGCTTTGGCCTAAGCCGTTGACACCAATTTGTATACATTGTGATAGTCAATCGGCTATAGGACGAGCTAGGAATGTCATGTATAACGGTAAGAATCGTCATATACGACGAAGGCATAAAACCGTTAGGGACCTACTCTCTAGAGGAATTATCACCATTGATTATGTGAAGTCAAGGGATAATGTTCGGATCTGTTTACAAAAGGCCTAACTAGAGAGGCAGTTGCATGTTCATCTAAGGGAATGGGACTATGGTCAAGGACAAGTCATCACGGCGGTAACTCTACTTAGGAGACTGGAGATCCCAAGAACTAGGTTCAAGGAGAATACAAAGTTGTGTATGACGGTCCAACATGGTCAAACTAAATTTTTGGTCCATTCTCATGATAAGACAATGTTCAAGTAACAAGGATAAAACGCTAGAGGCGATTTTTAATGATTATCTAAGTTTGATATTGTAATTATCAAATAGTGTACATCTATGGGATTACACGTTTAGAAATCACCTATGTAAGTGTGAAGTAGAAGCCGCTTCAAGGAGAATTCGGTATGGCCAATTCTCTACGCACTTATGAAACCAGGCGGTGTTCATGGTTGAAACGAACACAACAGTGAGAACCAAAGACGGTTAAGGATGTGTGACTTAGGTTGTCTAGGTATACACCAAAGCTGAACGGTTCAAAAATATCAAATCTACCGATTGACCGAGTATATCCGATGTATGTTCACTACGGAAAGTTCAAAGGGAAACCTACTTATCCCGATGCAACTAATTCTTTCTTGCAAATCACACAAGTCTGTCATGCATATTTCCATAATATAGCCATTTCCCATTCATGTGGGGGATTGTTGGATTTCTGGAATGTGAAGAGTGTGAATGGAAAATGAGTGAAAAGGTGAAAAGGTTCCTTTTACTAGGGAAATGCACTTTCTCCCACATTGGTAGAGGAAAAGGCTTTTGTTGGGTTTAAATAGAGAAGTGCTTCTTTTAACTCCTAAAAGGGTTGAGAAGAAGGGAAGCCTCGCGCCGTCGTCGTCGCTCGCTCGTCTCGGATTCGGATTCGGATTCGGATTCGGTCAATTGATATGATTGATTGACTTAATTTTTTGGGCCAACAAAAAACTAAATATAATTAATTAATAATTTATTATTAATATTTAATATTAATCCGTTTGTGTAACGGAAATCTGAATGGTTTAATTAATACAGATTGATTCCTCCACTTTAATGGTTTTCCCGTTATGTATTAAACAGCCATTAGTGTGGTCGTTTTGTAACAGCCACATCTGAATGGTTGTGTCTCTTAATATTCTGCTTTCCCATGGCTATATATACTTGTCATTCGTCAGTCTTTTGACACATTGAGAATACACAGAATATTCACAGAGCATACAGAAATACCATCTGCTTATCCCCTCTCTTTTCTGCATATTAAATTAAGTTCTGTGATTTGCTCCGTTCTGTTGAGTTCGCAAAGTTCTACGGTTTGAAGTGCCGCTACCGTAGAACTGTTATCCCGTTCCATAATAATACTATGTATATTTCTCACCCAGTTTCCAGTTGAAAAGGAAGCTGTCCTTGATATCCTGGAAGAAACTTCACTGCTGAACCAGCTACTGCTAGCAATGAACAAAAGTCTGCTACAAGAAGAACTAAAAGCAAATAACTTAGCTTTGATTTTGCCATTTTTTTTATTAACAAAGAGAGTTGTCTTGAAGTTTATAAGTTGGTCAGCTCGCTGATAAATATATTATACTTAGCACTACTAAGAATCTAACTTTAACAAAAAGCTACGAGACAAACGGGTCAGTACGTGTTCAAGTTGATTAAGAAAACTGAGTTTGCTTCTTGAATTTTCTATGCGAGGGATCAAAGTCTTGTTATTTCCAATTTCCACAATCTCTCTTCTTCTCTTCCAGTGACAAAACCATTGTGTCATCATCACTGCTTCCTTTATCCTAGTAATTTGTTTGACACTGTGATATCTATTTGTGAACGGGGCCGCCCAAAAAAATTGGTGGCCTAAAGCTAAACCTTAATAAGAGACCTTAGCTTTAATTTTTGTAATTTTTTTTTCTATAACAATTGTGTACGGGCCATTATGTAGGTGTCTTAATAATTTATGGAGATATTTGGTAACTCTACTCACTAAAGGCTTAGAAAATAAATGTCTATAAGAAACATTGGTGATAGATATAATATTTTCATAAATACTATAATAATTATTAATCTCACTAAGTAGATCTTATAATAATATCATACAATTGGAATAATGAAAGTCTATTTTGAAGTAAAAAAATGGTTTAATCCCATCTTATAAGAAATAATCTAAATTTAAAAGATACGTGTCTAAGAGACCTATTTGTTAAATATCAAAGTTGTTATTAAATTATTCATTTTCATAAATGTTTATGTGTATCAACATTTGAGTCATTTATTTGAGTAACTTCTATCATATTTCAAAATAATTATATAAAACTAATTACTTATCTCTTATTAATAATTTCATTATATATAAATAATATTTTTAAAATAATTGGGGCCTTCATTTTGGGGGAGGCCTGAAGCAATTGCTTTAGTAGCCTCTCCAGGCCGGTACTGTTTGTCAAAAATAGAACTTCATCCGATTTCGTTCATGTGTCAATATTTTTTTTAATCGTTCTAAAAAAAAAAAAAATTAAATTTAGAAACAACTTAACTTTGACTCTTTTTTCGAAGCATTTATAGCTATAGTAACATTGTTTATAGACACAAAAATAAAAAGTCTTTTATCTATCTAAAACATCGTGTTAAGTCAAAATTTGCGAAATAAGCTGGAGCGAATTGACTACGTTGGTGCGATAAAGGTGACAATGGGATATCATTTTTTGTATTCATATATTTGACTTCACGAACATTTGGAGGTTATTTGATATAGACGTCCATTAAAATGATGATGCATGTATTTTCCAAAAATGTATCAGGTTTTACAATTAAATTTATATTTAGTTGAGTCTAAGGCGACCGTTTTATATCTCAATTCGATAGGTTGACAAGCAGTTTACGTTGATGAACAATCGATCTCTAGCGATTCAATTCGAAGACAATGCAAGTATCGATTTAGAATATGCAGATTCAATGTCAAATGCAGATAAACGATTCGAAGGCAAGTATGAACATGCAAAGTCGAAGTAAATGACAAATTAATAACCTACGATGAGATGATTCCGTCCAAGTTTCTTGTCGAAGATAAATTACGATATCGATCCCGTTTAAAGTAAAATGCCTAATCTTTAATCAATCACGATGACAATGACAGATACGATGATGATGATAGATACGACGATGAGCGAATGTATATGAGTATATTCAACCAAGTAAAATGATCGTAAAGCGATGTTAGCAATATATTCGATGCAGTTTATAATGAGTGAATTGGTGAGCTATCTTATGTGGTCAAAATAACGATAACAAGTTGATGAGATCGAACGCAGTAAATAACGAATAATATAAGCGGCAAGTAAGACAAGCAGTGATTAAAACGAGCAAACGATAAATAAATAGTTAAAGCGATAAAAGCTTATTGTATTAAAGAATCGGAGGATGGTGCTTCAATGAAAGAGATGAATCTTCTTCCACGTTTGAACCAAGCTGCGACTGAATTTAATACAAAGATTGCTTTGATAATGACAATAATTTGTAGTGTGATGAGAGAACAAAATGAAAAGACTTGTATAGCTGAAGATTGAAAGTAATGTTGCCCAGATGAACGTATGTTCAAATGGAAGAGGAGAGTCTTATTTATAGGCTGAAAAGGTCAGCACTTCCAAACCCTAGAAGGACTCTTTCCTGCTCACGTCTCTTTTCAGCAACTGCCCACGTCCCTTAAAACACGTTGGGTTTGTTCCGATAAAAATGGGATAAAACCAATCAGGTTTATATGCTAGAATCAACGTCTTCGTTAATTTTCCGATCATGTTATTAAATCAAAACCACCGCATACCAGCACCTCTTCGAAAACTGCAAATGATCATGCAATAAAAACCGAACACATCATCTTTGTGAGAGGAACGAAAATCGACCAATACAGATAGTCCCCCCACTTGCAAAAGTCTTGTGATCGTAACATTTTGCAAATGGCCTGAAATTTTAAGCGGGAAAATACTTGGCGCGCCCGTGTCCCTTTGTTTTGAAAAGTCAAACCGTCATTTCAACTTCCAATCAGTGCACGTGTCAGAGATCGTGCGGGCGACAGTTTTTGTCGCTTCCCAATGTCATGATGACTTCCCCACTATAAAGGCTGGTTTCAAACGGTTTTCAAAACTTTACATCTTCCAAATTTCTGAAATTCTTCAAAATTTCTCCAGAATTTTCTTCAGCAAATTTTTCCACTACTCAATTGCTCTTACTTCAAATCTTTTGAATTCATCTACCTCATCTACTCCGTTTGCTTCACTTTATTTAATTTTACTGAAAAAATGTCTTCAAAAGATGTAGTTGATGCCGGAATTCCTTCTTCTACCGGCGTTGCTGCCACGACACCGCCACAGCCCGCTGCCGGTCTTTCAACAGATAAGAAGGGCAAAAAAAGGGAGAGGAAACCCAAAGATTTTGGTCCAGAGAAGACCTATACCGATATTCTCCCGAAGAGATTCACCTACGACGATGATTGCAAGGTTAGCACTCAAAACGACGTCCAACTGTCAAAGAAGAAGAATATTCCTGTGGACTCAGTTTTTTGTGCTGTCACGGAGGAATCGATACCACGAATCAGGGAGGATTATGGCTGGAAAGAGGGTGAGATCGACGTGGTGTGCCCTCCGAGAAGATCTACTCTGACCACTTTTTACAGCGGTCATTCCACCGTTTTAACATATCCATTTACGATAGGGTTTACTCTGCCGGTCGATCCAATAATCGAGGAGTTTTGCCGGTTGTACAAAGTTTGTCTGGCGCAGATTTCTCCGATGGTGTGGCGTTTGGTTGCCATGTACCGGTGGATTGGCCAGGAGGTGGGAGTTGAAGTCACACTTAGGCACATTCTTCACCTTTATTCCCCTAGAGTTTACAAGGCTGGCATTATTACCGTGCAGAAGCGAGGTAGCCGGGCCCTAATTTCTGACAATGACGACGATCTCAGGGCGTGGGATCAACACTTAGTTTATATCCCGACAGAGCAACTTGTGGCTCCGGGGGCTGAACGTCTTCCGGTTGGCTGGAACCGTACACGTAAGTTTCCGATTTCAATTGGCCCTGTGTTTTTCTCTGTCTTACTTTTTCTCGCGTGTGCAGCCAGCAGTGTTATGTTTGAACTGGTTCCCGATATCATCGACTGGCTGAAGAAAGTTTTGAAGGCGACTACCAACGACCAGAGGGCATGGAAACCGATCGCAGCTCTTCTGAAAGTGAAGGCAAAGAACCATGGTAAGCTTAGTTTCGCCTTCAGTTGAAATGTATTTTTGTTTAATTTTAACGGACTACCCTCAACAGGAATCACTGGTGCTGGCCCTGGGCCAATTGAAGACTTGGCCGTTGAGAAAGAGGTCGAGGAGGTTGAGGGGGAGAAAGCAAGTGAAACTCCCCCGAAGAAGAAGAAGACCTCTTACCAAAGACCTTAGGGCGAAGTACTTGGTAAAAAGTGTTTCGCAAGGGGCTGGCTCATCGGCTGAACCCAAGCCGATCGAGCATGTCATTAAAGGGGCTGTCTCAGCAGTCGAGGCAGCGAAGGCCGTCGATGAGGAGAAACTCTCTCGAATTCCTTCTGAAGAAGAAGGTGAAGAGTCTGGGTCTGAGTTGCCATTGGAGCGGCCGAGAAGGCCAAGGAAAGAAAGGATGCTGGAAACGGCTGAGCAACTCAAGGCCGCTGAGGAATATGACCAAGTCCAATCAGCCGACCTTGGTGGCGATAGGCGGCCAGCTTTTTCTCCGATTGCGGAAGACATGATCAATGTAACCTCTGGCTCTAGGGGAAAAGAGGTTGCCATCGTCCCAACCAACAATATGTTTAATATTGGGAACGTCGATGGTGCTCCTACCGACGATGTGCCCGTGGAGAAGGATCCCAAGAAAGGTAAGCTTCCCCTTGATCGTTCTATGGCAACAACGAAATCAAAGCATACGGAGAGCTCACGCTCGTCATTCTATGCGTCGGACCATGAAGAGCCCATCGTCCGTTTTCCCTGATTTGAGGAGGCCGCTGCCTTTGCTGCTTACAAGAGGTCCAAGGCCACCGGAGAGGCTAACGCTCGATCTTTGACTGTTAGCGTCCCTGGGGAAGTGGACCTGCTTTGGTGCCCAAAGCATCTTGCTGATTTCTTTTTTGATGTGATGGGCCAATGGAAAAAGCTCGGTTGTATTGCTACAGCGATGTGAGCTTATCTTCTCAGATTGCATTCAGTGCTTTCCGGGTAATTGACTTTCTCTCTTGATTTCTACTTGTTAAACACTTCTTATTTACTCTTGTCTTATGAGGTTGTCTTGCCTTGTCCTTAGAACACCATCATGGCCATCGAATCAGCTGATCGGATTCGTCAGCTCGAAGCCGAAATAGCTCATTTGAACGAGAGAGTCGGCCCTTCTTGCTTCCGCTGGTGATGGATGGCACAATAAGTTGAAAATTTTGAAAGTGAATTATTCTGAACTTGAGGCCGAATCGGCTAAAAAGGCTACCGCTCATGCTCTTCGGGAATCAGAGCTGGAGTCCCAAGTTCAGGCTTTGAACGATCAACTTGGTCGGCTTGAGACTAGCATGGGCGACAAGTATGTCAAGCTGGAGGCTGAGCTGAAGGCTAAAGAGTCAGAATTTGTTCGTATGAACGAAGAATTTTGTATCCTTAAAAGTGTTAATGACGATTTAGCTGCCCAGAACGACGCTTTGTCGGAGAGGAACTTGCTTCTTTAGAAGGAGTTGACTGCTCAGGAGAATGATTTCGAAGGAAGGAGGGAGCTCATTCTAGCAAAGTCGAGGCGAGACTTACTGCGGGAAATGTCTCAACGTCAAGTTGACATAACCACAGAGCTCGAAGAAGCTATACAAGTAGTGAAGATGACTCGCGAGGCACTTGGCCTTTCTCCAGATTCTTCTGATGAAGGATCCGATGGAGATGAATGAACTTTTTAAGTTTTTGTTTTTGATCAGCTATGGTGAGGTCATTCGAACGTTGTATAAAATATCCTTAGTTATGACAAGGTCGTTTGACCGTTGTGGATATTAATGAATGAACTTTTTTCGTTTGTCTAGCCGCTGTCTTGTTTTTCGAAGATGATTTCATGTATTCGTTCGAAAGTTCGCGTCTACCGACAGTTGTCGAAAGAGATGTGATTGGGGCCCAATGTCTTTTAGTGCGTAGTGAAGAATGACGTCTCACTTTCACGTAATGCACTCTTCGAACATTCTTTATGAGTTCAGAATGAAGGTTATTTAACACTTGGTGAAAAACTTGGAATTGTAGAATTCGCTAATATTTGAAACGATCGCTCGAGTCGGACAAATGTGAAAAGTCGAAAATGTAACCAAAGTGTTGCGTATTATTGAAATGAGCCGCTAATGGGCTTTTAGTACAATTTGGATGATGTAGTCCAATCGATTACAAGATCGCTAACGGATCGTTTACATAAATGAATAACCCTCGACTTTGAATAAAAAACGTCAAGGTTTGAAACATCCGATAAAATTAAATCTCTAATTCGAACGAGTCCCTAGTTCGAATGAGTGTTGGGGTTTGTGAGTTTTGGTTGAATTTTGAACGAGTCCCCAGTTCGAGTGAACGTTGGAACTTTTGTCGAATTTTGAACGAGTCCCCAGTTCGAGTGAACGTTGGAACCTTTGCAGAATTTTGAACGAGTCCCCAGTTCGAGTGAACGTTGGAACTTTTGTCAAATTTTGAACGAGTCCCTAGTTCGAGTGAACGTTGGAACCTTTGCCAAATTTTGAACGAGTCTCCAGTTCGAGTGAACGTTGGAACCTTTGCCGAATTTTGAACGAGTCCCCGGTTTTTGAACGAGTCCCCGGTTCCTGGACAGTCCCCAGTATCCGTTGATGACCATCATGCTGAATTCATCTTCCCCCCCCCCCAGTGTATGGGTGTGAAGAATGAGTGGCTGAACACTGGTCCTGAAATGGAGTCATTGAGAAAACAAAAACAGAGAAACCGTTATAGATGAAGACCACGTTAGAATGTTCGTCAGACTTATCGATCCCGATCGGAGCGTTTTGAGCTCAAGTGTTCGTGGGTGATGTTTGTCATCATTCGATTCCAACTATGCCTATCATCTAGAAGTGTTAGTATCAAATAATCGATTGAACAACTCTTTCCGAAGGAGGAAGAATGAAAATTGGCGAAAGTAAAAGACGAGAATTGATGATACCGTAGAACCTCAAAAGTAGTAATTCTTCAATTGTGTGATATTCCAATTGAAGTCGACCGGCTTGGAATCCATTGTTTCGAGTTGGTATGATCCTTTCCCGATTACTGCTTTGACCCGATAGGGTCCTTCCCAATTTGCTCCTAGCTTACCTTCGTTGGGCTCATCCTTTTTCGGTCTTTTGATCTTCAGCACATAGTCACCTACATTAAAAGATCGATACCTGATTTTTTTGTTGAGGTAGTTTTCTGCCCTTTGTTTCTGTGCTTGTATTCGAACAAGTGCCATGTCCCTTTTTGCTCCGACCAGGTTTAGATCTATCAACATGGCTTCTTTGTTTGCTTCTTCGGTGGAGTGGGCAAACCGAAGACTGGGTTCTCCCACTTCCAGCGGTATCAGTGCTTCTGCTCCGTAGACAAGTGAGAACGGTGTTTCCCCGGTGCTGTGTTTCACCGTTGTCCGATGAGCCCACAGCGCTCCGGGGAGTTCGTTCGGCCAGTTTCCCTTTGAATCATCCATCCTTTTCTTCAAATACTCGATTATTGTTTTGTTGGAAGATTCAGTCTGTCCATTTGCACTGGGGTGATAAGGTGTTGAGGCAATTCGCTTGATCCCCCATTTTTCGAAGAAGGCAGTGATCCGTCTTCCTACAAACTGTTTACCGTTATCGCGTGTGATCTCTTTCGGGATCCCAAAACGACAGAGAATATTTTGATGAATAAATTTAATGACTTCTTGCTCACGAATTTTAGCTAAAGCAACTGCTTCTACCCATTTAGAAAAATAATCCGTAAGAGTTAAAATAAACTTTACCCCGCCGGGTACTGTTGGAAGCGGGCCGACCAAATCCATTCCCCACTTCATGAATGGCCACGGCGACTTGACCGAATGAAGTGGCTCTGCCTGTTGGTGTATGAGGATGCCAAATCGTTGACACTTGTCGCATTTGCGGACGAATTCTTTGGCATCATCTGCGATTGTTGGCCAATAGTATCCAGCTCGTAGGATCTTTCGAACCAGTGACTTGCTGCCGGAGTGATTGCTGCACTCGCCTTCGTGAATCTCTTTCAGCACATAGTTTGTTCCATCTGGTCCTACACACTTCGCTAAAGGGCCGCTGAACATTCGTCTGTAGAGCTGGTTTTCTAAGAGACAATATCTTGCCGCTTTAGCATTGAGTGATCGGGCAGATTTTTTGTCACTGGGAAGGGTGCCTGCCTACAAATAAGAAAAGTATTTGTTTCTCCAATCCCAAGTATGATTAACATTGTTTACCTCTTTGATGCTCCGACAGAGTGGGGATTCGAACAGGTGAACCACTGTTTCATCGATTTTGCCATCGATGGCTGCTGCAGAACCGAGGTTGGCTAAAGCGTCTGCTTCGATGTTGTCCTCCCTTGGTATCTGAGCTATTTTCCATTCCTGGAAAGACGCAAGGAGATTTTGCACTTTCTCAAGCAACTGCTGCATCCTCGGATCTCGAACACAAAAATCGCCTTGGACTTGATTTACCACCAATTAAGAATCACTTTTGATGTCTAGTCGTTCGACCTTCAAGTCTTTTGCGATCTTTAAACCTGCAGCGAGGGCCTCATATTCGGCCTCATTGTTAGTTTTTGCATGTAATTTTATCGCATACTTGAGTTTTTCACCGGTAGGTGCTATTAATAAGATTCCAAGACCAGTCCCCTTAACGTTTGAAGCTCCATCGGTAAACATCTTCCAAACTCTGGGATCGGGATCTCTCATCATCAATTCTTCCTTTTTTGCCTCCGGGAAGATGTTAGCGCTAAAATCTGCTACAAAATCAGCTAACACTTGAGATTTTATAGCGGTGCAAGGCTGATAAGTGATATCGTACTCGCTCAGCTCGACCGCCCACTTCATTAATCGACCAGAGAGATCTGGCCGATGTAAAATATTTCGCAATGGAAAAGTAGTTACGACAGATATTGAATGACATTGGAAATAAGGTCTTAGTTTTCGTGTAGCAGTGACTAGTGCAAGTGCTAGTTTTTCTAGGTGTGGATACCTTGTTTCTGCATCTAACAGTGTTTTACTAACATAATAGATAGGAAATTGATTACCTCTGTCCTCGCGGACGAGGACAGCGCTTACAGCGACATCGGAGACGGCCAAGTAAATCAGCAGCATTTCTCCTTCGATCGGTTTTGACAGGAGCGGAGCATTTGAAAGGTACTGCTTTAGATCTTTGAGGGCCTTTTTGCATTCTGGTGTCCATTCAAAGCTTTTGTTCTTTCTCAGCACCGAAAAGAACCTGTGACATCGTTAAGATGACCTCGAGATGAACCTGCTGAGATAGACTACTCGACCGGTCAGCTGTTGAACTTCTTTCACTGTTGTTAAGTCCTCGGGGATACTTTCAATTGCTTTGATTTTGTCTGGATTGGCCTCAATCCCTCTTTGCGATACGATGAATCCCAAGAACTTACCGGATCCAACTCCGAACGCGCATTTCTCCGGGTTCAATCTCATGTTGAACCGCCTTAGTATCGTAAAAGTCTCCTCCAAATGACTTAAATGATTTCCCTTCTCAAGAGATTGACCAGCATGTCATCGCTGTATACTTCCATGGTCTTTCCGATCAAATCTTTGACATAGTAGTGACCAAACGCTGATAAGTAGCACCAGTGTTTTTAAGGCCGAAGGGCATGACTGTGTAACAATAAGTCCCCATATCTGTGATGAATGACGTTTTCTCCCGATCTAATGGGTCCATCGAAATTTGATTATAGCCTAAATAGGCATCCAAGAAGCTCAACATTTCGTGCCCTGCCGTTGAATCGATCAGTCTATCGATGTGAGGCAACGGGAACGAATCTTTTGGACAGGCTTTATTGAGGTCGATATAATCGACGCATACTCTCCACTTGCCATTTTTCTTTGGCACCACTACAGTGTTTGCAAGCCATTCAGGATATTTGACCTCCTTAATGAACCCATTCATTAGCAGCTTTTCTACCTCGTCATTGATCACTTTCCTTCGAAATCCTCCATTCGGCCGTTTCTTTTGCTTCACCGGTCGATGTTTTGGATCGACGTTTAATTTGTGTGTGGCGACTTTTGGATCGATCCCAACCATATCTGCGTGGGACCAAGCAAAACAATCAGAATTATCCTTGAGGAAGGATATGATTTTTGATTTCACTTCGGGATCCAATTCTGCTCCCACATAGACTTTCCGACAGGCTTATCATCGAATAACATTACTTCCTCTAAGTCTTCTATCGTAGAGTCTCCAGCTTTTTGTTTATACGGTTCTCTCACACATGGTGGAACCTGTGCGAAGTCGCCTTCGACTTCGGATTCCGGTAACTGTGACAAAGTACATGACGGAACCGAAGTGAAGGTTCCGGCCACGGGTTCCACTAGCTGTGATTGCTACAATCGAAAGCCATCCTTAACAGCTACTGAGTAACATTCTCGCGAAGCCTGCTGTTCGCCTCTAATTTCACGAATTCCCCATGGGGTAGGGAATTTTATAACTTGATGTAGGGTCGATGGGACCGCTCCCATAGCGTGAATCCACGGTCGACCCAATATCACGTTGTACGCCATTTCGCCTTTCATTACTTGAAACGATGTCTTATTCTCAACACCTTCTGCATAAGTCTTAATTGTGATTTCTCCAACGGTTACTTCGCTCGAGTTGTTGAAACCCGACAATACTGTTGAGCGAGGCACGATCTTATCACTCAACTGCAGCTGCTCGACTACCCTTGCATGTATGATGTTAATCGAACTGCCAGCATCGATTAATACCCTTTTCACATCAGCGTCGTCGATCCTCATTGTGACTACAAGTGCATCGTGATGGGGATGAATCCTGTCATCAAAGTCAAAATCCCCGAACACGATCTTATCATTCATATCATCTCGTATTCGTTTGTCTCGTGTAAATGAGACCTTTGTATATTTCTTGGTAGTGTAGGTCACCCCACAAACGTCATCCCCTCCGATAATGACATTTACCGTCTTCCTAGGAGCAGGAGGTTTTGGCGGCTCATTGCCTTTCTTCTTATTAAAATTGTTTCGTCCTCTGTCAGTCAATAATTCGACCAGATGCCCTTTCTGCAGCAGGCTGGCCACTTCGTATCTCAATGCCTTACAATCCTCTGTTGTATGGCCAAAGTCATGGTGAAATGCACACCATAAATTCTCATCCCTTGTATTTGGATTTGTTTTTATGCGACCTGGAAACTTTACAACCTTCTCACCCATCCCCTTCAAGTGATTCACCAATTTCGGTGTTGATATGCAAAAATGGTACTCCGTCACTTTTGGAGGGAATGGTCGATCTTTCGGAGCCGAAGATGTGTTCGACTGCCCTTTCTTCGATTGATTCTTCGAACCACCAGCTTCGTGGTTGTTGTTACCCATTCGAGGGAAACTGTAGGGCTCCCATCGCTGGTCCCTGTAGTTCCGCCTGTCGTTTTCGACTCTCCGTGGTGGAGGTCGATCATAATGGTAGCTATTTCAGACTAGCTGCAACTCCTCCTCCTCAGCCCTAATCCGCGGCTCGCATTCCCGATATAGCACTTCAAATGTCCATGCATCGATCTCTCTGAGACGATCTTTCAACTTCCATGCCTCAATCGAATCAGTGCGCAAATTGTTAGCAAAGGTCAAGCAAGCCCACCTTTCTTCGAGATTCGGGATATGAATCTTCTCATCATTGAATCGTTTCACAAATTGTTTGTTCGTTTCCCCGGGTCGTTGCCTAACATTCAATATATCTTCCACCCTTGGCGCTATCTTTTTTGCTCCAGTATGTGATCGAATAAACTTTGCCGACATGTCATCAAAATTCAATATCTCATTTTTGGGTAACTATAGGTACCTATTCAATGCCGCTCCCTTCAACGTCTCACAAAACTTCTTGAGGCTGACCGAGTTAATTTCCTCCGAAGTCAGGTCGTTCGCCTGAACTGCAACTGAAAACATATCAATGTGATCCCTTGGATCCGTGGTCCCATCGTATCTCAAACTTTCTGGTAACTTGAAAGTTTTGGGAATGGGCATTGGGGCTGCACTTGCTGGGAACGGACGCTTTGAGATCGATTTCTTAGCGACCTCGTCCGTTAACTTCGGAACACCTGGCAATTTCTCCATAAATGATTTTATCTCACCGAACTTTTTGTCCACTGTGTCATTCAACAGAGTTTGCATCGTAGCCAACATTCTCACTTCTGCTGTAACTGAGGCCGGAGCTCCCATAGCTGCCGCGGCCGTACCCGATCCCCCAGATCCAACCCCCACTGCAAGTCCCCCTGTTACGGCGCCGTAAGGAACCAAAGTCGGAATGCTTGCTGGAGGTGTGATCGGAGGGGTGGGTGCTCTGTTTCCGATAGAGTTAGATAAAACCCTTAGCTGCTCTTGTATCATTTCGAACTGAGCATCATGCCTTTTCAAATACGCCATTAGTGACGCATTTGCATCTCCTGACTCGGTTTCGACCACGGGCTCCTTACCCGGTCGCTGCCCTCGGGGCGCGTTCAACTGTGAACCAGCAGGAATGTCGTCATGAGTTGGATCCTGCTCGCGATTGGTAGATTCATCGACCGCTTCAACGTTAGTCGGAACAGGAACCCCGTCATTGAGATTGAGCTGTTGTTGACCGTTCAAAGCGGTGGTAGCGTCGATGTTACATTCATCTGCCATTTCAAGACCAGGAGACAAACGTAAGTAGTATCAAACGATTCAAATTTCGGAATAAATCGATTGCCTAGACCCCACGGTGGGCGCCAAATTGTATTTCCCAAAAATGTATCAGGTTTTACAATTAAATTTATATTTAATTGAGTCTAAGGCGACCATTTTATATCTCAATTCGATCGGTTGACAGGCAGTTTACGTTGATGAACAATCGATCTCTAGCGATTCAATTCGAAGACAATGCAAGTATCGATTTAGAATATGCAGATTCGATATCAAATGAAGATAAACAATTCGAAGGCAAGTATGAACATGCAAAGTCGAAGTAAATGACAAATTAATAACCTACGATGAGATGATTCCGTCCAAGTTTCTTGTCGAAGATATATTATGATATCGATCCCGTTTAAAGTTAAATGCCTAATCTTTAATCAAGCACGATGACAATGACAGATACGATAATGATGATAGATACGACGATGAGCGAATGTAATATGAGTATATTCAACCAAGTAAAATGATCGTAAAGCGATGTTAGCAATATATTCAATGCAGTTTATAATGAGTGAATTGGTGAGCTATCTTATGTGGTCAAAATAACGATAACAAGTTGATGAGATCGAACGCAGTAAATAACGAATAATATAAGCGGCAAGAAGACAAGCAGTGATTAAAACGAGCAAACGATAAATAAATAGTTAAAGCTATAAAAGCTTATTGTATTAAAGAATCGGAGGATGGTGCTTCAATGAAAGAGATGAATCTTCTTCCACGTTTGAACCAAGCCGCGACTGAATTTAATACAAAAATTGCTTTGATAATGACAATAATCTGTAGTGTGATGAGAGAACAAAATGAAAAGACTTGTATAGCTGAAGATTGAAAGTAATGTTGCCCAGATGAACGTGTGTTCAAATGGAAGAGGAGAGTCTTATTTATAGGCTGAAAAGGTCAGCACTTCCAAACCCTAGAAGGATTCTTTCCTGCTCACGTCTCTTTTCAGCAACTGCCCACGTCCCTTAAAACACGTTGGGTTTGTTCCGATAAAAATGGGATAAAGCCAATCAGGTTTATCTGCTAGAATCAACGTCTTCGTTAATTTCTCGATCAAGTTATTAAATCAAAACCACCCCATACCAGTACCTCTTCGGAAACTGCAAATGATCATGCAACAAAAACCGAATACATCATCTTTGTGAGAGGAACGAAAATCGACCAATACAATGCAGACACAAACATATGAAGTAATTAATGGTAAATTAGTATTCTTAGAATTATGAAGTATATATATTTTAATTTTGTTATATTATATTATAATACTGTAAAAACCCACTAATTTGCAATAAATTAATAAGGAATTTGATTTTTATAAGCCTTCTCCCCGCATAAACAAATAATTTTAGATCACTGAAGTATATTAATGAGGAAAAAAACATTTTAAAATTGATTTTCGGTAAATGATTCTAGGATATTTAGTGGAGGTTGAGTGATTTTTGTTACAAACCTTAGTTTGATTATTTGTATGCACTAGTCGACTATGTGTTTGATGACCTTTGTTACTACTAGTCTTTCGGAACGTTATTTCGTTTCAATGAGTGCATTTTTCTAAACTACATAAAATAATAGTATAATTTGTTTGTGTCTTAGAATAAATTTTAAAGATGAAAGCATATGTACAAGTAAGTGATGATATTGATTCTATTTAGTAACTTAATAAAAGAAGAAATTCTTCGTTAAAAGTCGTTTATCATGTTAGTCAAATAGTCAACTCTAAAATTGTTCAAGCTTTATAACTGAACGAATAGGTTGGACTAGGGGTGTTTATCGGTCGGTTAAAAGTCGTTTATCATGTTAGTCAAATAGTCAACTCTAAAATTGTTCAAGTTTTATAACTGAACGAATAGGTTGGACTAGGGGTGTTTATCGGTCGGTTCGGTTCGCTTTTGCACCTTATCGGTTTGGACTATCAGTTTTCGATTTTTAAAAGTGCTAAACTAATAACTGAACCAATAAGCTATCGGTTATCGGTTTTCGGGTTATCGGTTTTCGGGTTATCGGTTTTAGGTTCTTATCGGTTCGGTTTTCGATTTAACCATTAAGAAACTTAGGCCTAACAAGTGTTAAAAAGACCTCTTAAACGATTGCATTCAATACAAAATCGGCTTTATTTTTACAGCGAATTCAAATGCCTCTTATAGCATTCTCCATATTCAAAAAAGCAACCAATAACATATGAAAATATACTTCATTATTCTATAAACTAATGGAGGAGGCAAGGAGTGAAATAGTAAATCAGTAGTTGAAATGGATGGGGCGACTCGAAAGCTACATAAGTAAAAGAAGACGAGGGTTTGAGGTTTCCAGTTCCAACTAATAGTAATTAAGTATACTACTTTTATGCACATAAGCGCAATATAGTAAATTTGAAAACCTTATTGGGTTATCGGTTTAACCAATAAGAAAATGTACAAAACCGACAACCGAATCGATAACCCAATAAATTTTTTTTGTAAACCACTAAATAACCGATAACCCGATAACCCAATATTTATAAACCATTAACTTTTTATCGGTTGGATTTATCGGTTTAAACAGAAAAATGAACAGTCCAATCTAACCGAAAAATGAACAGCCCTAGATTGGACTACCCTATACTTGGCAGCTTTAATTTAATGTACACCTAAACTTTTTGAAACGAAAAAGGGCCTAATTTGCCCTTGTAGTTTGTGAAAGAGTACCCGTTACCCTATGTTTAAACTTCGGACTAGCAGTGCCATCGCCCGTAAGAAAGTGACTTATTATTGCCTTAATCTCTAACAGCTCAATTTTAAATTTTTGTTATCTACTACTCCTTTATAAATGACAATAAGCTGCTCAGCGTCAACATGCTTGCCGACCAAGGGCAAATTAGGAATTTCACATGGTACTAAAGCACGCTTTTTAAAAAGGTGGACCCCTCCACCCAATATGTTCACACGGCATAGCCGCCCCTTCAGGCAATGACCTTCCCCCACGTGCCCATGTTTACCACACTTCTCAGCACCCATGCATAGACATTCGCATACAACCACACTATTGTTTCGACCGCGTATTCTGTTGATCTTGCTTATAAAGCATATATAGTGGGTTTGATTATCCGATGTGGGACGAAGCACACCAAAAGAAAATATGTCAGTCTTCTCATCCACGATGCCATACATAAGGTACTCCGGGGCAAAATAACTGACAATAACAAGACATGCGTTAGCGCACCTTGCAAAGTAGATATAGATATGAGAGACATTTTCAAAGCGTTTAATTCAGATTTCAGGACTGACCCAAATGTGCCTTCAAACTTGGCCACATTGTGATGTGTCCACTCTTTGGGAAGCCACTTTGCAAGGCCAAAGTCACAAATCTGTATCCACAATTTGCTGATCATTGTTAGAGTATGTTCACATGCTTAGAGTAGGTAATTATCAAGGGCATTTTGAAGCAAACACACAAGTCATAGCGTCCACTAAATAATATGGAACTCAAAGAACACTTTTAACTGACTAATGAGAAGCAAAACCTCTTTGCCTGTAATTTCTCATTGTCATGACTATTGAATCGTACAAAATTAACCCACCAGTTCAATTTGATGTAATTAGAATGATTTATGACAAGTACATCTTAGTAGACACGTGGAAGAAGTTAGGTGCCACATTTCTCCACCAAAGTTATATTCCGTCTCTTTTGTAACTCATATTTATTATTACCTGTTGGACTTGTTCTGTGTAGCAAAAGTTTATCAACTGTTTTGTTTCGATTTTATTTTGTTTTCTTAGCTACAATATTATATTATCTTTTCTAACTCGGAGAAATAGAAAAATGCACAATTTCAAGTTAATAAGATGACACTGGCTTGCTATATGAAAAGACAAAAGTAAGACGACAAAGATGAAAGTAGAATCCTTTAGAAGTTATCTTGCCATAATCGGCAAATTTCACTGTAGAAAAATTCAAGAATAACGAGATGTCTGGTGGTAAAATATTGTCTTCACAATTGTAGGTAGACAATTTTGGTTATCAATGAACTAACAGATTACATATCCAAAAGGATTAATCATTTTGTTTGTCCAAGTAATTATATTTTCTATATGTCCAATTTAAATGCATTATTAAGAGTCTGTTTGACTAAACTTCAAAATAAGCTCACTTTTAAAAATATTTCTTGTCAAAAGTGTTTTAGAAATATTTGGTCAAATTATTGAGAAAGTGCTTTTGTTAGTTGTTTGTGTTTAAACAATACCCTTAAAAAGAACTTTTTGTGTTAAATTACAAAAATTGAGAGAAGCCTTAGGCTAATAAACTGATTGAAGGTAGACCATTCATATAAGTTGTCTTCTATTTATCAATAGAGTGCAAAAGTGCTACATGAAAATTGTTGAACACATCCAATAAATAGGTAGCCAAATTTCAATCAAAAGAACATAAAAGTAGCAACAAACAAAAAACAGTTAAAGAGTATTATTGTTATTGTCATTATTTTTTACAATAAAAATGGTTAAAAGAAGTTTACCAATTAATCAAAATAAGAACGTAAACATAATTCTCATAAAAGAAAAGTTAGTGTTATGAAGTTAAATTTGAAGAAAGAGCTCCAATATTATCTCTTAAACTAATGAAGCAAGAAAGAAGAAAATAAATACAGGCCAAAAATATAATCCTTTTGTTCCATTTTAAGTGACTATCTTCTAAAAAATTATCTCTTTTTATATTTAATAACTCTTTAATTCTAAAATTTACTTTGAACTATAAGATTTAAAGGCATTGACTCATATTGCACACACACTTAATTGAAAGTACATCTTGGAAAGAATTATGTCGTACCTACGCTTCAACTAATAAGCATTAACAATTTGGGGATTTTACTTTCCAATTGGTTATCTTTTTGGTGTAAGCTTTAGCTGCAATAAGACTTAGTAATGCAATAAATGTACACCATTTGTTTACAAAGACACTATTATCACTCAATCATGGTTAATTAATATATATTCTCTCTTTATTAAATCATTTGACCATGGTTAATTTTCATGTTAGGTGTATACACCTGGTGTGGGTAAGTTTGTTCCCTAATCTAACGGAAGTGAGGAATCAACTACCACTATGTTCAACTTAATTGATTTTTTAGTATATTGTACCGTAGAATTTAGAAACTAGCACAAAAGTATTTTCAGTAGGTAATATTCTTCATATTATTCAACATCAATGCTTTTACCGAAAATTAGTTTGGATATTATAGTCCGAAAAATAGTTTGGAGCAAATCGGAAATGGTAATGGCAAAATAAGGCAAAGTAATGTATGAACTAGCTTTAAAAGAATATACAACTCTTATTGTCGGAGAAATTTGACTATATTTTATAATGAATTTTTAACATAACATCAAAGGATTGTGAGATTTGCTTTGATAGACTTAGATTAATTCTAGAAAGTAATGAGATTGTATGTTCTAATTTAGATACAATAAAAAATAATATCCCTAAGAGATTTTGCATCACACATTTGTTTGAGATTAATAGAAGTTTAAAAAGAGGAAAAAATTCTACCTTTTCAATTTTCAAATGAGTTTATTTTTTAAGAAGTCGTTAACAAATGTTAAATATTTTCATATTTAATACTCCATCCGTTCCAAAATGGATGACACTATTTCTTTATTAGTCCGTTCCAAAAAGAATGACACAATTCTAAATTTGAAAATATTTTTGAATTGAAACTACTATTTTACCCTTAATAAAATGCTTTATAGCAACATATTTACGTATAGCTTATTTTGTACCGCAAATTTCAAAAGTCTTACCATATTTCTTAAACTTCGTTCCAAATCAAACTATGACAATTATTTGGAACGGAGAGAGTATTATCAAGAACTAAAGAGCAAGCGTAGAACAAAATTATGGATACCTAATAGTGGATTGGGCCTATGCTTAGCATAGGCATACTTCAACTAGTTGTTAAAAGAATCCGCAACATGCTTTTTGGCATTTTTTTACCCCCACCCCTCCACCCTAATCTTCTTCTCCCTTATTGTCCTGTTCAACAAGAACAACTATAAATTACCAAGAAAAAGAAAAACAAAAACACCCATTTTCAGATTCTAAAAACGAACCCACAAAGGATAATAGTCCCAAAAATCTTATTACCTTGTCAAACTAAAACTGTTTAAACAATCCCAATCTCCACTCTATTTCATCTCCATTCAATCCATCAAGAAATTAAAATTTCTCCTCTCCAATCTTCTTCTTCTTTTTCTTTTTCTCGAAATAAGTATTTGAACACATCATAATGTTTAGATTTCGGAAGCTCAAAATCACTTTTAGTGACTGATGTGGGATGTGGGTTTGAACCAAGTTGAAGAAATTAAGCAAAAACTATTTTTAATATCTAATTTCGAAGCTAAATTCTGATATTTGTTAATGAATTCTTGTTGGAATCGATTGAAATTGTTTGTTTGACCTTCAGGTTGTGCTAACTAACTAATATATACCACTGATTTGTTGCAAGAAAATAAAAGTCCACCATTGAAGGACTTTGAAACTTTTGAAAAATATATAGGAGTAATTGGGTTTTGTAAATTTGTTGATGTTGATTCATATTGATTAGTCGGACTCATTTAAAGTAATGTTCAAAATTTGTGGTTTAATTTTAAGACAACCTAATGGAGTTTTGTGTAAATTCAGTTGAAATTTTTGAAGCAAAAATATGAAAAGGGTTCTTGTTGTTGAACAAGACGGTGAGAGGAGGAGGAGGAGGAGGAGGAGTGGGGGTCTGCCGGGGGTTACTGGAACCTTATTTTTGGGCAAAGGTGGGTGGGTACTAGGGTGGGGGTGAAAAATTGCCAAAAAGCATTTATTGGATTTTTTGAACAATAAAAAGACTAAAAAATCGAGTTGTTAGAGAATAAAGGGCAATAATGTGCCACTTTTTAGCGGCGAGGGCAATGCTGATCCAAAGTTTAAATGGAGGGTAAATTTGTGCCCTTTCGCAAACCACAAGGAAAAATTTGGCCCTTTTCCATTTTCGAAATCCTCATTACTCCTCTGGACTTTAACATTCGATAGCCCCAACCACCTGTTGTGCCACCTTGTCAAATCGTGGATACATGCGCTGTCCATGTTGGTTAAAAAACTAATGTGGCTATCCACGCTGGAAGAACAGTTGATGTGACTATATAAGGGAGTCCCGATCTATTAATTCTTTATAATTTCATTACTTCAATATCACAAGATATGATGCTATGATTTCAGTAAAATACATAACTTATGAAGATTTATGAGTTTTATGATACCGAAAAAAGTCATTTGTCTGATAGAATATGTATTGGGTAAAAAATCAAGCATGCCTCGAGCCCGAGGTGCGACCCAGCAAAGATCATTTGAGATGACTCCTCGAGGACAAGAACCAAGTTCAAAATTCACCATCAAGCAGCGGCGAAAGTTGTGCCTCAAAGAGGTTGGAGACATATTTCCCGAGGCCAATGTTACTTGCCTTAGGAAAGTCGTTACTCTTTGGAGGAGTTAATTCAATAACACACACCCGTTACGGTTGCATTTAAAGAAAGATTATGGGCTGGCCATGATCAATGTGGAAGTAATGACCATTTATTATCTTGGCATCTTTGTAAATTATAAATAGTTGCTTTGTAATCATTGTGGGGCATTCAGAAATTTGTCCAAAAAAATACATACTTCTGCCTTACTGTTATCTGCTACTTTTCCTTGTCGCACTCTTGACCATTTTGCAGCCTTGATACAAATTGTTGCTTGTTAATCCAAAACAAATTCGATTAAGTATCCTAATCAGATTTAGGCCAGTACAAATTGGCACCGTCTGTGGGGAGCTAACAATAACGTTTTGTTCCAAGGTTGCATTTTTCATAGCATCTTTGCCGATTCTTGTCAATGAAAGATAACACTGATAACCCTGATAATACGGCAATCCCTACGCCAGACCCACCAACTGGCGTCACTCCAACAGGTGGTGGAACGCCAACTCCACCAACCAGTTTAATTCCATCAACCATTTTAACTCCACCAACAGGCTTAACTCTGCCAACTTGGATTATTCCACCTCCACCGGTTGATCCCTCTTCATCAGGTTCAAATGATTCTTTTCAGATTTACGTGATGACCACATTGCAACGGCTTCAAGAGTAATTTGCTGCTCATACGACTTTCAATAATGAATTTCGTAATTCGTTGCAAGCTCTCTCTGAAAATGGGAGGAGCTCAACAAATCCCACTGAGACTCCACTTGTTGCTCCTAATGGGAGCATCCCGAACATTGTTCCTATGGGCCCAACAATAGGGGGAATTCCAAATGGAGCCGCATCCGAAGGCTCGGGGACTGCCCCAATAGGCACTCAACCCTTCGGGACAGCCCCACGGTGGCTGAAACAAGTGTCTCGCTAGACTTTGAAAAATGGAAAAAGGCCTTCAAGGCCCAGTTTTGAAAAACGGCTTGAGAATGTCCCCGGGGTCAGAAAGCCTCAGCAAGTCTTGGATATAGAAAAAGTGCATACAACAACCTTTAAAACCTGGGGATGCCCCTGCTTCCATTCCCAAACACTTCAACCTGCAAATCTTGAAAAAGTATGGTAGGACAACCGACCCAGTTGACCATATCACTGAATACATGGCTATGGTCAAAAGTACTGATTTGGCACCGGTGGAAAGGGAGTCCATGTTTTTTAAAAAGTTCGAGAATACCCTAAAAAAAGGAGCATTGCGTTGGTATATGCACCGCCCCTCCGAATGAATTGAAAACTTCTAGGAATTAGCCGATATGTTTATCAAAGCTCTTACCAGAGCTCAGAAAATCCTCAAGAGAAGGGATGATATCTTTGAAGTTAAACAAAGGTATCTTAAGCCAATCAAAGATTTCCTCGAGTGCTTTCAGGCTGAGAGGATGGATCTGCCAACGATGGAGGATAATTTGGCAGTTATGGCTTTTGAAAGGAATATAAATGTTAGCAACTCCAAGGCTGCTGCCGAGTTAAAAAGAAAGCTCCAGCAGTGGCAGGCACAAACTTGGGATGAGTTGCATGACAGGGCCACTGCGAAGATTAGGCTAGAAGAGGCTGAATGGAGAGTGATAGGTATGTACAATTCTTTCGGAAATCACCCTGAATCTTCTCGACGCTCCGATGCACCACGAGGAAACTCGAAGGGTCGTTACGAGCCTTATAAGTCACAGAAACATCATGTGAGTCAGCACTTCGGAGGGCAGCATGTAAGTCAAAGACTTGGAGGGAAGGTTAGCATGAATGCTAACCAAAAAGGTTCCTCGGGGTCGTCTCTGGTATCCAAAGATAAGATTTGCCTCGAATCCCTGATTACAACTTCAACGTGTCGACCACTCAGTTGGTAAACACAATAAAAAGGATGACAAATTAAGGGATGAGGTCGCCAAGAGATATGAGAACACCCCCGAGGAAAGAGATCAAAATTTGCACTATGAATTTCATGCAGATTATGGCCATGCTACCGAGCAAAGCGCTGCGTCTCGAGGTGGCTCAGCTTCTTAAGAAGGGTTTTTTGGCAGAGTTTCTCACCAATAAGGGGAAGCAAAACTTTGCTAAAAATAGGGGAGGGCTTCATCTCCTAAAAGAGTTGTAAATGTGATAATTGAAGGATCAGAGGTGAATGGTGTTAACTTCACTGCTGCAAAGAAATTTGCGAAGCTTTAAATCACCATGGGAAAAAGGACCCGAGCTGGTGGGTCGGGTAATGAGATAGTTTTTTATGAAGAAGACTGTGATGGGATGATATTTCCTCATCATGATGCATTAGTTATCATGTTAAGGATCAATGATTCGAACGTTAAATGAGTCTTAATCGATCATGGCAGTTATGTAAATATCATCAATTACGGGGCTGTCAAAAAGATGTAGTTTAAGGACCTCGTCGTCTTGAAAGCAACCATATTGACAGGATTTAATAACTCCATGGAGAAGACGCTAGGGGAAATTACTTTCACTACCATTGCCGAGGGAGTTGACAAGAAAATAGTTTTTCAAGTAATGGTTGAGGACATGGCTTATAACGTTATCCTCTAAAAGCCTTGGATTCATGAGATGGAAACTGTGCCATCTACTTTGCACCAAGTCATCAAATTCCTTACCCCATGGGGAATTCTTGCAATCTGAAGTGACCAACGGATAGCTACAGAATGCTATTCAGTTGCGATAAAGAATGGAGTCATCCTGAGTGGACCATCAAAATACAATTAACTAGCCCGGGGGCTGAAGAAGAGGAGGGTTCGTTCCTTGAAGTGGACTCCCAAAAAGAAGTAGATGAGACCCCGACGTTCATCCAAGAGCCTCAGAAGCAGAAGGCTGAGGACTCAACAATATAAGAGTTGGAATCTTTCGCCTTGCCGAAAGAATTCCCCGAGAGGAAGGTATTCATGGGCTCGTAGCTGGATCCCGAGTCAAAAAGGGCTCTCGTCGAGTTATTGAAAGTCAATGATGACTGCTTTGCCTGGTCTCATGCAGACATGGTTGGGATTGACCTCGAGATAATAACACATAAGCTAAATGTGGATCCTAACCACCCTCTGGTGAAGCAAAAGAAGAGGCTGTATGCTGGTGTGAAGAAAAATGCTATCCAGAATTAGATTAAAAGGTTGCTCGACAATACTTTAATAAGAGAAGTAAAGTACCCTTATTGGCTCGCCAATGTGGTGGTGGTACCCAAGAAGAACGACAAGTGGAGAATGTGCATCGATTATGCGGATCCAAATAAAGCTTGCCAAAATATTCGTATCTTTTACCTCAAATAGACAGGTTGATAGAATCTATGGCTGGACACATGCTGTTAACCTTTCTAGACGCATACTCTGGATACAACAAAACTTTGATGGACCCAAGCAATGAAGAAAAAACTTCTTTCTCACAGATGGGGTACATATTGCTACAAGGTGATGCCATTTGGTCTAAAAATGCCGAGGCAACCTATCAAAGGCTAGTGTGTCAGATGTTTAAAGATTATATTGGGGAAATGATAGAGGCATATATAGACGACATACTAGTAAAGTCTATTCAAATCAGAGATCATCTGAACCACTTGCAGGAAGTTTTTGCAATTTTGAGGCAGTATTATATGAAGTTGAACCGCAAAAAATGTGTTTTTAGGGTTGGCTCGGGAAAGTTTTTAGGATATATTGTCTCCGAGCGTGGTATCGAAGCAAATCCCGACAAGATCAAGGCTATTCAAGAAATCCCGAGGAGCTATCAAGTCCAAAGGAAGTTCAACGCTTAACCGACTGACTCGCCGCTCTTGAGGTGATTTATCTCAAGGTCTTCCGAGTGGTGCCACATGTTTTTTTCTATTTTGAAAAAGAACACTACTTTCGAATGGACCCCTGAATTGTAGGGAAGCGTTGAAAGAATTGAAGCATTATTTGGAAAATGCGTCGTTGCTCGCCAAGCCAAAATGATGGGGAGACCTTGTTGATTTATTTAGCCGTGTTCTAGGTGAAAGTCAGTGCAGTTTTGGTTCGAGAAGAAGATGGGAAGTAGCACCCAATATATTGTGTAAGTAAGACTCTCCTTGATGCTGAGAAAAGATACCCCCATTTGGAGAAACTAGCACTTGTATTGGCCATAGTAGCTCGTAAACTTTGGCCTTATTTTCAATGTCATCCCATTGTCGTAGTTACAACTTTCCCCTTGAGAAATATATTGCATAAGCTTAAATTGTCGTGGAGATTGTCTAAGTGGGAGGTTGAGGTAAGTGAGTATGATATCATATACCAGCCTCAAACTGCTATAAAATCTCAAGTGCTTGCTGATTTTGTGGCCGACTTTAGCTCCAAAATACTCTCCGAGGCAGAAAAAGAGAATCTAGTCTGTAAATGTCCAAACCCCGTGGTTTGAATACTTTATACTGACGGAGCAACTAATTACAATGGCTCAGAGGTCGGATAATATTCGTGGCTCATACAGGGGAAAGGTTGAGACATTCCATGAATTGAGAAGTTAACCAACAATGAAGCCGAGTACGAAGCTGCAATTACAAGATTGGAGTTGGAAAAGAAAATGGGGGTGGAAAGATAGAGTTAAGATGTGATCCACAGTTGGTGGTGAATCAGGTCCTTGGCAACTACTCCGCTCGGGAGCCCAGAATGAAAAAATTCGTGATTCGAGCACAACAAGCCCTTGATGCTTTTTAAGAATGGAAAGTTAAGCAGATTCCCCGAGATGAAAATGCTGAAGTTGATGCTCTGGCTAACTTGGCTTCTGCTATCGAAGTAAGGGACTCGGGGACTGACTTAAAGGTTCGGATACTCATATCTATGGTAGGAAAAATGAAGCTGGAAGTAAATGCAGTAAATAAATATGAGGATTGGCGAACCAAGTTTATTTCCTATTTGGATTTGGGGATCCTACCAGTAGATAAGAGGAAAGCTGAAAAACACCGAAGGCAAGTGCTCCCATATTCAATTGTGCAAAGGCAATTGTTTAAGAAACTTTACTGCGGCCCGATGGCCGAGTGTTTGGGTCCGGGGGAGTAAGAGTATGTAATGACGGAGGTGCACAAGGGCGAATATGAAAACCACTCTGAAGGTAAAAGCCTTGGTGCATAAACTTCTCCGAGCTGGCTACTATTGGCCCGAGATGAGTGAAGATGCTAGGTTGTTTGTGAGAAAATGTGATAACTGTCAAAAGCATGCTTCAATAATTCATCAGAAAGCCGAGCCATTGTATTCGGTTGTTTCACCGTGGCCTTTCATAAAGTGGGGGATGGATATTATTGGTTTGTTTCCTAAAGCGAAGGATAGTGTCAAATTTATCCTCGTGCTTACCGACTATTTTACCAAATGGGTCGAGGTAGGATCTTTTTCTAAAGTTAGGAAAAAGGAAGATATCGACTTTATTTGGAAAAATATCATACGTAGATTCGGAGTCCCAATGGAGATAAATTGTGATCACGGTCCACAATTCATAGGCTCCGCAGTCACCACTTTCCTTGCAAAATGGAGAATTAAAAGGGTGGCCTCGACACCTTATCACCTCCGTGAGCAAGCTGAATCCTCAAATACAATAATCGTGGAAAATCTTAAGAAGAGGTTGGATGAGGCCAAAGGCTCGTGGCTGGATGAATTGCCAGGGGTACTATGGACAATGCAAAACACTGAGAAAAATAGCACGGAGGAAACTCCATTTTCACTTGCCTATGTGGTTGACTCCTTAATTCCAGTGGAGGTTGGGGAGCCTAGCCTTCGCTATGCTTATTCAACCGGGGAGTCAGACCAGCAAGCAATGCATGTGGAGTTGGATCTACTTGAAGGTCGAAAGGAAGTGGCTTTGGTTCGGTTGACGGCCCAGAAACGACAGATCGAGGCCTACTTGAATAAGAAAGCTAAACTCAGAGCTTTCAAGGTTGGTGTTTATGTGTTAAAAGCCTTGAACTAAACAACTAAGGAAAAAGATGTTGGAAAATTAGTTGTTAATTGGGAAAGACCTGCCATTGTGGGTAAATGATCTTATCAGTTAGAGAATCTTCAAGGCAAACAAGAGCCCTCGAATTAGAATATTTCCAACTTGAAATGCTATTATTTTTGACATTGAGGTACGTTACCCTTCGTCAGATAAATTCTTCACCTACAACATCGAGTTGTCTATGCTCCAATGCTTGGGTATAATAATTCTAACCACTCATTTTTCTTGGCTTGACCTTTTCAGGAAGCGGATGGAACGATACACAATGCTCGAGTCTTCATCTTTTCACACTCGACCACTGGGGGATGCAAGGGGAGCTAATGCAGTCGACTCACGACTCGAAGCCTCACAACCGGAGACTCTAAGCGGAACCCGAAGACAAGTTATCCGCGCACCGGGGACTGCCTCCCTAGGTTTAGCTTAGTTGATTTTTTTGTTGCCCGAAGTGGCCTTTGTAATGAAAAATTGCCTAAGTCTCATTATGGCTAGGTCTTATGTAAACACGGCTCGAATTTCATTGGGGAAACAAAACTTGATTTAATATCTCTTTATTTCTATTTGATATATATAGCCAAGTGTTGTCTTTTATGCCACGGCTCGAGAATGAGACGTCGTTCTAAGCTAGCTTTAACTTAAGATAAATCTATCTAAGTCTTGCAAGCAAAATTCTAAGTATAATTTATCGAACACTCTTCAAGTCATAGTAAAGACAAAGCAACTGAAAGTTCATTAATATAGGCCAGAAGGCCATAAAAGTTATGTACAAATAAGGCTCAATGGCCTTAATAGAAGAAAAAAAAAGAAGAGGCATCACTCCTAGGACTCATCTTCGTTTGAAGTTTCAGCTTCGGAACCTTCTTCCTCATCCGCAGCCTCATCATCCTAGCTTTCACTGCTCGAGAAAAGCCTATCAATTAGCTCTTGAGCCTTGGCAGCATTACGTTGTGCCTTGGCTATTTCTTCAACCAAATTTGGCCCAGCCTGGCATTTCTTAAGAGTCTTCAGATTAGTTTGGATAATAGCCCAATTCTTGTCGACTCAAGCTCTCATTGCTCTCATTTTTCACCTCTATGAGGAAGACGCCACTTTGCCCCAAAGGGTCTCAATTTCAGCTTTAAGCATCTTCTTCACATCAGACAGCTCGTTTATCCTGAGCAAGATGGTCTTCTGCTTAGCATGGTACTTTTCATCATTCCCTCTGATTTTGGCATTGGCATCATCAGTCACCCTTTTGAGCTCGGCTTGAAAGTTCTCTCGAAGAGCCTTTATGTTAGCCTCAAGGGAAGATGCAGGCTCGCGAACCTTAGCAGACTCGAGATCAGACTTGTCGCCAGCTTTTTGGGCTTTGTCTATTTCAAGCTTGGAGTTGAGTAGCTGATTTTCAAGCTCAGATACTTGGGATTCAAGGCCATCCCTTATTCGATCCCATTAATTTCCAATCCTTTTGAGGTTGGCAGCTTGGTGGGCCTCTGTCTCAGCGGCCTTGATCGCGTAAACATATCCCTACAAAGATTTTGTGAAAGAGTTAAAACAAAGAGAAAACAGTTGAAGCTAAAAGGGAAGTGAGCAGTGCGAAATGTACCTGAATCACATGCTGGGCTGAGTAGGCCATCAGGTCTGCAATGGATGTATTCTCGAGGCGCTCTTGCTCTAGTGGCCCGAAGAATCCCCTAAGACTTATGGGGACAACCACGCTATCATCCAAAAGGCATAAGTTAGAAGGGATACCAATCCTTCTGAATTTCCTTTGTAGAGGCGAGTCATTTGTGGGCTTGGAAGGGGCTGTAGCCATTTCTTCAGCACGAGGGGGTGGTCTGCAGCTTTTTCCTTAGCCACAGAAGAAGTTTCTGCCTCCCCAACCTTATCAACAACTTGAGTTGGCTCTTCGAGATTGGCCACCTCAATCTCCTCTTGAACCTCCTCATCGGTAGGCTCGTCAATCAAACCTCTGCGAAGCGGAGTTGTAACCTCGTGGTTGACATCAGTTTTCTCCTCCATTAGAACCCGTCTTGCCTAGGAGGGGTTTTTTGACGCCTGTCTTTTTCTTTTTGGACTACAAAGAGAAGAATCAAAGACTTAGAAAAAAAAGAAGTATTGAAATTAAACTAAACAAGGAAGGAGTTATTACCTTTTGAAGTCCCCTGGTCCGATAACCCCTCGGGAACTTCTTTCTCTTTCTCTTTCTCAAGGTCTCCGATTAGATCCTCGAGTTCTTTCAAAATCTCCCTAACCTCGGGGACTTTTTTATTTTTTCTTTCTTGTTCTTTTTCTTCTTTTCTTTCGGCTAGGTAGCCGCTCTACTTAGAAGGCTTACAAAAATCACAATTAAATTAGTAGAGGAGGAATTTCAAAATTTTCAAAGAAGCGGGAGCATGAAGCAATCAAGGTTTACGGTGTCGCTTGCACACCCATTGATTTTCAGCCAATGCCACCAAAACCATCCATGATCTTTCATACCGAGGCTTGGCATCAATTTTCACCCAAGTGGTCAAACCCTCCGAGGAATGAATGGGAATTTTTTCAGCTAGAAGGATCGATATAAGAATTAAAGATAAGAAATAATGAAGGGAAGTAAGGAATTGTTGAGGCAGTTGAAGGGGGTACTTACATGTTCTGTTCCACATCTCGAGGAAATTAGCCCTCGAAGACAAGATGTTGGTGGGTAGAAGAACGAAGCGATCGCTCCATCCTCGCTTGTTGAGTTGGACAACCCCATCTTTGTGCATCGTGGGGTAAAAAAGATAAATCAAATGATGGAAGGTAAAAGGAACACCAGCCATTCGACTTAAGAAATAAAGATATTGGACCACTCTCCAAAAACTGAGGCCAATTTGGGCTATGCAAGAGTTGTAGGTTCGGAAAAAAGATGTCGATCACCTCATGGACATGCAAAGTAAATCTAATAGTAAAAGGGTAAGTGTAAACGAAGGAGTGACCAGCCACGTTGTCACAACTACGGCTCTCCGGTGCAAGGATGCCAACTTGGAGTTCGGGGCCCCATTTGCACTCTTCTCGAACCATTTGCACGTTGGCTTGAGTAATCAAACTTGGGGTGTTTTGAACTTGGATGTTCATATTCTTTACTATATCGGCCTCAGTTTGTTCCTACATCTTGAAGTCGTTTGTAAGGTTCAACTTCGAGGGAATGACGTGCTGAGGTTCGAGTTCATTCAGGACAAAATTTTTTTTCCTGAGTTTTGAAATTTCCACCTAGGTGTTATCACCACCGTCAATATCTTCAGCCGCAGCGGTGTCTTCTTCATCAGCCATAGTTTCTACAGCAGCGCCACAGTTAGCGGTGGCGTTGTGCCACTTTTGACTTGAATTGCGATGTCACTTCAGCGTTGCCATCAGTTGGTAAATTAGTGTTAAGAGGTTCTGGAAAGTTAACCAGTTCATCTCCGACAATCATGGTGTCGGCCAAGGGAGTTCATTCTACAGAAGGACTAAAAAATGTTGCACAAAGTGGGTTGACATTTTTTCTAAGTAGAAAGCTTGTAAATTTTCTTTTCAAATTCAAGAATGAGGAAGCTCAAATTACAAAAGAAAGTTACTGTTGTTTGTGAGATTGGAAGTGAAGAAGAAGGTAGGTTAGATGAGGTATATATAGTGAAAGAAGTTACCATTGCGTTTACAAAGGAAAGGAAAAATGAAGGGTCGTGTCCAGCTAGTAGACGCCACGTGTGATGGATGGGAATACAGTGTGACAACCGCCATTTTTAAAATTTATGGTGCACGTGCGGCCACGTCGACTTCCCGCTCAAATTCATTCCACTCCTCGAAAGTTCTGCCAATTACTCAAGGAATGGGGGGACTATCAGTATTGTGTGAAAAATCAAGCATGTCTCGAGCCCGAGGCTCAAGGTGCGGCCCAACGAAGATCCTTTGAGATGACTCCTCGAGGACAAGAAACGAGGTCAAAATTCACTATCAAGCAGTGGCGAAGTTTGTGCCTTGAAGAGGTTGGAGACATATTTCCCTAGGCCAATGTTACTTGCCTTTGGAAAATCGTTACTCTTTGGAGGAGTTAATTCAATAGCGGACACCCGTTACGATTGCATTTAAAGAAAGATCATGGGCTGGCCATAATCAACATAGGAGTAATGACCATAAAGTACATTTATTGCCTTGATATCTTTGTAAATTATAATTAGTTGCTTTTTAATCATTGTGGGGCATTCAGAAATTAGTACAAAAAAATACATACTTTTGTCTTACTGTTATCGGCTACTTTTCCTTGTCGCACTCTTGACCATTTTACAGTATTGATACAAATTGTTGCTTGTCAACCCAAAATAAATTCAATTAATTGTCTTAATCAGATTTAGGTCAATACAAAATATCTCCTTTTTCTCCTCGCGAGCTAATTGAAGATATGTATTTCTTTAGTCTATCAGAAATAGTATACAAATTGAAAGAATTATTTCATTATTGCAATAGTAGAATTCAGCCGTTGCATTTTGATTAATATACCATTTCTTTGTTTTGGAGAGAATTTTCTTTCTCCATACAAGCACACAGCCATGCATTCTGCTGCAATTTGTTATACAAAAGCTAGGCAGTCAGTTCACCTTTAATTATATAAATGACATTTCATTTTCTAATTAAGGATTACTCGCATAAATCCATTCCTCGATCCTACTCCACCTATAGTAACTTTCTTGAGCTTTATAAGTACAAAACTCTCTCGCGAGGGTAATTAGTACAAAAATTGACAAATATACATCACATAAATTAAGGTGTTTGATCATGTCATTACCCTTGATGATCATGAGACCGTACATATCCTTTTAAAGTTAGTAATCATTTTCATTACCTTTTCCAAATTTATATATTCTCATCCCTATACATATTTAATATTGAATAATAATTGACCACTCTTTCTTTCATGTGTTCTAACACAAGAAAAAATAATCACAGAGATCATACTCATCCATATCTTTAATCTTCAAAATTGACTACGAAAAGAAACTGCGCATGAAACTTATTATTATTGTAGTAATCTATGTATGATAAGACCTCTCTGTCCTTAATGTAATCTAATGCGTTAAGAGAAGAAAAAAATCACGCGAAAATCATACTCATCCATGTTTTTAAACTCCAATATTGACAATGGAAAGAAACTACAAATGAAACTTATTATAATTTAAAAAACTATACAATCTAACACCCTTTTTTACACAAAAAATCAATATTATCTCATTTACAAAACATAGCAACACTTTTTTTTTTCAATACATAGCACAAACATATAAAAGGGTGCTAAAACCATCAATCTTCCTCCTACCACCCCCTAGTCGCCACCTCCAGCACTGCCATCAGCGCCAGCCGCCGCCGGTCGTCGGATTTTTTATTTTTTTGGGAGATTTGAGTGTATTTTCATTGTATGTGCAGTGTATGGACAATGATACATTGTGTATACTGTAATCACCTAATTTTGGCACCTAAAATACCAAAATGCGTAAAATAGTAGTTTTAATTCTCCTCAATTTTATCCGTATCATAGCTAATTCTAGTCATTTAATTAGGAGAAAATACTTGAAAATTATCAAAAAAAATTATATATATTTGTGATGTGATTAATTATTTAATTGTGAGTCAATGGCTAAATTATAATTGCTATGTTGATGTGTTTAGTTTAATTAATAGCTTGTTTATACAATTGTGTATGTGTTTTACTTGAATTTAAACTTAAAAGGCCACTTAGACCATTTAAAATCAGAAACCAGCCCATTCCCTCCAGCCCAACCCATTTCCTCCTGACCCGGCCCAATGACCCTCATATATAAACTAAAACTACGCCATTTTTGTCATTTTTGGAACCTCACCCTTTAGAATAAGGCAATTCTTTGCCAATTTTGCAAAACCCACCGGAAATCGCCCCACCACTTCTCCGCCGTCAAACCACCGGCCGCCGCCGCCAGAAAATTATGATTTTTACGACTCCAGACTCGCCTCGGCCCCCTCTACCCCGATTCACCCATGGTTTTCCCAAAAACACGCTGATTCGGCGTAGATCGGGTTTCGAATGTATCACTTTCGGCGATCTTTTGGAATTTTCCGGCGATTCTTCCATGAAAGTATCCCCCAAAGCTCCCTCTATCATCTCACATGCTCCATTTCCATAAATGGGTGCTCCATTGTTGAAATCCGAACAGCAGCGACTCGGGTCTCGCTTGGGTTCCATTTTTTGTGATTTTTTTTTCTTTCCATTTCTTCTCTTGTTCTAGTTGAGACGACCCCAAATGAGGTCGCTTCAATTAGAACGAGAAAAAGATGGTTGATTCCTGTTTTGTTTCTGCCGTGAACAGCAGTGGGAGCGATGAGGTGTAGCGGTTGTTTGGCGAGATAAGATGACTTAGAGGCTGGTGATGATTTGTTTAGGTAGTGCCCAAGTTAGTTGCTATGGTGACGATGTTGCGGTGTCGATACAGCGATTAGTGGGATAGTGCTCGGGTGAGCGATGAGGGCGACGTCGAAGCAGCTTATGAATTGATGCAGCCATGTCTGGGCAGTGTTAGTGATGCAGCCACAGTGACGATAGCTCTGCGATGACTGTTCAGAGCGGAGATATAACATCGACACAGTGGATGCGGCTTTAACTAGGTGTGATGGTGATATTACTTTGTCTTAACAGTTTCATCCTTACCCCTCGCTTTTATCTGTTTAATTAGATTTCGTTAAATGCTAAGTGTTATCTAGTTTAAAGTTGGCATGTAGAAGTAGTCCATTTGTACATTGGCATTAGTTGGAAACATGATTAGTTTAAACTTGGAAGCTTGTAAACTCGACATTTGCCCTGCGTTCAATTGAATTAGCGTGTTTGAAGTATGTTCCTGTTTACGAGTCAGCGTTCAAGTATGAGCATTCTGAATCTGTCATTTAATCTGCTCAGGGCATATTCATGTGATGTTGTATGTGTGTGTATGCAGCCTGTCTAGAGTAGTATGTTCTAGTTGTTCAGTTCCATACAAAGTGATGTTAGATAGTTGCTTGGTTGTTTAAGTTCTATGGCATTTAGTTCTGTCCAAGTATAAAGATGTTGTAGGTGCACGTTGGGTGAGTGAGTTTTAAACCATGGCTGATTGTGCATGAGTATCAAGTTGTATGCTTAGTTCTATTTTGCTTTAGTTAGTTAAGTATGTAAATGGCTTTGTTTGTTCCCTGTTAGAATCAAATGCATATTGGTAAATCTGTTTGTTCTTGTGTTAATGAATCTGTACCAACATTGGCTTGAAGCTCACATAGAACAAATAGATAGTTGAATCTTGGATGTGAGTATGCTTAGTCCAGAAGCATATATTTAGTTTGGTTCCTTTTTGCTTCATTAACTAAGCCTAGAAAGCTGAATGTTGAGACTTGAAAAAGGGGGTCAAGGTCAAAGTAAAAGTAAAGTCAGGTGGCAGGGGGTGGCAGCACTTCACCCCTGCCACACTCCACCTCCTCCTTACTTTGCATTTATTGCCCAGCATGCTTAGCTAGTTGAAGGGGGACAAGAACTGAATTTTTTTGGGAGTTGGAGAGGAGAGAAGGCTGATTTATTTCAGCTATAAAAGAGATACATAGAACACATTGAATACAGACATTTTTACTCCTCAACAACCCCTCTAAAAAAGAGATCTGTGAGTTCTCCTTTTTTTTTAAAAAAAAAAAAAAAGAAGAAGAAAGGCAGTAAAAATTTTTGGTTTAGTCCTGGCTTGTAGCTGAAACTTGGGGTTGAATTAAGGTCTTGTTGCTGTTTGTTTTCTTCTGGTTGCGGCTGTTAGTTGGGCTGCTTGTCGCATTTGGCTAGTTGGAGTTCCATTTTGCTATTAGGTATTCCTCAAATCTTGTATATATTTAGTTTATGACCATGTTTCAAGCATATATGAAATGTCTTATTCAAAGCCTATTTATGTATCATGTTGTGATTGCTAACCATGAATGTGTTTAGAGCCTTTGATAAAATGTTGATTGCATGTTTCCATGTTTTAGTAGTAACCCCCCATTCTAACCACTAGAGTCCGATTTGAGACTAGCATGAAAAGGGGCTGCTTAATGCAAAACATTTACTTAAGAGAGGAGAACATAATGTGCTTATTTTAAATAAATTTCTTTTTAAAAGGGCTAGGTCTGAAAGCTAACATTAAAAGTGACTGCTTAAATATAAATCCTTTGTTTAGAAAGGAAAGCCTATACTGCATTTGTCTAAATTTTGTAAAAGGGGGTCAGATCTGGAATTTCTTTGTAAACTGGCCATGTAATGCAAACAATTGAAGACTTTGATGTCTACGTCGCAACTTAGAATCAGATCTGCAAAGATAAAATTTGGAAAAATATTGACAGAGAAAACTAAATGATTTTGGCAAAGGAATGGACACAAATGAACAACTTCAAAATAAATCCATCTTATACATGCTAAAGGGAGGCCAAAATCTGAAGTGAGAAAGTGACAAGGCCGCTAATGCAAATCTTAAGAACGGGCAGTATGAATATTTTTTTTTACAGAAAATAGTCTGGCCCAGTTTAAGGATTGGCCTTTTTAATTTTGTCTCATTTGAAGTTGTTCATTAAAGATAGGATTAAAGAGGGGGTCATTCACGAAAAAAAAAGTTGGGCATTTCCATAATAAAGGCTTTTTGTCAAATGTTCTAATTTAATGATAAGCTCTCATGTTGAGGCCTAATAAATGTAAAACAAGCGGTAGACTCTCACGTTTCAACATGTTCAAGCGAATAAAAGAGTGTCAAAACGTAGCAAAAGAAACAAATAAAGGCAATATACAACTCACCTTTTATTAAATAGTCTCGATGAAGTTAATTAAATTTTTCAAATAGACCAAACCCCTTTGTGAGGTTGGAAACGTCGTAATACATTTTATTTATTTATTTACTTCGAATCAAAGCGTAAATTCATCCGGTCCTCTGTGAGGTTGGATAAAAATAACGCCTTTAATTTTTTTCGAATTAAAGTGTAAATCCGTCCGATCCTCTGTGAGGTTGGATAAGAATAACACTTTAATTTTTTCTGAATTAAAGTTTAAATTCAAATTAAACGGCAAAAAATAATACAACCATATATAATAAATTAAAAATACGACAATAAAGCAACCGTGCCTAACACAGGACTCGAGGGTGCCTAATACCTTCCCGAGAGTCAACCGAGAACCTTACCCGAATCTCTAAACGCAGACCATTAGACGAGTCAGAGGTGTATCAAGGTACCTTTTGGTGACTTGGCACGCCTTAAACTTGTCAAGTGGCGACTCCGAGTTTTCTCTAAATAATTTCGTACCTTCTTGAAACACCAGTCACGAGCTTTTAAATAATAAACAACTCGTTAATTAATTTTTAGGGCGTGACAGCTTGGCGACTCCGCTGGAGAAATTAGTGAAAACTAGAATCTCCGGCTTTGATTAAATTGTCGCATGTTTTAATTTATTAAATATTTGGTCGTTGTATTATTGTCGTTATTACATGAAAAGTTGAATGTTACTGCTTTGATATTTTTTTGAACTGTATATAAACTGTCTTCCTCCGCAACCCTCTGAGTCTCTGAAACACACACACACGTGCACTTACCAGATTGCTTGTGGCATCTGGGACTTTCTTACTAAATTGCCCATGATTTAGGAGGAAGGCGTGACAAGGTTTTAGGCCGGACACACTGTCTCCGGATGGCCCTGATGCGCTTTCCGCCCGGTTTGTCCACCGAGTTTTCAGCCAGTCTAGACACTGAGTCAGTTGTGTCACCTAGAGTTAAACCTTTAGGCCCAATTATCTGCATCATATCCGACTTAGTGAGGTGCGATACACCGGTATTGCACTTGTCTAGGCTGACTACCTTTTGTCTAAACGGGACCCACATCCTGGGAAAGACTTGTCTAAAAGGCATTCTATGTGTTGCATGCGACTAGGAAAGGTTGTTATGCTGACCAAATTGAAGAGAGACGGATTTCAAAAGAAAAAAACAGAAAAAGAAAAAAAAAATGAAAAATGAAAGAAAAAGTGAGGAAGCAGGGTGAATTTTATGTTTTTAGTGTAAATGTCTTGTTATTTTTATAAAATTGAGTCATACTGCTGTAATGGCAAATTTTTGTAAAAAAGCGCCAGTGTTGGCCGTCTTTTATAGATGTCAGTTTTGTGTCGTTATAATGACGAAAATTTTACAAAAAAAAAAAAAAATGTACATACTTAGTAGTTAGAAAGTCGAAAAAGTTTTGGTGTCAGTTTTCACGTCGTTATGCCGGTGAATTTTTGCAAAAATACTGTAGTGTTCATCACTGGAAATGAATTTTTTTTTTGTTTTGGTGTCAATGTGGCGTCGTTGTAACGTCGAATTTTTTCTTTTATAAATTACATCTAAATACCAATGTTGGTAATTTCCGTGAATCAGTCCTGATGCCGTTATGATGGCAAAATTTTTTCGATTCTCTTAGGGTCAACTTTACGTCATTACAATGACAAAAGTTTTGTTAAAAATTGGAGTTTCGAATTAGCAGTTTAGGCATCTGTTTTGCTCTGTCGGTCAGTTGTTCTCAGGCTTTCAAACCTTTGACACATTTTTTTTATTAGGAACAATGGCTGCATCATCTTCTAGGACAGTCAAGAGAAAATACCCTGCTGATGCCACTCCACCCTCTATTATGATGACTGATGGCCCACCCAAATCGGATAAATCTCTGAAGTCTTGGTGGGACACAATGAGTAAAATGCAGAAAGATATAGTCCAGAAAAAGATTGGTTTTCTGACTGACCTTGTGACTAAACCTATTGTCCCGCGCCGAGACTTGATCAGTGCACTAGTTGGGTTTTGGAATCCAAGCCAAAATACCTTCTGTTTCAAGGGGTTTGAGATGACGCCGACCCTCGAGGAGATAGCTGGGCTTCTTAAGCTGGATTTTGAGAAAAAGAATATGATTGCTCCAAGGAAGGTTAATGAGCGCGATTTTTTCAGTAATATCAAGGTACGAACAGACCTCTCGATCGCTAGTGTTCGTCAAGGCTGGATTTCATTTGATTACCTGTATGATCGATTTGGGGCCGATAATGGTTTTAAGAAGTATGGATTTGAGTTCCATGACAAGCTGAAATATGAAGATTGGGTGCTACTTTGCCCTAAGGTCTTCGTGTTCGCTTTGCTAGGGTTGTTGGTTTTCCCACTACCGGATAGAGCGATATCTATTAAGGTCAGTTGGATAATGGCAGCTTTATATGGTGGAGCACCAGACGCCACTATCATCCCGACGATTCTGGGTAGCATATTTCATGCTTTGACTCGATGCCACAAGGGAGAAAGCGGTTTCTTTGAGGGGTGTAACCTTCTATTGCAGGTCTGGTTCTTGGAGCATGTACGCCCTTGCCCACCTCGTGATATTCTTAGGTACTGTGACATCGATTATCTTGAATACCATCTCGAACACATCGAGAAGTATAAATTCCCAGAAAATGAGCCAGATTGGAGGTCTTTCTTGAACTCTCTCACACCGGACAAGATTTTGTGGCAGTGTAGCTAGTTTCCTAAGAGGGAGGTTGTACACAGATGTGTGGACCGTCCTTTTCTTATTTTGATGGGTTTGACAGCATCCCAGCCTTATGTTCCTCTGCGCGTACTTAGGCAGTTGGGTCGAAAGCAGGATATCCCAATAGTTGAGGACATGAGTGCATATGTCTCAGACTATCCTCTCAACCCAGCTACTCTTAGAGGTGAGATCTTGCGCTTGTGGGATACTAGGAGGCACCTCGCAGAAAGCACACAGGTTCAGGATAGACTTAAGGGGGAGGTCGTTCGGGAGTACAAGTTTTGGTATTACCACCAGCCCATACCCAGAGAGATGCCCGCGAGGTCGAGAACAGGCATGGTCGACACTGAGGCCAGGCTGGATATGCAGGTTCAACTTGCTAGGCGTGAGATTGGGGAAGAATACCGCGCTACCATACAAAGCTTAATTGCAGAGAGGGATGCCGCCAGAGCTGCTCAGTCAGAGAGTGAGGGTTTCGCGCATCAGCACCTAGACACCGTCAGACGACTCCGTGTCATGCACTCACAGGCATTGACAGAGCGGGATGCCGACAGGGCAGCTTTGTTGGAAAGCAGGAGAAGGGAGGATTATCATCGCCAGGATTCCATAGATTCTCGAGCTCGACTTGACAGGGCACTAGAGCAGGGTGAGCAGCTCAGAAGGCTAGCACAGGACCGACTCCGAGATATACATGCTGCAGGACAGACCATCAGTGTAGCTTATCGGCAGGTTTATGACTCTGTTACATATGTTGCACGGTCCATCAATGAGTATAGGAGGCTTCCCGCGGAGGACATACTCCCACATGTGCTTCCCTTCGTCACTAGAGTTGCAGCAGATTTGAATGGATTGCGTCGTACCTTTGTAGAAGGCCCGCCAGTAGATTCTGAGGAGCCATTCGAGTTCGACCCAGAGGAGCCAGCTGACTTTGTGCCCCAGTCACCTTAGTAGATACATCAGGCCAAGATGATGCAGATTATTGTTTTTTGTCATTTATTTTACATCTTGGCATTTGTTGTACTTTATGTCGCTTTTGAATTTGGCATATTGTAATTTATTTTCACTTTTTACAGTCATTTGTACGTTTCTTTTGGTCGTGCTCCGGAATTTATTTCACCCTCTAGCCTCACTTGGAAAAAAAAAATATACAAAAAAAAAAAAAGAGAAAGAAAGAAAAAGAAGAAAAAAGAAGAAGTCAAACAATACACTTGGGGATCTAATCTAAACCAATTTGGGATGACGCATAACGACCTTAGGCATTGTTTAGGCCGACGAGCAAATTCATGTTCCATGCTATCTTGTTGCACTAACGTGTTTTGATTTGCTATTAGAACTTGAGCAACTGCCGTGCTGGCCCCACATTCATATTCCACCAGAATCAAGGGACCACTGTCTGTTCCAGAAGTGGTTGAAGCATCTCTTTAGGAAGACGCTCCAACAACAATGGCTGAGGAAACTGAGAACACTGAGCTGGTTCGTTTGGCTGAGCAACAGGCTAAGATGGCCGAGGACTTCACGGCTATGAAAGAAATGATGATGCAGTTGGTTCGTAACTTGGCGGCGGTTCAGGGTAATATCTTCCGCCAAAATGAGTCGTATGATCAGGGACACCACCCAGAATCACATGCTGATATCGAGAGGCTGGGAAAAACGGAAGAGAACGACTTTGCTCGGAAATTGAAGAGTTTGGAGCAAACTGTGAAAAGCATACAAGGGCAAGGGGGTAAAACCAATATCTCGTACAAAGACATGTGCTTGTTCCCTCATGTGCCGTTGCCTGAAGGTTTTGTTGTGCCCAAATTTGATCCGTACACCGGACAAAGTGATCCAAGGATCCATGTGAAAATATACCTTAACAAAATGAGGGGTATCGAGAAGGATGAATTATTGATGGCGTACTTTGGGGACAGTTTGGGAGGACCAGCAACAGAATGGTTTGTGCAACAAGATGTTTCAAAGTGGGTCACCTTTGATGACATGGCCAGCGCTTTCCTGAACCATTATGGTTACAAAATGGAGGCTGCTCCTGATCGTTCTTCTTTGAAGACGATCACAAAGAAACCAGGCGAAAGCTTCAGAGAATATGCCTACAGGTGGCGCGAACAGACGGCGCGTGTGAGCCCTTTGATCCCAGATGATAAAATGGTTGAAGAATTCGTCGAAGTGCTTGACGAAACATACTACCAAGCGATGACCTCTGCCCTTGGGAAGCAATTCAGTGAAGCAGTAAAAATTGGGGAGATGATTGAGAGAGGAATCAAAGCAGGCAAGATTGTTAGCCAAACAACTTTGAGAGCCACGACCCAAGCGTTGCAATCAGGGTCAGGTGCTTTTGGGAAGAAGAAAGAAAAGAAAGATGAAGTGGCAATGGTTGGTCCTGGACCGAGAAGAAATGATGGAAGATACAATAACCGTCAAGGGTACAGTCAGACACCCCCGCCACAACAATTCTATCCACCTCATGGCCAACAATTTGCCATGCCGCAGTTCTCATTCCCTGTAAATGGAGCATCTTATGCTCAGCCGCTATCTGGTCCACAATGGCGTGCACCCCCTGCTCCAATCCAATATAACAATCAACATGCACATGCTCAATTCCCGGCTCACCGGGAGATGCCTTACCGACCACGAGGTCCGCAGGGTTTTCGTCCAAACATGCAACAGAGAAACATGCAACAAGAGAAAAGGCAGTTCACGCCATTGGGGAAACATACACTAATCTGTTTGAAAAGTTGCAACAAGCCAATCTGTTGAAGCCAATCCCGGGGAAAGTGAACCCCAATGGAAGAGTTGATCATTCACGCCATTGTGCATTTCATTCTGGAGCACCTGGACATGACACAGAATCTTGCTGGGAACTCAAAAGGGCAATCCAGGCAATGATAGACAACAATCAGATAAAAGTCGTGGGGGATGAAACACAAAATGTGAATCAAAATCCTTTACCAGCTCATGATGTTCAAAACAACGTACACATGGTAGGGATGGTATGCATAGAAGATGACTTGAAAGGGAAAGCCGCCAAGAAGATTGCGGCAGTTGGTCCCTCCCCAGACATCAAAGGCCCTGAGCCATTTAGTGTTGTAATCAAAGGGTCCAAAGGACACGTAGCCGGGGGCGAGTCCAAGATCAAATTCTTCCATTTTCCTTCTTGTTCATCAATCGAAAATCAAGACAAACCGGGCACTACGGTAAGACGTGAAAACACCCGATCAGGGGGAAGTCAAGTGCGTCTGTTGTCAACAAAGCAAAGCAAGATACTGCCGTTGAGCCAAGTTTCACAATTCCGGCTGCAAAGCAGGAAAAAGTTCATGACAGTGCACCAACATTTATCATGCAAGGGGTATCATGCCAGAAAACTCCGGTCTTCGAGGTTAAGGCAAAGAAGTGTGAACCGGTTATCATCACTCAAGCGGCGCAACTCCCTGTCAAAAGTCCAAAGGCTGTTCCTTGGAACTACAACAAGACAATTGTGTCTTACAACGGGAAAGAAATCATGGAGGTTGTTGTAGACGTAAATGGTCTAACTCGGTCCGGGAGATGTTTTACCCCGGAAGAATTGAGAAAGGCAAAGCCAGGTCGAGAAGACCAAGGACCCATCAAAGAGCCGGTGTCTGAGAAAGAAGCTGAAGAATTTTTGAAGAAAATGAGATCGACAGATTATTCTATCGTCGAGCAACTGAGAAAGACTCCAGCTCAGATATCACTTTTGTCTCTACTTATGAACTCTGAAGCACATCGCAATACACTGTTGAAGATATTGAATGAGGCCTACATTCCTGAACAAACTACTGTGGCTAATCTGGAAGCACTTGCTGGCAGAGTATTTGAGACTAATAGTGTGATGTTCACCGATGAGGAGCTTCCAGTAGAAGGAACCGGTCATAATTGAGCGCTTCATGTCTCAGTTAAGTGTGAAGACTCCTATGTCACACGTGTTCTAATAGATGGTGGCGCGGGATTGAACATTTGCCCTCTGTCTACATTGAAGAGTCTAAGGGTTGATATGAGCAAAATTAGGGCAAGTTCCTCTGCTGTTCGTGCTTTTGATGGTAGAGTTCGAGAATCTTTGGGCATCATCAATCTTGAGTTAACCATTGGGCCTGCTACCTTCAGCATTGAGTTTCAAGTCATGGAGACGGATGCATCGTACAATCTGTTACTGGGCCGATCGTGGATTCATATGGCTTGTGCTGTACCCTCCACAGTTCATCAGGTGGTCAAGTTTACTTGGGATAATCAAGCTGTCGTGGTTTATGGAGAGGATGATTCACAGTTTAACAATAGCCTGGATGTACCAGCCCTTGAAGCCGTCACTACACGCCCGACCATCATGTATCAAACCTCCGATGTTGTGTATGTGGAAAAGGTAACAGAAGGGAAGCCTATACCCATCCCAAGAGTGTCAGAGACGTCTATAATGATGGCATCTGAAATGTTAAAGCATGGTTTCCAATTTGGAAAGGGCTTGGGAGCATCACTACAAGGCAGGGTAAATCCAGTTTATCCAAATGGCGTGCAAGGCACGTGGGGACTAGGGTTCAAGCCAAAAGCAGCTGATCGCAAGCAAGCAAAGAAAAAGAAGTCGGAAGTTTGGTCTCTCCCAAAGCCAATTCCGTGTCTCACTCAGTCTTTTGTGGGATATGTCATGAAACCAAAGGTTGTCGCTACAAATGTCAACACATTGGAAGACAATCAGGATGCACCATTTGATCTAGGTGGCATTTTTGAAATCTGCATGGTACAGCCGGGTGAAGGCTCCAGTAATGCTTCAATACAGTACATTGGCCCGGACGTGCACCTGACTAACTGGAATGCAACTCCCTTCCCCATCAGGAAGGGGTCTTGGTAGACTGTTGTTTTACAGTTTTCTTTTGAATACACTTGGATATTCTAAGGGTTGTATGCCAAGTGTATTATTTTGCTCATTTTTCCTTTTGTAATTTAAACCCTTTTTCACTAATGAAAGGCCCAAGAGCCAAGCTTTCCTTTAATCTCTGTTCATATTCCTAATTTTATTCTATTTTGTTTATCTGTAGTGATATATCTGCTGGTCCTGATATCATGACATGTTCAAGGAACTTATCGTCCATCCAGGGACCGCAATCTGATTTTGGCTCCATAACCATAGTTGAGGTTGAAAGTGATGAAGAAGGTATTGGGGAATTTGTTAATGAGATCGAATATGATGGGGAACAGGCAGATTTTGAAATAGGTCTGGAAGTTGAACGCCATGAGGGCAAGCCTAAACCCAATTTGGCTGATATAGAGGATGTTAATCATGGGAGCCCTGATGATGTGAGGGAAACCAAGATAAGCATGTATGCCCTACCTGAAGTGAAGAATGATATTCGGAAAGTGCTTTTTGAATATCGGGATGTTTTTGCATGGTCATACGATGAGATGTCGGGTTTGAGTTCCGAATTGATAGTCCACGAATTGCCAATTCAACCCGGTTTTCCTCCAGTGAGACAAATGCAACGGAAGTTCAAAACTGATATGATCAAGAAAATCCATGATGAAATAATGAAACAGTTAGATGCAAAAGTAATTCAATCGGTTCAGTACACTACTTGGGTTGCAAATGTTGTTCCGGTTCCTAAGAAAGATGGAAAAACAAGGATATGTGTCGACTATAGAGATTTGAACAAGGCAAGTCCCAAAGATAATTTTCCGTTGCCTAACATTCACACTCTCGTAGAAAATTGTGCCAAACATGAGATACAGTCCTTTGTTGATTGCTATGCTGGATATCACCAAATCCAGATGGATGAAGATGATGCGTACAAAATGGCATTCACTACACCTTGGGGAACCTATTGCTATAGAGTGATGCCGTTTGGTTTGAAAAATGATGGGGCAACCTACGTGAGGGCCATGACTGCCATTTTCCATGATATGATGCATAAAGAAATAGAAGTGTACGTAGATGACGTGATCATCAAGTCTAGAACTGCTGAAGACCACGTGAGAGATCTCAGAAAGTTCTTTGAGAGGCTCCGTAGGTACAATCTGAAGCTGAATCCAGCCAAGCGTGCATTTGGTGTGCCTGCTGGAAAATTGCTAGGTTTCATTGTTAGTAGGCGAGGTATTGAACTGGATCCCGCAAAGATCAGAGCAATACAAGAACTACCTCCGCCTCGAACCAAGAAGGATGTTAAAAGCTTTCTAGGCAGGTTGAATTACATCAGTAGGTTCGTTGCTCAACTTACCACAATATGTGAGCCGATCCTCAAGTTGTTGAAAAAGAATGCATCAATTGCATGGACCGAAGAGTGCCAAGAAGCCTTTGACAAGATCAAGCAATACTTGTCAAATCCTCCTGTTTTAGTCCCGCCTGAGCCTGGCCGACCATTGTTTTTGTACTTGTCAGTCAATGAAAACTCCTTTGGTTGTGTACTGGGGCAACATGATTCCTCAGGAAAGAAAGAACAGGCCATTTATTATCTGAACAAGAAGTTCACAGATTGTGAGGCCAGATACACTTTGTTGGAAAGGACGTGTTGTGCCCTAACCTGGGTCGCACAAAAGTTGAAACATTATTTGTTGTCCTATACCACTTATCTGATTTCCCGGATGGACCCATTGAAGTACATATTTCAAAAGCCAATGCCAACAGGCAAACTTGCGAAATGGCAGATCCTGCTCACAGAATTTGACATAGTTTATGTCACCAGAACTGTAATGAAAGCTCAAGCCTTAGCTGATCATTTGGCTGAAAATCCGGTGGATGATGATTATGAGCCATGGAAGACTTACTTCCCTGACGAAGAGGTAGATGTGCTCGAAGAGTTGATTAATGAAGAAGAGCACGTGTGGAAAATGTACTTTGATGGTGCTTCTAACTCAAAGGGCCATGGCATCGGAGCAGTCCTCATCTCCCCCACGGGACATTACTATCCGGCAGCTGCCCAACTCCGCTTCAGTTGCACTAATAACACATCTGAGAATGAAGCATGCATAATGGGTTTGCGTATGGATCTAGACATGGACATCAAAGAATTGCTGGTGATCGGAGATTCAGATCTTTTGATACGCCAAATGAAGGGTGAATGGGAAACTCGAGACCTTAAGTTGATCATGTATAAGCAGTGTATGGACAATCTTCGGCAAAAGTTCAATGTTCTAAAGTTTAGGCATGTCCTCAGAATACATAATGAGCTGGCTGACGCATTGGCTACATTAGCCTAAATGCTTGTCCATCCTGATAAAGCCCATATTGATCCGTTAGAGATTCAGGTCCAAAGCCAACATGCATATTGCTATGTGATTGAAGAAGAAATTGATGGCCAACCGTGGTACTTTGATGTCAAGAATTTCCTTCAAGATGGGTCGTATCCTCCATTGGCGGAAAAAAATCAAAAGAGAACCCTTCGACGATTGGCAAGTGGTTTCTTTTTGAGTGGCGGAGTGGTGTACAAAAGAACACCTGATCTGGGACTGTTAAGATGCGTGGATGCAAGAAGCCACGAAAATTCTCAATGACATGCATTCGGGGATCTGTGGACCTCACATGAGCGGGCACGTGCTAGCTAAGAAAGTACTCAGAGGAGGATACTTCTGGCTCACCATGGAACATGACTGCATTACTTTTGTGCGAAAGTGTCATCAATGCCAAGTACACGGTGATTTGATACATTCACCTCCTTTAGAGTTGCACACAATGTCAGCCCCTTGGCCTTTTACAGCATGGGGGATGGATGTTATCGGGCCTATTGAACCAGAAGCATCAAATGGACAAAGATTCATTCTGGTTGCAATAGATTACTTCACCAAATGGGTTGAGGCTGTGACTCTCAAGTCCGTGACCAAGAAAGCTGTGGTGGATTTCGTTCATTCTAATATTATTTGTCGCTTTGGTATCCCAAGTACCATCATCGCTGATAATGCGGCAAATCTGAACAGTCATTTAATGAATGACGTATGTGAAAGATTCAAGATCATGCACCGGAATTCCACACCTTACCGACCAAAGGCAAACGGCGCGGTTGAAGCAGCCAATAAGAATATCAAGAAGATCCTTAGGAAAATGATACAAGGATCTCGTGATTGGAATGAGAAGTTGTCTTTCGCTCTCCTTGGTTACCGCACAACTGTGCGCACTTCCATAGGTGCAACCCCGTATTCATTGGTATATGGAACTGAAGCAGTCATACCCGCTGAAGTTGAAATACCGTCTCTCAGAATCATCGTGGAAGCAGAGATTGAGGACACAGAGTGGGTCAAGACCCGATTGGAACAATTGTCATTTATTGATGAAAAGAGGCTCAATGCAGTTTGTCACGGTCAATTGTATCAGCAAAGAATGGCCCGAGCCTACAACAAGAAAGTGCGCCTCCGCGACTTGAAAGAACGGCAATTAGTCTTGAAAAGAATCTTTCCTCATCAGGAAGAAGCTAAAGGGAAATTTGCTCCAAATTGGCAAGGGCCATACCTGGTAAAGAAAGTATTGCCAAATGGCGCCTTGTACCTTACGGATCCAGAAGGCAGGACAACTGAAATACCCGTCAATGCAGACGCGGTCAAGAGGTACTATATTTGATTTCAAGATGGCTTTCAAATCAGGATGAATGCAAGGCTTTTATTCTCTTTTGCTATCCCAAATTGTATCCCTTGTTAGCATTTTGAACGTTGTACTTTTGAGGCATGTTCTCAGTTGAAATCAATGTAATTGTACCAAGATGAAATGAAACTGAAAAGCATCAAAAAGAAACTTAGGCATTTGCCTAGAGCTACGTCTGACCTGATTCCTCTCAAAAGGATACGTAGGCAACCATTTTGGTGCGATCACAATAATAGAAAATCCCTTTTTCCCTGTCTTCTTTTATCCGCGCAATGCTTGCCTCCAGGCTTGCGGGATATATCAAGAGAACCAGAGACCCCAGTTTATCCTAAACTGGGGCAGAAGTTTGTCTTTGTTTTTAAAGAAAATGGAGGTAATTCAATATTCCTCCCCATTTTCTTTGTATCCATAACAGTGAAAAGTTCATTCTTTCCTGTTTCATACTGACGCAAAACTTTCCTTCAAGTTTGCGGCCAACATCAAAAGAAATTTAGATCCCCCTTTTATGCTAAACTGGGGCAGAAGTTTGTTTTTATTTTATTTTATTAAACAAACTTCTACCATTTTTGTATCATCTATTCACATATTTCAAGAGATGTTTATGTTGTAAATTGAATTGAAAAAAGAAAAAAAGAAAAAAGAAGAAAAAGAAAAAAAAAAGAAGAAAAAGAAAAAGAAGTCTTGTCGGTGAAAACCTGAGAAGGCGCCGCAAGACAAACAGTGAGGAATAAGAATAAAGAGAGAGGCTAGTTAGCGAAAACCCGAAAGGGCGCTACTAGTCGACTTGAGGGTCTCCTCAACTTGGTTATGGTTTGATATCTTCCGTGGAGCAACTCTCAACAAACAGTTGGTACTGGTCGGACGAGGTCATCCAAGATACATGTCATGATCATCAAGGCCGCCAGTATATTGCCAGATAAGTTTCCCTTTTCAGAAAGTCGTTCCCTGTCCAAACGACTTTCGCCCTTAAACGTTTTTTTATTTCACTTTGTACATCTTGCCTCACCCTTAATTCCTCGCCTTTTCGGCGCTAACCTTACATGAGCAACAAAAGAAAATTGCAAAACTCTGTTTTTCAGGATTCAGGTTTAATTCCAGCAAGCAGGGCACACCCTCGACAATGGATAGGTTTTAGCAAGCCATGACCAACCTTGATAATGGAGCACCGAAAATCATGCCGGAGGGACAACATACCAAATTGTATCATGAAGAGTGGACATGTTTGGGATAAGTTTTAAGCATTTGTTCATCCCACACTACTGTGAAGAATAGAACAAGAGTCACCAAGCTTATTTGCAAGATCAGAAACAGGGTGTATCCATGATACAGAAAGTCAGCATGATGTTTGCTATATTGCCAAGAAAGAGACATGACCATTTGAATTGGGATAGTTGGGCTAGATGTCGGATGGAACCCCATTTCCTTTTCGAGCCAGTCTCACTCAAAGATAGCGATCACTTCCCGTTTCGAGTCAGTTTCGCTCAAAGATAGCATCAATTCCTTTTCGAGTCAGTTTCGCTCAAAGATAGCGATCATTTCCTTTTCGAGTTAGTTCGCTCAAAGATAGCATCATTTCTTTTCATGTCAAGATCCGCTAAAAGAAAGCGATCATTTCCTTTTCGAGTCAGTTTTGCTCAAAGATAGCGTCATTTTCTATTCCATGTCAAAGATATGCTAAAAGATAGCGATCATTTCCTTTTAGAGTTAGTCTCGCTCAAGATAGCGTCATTTCCTTTCCATGTCAAGATCTGCTAAAAGACAGCGATCATTTCCTTTTTGAGTCAGTTTCGCTCAAAGATAGCGTCATTTTCTATTCCATGTCAAAGATCTGCTAAAAGATAGCGATCATTTCCCTTTAGAGTCAGTCTCGCTCAAAGATAGCGTCATTTCCTTTCCATGTCAAGATCTGCTAATGATAGCGATCATTTCTTTTTCGAGTCAGTTTCGCTCAAAGATAACGATCATTTCCTTTCGAGTCATCCCGCTAAAAGAGCGTCGTTCCCTTTCCATGTCAAGATCTGCTAAAAGATAGCGATCATTTCTTTTTCGAGTCAGTTTCGCTCAAAGATAGCGATCATTTCCTTCCGAGTCAATCCCGCTAAAAGATAGCATCATTTCCTTTCCATGTCAAGATCTGCTAAAAGATAGCGATCATTTCTTTTCAAGTCAGTTTTGCTAGAAGATAGCACTCACATTCAGTTCAAGTCATTTGCGCTCAAAGATAGCAACCACTTACTTTTCAAGTTGGTCCCGCTCAAAGATAGCAACCATCCCCAGCTTCAAGTTAGAGCTCGCCCGAGCGGCAATTTCAAGCTTCAGCAATTTTAAACATTCAAGGCAAGCCTGTCAAACGGCATTTCAACATTCAAGTCAAGCCGTCAAAGCGGCAATTTCAAAGTTCGAGTTAAAGCCAACCCGAGCGGCAATTTCAAGTTTTCAAACCCACTTGATTAGTGGGAGCTTCAGACCAGTTCATCAGCTTGGGAAGCATGAAGAATAGTGTAGGAATTGTAACTTTTACATTTTTCAGTGTTGTAATTCCATTTTTCTTTGTAAAAGCAACGACCACCAGCAAGCGACCAATACTCAGCAACAACAGCCTTTCAGTGCCTAAGAGTGTCTAGTATCAGCCCCAAGTGTGTCTATGGAGAGTCTCTAGTTTGTCTTAGTGAGTCTAGAAGAGTCTAGCGTCTGTTTGAATGCGGTAGTCCCAGCGGCCGCACGTACTACACTGACCTGATTCCTAGTCCGGGGATATGTGTTCTCGGTTAGAACTGAAATCCAAGGTACGGTCACAATTTTGCAAGCGCATTCTTGGCTAGAACCAAAAAGGCCAAAATTAGTTGTGATTATATCTTTATCCGAAAACTCTTCATGTTCTCGAACAAAGAGGGGCAGCTGTAATCACCTATTTTGGCACCTAAAATACCAAAATGCGTAAAATAGTAGTTTTAATTCTCCTCAATTTTTATCCGTATCATAGCTAATTCTAGTCATTTAATTAGGAGAAAATACTTGAAAATTATCAAAAAAAAATATATATATATTTGTGATGTGATTAATTATTTAATTGTGAGTCAATGGCTAAATTATAATTGCTATGTTGATGTGTCTAGTTTAATTAATAGCTTGGTTATACAATTGTGTATGTGTTTTACTTGAATTTAAACTTAAAAGGCCACTTAAACCATTTAAAATCAGAAACCAGCCCATTCCCTCCAGCCCAACCCATTTCCTCCTGACCCGGCCAATGACCCTCATATATAAACTAAAACTATGCCATTTTTGTCATTTTTTGGAACCTCACCCTTTAGAATAAGGCAATTCTTTGCCAATTTTGCAAAACCCACCGGAAATCGCCCCGCCACTTCTCCGCCGGTTCTCCGCCGTCAAAACCACCGGCCGCCGCCGCCAGAAAATTATGATTTTTTACGACTCCAGACTCGCCTCGGCCCCCTCTACCCCGATTCACCCATGGTTTTCCCAAAAACACGCTGATTCGGCGTAGATCGGGTTTCGAATGTATCACTTTCGGCGATCCTTTTGAATTTTCCGGCGATTCTTCCATGAAAGTATCCCCCAAAGCTCCCTCTATCATCTCCCATGCTCCATTTCCATAAATGGGTGCTCCATTGTTGAAATCCGAACAGCAGCGACTCGGGTCTCGCTTGGGTTCCATTTTTTGTGATTTTTTTTCTTTCCATTTCTTCTCTTGTTCTAGTTGAGACGACCCCAAATGAGGTCGCTTCAATTAGAACGAGAAAAACATGGTTGATTCCAGTTTGTTTCCGCCGTGAACAGCAGTGGGAGCGATGAGGTGTAGCGGTTGTTTGGCGAGATAAGATGACTTAGAGGCTGGTGATGATTTGTTTAGGTAGTGCCCAAGTTAGTTGCTATGGTGACGATGTTGCGGTGGTCGATACAGCGATTAGTGGGATAGTGCTCGGTGAGCGATGAGGGCGACGTCGAAGCAGCTTATGAATTGATACAGCCATGTCTGGGCAGTGTTAGTGATGCAGCCACAGTGACGATAGCTCTGCGATGAATGTTCAGAGCGGAGATATAACATCGACACAGTGGATGCGGCTTTAACTAGTGTGATGGTGATATTACTTTGTCTTAACAGTTTCATCCTTACCCCTCGCTTTTATCTGTTTAATTAGATTCGTTAAATGCTAAGTGTTATCTAGTTTAAAGTTGGCATGTAGAAGTAGTCCATTTGTACATTGGCATTAGTTGGAAACATGATTAGTTTAAACTTGGAAGCTTGTAAACTCGACATTTGCCCTGCGTTCAATTGAATTAGCGTGTTTGAAGTATGTTCCTGTTTACGAGTCAGCGTTCAAGTATGAGCATTCTGAATCTGTCATTTAATCTGCTCAGGGCATATTCATGTGATGTTGTATGTGTGTGTATGCAGCCTGTCTAGAGTAGTATGTTCTAGTTGTTCAGTTCCATACAAAGTGATGTTAGATAGTTGCTTGGTTGTTTTAAGTTCTATGGCATTTAGTTCTGTCCAAGTATAAAGATGTTGTAGGTGCACGTTGGGTGAGTGAGTTTTAAACCATGGCTGATTGGCATGAGTATCAAGTTGTATGCTTAGTTCTATTTTGCTTTAGTTAGTTAAGTATGTAAATGGCTTTGTTTGTTCCCTGTTAGAATCAAATGCATATTGGTAAATCTGTTTGTTCTTGTGTTAATGAATCTGTACCAACATTGGCTTGAAGCTCACATAGAACAAATAGATAGTTGAATCTTGGATGTGAGTATGCTTAGTCCATAAGCTAAAATTTAGTTTGGTTCCTTTTTGCTTCATTAACTAAGCCTAGAAAGCTGAATGTTGAGACTTTGAAAAGGGGGTCAAGGTCAAAGTAAAGTAAAGTCAGGTGCAGGGGGTGGCAGCACTTCACCCTGCCACACTCCACCTCCTCCTCACTTTGCATTTATTGCCCAGCATGCTTGGCTAGTTGAAGGGGGACAAGAACTGAATTTTTTTGGGAGTTGGAGAGGAGAGAAGGCTGATTTATTTCAGCTATAAAAGAGATACATAGAACACATTGAATACAGACATTTTTACTCCTCAACAACCCCTCTAAAAAAGAGATCTGTGAGTTTCCTTTTTTTTTTAAAAAAAAAAAAAAGAAGAAGAAAGGCAGAGTAAAAAATTTTGGTTAGTCCTGGCTTGTAGCTGAAACTTGGGGTTGAATTAAGGTCTTGTTTGCTGTTTGTTTTCTTCTGGTTGCGGCTGTTAGTTGGGCTGCTTGTCGCATTTGGCTAGTTGGAGTTCCATTTTGCTATTAGGTATTCCTCAAATCTTGTATATATTTAGTTTATGACCATGTTTCAAGCATATATGAATGTCTTATTCAAAGCCTATTATGTATCATGTTGTGATTGCTAACCATGAATGTGTTTAGAGCCTTTGATAAAATGTTGATTGCATGTTTCCATGTTTTAGTAGTAACCCCCCATTCTAACCACTAGAGTCCGATTTGAGACTAGCATGAAAAGGGGCTGCTTAATGCAAAACATTTACTTAAGAGAGGAGAACTAATGTGCTTATTTTAAATAAATTTCTTTTTAAAAGGGCTAGGTCTGAAAGCTAACATTAAAAGTGACTGCTTAAATATAAATCCTTTGTTTAGAAGGAAAGCCTATACTGCCTTTGTCTAAATTTTGTAAAGGGGGTCAGATCTGGAATTTCTTTGTAACTGGCCATGTAATGCAAACAATTGAAGACTTTGATGTCTACGTCGCAACTTAGAATCAGATCTGCAAAGATAAAATTTGGAAAAATATTGACAGAGAAAACTAAATGATTTTGGCAAAGGAATGGACACAAATGAACAACTTCAAAATAATCCATCTTATACATGCTAAAGGGAGGCCAAAATCTGAAGTGAGAAAGTGACAAGGCCGCTAATGCAAATCTTAAGAACGGGCAGTATGAATATTTTTTTTTACAGAAAATAGTCTGGCCCAGTTTAAGGATTGGCCTTTTAATTTTGTCTCATTTGAAGTTGTTCATTAAAGATAGGATTAAAGAGGGGTCATTCACGAAAAAAAAAGTTGGGCATTTCCATAATAAAGGCTTTTTGTCAAATGTTCTAATTTAATGATAAGCTCTCATGTTGAGGCCTAATAAATGTAAAACAAGCGGTAGACTCTCACGTTTCAACATGTTCAAGCGAATAAAGAGTGTCAAAACGTAGCAAAAGAAACAAATAAAGGCATATACAACTCACCTTTTATTAAATAGTCTCGATGAAGTTAATTAAATTTTTCAAATAGACCAAACCCCTTGTGAGGTTGGAAACGTCGTAATACATTTTATTTATTTATTTACTTCGAATCAAAGCGTAAATTCATCCGGTCCTCTGTGAGGTTGGATAAAAATAACGCCTTTAATTTTTTTCGAATTAAAGTGTAAATCCGTCCGATCCTCTGTGAGGTTGGATAAGAATAACACTTTAATTTTTTCTGAATTAAAGTTTAAATTCAAATTAAACGGCAAAAAATAATACAACCATATATAATAAATTAAAAATACGACAATAAAGCAACCGTGCCTAACACAGGACTCGAGGGTGCCTAATACCTTCCCGAGAGTCAACCGAGAACCTTACCCGAATCTCTAAACGCAGACCATTAGACGAGTCAGAGGTGTATCAAGGTACCTTTTGGTGACTTGGCACGCCTTAACTTGTCAAGTGGCGACTCCGAGTTTTCTCTAAATAATTTCGTACCTTCTTGAAACACCAGTCACGAGCTTTTAAATAATAAACAACTCGTTAATTAATTTTTAGGGCGTGACAGCTTGGCGACTCCGCTGAGAAATTAGTGAAAACTAGAATCTCCGGCTTTGATTAAATTGTCGCATGTTTTAATTTATTAAATATTTGGTCGTTGTATTATTGTCGTTATTACATGAAAGTTGAATGTTACTGCTTTGATATTTTTTTGAACTGTATATAAACTGTCTTCCTCCGCAACCCTCTGAGTCTCTGAAACACACACACACGTGCACTTACCAGATTGCTTGTGGCATCTGGGACTTTCTTACTAAATTGCCCATGATTTAGGAGGAAGGCGTGACAAGGTTTTAGGCCGGACACACTGTCTCCGGATGGCCCTGATGCGCTTTCCGCCCGGTTTGTCCACCGAGTTTTCAGCCAGTCTAGACACTGAGTCAGTTGTGTCACCTAGAGTTAAACCTTTAGGCCCAATTATCTGCATCATATCCGACTTAGTGAGGTGCGATACACCGGTATTGCACTTGTCTAGGCTGACTACCTTTTGTCTAAACGGACCCACATCCTGGGAAAGACTTGTCTAAAAGCATTCTATGTGTTGCATGCGACTAGGAAAGGTTGTTATGCTGACCAAATTGAAGAGAGACGGATTTCAAAAGAAAAAACAGAAAAAGAAAAAAAAAATGAAAATGAAAGAAAAAGTGAGGAAGCAGGGTGAATTTTATGTTTTTAGTGTAAATGTCTTGTTATTTTTATAAAATTGAGTCATACTGCTGTAATGGCAAATTTTTGTAAAAAAGCGCCAGTGTTGGCCGTCTTTTATAGATGTCAGTTTTGTGTCGTTATAATGACGAAAATTTTACAAAAAAAAAAAAAAATGTACATACTTAGTAGTTAGAACGTCGAAAAAGTTTTGGTGTCAGTTTTCACGTCGTTATGCCGGTGAATTTTTGCAAAAATACTGTAGTGTTCATCACTGGAAATGAATTTTTTTTTGTTTTGGTGTCAATGTGGCGTCGTTGTAACGTCGAATTTTTTCTTTTATAAATTACATCTAAATACCAATGTTGGTAATTTCCGTGAATCAGTCCTGATGCCGTTATGATGGCAAAATTTTTTCGATTCTCTTAGGGTCAACTTTACGTCATTACAATGACAAAAGTTTTGTTAAAAATTGGAGTTTCGAATTAGCAGTTTAGGCATCTGTTTTGCTCTGTCGGTCAGTTGTTCTCAGGCTTTCAAACCTTTGACACATTTTTTTTATTAGGAACAATGGCTGCATCATCTTCTAGGACAGTCAAGAGAAAATACCCTGCTGATGCCACTCCACCCTCTATTATGATGACTGATGGCCCACCCAAATCGGATAAATCTCTGAAGTCTTGGTGGGACACAATGAGTAAAATGCAGAAAGATATAGTCCAGAAAAGATTGGTTTTCTGACTGACCTTGTGACTAAACCTATTGTCCCGCGCCGAGACTTGATCAGTGCACTAGTTGGGTTTTGGAATCCAAGCCAAAATACCTTCTGTTTCAAGGGGTTTGAGATGACGCCGACCCTCGAGGAGATAGCTGGCTTCTTAAGCTGGATTTTGAGAAAAAGAATATGATTGCTCCAAGGAAGGTTAATGAGCGCGATTTTTTCAGTAATATCAAGGTACGAACAGACCTCTCGATCGCTAGTGTTCGTCAAGGCTGGATTTCATTTGATTACCTGTATGATCGATTTGGGGCCGATAATGGTTTTAAGAAGTATGGATTTGAGTTCCATGACAAGCTGAAATATGAAGATTGGGTGCTACTTTGCCCTAAGGTCTTCGTGTTCGCTTTGCTAGGGTTGTTGGTTTTCCCACTACCGGATAGAGCGATATCTATTAAGGTCAGTTGGATAATGGCAGCTTTATATGGTGGAGCACCAGACGCCACTATCATCCCGACGATTCTGGGTAGCATATTTCATGCTTTGACTCGATGCCACAAGGGAGAAAGCGGTTTCTTTGAGGGGTGTAACCTTCTATTGCAGGTCTGGTTCTTGGAGCATGTACGCCCTTGCCCACCTCGTGATATTCTTAGGTACTGTGACATCGATTATCTTGAATACCATCTCGAACACATCGAGAAGTATAAATTCCCAGAAAATGAGCCAGATTGGAGGTCTTTCTTGAACTCTCTCACACCGGACAAGATTTTGTGGCAGTGTAGCTAGTTTCCTAAGAGGGAGGTTGTACACAGATGTGTGGACCGTCCTTTTCTTATTTTGATGGGTTTGACAGCATCCCAGCCTTATGTTCCTCTGCGCGTACTTAGGCAGTTGGGTCGAAAGCAGGATATCCCAATAGTTGAGGACATGAGTGCATATGTCTCAGACTATCCTCTCAACCCAGCTACTCTTAGAGGTGAGATCTTGCGCTTGTGGGATACTAGGAGGCACCTCGCAGAAAGCACACAGGTTCAGGATAGACTTAAGGGGGAGGTCGTTCGGGAGTACAAGTTTTGGTATTACCACCAGCCCATACCCAGAGAGATGCCCGCGAGGTCGAGAACAGGCATGGTCGACACTGAGGCCAGGCTGGATATGCAGGTTCAACTTGCTAGGCGTGAGATTGGGGAAGAATACCGCGCTACCATACAAAGCTTAATTGCAGAGAGGGATGCCGCCAGAGCTGCTCAGTCAGAGAGTGAGGGTTTCGCGCATCAGCACCTAGACACCGTCAGACGACTCCGTGTCATGCACTCACAGGCATTGACAGAGCGGGATGCCGACAGGGCAGCTTTGTTGGAAAGCAGGAGAAGGGAGGATTATCATCGCCAGGATTCCATAGATTCTCGAGCTCGACTTGACAGGGCACTAGAGCAGGGTGAGCAGCTCAGAAGGCTAGCACAGGACCGACTCCGAGATATACATGCTGCAGGACAGACCATCAGTGTAGCTTATCGGCAGGTTTATGACTCTGTTACATATGTTGCACGGTCCATCAATGAGTATAGGAGGCTTCCCGCGGAGGACATACTCCCACATGTGCTTCCCTTCGTCACTAGAGTTGCAGCAGATTTGAATGGATTGCGTCGTACCTTTGTAGAAGGCCCGCCAGTAGATTCTGAGGAGCCATTCGAGTTCGACCCAGAGGAGCCAGCTGACTTTGTGCCCCAGTCACCTTAGTAGATACATCAGGCCAAGATGATGCAGATTATTGTTTTTTGTCATTTATTTTACATCTTGGCATTTGTTGTACTTTATGTCGCTTTTGAATTGGCATATTGTAATTTATTTTCACTTTTTACAGTCATTTGTACGTTTCTTTTGGTCGTGCTCCGGAATTTATTTCACCCTCTAGCCTCACTTGGAAAAAAAAAATATACAAAAAAAAAAAAAGAGAAAGAAAGAAAAAGAAGAAAAAAGAAGAAGTCAAACAATACACTTGGGGATCTAATCTAAACCAATTTGGGATGACGCATAACGACCTTAGGCATTGTTTAGGCCGACGAGCAAATTCATGTTCCATGCTATCTTGTTGCACTAACGTGTTTTGATTTGCTATTAGAACTTGAGCAACTGCCGTGCTGGCCCCACATTCATATTCCACCAGAATCAAGGGACCACTGTCTGTTCCAGAAGTGGTTGAAGCATCTCTTTAGGAAGACGCTCCAACAACAATGGCTGAGGAAACTGAGAACACTGAGCTGGTTCGTTTGGCTGAGCAACAGGCTAAGATGGCCGAGGACTTCACGGCTATGAAAGAAATGATGATGCAGTTGGTTCGTAACTTGGCGGCGGTTCAGGGTAATATCTTCCGCCAAAATGAGTCGTATGATCAGGGACACCACCCAGAATCACATGCTGATATCGAGAGGCTGGGAAAAACGGAAGAGAACGACTTTGCTCGGAAATTGAAGAGTTTGGAGCAAACTGTGAAAAGCATACAAGGGCAAGGGGGTAAAACCAATATCTCGTACAAAGACATGTGCTTGTTCCCTCATGTGCCGTTGCCTGAAGGTTTTGTTGTGCCCAAATTTGATCCGTACACCGGACAAAGTGATCCAAGGATCCATGTGAAAATATACCTTAACAAAATGAGGGGTATCGAGAAGGATGAATTATTGATGGCGTACTTTGGGGACAGTTTGGGAGGACCAGCAACAGAATGGTTTGTGCAACAAGATGTTTCAAAGTGGGTCACCTTTGATGACATGGCCAGCGCTTTCCTGAACCATTATGGTTACAAAATGGAGGCTGCTCCTGATCGTTCTTCTTTGAAGACGATCACAAAGAAACCAGGCGAAAGCTTCAGAGAATATGCCTACAGGTGGCGCGAACAGACGGCGCGTGTGAGCCCTTTGATCCCAGATGATAAAATGGTTGAAGAATTCGTCGAAGTGCTTGACGAAACATACTACCAAGCGATGACCTCTGCCCTTGGGAAGCAATTCAGTGAAGCAGTAAAAATTGGGGAGATGATTGAGAGAGGAATCAAAGCAGGCAAGATTGTTAGCCAAACAACTTTGAGAGCCACGACCCAAGCGTTGCAATCAGGGTCAGGTGCTTTTGGGAAGAAGAAAGAAAAGAAAGATGAAGTGGCAATGGTTGGTCCTGGACCGAGAAGAAATGATGGAAGATACAATAACCGTCAAGGGTACAGTCAGACACCCCCGCCACAACAATTCTATCCACCTCATGGCCAACAATTTGCCATGCCGCAGTTCTCATTCCCTGTAAATGGAGCATCTTATGCTCAGCCGCTATCTGGTCCACAATGGCGTGCACCCCCTGCTCCAATCCAATATAACAATCAACATGCACATGCTCAATTCCCGGCTCACCGGGAGATGCCTTACCGACCACGAGGTCCGCAGGGTTTTCGTCCAAACATGCAACAGAGAAACATGCAACAAGAGAAAAGGCAGTTCACGCCATTGGGGAAACATACACTAATCTGTTTGAAAAGTTGCAACAAGCCAATCTGTTGAAGCCAATCCCGGGGAAAGTGAACCCCAATGGAAGAGTTGATCATTCACGCCATTGTGCATTTCATTCTGGAGCACCTGGACATGACACAGAATCTTGCTGGGAACTCAAAAGGGCAATCCAGGCAATGATAGACAACAATCAGATAAAAGTCGTGGGGGATGAAACACAAAATGTGAATCAAAATCCTTTACCAGCTCATGATGTTCAAAACAACGTACACATGGTAGGGATGGTATGCATAGAAGATGACTTGAAAGGGAAAGCCGCCAAGAAGATTGCGGCAGTTGGTCCCTCCCCAGACATCAAAGGCCCTGAGCCATTTAGTGTTGTAATCAAAGGGTCCAAAGGACACGTAGCCGGGGGCGAGTCCAAGATCAAATTCTTCCATTTTCCTTCTTGTTCATCAATCGAAAATCAAGACAAACCGGGCACTACGGTAAGACGTGAAAACACCCGATCAGGGGGAAGTCAAGTGCGTCTGTTGTCAACAAAGCAAAGCAAGATACTGCCGTTGAGCCAAGTTTCACAATTCCGGCTGCAAAGCAGGAAAAAGTTCATGACAGTGCACCAACATTTATCATGCAAGGGGTATCATGCCAGAAAACTCCGGTCTTCGAGGTTAAGGCAAAGAAGTGTGAACCGGTTATCATCACTCAAGCGGCGCAACTCCCTGTCAAAAGTCCAAAGGCTGTTCCTTGGAACTACAACAAGACAATTGTGTCTTACAACGGGAAAGAAATCATGGAGGTTGTTGTAGACGTAAATGGTCTAACTCGGTCCGGGAGATGTTTTACCCCGGAAGAATTGAGAAAGGCAAAGCCAGGTCGAGAAGACCAAGGACCCATCAAAGAGCCGGTGTCTGAGAAAGAAGCTGAAGAATTTTTGAAGAAATGAGATCGACAGATTATTCTATCGTCGAGCAACTGAGAAAGACTCCAGCTCAGATATCACTTTTGTCTCTACTTATGAACTCTGAAGCACATCGCAATACACTGTTGAAGATATTGAATGAGGCCTACATTCCTGAACAAACTACTGTGGCTAATCTGGAAGCACTTGCTGGCAGAGTATTTGAGACTAATAGTGTGATGTTCACCGATGAGGAGCTTCCAGTAGAAGGAACCGGTCATAATTGAGCGCTTCATGTCTCAGTTAAGTGTGAAGACTCCTATGTCACACGTGTTCTAATAGATGGTGGCGCGGGATTGAACATTTGCCCTCTGTCTACATTGAAGAGTCTAAGGGTTGATATGAGCAAAATTAGGGCAAGTTCCTCTGCTGTTCGTGCTTTTGATGGTAGAGTTCGAGAATCTTTGGGCATCATCAATCTTGAGTTAACCATTGGGCCTGCTACCTTCAGCATTGAGTTTCAAGTCATGGAGACGGATGCATCGTACAATCTGTTACTGGGCCGATCGTGGATTCATATGGCTTGTGCTGTACCCTCCACAGTTCATCAGGTGGTCAAGTTTACTTGGGATAATCAAGCTGTCGTGGTTTATGGAGAGGATGATTCACAGTTTAACAATAGCCTGGATGTACCAGCCCTTGAAGCCGTCACTACACGCCCGACCATCATGTATCAAACCTCCGATGTTGTGTATGTGGAAAAGGTAACAGAAGGGAAGCCTATACCCATCCCAAGAGTGTCAGAGACGTCTATAATGATGGCATCTGAAATGTTAAAGCATGGTTTCCAATTTGGAAAGGGCTTGGGAGCATCACTACAAGGCAGGGTAAATCCAGTTTATCCAAATGGCGTGCAAGGCACGTGGGGACTAGGGTTCAAGCCAAAAGCAGCTGATCGCAAGCAAGCAAAGAAAAAGAAGTCGGAAGTTTGGTCTCTCCCAAAGCCAATTCCGTGTCTCACTCAGTCTTTTGTGGGATATGTCATGAAACCAAAGGTTGTCGCTACAAATGTCAACACATTGGAAGACAATCAGGATGCACCATTTGATCTAGGTGGCATTTTTGAAATCTGCATGGTACAGCCGGGTGAAGGCTCCAGTAATGCTTCAATACAGTACATTGGCCCGGACGTGCACCTGACTAACTGGAATGCAACTCCCTTCCCCATCAGGAAGGGGTCTTGGTAGACTGTTGTTTTACAGTTTTCTTTTGAATACACTTGGATATTCTAAGGGTTGTATGCCAAGTGTATTATTTTGCTCATTTTTCCTTTTGTAATTTAAACCCTTTTTCACTAATGAAAGGCCCAAGAGCCAAGCTTTCCTTTAATCTCTGTTCATATTCCTAATTTTATTCTATTTTGTTTATCTGTAGTGATATATCTGCTGGTCCTGATATCATGACATGTTCAAGGAACTTATCGTCCATCCAGGGACCGCAATCTGATTTTGGCTCCATAACCATAGTTGAGGTTGAAAGTGATGAAGAAGGTATTGGGGAATTTGTTAATGAGATCGAATATGATGGGGAACAGGCAGATTTTGAAATAGGTCTGGAAGTTGAACGCCATGAGGGCAAGCCTAAACCCAATTTGGCTGATATAGAGGATGTTAATCATGGGAGCCCTGATGATGTGAGGGAAACCAAGATAAGCATGTATGCCCTACCTGAAGTGAAGAATGATATTCGGAAAGTGCTTTTTGAATATCGGGATGTTTTTGCATGGTCATACGATGAGATGTCGGGTTTGAGTTCCGAATTGATAGTCCACGAATTGCCAATTCAACCCGGTTTTCCTCCAGTGAGACAAATGCAACGGAAGTTCAAAACTGATATGATCAAGAAAATCCATGATGAAATAATGAAACAGTTAGATGCAAAAGTAATTCAATCGGTTCAGTACACTACTTGGGTTGCAAATGTTGTTCCGGTTCCTAAGAAAGATGGAAAAACAAGGATATGTGTCGACTATAGAGATTTGAACAAGGCAAGTCCCAAAGATAATTTTCCGTTGCCTAACATTCACACTCTCGTAGAAAATTGTGCCAAACATGAGATACAGTCCTTTGTTGATTGCTATGCTGGATATCACCAAATCCAGATGGATGAAGATGATGCGTACAAAATGGCATTCACTACACCTTGGGGAACCTATTGCTATAGAGTGATGCCGTTTGGTTTGAAAAATGATGGGGCAACCTACGTGAGGGCCATGACTGCCATTTTCCATGATATGATGCATAAAGAAATAGAAGTGTACGTAGATGACGTGATCATCAAGTCTAGAACTGCTGAAGACCACGTGAGAGATCTCAGAAAGTTCTTTGAGAGGCTCCGTAGGTACAATCTGAAGCTGAATCCAGCCAAGCGTGCATTTGGTGTGCCTGCTGGAAAATTGCTAGGTTTCATTGTTAGTAGGCGAGGTATTGAACTGGATCCCGCAAAGATCAGAGCAATACAAGAACTACCTCCGCCTCGAACCAAGAAGGATGTTAAAAGCTTTCTAGGCAGGTTGAATTACATCAGTAGGTTCGTTGCTCAACTTACCACAATATGTGAGCCGATCCTCAAGTTGTTGAAAAAGAATGCATCAATTGCATGGACCGAAGAGTGCCAAGAAGCCTTTGACAAGATCAAGCAATACTTGTCAAATCCTCCTGTTTTAGTCCCGCCTGAGCCTGGCCGACCATTGTTTTTGTACTTGTCAGTCAATGAAAACTCCTTTGGTTGTGTACTGGGGCAACATGATTCCTCAGGAAAGAAAGAACAGGCCATTTATTATCTGAACAAGAAGTTCACAGATTGTGAGGCCAGATACACTTTGTTGGAAAGGACGTGTTGTGCCCTAACCTGGGTCGCACAAAAGTTGAAACATTATTTGTTGTCCTATACCACTTATCTGATTTCCCGGATGGACCCATTGAAGTACATATTTCAAAAGCCAATGCCAACAGGCAAACTTGCGAAATGGCAGATCCTGCTCACAGAATTTGACATAGTTTATGTCACCAGAACTGTAATGAAAGCTCAAGCCTTAGCTGATCATTTGGCTGAAAATCCGGTGGATGATGATTATGAGCCATGGAAGACTTACTTCCCTGACGAAGAGGTAGATGTGCTCGAAGAGTTGATTAATGAAGAAGAGCACGTGTGGAAAATGTACTTTGATGGTGCTTCTAACTCAAAGGGCCATGGCATCGGAGCAGTCCTCATCTCCCCCACGGGACATTACTATCCGGCAGCTGCCCAACTCCGCTTCAGTTGCACTAATAACACATCTGAGAATGAAGCATGCATAATGGGTTTGCGTATGGATCTAGACATGGACATCAAAGAATTGCTGGTGATCGGAGATTCAGATCTTTTGATACGCCAAATGAAGGGTGAATGGGAAACTCGAGACCTTAAGTTGATCATGTATAAGCAGTGTATGGACAATCTTCGGCAAAAGTTCAATGTTCTAAAGTTTAGGCATGTCCTCAGAATACATAATGAGCTGGCTGACGCATTGGCTACATTAGCCTAAATGCTTGTCCATCCTGATAAAGCCCATATTGATCCGTTAGAGATTCAGGTCCAAAGCCAACATGCATATTGCTATGTGATTGAAGAAGAAATTGATGGCCAACCGTGGTACTTTGATGTCAAGAATTTCCTTCAAGATGGGTCGTATCCTCCATTGGCGGAAAAAAATCAAAAGAGAACCCTTCGACGATTGGCAAGTGGTTTCTTTTTGAGTGGCGGAGTGGTGTACAAAAGAACACCTGATCTGGGACTGTTAAGATGCGTGGATGCAAGAAGCCACGAAAATTCTCAATGACATGCATTCGGGGATCTGTGGACCTCACATGAGCGGGCACGTGCTAGCTAAGAAAGTACTCAGAGGAGGATACTTCTGGCTCACCATGGAACATGACTGCATTACTTTTGTGCGAAAGTGTCATCAATGCCAAGTACACGGTGATTTGATACATTCACCTCCTTTAGAGTTGCACACAATGTCAGCCCCTTGGCCTTTTACAGCATGGGGGATGGATGTTATCGGGCCTATTGAACCAGAAGCATCAAATGGACAAAGATTCATTCTGGTTGCAATAGATTACTTCACCAAATGGGTTGAGGCTGTGACTCTCAAGTCCGTGACCAAGAAAGCTGTGGTGGATTTCGTTCATTCTAATATTATTTGTCGCTTTGGTATCCCAAGTACCATCATCGCTGATAATGCGGCAAATCTGAACAGTCATTTAATGAATGACGTATGTGAAAGATTCAAGATCATGCACCGGAATTCCACACCTTACCGACCAAAGGCAAACGGCGCGGTTGAAGCAGCCAATAAGAATATCAAGAAGATCCTTAGGAAAATGATACAAGGATCTCGTGATTGGAATGAGAAGTTGTCTTTCGCTCTCCTTGGTTACCGCACAACTGTGCGCACTTCCATAGGTGCAACCCCGTATTCATTGGTATATGGAACTGAAGCAGTCATACCCGCTGAAGTTGAAATACCGTCTCTCAGAATCATCGTGGAAGCAGAGATTGAGGACACAGAGTGGGTCAAGACCCGATTGGAACAATTGTCATTTATTGATGAAAAGAGGCTCAATGCAGTTTGTCACGGTCAATTGTATCAGCAAAGAATGGCCCGAGCCTACAACAAGAAAGTGCGCCTCCGCGACTTGAAAGAACGGCAATTAGTCTTGAAAAGAATCTTTCCTCATCAGGAAGAAGCTAAAGGGAAATTTGCTCCAAATTGGCAAGGGCCATACCTGGTAAAGAAAGTATTGCCAAATGGCGCCTTGTACCTTACGGATCCAGAAGGCAGGACAACTGAAATACCCGTCAATGCAGACGCGGTCAAGAGGTACTATATTTGATTTCAAGATGGCTTTCAAATCAGGATGAATGCAAGGCTTTTATTCTCTTTTGCTATCCCAAATTGTATCCCTTGTTAGCATTTTGAACGTTGTACTTTTGAGGCATGTTCTCAGTTGAAATCAATGTAATTGTACCAAGATGAAATGAAACTGAAAAGCATCAAAAAGAAACTTAGGCATTTGCCTAGAGCTACGTCTGACCTGATTCCTCTCAAAAGGATACGTAGGCAACCATTTTGGTGCGATCACAATAATAGAAAATCCCTTTTTCCCTGTCTTCTTTTATCCGCGCAATGCTTGCCTCCAGGCTTGCGGGATATATCAAGAGAACCAGAGACCCCAGTTTATCCTAAACTGGGGCAGAAGTTTGTCTTTGTTTTTAAAGAAAATGGAGGTAATTCAATATTCCTCCCCATTTTCTTTGTATCCATAACAGTGAAAAGTTCATTCTTTCCTGTTTCATACTGACGCAAAACTTTCCTTCAAGTTTGCGGCCAACATCAAAAGAAATTTAGATCCCCCTTTTATGCTAAACTGGGGCAGAAGTTTGTTTTTATTTTATTTTATTAAACAAACTTCTACCATTTTTGTATCATCTATTCACATATTTCAAGAGATGTTTATGTTGTAAATTGAATTGAAAAAAAGAAAAAAAGAAAAAAGAAGAAAAAGAAAAAAAAAGAAGAAAAAGAAAAAAGAAGTCTTGTCGGTGAAAACCTGAGAAGGCGCCGCAAGACAAACAGTGAGGAATAAGAATAAAGAGAGAGGCTAGTTAGCGAAAACCCGAAAGGGCGCTACTAGTCGACTTGAGGGTCTCCTCAACTTGGTTATGGTTTGATATCTTCCGTGGAGCAACTCTCAACAAACAGTTGGTACTGGTCGGACGAGGTCATCCAAGATACATGTCATGATCATCAAGGCCGCCAGTATATTGCCAGATAAGTTTCCCTTTTCAGAAAGTCGTTCCCTGTCCAAACGACTTTCGCCCTTAAACGTTTTTTTATTTCACTTTGTACATCTTGCCTCACCCTTAATTCCTCGCCTTTTCGGCGCTAACCTTACATGAGCAACAAAAGAAAATTGCAAAACTCTGTTTTTCAGGATTCAGGTTTAATTCCAGCAAGCAGGGCACACCCTCGACAATGGATAGGTTTTAGCAAGCCATGACCAACCTTGATAATGGAGCACCGAAAATCATGCCGGAGGGACAACATACCAAATTGTATCATGAAGAGTGGACATGTTTGGGATAAGTTTTAAGCATTTGTTCATCCCACACTACTGTGAAGAATAGAACAAGAGTCACCAAGCTTATTTGCAAGATCAGAAACAGGGTGTATCCATGATACAGAAAGTCAGCATGATGTTTGCTATATTGCCAAGAAAGAGACATGACCATTTGAATTGGGATAGTTGGGCTAGATGTCGGATGGAACCCCATTTCCTTTTCGAGCCAGTCTCACTCAAAGATAGCGATCACTTCCCGTTTCGAGTCAGTTTCGCTCAAAGATAGCATCAATTCCTTTTCGAGTCAGTTTCGCTCAAAGATAGCGATCATTTCCTTTTTCGAGTTAGTTCGCTCAAAGATAGCATCATTTCTTTTTCATGTCAAGATCCGCTAAAAGAAAGCGATCATTTCCTTTTCGAGTCAGTTTTGCTCAAAGATAGCGTCATTTTCTATTCCATGTCAAAGATATGCTAAAAGATAGCGATCATTTCCTTTTAGAGTTAGTCTCGCTCAAAGATAGCGTCATTTCCTTTCCATGTCAAGATCTGCTAAAAGACAGCGATCATTTCCTTTTTGAGTCAGTTTCGCTCAAAGATAGCGTCATTTTCTATTCCATGTCAAAGATCTGCTAAAAGATAGCGATCATTTCCCTTTAGAGTCAGTCTCGCTCAAAGATAGCGTCATTTCCTTTCCATGTCAAGATCTGCTAAATGATAGCGATCATTTCTTTTTCGAGTCAGTTTCGCTCAAAGATAACGATCATTTCCTTTTCGAGTCAATCCCGCTAAAAGATAGCGTCGTTCCCTTTCCATGTCAAGATCTGCTAAAAGATAGCGATCATTTCTTTTTCGAGTCAGTTTCGCTCAAAGATAGCGATCATTTCCTTTCCGAGTCAATCCCGCTAAAAGATAGCATCATTTCCTTTCCATGTCAAGATCTGCTAAAAGATAGCGATCATTTTCTTTTCAAGTCAGTTTTGCTAGAAGATAGCACTCACATTCAGTTCAAGTCATTTGCGCTCAAAGATAGCAACCACTTACTTTTCAAGTTGGTCCCGCTCAAAGATAGCAACCATCCCCAGCTTCAAGTTAGAGCTCGCCCGAGCGGCAATTTCAAGCTTCAGCAATTTTAACATTCAAGGCAAAGCCTGTCAAAACGGCATTTCAACATTCAAGTCAAGCCCGTCAAAGCGGCAATTTCAAGTTTCGAGTTAAAGCCAACCCGAGCGGCAATTTCAAGTTTTCAAAACCCACTTGATTAGTGGGAGCTTCAGACCAGTTCATCAGCTTGGGAAGCATGAAGAATAGTGTAGGAATTGTAACTTTTACATTTTTCAGTGTTGTAATTCCATTTTTCTTTGTAAAAGCAACGACCACCAGCAAGCGACCAATACTCAGCAACAACAGCCTTTCAGTGCCTAAGAGTGTCTAGTATCAGCCCCAAGTGTGTCTATGGAGAGTCTCTAGTTTGTCTTAGTGAGTCTAGAAGAGTCTAGCGTCTGTTTGAATGCGGTAGTCCCAGCGGCCGCACGTACTACACTGACCTGATTCCTTAGTCCGGGGATATGTTGTTCTCGGTTAGAACTGAAATCCAAGGTACGGTCACAATTTTGCAAGCGCATTCTTGGCTAGAACCAAAAAGGCCAAAATTAGTTGTGATTATATCTTTATCCGAAAACTCTTCATGTTCTCGAACAAAGAGGGGCAGCTGTAATCACCTAATTTTGGCACCTAAAATACCAAAATGCGTAAAATAGTAGTTTTAATTCTCCTCAATTTTTATCCGTATCATAGCTAATTCTAGTCATTTAATTAGGAGAAAATACTTGAAAATTATCAAAAAAAAATATATATATATTTGTGATGTGATTAATTATTTAATTGTGAGTCAATGGCTAAATTATAATTGCTATGTTGATGTGTCTAGTTTAATTAATAGCTTGGTTATACAATTGTGTATGTGTTTTACTTGAATTTAAACTTAAAAGGCCACTTAAACCATTTAAAATCAGAAACCAGCCCATTCCCTCCAGCCCAACCCATTTCCTCCTGACCCGGCCCAATGACCCTCATATATAAACTAAAACTATGCCATTTTTGTCATTTTTGGAACCTCACCCTTTAGAATAAGGCAATTCTTTGCCAATTTTGCAAAACCCACCGGAAATCGCCCCGCCACTTCTCCGCCGGTTCTCCGCCGTCAAACCACCGGCCGCCGCCGCCAGAAAATTATGATTTTTACGACTCCAGACTCGCCTCGGCCCCCTCTACCCCGATTCACCCATGGTTTTCCCAAAAACACGCTGATTCGGCGTAGATCGGGTTTCGAATGTATCACTTTCGGCGATCCTTTTGAATTTTCCGGCGATTCTTCCATGAAAGTATCCCCCAAAGCTCCCTCTATCATCTCCCATGCTCCATTTCCATAAATGGGTGCTCCATTGTTGAAATCCGAACAGCAGCGACTCGGGTCTCGCTTGGGTTCCATTTTTTGTGATTTTTTTTCTTTCCATTTCTTCTCTTGTTCTAGTTGAGACGACCCCAAATGAGGTCGCTTCAATTAGAACGAGAAAAACATGGTTGATTCCAGTTTTGTTTCCGCCGTGAACAGCAGTGGGAGCGATGAGGTGTAGCGGTTGTTTGGCGAGATAAGATGACTTAGAGGCTGGTGATGATTTGTTTAGGTAGTGCCCAAGTTAGTTGCTATGGTGACGATGTTGCGGTGTCGATACAGCGATTAGTGGGATAGTGCTCGGGTGAGCGATGAGGGCGACGTCGAAGCAGCTTATGAATTGATACAGCCATGTCTGGGCAGTGTTAGTGATGCAGCCACAGTGACGATAGCTCTGCGATGACTGTTCAGAGCGGAGATATAACATCGACACAGTGGATGCGGCTTTAACTAGGTGTGATGGTGATATTACTTTGTCTTAACAGTTTCATCCTTACCCCTCGCTTTTATCTGTTTAATTAGATTTCGTTAAATGCTAAGTGTTATCTAGTTTAAAGTTGGCATGTAGAAGTAGTCCATTTGTACATTGGCATTAGTTGGAAACATGATTAGTTTAAACTTGGAAGCTTGTAAACTCGACATTTGCCCTGCGTTCAATTGAATTAGCGTGTTTGAAGTATGTTCCTGTTTACGAGTCAGCGTTCAAGTATGAGCATTCTGAATCTGTCATTTAATCTGCTCAGGGCATATTCATGTGATGTTGTATGTGTGTGTATGCAGCCTGTCTAGAGTAGTATGTTCTAGTTGTTCAGTTCCATACAAAGTGATGTTAGATAGTTGCTTGGTTGTTTAAGTTCTATGGCATTTAGTTCTGTCCAAGTATAAAGATGTTGTAGGTGCACGTTGGGTGAGTGAGTTTTAAACCATGGCTGATTGTGCATGAGTATCAAGTTGTATGCTTAGTTCTATTTTGCTTTAGTTAGTTAAGTATGTAAATGGCTTTGTTTGTTCCCTGTTAGAATCAAATGCATATTGGTAAATCTGTTTGTTCTTGTGTTAATGAATCTGTACCAACATTGGCTTGAAGCTCACATAGAACAAATAGATAGTTGAATCTTGGATGTGAGTATGCTTAGTCCATAAGCATAAATTTAGTTTGGTTCCTTTTTGCTTCATTAACTAAGCCTAGAAAGCTGAATGTTGAGACTTGAAAAAGGGGGTCAAGGTCAAAGTAAAAGTAAAGTCAGGTGGCAGGGGGTGGCAGCACTTCACCCCTGCCACACTCCACCTCCTCCTCACTTTGCATTTATTGCCCAGCATGCTTGGCTAGTTGAAGGGGGACAAGAACTGAATTTTTTTGGGAGTTGGAGAGGAGAGAAGGCTGATTTATTTCAGCTATAAAAGAGATACATAGAACACATTGAATACAGACATTTTTACTCCTCAACAACCCCTCTAAAAAAGAGATCTGTGAGTTTCCTTTTTTTTTTAAAAAAAAAAAAGAAGAAGAAAGGCAGTAAAAAATTTTGGTTTAGTCCTGGCTTGTAGCTGAAACTTGGGGTTGAATTAAGGTCTTGTTGCTGTTTGTTTTCTTCTGGTTGCGGCTGTTAGTTGGGCTGCTTGTCGCATTTGGCTAGTTGGAGTTCCATTTTGCTATTAGGTATTCCTCAAATCTTGTATATATTTAGTTTATGACCATGTTTCAAGCATATATGAAATGTCTTATTCAAAGCCTATTTATGTATCATGTTGTGATTGCTAACCATGAATGTGTTTAGAGCCTTTGATAAAATGTTGATTGCATGTTTCCATGTTTTAGTAGTAACCCCCCATTCTAACCACTAGAGTCCGATTTGAGACTAGCATGAAAAGGGGCTGCTTAATGCAAAACATTTACTTAAGAGAGGAGAACATAATGTGCTTATTTTAAATAAAATTTCTTTTTAAAAGGGCTAGGTCTGAAAGCTAACATTAAAAGTGACTGGTTAAATATAAATCCTTTGTTTAGAAAGGAAAGCGTATACTGCCTTTGTCTAAATTTTGTAAAAGGGGGTCAGATCTGGAATTTCTTTGTAACTGGCCATGTAATGCAAACAATTGAAGACTTTGATGTCTACGTCGCAACTTAGAATCAGATCTGCAAAGATAAAATTTGGAAAAATATTGACAGAGAAAACTAAATGATTTTGGCAAAGGAATGGACACAAATGAACAACTTCAAAATAAATCCATCTTGTAAATGCTAAAGGGAGGCCAAAATCTGAAGTGAGAAAGTGACAAGGCCGCTAATGCAAATCTTAAGAACGGGCAGTATGAAATATTTTTTTTACAGAAAATAGTCTGGCCCAGTTTAAGGATTGGCCTTTTTAATTTTGTCTCATTTGAAGTTGTTCATTAAAGATAGGATTAAAGAGGAGGTCATTCACGAAAAAAAAAAGTTGGGCCTTTCCATAATAAAGGCTTTTTGTCAAATGTTCTAATTTAATGATAAGCTCTCATGTTGAGGCCTAATAAATGTAAAAGAAGCGGTAGACTCTCACGTCTCAACATGTTCAAGCGAATAAAAGAGTGTCAAAACGTAGCAAAAGAAACAAATAAAGGCAATATACAACTCACCTTTTATTAAATAGTCTCGATGAAGTTAATTAAATTCTTCAAATAGACCAAACCCCTTTGTGAGGTTGGAAACGCCGTAATACATTTTATTTATTTATTTACTTCGAATCAAAGCGTAAATTCATCCGGTCCTCTGTGAGGTTGGATAAAAATAACGCTTTTAAATTTTTTCGAATTAAAGTGTAAATCCATCCGATCCTCTGTGAGGTTGGATAAGAATAACACTTTAATTTTTTTCTGAATTAAAGTTTAAATTCAAATTAAACGGCAAAAAATAATACAACCATATTTAATAAGTTAAAAATACGACAATAAAGCAACTGTGCCTAACACAGGACTCGAGGGTGCCTAATACCTTCCCGAGAGTCAACTGAGAACCTTACCCGAATCTCTATACGCAGACCATTAGACGAGTCAGAGGTGTTCCAAGGTACCTTTTGGTGACTTGGCACACCTTAAACTTGTCAAGTGGCTACTCCGAGTTTTCTCTAAATAATTTCGTACCTTCTTGAAACACCAGTCACGAGCTTTTAAATAATAAACAACTCGTTAATTAATTTTTAGGGCGTGACACATACAGTAAAAATACAGTAGATGCACAAACATACGATTACTGTATATTTGTATATTTTCTATATGGTTACTGTATGCATACTGTATATATGATCATTCACCGGACATACACATACAAATTGATAACCCAAAGTACATGTTGTATATTTATTTTATGATAAGTGTATATTTCTTGTATGCCAATGTATATTCCTTGTATATACAGTGCATACAACACGCATACAATGGGAATACGCATGTCATACATTCCCTATAATCAACAACAACCAAACATACACCACAATCACCGTAAATCCACCGTGTCCCATCAAAAAAAATTTTTAAAAAAAGTTGAACAATTGTATCACAAGTTTTTGATGAATCTATAAAAGTTAATTGTTCACAACTTTATCCAACCAAGCAACATTCGTGATCCATCATTTAAAACCTATAAGCAAAGTGTTGTCGATTCTACAATTATTATAAATTTTTATTGTACATATCATTTATGGCAAAATACATAAACTGATACCTAAATTTATTTCAAAAACATAATTTCACATCTTGACTTTGCGTGCGACCTAGGACTCCCTTGACACGTCTGAAGTGGAACTATCACTCCCTGGAGACGTACATGCCCACTCATTTGTCTACTTTGCGCAATTTTAGTCTACATATCCGACGAAGCAAAAATAGTAAGATTTTTCTTACCATGGTCAAAAATATAGTTGTAGCGCCAGATATGTCTACTTTGCGCAAATACTTGGCAATATTGTTTTTTATGTAGTTTGAGAAAAAGAATCTTATGTTTTTGGATTACCTATTTCATGATTAAAGTGGATAAAAAGTTCAATCTATATTGAGTAATGTTACATTTATTTTATGTTATAAGTTCATATTTATTTGGGACTGAAACGTAGCATTTGTTATTCTCTGTATTAATACTTTAAGGTATATATTTTATATGATACATGTACAATTTGAGGCAAAGCTATGACTATAATTTTGTGAATATTTCATATGATGTGTTACATTAGGTTAAAAATTAAAGGACACAAGTTTATTTATGATTTTCAAAAATTGGAAATCAGACACCAAATATAGAGATATTGATAAATTGGTATTTTACCAACTTAAAGAGTACTTTAGACTTTTATTTTTTGAATCCAAAAGCAACATTTAGTGTTATTTATATCATAACTTGCTTAGTTTCAAGTACAACAAGTTTACAAGAGTCATTTACTAAGACTGAAACTTAAGAGCGATAAATGGAACCAAAACAGCTGAAGTGCAGCATCTCAGAGAAGAGCGCTCCGCTCTGAGCTGAAGGCGGACCGCTTCGGGAAGTTTAGAGAAGTGCCAAGTCTGGAGGCACGAAAGGCGTCCCGCTTTAAAGATCAGGCGGACCGCCTAATAAGATCTTGAAGCAGAAGTCAAGAAGGGTGGTCACCCTGGCAAGTAGGCGGACCGCTTAACGAGATCCAGAGAGTTGGCAAAACTGGAGCCAAAAGAGGCAAACCGCCTCAAGAAGTAGGCGGACTGCCTACCACCTGCATGAAAGAAGAATTCCTAGTCAGCCAAGAGTCCAAGGGGCGGTAATGGCCGATTTTGTAATTATTTTTCTAGCCTTATATAAATAGAACAAGCTAGGGTTTTAACATATTCTGTTCCATATTACATTTTCTATTCTTAAAGGCACGTTTTGGGAGACTTTCAAGACTTCCATTGATTTGTAAGTCATTTATCTTGTACTTTCGAATCTTTAATCATATATCAAGATACAATTCATGTTTGAATCCATTGATTTGTAAGTCATTTATTTCTTGATTCAAACCCCTAGTATGAGTAGCTAAACTCATAACTAGGGGTATAAACATACTATAAGTGATAGAAAATTAATGGGTGTTGCTTAGATTCACCAACCATAACATGAGTAATGATTATCCAACTCCCATTACATTAACATCAAAATCTTAGTATCCATGATATTAGGGTTTTATTTCTACTTTGCTAACTAAAGACTCGGGAGAGATTAGTTAGTCTCGATTAACGGAGTTGGCAAGGATTTGAGTTTTGTCGAGTATTACTTAGCCTAATCCATCTAATAGGAGTTACACTCGGAAGAGGGTCCATGAGTAGAGTGTTACGCGCTTGACTATGGTTTTGGCGAGCGGAGTGAGGTTGATTCCCTTTTAGACCAGAAGGATTCTAAGGATTACAATAGAAAGACTCGACCATAATTGTACTTGTTAGGAAGGTAAAATTACTCTACCCATTGATTGGACACCTCTATTAGCCGTTTACGCCCCTAGCTTCTTAATATATAATCAGTTACGTGTTTTCATTTAAATGCTTTGTATTTTAATATAGATTTTCAACAACAAACCTACCTTCTTGGGATTTTAACTAAACATCATTTGAATATCTATTTACGACTCTCTTACTTGAACGGTTAGTTCCCTTAGGAAATCGACCCCGACTCATATCGGGTATTATATCTTTGACAACCGCCCCTCACCATTAATGATGTAGGATTGAGCGTTGATCAGATATCGGCCCATTTGCAGACATATGACATCATAATCAATGATTTGCCTTTTTGCCCCGCACTAACAGTGGTTTTATAAAAAGGCTCCCGTTAAATTTAATGATAAAATTCTGGACGAAAACACTCTTGTCAAACTCTTGGCACGGGGCTAAGACTTGCCTTTGACCCCTCTCTATCTGCCAACATCAAGTGTTGGCAAAAGGCAACGCTTGCTAGCACTTGGTCATAAGTATTGACAAAAAGTCAAAACTTGCATTTGACCCCTCTCTATTTGCCAACACTTGCCTTCATATGTTGGCAAAAAGCAACACTTGCCGCACTTGGTCGTAAGTGTTGGCAAAAGGCCAAGACCAAGACTTGCCTCTTTCAATCTCTTCTTGCATTCTCGCCATATAACTAAAAAGTGTTGGCAAGACAACACTTGCCCTTGAAGTCTTGGCCCCGTGCCAATACTTACAAATTTTTGCCTTGAAGTTTTGCTCCATGCCAACATAATGGTGTTTTGCTAAAACATTGTTAAATGCGGGCAATCTTGCAAAATCACTCCTTATGGAGAGCACCAGGTGAAATTTTTTGGAGATATCCACATGTACCCACCCTTGAAACTAACCCAACCAAATAGGGGAAAGTGCACGAATAGTCACTTTTTGGCTCGCCTTTACAATTGGAGCCACTTTTTTGAAACTATTTAGTTTTTAGCCACTTTTTGGAACTTCAATTCTTGTGAACTGAACTTCAGACATTGTGGGCTAAACTTCAGGTATGAAGTTCAACTTCAGCCCACAATGGCTGAATTTTTAGGCACAGAATGAGTAACTTCAGCCTTGTGAGCTCAAGTTGAACTTTATATCTTCCTATAAGGAATAAAGTTCCAAAAAGTGATTTTTTTTGCACAACCAAGAAAAAAATGGCCTGAAGCCAAATAACAGTGACATGGACGAAATTTTTACGAGACGAATGTACTCTCTCACTAATAATAGGGCTCCCTCTCCATTACATGCTACGTAATGTTTTTCAAAAAACTGGAAATCAGAAAGCAAATAAGTTAGTTTGCTTTAACTTATCCATTCACAATTTGGAACAAGTTAACAGCTTGATTGACCAAGTTTCTGGAAAGCCAAAAGTGCTTATTATTTTTCTTATAAAAAGAGTTTATTTAGCAATAAGCCTATCTGCTATCTGTTCATGTTATAGCCAATTAACATGAAGTCTAAATTCCTATATTCCACTTAAAACAATAATTTGAATCTTGTTCTATTGCTACACCAAAATAGCTGGTTGCAAAAGCCTGTGGTCTAACAAAATTTTGAGCAAGGTGCTTGAAATCCAGCTTATTATCAGCTATTCATTGGCGTGGATGTTGAAATGATTTGTGCTATTTTATTGTGTCCCATGTCCGTTTGATACTTTGGTTCAGACATTATAAAAATTTTGAATTATGGATCATACACATTAACTTTCAATAGATATTAGATAACAAACTAAAGGGAAGTTACAAAAACATTGCATATAACTGAAGAAGAGGACAGACACCTTCAGCCCATATTATTGAAATGACAAATTTTCATAATTTTTCTACTAACATCTATTTCTTGAGTTTGGTTATATTCTATTATGACTAAAACCATTTTCCCCTTGAAATAGGAATTAAAAATTGAACTTATGCTAGTGTAACCTTTAACAGTGATTATAAATTATGATACGTTTGTTGATTACAAGGGCTTATGAGACATCCACCTTCTAAGCATGGCCAAACATTCACGAGGCTTATACTCTGGTGCAGTATGGCCTGCTCCCTGCGAAAAAATAAAAAATTAAGCAATTTCACATTCTCTAGTGACAAACTTAAGGTAGAAAATAATAATAACAAATTCAATAGGAGGTTTTCTTGCCTTCACTGTGGCAAATGTCATCTGATTTGAATAAGTTCTCGTGTAACTGAAATTGCAAATTAAAAAGTAGTTTAACTTATGTAAGCTGACATATCTACGGCTAAGTACGAGAATTTAAAGTGTCCACAATGTCTTTCATCAAGGACTAACCCGGAAACTTGATCATCAACTATCCATGGTCGCCAATCATCAATAATGGAGTAGTTAAGAGATTTAATCCATGCTTGAGTTGATTGAAAAGTAACAATCTTATCATGATCTCCACTGCTTAATTCAAAATACACAAAAAAATTGGTATTCTCCCATTAATAATCTTTAACTGTTTCTGTTAATAATTATGTCAATCTTGCAAACTGATTTTCCTACTCAACCTGTATATAAGAGATCTGTAACCTTTGGTACTGAGGTTTGCATGATATGGTATGCTACTCAAAACTGTCTGTTTGTATTTCAAAGTTGCACATCTTTCCCATTTTGTAATAGTCCCCTGTCAAAAGTTGATCATATTTTAGTTTGTGTAGCACCCTTTTATCATATTTCCTTGTTCTTCAACAAGAATTAACATACCTTCCGGACGTTGAGGGCCTCTCTAACTTTGTCATCATCAGCCCAATGATAAGAAAGTCTGTACCAATCAGTCTAAGGTGATACAAGAAGCACAAAATCAATAGCATAAACAATGCAATATACACAATACTTGAAGCTGGAACGACAAATACTCACACGGCATTGTAGTGCACCAACTTGTTGATGATAATTATGAACTTCACGAAATTTCTCATCAAGAGATCTTCTTTGGCCAAACAATAATTGTTGTGGCCTTGGAGAAGCAAACTTACAACTAGGCTCCAAAATATGGGGATTATTGATTCCTTTCAGAAGCTGCATAATCTAAGGATTTTAGTAAAACTGTCCTCAATGCTAATAACTAAAGCAAAGAGATGATATTTTTACTAGAAATAGAATCCAACCTCATTAAAAGTCTGAATATCTTGTAGACAAAGTGTATTGCTTGGATCTATATTGAAGTACTCTCCTTTACAATTGGTCTTCAAGGACTGTATGGAAAAGTAAGTCAATTACTTCCAAGGGTAATGCAAGTAAAGTTAACGAGAACACAAAAAATGTAACAGTGAATTTTCGACGTTTGTAAACACCTAAGTTAAGCCGACCTCATAAAGTTCATCAGAAATAAGTCCCATTCCATAAGCAAATGGAATCTCGTAGTTGTCTCCACCTTGGAAAGTCAATGGATTTCCAAGTAAATATCCCTGAAACCGTTTGAAGGGTATAGAATCGGTCATCTATATTCGCAGATTGACTAGACTAAGTAAATTGTAGTGAAACATTTTTTTATGTCTTGTAAGAAGCTACCAGAAAACAGGACAAGAGGGTAAAAGATGCAGTCACAGAAGCAAACATTATATAGTGACTTATGAATTTGTGCTACAGTTTTAATTTCACGTTCTGAATTGGTGTATGATCCAATTATTTATCCTTAAGAAACAAAGAAAGATGTAAAAATATTCAGAAAAATGACGAACCTTCAGATCAATAAAAGGTTTGATTTTCTTTTCATTCTCTGCATTATCATTACAAGGCCACAACATGTGAGAGCATAGTACAAGGGGAAACATCTTAGGCAATTCTCTATACATTAGATGGAAATGTGATAAAGCATAGGCCTAAATAGAGTCTTACTAATTGCTATGATTTGAGTAATGATGGGAACAACCATCCCAGAGTACGAGTCTCCAGCAACATAGAATGGATTCCTTAGGAATTCTGGGTGATCGATGAACCACTGCCAACACATGCTGAAAAAGATTACTCAACCAACTATACACATAAATTAAGTAAATGTGATAGTCACTTGACATCAATCAACGGCTGCAATTAGTAGTAATACATCGAGAATAGTAGAATCAAACAATGATGCTTTATAGCTCCTCTGTTTCAGAGGAATCACAAATTAATATCCTTGCTAACTAATATAAGATGAAGACTTTAATTACCTTGCAAAGGAACTGATATGCTCGATCACTTTCTTGTAAATCAGATGAACGTAGAGCAGCTGGAGTTCTTGCGTAGGAAAATCCAGTGCCCACTGGTAAATCTAAGAAAATAATGCTTGCCACCTAATAGTACCATGATATTTCAGCATTTTGAGTTGTGCAGAAACCTTATGTACGTTACACTGTATAATTCACAGTCAGATACTTGCCTTTGTCCATGAGTATGGATTCAATATCATTGTAGGCAAACTCCCATTGTATTCCATAAGTTCAATTGTTATTGGTCCTTCGTAATCATTTGCAGAAAGTGTTAGAAAGTAACTCAAATAGCTGGTAGAAAGCCAATAACTTTGGTGATTCAATTCAAGTACACTTTATCTGGGGTACTCTAGTCTAAGTTGTTAATAATCCAACACAAAATCTGCTTCCTAATAAGCTTGAAGCGTGAATCAAGAACTTCATTTTGAGTTGATTGCTCAAATGGTTATTTATGAGTAATTGGTCATTAAAGTCATTTTTCTTTCTTTGTTGCTTAAAAGTTATGAACTTTAGCTAATTGGCTCAAAAGGTCATCTTTTGCTAAAAAGTGACTTGACAAGCTTTTCTTTTATTTTTTTAACCTTTTAAATATTAAATTAAATATTTTAAAGAATTTTATATCCAACACCCAAATAAGCACTAACCCAAACCCAGCCCACATTAATAGGTTTACTTATAACCAAACAAAAAAAAAATTAGCTTCTTATTTCCTCTCTTGTTAGTATAGATGAAAAACTTGTATAATGCTCCAGTAAGAAAAATGTAAAGTACTCTAGTAATAAAAATGTATATGAACAATTTAAATCATTAAACTAAGATCAATGGAGAGTATTCCAGTAAAAAAAAAAACCTTAATTGATAGAGTAAGTTAATAATAGACTAAAATAATCTAGAGGCCTCACAACGGTTTTCAATTCTTCAATTACCCAAACTTATATATTATAAACATAAGGTAAGCATAACCAACACTTCCATTTCAACTCCAGTAAGCATAGCAATAGAGTTGAATATCTCTAATAACATACTTTATGGCCTTGAAGATTCACAATCAACTCCATTAAGTATAAAAGTGGATACTAAAATAAGTTACTGAATATTAATTTCGAGGAGCAACACAACATTCATCTAAACCACGAAAAATCATTTGCTGCATTTTGTAAAATACTCCTTACATAGTGTGTCATAAGTCATAAGAGGACCACAATATTAAACAAAACAAAAAAGGCACCTTACATAGTGTTACAATAATAATTTGCACTAGTTCAACATATTTGCAAATTCATCAATAGAAGTTGCTTTTTTTTTTTAAATTATAAGTAAACCTATTAAAGTGGGTTGGTTTTGGGTTAGGCCTTGTTTGGGTGTTGGATATGAAATTTTTTAAGATGTTTAATTTAATATTTAAAAAAATAAAAAATAAAAAATAAAAACATATCAAGTCACTTTTTAGTAAAAAATGATTTTTTGAGTCAATTATCTAAAGTTAGATGACTTTTAAACGACAAATAAAAGAAAAACGACTTTAATGGCCAATTACACATAATTGAGTGACTATTTGAGCCATCAACTTCTTCATTTGCTTCATTTAGAAAGGGAATATGACAAGGAGGACTTAAGTTATAGACATTTGTAAAAGGATTTAATCTAATATAGCAGGTTAATGCCCATTTTTACAAGAACATCAATTAACTTTATCACGTAGGGTTACTTAGAATTACATCGTTCGGTTTGGAGTTTCTTTTACGCGGGTATTAATTATTAATGCGGGTATTAATAATGTGGGTATTAATAATATGTGTATTAATAATGTAGGTATTGATAATGCGGGTATTAGTTATGTGGGGTTTAATAATGTGGGTATTATATTATAACGTAGGGATTATTTGTTGAATCAATGATATATTACAAATTAACAAAAAATATTATTATTAAAATATTTATTTACTCCTTAAATAAAATTTAGAAATATCCTTATTATTATGAGGGTTAATTTTGTCATTTTAAATTTTAATACCTGCATTATTAATATCACATTATTAATACCACCTTCTACCCCACATAAAATAATACATAGATTCCTGCATTAATAATGCGGGTATTAATAATAGGAATATACAAAAACGCAACCAAACGTTGTACTAATTTTATGTGGGTATTAAAATTTCACAAAAACCAACCAAACGCTGCGCTAAATTAACGCTGAGTTTTGTGCGGGTATTAATATTTAAATTAACGTAATCTCATACTATGATATACCTATCTCATAGAGTAGTCCTGATAGAGCAGAGCAACCAGGGCCACCAGTAATCCAAAGTAGAACAGGGTCTGTTTCTGGATTTGAATCGGACTTTATAAAATAGTAAAATAGCTGCACATCTTCTGAATCACCTACTCCTACGTACCTGGAAACACCAGTTAAGTTTAATTTCCAATAATATGTACTTATGATTCATACAATGGAAATTACAACATGTTCTTTTATTTTTAAACTACAAACATGTTGACGTAATTTAAATTTCCAGTTTCTCACCCAGTTTCAAGTTCAAAAGGAAGCGGTCCTTGGTATCCTGGAAGAAACTTCACTGGTGAACCAGCTAGTGCTAGCAATGAACCAAACTCCGCTACAAGAAGAACTAAAAGCAGATAACTTAGCTTAGACTTTGCCATTCTTTTTTTAATAAACAAAGAGAGTTTTCTTGAAGTTTATAAGTTCGTTACAGATAAATATACATACGAAGAATCTATCTTAAATAAAAAGCTAAGAGACAAAAGGGACAGTACGTGTTCAAGTTGATTACCAATTTTAAGAAAACTGAGTTTGCTTCTTGAAATTTTTAGGCCAGGGAGCAAACGTCTTGTTATTTTCATATTTCCACAATCTCTCGACTTCTCTTTCAATGAAAATCAATCGTGTCACCTTCATTGCTTCCATTTTTCTGGTAATTTGTTTGAGACTTGTGATGCCTACTTGTCAAAAATAGTACTCCCTCCCTTTGAATTCATGTTCCAACTTCTTTTTTAATCTGTTCCAACAGGAACAATAACATTCTATTAAAAATAACTTAACTTTTACTCATCATTGGAACCATTTATCGCCATAGTAACATTGTTTATAGCCACAAATTTAATAGTTTTTTTTTATTTTTTTAAATTCCGTACCGAGTCAAAATTTATCGCTAAAATTGAAGCGAATTGACTACTTTGGTGCGATAAAGATGACAACGGCATATCATATCGGATTGATATATATGTGTTTGACTCCACGAACATTTGGAGGTTAATTGATATAGACGTCCATTAAAAAGATGATGCAGACACAAACATATGAAAGTAGTACTGGTAAATTAGTATTCTTAGAATTATGAAGTACTTTATTTTGATATACTATACTCCTGTTAAAACCTACTAAATTTTCAATAAATTAATAAGGAGTTTGATTAGTTTATAAGCTCTCTTCCGGCATAAACAAATAATTTTAGGTCACTTACAATATATAAATGAGGCTCAAAAGGTTTTAAAATTGATTTTGGGCAAAATGATTCTAGGATATATAGTGAAGATTGAGTTATTTTTGTTTCAAAACTTAGTTTGATGATTAGTATGCATTAGTTGACTATTTGTACTTTGATGACCTTTTGTATAGTTAACCCCATACATCTGCTACTGAAAAACATCATCAAATGTCCAACTGTAAATCCTAAGCAAAGGCAATGTATGCTATCTTCTAATTAATGCCCATTCTTCTCGATCCAAAACAAAGATGAAAGGTTTTACATGTTAAGGTGCTAATAAGTACTAAGTTGAGAGTAATCAAAATACAAAGATCTAGCTTCTGGGGTTAATTTGTGGGACCTTAATAGTAGTCACAAAGGCTCATGAGACAACCACCTCTTTAGCATGGCCAAGCATTCAACTGGTTTGTACTCTGGAGCTGTATGACCTCCTCCCTATAACAGTCAGTGAATAATATTACAAGCATAATGAGAAAAAGGAAAAAAGAATAAAACTAAATTTACTACTACTACTTAATAGAAAAGCTAGTTGAAAGAATATGAAGAAGTAACTTGCTTTGACTGTTGCAAATGTCATCTGATTTGAGTAAGTTCTAGTGTACCTGCTTATCAAAATGTAAAAGAAAAATCAAATAGAAATCTATGTGCATTTAATCAAAGTAAATTGAAGAATGGATGTGTTATGAGAAACCAACCCTGCGATTTGGCCTTCTACTATCCATCGTCGCCAATCATCGATGATCGAGTAATTTAGAGATCTTATCCATGCTTGAGTTGATTCGAAAGGGATAATATAGTCATGGTCACCACTATATGGCAAAGAAGAAAAACTCCTAATTAGTTGTAGAAAGAAACTACTCGTATTTATTTGAATCTTGAGTTATTGGGTTGAGCGCCGTTTATTTGTTCATTTGGTAAAACGCGAATCATCCAAAGTTAATGAGTTCAGAATGAATATAATCTTAATATATGTATACTTTGTAATTTTTTAGCACATATATAAATAGTTCGAATAGAACACGATGAATTTAGAGCCGACCACATTATCTGCTCTAGATCCGCCTCTAATTTGACAAGTGAGAGTTTAACCCAAACCTGTATATAAGAGATCTAAAACCTTTAACACTGAGATTGACATGATAGGGTATGCTGTCGCCAATCGTTGTTGTATATTGCACACCATAATTGCATCGCATCCATTGTTCAGTAGTTCCCTGTCATGATGATGTATACATTTATATTTTTGCTAGTTGATGCTTTTTCACTTGCCGTCCTTTACTTTTTCTTATGAAATCTAACATACCTTTTGGACATGAAGAGCATGTCTAACGTTGTCATCGTTAGCCCATTGATAAATTAGCTTGTACCAATCTATCTATAATAATTGGAAAGATAAAACCGAGTTACTAAAGTAATCGAAAACTTTATCTTCTTCAAATTTAAAATCAAAGGAAAAAGAGAAACGACTTAAAGAATCTCGTTCTGATATATTTGTCAAGCTTAGAACTTTCGTAATAACCATCTGATATCCACTAGTTCAACTAATTCAAATACGCACCACATGAGACTCAATTATAAGGAAATAACCTCCTTATCAGGATTTTTTGAAGGCCCAAAACTGAAGACTTTTGGTTAAGGGTGAAGGGATCTCATTGATCCCATTATACCCCTTAATAGTCAAACTTATTATCACAATCCAACAACTACCTAGTTACTTCAGCTAGTCACATGAATTCACTCACTATTCATTTTTGTTTTATTTGGATCACTTTAGATTTGATAGTAATATTGTCTCAAAAAAGATACTTAAAAGAAGATGAGGACTCACGCGACATGTTAATGCAGAAAACTCGCCAACATTGGTGAGATCTTGAGACTTCTCATCAAGAGATCTTCTCAGACCAAACCTTGGTGAAGCAAAACCGCATAGTGGCTCCAAAATATGTGGATAATTAATCCCAGCAAGCAACTGACAAAAACCCACAGGGAACATAAGTTACAAGGAAGGAGGAAAAATGTAGTTTACATACTGTTTGTGCAAAAAATCAATCAATATTACGGGTACCAACTACCATCTTCGATAGACGGCAATGACTAAAGCGGTAATGACTACAGGGATAGGGTAAATATTCAACCCTGGGATAATATAAGAAGAGAGACAGTCAAACCTGATTAAAAGCATCAAGATATTGCAAACACTCTTTATTGCTGGGATCTACATCGAAATAACTTCCTTCACAACTTCTCTTCAAGGACTGTTGGAAAAATGACATCATTTTCATGTTAGGGTTACTCATAAACAAATATTTTAATAAAAAGAAGAAAATCTAAGTAGAATCAGAATTTTAATAAGGATTGCCTAGTAATCGATCGGAAAGAAATATGATAACCTCAAAAAGTTCATCAGAAATAAGTCCCATTCCACGAGCAAAGGTAACTTTATAATTTCCTGAATCTGGAGATGTTGCTGGATTTCCGAGTAAATATCCCTAAAACAGAAAAATAAATATGAAAATTTTGCGATGTTCTATTCTAAGTTTCATTTCACCTACAATAAGATGCAAATGTTCTATTCGTAAATTGCTTTACTGTGCATTTTCATTTCTTTTTGCTGGCAAACTTACTAGTAAGAAATTAAAAAGAAAAAGAAGTTAGCTTTGGAAAATGGAAATCTAGTTAAATAATACTATAGATCAAGTAAATAGAATACCTTAATATTAATATGGGGTCGAGAACCCAGCTCGTTCCCTGCATTACAACATATTTGAACATGGTTATCTACTTGGATGAAACTTATGGAATGTAATTGATTAGCTTTAATCACTCAAAACTACTATATACATAAATATAATTAATTTTACCATTATCTATGAGTTGAGTAATGAATGGAACAATGAGTCCTGAATACGAGTCTCCACCAACGTAAAATGGATTGGAATTGAACTCTTGATAATCAACTAACCACTGCAATAATCAATTACAATAATTGAGAATCTGGTGCTGAAATGGGTCAAATAACTACAAACTCAACAAAAAAGGGTTGTACAACTAGTTTGTAACATAAATGGGTAAATCGGCACTAATTTCGCCGACTTACATTAATAGATAGACGGCACAAACTAACGGACTGAGTGTCTGTTAAATAAATAAAAATTTTAATAAATCGGCACTTGTTCTGCCGATTTATTTATTTTAAAGAATGCCCACTTTTGCTGATATTAACTACGTAGGAACAATTTTCAAAAAAGCAGTATGAATGCAAATCGGCATATATAACGCCGAGATGCTATATTTTGGTCAGAGGCATATCGGCAGAAGTTGAATAGGAAGCCTGAGATCATAACGATGATTTGTTTTTGACATTTGATGAGATCATTTCTTGCAACTCCTAATGCAGTGACGCATAAATTTGTGAAAAAATAAAACATCTCAAATTTCTTTATTTAAAGCTTGGAACCATGCTTGTCTGCAACTAGTAGATCATTGAAATCATAAAACCTACTCCTTTCTTCCATAAAGGTTCATCAAGTATTAGAATTTCCATATCTTCTTTTTCACAACTCGATTTTGATACTGAATTTTCAAATAAATGTGATAATCCTCTTTTTTTGGACCGAAAATGATACAAATAAAAACAAAGACAATGAGAATTTCTATTGCTGAAGAACGGGGACGGACAGTGACGAGAAGTTCGGGGGGTTAAAAATAGGATAGGAAGGAGTGTTACAAGAGTTCGAGATCGGTTGCTATACTGGGCCAAAATATAGAAACTCCGCATTACTGTATGCCCATTTGCAAATACTACTTTTTGAAAATGGCTCCTCCATAGTTAATATTAGTAGAAGTGGTCATTCTTTAAAATAAATAAATCGGCAGAACAAGTGCTGATATATTAAAATTTTTATTTAATTGACAATCACTTTATCCATTAACTTGTGCCGTTTAACTGGTAATGTAAGTCGGCAGAATTAGTGCCGATTTACCCATTTATGTTACAAATTAGTTGTACAACCCATTTTTGTTGAGTCTGTAGTTATTTGACCCATTTAAGTGTTGGATTCAATAATTGAGGTAGAATGGATTGGAATTGAACTCTTGATAATCAACTAATACTACATGCAAGACGGGTGCAAATTTTAAAAACTTTTATAAACCATTATAATATTACCGTCAATGTACACAGCTTTGAACTAATATGCGTAACAGAGAATAAAATTACCTTGCGAAGAAACTCATAAACTTGATAACATGCTTGTACATCAACTGACTGAAGAGCAGCTGGTGTTGTTGCATAGGAGAATCCAGTACCCACTGGAAAATCCAAGAAAATAATACTTGCTGCCTAGGAGATTGATGACAGTCTCACAGTTTAGTTAGCTATCAAATTACTACAAAATTAAATATTCTAGGTGTATGTGTTCACCTTTGTCCATGAGTGAGTACGCAACACCAATTTAGGCAGCTGGCTTCCATCGTTTTCCACTGCCTCAAAAGTTATGGGTCCTTTCATATATAGTTCATTCTTAACAAGTTAGGAGTAGTAAACTTTGCTTTATTATTAGTTCCAAAATATTGGGTAATGGTAATTGTTGTTGATCAAATGCACTAGCCATGCAAAGTTGTAGAACTAGAATAAATAGAAGAATGAATTACCTATCTCATAAATGAGCCCAGATAAAGCAGAACAGCCAGGGCCTCCAGTAAGCCACAAAATAACAGGGTCTGATTCTGGCTTACTTTCTGACTTTATTAAGTAATAAAATAGTTGCACATCCTCTGATTCCCCCACTCCTATATACCTGAATATACCAATATACTGTAGTTCAATACTACTCTCATCAAATTAGTAAAAGAAAATATACTGTAGTTCAATACTACTCTCATCAAATTAATAAAAGAAATAAGAAAGTAGGAGTATTCTTTTATTGACTCTGGTATTCGGACCAATTTGAACATGTATACCCTAACGGGCAGCCCAGTAAAGCATCTCGCATTCACACTAGATCTGGGAAAAGGTCGCACCTGAAAGAGTGCGATGTGTGCCAACCTATCCTGATACAAGCATCGATGGTTGTTTCTGCTACCCTAGACTGGAAAATTATGAGTATTATAAGAAGCTAGAGTCTAGACATTGTGAACTCACCCAGTTTCAAGTTGAAAAGGAAGTGGCCCTTGGAATCCAGGAAGTAACTCGACTGGTGAACCTGCTATAATAAGTTGCGGAAAATGCTGTAAAACAAGGAGTGCTGAAAGTAAAGTGAAGCAAAGAAAATGCTCAGTATGCATCTTTGCAGTCAGTCCGATGTTATAATATAACCCTCCGATTCTTTTAATTCTCCGAGATATATTCTAAACAAATAATTCAGTAAAACTTTGATAATCGAACATTAATATGAAATTTCGCCAAGAAATAACTAAGGAATTAGATGGTCTAAGTTATATCGGAGTTTGAAGTGTGTCTTTTGTTGAACGTACCTTTCATTGCTTCCTAGTTCCACTTTTAAATTTTTCTCTCTTTGGAGTCACCGTCAATATTGTTTTACTCAAGAATTACAGTTTCCCTGGTTATGTCTATGATGATTAATATCACTATTAGAGTCATCTACTAGTACAAGATACCGAATGAACAAATCAAAGAGAAAACATCATTAGAGGGCGTAATTAAGATGTTGAACTGTCAATTATAGACAAATACTGGTCTTAAACTCCTAAGATAAATTAGCTTGTAATCACTTCTCTGCCGTTTCAACCAGAAACTCAATCGGCCAATTAAAATTATTCGGACCAAAATCGAACTAGACCATTATCAGTCATTTACTCTGCATAATTTTGGGCATTTTCCTTTGTTTTGTATTTCTTCTTTCTGATAGTTTCTTATAATTTCTCGATTGTTCTCAAAGACATATAATTGTGACAATATGGTTACAGAGAAAAAAAGATTATATCTAATGTGAATTAGCTTATTTCATATTTGATAAAAATTTTAATTTTTAAGAATTTTTTATATCATAATTGTGATATACTAGTATTTCTATCCTCTGTGGTGTGTTCTACATCTTTGTCCTCCTTTCGAGCTAAATCATTAATTTTCTCCGACTGCTTAAAGTTATCAAACTATCAATAGCTTTATATGAGGACCATAAGAGGAATAAAACAATAAATCAGGAAAGAAAGCTTTTAAATTCCCTAAACGAAAATTAAGGTAAATTTCTAAATTAACATAAGATCACACCACTCAGCCTTCAACCTAATTCCTGCATTAGGCTCCTAATAAATTATTAAACTATTAACAGAAATAAAAACATTACATCATTATTATATCATACTAAAAGCACGTATAGAACCAACTTCCTCAAGAAGCTGCCCTTGGGCGCAATAATTCGCATTACAATTATTGCCATGCATCCTCCGATTCACTTCTTTCTATCTGTAATGTCAAAAAATAATGCATACTAAGTTAGACAACATTTTATCTTATAGAGTCCTATAAGAGGACAACTACTGTATTATACAATTATAAATACAATAATAGGCTAAGATAAATAAAGTATTCTCTACTGTTCTTCCTCTTTCTCTCTCTCCAATAAACTAGTGTTTAAACTGTGGATAAAGGGGTTGATCCGTCAAGCACGTGACAACCACCGATGGCCAGTAATTCCAGTCGTGGTAAAGATCCTACTGCTTCCGCCTGCGAGAATAACAAGTAAGTTTTCGAGTTATGTTTAAATAATCTATTTAATTAGTATAGATTTGTGTTTATATGCACGTATGAATCCTTCTTTGGTATCAGATGTCATTAGGTTGGTTTTCTGGTCTTTAAAATCATATAGATATGGTCTACTTAGTGGTTATTAAACTGCATCCATGAATTTTTAATTGTAAATGTTGCAATTCGGATGAGTTAATTCTCATTAAAGCTTTGTTGTTATCAGTACAAAGTAATACAAGACCGTAGATAAATTAGATTCATACATACAACTACTTTGTATCAATAGGTTTGGAGTACCTATTCCATAAGATTCATTACTAAAATTGCATAGCGTGAAACTATAGAAAAATCATAAAGAAAAAGTTGTTTAAAGTATTCTTCTAAGCCTGACAAACATTTTATTCTCATAGTGAAAGAAGGGAATAATCTTCTTTCTTCCAAACACATAGAGAAATAAAAGCTTATCTACTATATAAAATATTTTTTGTCTGCCATATAGCCGTCAGAGATCTGCCACTAACCACCATTGATGTTTGGCATTTTATGCCTATATTTCCTTAATATTTCCTCACGTTTTAGTACCTTATTCGCTCGTTTTATAGCTTGTGACTGTGGTTTTACACTGATTTTATGTCGTGTGTATGTAGGTTGTTATGAAGTGTAATTGGAGCTTTTAAGAGCATGATTGAGCAAGAAAAGATTGGATTTTGATTGAGGATTGGATCGAGCACACGAAGGCACGACACGAGCGAGCAAAGGAGCGAGAAAACACGAAAATTGGCCTGGCGCTGTAGGGCATGCCCCGCGGGCCCCACCGCGCCCAGTGTTCCAGCGCGTTTCCCAGCGCGCCGCAGGCCCAAAGCGGGCTGATTTCGACGTCCTCTGTCCAAGGTCACGCGTTCCGAGGCGCGGGGCGCCCGTTATAGCGCCCCTTGTGCGCGTTTTTATGTCCTATTTCGTCTAGGCTTGGGTCTAACTTATTACTAGGTGTTTGTAAACACTATAAATACTCTTTTACTTAGTTTTTCATGGGAGTTCAGACTTTGGAGCAAGTTTTGGAGGAGAGGGAAGGAGCCCTAGATGTCTTCTACACATTCTTTCTCTCTTTCTCTTATTCTTCTCTTTAATTCTATAGTTTGTTCGTTCTAGGGTTAGAGTAAATACATGAAGGTTGATGTTTGAAAGTTGATTTCTTCCTATTGATTTACCATTACGGATTGTTTATTCTTTCTTGATCATAATTGTTTCATTATAACGGCCGTATAATTGAACACTATCTACGGTTCTTAGATTGAACTCGACAGAGGGAATTTATGAACGCAAATAAGAAAGAATAGAACTAGTTTGTGAACCCGGGCATCGGGGAACCAATTCGCGGGTAGGATAGACATATACTTGCTTGCCTAGTTTAACCCATTACAGGATCGTTAATGCGTGCACGTGATTCAACCCATAGACATATAGGGATTGGAGTAGCCTGCATAGACCGTGAAGAATCGAAAGTTTTTCACGGGTACAATTAACCTGTTAGTTAGCAATCTAGGAAATCAAGAAGTAGATTCAACGGGAAAACTTAACTGGACTGTTTGCAACTCTGACCCTGGACCGTTTCTCCATTATTGATAACAACCCATAAATTGCTCTATTACTTGACTTCAGTTAATTGTTTTAATTATTGCATTTAGTTAGTAAAACCTCAACCATTGGAAAAGATCCCTGAATAGTTTCTAAGAAATTGTTTGCTAAGATTCAGTCTGAATAGTCCTCGTGGGAACGATACTCGATTTATCACTTTATTACTTGTCGACCACGTATACTTGCGTGTGCGTTTGGGAGCAACAAGTTTTTGGCGCCGTTGCCGGGGACTAAATAATTGACTGATTTCTTTTTGAACAATTTATTATTTTCTATTCAGGTTTAATTTTTTTTATTTTATTTTTAGTTTATTTTATTACTAGTTTGCATGGCATCTTTTAATGAAAGTGGGTTGAATGTTGATTCTTGTCTAATTTGCGGAGGAACCCACTTGTGGGAAAATTGTCCAACTCTTTCAACCCTGCGAGACTGGTTATGTGAATTTTCTACCACCTTTGATTGGAATTTTTGTAAATTGTGTGGTGGTCGGTGGAATGATTGTCCTAAGTGTCATGCTCCTTCCCCCAATAATTTTGGTGATGATTCTAATGATGTTTGTGAGTTTGGCAGGAGCGATAAAGTGCAGGTTGTTAGCGAAACTTGGCTAATGGAGCAAGCCAAATTCTTAGAAGCTTATGGGGATTTCAGGAGTGAACTTACAAATATGACGAGGCAATTTATGGAAGAAAGGGTTGTGCTCGGGCAAGAGATCGACGAATTTGGCTTGACTATTCACGACTTGGAGGAGAATTTGAGTGATATGGTTGAGGTGTCTGAAGCTCAATTATCAGTTGTCGTGCTTAGTAGATTTGAGATAGAAGAGCTTAGAAGCCAATTTGAGGAGCAAAAAGTGGAATTCCTACCATTCGACCCAATAGCAGTTGATGATGCCAAGGTTGAGGAAATTACATTAGAGTCAAGTGAAGAAATAGAAAACATCATATTTGAGGACTCTAGTGTTTGTGCAAGCGAGGGTGTCAAAAGTAATGCAACTTTAGAATTGAAGCGCATTGGACCTCATTCCAATCATTTTTCAACATTGTGTTTGGATGGTGACATGAAAATTGAGCCACCCGAGCCTATGAAGAAACCAAGGGAGGAGGAACAAGGTTCCTATATTTTAGAGTTTGCGATGCCGAGGAGACAAAATGACATCCCTCATTTAAAGGCCAAGAAGTGCAAAATGCGACAATGGTTACTTGGTCCTTTTGTATTTTTGCCACCACCCCAATACCATAGTTGTAAACTTGAGGCAAAGTTGGGGATTCAATTCATTAGTTCAAGGTGGAGGAAAAAGTGATGAAGTTGTCCTCGTCGTGCCGCGACGTTAAATCAAGCGCTTCTTGGGAGGCAACCCAATTTGTTTGCTTTACTTTTATTTATTTTACTATTATTTTTATGGTTGTATATTACTTTGGGTGATTCTTTGGATGGCAGGTTCATGTAATGTCGAGGCTAAGTGTGGGGTGTCCTCACCCTTGCCTAATGTTGATGACCTGATGAGGGAAGTCTGAGTACCTCATACTATATGAAAGCTTGGAGGATGCTAGCACCAAGGACTAGAATCTTCGGGGAAGTTTTCTTTACCTTGCGCTTTCTTATTTTTAGCACTGAGGACAGTGCTTAGTTTAAGTGTGGGGTGGGGAACTACCCTTTATCTATTTTTGAGGTTAGGATGCATGTACCGTAGGTTTTTCTTTTGTCACTTGACTTTGTTTTGATTTATTTCTTGCTTTAATATATGAAAAAAAAAATTAGAAAACCAATGAAAAATTCCAAAAAGATTTTCCTTTTAGTTTTATTAGTGGTACATGTCATCCGCCCCGTGGTTTTTCTTATGGCCTCGGTTCTTTTCCACGGGGAGGCCTTTGAACCGGGTAGTTTTTTTTTTTTTTTTTTTAGGATTAGGATAGTTAGTTATAGGTGGCCCTAGACGAAGGAATAGGTAGAATGCTAGGTGCCTTTGATTTGTTTGATACCGGTGGACTTGAATTGATTGCATGTACTATTTGTGGTGTCCTTGGGTTTTAATTTGATGCATGCCTAGAGGAAAAATGGAACGACCCCCTTGAGATGCTTGAGTCCGCTTGTTTGACTTGATTGCTATCCTTTGTGCATTAGTGCTTAAATTTCCACAAGTTGCATTCTAGATGCTTAGTTGAGAGTTGTTGATGGAACCTTTTTGTGTGGATTGTGTGCAATGTGTGTTGTGAGGCATGTTCTTATTTACTCCTGTTGCATATTAATGTCTAGAACTTGCCCCGTGTGTGTGCAAAGCGAAATCCTAGGTTCGCTCTAGTCGGAAAATGATACAAGGCCTTCGTTTACTTGCCTACCCTCACATAGATACCTTGGAAAAATTGTTGTTGTGATTTCTTTGATCCTTTTTATTGGTACCCACACCCCGAGCCTACCCATTTGTTCTAAATTATCTCTTTTGGCCCTTTACTCCTTAAGCACTTTAGTTGATATTGTGATAATATTTTGGAGTTGTGGTTGGATGTTGGGAGGTTTTTGAGTGGAGCTCATGAAGGGGAATAATTGTTAAAATTGTGAAGTAGTGAAAAGCATTGGCAAGGTTGGATGGAATTAAAAATTGAAAAAAAAGCAAAGTTGAAAAAAAAGAAGAGAGAAAGATGTCCATTCCTTGCTAGTGTGGGCTTGAAAATAAAATTGCTACTTGTGTGAAGGTGTATGTGTAGAAGTTGTTGATTTGGGTGGCTTGATGAGATTAATGATTAATTTGTATTGTGATGTATTAAAGTTCTTAGGGAGGTAGTCACTATTACCATATGTATCCTACCCGCCCCTTAGCCTACATTACGACCTTTCTAAAGTCCTAGTTAATCCCGATTGGAGTGAGCTTACATTAGTGGAGTCCTACACTACGGGCAAGCCTATGGTACATTGTGCGTGGCATGTGAGATTTTCATGAGAGTGAGTGAATTCATTTGTATTGCCCCCGTTCTAGTCATGATATTGGTTTTGTGTGTGATTTTTGGGGGGCACTCTCTTGCTTCATATTGGTGAGGGCGCATGGTTTGCATGAAATAGGTGAAGTTGATGGCTTCTTGGTTGAATAGATAGGTGTGATTTTGTGGGAGCATGGTTGCAATAAGTTGAGTTTGTGCATTTGAGCTATTTTGGGGTGGTTGTTCTCATATTTTTGGTTTTGGTAAATTGTTGGCATGTTTGTGGATCCATAGTAGTCATGTGTGCATTGGTTCAATGGTCGGTATCAACCATAGTCATAGGCAGACCTGTTTTACCTAGGTTGGGAAGTTAGTTGTGACTTGCTCGAGGGCGAGCAAGGGTTCAAGTGTGGGGTGGTGATGTTTGGTATTTTATGCCTATATTTCCTTAATATTTCTTCACGTTTTAGTACCTTATTCGCTCGTTTTATAGCTTGTGACTGTGGTTTTATACTGATTTTATGTCGTGTGTATGTAGGTTGTTATGAAGTGTAATTGGAGCTTTTAAGAGCATGATTGAGCAAGAAAAGATTGGATTTTGATTGAGGATTGGATCGAGCACACGAAGGCACGACACGAGCGAGCAAAGGAGCGAGAAAACACGAAAATTGGCCTGGCGCTGTAGGGCATGCCCCGCGGGCCCCACCACGCCCAGTGTTCCAGCGCGTTTCCCAGCGCGCCGCAGGCCCAAAGCGGGCTGATTTCGACGTTCTCTGTCCAAGGTCACGCGTTCCGAGGCGCGGGGCGCCCGTTATAGCGCCCCTTGTGCGCGTTTTTATGTCCTATTTCGTCTAGGCTTGGGTCTAACTTATTACTAGGTGTTTGTAAACACTATAAATACTCTTTTACTTAGTTTTTCATGGGAGTTCAGACTTTGGAGCAAGTTTTGGAGGAGAGGGAAGGAGCCCTAGATGTCTTCTACACAAGTTCTTTCTCTCTTTCTCTTATTCTTCTCTTTAATTCTATAGTTTGTTCGTTCTAGGGTTAGAGTAAATACATGAAGGTTGATGTTTGAAAGTTGATTTTTTCCTATTGATTTACCATTACGGATTGTTTATTCTTTCTTGATCATAATTGTTTCATTATAACGGCCGTATAATTGAACACTATCTACGGTTCTTAGATTGAACTCGACAGAGGGAATTTATGAACGCAAATAAGAAAGAATAGAATTAGTTTGTGAACCCGGGCATCGGGGAACCAATTCGCGGGTAGGATAGACATATACTTGCTTGCCTAGTTTAACCCATTACAGGATCGTTAATGCGTGCACGTGATTCAACCCATAGACATATAGGGATTGGAGTAGCCTGCATAGACCGTGAAGAATCGAAAGGTTTTCACGGGTACAATTAACCTGTTAGTTAGCAATCTAGGAAATCAAGAAGTAGATTCAACGGGAAAACTCAACTGGACTGTTTGCAACTCTGACCCTGGACCGTTTCTCCATTATTGATAACAACCCATAAATTGCTCTATTACTTGACTTCAGTTAATTGTTTTAATTATTGCATTTAGTTAGTAAAACCTCAACCATTGGAAAAGATCCCTGAATAGTTTCTAAGAAATTGTTTGCTAAGATTCAGTCTGAATAGTCCTCGTGGGAACGATACTCGATTTATCACTTTATTACTTGTCGACCACGTATACTTGCGTGTGCGTTTGGGAGCAACAAGTTTTTGAACGTCGACAAAAACAACCAGTCAGCCACCGTAATACCATTAAAAAAATTTTGGAGCTTGGTACTTCTACAATAGTGACTGCTTCAGACGAGAAGGTGAAATTTGTAATTTCCCTTTATCTCTTCTCATGGCTGCTGGCGAGTAGAACAAGAGAAAGAAAGATGTTGTTTTAAATCTATGTTCTGAACTTTAAATTTAAAAAAAAAAAAAAATCGAGCTTGGTGCTCCTACAGTGTTGGTTATGGCTTAAATAGAATAGATAAAGTAGAAACGATATTTTTCTCCTTATCTCACAAGTAAATAAAAAAATGGAGTTTGGTGTTCCATGTGGCGGCTGTAAAAATTTACTAAAAGAAGAAGAGTTCTTAGCCTTCTTAATGTTACATATACCTATTTTGTACGTGGATTTTTTAATTGATTTTATATTTTAAGTTTCAAAAGCTTCTAGTGGTGTTGAACAGAAAGGCCTACTTCAATGAACACCAATTTTCATTTAGGCTAAAGGCTCAGTCTAATGCCATATAAGTTTGGCAGATTATGAATTGGAGAATTTATCCTAGGTGAATATTTAGTAAAAATATTTACCCTTTATAAACACCTTATATTCATTCTTTCTTTTTAATTTAAATTTTTTGTATTTTATTATTAAGTAATTTAAATGAGTTTATTTATTTAATATAGGGAAAATTGACAAGTTTTATTAATTAATATTATAGATATGTATAGCCGGTAATATAGAGAAGTGGAGGAGTTTAACTTAATTTTATCCCATTAATTAAGGAATTAAGGGAATATGGGAAGTTATGTTCATATTCCACTGAATTGTATCAGTAGATCAATATTTTCCATGGCAGGAGATTTGTTTTAGTTTGATGATGATATCTGAGTTGTATTTGATAATGGTGTACGATTACAGGATAGTAGCAGTTTATAGTGTTTAGAATTTTTGGTTAGTTGGAGACTTAGGTTGTGATTACCCCACTACCCGTATTTATGCGTCCCCACTACCCATATTTAACGGTTGAACTAATTTTTTGTTGTTTTTATAAATATTTGTATCCTATTTACAAAATGTTAATTATTAATATTAATATCACAAATATTTTATTTTCTGGTAGTTAATATTGGCTACAAATAGTGATGGCTATTAGAAAGTAAATATTTATTGTTGGGTGGCTGTTTATGTAATCAGCCCTGATGAATTTGGCTAATGGGCCACGTATAAATTCAACTATTAGAATAGTCTATTATATAGCATTCTTATAGCCTATTACCATGATCTTGGTTTTGACACTCAAGCGACCCGCCCTGCTAAAGAAGATCGATGCAAATGTTAGATTTCACCACCTCTATTCACTCGTTATGGAGCAGTTGTCTCTCTTGCATATCCAAGAGAGCCTGCTCCATCCTTATTCATAGTAGAGTGTAAGGTAGGTTTGGGTATAGCAGGACTTGAACCTGCGACCATTAGGTTAAAAGCCTTACAGACTCGGAAGGAGAAACTGTCATCCCAGTCAATCCAATTGGGATGCCCTTCAAGTTGGTTTAGTGAGGGCGACCGCGAAAGTCACCGAATGGACGATTGAAGACTAAAATCGCTAATAGTTGTCGTGGATTGACTCGGAGTTTGAGAGGGGGGCACTACAATTCACTCCTAGAACACTAACCCAATCCCGAAATCGAATGAGCCTTTCCTTTCCGCCGGAGCTTCATGGGCGTTGCCCCGTTCCCCAATCAGATGTGCTAACTTCGGTACCCGGGGCATTTCCCTCACATGCTGAAGAAAGAGAGCCTCCAGCGCTCTCCCCTGATCCTGAGCTAGAGGCCCCCGAAGGAGCCATCATGTTACATGAGTCTGTAATGAATAAAAATTTCAGAGACTCCGGAAGACCTGGAAAGACGGAACTACTTTCGGCGGGTCCTTCTATTATCTCCTTCACGCTACCCAATCCGAACTAATGAGACACTTATGGAATTTAAACCTTCTAAAACTAAAAAGAGTCGACGGACTCTTTTAGTTTTCCCATTTGATACCTTCGTATCCGAGAATCAGCCAATCTCCTTCTGGATCAAGGCCAGACATTACCCTGAAAATATCGACCTTGACCTCGAATAGGTCTTCGGCTTCAATTCGCCCCTTGTCCATAGGGACCTCGTGGCATACAACCGAAACGACTCCCGCTAGATAGCCGAGTCAAATGGAATTTTAAATACTCTTTTTATAAACAAGGTGGCATCTCTCGAAGGGGCCACCAACCGCCCGAATCACAAAGCCGTGTTTGATCGTCGCGTACATGCTCCGTTACAGCTTCGTAGATCCCAGCATCACAATTCCATTTTTGTCTAAATTGCGGAGTAAATGGGCTTCTAAATGCGGTATAAAAGACTAATGAAAATTTTCAAAAAAAATCTGATTTTTTATCAAATAAATTCAGATTTTAAAAATAAATAAATAAATGTTATGTATTTTTTTTCTGGTTTTCAGAATATACATTTAGTATTTATATTTTGTTATGAATACTATAATCCCAATTGCATGAAATGTTAATTTGTTCAATATTAAGCATATTTGTTAATTAGTTTAACGATTGCAAGATTTGTTAATAAAATTAACGAATAGATATATGTTAATTAGTTTACCATTTGACTTATTTTATTTAATATGTTAAATAAAATTTAAGTTTAAGTTTAAGAAGAAGTTAATTTGTTTAACTTAGATCCATACGAGATTAATCATAAAAATAATATGTTATTTTAAACATGATAATGATATTAAGCTAGGTAGTTGACTAAGTTAATTTTCATGTGTTTAATTTTTGGACGATGACTGGGAACATAGTGAACTTTCGACTCAATTATTAATATACGTGTTTATTAACTTAATCAATTTATTTCTTATTGTCCGAATATGTATGTATGATGAACATAGAACTCGCGTTTAGAAATTTCCTTCTTTAGATCCTTACTATATTTTTTTAATTTTGTTAAAAAGAATGTCTACTGCTGCTAAGAACATTGTTGTTGAGCTCAACAAAAGGTTGAAACTCAATGGTGACAACTATGAGACCTGGAGCTTAAAAGTTTAATATGTGCTTGAAGAGCAAGAGGCTCTGGAGGCAATTAACATTGTCATGGATGAGCCTGAGGAAGGCACCACGGCTCAGCATAAGCGTGACCGTGCGTCTTATGGTGCTTGAAAAAAGAAAGACTCCTTGGCTCGCATTACGTTGTTGAGCACCTTAGATGATGATATCTTAAGGGAATTTAAGGATCGCCAAAGAGCTATGGGTCTTTGGGTTGCTTTGAAGAATAGGTTTGGTACCCTGTTCTATTGAAAGGCTACGATCCTTAACAATCAAGTTTGATTCATACAAGAAGCGCCTAGAACATTCAGTGAGAACTCATCTGAGGCTTATGACAAGCATTATTGGGGAATTAAAAGATGCTGGCCATGTGTTGACCGATGAGCAACAAGTTCAAGCTGTCATACGGTCCTTACTTAATTCTTGGGATCATATGAAGATGTATTTGACCCATAATCAGCTAATCAAGACTCTGGAAGATGTCTGGAGTTCTCTTGAGCTTGAAGAAGATCAGCTTGAGGCTGCTAAGCCAACATCTGAGTTGTATATGGCAACATCCTCTAAAGCCAAAAATGGCTCAAAGAAAAAGAATTTGGTTAAGAAAAGAAGATCAACTCAGATGCAAGGGCAGAACAACAAGTTAATAAAAAACGTCTCAAATGTGTTAATGTTACAAAGGTGAAATGCTTTAACTGTGACAAAAAGGGTTGCTGTACTAAGGATTGCTCTGAGCCTCCTAGAAAGGTATTTCACAAAACTCAAACTAGTGAACTTTGTGTTTCTAGTTCAGTGTTTTTGACTGAATCTAATCCTTTGTAGATTGTAGACTCGGGAGCAACGGACCACATAACGAGGGAACGCAATTTTTTTGTGGAGTTTCGGCGTATTTCACGTGGAACAAAGTGGATTTATGTGGGCAACAGCAATAAGGTTGTTGTTGAAGGGATCGGTACATGCAAGTTAGTCTTGCGTGGTGGTCGACACCTACTACTACATGATGTCCTGTATGCTCCAGGAATTCGCCGGAATATAAATTCTATTATTGTTTTGCTTAGGCTTGGATTTAGCTTGTTTTTCCATGAAAACTCTGTCAAATTGACTTTAGATTCAACTTTATTTGGTTTTGGTCTTGTGACCGGAGGTTTTATTATTATGGATTTGGATTATAATTCATTTAATAATAATGCTAGTTTTTCTATGTTTGCTTCCTCACATAAATATGATTGTAATGTAAACATATGGCATGCTAGACTTGGTCATATTGGCCAACAAAGAATACAAAGGTTGGCAAAATAAGGTTTGCTTACTGGAATTGAACATGTGGAATTGTCCACTTGTGAAAGTTGTCTAGCAGAAAAAACTGCAAGAAAACCCTTCGGTAAAGCGACTAGAGCTGAATATCCCTTGCAATTAGCCCAGTCGGACATCTGTGGGCCTATGAATGTTGGGGCTAGGCATGGAGCGTACTATTTCATCACATTTATATATGACTACACTCGTTTCGGTTATGTCTATTAATTTCCCACAAATCAGAAGCAATAAGTTATTTCCAACGCTATATGAGCTTAGTGGAAAATCAATTAGACAAGAAGATAAAAGTTCTTCGAACTGACCGAGGTCGACAGTTCTTGTCAACCCAATTTAATGATTTATGTGATGGAAAGAGAATTGTTCATCAGTTGACTTTCCCAAATACTCCGCAACAAATTGGTGTTGCGGAGAGAAGAAACAAGATGCTTCTAGAAATAGTTAAGTCAGTGATGGCACAAGCTAACATCCTAATTAGTTATTGGTGTGATGCATTGCTTACTGCTACCTATATACTTAACTGTGTGCCTACAAACTCAGTTGCAACCACTCCATATGAGTTATGGACTGGAAGAGCACCCAACCTAAGTGTATTAAGACCTTGGAGTTACACTGCCTATACACATTATTCTTCTCACAAACATGAAAAATTAGGCCCAAGAGGAAAGAAAAGTATTTTCATAAGATACTCAGAAACCTCTAAGGATTATGTGTTTATAGGTCAGCAAGACGGTGGGAGCGTAACTGAATTTGAATCACGAGATGTCACATTCTTAAAGGATGAGTTTCCTAAAAAGAGAGAGGTAGGTCAAGACCTAACCTTGTTTGAGATAGAGGATCAAGATGAACAAAGATCACTTCATTCGAGTCGGAGAAATTTAATAGATGATGAATTAGTTTCAAACCAGCAACCTCCTTCATCATCGGATGCGAATGTAAGTAATAATTTGACATCAAACAATGATCAAATGGATCTTGTTCCAAGTGGGAGTGAGATGGTCACTAATCTTGTTCCAAGTGGGAGCAGGATAGATGTTCTTGATCTAAGTGGGATCAACGTTGATCCAAATGGGAACAACGAAGAAGAATCACAAAAAGGACGTGGTTTACGTAAAAAGATTCCCCGCCGACGATTTGATGTCGAAGGTGCTGAACTTTTTATGTTGTTCTTACAAGTAGAAAATGAGCCTAAAAAATGCAAAAGAGGCTATCTCATGCCCTTCTAAGGAAAAATGGATAAAAGCAATGAAAGATGAAATTGAGTCAATGAGAGTCAACAAAGTCTGGGAACTAGTTGATCTCCCAAAAGAACGCAGAGCTACTAGGAGCAAATGGGTTCTCAAGATTAAGCTCAAGGCTGATGGCACAGTTGAGAGATATAAGGCTCAACTGGTGGCGAAAGGTTATACACAACAGGAAGGAATAGACTACGGGGAGACTTTATCACCTGTTGTGCGATTTAACTCAATTCACCTGATTCTAGCTATAGTAGCAAGTTTAGATCTTGAATTACATCAGATGGATGTAAAGACTGTCTTTCTCAGTGGAGAATTAGATGAATAAATTTATATAGAACAACCCGAATGTTTCATTAAAAAAGGCCACGAACAAAAGGTTTGTAGACTTTTGAAGTCTATTTATGGCCTATAACAATCTTCAAGGCAGTGGTATATACACTTTCAAAATGTGATCATATCCAATGGTTTTACTATGGTTGATGAAGACCATTGTGTTATACCAAGAGACCAAGAAATAAACTTGTAATTCTGACATTGTATATCGATGATATACTTATAGCTGGAAATGATAAGGAGTTATTAAACGAGGTAAAGGCTTGGTTGTTGTCTCAATTTGATATGAAAGATATGGGTGAAGCTGCATATATTCTTGGAATCAAGATTTCAAGAGATCGTCCTAAGAAACTATTGTATCTCTCTCAAGAGAATTACATTAAGAAAAATTCTTGAACGATTTAATATGCAAAATAGCAACCAATTGACACTCCTATCAACAAAGGCCATATCTTGGGAAATTATTTGTGTCCTCATACTCCTGAAGAGACAGAAAAGATGAAGCGAGTGCCTTATAGAAGCACAGTTGGATATCTAATGTATGCTATGGTGTATACTAGGCCTGATATTTATCAAGCTGTTGGCTTGGTAAGTAGATATCAATCTGATCCAGGTCCAGCATATTGGCAAGCAGTAAAGAGGATCATGAGATATCTGAGAGGAATAGTTGACTACGCACTTTGTTATCAAGACGGAAAAGATTTGTGATTAGTTGGATACACTGATGCTGATCATGGAGGAGATTTAGACGAGAGGAAGTCTACCTCAGGATATGTCTTCTTACTTAGTAATGGTGCCATATCATAGAGGAGTAAGAAGCAATCATGCGTAACACTATCCACGATGGAAGCCGAATATGTGGCTCTGTCAAAAGCAACACAAGAAGCTGTTAGGTTGAATAGGCTCTTGAAAAGCTTGTTGGGTAACACTGATAATGAACCAGTGTTGGTCTCTTGTGATAGTAAGGCTGCAGTTGATGCAACTAAAAATCCTAAGCATTATTGTGATACTAAGCACATAGATATCAAGTATAACTATGCAAGAGACATGTATAAATGCAAGAGGTTGAACCTGGTAAAAATATCTACAGAAGATATGGTAGTAGACCCACTGACCAAGCCTTTAGCTAGAGATGCATTTGTGAGACACACTAGGTCTCAAGGCTTGCGTAGACTTTGAGTGATTTTGTATTATTCTTTGTTTTTCCAGATGTTCACAAAACTATGTTCTTTGATAATCAATACAGTTGATTTACTTACATGCATATTCATGATTTATTGAGTGTTTAGTACATTCTTCAATTTTATTTTAGTATGTTGGGTAGACAAGAGGTTGGCTTTCTCACACAGGCATCCACCTCTTTATCTTTGTGATAAGTGGAGATGAGACTTGATTTTAAGAAAAATATTATCAAATGGATAATTTGAGAGCTATATGCTTAAAATCAGTAGAGTCGCTTAAATAATGACATAAAGTTACTAAGTTGAAAGGATGTTCACCTAGTCTACTTTGTGAGCTAGATGTGAGTTTAAGAAAATCAAATTTAGATACGTATGGTGTCTGAATTTCATCTATACAGCATTATTTATAAAGACATACGCTTCTTAAGGAAAGGAGAAAAATGTTGTAGCACGTATTTCATACCATGTGTGCAATGACGACTAAGGGTTAACATAAGTTTAATCTCAACTTACTGTTGCGTGATACCCAGAGCCTTTATGGTGGCTCAAAAATATATACCTTCATTGACTCCGATCGGATACTTGAGGCTTAGTCTAATGTTAGCTATCTTAGTGTGTTTCCAAAAGACCATGAAAATAGATGCGGTCTTGCGGGACATATCTAGAAAAGCAGTTGAGCTAATGTTAAAACAATCGTGAGAAGAGGAAGATCATTAATGGAATCTCATTAATTTGTGTTCACATGCGCACCAGTTAAAATTTATAAGTTATAATTGTGAATACAAAGAATAATGATATTTAAGATTTTGAGAGAATATCAAAATGTGATTCATATGATCTAGGGTATTGCATACTTTATAATCTACTTGCAGGTTTGCACTCGACGAGAGGCTATATACTCCTAATAGATGTATAGCACGTAGCTCTCACAGTATGCTGGTCGCACGGTCTATTTCACTGTATGAATATTTGTAGAGATGAGATTAGAATATGTTTCTCACATTATAAGAGTATTCACATTATGTGTGAGTGAGAGATATTGGAATTATCTGATTAAGAGTCCATCCATAAAGGGGTGCTCTTAAAGTCTATCCAGGTAAAAGGATAAGTTACCTAATAGAGTCCTATAAGAGGACAACTACTATATTATATAGTTATAAATACAGTAATAGGCTCAGTTAAACAAAGTACTTTTCTCTACTGCTCTTCCTCTTTCTCTCTCTCAAATAAACTAGTATTTAGACTGTGGATAAAGGGGTTGATCCGTCAAGCACGTGACAACCAACGACGGTCAGTAATTCCAGCCGTGGTAAAGATCCTACCGCTTCCGCCTATGAGAATAACAAGGATGTTCTCGATTTATGTTTAAATAATCTATTTAGTATAGATTTGTGTTTATATGCACGTATGAATCCTTCATGTACTAAAACAAAATAACACACACAGATATCAATCGAGGGATGCGGTAGAATGAATATATAGATTTTTTGTTGGGCCATCTAGTTTTGATCCTCCTTAAAGTATTTTGTGAAGTGGCCCAGTTGGCCTTTACCTGCTGATTCGGTCCATATATTTATGTATTGTTTTTACTACTTTGCCCATATTCTATATATAGGGGGCAAGTGTAACAACTTTACACTTGTAACCCTAACTATTATTGATTCTTCATTTCCAGTGATAGTGAACCGACTTATTTTTCCTCTCTCTCTCTTGTTCTAGAAACTTCGGATATTGCTTAACTGATAAGCAAACTTTCATGGTATCAGAGCAAGAAATGACCTATTCCAGTTATTCTACCTAGTGGTGAAGTATTGTTCCCAGAGGAATCACGGCAGTATAAGGATTTCTCACGACGAACTCTTTGCAGACGGTTAGGGTTTTTCTCATCTGAGTTTTGATACCGGATTTTTTCTTTTGATCAAGGCTTTTACTCTTTCAAGTTTTAGAAGGAGACCAGTAATATCTCTCTGATTTGTTCCGACTTAGTCTCATACGTGAATTTGCTCGTATAATCTGTCAAATCCTTCTAGACTTACATGTCTTTCTTTATATCTACAATATATATGTGATATTTTCAGTGGATCTATATGTGTATTATTGAGATTGTTGATATCTTTCGCGAGACTGTTTGCATTCTCTAGGATCTTTCTCATTCTGTTGTTAGTATCCTGTGTTTTTGAAGAACAATCTATCAAAAACTAAGCCTGTCCGGAGATCGACGAATCTCTCGCGAAACGGTCATAGGTTTTTGATTTTGATCCTTCTTCTATCTCGGGACCCTAGAATTTGTCTTGTGTGAGGTTCCCCTGATTCAGTAGCAGCGCCTCCTTCCACTAGTGTTAATCCCGTTGTTGGTGTTGAAAATGCTGGATCTGGTTTTGCAAATAGTCTGGGTGCACAAACTACTGATAATCCTAATACAATCAGACTAGAGTCAAGAACTAGTGTAGTAGGAATTACTGATCCTGCTCACCCTTTCTATGTGCACATATCTGAGGGACCTGGTGTAACTTTAGTTGGTATATTTTGATGAAACTAGTTATGTCAATTGGAGTAAGGCTATGCTGATGAGTTTGTCCATCAAGAATAAGATTGGTTTTATTGATGGTACCTACCTTAGGTCAGATCCTACATCAAGCCTTTACAAGGCTTCAGAAAGATGTTACTACATGGTAAGCTCTTAGATTATGGGTGCAGTGACCAAAGAGATAGGTTAGAATAGCCCAATGGTGCATATATTTTTCAAATAAAAAAGGAACTCAGTGGGATTATTCAAGGTACTGATGACATTGCTACATACTATACAAGGCTCAAGACATGTTGGGATGAATTAGCCATTTATGGTCTGTTCATGTTGTGTGTTCCAGTGCAGCTGTGGTGCAAGGTCTCACAATCAGGACCTAATTGTTTACAACAAACTCATGCAGTTTCTTATGGGTTTGAATGAGTCTTACACTCAATCTAGGGGAAATATTCTTATGATGCAACCATTTCCTTCTGTTGAGAGGGCATACTCTTTATTGATTCGTGAAGAAAAGCAAAGGGAGATTTATGCCGGGAGTTAGTTCATGTCTGATTCTGTGTCTTTGAATGCTAGAGTTAACACTCAGGGACACTCTAACTCTTCCCAAGCCCAGCCTAATTGGTCCAGAGGTGTACAGGGACAGAACCAGTCTGGTTCTAGATATAAGTACAACGTTCAGGCTGGGGGGATACAATGGGCAAAGTCAGAGGTCCTATGGGAACAATAATTCCAATGGTGTTGGGTATTCTAATTCTCATAGATCTTATCAAAAATCCAATATGTTCTGTAGATATTGCAAAAAGAATGAACATGTGATTGAAACTTACAACAAATTTAAAGCCATTCAAGGCCAGGGTCAAAACCAGAACCAGCAAAGAAATCAGAACTACCAGAAAGGGAGGAGATCTGCTGATGTTGCTCAGGGTTCTGACGCAACTGATTCAGATGCTAATGAGTTTAATGGAGCTCCATGGCTTACAGCAGAACACCTGAACAAGCTGATACAACTCATTCAAAGTGTGAAGGCTGAAACAATTAGGGTAGTCCTGTTCCTGAAGGTGTTGGTTCTGCACACCTGGTAGGTAGTGTTACCATGGTAGACAAATTTCTTGCACAGTCCTTCTATTTATTTTCTTTTGGCCAAAACCCCTGGATACTAGACTCCGGTGCATCTGACCATATGACTTCTGACATGTCCCTACTTCACAACATCAAGTCTTTATCTACTCCCTATCTAATTGCTTTACCAAATGGATATAAGGTCAAAGTAGTGTCTATTGGAGAATTGCATCTGTCCAAGGAAATTATTTTACACAATGTTCTTCATGTGCCTAGTTTTCAATATAATCTCCTTTATGTGAATATACTGTGCTCACAACTTGACTGTACAGTTTACTTCACCTCTTCTCAATGTATTCTGCAGGGCCGTTTTCTGAAGAGGCAACTGGAAGTTGGTAAAGGTTCTCATGGCCTCTATCTGCTCCAAGAAAATTTCATCCCTCCATTTCCCCTTCTGCTCATGTTTCTGTAAATAGTGAATTTCTGAATAAGTGTAGTAAGCCTGTAACCTCTTGCCCTTTACCTGATGTACACACATTTTGGCATAATAGATTGGGACACTTGCCTTACAACAAATTGCATTCTATGTCTGATGTGCTTTCTATTTCTTTTCCTTCTAAGCAATATTTTACATGTTATGTGTGTCCTCTTGCTAGACAAACTAGATCCCCCTTTCCCATGAGTTTTATTCAAATTGTATGCCCATTTGAGATGATCTATGTGGATGTGTGGGGACTCTATCACACACCTCTTCATGTTGGGCACAGATACTTTATCACAATAGTAGATGACTTCAGCAGATGCACTTGGACCTACTTTATGTCTGCTAAATCCAATTCTTTCACAGTTATTCAGTCTTTCATCTCCATGGTTGAAACTCAATTTAGCTTGAAAATAAAAGTCATTCGAACAGGTAATGCATTTGAAGTTGGTTCTAGTAAAATTATCTCATCTTTTTATAAGTCCAAAGGCATTATGCACCAAAAATCCTGTGTGGAGACACCTCAGTAGAATGGGTAGTTGAGAGGAAACATAGGTGTCTTCTAGAAACATCTAGGGCCTTGTTATATCAATCAAATTTGCCTATGCAGTTCTGGGGTGATTGTGTATTAACTGCCACTTACCTGATCAATAGGTTCCCTACCACTACTTTATCAAACCAGTCACCACATGCAGTGTTGTTTGGCAAACCTCCTTGAGTACTCTCATCTCAGGGCTTTTGGATGCTTATGTTATGCTTCCACTTTGAGCAGAAACAGGGACAAATTCACACCTAGAGCTAGTCCTTGTGTGCTTGTGGGTTATCCTTATGGAAAGGGGTACAAATTGTTCAATTTACATACTAAACTGTACCTTGTGTCTAGAGATGTTCATTTTTTGAACACATTTTCCCTTATGCTATCTTTACCTCCTTCTCATTTCTTTCCCACTTACACTCCACCAACCTACCCTTCTTATTTTCTAGATTTTCCTTAACCTAGTACAACTCAAACCAATCCTCCTCACTCTCCATCTAATTCTCCCCATTCACCAGTTTTGGACCATTCTCCTTTCTTACCTAATTCCCCAGATATCCCTTATGTTGACCACCCTCCTTCTACTTTCTCGTCTTCGTCTTCCTCCTCTCCTTCTCATTGTGGTTCCCCACTCATGCCTTTACCATGCCTTCACCACCACCCATTCTCTGTACTAGACAGTCCACTAGGCTCAGGTCAGCACGTGCTTACTTGAGTGATTTTGTTTGCAATTTTGCTAGACCAAGCTCTCTTCCTTCTCTTTCCTCAGTTTCTTCATCAACTTTTGTACCCAGATTATGTCTTATTTCTGCTTTTACATCTTTCTCTCAATCTATGTTTCACTCTCTTTCTTCTGTGCAAGAGCCCTCTTCTTACCATCAAGCAGTACTTCATCCAGGTTGGCAGGAAGCCATGGCCAAGGAATTTGATGCCTTGAAAGCCAACCACACTTGGACTTTAGTACCCTTGCGACCTGGCAAACATTGCATTCCTTGAAAATGGTTATACAAAGTTAAATACAAAGCTGATGGTTCTATTGAAAGATTTAAAGCAAGGTTAGTCATTAGAGGTGACACACAGAAGGAAGGTCTGTTGACACCAAATTTTGTCCCTTCTTTTTCAGTAATTGGCCATAATTTAATCTAAAGGTGCAATTTAACTGTTTGAGAAATTTTCATTAGAATGCATGCATTTACTTGCGTTATCCTCTGTTTATATATTTTATATTTTCAATTGTGATTATATTATGTAATTTGCATCATTTAGACTATTTGTGAAACTGTGGCTAATTTTGTGTGATTTTCTGCATAAATAAGTTTTATAATCATTTCTGACTATTTATACGTATTTAATTTAAGTCATTATATATAATATATGTATACGTGTATTTTGTTTCTGTGCACTTTTAGTTAATATTGGTTCAATTAAAATGTTCATCCTAAATTTCATTATAATCTGTCATATATATTTGTATTTGAATTTTCTGAACTCCAATATATGCAAATCTCCTTTTAAAATATTTTTTCTAAATTTTTTGTTGAATCTAGATAAGCGTTCGTCTAGATACAATCAAGTCTTCCACAGAATCTTGGTGATTTCGCCAATCTTCCTAACAAATTTCCAGGGATAGCTCGATCCCTTGATTCACTCTCTATTCCTTCGTAATCTCTCTTAATCTCCCATCAAATCCTCCAAAATCTCCTTAAGATTTATCTAATCACTCACCCTTAAGAGATCTCCCCAAATCAGGTCAAAATCACTTCATCTCTCCCAATCTCTCCTAAACCATTCTTAATCAAAATCCTTGAATTTGGGGTCACCTCCAACGTCTCTCATCTTCTCCTAATCCTTAACAACATAATTATCCCTATGTCCAAATCCCCCTAATCTCTCCCATTGTTTCCCTCAATTTCTCTAATCACTCCTTAATCCACTCTCATATAATTATTATATAAGCCTAACGTATCTATCCCTCTTTTGATACTAGATATATCACCTTCAAATCCTCCAAATCTCCCACAATCTCTCACAATCCCTCAAAATCAGAATCCCCAAAATGGTCCAACATTCCTATTCTATAATATCTCCCTGATTCCCCTTAATTTTAGTTAATCAAATATTGAGTTTCCATTCTTGACAAAATAAATTTCTTCTTTCCTTTTGTACAAATTATTTTGAATATTTTCCTTAAGTATAGTACTACCAACTTAGGCTATAAATACTAGCCTCACTTTCCTCCAACAGGCACCTCTATTACTATTTTCTCTCAGCTCTTCTCTATACAATTCTGGTATCTCATAATTTACTCATCACAGAGGTTTATTCTTTTACCCTTGCATTATTTTAACAATTTGATCCTTCTATTCTAGAAGGTTGAAACGACCAAAGTCATGATCTTGTCTTAGTATTAAATTCGAACCCTTCGGTATACTAGTGTACTTATACTTTTTGCATGACTTCACTACCTTTGTCATTTTCTTAATATATGATATTGGTTTAGTTCTATGAAATTTTTATTTCGCACAATATTATGTTTTGCTTGTGAATTTGCTGACCTTGCAAGGCCGAACATTGCAAAGGGCACTTTCTTGGTCTTGAGACCACACTTGACATTCATACTTTGTTTTACTCTCACATTCAGCTTCTCGTATAATTTTATTTGCATGACTTGTATTAAAATCTAAAATTTATCACCTTTTCTGGACATAGAGTGGGGATGGTTCGTCATAAGTGTGTGTCTTTCCTGTTTACTTCTTTCTCACTATGTTTATGGTTAACAATTGATCCTGTTTGCACATATAGAAATTTAACTAGTTTAAATGAGTTTAATTACCTTGATCACTGTATCATGCTTGATTTAGTTAGTTAATTACTTGAATTATTAAGCATGTACCTCTAGTTAAAGACGTCGGATCTTCATTGGTATATTTCTGTTATTTTGCTAATTTTTAATCAGGCTATTATTAAAGTTAGGGGGTAACACTTAGCTTCCTTTGAAATAATGTTTCTATAATGATAAGACATATAATCTTTTTTGATCTCATCTTCTTGGTTTAAATGGAGGTGTACTATTTTAAAAATTAGAACTCCTATTTTAGTTAATTCAATTTTCTTGTTTGCAAATGACCGTATTCTATGTGACGCCTAGTGAGTCTAGATTGGGATATTTAACACATTTAGGGAGTTTAGATATTTTACATTTTAAAGTAGTTGTCATGATGGCTTCCGGGACTTAAGTTGGGGACGCTAGCAAAAACCTTTTAGGATGTTTTAAAATATTAGAAAGCACTCTAGTTAAATACTTAAAGAGGGTATGAGGGTTAAGGGCAAATTAAGTCCCTCGGAGATGATGAAAATTACCCGAGCTACATATGTGATAGTGGATTCTGAAATTATCATTTACTGATAAAAGCCGGGATCTGATCCGAATAGGATAATAAAACCTAGGGTTGATTTATTTAAATTGGTTTATTAGTTTGCGTACAGTTATGATCAATATTTCAAATCTATTTTTGGAAATTATACTAAATTGCAAGTTTGCTTATTTTGCACCATATGTCACTGTTTAAACTGGTTTCAAAAATGTTTTTATTTAGTTTTACTCCAATTTATTTGCGCACAACCTCTATTTGTTTCCTTTATGAATATATTGTATCTTTAGTTAAATTTTATCGCTTGACCCAGTATAGAAATCGGTCGAGAACCACTCTTAGTTAAACTTAGGAGGTGCCTAACCTCTTCCTTCTAGGTTATTTCGAACACTTACACAAGTCTCTAGTTAGTAGACCAATCCGGAGTTATTCTTTAAATTGAATTAGAAATGCTTTTAGGTTACCTAATATGCCTAAGAAATTTATTATGTGGCAACTCCAAAACTCAACTCACACGAGTTACCCAAGACAGAAACCACTTTTTTCCGGACGAGCAGTCCGAGGAGGTAGAAAAAGTGGGGTGCGACAAGGTCTGGATTATACTCGGACCTTTTCTCTTGTGGTGAAAATAACTACTATCAGGTGTCTTATTGCTTGTGTTGTCAAACATCACTGGTCTTTATCTCAGTTAGATGTGAATAATGTTTTCTTACTTGGTAGGTCTATATGAAAGTCCCATAGGGTATGTCTATGTCTTCTCCTAGTCTAGTTTGCAAGTTAAATAAGTCTCTTTACGATTTGAAACAGGCATCCAGACAATGGTATGCCAAGTTATCTGCAAGTCTGTATTCTTTAGGTTTTCAACATTCTAAGAATGACTATTCTCTGTTTTTTAAATAATTTTCCATTGGCAGTGTTTTCCGGGCTGTTTATGTTGATGATATCCTCATTACCAGGAGTGACACATTTGTTATTGCTTCTCTAAAATCTCATTTCGACAAACAGTTCAAAATTAAAGATCTTGGCTTGTTACACTATTTCTTGGGTGTGAAGATTCTGCATACCGATACTGATGTCATTGTTAATCAAAGAAAGTTTACTACGGATTTACTAGCTGAATTGGTAGTGATGAACACGGTCCTTGTGTTAGCCCTCTTCCCATAGGGGTCAAACTCAGTAATGATGTTGGGGTTCCTAATTTTGACTCCACTCACTATCGCAGGTTTATTGGAAAACTGAATTTTTTGACTCACACTCGACCTGATATTGCTTCTGCTGTGCAACACCTGTCTCAGTTTCTTCAGCAGCCCAGACAGCCTAATTTTTAGGCAGCTTTGCACAGTTAGAGGTATTTGAAGGGTTCTCTTGGACTGGGCTTTACATGTCTGACTCTCCTAGCTTTACCTTGCAGGCTTTTTGTGACTCACATTGGGCAGCCTGCCCAGATTACAGGAGGTCTGTTAGTGGGTTTTTCATCTTGTGGGGTGATAAGTTGGTATTTTACTTACTTAAAGACTACTTTAAACCTTCATTTTTGAATCCAAAGGCAACATTAGTTATTTTGACGTCATGAGTTGCTTAGTTTCAGATTATAATGAGTTCGCATGAACATTAGCTGAAGATTGAAGCTAAAAGAGCAAGAATTGGAGCCAAAGTGTAGAATTCATGACACCAAGAGGAGGTGCCCCGCCTATTTGACAGAGGCGGAGCGCCTAAACAAACTTCACAGAGTAGAACATTATGCTTCAGAAAGAGGCACCCTGCCTGTTTTACAGAGGTGGGGCGCCTACTTGAATTTCAGAGAAGTCCAAAATTTGAACCCACTAGTAGGAGCACCGCCTACTTTACCAGGCGGACCGCCTGTTTCTCTGTGTCTGAAATGTTTTCCCTTTGTATAAATAGCAAAAGCTAGGATTTTAACAACACATTCCATATTACGTTATGTACTCATTTGAGGCGATTTTGGGAGCCAAGTAGGAGTCTTAACATCATTCTGTAAGCTTCTAAACTTGTATCTTTGAATCTTAATTCATATATCAATCCAAGATCTATGTTTAAAATCATTTCATCATTTTATTATTTTGATTGCTTTGATTCAAACCCTAGTTATGAGTAGCTAAATTCATAACTAGGGTGTGAACATTCTATAATGATAGAAAATCAATGGGTGTTGTTCCATTTCACTAACTATAACATAAGTAACAATTATTCAATTCCCCCATTACAATAACATCAAAATTCCAAGATCCATGATATTTGGGATTTCTTGTCTACTTTGCTAGTTAAAGACTCGGAAGAGATTAACTAGTCTAGAATAGTGGAGTTGGCAAGGATTTAGTTTAATAGTCTATTTGTATAGGCTAACTCATCTAAAAGGAGTTACGCTCGGAAGAGGTCTTCATTCCTTGGGTCTTTGAGTAGTGCTATAAGCATTAAACTAAGGCTTTGACGGGCGGGTTGTGGAAGATCACTTCTAGCCAGAAGGTTTCTAGATATCACAATAAGAAGATTTGATCATAATTATACTTATGTTGGTAAGATGAAGTGAAGACACCCATTGGATTGAAATCACTATTAGTCGTTTACACTCCTAGTCTCGTAATATCAAATCAACTTACTCGTTTAAATTTGTATGCTTTGTAGTTAAGTGTAGTGCTAGTTTAAACAAACCTCATTTCTAGGGCTTAATATTAAACTTCATTTGAATTTCTACTTACTTGATGGGATAGTTCCCTTGGGAAATCGACCCCGAATCACATCGGGTATTATACTTTGACGACCGCCCATCACCATTGATGTTGTAGGATTGAGCGTGGATCAAATTTTGGCGCCATTACCGGGGAACTACGGTTTCAATATTGAGTTGCATTAGTTAATCAAAGTTGTTTAATTCGCAAGTCCTAGCATTTTACTTTTGTTTTTGGTTTTACCTTAAGTAAGTGAAACATGGCTTATAGGAGAAACCCTAATCGGGAATTGCGGAATCCCAATTACAACCATTATTATAATCAACAATATGGAAATCCACAAGGTTATGAAGAAGAGTATGATGAAGAATTCCATGTGGAGCTCAATGAAGAGAGTTATCTATTTCACTTCGAGCAAGTAGATGAAGATGATCCTCAAGTAGAAGCTAATGATCCACAAGTTGAAAATGTGGTACCTCAAATTTATAATCATTTTGCTCAACCAAATGCGGGTGCTCAAGCTAATAATGCGGGAGTACATGCGGATGGAGAAGGAATCTTTGGGGAAAATATTGGTATTACGGGTAATGCTAATCTCGGTGGAAACAATACAAACCGAGGTGGCCGAGGTATGAACTTAGGTGGTCAGAGTGCAAACCGTGGAGGTAGAGCCAATGTCAACTGAAGGGGCAATGTCAATCGAGTGAATGCTCAAAATGTCAACCGGAATCAAGGTTATGCTAGAGGTACTCGGGACTATCAACAAGAAATGCAAAACTATGAAGATGATGAGGAGACAGAAGAAGAAGTTGATATGAATAGCTTTGCAAGTGCTAAAATTCCTCCACCAATTCATGGCAATGCCAGTTTTAGTATCCCAAATGTGATTCTTCAAGGTCTTGAGCAACATGGTTGCTCTAGTGGTGGTAAGAATGAAGATGCAACAGACCACTTGAGAAATTATATACAAACTTACAATCTATACAAGTCGGCAAGGATATCGGAAGAGTCATTGAGGTTAAGAGTATTTCCCTACTCTCTCACCGTGAAAGCCAAAGATTAGTTGAACAAGTTGCCAAGTGAAGCAATCAGCATTGAGAGACAAGATTTATATGTTTGAACAAGAGGAATCTAATTCATTGACAGAGTCTTGGGAAGCTTTTCAAGATGGGTTGCTCTGGTGTCCTAATCATGGCTTCAATGGAAGCATGTTGTTGCAAATTTTCTATCAAGGCTTGAACAAGTTGAATCAATCCACTTTGGATACACTATGTGATGGTGTCACTATAGACAAAAGGTACGAAGAGGTGAATGAGATTCTAGACAAAGTAACCAAGTGATCTCGAGAATGGCAATCAAGAGCTAAAAATCTGGGAAGAGAAGTTGGGATAAGTCCAATGATGATGGATAGACTTGAAGCTCAAGATGAGAAGATGACAAGAATCTTGACCTCCATGGAACTCATGAACAAAAATTCAAAGGCCGTTTGAGAAGCAAATGAGAAGAAAGATGAACAAACTGGAGAATATCCACACAATAAATACTAGGCATCAAGTGGCTCCAATGGGTTATGTGACCTCCAGGGGTGTTCCTTTGTCTCTTCTCCAACATGGGCAAGAGGGATAATGGGTTATGTGACCCCCAGGGATGTTCCTTTGTCTCTTCTCCAACATGGGCAAGAGGGATACTATCCGGAACAATGTTACAATGTGCAAGATGGTGAAGAAGAAAATTATGTGGGCAACTACCAAGGGCAAAGAGGGTATGATCAAGGTGGCTATCAAAGACCTTATCAACAACCCTACTGACAACCATATCGACAATCATATCAACAACCTTACCAACAACAAGGGTAATGGAGGCCGAGTCAAGGAAGAGGCAATTGGAGTGGTAACCACGAAGGGAGAAGAGTCGGTTCTTCTCAATAATATGCTCCAAGACCTTCTTTCAATCAACATGATCAAGAAGCAAAAGCTCCTACAAAGTTGGAAGAATTGATAAACCAAATGCTCCAATATCAACAAGGGTACTTCAGGGACATGAAAGATATGAAGCAAATAATGACATCTCATTCTACATCCATCAAGGAGCTTAAGTTACAAATGAGCCAACTAGCTCATCAAGTCAATCAAAGGCCGCAAGGAGCACTACCAAGTGACACAGTAGTGAATCCTAAAAGAGTCAGTAAAGACCAAATGATGGCAATCAAAACTCGGAGTGGCAAGACATAGGAAGACCCAAAAGCCAAGAGTGATAATGATGCAGGGTTGAGAGTGCAAGATGATCATGTGGGTACCGAGTTGAATGACAATGAAGGTATTGGAGAGGAGATAATACAAAAAGTGGAGAGGCAAGGTGATGAGTAGCATGAAAATGACGATGGTGTTCAAGAAGTCACTAAAAAGCTTGCCCCCCAAAACACCACTACCCAAATGGCCAAACCAAAAAAAAAAAAAACTTCACAACCCAAAAAAAGCCTTTCTAACCCGAGTTCCATTCCTAAAATGCCCCTTCCTCTCTTACAAAAGAGCAATAAATAAAAAGAGATATCCCATGCAAAGAAGATTTGGGAGAAGATAGAAAGCACATCCATCAACATTTCATTAGTTGATGCATTGGGACAAATGCCCAATATCGCTAAAGACTTTGTGACCAAGAAGATATATGGAGATTTCGAAACACTCAAGGTGACTCACCAAGTGACTAAAATTGTGTCAAAACACATTACACAAAAGATGGAAGATTCTAGAGCTTTTTACTATTCCATGCATTATTTGTGGGAGACACCTCAAGAAAGCCTTGTGTGACCTTGGTGCAAGTATCAATTTGATGACATATGTGGTGTATAAGAAATTGGACACCAAGGCATTGAGACCAATAACAATAAACTTGAAAATGACCGATCATTCGATGAAGAGTCTAATTGGGATTATTAATAATGTGTTGGTGAAGGTGGACAAATTCGTCTTCTCAACAGATTTTGTCATTCTTAATTATCGCGTGGATTTTGAAGTGCCTATCATTCTTGGCTACCGAAAGAGCTCTTTGTGATGTAGAGTGGTGTGAGCTCAATTTTAGCTTCAATGGAAAGAAAGTCGTATTCCATATTTGCAAGGCTTTGATGAAACCGATGGATGATGATGCTACTTGCTCTTATGTTGATATGATGGTTGATGCACTTGTGGAGAAGGAAAGTGTCCTCGCTAGTTAAGAAGACACATTGGCGGCGGCGATTTGGAACATGGATGTGGAAATAAAGAAAGTGTGGCGGAGGTAGTAAAGGCATTAGGGGCTTTCGATCAAAACCTTATGTACCCAAAAAGCTATCCTTAGACCTTGAAAAACCCAAGAAACTCTACCTACAAAACCATCCATAAAAGAACCACCAAAACTTGAATTGAAAGTCCTACCATCCCATTTGAGATATATCTTCCTCGATCCAAAATCCACTCTACCCATAATCATTTTGTCTCACCTAACCAAAACCCAAGAAGCCAAACTTGTTGAAGTGGTGAAGAGAAGAATCAAAGCTATTGAGTGGACCTTGACGGATATAAGAGGGATTGACCCGGGGGTGTGTACACATAAAATTTTATTTGAAGAGGGGTGTAGTCCGAGTGTAGAACATCAAAGGAGATTGAATCCTCCTATGCAAGAAGTGGTGAAAAAGAAGATCATAAAGTGGCTAGATGCAGGTGTTATTGTCCCTTTGTCTGATAGAAAGAGGGTGTTGCTGATGCAATGTATACCCAAGAAAGGATAGATGATGGTGATTCTTAATAAGAAGGGAGAGTCCATCGCTACTAGGCCCGTGACCGGGTGGAGAGTGTGTATGGATTATCGGAAGCTAAACAAAGTAACAAGGAAAAATCATTTCCCTTTGCCATTTTATTGATCAAATGCTTGATTGGTTGGCAGGTCGTGCTTACTGCTTCTTGGATGGATATTCTGGCTACAATCAAATATCCATAGAAGTCGATGACCAAGACAAGACTACTTTCACTTGTCCCTATGTCACTTTTGCATTCCGCAAGATGCCATTTGGTCTTTGTAATGCTTCTGTGACGTTCCAAAGATGTATGCTAGCCCTCTTCCATGATATGATGGAGAATTTTCTTGAAGTTTTCATGGATGATTTCTCGGTGGTTAGAGATTCATTTGATGATTGCTTGTCAAACTTAGAGAAGGTGCTAGAGAGATGTGAAGAAATAAGGCTTGTGCTAAATTGGGAAAAGTGTCACTTCCTAGTTCAAGAAGGCATAGTGTTGGGGCACAAAGTTTCTAAGAAAGGCATTGAGGTGGTCTAAGCAAAAATTGAGGTAATTTCAAAGCTTCTGCCTCCAATGACCGTGAAGGGTTTTCGAAATTTCTTGGGGCATGCGGGATTCTATCGCAGCTTCATCAAAGACTTTTTCAAAATTATGAATCCTATGTGCAAACTTTTCGAAAAGGATGCCAAGTTTGTATTTGACAAGGCTTGTCTAGAAGCTTTTGAAGAAGTGAAGAAAAGTCTAACAACCGTACTAATCATAGTGAGTCCTAATTGGGAGCTTCTGTTTGAGCTTATGTATGATGCTAGTGATGTGGCTTTAGGAGCCGTGCTAGGTCAACGGGTGAACAAGATGTTTCATCCCATCTATTATGCAAGCAAGACAATGAACGGAGCTCAATTGAATTACACAATGACGGAGAAAGAGCTTTTGGTAATTATGTTTGCCTTTGAAAAGTTTCGGTCATATTTGGTAGGGTCGAAGACAATTATTCATATCGATCACTCCCTCATCCAGTATTTTATGGCAAAGAAAGATTCCAAAGAAAGGCTTATCCGGTGGGTGTTTCTTCTTCAAGAGTTTTACATTGAGGTGCTCGATAGAAAGGGGACCGTAAACCAAGTGGCGGATCATTTGTCATGATTGGAGGAAGAAGGTCGTCTGAAAAACAAGTCGAGGAGAATGATGCATTTCCAGATGAAAGGATCTTGGCCGTGTCTTGGGAACCAATCCCTTGGTATGGTGACCTAGCAAATTTCATAGTTGGGGGAGTCTATCCCGAAGACTTCATATTTCTACCAAAAGAAGAAGCTAGCCAATGATGCAAGATTCTATTATTGGGATGAGCCTTATCTCTTTGAGTTGTGTGTTGATGGAATCATCCGGAGATTTGTTTTCGAGTCCGAACAAGAGGCCATTATGGAAGGGTATAATTCTTCTCCTTAAGGAGGACATCTTGGTGGAGTGAGGATGGCAGTCAAGGTGTTACAATGTGGTTTCTTTTGGCCAAGTTTGCACAAAGATGTCCATGCTTGGGTGAAAAATTGTGATCAATGCCAAAGGATGGGTGGAATTTTAAGAAAGCACGAGATTCCAATGAATCCCATTGTCGAAGTTGAGTTGTTTAATGTGTAGGGAATTGACTTTATGGGGCCATTCGTGAGTTCCAATGGAGACAAATACATCTTGGTAGCGGTTGATTATGTATCTAAGTGGGTAGAAGAGGTTGCGCTCCCCAATAATGAAGCCAAGAGTGTGTTGGGTTTCTTGAAGAAGAATATTTTCTCACGGTTTAGGACTCCAAAAGCAATCATTAGTGATGGTGGGAGCCATTTTTGCAACCGAGCTTTTACAAATATCCTACAAAAATGCAGAGTGAAACACAAAGTTGCAACTCCCTACCATCCTCAAATAAGTGGGCAAGTTGAAGTCTCTAATTGAGAAGTGAAAAATATTTTAGCCAAGATGGTTAATACAAATAGAACCGATTGAGCTAGAAAACTTGATGAAACTTTGTGGGCTTACCAACCGCTTATAAAACTCCTATTGGAATGTTCCCATTCAAATTGGTGTTTCGGAAAGCTTTCCATTTGCCAGTTGAACTTGAGCACTAAGCCTTGTGGGCGTTGAAGAAATTGAATATGGATTGGAACATTGTCGTAAATGCAAGAGTTTCAAACTTGAACGAACTTGATGAATTCTAGTTCTTGGCATATGAAAATGCCTTGATATACAAAAAGAAAATAAAAGTACTTCATGATTCGAGAATTTGGAACCAGATATTCAAAGAGGGAGATTTGGTGGTGTTGTTTCACACTCGCTTGAAGTTGTTGCCCGGGAAACTCAAGTCTAAATGGAAGGGTTCGTTTAAGGTAGTAGGCGTTACTCCTTATGGCTCGGTTGATTTGCAATCGAAGGAAGGTTGAAGGAGCTTCCTAGTCAATGGATATCGTGTGAAGCATTACTTGGTATGCGACGCCAAATTTGGTAGAGTGGCATGCATCTACCTTAATGAACCTTGAAGATAAAATTCAACATCGTCGTGCCGCGATGTTAAATTAGGCGCTTCTTGGGAGGCAACCCAAGTTTTAGTTTAACTAGTTGATATTTGTGCAGGTACCCAAGCGTTAGTGAGCACGACAGTTGAGGAGTGACGGAAAAAAAAGTCAAGGAAATCTCGGATTAGGGCTAGGCGGGTCGCCTAATTCAATAGGCGAGCCGCCCAGGTAAGTGAGTGTGTGAGAAAGTGAACAAAGAGAGCAAAACAAGGGTAGGCGGAGCGCCTACTACACTAGGCGCACCTCCTGGGTTGCTTAAGCCTAACCCGCTTTAAGCTTAAAAATGGGTAACACCCTTATTTTTCCACCAAAACACAAGGACCCCTTGGCCGAAAATCCCATATACCCAATCCAAAATTTTCACTTTCATCCCTGATTAATACACTCAAATCACTACACAATCACTTCTAATATTCACTCTTGCTTGATTTCGGGTACAATGGGTAAGAAAACAACAAAAAGGGGGGGGGGGGGGGGGAAGCCCCACCTCCTCTTCCCGAAGATGAAACACGAGATGAGGTACCAAATGCCAACTTGGCTACACAATCTAGAAGAGAGTTGAGAAAGAAAAAGAAGCAATAGGCTTCTTCCTCCAAGCCAGTACAAGAACAAGAGGAAGAGGAGGAGCAAGCACAAGAGGAGGAGGAGAAGGAGGAGGAGGAATATGGGCAACCAGAGGATCAAGCGGAGTATTCCGAAGAAGAATAATTGGACGAGGACTTGAAATTCCGCTTTAATTCAAAGAAATCACTCCAGATGTACTTGGACAAATTCCAAAACCGGAATATTAACTCGGAAAGAGTGATTATCATGAAGGATGTAGAAGTCAAGAATCTCGACATCTACAAATGGTATAAAGAAACCGGGTGGGAGAAAACTTTGAAGAGACCATTGAGGCACGCCAATGAACATATGGTCATGGAGTTCTATTCCAACCTAGCCTCCAATGCCGAAGGTAACAACAAGGTGTATTGCCGAGGTAAGTACATTGATATCTCCGCTAGAGCATTGAACAAGTACTGGAGACTAGAGAATTTCTCTCCAATGCAACAAATAAGAAAATTGCGACTTTCTCGGAATGCGCAAAGGGAGTGGCCAGCATTTATCATTAGTAGGGAGAAGAATCCGCCATAGAAGAAAGTGGTGATACAAATTGTGAAAGCCGACCTAAATTTTGAGGCAAAGGGTTGGCAATATATTTTCATCTCACGAGTCCGCCCAACAAGTCAAGACAATAAGCTCACTTTGAAGAGGGCCATGATGATGGGATGTTTGATGACGGGCATCATAGTAAACTTGGGAGTGGAGATGCTTAAGCAAATGCGAGAAGTTGTGAAATCCGAGAAGGACAATCTAGCATTCTCTTCTACATTGACTGATTACTTGATGAAATGTGGTTTCCTGGAGCTACCAAAGGACTTTAAATCACCTCCTAAATCCGACTTCAATTGGTATGCTTTCAAGGACACTCCTCCGGAGGCTTCTTCAGATACTGCTCTTTCTGATGATCATATTGATATGACATCAACCTATGAGGCAACCCCACATCATGAGGCAGGTCCCTTTATTTCGGGCATTGGCACAGCCACTATCCCTGAGGATGTGCATGACTTTGGTGCCCAGTTGGATGAGCTTAGGGATCTCATATCCAACTTACCATAGGTGCAGCCCCCACCTCTACCTACATCTCCTGCAGTCTCCGTAGAGTAGTACACTGAGTTGATTCAGGTCTTGAAAGCTCACACCAAGACCATTGAGAACCCTGCCTAATACGTGGAGGCTAACACTTTGTCCCTTCAGACTAACTCTCAGGATGTTCTTGCAATGAAGAAATCCTTTTCTGACCTTGCTTCGCATTATTCGATGATGGACAAGAAGCTTAGCAAGGCACTCGATGTGCCCACAGAAGGAGTTGTCATTCAACATAGATCACCTTCTCCACAGCCCCGGCCTAAGGGACCTATGACATCTACTGCCCCTGTCACTACTTATGCTTGACGTGGTTCTGCTAAAGCCACTACTTTTGCTCTAGTTGGTACTACTTCTGCTCCACTTGGCTCTACTACTACTTCATCTGCTCTAGTTGCTATTCCATCCTCTTCAGTGCCACCACGGCTTTCTACAGTCGCACACAAAGCTTCTAGTTCAAAGCCTTCCAAGAGTCCTGCCAAACAGTCAAAGAAAGCTCAGCAACAGGAGGATGAGGACTTGCTAGAGGATATTGAGGCCACCGAGGCCATGGACTTTGACATTGATGATGATGATATTGATCCATACTCAGGGTCTGCTGATGATCTTACTCTCTTGCCCGAGGAGGCCCAGGTTCAGATTGCTACACAGAGGTCTATTGAGATAGCACGCCGAGCAGTGGAGGAGCGGCAGACACCACCAGTTGAGCCCTCACTTTCCCCTATGGAGGGCAAAGGGAAAGGCATTGCTTGAGCATACAGGGAGTCCCCCTTTCTACCTCCCCCCCTATACTTTACTTTGATCTACCTAACATACGGGGATGATGCTACAGTCTTTAGTTGGAACGTATATATGTATTTTTTGATGATGATAGTACTTGTGCTTTATGATATCCATGTATACGTTCGAACATTTTGATGTATATACACTTTATGTTGGTAGTTTAGCTTGTTTTATTGGCTATATTCCAAAGATTTTTAATTTTTACATAAGCTTCTGATTTTCTTCGCTTGGTTCTTTTCGGAGGTTCTTTTTTAACCAAGTATGTACATGAAACCTTTTGAAAATATATTAATGAGTTATGTGGTACTACCTATTATTACATTATTTTTATGGCAATTTTGACAAGTTAATGTATATTTTGAGTGGCATGGCACAAGTTGTAGACCGCGAGGTTCTTTAGTTAGCTTAGTTGTGTTGTTGGTGTGGTCTAAAACTTGGACCATGTGTGCTTTGTGAGTGAGTGTCTTTAGGCTTTATACTTGGAAGATTACTTGCGTGTGTGGTGAGCCCTTGAATAATAAGTTTGTGTGTGTAACTTGAAAGTGTGAAACTTGCCCTTACTGTACTTTGAGATGAAATCCTAGCTGAAACTTGACTTGAGACATGATTTTAGGCTTTTCTTGGACCGCTACAGTTCTAAATGGCCTACCCGTACATCTTTATCCTAGTTAACCCCTTTGAGCATTAACTTTTCATTTGGAAACCACAAATTGAAAAAACCCAGCCAATTCTTGAGTTCTAAGGCACCAACCCTATTTTTGGCACCAACTTCCATGTGTGCATTGAAAAATGTGCAGCTTAGGCAAGATGGTAAAAGCTTGGAATCCCGTTGTGAATGTCATTTGAAGTATTAAAAAAAAAAGAGAAAAGAAAACAAAAGAAAGAGAAAAGGAAAGGAAACAAAAGAAAAGAAAAAGAAAAAGTGTTGAATAAAGAAGGGATTAACTAGCACCGTCTTCAAAAGAAAGGTAGAATAAGCCAAAATGAAAAGAAAATGAAAGTTGCACAAAAAAAAATTAAGATGATGTAGTGTTAAGGAGGTGTAAGTCACTATTTAGCTAAATTTACCACACCTTGAACCAAAAGCCTATATTACAACCGTATCAAGTCCTAATTGATCTCTAGTCAAGTGACCCTACATTAGTGGAGAAGTACAAGAAGAGCAAGTCTTTGAGTTTTTTGAGAATTATACATGAGCATTTCTTTGTGAGAGCGAGAGTTCGAATTTCTGGAGTCCAAATTTTTGTGTTAAAAAAAGTATTTTGTGAGTAAAGGACTTCATTCTTTTTCGTGAGGAAGCAAGTAACTTTTGAGTGCGAGGTTTGAATACATAATGAGGTACATGAACAAACGAAACGAACCGATAACCTTGAGATAACTCTAGACACTCATGAATTTCCTTTTGCCATAGTCTAAGTAAAGTGCGTAGTTGCTTGTCAATTGTTCATATTATTAAGTGTGACTAGTTAGTACCACCTAATTCATTAATGCAAAAAAAAAAAAAGATGTTTGTAATTTCAAAATGAGGAACATACCTTGGTGTTAAGCTTAAAATAAAACATGCTTTAGTCTCGTTGATTTTGAGTTGTTTGAGGACAAGCAAAGACTTAAGTTTGGAGGAGTTGATAAGTTGATATTTTACCAACTTAAAGACTACTTTAAACTTTCATTTTTGAATCGAAAGGCAACATTTAGTGTTTTTGACATCGTGAATTGCTTAGTTTCAAGTTATAATGAGTTTGCATGAAGGCAACATTTAGTGTTTTTGACATCGTGAATTGCTTAGTTTCAAGTTATAATGAGTTTGCATGAACATTAGTTGAAGATTGAAGCTAAAAGAGCAAGACTTGGAGCCAAAGTATAGAATTCATGAAACCAGGAAGAGGCGCCCCGCCTATTTGACAGAGGCGGAGCGCCTAAATAAACTTCATAGAAGTAGAACATTATGCTTCAGAAAGAGGCGTCCTGCCTCTATGAATTTTAGAGAAGTCCAAAATTTGAATCCACTAGTAGGCGCGCACCGCCTACTTTACCAGGCGGACCACCTGTTTCTCTGTGTCTGAAATATTTTCCCTTTGTATAAATAGCAAAAGCTAGGATTTTAACAACACATTTCATATTACGTTTGTACTCATTTTGAGGCGATTTTGGGAGCCAAGTTGGAGTCTTAACATCATTTTGTAAGCTTGTAAGCTTGTATCTTTGAATCTTAATTTATATATCAATCCAAGATCTATGTTTGAAATCATTTCATCATTTCGTTACATTTTGATTGCTTTCATTCAAACCCTAGTTATGAGTAGCTAAATTCATAACTATGGGTATGAACATGCTATAGTGATAGAAAATCAATGGGTGTTGTTCCATTTCACTAACTATAACATAAGTAACAATTATCCAACTACTTTACAATAACATCAAAATTCAAAGATCCATGATATTTGGGATTTCTTGTCTACTTTCCTAGTTAAAGATTCGGAAGAGATTAACTAGTGTAGAATATTGGAGTTAGTAAGGATTTGGGTTGATAGGCTATTTGTATAAACTAACCCATCTAAAAGGAGTTACGCTCGGAAGAGGTCTCATTTCCTTGGATCTTTGAGTAGTGCTTTAAGCATTCAACTAAGGCTTTGACGAGCAGGTTGTGAAAGATCTCTTCTAGGCCGAAAGGATTCTAGAGATCACAATAGGAAGACTTAACCATAATTATACTTATGTTGGGAAAGTAAAGTGAAGACACCCGTTAAATGAAAATTACTATTAGTCCTTTACACTCCTAGTCTCGTAATATCAAATCAACTTATTTGTTTAAATATTATGTAAGCTTTGTAGTTAAGTGTAGCACTATTTTAAACAAACCTCATTTTTAGGAATTAATATTAAACTTCATTTGAATTTTTACTTGCGCCTCTCTTACTTGACGAGCTAGTACCCTTTGGAAATCGATCCCGACTCACATCGGTTATTATACTTTGACGACCGCCCCTAACCATTAATGGTGTAGGATTGAGCGTGGATCATTCGGTGGTAAACCCATCTCCTGAAAATTAAAGAAGCAGACCACAATGTCGCTTTCTTCAGCTGAGGCAGAGTATAGGTCCATCCGGTGCCTGGTTGCTGAGCTCACTTGGTTGTGCAGGCTTCTGGAGGACATGGCTATTATTGGTCTTACTCCTATCTCTATTCACTGTGATAGCCAGTCTGCTATTCATATTGCCAGGAACCCAGTTTTTCACAAGAGGACCAAACATATCAAGCTGGACAGCCATTTTTTTCATGAGAAGCTGTTGGATGGGCTCATCTCTCTCACTTATGTGCCCACTAGAGACCAACTTGCAGACATCTTCACCAAACCTTTACCTAGCCCAGCTCACTTTCGTCAGTTGGCCACGTTGGGAGTGGATCCTCTACCCCCTTCCAACTTGGGGGGAAGGGTGTTGGGCCAGCTAGTTTTAATCCTCCTTAGAGTATTTTGTGTAGTGACCAAGTTGGCTCATTACCTGCTGATCTGGTCCATATATTTATGTAGTGTTTTTACTACTTTGCCCATACTCTATATATAGGGGAAACTTTACACTTGTAATCCTAACTATTATTGATTCTTCATTTCCAGTGATAGATGAACCGACTTATTTTCTCTCTCTCTCTTGTTTTAGAAACTTTCGATATTGCTTAACTGATAAGCAAACTTTCATTTTTTCATCCTTAACTAAGTCGTATCTCTGGTAGTATAGGTACAGAACGCCAAAAAGAAAAGGTGAGACTTAGACAAAGACCAATATAGTTTTACGAAAGCGTAATCTGTAGCAGTGTCTTGTTGTTGTTGGTGAATGAGGAAGTTTTATGGTACATTCATGGTCACAAGCAGTAAAAAACATACTAAGTTCGAACGACGTATCATTCCATCGATGACTTTTTCTCCGATGCAGTCAATTGTAGTAGTGCAACCATGCAATCTGAAAACTGATTATCGTCAACCATGGATCCCTCTACAAAAAGAAGCAATAGTTCTATAATTATCCCAATTAGTACTTTCACCTGTTTCTCCATTTATATTATTGCATCTTGATGTAATCGTAGGGGGTCTCAAGGCACTATTAATACTTATTTTCAGATTCTGAACCTCTCATTATTCGTGAGCTAACCATTGCATATGGTCATTTGTATTTCCTGAACTTTATTTTTGGCTCAACTACCATTCAACATTTCCATGGAATGTCAATTGTGTGTGTAACGAAAACTAATTCAAGTAAGATTAAACAATGATACAAACAGGGTAATTTCGATGATGACTAGCCAGTTTTCCGATTAGTTAAAGAGAATCAATCAACAATTATAAATTTTTAAAAAATAATTACCCTTTAAAAACATATGTTTTTTTACGACTAGCCATAATAAAAAATTCTGAGAATTTGAATAAAACTCCAGTAAAATTTCCCGAGTTTAGTTCAAAGTTTCAGAAAATTTTTTCGGAACTTCATATTTGAAGTCTTATTAAATTTTAAATGGATTTTTGAACTAAAATTTTTAGAATCCCAGTAAAATTTACTGGGACTTCATATTTAGCACTCCCCAGAAAATTTACTGGGATATTAAAAGTTTTAGTTCAAAATTCCAGTAAAATTTACCAGATTTTTTCGTGTTTCTCAAATCTGACTATTGTAAAAATTTTGAAATTCAAACTAGTTCTCATTTCATGGTGTAAAACCACCAAGTGATGTGGTATAGTGGATGGGACTACTCCTCTCTTAACCAGAGGTCTCGGGTTCGAGCCCTGGGTTTGGAAAAATCACTAGTATGGAGCACTTCCCTCCGAATGGGGCCCTACACCGCGTGAATCCAGATTAGTCGGGGCTCCAATGAGGGTACTGGACATCGGGTGGAAAATAAAAATAAAAAAACATGGTGCAAACGACTACGGGATCAAATTTTTACATAGAAACAGTTCCTAAAGGCAAGGAGATTCACAAAGCCCAAAAGCCTCGTGGCTCAGTGAGGCCGAGTTCGAACGATGTCTCCGGGCTAAAAAGGGAAATTTGCACGAATAAGATGATTCTAGGACATTTCCTACATTTTGTTCTCATCTAAGAAATTTGATAATCCCTATTTTCAACTTTTGATTGGCATGCTAAAACTTCATTAAAAGTTTTGTCATGTTGCGAAAAGTTTATTGTATAAGAGTTTAGCAGCCGACAACAGTTTCTTATAAGTTTTTTTGGTAACTATTCTTTATTATTACCAAAGCAATGTTACAGCTAAAGAAAGAAAGAAAAAAACAGCTTTCTCAGTACAGGGTATCCCCATTCTTATAACAATAGTTTCTTATAAGTTTTAAATAAGATAATTAAACTTTTAGCAACCAGTCAAAACATATGATAAGATTGTTCACAACTATTGTTGAGCCCTTTATAACATGAAAATTGGAGTTATTAGTGCACAATTTTTTGAATGGACCCAAAATTTAAAGAGCAATCGCCGGCACTAAATCGCCGGCAGACAACCTCCCCCACTAGTGGTGTCGTTACTTTTTTGTATTTTACTGAATTTAAGTTGTTTATTGCGTCTAAATCATTGCTTTGGACAAGTTTATACACATAAATCGCGCCCCCCCCCCCCCCCCCCCCAAAAAAATAAATTATACATGAATATACATAGATACATGCATAGAAATGAGAGAAATATAAAAATATACACAAAAAAAGTAAAAATTCATATAAACATTCTTAATATACAGATTTATTCACCCCCATATACACACTTATATAAAATTATACAATTTTATACACGTGTATAAATTTATATAAATTTGTATAAACTTGTATAAACTTGCGGCAGACTGCTGCTATCTTAGAAAAAGGTGACAGGTTGGGTAAGATTCGAAAATATGGGTCATTTTTGGTAATTTTCATCTTTTGCTTGTCTTTTAGTGTAATTATCCCTAAAAATTTAACGTGAAAGCTTATTGTGGCTTCTCCATTCATATTTTACCTAGTCCGGCTGAACTTCTGCAGAAATAGCCTATTTCGAGTTATAAATCAACTGCTCCAACTATTTCTGAATAGCAAGCCGAGCAATGAATTTCTTGAAGAAAAATTGAGTTAATTATGAAGATAAGATAGCAAAGTCTAATATAGAGGTTGAAGTTCTAGTATTTAAGGTTTCAAATTGCTATACCTAACTTCTGATCTTCAGGTTTAAAGTTGGAAGTTACTTTGATGAAAGCTTGCCTAAGCGCAACTTCAGACCAGGCATATGCATAACTTCAAATTTGAAGGTTTAATGTTTTCAGACCTTCAAACATGTTAAGAACGGTTAGTTTGAAGTTAAGATATGACAAATTGAAGTTCAAACAAGTGGCTAAAAATTAAATAATATTTAAAAATTAGCTAGAAATTAAATGGCGCTCCTAAAGTAGGCTGTCGTAAGCAATGCTGATCAAAAACTTAAAACGTATGTTCAATTTGCTTTTGCGTTCAGGTATATATATTATTCTAAAAGCATGAGACCCTTAGTGAGATGTCAACTGACTTTTTAACCCTCCGTAAGTGATTTTAAGTTGGATATAATTGTAAATTCGCTAATTCAATTATCATTACCCTAAATACATATTATAATATTTTTGGCATAATTATATCTCTAAATAACCTAACAGCCAAATTCCCATAAATTGTTTCCTACTACAATCAGTGTCTTCCGCAGTCCTCCTAAATCTTTCCTCCCCTCCTCAATTCTTTGTCCTTTCTTTCCTTTTTCTTATACTTTAGTTTTGGTGTTGTTTTCGATTTAGGATTTCTGTTTTCCCTTTCCTTATACTAAAATAGTACTCAATTTCGATTTGGAATTGGTTTTCTATTAGGTTTAGGTTTCAATTTTGTTTGTCCCAATTTGATTATGACTCCAATTTCTTGTATAAGAGGCCAAAGCTCCTATAAAAGAAGCTCCTATTTTGCATTCTTCCTATTATTTGTTTTACCGCATCTTGCACCACAACAGAGGTAATCTCTTCCTTCTTCTAAATTCCAGTTTCTCTCATACTGCATTGCATAACCATTTCATTGATTTTGATTTTTTTTTTAAATTTAAATGTTTATGTTAATTCTCTTTTATTAAGTAGCTTGCACGATAGTTATTATATGAACACATACATATACAGTAAAGGTCTATTTTTAGTATTGTAACAATGCTAATTCTTAAAGTTAGTGTTGTTTATTATCGATTGAGGTTCTTAAAGTTGGTATTATTTGATGGAGGCTTTTTATGTATAGTTGTTCTTAAATTTAGTATTGTTTATTATTTGATTGAGGTTCTTAAAGTTAGTGTTGTTTGTTATTTGATCGAAGCTCTTAATTTATAGTGGTATTTTGAAAGGTCGTGCTTTCAGATTGCCGTTCCTCATATTTTTCATAAACATCTAAATTCGAGTGATGCGGCATTTGTCTTATGAATCAATTAAAAATACATTGTTGTCTTGCTGATTTGGGAGGATTTCATTAATTTATAGTAATGGTATTTTGAAAGGCTGCACTTTGAGGATATGATTCAAGTTGTCTGGTTCTTCTATCTTTGATCTACTGTATTTGTCTTCTGAATCAATCAAAAATATGTTGTTGGCTTGTTGATTTGAATGATTTCATATCTATCCTAACATACAAATTCTATGCTTTGTGATTCAAAAATATGTTGTTGTCTTGTTGATTTGAATGATTTCATATCTAATCTAACTTACAAATTCTGTGCTTTGTGCAGGTTATTTGGATCATTAAATTTCGTAAGTACCAATATATCTGTCATTTTTAATTGTACTAATTGCCACTAATCACTATTATGCCAACAAAAGTTGTTTATCTATAAAATTTATTGAATATTATTTTCTTTAATTGACCGAGTGTATTATAATACTTGCATTTTTTATAAATACTGTTATTTAAGAATAGAGAATTGCTATTTTCACTCTTGCATTTAAGCAACTTTCAGTCTTGATTATCTGAGGTAAATATTTCTCCTTATCTCTCATAATTTATGACAATAATATTACTTTGTTATTGTTAGAATACTCAAACTGTTATTGAGATTCTATTGCAGGTTCAGGAACAATGGCGACTGAAACAGAAAATGCAAACAAATGGGTTCCAATTAACAGTTTAAGAAGATATGATTCTGATAAGACATTAAGAGTCTTCCTAATTGGAAGTGCGGTGGTAAAACCATTCAAAAATGATAAAAATCAATGGCGATGGTCTCTTATCTTTGTGGATGAAGAGGTAATACTGTTCTTTATGTATCCATATTTTAATCTCTATCTTTTGACTTTAGTTTTAGTTATTTTACTAATTTTAGTATATATTTTTTTGCAGGGAACCAAAATTCAAGGAATAGTTTTCAATAACTTTATTGAAACGCTTCAAAAAAAAAAATTCAACAAAATAAAACCTATTACATCATCAACAGTGTCATAAATGGTGTCAATCCTGATTTCCCGTCAGTGCACAAAGACTTTGAAATTTTCTTCAAGGAGTATATATTAGTCAAATAATGTGAGAATCAAGTTTCTTCCATTATATTCTCAAACAACTTTGTTTCGTTTGAAGAGGCATCGAAATTTCCAGAAGGAACAATTTTCGGTAATCTCTTTATTATTCTTTGACTTATCTACAATAGCTTATATTTAATTAAATTAATAATGTAAATACATAGTTATTTATGTGCCTTGGTTGTTTTATACTTTTTGCAGATACTGTTGGTATTCTCGTGAAAGCATATGCTACGATTAGACAAGGAAAATCAATAAGAAAAGAGATAGTAATAATGAACGAAAGGTAAGCTCTATTATTAATAATATTTATTGGTATGATGAAAGCGTCCCAATGCAATTAGTGTAATGTTTAATTGGTCAAATCAGGTATGATCGCAAAAATTTAACCTTATGGGGCGACATGGCAGAATATGAGGGTGATATGCTACAAAAGATTATACTTGAAACCCCTGTTGTAGCACTATGTGACATCAAAAGTACAAACTACCGAGGTAATACTTTAAAATTTTAAAAAATTCTGTGTCATTTCATACAATTATATTTAATTCTGTATTTTTGGTGTAAGATCTGACATAGGATATGACCACATTATTTTTCTAAAAAAAACAAGTACCAAGTTGAAAATTATAGGGAGAGTGGTAGTGCGGATTGGGAAAATTCGATGTCTTCATGCTGATTTATAAATCCAAGGAATCATTATTGGAGCAGAATTGTACTAATATAGAAAATCATCGAAATGTGTAAGTTTTAGTTTGTGTGTGAGGTAGTGTTTATAAAAACTTATAGAGATGAGTCAGAGGTTAACTTCATGTCAAGCAACAAGATGGTTGGAATAAAAAGTGACTGATTTTCTTGCAAGACGCAAATTAGTTTAGTGGGAAGGGGAGGAAAAAGTTGTCCTTTATCTTGTTTATTGACAATTGCAATAGAATTTAATCAGCTAGTTGGTTTGAGTTATTTCCAATGTTTTTCGCCAAATAATGCTTCATACATGCTTGAAAAATAAATCATACAGGCCTGGTTAATTAGACCTATTTGGTAGCCTGAATCACGTTGATGGTTTTGTTGTATAAATTGTTTCCAGGTGAAAGTAAAACATATGTGAGTTTTGACTCAGCAGAGGATGATACATACAACTACTATCAAAAAGAGTACTTGAATACATTAACATCAAATGGCCTCCCACCACACAAGTTAGTTATCAGACTTTTACTTATTGATCTCTGTATTTCAACAAACAAGTCGGGCATAGATAAAGAGAATAGAATTGCTAGACCCCTGAGTGCTAGTTTTATTCTCTGCTTATACTTTAATTTTCTGTTTATACTAATTAATGTCCAGGAAACCTATGTGCTTGCGTGCACACAAAGCTGAGACCTTTTCCCCACCAATTCTTATTTTTCCATATTAATGCAATTATGCTTATTTTCTGTGTGTATAATTTCAATAGAGTAACATAACAATAATTTATCAATTCTGCTCACAGGTTGGTTTTGAAAAAAAAAAACACTGATCATGTTGCTAAGGAATTTGGATCCTTCAAACGGCCTTTGTAATGGTACAGGAATGATATGTAGAGGTTTTGATAGCAACGTTATACAGGCTGAAATTATTACGGGCCAAAATGCTACCAAAATTGTATTTATTCCCAGAATTCAGCTTTCTCCACCAGAAAATGAAGGCTACCCTTTTAAATTTATTAGAAAGCAATTTCCAGTGCAATTATATTTCTCAATGACAATAAACAAAGCACAAGGACAAACAATACCCAATGTTGGACTGTACCTGCCGCAACATGTATTCTCGCATGGACAACTATATGTTGCACTATCAAGAGGAATTTCAATGTCAACAACCAAAGTATTGATTATGACAGAGCAACCAAAGCGCTTGCAGGAACATATACCAAGAAAATTGTCTACAAAGAGATATTAGGTTAGTTACAAAATAACTATCTTATTAACTTCAATTACATGTAATATATTAACAACTAAAATAAATTCTACATTCACGCAGGTTCAGAAGATATCCAGTTATCCTAAATACAATCATTAAAGCACTGGCACTTTAGATAACCACTATATTAGACAATTTTTTATGGTACATTCTATATATACTTTTCTTATACTATTCTTTGGTAGTTTTACTTAGAAATTTTATAGTATTGGACCTTAAATAAGGGCTATAACCATTTTATTAAGTAACTGATGATCTATGTCTTGATTATTATTACTCGTCTTTAGACTTTCAACTTTCTCCTCATATGACTTCAATAAAAAAGATAGAGACATTTGGAAAGTAGATGCAATTAACAGTAATGATTCAAGACTTATCGTTTTGCGAGCAGATATGCTGCTTTTTAGATTAGACTAGATACTTTTCTAAAATTTAAAGGGTTGTTTGATAAAGGTAAACAAAATACGCTGAGGATTTAAAATTCATTTACAAATGTACCCACAAAAGTTATTCAAAAAGATTACATTAAGCACATCACAATGCTCACCTTGAGAAATGTTTTGATTTTGAAGTTCTTTGGAGTGATTAGTGGACTTTTAAAAATAAAATACTATGTCATCTGTCAAATAAACTACACTTGGTATATTCCAATTAAGACAAGAATTTCTGTCGATTAGTTAGTCAAATTGTTTAACCTTGTCCTTTGTGAAAGTTTTCTTAATTAACAATTACACATATACAGTTGACGCGCCCAAATAACAGTAAACGATTAAGCAACGGATGCCATAAAATAGGATATACATAGTTTGATAAACCTGACCATCAGCTCAATAAACAATTATTTTATCTTTTGCTCTAACTAAAACTAATCCACGGCCTCCTCAAAAAAATCAATCCATCAATGACAAGTACTGACATTATATTTCGAATTAATACCAATTACTCTACTTTTCCTACTACCACGCTTTTTTATTGACGTGGACATCAAAAGTTTTCTTAATTAACAATTGCACATATACTATTGATGCGCCCATATAATAGTAAATGATCAAGCAAGGAATGCCATAAATTACGATATACATAGCTTGATAAACCTGACCATCAGTTCAATACACAATTATTTTATCTTTTTCTCTAAATAAAAATAATCCACGACCTCCTCACAATATCCATCCATCCATGACAAGTACCGAAATTATATTTAGAATTTATTCCGATTACTTTATTTTTCCTACTACCACGCTTTTTCATTGACGTGGACACCATGTGCAACGCACTTATACAAAACTAGTATCCCAAAATAGCTCAGCTTGAATCTTGAAATACTAACATTGGCACTAAAGTAACCATAAGGCACATTCTTATTAAACAATTTTAGTTTGAATAGTTACAATATTTCAATAGTTAGCCTAGAAGAAAAATACAAAACGAAAAAGCATCTTCCTCTAAAATTCTTAGAGAAGTAATCAAATTTCCAAACATTCCTTTACCCAATTAAGCCTTTAACAAGAAATCAAGGATGTTGAATGCTCCACGAAGTAATCAATTTCAAAATACAACAGCATGACTTCTACTTCTTGGAAACTTTAAATCTATCCTTCTTCAACATTATGTTAATATCTTCTTTCGTCAATTCTTCCCATTCCAACACTAGCACTTCTTGGCACTTTCCGTGAAAGATTTCCAGTTTTGATATAAATAAAAGTAGCAAAAAATATTTTTTTTGAAATTAAAAATTAAAAAAAAAAAACTCTGGCGATGAAATTAAAATTCCACTAAAAATTCGACGATTACAAACTTTCCAGCCATGGCTGATATGAACCAAACCATGCGTAAGCAAGATAAAGGAACGGAAGCGATAAAGTAAACACAACAACGAGGAAATAGGGACGGGGAAGGATAGAAATAGAAGAAAGAAAGGATATTCGATTCAAACACGATTGAATATCCAAGAGAGAGAAAGAAACTTGAACCTATCGAGGATCCATACTAGGATGATATCCACTCGGTTCCAAGTAAACGAGTATGTGAAGCCTCGGGCTTTCACAAAGTAGGCTCGGCCTAATCTATCTCTATCCTCAATCAAAAGCTAACTAATGAAATAAAAGACTAAGGGAAGCTTATATAGTTTTCCCGTACACAAGTATAAAATGACTAGAAAGCCCCTAAGCTTAATTAAACAATGATTAATGGCCTAAAATGCCCCTTTAGCAAATTCTGGAACGCTGCTTGTCAGTTCTTCATCGCGATCGCGCATGGTAGGGACGCGATCGCGTAGCACACTATAATCCTTCATCGTGATCGCGCAGTGAGGCTCGCGATCGCGCTGGGCATTGCCGTTCCAGCATTCTAGCAAGCTCGCATCTCGGTCTTTTGGTCTTCTTTGACTTGAATCCTGGTTTCAAGCTCTCTTTGAAGTGTTCTAAGTCCCCCATGTTGAGCGTAAGCTTCCTACGACTTTGGATACCAAACCAGATTGTATCATTCTCCCCTTCTTAAAAGGATTTCGTCCTCGAAATCAAGCCAACAAGACCTACGAGCAAGGCAAAGGTAAAAAAACTTCCTACTCTAAGAGTAGGTTAGTGCCCAAAAATGTGGAAAACACACTCTTATGATAGATTCAAGCATCAATAATAAGTAATAAGCTTATGTCTCCAAAAGAAACAACAATTACTTGACTCCAAAGAAAGGTGCATCCAACACAAGAACATGCAAGGAGATCAATAGGATATGGAGCATGCAAGATATAGCAATCAAATTCTCAATGACCCCTAAGCGTATGACCAACACACCAAGCCTCCAAATCAATATTATCACAATGTGACACATTGGCTTTGGCATGCTCAACACCTAAGGTGTGATCAATATGTGGGGTGGAGTAAACAAGATAGTTCAATTGGCAACTAATATCAAATACTCCACTTCCCTGCTTGGAAGCACTCTTACACACACCAAGAGTGACTTCCTCACCTCCAAACCCAATTCCAAGACAATCTCCCCCACTTGAAAAACTCCAAAGGAAGGTTTCCAAAATAGGTCCTTCATCATTGTAGTCCACACAACGAAGGCTAGGACTACTAGAAGATGGTTCAATACAACCAATATCAAGACCACTCATCCCACTTAGAGTTCCAAAGAATGGATCATCCATAGAGTCTAACTTCACAAACCATGGAGGTTCTATTTTACTACCAACCCTAGTCCGATACAATTCACTATTACAATTGAGATTATCTTCACACAATGCGAATGTAAAAGCATGCATCTCAATTTTATGGTCAAACAAAAGCATAGCACCAAGACTAGGTTCTTCACTCTCACTTGAGGAGTCATCGAAAACAAATCGATCCATCTCACACTTTAGAGACTCCTCAAGGTCAAAACCATCCTTACTACGACACATAGGTCCACCATTATCAAGCAATTCATCAATGGAAAGAATAGGAAATTCATTCAACTCGTACTCTCCTTTATCAAATATAGGTGGGGTGTCATAACAAGGTTCACAAGCAAGGTCAACTACACATTCTTCACTAAGGAGAGGTTCAATGAAACCGAGCTCACATCATGATGTGGCTTATTATCCCTCTCAATTAGTGGTTCACAATCACACACAAGTTGACCAACAGACTCTACACTAGTTGCAAACACATTGTAATCACACAATTCATCAACTAGTATAAAGTTTTTACAAACACTATCACATGACAAGGAAGTAACATATTCAAGGGAAGAACTTTCACATACCTTTGAGTGGCCATCTTGCTCACTCAATGCACTTAAAGTGTCATGAATTGTTCCTTCACCTTGAAGCTTACGTTGAAGATCTTCTTCACCTTGTCCTTTCATTTTGAAACATGATTGAGGCTCCATTGGTTTGCCTCCAAGTGTACCTACACAAGAACTCACACAAGTAGAAGAAAAAGATAAAGGGTTAAGGTTAGAATAAGGGGTGTCATCACTCTCAATGATTCTTTTTCCCTCTTTCTTTTTCCTCATTTTCTTTTCAAGGTCGGGTGTAGATTCGGGTGGTGACATCCATCAACACATCATCTCCTTTTTCCACTTGAGAAATGTCACCAGTCACTCCCTTACTCCTCTCAATCTTTTGTCTCTCAAATTCGGGTGAATTGGGGCGAGACCGAAGAATACTCATAGCCGGAATAGGTGGACTTTTAACATCAACCCGGAATCTAGGACTTACAGTCTCATCACTTGAAGTCTCCTTCTTCTTTGTTGGTGAACCACTTGGCCTTGAAGCTTGTGGATTCGAATTCACCTTGTTGACACTTTTCAACTCCTTTCTAGCACTTGCTTCACCACTTCTTAAGTTTGTAGGACTTTTTATTTGCATCCTTTCCATCAAGGAATGAAGCAGCTCCTCGGTCCTTTGCAATTCCCGAGAAACTCCACTCCAAGACGATTCATAAGGTACAAACTCATAAACCTTTTGGTCCATGCCCACAAGAAATACATCTCTCTTAGCACTATATCGAAGCTCTTTGTTGAGTAACCATGGATCACCTAGCACAACATCAAAATGTGCCATGGGATACATATCACACCAAACATAATACTTGTAACTCTCATGAGATATGAGCACTCGAGCCTCATTAGAAAACCACACCCCATTATACTTATAAGGATGTTTCAATTTATAGCATGGTATTCTTAGAGTCTCAACTAAAGAAGTGCAAATGAAATTGGCATTGGTACCTCCAATCTTGAGCAGGCATCATCATTTACCATTCACCTCAACATCGAACTTAGTTCTACCCAAGTCTCATATAGATGCATCCAAGGAAGAACTTGAATGTCCAAGACTATCAACACCAACAACTTGGGTCTCCCTTATCCCTCTTCTACTAGAAAGATTGCTAGTGCAACTTCTACTTCCCGTCACTCTCCCAACATTAGAAGTGTTGTTCAAAGTCGAGGAAGGGATCTCACAGTCAATGGCACCACTCCTACTACTTCTACTTCTAGCATTGTTAGAACCATACAAGCCTTTGGTAGCAAGAGCAACGCTACTTCTCACTCCACCCTTCATATGGGGATTAAGAGCATTAACCCTTTTAGCATAAGTAGGATAGACAATCCTCCCATTTCCCATGGAACAACTACCTCCTCCTCCCATACTAATGGAAGGACCTCTACTACTCCATTGTACACCACAAGCAACACCAAGAGAAGATGCATATACACAATTAGTATTATCAACTTCATCATCCGTTCTCTCTTTGTCACTATCATCATGTTCAAATTCATCACAAGAAGAGTAAGTAGGAACATCATACCTTGAAGCGTCACCATCTTCAGATCCTTGACTAGAAGCATAAGGATCAACACATTCATCATCATGAGCTTCATAGTCCTCATCAACCTCACAATCATCATAGTGACCCGCTTTATCTTCATACGAACCATAGTTCCCGGAATCATCATAGCAACATCCGTCATCACCATTGATGGAACCATAGTCTCCATCATCTCCACACGAACTATACCCACCACAATCATAATCCGAAGCCATAGCTATAACAAATAAGAGTAAAGGACCTCACAATTTCACTCCCTCACGTGTATCACTTAAGTAATATTCACTCAAGTTTATTTCTACTCGTCTATACACTCAAGGTCTTTGGCTTTTATGACCACACTCTATTGTTCTCACCACTCTTAGTCTTTTTCCTCTCAATCCTAGCCTTATCCCCTTTATAGGAACCAAAATGAAATGATCACCAACTAGCACGTCCAAGTATAGGTTCGGAATGGAGTTTATAAGACACCAAAGAACGAATAAGGACACACAAGTGAACCAGGAACAAAGGAAACAAGCAATGAAACCAAAAGAGAGAAGTTACAAGACTACTAAGGAAGTGTCACAAGAAGGACTCGAATCGAATTGGCACTAAACGGATTCGGAATTGGATGAATTTTTTTTGTGATCTAGAAACTTCCCATATTTAATGAATCAATTGGAGTTTTGATGATTGGAAACTGTTCGGAAGCTGTTGCGAACGTTCTGTCTCAAAACTGGAATTCTAGAAAATTTGTTGTTCTTCGCTATCGCGCACAGACGAGCGCATTCGCGAAGAACCAAAAAATTCCAAGATTAATTTTTCTCTTCGCTATCGCGATCACGAAGAGTAAAATTTTCTTCAGCGCGATTGCGGTCGGGCTTGCGTTATCGCGCAGGTCTGCTGCTGCTGAACCAGAATCTAATTTTGAACTTCAACTTTTCACTTGAATCAACTCGATTCAACTTGTTTTTGTAATTCAATGGTACCCAATTGTGTTTTCAACTAGTACAATCAACTCCAATGATTTACATCAATGCCCAATCCATAACAATTCCAAATCAAGAAATTTTCAATCAAATTCAAGGGTTTTTCAAACTTTAGGGGTTTTTGATTTTTTCAACTTTTGATTCTCAACACCAAATCACGTAACAAAGGTACTAAATCAACAGGTAAATATCATAGATCAATCTCTGATATCAAACAATCAACGTGCCATCAAATCCAATTCATAATATGATTTTTTTTTTTTTTTTTTGTATTTTTCAACTTTTCTTCAATTTTTTTTTTCTTCTTTTCTCAAAGAACAAGAACAACAATAACAATAAACTAAGCTAAAATATAGGATGAAAAAGGAACGTGGATTCGTAAGAACGAAACTCGAGCCTTGCTCTGATATCAAATGATATGAACCAAACCACGCGGAAGCAAGATAAAGGAACGGAAGCGATAAAGTAAGCACAACAACGAGAAAATAGGGACGGGGAAGGACAGAAATAGAAGAAAGAAAGGATACCCGATTCAAATACGATTGAATATCCAAGAGAGAGAAAGAAACTTGAACCTATCGAGGATCCATACTAGGATGATATCTACTCGGTTCCAAGTAAAGGAGTCTGTGAAGCCTCGGGCTTTCACAAGATAGGCTCGGCCTAATCTATCTCTATCCTCAATCAAAAACTAACTAATAAAATAAAAGACTAAGGGAAGCTTATATAGTTTTCCCATACACAAGTGTAAATTAACTAGAAATCCCCTAAGCTTAATTAAACAATGATTAATGGCCTAAAATGCCCCTTTAGCTAATTCTGGAATGCTGCTTGTCAGTTCTTCATCGCGATCGCGCATGGTAGGGATGTGATCGCGCAGCACACTATAATCCTTCATTGCGATCCCGCAGTGAAGCTCGCGATCGCGCAGGAATTGCCTTTCAAGCATTCCAGCAAGCTCGCATCTCGGTCTTTTGGCCTTCTTTGACTTGAATCCTGATTTTCAAGCTCTCTTTGAAGCGTTCTAAGTCCCGCATGTTTAGCGTAAGCTTCCCACGGCTTTGGATACCAATCCGAATTGTATCAATGGCCACCGGGGACCTCAGCAAGAGGATGGCAGTCGACGGATCAGTGGTGGGGGAGGGGGGGAAAGTAGAAGTTAGTTTTTTTTTCTTTAAATAAGAGACCAAATTTAAAAAATAGGCAATGTGCTAATACCGATGTAATAAAAAAGTTAGTATTTTCTTTGTAATTTCCTATTTTGAATTGTTACTTTTGAAAAAATCACTTTAAGTTACCTTTCAGGAGGCTATGTTCCATATAAAGGGTTTTTTACACATATATACAAACATACACTCCTATATCATAAAAAAATAACAATATTTTTCAAATTATAAGACATAACATTATTTTCCTAACACATTTTTATAATAATCAGCACATTATAATTACACTTACTCCCACTCTCCTAAAAATCGTAAAACACTTTTTCCACTCTCTCCAAACAAACCAGCCGTCACATCATTCTATTCTCTCAGATCCAAACATACAACAACACCTACACTCCATCGGCGATCATTCAAGGTTGCAGCGACGCCGTAGTTTCTGTCGAAAAAGCCATCGGCAAGCGCTCGCCTCTTCTACTATGCCGCTGTTCAGTTCACCCAAATTCCGTATGAGTTTTGATCGTATGTTTCACCATTTCCCATGGTATTTTCTGTGTCGTCCAATGGATCTCTGACCATCGTGACTGGCGGAGCTAGAGGATGAAAACGGTGGTGGAATTTGATACTACCCAGGGGAAATTATCAATAAAGTGAAATATTATTTACGAATTGGATGACTAAAATTGATACATTTTTTGGGCTAAAATGGAAAAATGGTTTTTTCGAGTCGGTGTCTTATAAGAACAGATATATTGGAGCACATTAATTATGGGAATAAAAAGGGGACAAATGGAGGGAAAACGTGCATATGTGAAAGAGCAGTGATGACATGTGTTAGCCTTTTGTTGAGAAAGGGTATAGATCTTTGTTGATTGGAGCAAATTTGAACTGGAAGCATGCTAATCAAAGTTCAAAAAACATTTCACGACAATGGTAATTTGGTGAATCATTTTAAACACAGGGTGAGTTTGCTTCTTTAATGGAAATAATAACATAGCGTTGACATTATATCCATACAAAAGCACGACAGGAATGAAGCCAAAATTGTAAAAGCACAGTAACTAAATTGTAAGGAAAATTGAGGGGGAAGAAAGTACTGCTCAGCTAAGCTGAGTTCACTCAGACTTAAAATAGCATAGATACAACGAGATACAGTCTGAAACGACGTGGAAACTGTATGATACAGTCTGAAACGGTGTTGAAACAATCTGAAACAATAGTTGAAACAATTTAAAATACTATTAAAACAGTATGATACAGTCTGAAACGGCGTTGAAACAATCTGAAACAGCAGTTGAAACCGTCTGATACAGTATGAAAAGGTGTTGAAACAATCTAAAATATTAGTTGAAACAGTCTGAAACGGCATTGAAACGGTATGATATAGTCTAAAACGGCTAGTGAAAAAGTTTAAAACAAAATGTAAAAAATAATTTGAAACAATGAAAAAAATGTGAAATAGTTCAGAGACAATGAGAAACAACGCACAAACGAGATGAAACAAATGCTGAAACAGTCTAGAAACAGCTAGATACAGTCTAGAAATAGTTAGATACGGTTCAAAACAACCTGAAATGGTGTTGAAACAACCTGAAACAGTGCTGAAACAGCGTAGATACAACGAAATATAGTTTGATATGAAGCAAAAATAGAGCAGATACAGTGAGATACAACGCTAAAACAGTCTGAAAAAGCTAGTGAAAAAATTCGAAGCAGAATGTAAACAATAATGTGAAACAATGCAAAAAGGTGAAACAGTGAGAAACAGTGAGAAACAACGCACAAACGGGATGAAACAAATGCTGAAACAGTCTAGAGTAGCTAGATACACTCTAGAAATAGTTAGACACGGTGCAAAACAATGCAAATACCGCGAGATACGACAAGATACAACGACATACGAGATGCCTTGTAGTTGAGATACAGTTAAATACATTTAGATACGAGGCAGTTGGTAGTTGAGATACGATGTAGTTGGTAGGCGAGATACGGTTAGATACGAGGTGGTTGGTAGTTGAGATACAGTGAGATACAATGAAATACGACGTGGTTGGTAGTTGAGATACAATGAGTTATGATGTGGTTGGTAGGCGAGATATACTTAGATACGAGGTGGTTGGTAGTTGAGATACATTGAGATGCGATGTGGTTGGTAGGCGAGATACGGTTAGATACGAGGTGGTTGGTAGTTGAGATACGATGTGGTTGGTAGGCGAGATACGGTTAGATACGAGGTGGTTGGTAGTTGAGATACAGTGAGATACAACGAGATACGATGTGGTTGGTAGGATAGATAGTGTTAGATACGAGGTGGTTGGTAGTTGAGATACGATGTGATTGGTAGGCGAGATACGGTTAGATACAAGGTAGTTGATAGTTAAGATACAGTGAGATACAATGAGATACGAAGAGGTTAGTAGGCGAGATACGGTTAGATACGAGGTGGTTGGTAGTTGAGATACAGTGAGATACGATGTGGTTGGTATGCGAGATACGGTTAGATACGAGGTGGTTGGTAGTTGAGATACAGTGGGATACAACGAGATACGATGTGGTTGGTAGGCTAGATAGGGTTAGATACGAGGTGGTTGGTATTTGAGATACAATGAGATATGATGTGGTTGGTAGACGAGATAGGGTTAGATACGAGGTGGTTGGTATTTAAGATACAATGAGATACGATGTGGTTGGTAGTTGAGATATAATGAGATACGATGTGGTTGGTGGGCGAGATACGGTTAGATACGAGGTGGCTGGTAGTTGAGATACAATGAGATACGATATGGTTGGTATGCGAGATACGGTTAGATACGAGATGGTTAGTAGTTGAGGTAGTGAGATACAATGAGATACGATGTGGTTGGTACGCGTGATACGGTTAGAAATGATGTGGTTGGTAGTTGAGAAACGAGATAGCTGGTAGTTGAGAAACATCGAGATACAGTGATGATGAGATGAAGAAAAGTGAAATTGGGGGAAATGGGAGGAATAAAAGTGAAATTGGGAGAAATGATGGGAGCAAAAGTGAAATAGGAGGAAATGGGAGGAGCAAAAGTGATAGTGGGGGAAATAAGAGGAAAAATGTAAGGATTTGGTATGTTATGAGAAAAAATTGTTATGTTTTTGATATGTTTGTAATTAACTTTTCCTTTCCTCTATAATGGGTAATTTTGCTAAAATATTGCTATGTTTTGTAAATAACTTCTAAAACTTGTACTTATATTTAAAAATTCCCTACACAAACTCCATGAGATTCAGAAGGTAGAAGGCCCAGATGCCCAGTGGGTCAACAAGGCCGAGCTCGAACAACGTGGCTATCGAATAAAATTTCCCGTGGTAGCCTATTCTTGGTACGCTATTTAGTTTTAGCTAGATTTTTAAAATTATCTAGTTTTTTATCACTATTTTGACCTTCAAACCTGTCTGTGCTAACTTCATACCTTCTTCAAACCCTCAGGTTTAAAACTAAGACCTTTAAATCTGAAGTTTTGAAGTAAAAACTGAAGCTCTGAAGTTGAATTTCAAATTTAAAAGTTTCAAGTTAAGACCCGAAAATCTAAAGTTTAACCTAGTGGTTAAAAGTTAAATATTATGTAAATCTAGCTGAAACTTAAATAGCTCACCTAAAATTGGCTCTTTCTGAACCTGGAAAATTTCGCACGAGTAGAATGTTTCTCGGGCACCTTTTTATAGTCCCTAGAAAGAGATTTGATAGCCTCTTTTTCTTCTTCTAATGGCCGTTCAAAAACTTTCACTAGTTTTGAAAGATCATGAAAAGTTCATTATTCACAAAGCCAAACTAGCAACACTTGCTTATAAGTTTTATAACAGCAACTTTAATGAACAAAGCTTACGAATAATTGAACTTACGCCATCCGTCAAACATATGAAAAGATTATTTATAACTTGTAGTTTGAGTTCTAATAAAAATTGGAGCTTATTTTGCCCGGGTTCCTTAAATGGGGTGTAACTCAAAACGTGCTCATAAAAAGGGACATTAAGTGAAATTTTCAGCCTATGCACAGTTCTAACGCTGATCATCAACATAAGATGTCAAAAACTTTTAATTTTTAAAAGCACTTTTGTCAAACGTACTTTTCACCTAAGCACTTTGTAAAAATAAGTAACTTTTGTTCGGCCAAACCATTTGATAAGTATTTTTTTTTTAAATAAGTTGAGTTTGAATAATTTTTACAAAAATATTTTTGAATCTTAAGTTATCGGAAATGACAGTATGATTCATTTTGCGATTAATATTGTTTAAATATAGAAAATACTTAAATAAACTTAAATCTGTTAGAATAAAGTGAAACTAAAAGAGTAAATAGGGGAATAGATTTTTATTTATAATTGAGAGAGATATTGGTAAAAACATTAAAAATAGTCTAGTAAATAAAATTTTATAGTAAGATATTTTTATCTTAAAAAATTATTTTTTCTTCTCCTTAAGGACAAAAAAAAAAAAACCTACTTTTATTCAAAATTACATTTGAATTTTTACCAAACACCTCAAATTTCATAAAGATATTTTTTTCTAAAAACTTGACCATGTTTAGTTTGCTTTTGTGTTCAGATATACCTGACCTCATTGGCCTCTTTTGTCTTGCAAGCTCAAGCCGAAAATAGCATAGATTGAAAATTGAAGTACCAAAATTGGCACTAAAACAATCTTAAGACACAGTCTAGATACTCCTATTATACAAACTATTAATAGTTACAAATACAAGATCCCATACCTAGCTTGGAAATGAATACAGAAGAAATCGATTTCCTCTAAATTTCTTAGAAGTAATCAAATTTCCCAAGAAATTAAGGATGTTGAACAAATGCCTATAAAGCAATCTCAGAAGACAACAGCATGACTTCTACTTCTTGGAAACTTTAAATCATTCTTCTTCAACATCATATTAATATCTTCTTGATCACCACCTAAAACAAAAGGCTTGTCTTCATCAATTCTTCCCATTCCAACACTAGCACTTCTTGGCACTTTTCTTGAAGGCATTTGTTGTTGCAATTGTTGCCTTATTTGTTGTTGTATGAGTAAATTCAATTCAAAATTTTCTCCCATGCTTCTAGCTGATGCTGCTCTAACAAGATCTCTAAAATCTTCACTATCATTAGACGACCTCGTTGACGTAACACTGTAACTTTTTGGCAAAGTCCTAGGATTCACTACAGCATAATTTGTCATGCTCCCCACATAACAATCTCTTGCTTTTATTAGTGCCTTAAATGGTAATGTAAGAATTCTCATGAATCTGTTTTGATGACCTTTGCTCTTCATATTTGTTGAGAATTAAAACAGGAAGAATTAAACTTATGAGAGAAAGAAAATGGTGAAACTTATGGCTGTGAAGAGAAACTAAGGAAAAGTTGGAGAATGAATGAATAATTTTCGTCTTAGTGCTTAAGATAATAGGGGTTTTGTAGGAAAAGTTTGAAAGTGACTTTTCTCAATAGCCCACCGGATAAGAATATATAAATAGTGCGTACAAACTAATAGGCATAATATTTGAATATTGTATGAATTTAAAGGATAAGAATATATAAATAGTGCGTACAAACTAATAGGCATAATATTTGAATATTGTATGAATTTAAAGGATAAGAATATATAAATAGTGCGTACAAACTAATAGGCATAATATTTGAATATTGTATTAATTTAAAGGATAAGAATTCGTGACGCGTCTAGAGTAAGTTTTGGCACCACATTATTGAAGATTCAGCGTTTCAATCAATTTGAGCTCATATTAGTCTCAGTTTTCAGCTGTTTCCATTAAAGAGCTTAATGATTATGGAACACGCCTATTGATTCAGATAATTGAAATATTTGGTGTCCAAATTAATGAATTAGGTAAAGACAATGACAAAAAAATATTAACTAACAGTTACCACTTGTATAGTTTACCTGTTCATTTATTTGATTATTGTCTGCGTTCTGGCCCTTTCTTTCATGCCTTTCATATACTCTATCAAAATTACACCCCAAAAAAAAAAAAAATCACTTTCCTAAAACTTCCCACAGGATAATGTTTACACCTTAATCAAAAGTCACATCAAGCTAATTACTGCTAACAGAATTCTCCATTGTAGCATATTCCGTAATTAGGGAGTAGTTCCCAATTGATGGGCCATGAAAAAATACCATGAGATAGATGAGATCCTCTCCTATTATACATAAAACTTGACTTTAAATTTGAGGAAAGGCACATTTTCTGGTAAAAAATGTTTCCATCCTTTATGCGACTAAAATTTACATTAATCGAGTTAGTGATAGGGGAAAATATTTTTTAATAAAATGTGCACTTTGTTGTAAGTTTTGTGGTCCGTGGATGCGAAATGCCAGCTTAGCGCCAAATAGTACAAGTCTCAATATAAAAACGTTGGGCGCCCACCAATAAAGCCATAGGTTTTATTTGACAGGCAGCTAAGAGGTTACGTATATTATAAGTAGTACCCCATAATTAGCTTAAAGTTAGGAATAAGTTTTTCATTAAATTAATTACTGTTATTCGAATAAAAATATTAAATAATTCAACAGTTTATATGAATTTCAAATGAGTATTTGATAGCACGCTGCTTAAAGGAAATATATTAGCTACCTAATTTGAGGGAAGGGTATGAATATTGTATCTTTATACACAAAGCAGCAGTTTTTACACTAAACACTAAATTATCTAACCCCAAGACTTCTCATTTGGTCGTTAGATGAAATGGCAATGAACAAATATAGAAGTAAAAGAATTCTATTGAATTTAATATAGATACAAAGTGCATGGATATATGTTACGGCAAATAAAACATTTCTGTATGACTACAAACTCTGTATGCAAAATCTGCTTAAGCTAAATTAAAATCCATATTTATCTCTAACTATTTTTCTCTAATTACTAAACACGTATTAGTGATACTAATTTGATGTATGATTTTGGCAAATAGACTGAGGTAACTTACCGGCTGGAGCAAGTGTCACCTTTTAAAAATATACATATTTTTGAAAGTTATAGATTAATATCTTAGTAAGTTGGCCTTAAACACCAATTTCAAATATAGAGACTTCTGTCTGCTCTGGTACCATGACAATTTTAGTAAAAGATGAGCAATCATTCTGTTGAATTATAGATACAAATTAAAGTGCAGGGATATATGTTACAGCAAATAAAATACTTCTATATAACCATTGTTTTCAAAAACGTTTTTGGGGCGCGTCCCGGGGCGGGGCGCCCAAAAAACGCACCAGGGCGTTAACATAGGGCGTAGATCTCGTGGGCGCACGCCTTAGAATTTGAGGCGTACACCCCAAGCGTAAAACTCGCCCAACAAAAAACGCACGCTTAATGGAACTTCTAAAATTGGGAGTAATTTTGACAAATTCCACTTCTTTTCTCAAGAATTAGAAAAGGTAACCTGCACCTTTACGATGCCATTACCTGTAATCACCTAATTTTGGCACCTAAAATACCAAAATGCATAAAATAGTAGTTTTAATTCTCCTCAATTTTTATCCGTATCGTAGCTAGTTCTAGTCATTTAATTAGGAGAAAATACTTGAAAATTATCAAAAAAAAAATATATATCTGTGATGTGATTAATTATTTAATTGTGAGTCAATGGCTAAATTATAATTGCTATGTTGATGTGTTTAGTTTAATTAATAGCTTGTTTATACAATTGTGTATGTGTTTCACTTGAATTTTAAACTTAAAAGGCCATTTAGACTATTTAAAATCAGAAAACCAGCCCATTCCCTCCAGCCCAACCCATTTCCTTGACCCGGCCCACCTCCCATCATATATAAACTAAAAACCTTGCCATTTTTAGCCATTCTCCACAAAACTCACACAACCAAGGCAAATCTTTGCCAATTTTACAGAGCCCACCGGAAATCGCCTACCACCACGGTTCCGCCGTGGTCCGCCGCTCCTCCGCCGGTCAAACCACCGTTGACCGCCACCAACCGCCACCGGAAAAATATGAAAAATACATGTATCGACTCCGTTCGGCCTCCTCTCTTCATTTTCTCAACTCGTTTTCGTCAAATTCATAGCCAATTCGCGTAGATCGGCGGTCAAAGCTTCGGTCAAACCCGAAATCCGACCATTCCCAATTTTTTCCGGTATGTTGTTGTTTCTTTTTCTTACCCTTACCTCCCTCTATGATTTCCCATACCCCCTCTCTTAATAACCCTTTCTCCCTTGCCCGTTTCTTCACCCGTTTCTTGCTCTTTCGTTTTTTTTTTTCTTCTTCTCATTTTTCTTTCTCTTTTCTGTTTCTATTATGGACGTGTTGGTGATGTTACTGTGAGAGTTTGGGGGCTGTGAGGGAAGTCGGATGATGGTGGACCCGTGGTGATGCTGTTACATTTAGTAATGGGTGTGTTAATGTGAGATATGGGATATTGTTGACAGTGGTGGTGACGATTTGGAGGATGTACACGGGGAAGCCATGGTCGTGATCCAATAACAACAGCTATGATGCTTTGTTTAGATGGCGAGGCAGTTTCCGAGGCAGTGATGACGATTCATTCGGCTTCAAATTGGCAAAGCTGCGACAATGATGCCGAGGCAGCGTCGATTCAGTGGCGAGGCAGTTTGGCTTTGGCTCCACGGGTTAGATTGGAACTTAGTCTTCTTTGATCTTCATTTCCATGTTTCTATAATTTGTTTCGAGTTTTAGTGGTAACTTTAGTTTGTAGAACCATTGTGTCTAGCTTGTGACAGTTTTGTTCCATGATTTAGTTTAAGTATGTTTATTAATTGGCTATTAGTGGTAGAAGGAAATGATGTAGCTTATTGTTGTATGCTTTGTTTGCATTTTAATTAAAAGTAAAGAAGTAAAAAAAAAAAATGGTTCTCATTTGAATTGTTTGCCTATAGTTTGTATTCAATCGTGAGTTTAAGTATTTTGTTTCACTCATTGGATTGTAGTATCATTAGTTCTAAGTGATTGCTAGTTTATATGTTAGTTTTAAAATTTTCCTTATCTGATTAGTGTATGAGAGTTGTTGAAAGGATTGCTTGTGCTTACTGATTTTTAGTTTAGTTAAAGTTGATGTTTAGATCTTTTTAGGTAGTTTGTTCACAAAGCCTAATAAAAATAGCTTTGAAATTTATTTTGGTTTGGTTTGAAGTTAGTAGTCTGTGAGTTTGGTTGGATTGAGTTTGGTGTAAATCTGAAATTTAAAAAAAAAAAAAAGAAGGAAAAAGAAAAAAAGAGTAGAAAGGTGGTCAAATGAAGGTTTCAATGTCAGCAAATAGATAGGGACCTTCACTTTGATTTCTTTGACTTTTGCTGAAAAGTAGTGGTAAAAGAACATGTGACTATTGTACTTTTTACTCCTCTTTCACTCCACCCTTTTGCTTTTCATTAAATGTGTTAGCATGCTTTGTTTGTCTTGTAGGAGAGCATTAAATGTTTAGAATTTGGTTCACAAGGGGATCTGGATATAAAATGGGGCATTTACTCCACCCTTTTCATTATTAACTACTACATACACATTAACTCTTCCCACCTACCCATTCAAAAAAACGAAGAAAACAGATCTGAAAAATAGTGGAAAGAAAAGAGTGAGCAAAAAAAAAAAAAGAAACTGAGAGAGTTATTCTTAAAAAAGAATACTGAAAAAATAGATAGCTATTAATGTTCAAGTCTGAGATAACATGGATGGTGGTTTGCTTGTTTTAGTTCGCTATTTGTGAGTGATTAAGGGAGCTTTTAGTTGCTGTTTTTCGCTGTTGCTGGTAGCTGATTCAGTTTGTCTGGTTGCTTTTCTCCATTGTTGTTCGCGTGGTGTTCTGCTTGGAAGTTGCATCTTCACTAGGTATTTTTCCTAAGTCTTTTCTTGTATTTGGCCATGTTTAGGGCCTGAACATGTTAGAAATTGGCTATGAATGAAGTATGTTTAATTTCGAAACTGTTTTGCCATGTCTATCTATATCTCATCTTTGTGATTAAGTTCCAGAATTTGCAAATGTTGTAGTAGATGGGTTATAATTGGAGTTTTCATTTTTGAAGCCATAAGAAAAATATTAGGGGACGTAGTCTGAACCGCATATTAAAAAATGGGTTTTTTTTTTATATATAGGCTAAGCAAGTTCGGATACTTTCCATTTGTTTGTTCAAGATCAGCTTAAAATTCATATAAAAAAAAAGCGGAGGTGAAAAGTCTGTATAAGAGCAAACGTGCATAAAAGAAAAAAAAAGGAAAACTTGAACAGATGTTAACATTTGAGCCAGATTTGCTAGCTTTGACTAAAGTGCAGTAGGCGCATTTAGATCTCAAAACGTGCCAATGAATTGATAATTCCCTAAATTTGCACAAAGAGATATATGATTAGGCAAATTGAATAGGCTGAGACAATTAATGGAAACAAATGAATGCCACGTTTAAAGGTTAGGCAAATTGAATAGGCCGAAACAATAAAATCAAGTTTTGCTCAAATGTTTATATGGAACTTATTATTTATATTGGAAATTCGAACGGACATATGTTCGGGGTTAGTTTCCAATAGAGTATCCATCAATGAACGAGTGATTCGAAATTATAATCGAAGTATAATAAAGGTACAATGTTTACACGAAACTCATTTATATCAGGATTCGAATGGGCAATGCGTCCACGGTTAATCTCTGGTAGAGTTCTCGTCAATGAACGAGCGACTTTCATCCAAATTAAAAAGTAGCAAATAAAATATGGCGATTAAACAAACGAACAATAATTCACAAACCCGGAGAGCGTCAATAAAGCAACTGTACTTGGTACAGGACTCGAGGGTGCCTAACCCCTTCCCGCGAGTCAATTGAGATCCTTACCCGGAACTCTGACGCAGACCACTAAACGAGTCATAGGTGTTCTAAGGTACCTTTTTGGTGACTTGGCACACCTTTGAACTATGTCAAGTGGCGACTCCGAAAAAATCTCTAAATAATTTTGTATCTTTAAACACCTAAGTCACAACCTACCTTTTATTATTTTTAGTAAATTTTAGGGCGTGACAGCTTGGCGACTCCGCTTGAGATATTAGTGAAAACTAGAATCTCCGGCTTTGATTAAATTGTCGCATGTTTTAATTTATTAAATATTTGGTTGTTGTATTATTGTCGTTATTACATGAAAAGTTGAATGTTACCGCTTTGATATTTTTTTTGAACTGTATATAAACTGTCTTCCTCCGCAACCCTCTGAGTCTCTGAAACACACACACACGTACACTTACCAGATTGCTTGTGGCATCTGGGACTTTCTTACTAAATTGCCCATGATTTAGGAGGAAGGCGTGACGGGGTTTTAGGCCGGACACACTGTCTCCGGATGGCCCTGATGCGCTTTCCGCCCGGTTTGTCCACCGGGTTTTTAGCCAGTCTAGACACTGAGTCAGTTGTGTCACCTAGAGTTAAACCTTTAGGCCCAATTATCTGCATCATATCCGACTTAGTGAGGTGCGATACACCGGTATTGCACTTGTCTAGGCTGACTACCTTTTGTCTAAACGGGACACACTTCCTGGGAAAGACTTGTCTAAAAAAAAAGCATTCTGTGTGTTGCATGCGACTAGGAAAGGTTGTTATGCTGACAAAATGGGAGAGAGACGGATTTCAAAAGAAAAAGAAAAGAAAAAAAAATGAAAAATGAAAGGAAAAAGTGAGGAAGCAGGGTGAATTTTATATTTTTTAATGTAAATGTCTTGTTATTTTTATAAAATTGAGTCATACTGCTGTAATGGCAAATTTTTGTAAAAAAGCGCCAGTGTTGGCCTTCTTTTGTAGATGTCAGTTTTGTGTCGTTATAATGACGAAAATTTTACAAAAAAAAAAAAAAAATATGTACATACTTAGTAGTTAGAAAGTCGAAAAATTTTCATGTCAGTTTTCACGCCGTTATAATGGCGAATTTTTTAGAAAAAGGCTCGTATATCGATGTTGGGAGTTTTTGAGATCCAGTTTTTCACGTCGTTATGCCGGCGAATTTTTGCAAAAGTACTGTAGTGTTCATCACTGGAAATGAAATTTTGTTTTGGTGTCAATGTGGCGTCGTTGTAACGTCGAATTTTTTTCTTCTATAAATTACATCTAAAAACCAATGGTGGTAATTTCCTGGAATCAGTCCTGACGCCGTTATAATGACAAAAATTTTTCGATTCTCTTAGGGTCAACCTTACGTCATTACAATGACAAAAGTTTTGGTTAAAAAAAAATTGGAGTTTCGAATTAGCAGTTTAGGCATCTGTTTTGCTCTGTCGGTCAGTTGTCTTAAGTTGTTCTCAGGTTTTCAAACATTTGACACATTATTTTATTAGGAACAATGGCTGCATCATCTTCTAGGACAGTCAAGAGAAAGTACCCTGCTGATGCCACTCCACCCTCTATTATGATGACTGATGGCCCACCCAAATCGGATAAATCTCTGAAGTCTTGGTGGGACGCAATGAGTCAAATGCAGAAAGATATAGTCTAGGAAAAGATTGGTTTTCTGACTGACCTTGTGACTAAACCTATTGTCCCGCGTCGAGACTTGGTCAGTGCATTGGTTGGGTTTTGGAATCCAAGCCAAAATACCTTCTGTTTCAAGGGGTTTGAGATGACGCCGACCCTCGAAGAGATAGCTGGGCTTCTTAAGCTGGATTTTGAGAAAAAGAATATGATTGCTCCAAGGAAGGTTAATGAGCGGGAATTTTTCAATAATATCAAGGTACGAACAGACCTCTCGATCGCTAGTGTTCGCCAAGGCTGGATTTCATTTGATTACCTGTATGATCGTTTTGGGGCCGATAATGGTTTTAAGAAGTATGGATTTGAGTTCCACGACAAGCTGAAATATGGAGATTGGGTGCTACTTTGCCCTAAGGTCTTCGTGTTCGCTTTGCTAGGGTTGTTGGTTTTTCCACTACCGGATAGAGCGATATCTATTAAGGTCAGTTGGATAATGGCAGCTTTATATGGTGGAGCACCAGACGCCACTATCATCCCGACGATTCTGGGTAGCATATTTCATGCTTTGACTCGATGCCACAAGGGAGAAAGCGGTTTCTTTGAGGGGTGTAACCTTCTATTGCAGGTCTGGTTCTTGGAGCATGTACGCCCTTGCCCACCTCGTGATATTCTTAGGTACTGTGACATCGATTATCTTGAATACCATCTCGAACACATCGAGAAGTATAAATTCCCAGAAAATGAGCCAGACTGGAGGTCTTTCTTGAACTCTCTCACGCCGGACAAGATTTTGTGGCAGTGTAGCTGGTTTCCTAAGAGGGAGGTTGTATACAGATGCGTGGATCGTCCTTTTCTCGTTCTGATGGGTTTGACAGCATCCCAGCCTTATGTTCCTCTGCGTGTACTTAGGCAGTTGGGTCGAAAGCAGGAGATCCCAATAGTTGAGGACATGAGTGCATATGTCTCAGACTATCCTCTCAACCCAGCTACTCTTAGAGGTGAGATCTTGCGCCTGTGGGATACTAGGAGGCGCCTCGCAGAAAGCACACAGGTTCAGGATGGACTTAAGGGGGAGGTCGTTCGGGAGTACAAGGTGTGGTATTACCACCAGCCCATACCTAGAGAGATGCCCGCGAGGTCGAGAGCAGGCATGGTCGACACTGAGGCTAGGCTGGATATGCAGGTTCAACTTGCTAGGCGTGAGATTAGGGAAGAATACCGCGCTACCATACAAAGCTTAATGGCAGAGAGGGATGCCGCCAGAGCTGCTCAGTCAGAGAGTGAGGGTTTCGCGCATCAGCACCTAGACACAGTCAGACGACTCCGTGTCATGCACTCACAGGCATTGACAGAGCGGGATGCCGACAGGGCAGCTTTGTTGGAAAGCAGGAGAAGGGAGGATTATCATCGACAGGATGCCATAGATTCTCGAGCTCAACTTGACAGGGCACTAGAGCAGGATGAGCAGTTCAGAAGGCTAGCACAGGACCGACTTCGAGATATACAGGCTGCAGGACAGACCATCAGTGTAGCTTATCGGCAGGTTTACGACTCTGCTACATATGTTGCACAGTCCATCAATGAGTATAGGAGGCTTCCCGCGGAGGACATACTCCCACATGTGCTTCCCTTCGTCACTAGAGTTGCAGCAGATTTGAACGGATTGCGTCGTACCTTTGCAGAAGGCCCGCCAGTAGATCCTGAGGAGCCGTTCGAGTTCGACCCAGAGGAGCCAGCTGACTTTGTGCCCCAGTCACCTTAGTAGATACATCAGGCCAAGATGATGCAGATTATTGTTGTTTTTTGTCATTTAGTTTACATCTTGGCATTGTTGTATTTTATGTCGCTTCTGAATTTGGCATATTGTAATTTGTTTTCACTTTTTTAGTCATTTGTACGTTTCTTTTGGTCGTGCTCCGGAAGCATTGTATGTACTCTTTTTTAGTAATGAAAGTATTTTGTTTATTTTTATGTGTCAATTCATTTCACCCTCTAGCCTCGCTTGAAAAAAAAAAAAAAAAAAAAAAAAAAAAAAAAAAAAAAGAAGTCAAACAATACACTTGGGGATCTAATCTAAACCAATTTGGGATGACGCATAACGACCTTAGGCATTGTTTAGGCCGACGAGCAAATTCATATTCCATGCTATCTTGTTGCACTAACGTGTTTTGATTTGTTTAGAGCTTGAGCAACTGCCGTGCTGGCCCCACATTCCTATTCCACCAGAATCAAGGGACCACTGCCTGTTCCAGAAGTGGTTGAAGCACCTCTTCAAGAAGACACTCCAGCAACGATGGCCGAAGAAACTGAGAACACTGAGCTGGTTCGCTTGGCTGAACAACAGGCTAAGATGGCCGAGGATTTCACGGCCATGAAAGAAATGATGATGCAACTGGTCCGTAACTTGTCAGCAGTTCAGGCACCTCCTGCTCCGCCAGGTGCTGCTGGTTTCACGGCGAATGCTCAGCCACCAGGGCAAGGGCAATCTACAATGGTAGAAGACCCCCGTTATCCTCCAGGGTTCGGTCCACATCCAGAAACTGACAACGTAGCTGGACCTTCTACTGTACAACCTGGGGCACAATTCCCGCAGCATGGACAACATGGCCAAGCCCAAGTTCCTGCCACGGTATTCACTGTTCCTGCAGGACACACTTTGCAAAGGTCAAACAGTGACCCACAGTTGAGGGCTCGTGATCAACAATTCGACCAAACTCGGGGTAATGTACTCCGCCCCACTGAGTCGTATGATCATGGACACCACCCAGAATCACATGCTGATGTCGAAAGATTGGGGAAAACAGAAGAGGCTGACTTTGCTCGGAAATTGAAAAGCCTGGAGCAAACTGTGAAAAACATACAAGGGCAAGGGGGTAAAGCAAGTATTTCATACAAAGACATGTGCTTATTCCCTCATGTGCCATTGCCTGAAGGTTTTGTTGTGCCCAAATTCGATCCGTACACTGGACAAAGTGATCCAAGGATCCATGTGAAGATATACCTTAACAAAATGAGGGGTATCGAGAAGGACGAATTATTGATGGCGTACTTTGCGGACAGTTTGGGAGGACCGGCCACAGAATGGTTTGTGCAACAAGATGTTTCCAAGTGGGTCACCTTTGACGACATGGCCAGCGCTTTCCTGAATCATTATGGCTACAAAATGGAGGCTGCTCCTGATCGTTCTTCTTTGAAGACGATCACAAAGAAACCAGTGGAAAGCTTCAGAGAGTATGCCTATAGGTGGCGCGAACAGGCGGCGCGTGTGAGCCCTTTGATCCCAGACGATAAAATGGTTGAAGAATTCGTCGAAGTGCTTGACGAAACATATTACCAAGCGATGGCCTCTGCCCTTGGGAAGCAATTCAGTGAAGCAGTAAAGATTGGGGAGATGATTGAGAGAGGAATCAAAGCGGGTAAGATTGTTAGCCAAACAGCTTTGAGAGCCACGACCCAAGCGTTGCAATCAGGGTCGGGTACTTTTGGGAAGAAGAAAGAGAAGAAAGACGAAGTGGCAATGGTTGGTCCTGGACCGAGAAGAAATGATGGGAGATACAATGACCGTCAAGGGTACATTCAGGCACCCTCGCCACAACAATTCTATCCAACTCACGGCCAACAATTTGCCATGCTGCAGTTCTCATTCCCTGTAAATGCAGCATCTTATGCTCAGCCGCTATCTGGCCCACAATGGCGTCCACCCCCGCTCCAGTCCAATACAACAATCAACAGGCACATGCTCAATTCCCGGCTCACCAGGAGATGCCTTATCGACCACGAGATCCGCAGGGTTTTCGTCCAAACATGCAACAAAGAAACATGCAACAAGAGAAGAGGCAGTTCACCCCACTGGGGGAAACTTACACTAATTTGTTTGAAAAGTTGCAACAAGCCAATCTGTTGAAGCCAATCCAGGGGAAGGTGAACCCCAATGGAAGAGTTGATCATTCACGCCATTGTGCGTTTCATTCTGGAGCACCTGGACATGACACAGAATCTTGCTGGGAACTCAAAAGGGCAATCCAGGCAATGATAGACAACAACCAGATAAAAGTCGTGGGGGATGAAACACAAAATGTAAATCAAAATCCTTTACCAGCTCATGATGTTCAAAACAACGTACACATGGTAGGGATGGTATGCATAGAAGAGGACATGAAAGGGAAAGCCGCCAAGCAGATTGTGGCAGTTGGTCCCTCCCCAGACATCAAAAGCCCTGAACCATTTATTGTTGTAATCAAGGGAAAGCCAAGTGCGTCTGTTGTCAACAAAGCAAAGCAAGATACTGCTGTTGAGCCAAGTTTCACAATTCCGGCTGCAAAGCAGGAAAAGGTTCATGACAGTGCACCAGTATTTATTGTGCAAGGGGCATCATGCCAGAAAGCTCCGGTCTTCGAGGTTAAGGCAAAGAAGTGTGAACCGGTTATCATCACTCAAGCAGCGCAACTCCCTGTCAAAAGTACAAAGGCCGTTCCTTGGAACTACAACAAAACAATTGTGTCTTACAACGGGAAAGAAATCATGGAGGTTGCTGCAGACGTGAATGGTCTAACTCGGTCCGGGAGATGTTTCACCCCGGAAGAATTGAGAAAGGCAAAGCCAGGTCGAGAAGACCAAGGACCCATCAAAGAGCCGGTGTCTGAGAAAGAAGCTGAAGAATTTTTGAAGAAAATGAGATCGACAGATTATTCTATCGTCGAGCAACTGAGAAAGACTCCAGCTCAGATATCACTTTTGTCTCTGCTTATGAACTCTGAAGCACATCGCAATGCACTGTTGAAGATATTGAATGAGGCCTACATTCCTGAACAAACAACTGTGGCTAATCTGGAAGCACTTGCTGGCAGAGTATTTGAGACTAATCGTGTGATGTTCACCGATGAGGAGCTGCCAGCAGAAGGAACCGGTCATAATCGAGCGCTTCATGTCTCAGTTAAGTGTGAAGACTCCTATGTCACACGTGTCCTAATAGATGGTGGCGCGGGATTGAACATTTGCCCTCTGTCTACATTGAAGAGTCTAAGGGTGGATATGAGCAAAATCAGGGCAAGTTCCTCTGCTGTTCGTGCTTTTGATGGTGGAGTTCGAGAATCTTTGGGCATCATCAATCTTGAGTTAACCATTGGGCCCGCTACCTTCAGCATTGAGTTTCAAGTCATGGAGACGGATGCATCATACAATCTGTTACTGGGCCGACCATGGATTCACATGGCTTGTGATGTACCCTCCACAGTTCATCAAGTGGTCAAGTTTACTTGGGATAATCAAGCTGTCGTGGTTTATGGAGAGGATGACTCGCAGTTCAACAACAGCCTGGACGTACCAGCCCTTGAAGCCGTCACTACACGCCCGACCATCATGTATCAAACTTCCGATGTGGTGTATGTGGAAAAGGTAACAGAAGGGAAGCCTATACCCATCCCAAGAGTGTCAGAGACGTCTATAATGATGGCATCTGAAATGTTAAAGCATGGTTTCCAATTTAGAAAGGGCTTGGGAGCATCACTACAAGGCAGGGTAAATCCAGTTTATCCAAATGGCGTGCAAGGCACGTGGGGACTAGGGTTCAAGCCGAAAGCAGCTGATCGCAAGCAAGCAAAGAAGAAGAAGTCAGAAGTTTGGTCTCTCCCAAAGCCAATTCCGTGTCTCGCTCAGTCTTTTGTGGGTTATGTTATGAAACCAAAGATTGTCGCTACAAATGTCAACACAGCGGAAGACAATCAGGATGCGCCATTTGATCTGGGTGGCATCTTTGAAATCTGCATGGTACAGCCGGGTGAAGGCTCCAGCAATGCTTCAATTCAGTACATTGGCCCGGACGTGCACCTGACTAACTGGAATGCAACTCCCTTCCCCATCAGGAAGGGGTCTTGGTAGACTGTTGTTTTACAGTTTTCTTTTGAATACACTTGGATATTCTAAGGGTTGTATGCCAAGTGTATTATTTTGCTCATCTTTCCTTTTGTAATTCAAACCCTTTTTCATTAATGAAAGGCCAAGAGCCAAGCTTTCTTTCAATCTCTGTTCATATTCCTAATTTTATTCTATTTTGTTTATCTGTAGTGATATATCTGCTGGTCCTGATATCATGACATGTTCAAGGAACTTATCGTCCATCCAGGGACCGCAATCTGATTTTGGCTCTGTAACCATAGTTGAGGTTGAAAGTGATGAAGAAAACATTGAGGAATTTGTTAATGAGATCGAATATGATGGGGAACAGGCAGATTTTGAAATAGGCCTGGAAGTTGAACGCCATGAGGGCAAGCCTAAACCCAATTTGGCTGATACAGAGGATGTTAATCTTGGGAGCCCTGATGATGTGAGGGAAACCAAGATAAGCATGTATGCCCTACCTGAAGTGAAGAACGATATTCGGAAGGTGCTTTTTGAATATCGAGATGTTTTTGCATGGTCATATGATGAGATGCCGGGTTTGAGTTCTGAATTGATAGTCCACGAATTGCCAATTCAACCAGGTTTCCCTCCAGTGAGACAAATGCAACGGAAGTTCAAAACTGATATGATCAAGAAAATCCATGATGAAATAATGAAACAGTTGGATGCGAAAGTAATTCAATCGGTTCAGTACACTACTTGGGTTGCAAATGTTGTTCCGGTTCCTAAGAAAGATGGAAAAACAAGGATATGTGTCGACTATCGAGATTTGAACAAGGCAAGTCCCAAAGATAATTTCCCATTGCCTAACATTCACACTCTCGTAGACAACTGTGCCAAACATGAGATACAATCCTTTGTTGACTGCTATGCTGGATATCATCAAATCCAGATGGATGAAGATGATGCATACAAAACGGCATTCACTACTCCTTGGGGAACATATTGCTATAGAGTGATGCCGTTTGGTTTGAAAAATGCTGGGGCAACCTACGTGAGGGCCATGACTGCCATTTTCCATGATATGATGCACAAAGAAATAGAAATGTACGTGGATGACGTGATCATCAAGTCTAGAACTGCTGAAGACCACGTGAGAGATCTCAGGAAGTTCTTTGAGAGGCTCCGTAGGTACAATCTGAAGCTGAATCCAGCCAAGTGTGCATTTGGTGTGCCTGCGGGAAAATTTCTAGGCTTCATTGTTAGTAGGCGAGGTATTGAACTGGATCCCGCAAAGATCAAAGCAATACAAGAACTACCTCCGCCTCGAACCAAGAAGGATGTTAAAAGCTTTCTAGGCAGGTTGAATTACATCAGTAGGTTCGTTGCTCAACTTACCACAATATGTGAGCCGATCCTCAAGTTGTTGAAAAAGAATGCATCAATTGCATGGACCGAGGAGTGCCAAGAAGCCTTCGACAAGATCAAGCAATACTTGTCAAATCCTCCTGTTTTGGTTCCGCCTGAGCCAGGCCGACCATTGTTTTTGTATTTGTCAGTCAATGAAAACTCCTTTGGCTGTGTAGTGGGGCAACATGATGCCTCGGGAAAGAAAGAACATGCCATTTATTATCTAAGCAAGAAGTTCACAGATTGTGAGGCCAGATACACTTTGTTGGAAAGGACGTGTTGTGCCCTAACTTGGGTTGCACAAAAGTTGAAACATTATCTCTTGTCCTGTACCACTTATCTGATTTCCCGGATGGATCCATTGAAGTACATATTTCAAAAGCCGATGCCAACGGGCAAACTTGCAAAATGGCAGATCTTGCTCACGGAATTTGACATAGTTTATGTCACCAGAACTGCAATGAAAGCTCAAGCTTTAGCTGATCATTTGGCTGAAAATCCGGTGAATGATGATTATGAGCCATTGAAGACTTACTTCCCTGACGAGGAGGTAGATGTGCTCGAAGAATTGATTAATGAAGAAGAGCACGTGTGGAAAATGTACTTTGATGGTGCTTCTAATTCAAAAGGCCATGGTATTGGAGCAGTCCTCATCTCCCCCACGGGACATTACTATCCGGCAGCTGCCCAACTCCGCTTCAGTTGCACTAATAACACATCTGAGTATGAAGCATGCATAATGGGTTTGCGTATGGCTCTAGACATGGACATCAAAGAATTGCTGGTGATCGGAGATTCAGATCTTTTGATACGCCAAATGAAGGGTGAATGGGAAACTCGAGACCTTAAGCTGATCATGTACAAGCAGTGTATGGACGACCTTCGCCAAAAGTTCGATGTTCTAAAGTTTAGACATGTTCTCAGAATACATAATGAGCTGGCTGACGCATTGGCTACACTAGCCTCGATGCTTGTCCATCCTAATAAAGCCCATATTGATCCGTTAGAGATTCAAGTCCAAAGCCAACATGCATACTGCAATGTGATTGAAGAAGAAATTGACGGTCAACCATGGTATTTCGATATCAAGAATTTCCTTCAAAATGGTACGTATCCGCCAATGGCAGAAAACAATCAAAAGAGAACACTTCGACGACTGGCAAGTGGCTTCTTTTTGAGTGGCGGAGTGGTGTACAAAAGGACACCTGATCTGGGACTGTTAAGATGCGTGGATGCAACTGAAGCCATGAAAATTCTCAATGACATGCATTCGGGGATCTGTGGACCCCACATGAGCGGGCACGTGCTAGCTAAGAAAGTTCTCAGAGCAGGATACTTCTGGCTCACCATGGAGCATGATTGCATTACTTTTGTGCGAAAGTGTCATCAATGCCAAGTACACGGGGATTTGATACATTCACCCCCTTTAGAGTTGCACACAATGTCAGCCCCTTGGCCTTTTGCAGCATGGGGGATGGACGTTATCGGGCCTATTGAACCAAAAGCATCAAATGGGCACAGATTCATTTTGGTTGCAATAGATTATTTCACCAAATGGGTTGAGGCCGTGACTCTCAAGTCCGTGACCAAGAAAGCTGTGGTGGATTTCGTTCATTCTAATATTATTTGTCGCTTTGGTATCCCAAGTACCATCATCACTGATAATGCGGCAAATCTGAACAGTCATTTAATGAATGACGTGTGTGAAAGATTCAAGATCATGCACCGGAATTCCACACCTTACCGACCAAAGGCAAATGGCGCGGTTGAAGCAGCCAATAAGAATATCAAGAAGATCCTTAGGAAAATGATACAAGGATCTCGTGATTGGCATGAGAAGTTGTCTTTCGCTCTCTTCGGTTACCGCACAACTGTGCGCACTTCCATAGGTGCCACCCCGTATTCATTGGAATACGGAACTGAAGCATTCATACCCGCTGAAGTGGAAATACCGTCTCTCAGAATCATCGTGGAAGCAGAGATTGAGGACACAGAGTGGGTCAAGACCCGATTGGAACAATTGTCATTTATTGATGAAAAGAGGCTCAATGCAGTTTGTCACGGTCAATTGTATCAGCAAAGAATGGCCCGAGCCTACAACAAGAAAGTGCGCCTCCGCGACTTGATAGAAGGCAAATTAGTCTTGAAAAGAATCTTTCCTCATCAGGAAGAAGCTAAAGGGAAATTTGCTCCAAATTGGCAAGGGCCATACCTGGTAAAAAAAGTATTGCCAAATGGCGCCTTGTACCTTACGGATCCAGAAGGCAGGACAGCTGAAATACCCGTCAATGCAGACGCGGTCAAGAGGTACTACATTTGATTTCAAGATGGCTTTCAAATCAGGATGAATGCAAGGCTTTTATTCTCTTTTGCTATCCCAAATTGTATCCTTTGTTAGCATTTTGAACGTTGTACTTTTGAGGCATGTTCTCAGTTGAAGTCAATGTAATTGTACCAAGATGAAATGAAACTGAAATCCATCAAAAAGAAACTTAGGCATTTGCCTAGAGCTACGTCTGACCTGATTCCTCTTAAAAGGATACGTAGGCAACCATTTCGGTGCGGTCACAACAAGAGAAAATTCCTCTTTCCCTGTTTTCTTTTATTGACGCAACACTTGCCTCCAAGTTTGCGGCCAACGTCAAAAGAAATTTAGATCCCCATTTTATGCTAAACTGGGGCAGAAGTTTGTTTTTATTTTATTTCATAAATAAAATAAAATAAAAACAAACTTCTATCATTGTGGTATCATCTATTCACATGTTTCAAGAGATGTTTGTGTTGTAAATCGAATTGAAAAAGAAAAAGAAAAAAAAAGAAAAAAAAAAGGAAAAGAAAAGAAAGAAGTCTTGTCGGTAAAAACCTGAGAAGGCGCCGCAAGACAAACAGTGAGGAAAAAGATTAAGGAGAGAGGCTAGTTGGCGAAAACCCAAAAGGGCGCTGCTAGTCGACTTGAGAGTCACCTCAACTTGGTTATGGTTTGATATCTCCCGTGGAGCAACTCTCAACAAACAAGTGGTACTGGTCGGACGAGGTCATCCAAGATACATGTCATGATCATCAAGGCCGCCAGTATATTGCCAGATAAGTTTCCCTTTTCAGAAAGACGTTCCCTGTCCAAACGACTTTCGCCCTTAAACTTTTTATTCCATTTTGTACATCTTGCCTCATCGTTATTTCCTCGCCCTTTCGGCGCTAACCTCACATGAGCAACAAAAGAAAATTGCAAAACTCCGTTTTTCAGGATTCAGGTTTAATTCCAGCGAGCAGGGCACACCCTCGACAATGGAAAAGTTCTCAGCAAGTCATGATCAACATTGATAATTGGAGCCCAGCACCGCACATCAAGCCGGAAGGACGACATACCAAAATTGTATCATGAAAAGTGGATATGTTTGGGAGAAGCTTTAGGCGTTTATTCATCCCGCAGTACTGTGAAGAAATAGAACGAGAAGTCACTAAGCTTATTTGCAAGATCTGAAACAGGATGTATCCCCGATGCAGAAAGTAAGTGTTACATTTTCTATGTTGCCAAGAAAGAGCTAGGACCACTTGAATTGGGGTAGTTGCACCAGATATCAGACGGAACTCCATTCCCTCTTCGAGTCAATTCCCGCTAAAAGATAGCGTCATTTCCTTCCCACGTCAAGATCTGCTAAAAGATAGCGATCACTTCTTTTTCGAGTCAGTTCGCTCAAAGATAGCGTCATTTCCTTTTCATGTCAGGATCTGCTAAAAGATAGCGATCATTTCCTTTTCGAGTCAGTTCACTCAAAGATAGCGTCATTTCCTTTCCGTGTCAAGATCTGCTCAAAGATAGCGATCATTTCCTCTTCGAGTCAGTTTCGCTCAAAGATAGCGTCATTTCTATTCATGTCCAGATCTGCTAAAAGATAGCGATCATTTCCCTTTAGAGTCAGTCTCGCTCAAAGATAGCGTCATTTCCTTTCCATGCCAAGATCTGCTAAAAGATAGCGATCATTTCTTTTTCGAGTCAATTTCGCTCAAAGATAGCGTCATTTCCTTTCCGTGTCAAGATCTGCTAAAAGATAGCGATCATTTCTTTTTCGAGTCAGATCTGCTAAACGATAGCGATCATTTTCCTTTCGAGTCAGTTTCGCTCAAAGATAGCGTCATTTTCTTTCCATGTCAAGATCTGCTAAATGATAGCGATCGTTTTCTTCTCAAGACAGTTTTTGCTAGAAGATAGCACTCACATTCGGTCCAAGTCATTTGTGCTCAAAGATAGCAACCACTTACTTTTCAAGATTGGTCCCGCTCAAAGATAGCAACCATCCCCAGCTTCAAGTTGAAGCCCGCCCGAGCGGCAATTTCAAGCTTCAGAAATTTCAACATTCAAGTCAAGCCCGTCAAAGCGGCAAGTTCAATCTTCAAATCAAAGCCCGCCGAGCGGCAATTTCAACTTTCAAGTCAAAGCCCGCCCGAGCGGCAATTTCAAGTTTTCAAGACTCACTTGGTAGTGGGAGCTTCAGACCAGTTTATCAATTTGGGAAGCAAGAAGAAGTTAGCTTAGGAATTGCAATTTTACATGTCGAATGTTGTATTTTCATTTTTCCTTTGTAAAGCAGTGATCACCAGCCAGCTAGCCAGCAAGCAGCGACAGTGACCAGCAGCAACAACTCTAGTGTGTCAAAAGTATCTTGTGTCAGTCCGGGTAAGTCTAGGAGCGTCGAGTCAGTCCCGGTTAGTTCTGAAAGTGTTTAGAGTTAGTCCGTGTATGTCTAGAGAATGCTTAGTGTTAGTCTAGAAGAGTCCAGTGTCTGTTTAAATGCGGTAGTCCCAGCCATCGCACGTGTGGAACTACACTGACCTGATTCCTTAGTCCGGGGATATGTAGGTAGCCTTGTTCTTGGTTAGAACCAAAGGTCAAGGTACGGTCACCATTTTGCGTGCTCTTGGCTAGAACCAAAAAGCCAAAATTAGTTGTGATCGTATCTTTGTCCGAAAACTCTCTGATGTTCTCGAACAAAGAGGGGCAGCTGTAATCACCTAATTTTGGCACCTAAAATACCAAAATGCATAAAATAGTAGTTTTAATTCTCCTCAATTTTTATCCGTATCGTAGCTAGTTCTAGTCATTTAATTAGGAGAAAATACTTGAAAATTATCAAAAAAAATATATATCTGTGCTGTGATTAATTATTTAATTGTGAGTCAATGGCTAAATTATAATTGCTATGTTGATGTGTTTAGTTTAATTAATAGCTTGTTTATACAATTGTGTATGTGTTTCACTTGAATTTTAAACTTAAAAGGCCATTTAGACTATTTAAAATCAGAAAACCAGCCCATTCCCTCCAGCCCAACCCATTTCCTTGACCCGGCCCACCTCCCATCATATATAAACTAAAAAACCTTGCCATTTTTAGCCATTCTCCACAAAACTCACACAACCAAGGCAAATCTTTGCCAATTTTACAGAGCCCACCGGAAATCGCCTACCACCACGGTTCCGCCGTGGTCCGCCGCTCCTCCGCCGGTCAAACCACCGTTGACCGCCACCAACCGCCACCGGAAAAATATGAAAAATACATGTATCGACTCCGTTCGGCCTCCTCTCTTCATTTTCTCAACTCGTTTTCGTCAAATTCATAGCCAATTCGCGTAGATCGGCGGTCAAAGCTTCGGTCAAACCCGAAATCCGACCATTCCCAATTTTTTCCGGTATGTTGTTGTTTCTTTTTCTTACCCTTACCTCCCTCTATGATTTCCCATACCCCCTCTCTTAATAACCCTTTCTCCATTGCCCGTTTCTTCACCCGTTTCTTGCTCTTTCATTTTTTTTTCTTCTTCTCATTTTTCTTTCTCTTTTCTGTTTCTATTATGGACGTGTTGGTGATGTTACTGTGAGAGTTTGGGGGCTGTGAGGGAAGTCGGATGATGGTGGACCCGTGGTGATGCTGTTACATTTAGTAATGGGTGTGTTAATGTGAGATATGGGATATTGTTGACAGTGGTGGTGACGATTTGGAGGCTGTACACGGGGAAGCCATGGTCGTGATCCAATAACAACAGCTATGATGCTTTGTTTAGATGGCGAGGCAGTTTCCGAGGCAGTGATGACGATTCATTCGGCTTCAAATTGGCAAAGCTGCGACAATGATGCCGAGGCAGCGTCGATTCAGTGGCGAGGCAGTTTGGCTTTGGCTCCACGGGTTAGATTGGAACTTAGTCTTCTTTGATCTTCATTTCCATGTTTCTATAATTTGTTTCGAGTTTTAGTGGTAACTTTAGTTTGTAGAACCATTGTGTCTAGCTTGTGACAGTTTTGTTCCATGATTTAGTTTAAGTATGTTTATTAATTGGCTATTAGTGGTAGAAGGAAATGATGTAGCTTATTGTTGTATGCTTTGTTTGCATTTTAATTAAAAGTAAAGAAGTAAAAAAAAAAAATGGTTCTCATTTGAATTGTTTGCCTATAGTTTGTATTCAATCGTGAGTTTAAGTATTTTGTTTCACTCATTGGATTGTAGTATCATTAGTTCTAAGTGATTGCTAGTTTATATGTTAGTTTTAAAATTTTCCTTATCTGATTAGTGTATGAGAGTTGTTGAAAGGATTGCTTGTGCTTACTGATTTTTAGTTTAGTTAAAGTTGATGTTTAGATCTTTTTAGGTAGTTTGTTCACAAAGCCTAATAAAAATAGCTTTGAAATTTATTTTGGTTTGGTTTGAAGTTAGTAGTCTGTGAGTTTGGTTGGATTGAGTTTGGTGTAAATCTGAAATTTAAAAAAAAAAAAAAGAAGGAAAAAGAAAAAAAGAGTAGAAAGGTGGTCAAATGAAGGTTTCAATGTCAGCAAATAGATAGGGACCTTCACTTTGATTTCTTTGACTTTTGCTGAAAAGTAGTGGTAAAAAAATATGTGACTATTGTACTTTTTACTCCTCTTTCACTCCACCCTTTTGCTTTTCATTAAATGTGTTAGCATGCTTTGTTTGTCTTGTAGGAGAGCATTAAATGTTTAGAATTTGGTTCACAAGGGGATCTGGATATAAAAGGGGGCATTTACTCCACCCTTTTCATTATTAACTACTACATACACATTAACTCTTCCCACCTACCCATTCAAAAAAAGGAAGAAAACAGATCTGAAAAATAGTGGAAAGAAAAGAGTGAGCAAAAAAAAAAAAAGAAACTGAGAGAGTTATTCTTAAAAAAGAATACTGAAAAAATAGATAGCTATTAATGTTCAAGTCTGAGATAAGATGGATGGTGGTTTGCTTGTTTTAGTTCGCTATTTGTGAGTGTTTAAGGGAGCTTTTAGTTGCTGTTTTTCGCTGTTGCTGGTAGCTGATTCAGTTTGTCTGGTTGCTTTTCTCCATTGTTGTTCGCGTGGTGTTCTGCTTGGAAGTTGCATCTTCACTAGGTATTTTTCCTAAGTCTTTTCTTGTATTTGGCCATGTTTTGGGCCTGAACATGTTAGAAATTGGCTATGAATGAAGTATGTTTAATTTCAAAACTGTTTTGCCATGTCTATCTATATCTCATCTTTGTGATTAAGTTCCAGAATTTGCAAATGTTGTAGTAGATGGGTTATAATTGGAGTTTTCATTTTTGAAGCCATAAGAAAAATATTAGGGGACGTAGTCTGAACCGCATATTAAAAAATGGGTTTTTTTTTTATATATAGGCTAAGCAAGTTCGGATACTTTCCATTTGTTTGTTCAAGATCAGCTTAAAATTCATATAAAAAAAAGCGGAGGTGAAAAGTCTGTATAAGAGCAAACGTGCATAAAAGAAAAAAAAAGGAAAACTTGAACAGATGTTAACATTTGAGCCAGATTTGCTAGCTTTGACTAAAGTGCAGTAGGCGCATTTAGATCTCAAAACGTGCCAATGAATTGATAATTCCCTAAATTTGCACAAAGAGATATATGATTAGGCAAATTGAATAGGCTGAGACAATTAATGGAAACAAATGAATGCCACGTTTAAAGGTTAGGCAAATTGAATAGGCCGAAACAATAAAATCAAGTTTTGCTCAAATGTTTATATGGAACTTATTATTTATATTGGAAATTCGAACGGACATATGTTCGGGGTTAGTTTCCAATAGAGTATCCATCAATGAACGAGTGATTCGAAATTATAATCGAAGTATAATAAAGGTACAATGTTTACACGAAACTCATTTATATCAGGATTTGAATAGGCAATGCGTCCACGGTTAATCTCTGGTAGAGTTCTCGTCAATGAACGAGCGACTTTCATCCAAATTAAAAAGTAGCAAATAAAATATGGCGATTAAACAAACGAACAATAATTCACAAACCCGGAGAGCGTCAATAAAGCAACTGTACTTGGTACAGGACTCGAGGGTGCCTAACCCCTTCCCGCGAGTCAATCGAGATCCTTACCCGGAACTCTGACGCAGACCACTAAACGAGTCATAGGTGTTCTAAGGTACCTTTTTGGTGACTTGGCACACCTTTGAACTATGTCAAGTGGCGACTCCGAAAAAATCTCTAAATAATTTTGTATCTTTAAACACCTAAGTCACAACCTACCTTTTATTATTTTTAATAAATTTTAGGGCGTGACATTACCCCCACCCATTAATTCAATCACTCTCTCTGTATCCCTAATTATCTCCATCAACAAGAAAAGCGCTAACCCAATTTCTTTTGTTCATTGATGAATGCTGAAAGACAATTTTTTCTCTTCTCCTCAAATCTAGAAGATTGGTGCTCTTCACTTTTGATAGTTTAATGTTGAATTTTCCAAAAAAAGGTGTGACATAAGATTTGTATTTTTTTGAAGTACTTTCTCCACGCACAAAAAAAATGGTTTGATATGTTTTGGGTCACTTAGCTTGCTTTTGTTTAAGCATAAGGCGTTGTACACCTTTAAAACCTGATTGAAATCTATTTACCAATCATAGTTGTGTAGATCGTACAAAATTCTTTTGAAACCATCTTTGGTTGTTAAATGAGAACAGAAGCATCTCAGTGGTCTAGAGGGCTCTTTCATTTTATATTTTAGGATGTTTTGTGTGCATTAAAATGTACTTGTGCAGGCAGGGGACATGGAAGAGCAATGGTTTCAGTGATGTAGTCTTGTTGTGAATTTAGGCTGGAGGTTGACTTATTTGGAATAGAATTGAAACTTTTATGCTGAAACTTGGAGAAGTAATATAATTTTGTTCAATTATACTTTTCTTTGTGGAATATGAGTGTCATTTGAACTCTTAATGTCACTGATGTAGTGATTATGCTACTACTAATGATTTGTATGATTTTTTTCAGAGTTTATAGTAACTTTTAATTTTTAAAATAAATTTAAGTTTATAGTACTAATAAATTTTTAAAATATATATATAAAATTCAAGATCCGTGGGACTTACGCCCCGTGTCTCGGGGCTTACGCCTCGCCCCATAGAGGGTAAAACGTCTCGCCCAACGCCCCCGCCTTTTAAAACATTGTATATAACTACAAATTCTGTACACAAAATATGTTTAAGCTAAATTCAAATCCATATTTATCTATAATTACTAAACACCCTATTAGTGATACTAATTTGATGTATAATTTTGATAAATAAACTGAGGTAACTTACTGGCAGGAGCAAGTGTCTCGTTTTAAAAATATACGCATTCTTGAAAATTACTACTATTATTTAACCTCAGACAATTTGACTATTACTATTATGAATTAATATCTTACTGAGTTGCCTTAAACACCAATTTCAAACACATGGACAGCTTTTGGTTCAAATAAACTTCTAACTTTTGAAGTATTTATCACAGATTAATTCCTTGGCAAGTTGTCCTTTTTTTAATTCAAAGTTTGCGGCTATATGACATTTTGGTCAGACACTCGGAAGGGCTATGACTAACATGATAAACGATTATCAAATTCATATATTTAATATCTTCTTAGGGCTCGCTATAATAAAATAAATAGACAATTCAATGGATCAATTTCCTGTAAATTTGGATGATCAAAAAAATTTTTTTTTTATTGTTACTTATATACAGCCGTATGCAGTGCACATAATATGTCGGTACTGATCAAGAATTCATATAGAAGTAAATCTTAACTTGTAGCTCCATTGTAACAAAACGGACTGGAAAATGATTTTTCTTCCCAAAGAAGTAATTTGAGATAACGTGAAGAAAACATAGAGTAGAAAAACAATAACAAAGACCAACCAGCACACCAAAGGGAAACCGGATGGAGACATAAATATATATTTAAATCACGTGCCTTAGTCAGCTGGATATAATTTTAAAAAAAATCTTATATCAATAGGTATTAGTCACTAGTAATGTGAACAATTCACAAGGACTGATGGGGGTACTAATTGAAAATGTCAAATGTTGCAAAATGGAAGCCGCCACGTAGAAGAAGAACATTTGAAACTTCTTCTACATGGACTGATGCGGAGAAACATATAGCCCGTTTGGGTGAGTTTAAAAGTGATTTATAAGTTTATAAGTTCATTAATATATATTTGGTAACTTAAAAAATTTTGGACTTATTAAGCCACTTTTTGAGAAGTTAGGAATACTTCTAAAAAAGTAACTTTTAAAATATTTTTTAATTTATAAGCCACTTAAAATAGGTTCCTTATAAACCCACCCAAACAGATTCATAGTAGCTTTTACCAGTACTAGTTTGGTTCAAGAACTTGTTTTGATGGTGCCTTGCATTTTTAAGGCCAGTGATAATATTTTAAAATAATTTTGGCATGAACTAGAACAGTCAAGACAAATTTCATGATGGAGCTCAAGTGATGAGCTTTTCTGTGACTGTGTGTTCGATAGTACTATATATATAAAATAAATTAAGCATCAAATTTAAAAACTTTCAAAGATACATGAATCAGAAGGCTCTACAGGAATATACAATAGTAGTGAATATTTTTTCAAAAAATAATAATATCTCAGTTTATAAAATAGCTGTCACGTCCTAAAAAATTAATGGATTCTGATTGTATTATTTAAAGGCTCGTAACTGGTGTTCAAAAAAGTACAAAATTATTTTAGAGAAACTCGGAGTCGCCACTTGACAAGTTTAAGGTGTGCCAAGCCACCAAAAGGTATCTTGGAACACCTCTGACTCGTCTAATAGTCTGCGTTAGAGATTCGGGTAAGATTCTCAGTTGACTCTCAGGAAGGTATTAGGCACCCTCGAGTCCTGTGCCGAGCACAGTTACTTTATTGTCGCAATTTTAATTTATTAAATATGGTTGTTATATTAATGCCGTTAATTTGAATTTGTACTTTGATTTAAGAAGATTAAAAAGTGTTATTCTTATCCAACCTCACGGAGGACTAAACGAATTTACATTTTGGTTCAGAAAACTTAAAAGTATTATTCTTATCCAACCTCACGGAGGACTGGACGAATTTACACTTTGATTCATAGTAAATAAATAAATAAATAAATAAATCGATAAATAAAATTTATTACTTTCCAACTTTACAAAGGACTTGTCTATTTAAAAATTTTAATTAACTTTGTTGAGACTATTTATTAAAAAATGAGTTGTTTGCGAAAATCATAGTGGGTTAGTCCTTTTGCATTAATAAGAGGCGTAAAGATCATTTGCGAAAAATTTATCATATTTTTATTTTTTATTGCTGGGTATACCTTAACACAAAATGTCTTATAAATATTGATTTCCTTTAGCCTGATAAGCAGACCGCGAGTCATACTTATTATTTCCTTTAGCCTGATAAGCAGACCGCGAGTCATACTTATTATTAAGCTCAATCGTGGGAGTCTTCTCGCTCCTATTTAATTTGCCTAATCGATTAAATAGAACCGCTAACTTTATTAATTGACAAATTGAGACTCCCAAATTTGCTTTTATTGATTTGGGAAAAATATGGATTGCAAAATATATACATAAAGATAATTGTTTGTTAAATTAGAAACAACTTTATGGCCTATCTTTGAAAAAGAAAGATTTTTTCGAATGAATACTGTCGTCACTTAAACTTCATTTTTACTGATTATGAGCTGAAACTATTTGCGAAAGTAGGATGCTTTAGGTCTGTCTTGCACAATTAACCATATTTTTAATTCTTGTTTAATAATAATGGATGTTTCATAAACTGTTGGTCAAAACAAACCCCAAAGAAACAATTATGCTTCAGCTTAAGAAAACGTAGCTATACATTTCTTAACTCCATTTTTGCAAAGTTGCCTACAAATTGATTCACCTTTCATTTTTTATCAAGATTTGCAATATTTTGAAGTGTTCAAATTTTATACAAGTTTTAGCTCGTACTTTTCAACATCTGATTTACAAATATGTCTCGGATTTGTAGGCCATTTTCAGATCTGTCCCAATTTACAACATTATGCTATGTGACCATTTTTGTTAAACATATTACCACATACACGTCATAATAAACGCTTAACATCCTTGGTTTTTATAACTTCATAAAGACAATCACAGTACATCAAAAGAGGATGGACTAGCAACATACATAGAAATGGAAATTTCAGTCCATAAACATGCCGATACTCATCATTTCATAGCTAGATGTACAAAAATAAATACAAAATAAAATTATAGTTACCTTTGAAGCTAAAAAGTCCCTAGCCAACGTGAAATGAAACAATAAAGAAACACAACCAAAGACCAAGCAGCTTTTAAACTCCAGAACCAGCAGCTAAACAGCTCCTTTAACACCCTATTTAATGTCCAAGACTTGTAGATTTATACCCCGAAAGACCCTAGGTATAAAGGCTTTTGGTTCTAAATCTTTTCTTCAAGCTTCACTCTTTTTTTTCAAGTGTTTTTTAGCTCTCATTCAATGTGTTTTTCAGCTGGTTGTTTGTGTGTTAAAATGAGGAGTAAATGCTCCTATTTATGTCCGAAATTGAAGGCCAAAAAGTGGAGTATGGACTTGTACAAAAGTACAAGCCCACACCCCTACACTTGAGTGTTTTTAGCCTTTTTTCAAGAATGGTACAGCAGCTATTAGCCACTGTTTTGCCCCCTAAAAGCTAAAAATGTACAAGTAGGGTCCTCTAAAAAGGACACGCATTACTCATTGTACTAACTAGAAGGTCTAGGACCAAATTAGGCACACTAAATCAGTCCCAAACTAACTAAAACTAAATTAGAGAGCAACCAAATTCTAACTAAACTAGAACATGTTCATTTAGACTTCATAAAGTCCAACTATCAATCCAATTCAAACCAACAAGCCAACTAAACTACAAATCTTAATAAAATCCCAGAAATTAAGAGCTTTCATCAACAAACTAAGCTACAGCTAGACCAGACAAAGCATTAACTATGTGTTACAAGTATGAACTAACATAAGATTACTTAGCATCCTCACTTGAACCAACAAGATCCAGGTTAAATCAAAAGCAAGACAAACTGCTAAGCTATGTTTCAAATTCTGGACATTTCAGTATCTAACTTAAACAACGTGCTTTCAGATTTGCTTCCTCATAACAACTCACAGACAAATTATCAAATGACCTTAATTTAGACAAAAGGAAACTACTTGTGCTAAAATCAACCACCAGGTGCATTGATCAACATACTAAGGAAAAGAACAAATGCATATGTAATTGAGGAAGCGACAAAGCTAAAAACAACTCCCAAAATTTTTTTTCACTTCCTTTAAGACAAACAAATACAAACTGAATTTTTTAACCAATCAATCAACCAACAAGGTAATTTATTCTAAGGCCATAAATTCATTTGATCAACAAAGCATACAAGATATTTTGATTTTATGCTAATACTAACTAAAACTAATCAATGAAACCAAAGGTAAAGGGTGTTCCACATCTAACCCGTCAAAGCAAACAGCCTCGCAGCCTCGCATCTGCCTGGAAGTCATCATCGCTGCAGCTACAAACAAAGCGAGCACACCCGAATCCATCATCACGAACCCCAAGCTGCTGCCTCGACACCACTGCCTCCGTTCCAGTTTTGTCGCCAAATCACAGCCCCTCAAACTCACTGCCTCGCCCTCGTCTCGCCTTCACTGCCTAATCAAAATAGAAGCAGCCCCCCAAGTCGAATCACCATTGCCACTGCCTCCCATCACAAAACAAGCCCTACCACTAACATATGAACACCAACACAGAATCAAACCAACACCACCACTGCCAACGAATCACGACTCCAACCAATCATCCCCCATAATTAAAAAATGCAGCCGCCACACGATAGCAAAAGCAAGAAAAGAAAATAAAAATAGGAAAAGAAAAAGGAGAATCAGAAAAAAAGAGAAAAGGAACGGGGGAGAAAAAGAGAGAGTTTTTGGGAAATGGGGTACAAGGGATAATGGGGAAGGTTGAGGAGAAGAGGAAAAGCTAAAAAAAACTTACCGAAAAAGTCAAGGTTACGCCTGCCCCTCTTTGTTTGGGAACACGAAGAGTTTTTCGGACAAAGAAGTAATCAACAACTAATTTTGGCTTTTCGGTTCTAGCCGAGAGCATGCTTTTCAAAATGATGACCGTACCTTGAATTTCGGTTCTAACCGAGAACAAGACTACCTACATATCCCCGGACCAAGGAATCAGGTCAGTGTAGTTCCTCTCGTGCAGTAGCTGGGACTACCGCATTCAAACAAACACTAGACTCTTCTAGACATCACTAAGACAAACCCAAACACTCTAGGCCACTACGACAAACTAGAGACTCTTCTAGACACACTTGGGGCTGATACTAGACACTCTTAGGCACACAAGGGCTGTCGCTGCTGGTCACTGGTTACTTGCTGATTGGCGGTCATTGCTTTACAGAGAAAATGAAAGTACAACATTGAAAATGAAAAGTTACAATTCCTATTCTAAGTCTTCATGCTTCCCGAGATGAGCTTCTTGGTTCTTGCTCCCCTCACTTGTTGAAAATAAGACCACCGCTATTGGTTCAGGTGGGTCTTGCTCTTTGTAGAAAAGATAAACCCCCGATCTTAGTTCAGGTGGGTCTTCCCTCTTTACAGAATGGATTCCCTCATTCTTCAGGTGGGCGCCTGGACTTCTTCAAATGTATTCCCTCGTTCTTCAGGTGGGCGCCTGGACTTCTTCAAATGTATTCCCTCGTTCTTCAGGTGGGCGCCTGGATTTGTTCAAAATAAATTCCCTCGTTCTCCAGGTGGGTGCCTCAACTTCTTCAAATGTATTCCCTCGTTCTTCAGGTGGGCGCCTGACTTCTTAAAACTACTCCCTCATTCTCCAGGTGGGTGCCTTGATCTTCTATAAACTACTCCCTCATTCTCCAGGTGGGTTCCCTGACTTCTAAAATAAAATCCCTCATTCTTCAGGTGGGTGCCTTGACTTCTTCAAATGTATTCCCTCGTTCTTCAGGTGGGCGTCTGACTTCTTAAAACTACTCCCTCATTCTCTAGGTGGGTGCCCTAATCTTCTCTAAACTACTCCCTCATTCTCCAGGTGGGTTCCCTGACTTCTAAAATAAAATCCCTCATTTTTCAGGTGGGTACCTTGACTTCTAAAATAAAATCCCTCATTCTCCAGGTGGGTGCCCTGACCTTCTCTAAACTGCTTCCTCATTCTCCATGTGGGTTCCCTGACTTCTTGCAATAAAATCCCTCATTCTCTAGGTAGGTGCCCTGACCTTCTCTAAACTACTCCCTCATTCTCCAGGTGGGTACCCTGACTTCTTTGAAACTACTCCCTCATTCTCCAGGTGGGTTCCCTGAATTTCTCTAAACTACTCCCTCATTCTTCACTCTTTTGCTTTCTTGTATTTCAATGGCCTTCGACACAGAACATCATGCGGCCAAGTGTTCCAACTAGTCATTAGTCAAACTTTGTCAGGAACGGTATATTTTTCCTGATAGTCTCTTCTGCGGTGCAAACCTTGGCATGTCACTCCAGATGCCAAACTGCCTCATAGGCATTCCATTATTCAGGCGGGTCCTGACTATGCTCTGCTACAACTGCAAAACAGGTGAACAATTTTTGCGAAACTTTCTTTTGCTCGTTTCTATGTTATTGTGTATGAAAGGCAGAAGTGGAAGAAATTTTGGATAAAGGACTCTGAATGAGAGATGCCCTTTAGGGAAGTAAAAGGACTTATCTGGAGGTGAAAGCGATGACCTTAATAACATGACGTGCATCTTGGCCTCGAACCTTGATCCATTCACAACAGTTGTTCCTCGACCCTTTCCCCAATAGAAACATTCAAAGCAATACTCGTCAAGCCCCACTTGACGACAATTACCAAAGCCCTCATTTGGTTAGCGGCGCCCCTTTCAGGGTTTTTACCGACTAACCTCTCTCTTTGTTCTTTTGCCTAACTGTTTGTCATGTGGCGCCCTTTCAGCTTTTCACCAACAAGACTTCATTCTTTTATTATTTTTTTTTCTTCCTCCCGTGGACCTCTTTAGTTCCACCCATTGATGATGATTTTTTAGCTAACTCTTGCTCGATTGACAATCTCAAGATTGGCCAAAATAGTCTATTGGACATTTATCTGAGTTTGGAAGCAATGTTTGGCCTGTAATTTAGGGTGCCTTGAGCATCTTCCCCCCTTTCAAGAATGAAGGAATGGTACAACAACATAGAAGTTTGTTTTTATTTTATTTTATTGATAAAATAAAATAAAATAAAAACAAACTTCTGCCCCAGTTTAGCAGAAACTGCAGATTTTGGATTTTCTTTGACTTTGGCTGCAAACTCAGAGGCAATCTTTGCGTCGATGTGAGATAGAGAAAAGGATGAAATGTCCCCTGATATGAAACTAGGGAACTTTAAAACTTCCTCAGATATGATACTAGAGAACTTTTAGAACTTTCTTTCATATGACCGCACCTGAATGGTTGCCTACGTATCCTTTTGAGAGGAATCAGCTCAGACGTAGCTCTAGCCACTTAATGCCAAATTTGTTTTGGATCTTTCTTTACTTCATTACATCGCAATTACAAAGATTCCCAATAAGGGTTTACAAAAGCAATACAAAGCCAAAGGCTAACAAGACGAGTACATTATCTAGGTAAGGGAAACAAAGACTTTTGTTACTCCACCCAAGAACATCAAATGTAGTACCTCTTCACTGCATCAACATTAACAATCATTTCAACCATCGTGCCCTCGATGTCTGTCAGGAATAGAGCACCATTGGGCAACACTTTCTTCACCACATACGGTCCTTGCCAATTTGAAGCAAACTTTCCCTTTGCTTCTTCCTGATGTGGAAAGATGCGCTTCAAGACTAACTGACCTTCGACGAACTTGCGTTGGTGCACTTTCTTGTTTATGCTTTGGCCATTCTCTTCTGATATAATTGACCATAACATACTGCATTCAGCCTCTTTTCGTCAATCAAAGCCAATTGTTCCAAGCGGGATTTGACCCATTCAGTATCCTCGATCTCAGCTTCAACAATGATTCTCAAGGATGGTATTTCGATTTCTGCCGGAATGACTGCCTCAGTGCCGTACACCAGCTCATATGGAGTTGTGCCTATTGAGGTGCACACAGTTGTACGATAACCCAGAAGAGCGAATGGCAACTTCTCGTGCCAATCTCGTGATCCTTGCACCATTTTCCGAAAGATCTTCTTAATATTCTTGTTTGCTGCTTCGACCGCCCCATTTGCTTTTGGACGGTAAGGTGTGGAATGCCTATGCACAATTTTGAATCTTTCACATACCTCATTCATCAAATGACTGTTGAGGTTGGCCCCATTGTTGGTGATAATGGTATTAGGGATACCAAATCAACAGATAATATTCGAATGGACAAAGTCGACCATAGCTTTCTTAGTTACTGACTTGAATGTCGATGCTTCCACCCACTTGGTAAAATAATCAATGGCGACCAAGATGAATCTACGTCCGTTCGACGCCTTTGGTTCTATTGGGCCAATGACATCCATTCCCCATGCAGCGAAAGGCCAAGGAGCGGACATCGTGTGGAGCTCTAAGGGAGGCAAATGTATCAAATCGCCGTGTACTTGACATTGGTGGCATTTCCGCACAAAACCTATGCAATCTCGCTCCATGGTGAGCCAGAAATAACCTGCTCTTAAGATCTTCTTGGCTAGCACATAGCCATTCATGTGTGGCCCACAGATTCCAGAATGCACCTCGTTAAGAATTCTTGAGGCTTCTTGTGCGTCTACACATCTCAATAGTCCCAGATCTGGGGTTCTCTTGTACAGTATCCCTCCGCTCAGAAAGAAACCATTTGCAAGACGACGGAGGGTTCTTTTCTGATTGCTCTCAGCTAGTGCTGGGTACTCTCCATTCTTGATGTAGTTTTTGATGTCCAGGTACCATGGCTCACCATCAAGTTCTTCTTCAATCATATTGTAATAACCATGTTGATCCCTAACTTGAATCTCGAGAGGATCAATATGAGTTTGGTCAGGATGACTAAGCGTGGATGCTACTGTAGCCAAAGCGTCAGCCAACTCATTGTGCATTCTTGGGATGTGCCTAAATTCAATAGAATCAAATCTTTGGCAAATATCTTCCAGATACTGCTTATACATGATGAGTTTTACATCTCGAGTTTCCCATTCACCCTTGATTTGATGTACTAGTAGGTCGGAATCTCCGAGCACTAGCAGTTCTTTGATGTCCATATCTATCGCCATGCGTAGACCCATGATGCAAGCTTCATATTCTGCCGTGTTATTGGTACACCAGAAACGAAGTTGCGCAGCCTCCAGATAATAATGACCCGTCGGGGATATGAGAACAGCTCCGATACCATCGCCTTTGGAGTTAGAGGCCCCATCAAAATAAAGCTTCTAATAAAGATCATCGTCAGAAGGCAACTCCTCAATTGTGTCTACCTCTTCATCAGGAAAGTATGTCTTAAGAGGTTCATACTCATCATCCACTGGATTTTCGGCCAAATGATCGGCTAAAGCCTGGGCTTTCATTGCAGTCCGGGTGACATAGACTATGTCAAACTCTGTGAGTAACATTTGCCACTTGGCGAGCCTTCCTGTTGGCATCGGCTTCTGGAAAATGTACTTCAGTGGGTCCATCCGGGATATGAGGTAAGTAGTGTACGACAGCAAATAATGCCTCAACTTTTGTGCTACCCAAGTGAGGGCACAACACGTTCTTTCCAACAAAGTATACTTGACCTCATAATCCGTGAACTTCTTGCTCATATAGTAGATGGCTTGCTCTTTCTTGCCAGTGGAATCATGCTGCCCTAGTACACATCCAAATGAATTATCCATCACCGAAAAATAGAGGAACAAAGGCCGGCCTGGCTCCGGTGGAACCAACACAGGTGGATTTGACAAGTATTGCTTGATTTGGTCAAAAGCCGCTTGGCATTCTTCCGTCCATTTGACTGCAGCATCTTTCTTTAGCAGCTTGAAGATTGGCTCACAAGTTGTAGTGAGTTGAGCGATGAACCTACTGATGTAGTTCAATCTTCCGAGGAAACTCATGACTTCTTTCTTGTTCTTTGGAGGAGGCAACTGTTGTATAGCTTTGATCTTTGTAGGGTCTAACTCAATGCCCAGCTGGAACGCCGAATTCACATTTAGCCGGATTCAACTTCAAATTGTATCTTCTAAGCCTTTCAAAGAATTTCCTGAGGTCTTTAACATGATCCTCTGCTGTTCTTGATTTGATTATCACATCATCCACATACACCTCAATTTCTTTGTGTATCATATCGTGAAAGACGGTTGTCATGGCTCTCATGTACGTTGCCCCAGCATTCTTCAAACCGAACGGCATGACCCTATAATAAAAGGTTCCCCACGGCGTGGTGAATGCCATCTTTTCTGCATCATCTTCGTCCATCAGGATTTGGTGATATCCGGCATAGCAATCCACAAAAGATTGGATCTCCTGTTTAGCACAATTGTCTATGAGAATGTGAATATTAGGCAAAGGGAAATTATCCTTGGGACTGGCCTTGTTCAAATCTCGATAGTCAACACAAATTCTCGTCTTTCCATCTTTCTTGGGTACTGGCACGACATTGGCCAACCAGGTGGAATATTGAAGCGATTGAATCACCTTTGCTGATAGTTGCTTCATAATTTCATCATGAATTTTCTTGCTCACATCTGTCTTGAATTTCCTCCGAAGTTGTTTGACTGGAGGAAAACCAGGATTGATTGGTAACTTGTGAACAACCAAACCTGTGCTCAAACTGGGCATGTCATCATACGACCAGGCAAACACGTCTCTATAGTCAAACAAGACTTGGACTATGTCGTCTTTCACTTTCGGTTCAGCGTGCATGCTTATCTTGGTTTCCTTAACATCATCGGCACTTCCCAGATTTATATTTTCTGTGTCATCCAGATTGGGCTTAGGCTTATTTTCAAATTGTTCTAATTCCCCATTTATTTCACTCTCGACTCTCTCCTCATCATATTCTTCCTCAAAGATTTCTTCCGTATCAGCCTCTTCCATGTCCTCTACCTCCTCAACTGTCATTTCATACTCACTCCACCTCCCATCATTAATTTCCTTGATTTCTGGTTGGTTCAATGAGACCAAGTTAAACTGTGTGTTTAGATCAGGGCGTGATTTCAGCATGTATGTCATGTTATTAAGGCCATCAGAAACATAGCTACAGAAAGAAATAAACAAAAATAAAAATCAGGAAAGTAAAGAGATAGAATAAGGAGACAAGAAGCAATGTCTTGCTTTTCATTGAATTTGAAAGATAAAAGGGTTTGACATTATAACGAGCAAAATAAATATACTTGGATTACAACCCTTAGAATAACCAAGTATACAGAAAGGATAACAAAAGCTTGCTACCAATAGCCCCTCCTAGTGGGGAGAGGCATGGATTCCCAGTTGTTCAGCTTCACATCAGGGCCAATGTCCTGGATTTCTGCATTGCTAGGTCCTTCGCCAGTTTGCACCATGTTAATTCCAAAGACGTGCCTCAGGTCTGACAGCAGCTTCCTTTGTTCTTCAGTCTCCTCAGTATTCCTGGAAGCGGCCTTGCCTCCACTAGGCCTTGTAAAAGATTGAGCGAGGCAAGGGATAGGCTTCTCGAGAGACCATTCTTGTTTCTTCATCTTCCTAGCTCTTGCTCTGTCTGCAGCTGTGGGCTTGTATCCCAGACCCCAGGTACCTCGAATGCCAAGTGGAGTAATTGGACGCGACATTCCTTGTAGCGCTTCCCCGAGACCTTTCCCGGGCTGGAAACCGTGCTTCAACATTTCCGTAGCCATCATGACTGCTGCTTCTGACAATCTTGCTTGGGGTAAAGGCTTGCCTTCAGGAACCTCCTCCACATGGACCGCTTCAAATGCTTGATACATCAGAGTTGGGCTATCATTAGTGACCTCAATAACTGGAATAGACGGATCCTTGTAGATTGACAAATCTCCCTCTCCGTGTACCATGATCATCTCACGATTCCATTCAAACTTGATAGTCTGGTGTAAGGTTGATGGTACTGCGCCTGCCATATGGATCCAGGGTCTTCCCAACAACAGGTTGTAAGACGAATTCATATCAAGAACTTGGAAATCGATAGCAAAATCCACGGGCCCAATTGTCGGTATCAGTTCTATCTCACCAACCGATTGTCGTTTCTCTCCATCAAAAGCACGGATACTCATGGTGTTTGTCCGAATTTTGTCCATGTTGACTTTCAATCTCTTTAGGGTAGAAAATGGACAGATGTTCAAACCGGACCCACCATCAACCAGTACCCTTGTGACATAAGAATTGTCACACTTGACAGTTAGATGCAGTGCTTTATTGTGACCAGTGCCTTCCATTGGCAGTTCCTCATCAGTGAAAGTGATCCTGTTTACCTCAAAGATACGACTTGCGAATTCTTCAAGATTGCTGACGGTCATCTTCTCGGAGACATGAGCCTCATTCAGTATTTCAACAGAGCATGACGGTGTGCCTCAGAATGCATCAACAAGGACAACAAAGAAATTTGAGCAGGGGTCTTCCTTAGCTGCTCCACAATTGAGTAATCTTGCACTTTCATCTTCTTTAGAACTCTTCTGCCTCTTTCTCAGTGACAGGTTCCTTGATGGGACCCTGATTTTCCCTAGTTTGCTTTGCTTTTCTTAACTCTTCTGGGGTGAAGCACCGCCCAGAACGAGTAAAACCGCCAACTTGTGTTGTTTCCGCCACAACCTCTTTTCCTTTGTATGTTACCAATGCCTTGTCATAATTCCATGGGACAACATTAGTGTTTCTCATAGGAATCTGAGGTGCACTCTTTATGACAACAGGCTCACACAGCTTGTTTTGATCATCTTCACAGGGTGACCTTCTTATAACCAACTTTGGTTTGGCCACACAATCCGCCTCCTCTCCATTTTTGTTGGTCCTTTGGATCACCAATTTTGGTTTTTCAGCTACCTCTTCCTTTCACTCAACGACTCTTCTCAATGTCAATACTGGCTTGTTTGGCTGGATAGGATGCCCCACTTTCCCCGGCACAACCGAAAGAATTGGTTGCATCCTTTCCACTCCAATTGTTATAGCATCGACTGACACTATTGGCCTTGCAGATTCGTCTTCGAATCCTCCTTCACATATACCCACCATGTGTACATCATGGACCGGCAAAGGATTGCGATTAATGTTTGGCATTTCTGCATCTTCGATCACTATTTGGTTATTGTCAATCAGATCTTGCACCGCCTTCTTGAGATAATAACAATCTTCTGTATCATGTCCTGGTGCGCCCGAATGGTATTCACAATGCCGAGAGTGGTACACTTTCCCAATGGGCTGCATGTTTCCTTGAATTGGCTTTATCATATCCAAGGCTCTCAATTTCTCGAAGATACTGGTGTAAGATTCTCCGATTGGTGTAAATTCTCTCTTTTTCTCCTCTCAGGCTTACCTGAATTCAGCTCTTGGACAGAAGCCTGCAGGACCTCTTGGTCGGTAGGTAGGGTTTGGCGGAGCCTAATAATGATTAGGGAGAGCTTGGTGCGTGTGATATGTAGGCTGTGGGGCTGGGGCACGCCATTGCGGATAGGATGTTGGAGCATATGGCTGTGCTGCATGTACAGAGTATTGGGGTGGATGCATGGAGTATTGTGTATTTTGTGGCGGGTAATAGTGTTGTAAATGGGGTGTTGGTGGAGCTTGGTATGAATTATGTTGATTGTACCGCTCCTCGTTCCACTTTCGCGGACCCGACCCTACCATGGCTACATCCTCTTTCTTCTTCTTACCAAACCCTGCTGCCCCGGTCTGCACAGCCTGTGTAGATGCCTTTAGTGCAGTCTGACTCACGATCTTGCCAGCTTTGACTCCCCTCTCAATTATCTCTCCCATTTGACGACTTCACTAAACGGTTTCCCGAAGGCGGCGATCAATGCACCATAGAACGCTTCATCTTGCGCCTCAATGAACAAACGAACCATGTCATCGTCTGGTATTGCCGGCTCACTCGAGCGGCCTGCTCGCGCCATCTGAGGGCATATTCCCTAAAGCTTTCACTTGGATTCTTTTTTATCGCATCCAAAGAGGATCGATCTGGCAAAACTTCAATGTGGTACTTGTACTGGTCATAGAATGCATGTGCCATATCCTCAAATGACAACCATTTAGTTAAATCATGCCTCATGAACTATTCGGCAGCTGCGCCCCCCAAGCTTTCAGAAAAGTAGGCTATCAACAGTTTGTCTATCTTGAACCCTCTCTTTTTGTTGCAGTAGGTCTTCATATGAACTCTTGGGTCTCCCTGCCCAGTGTATAAATCGGACTTTAGCACTATGAACCCCTCTGGCAATTGCAATTTGGGATAGGGGCAAAGATCCTTGAAAGAGATGTTAGTATGATCTCCGTATCCTTGGATGTTCCTTACTGCTTGTTCTAGGCCCTTCACCTTTCTCAGAACCTTGCTCTCATCAAGCTTTCCTGATCGATCAACCTCAACTTGAGACTCGCGATGGAACCCCTGATCATATGAGTCACTGTGTCGGAAATGGGGTTCATGGTGCTGATCATAATGATGATCCCCATCCTGGAGATGTGGTTCACTGTTGGATCTGGCCATGGCAGGCCTAGCTGGGCCCCAAAAAACTGGAACCTGTGGGGGAGGTGGTCCATACTGTCCCTGTGGGGGAGGTGGTCCATACTGTCCCTGTGGTGGATGTTGTCCATACTGCCCTTGTGGTGGAGGTGGTGGTTGTGGCGCATGAGGGCGCACTTCAGCTTCTTTCGTTGCACCATGGTTAGGGCCAAAACCAGCGGGATAGGTCGGATCCTCGACCACCGTAGATGTGCCTGGTGCTCGCTGGCTAGCTGTTGGCACAAGCCCATCTAGGAGGTTTGGCATGGGAGGAGGTGCACGACCCGTGGTTATAGCATGATGCATGTCTACCAGGAATTGCTTCAGAGTCAGGGTCTCTTCTGTCGTCCTATCATTTTCCTCGGAACCGACATCATATTTGTCTCCTTCAGTGGCCATGTTATCAAGTGGAATTTCAAGTCCCTTTGAGTTAGTTGTGTGAGAGTGGGGTAATGCCAGAGCGCTGCACCAAATCACTGGTAATCTAGTCTTGTCTGCAAACAAAACAGGTTAGGAAACACGATGTTTATGAGCCAAGCATGCCTACAAGCCTAAAGTCGTCATGCACCATCCCAAATCAAGACAAAGCGGGTCCTCTCTTTTCTTTTTTCTTTTTTTTCCTCTTTCCTCTCTTTTCTTTCGCTCTTTTTTTTCATATCATATATCTTTCAAATGTAAGAGGGGTCTAAAATCAGATTGAAAAAGAAAGAAAAAATGCATTTAAGATAATAAAGAGACACAATTTTGGATTTTCTGATTTCCTTTTCATAAATGCCAAAACAGTACAATATAAAAAGCCCGCCGACAACATGGGGCAATGGTAGTACTCCTATATATTAAAATAAACAAACTAGACCGACTGTTCGAAATAAAAATACCCATACATAATAAAAGCTATAATCTGTCCAAGATGCTAAATGAATGACAAAAGGCAATAAGCTGCATCATCTCAGACTGGCATATATCTGCTAAGGTGATCCGGGCCCTGCCTCAGCTGGCTCCTCTGGATCTGACTCAAATGGCTCGTCGAGATCTTCCTCTGGCGGCTCCTCGGGATCTGCTGGTGGGCCTTCCACCAAGGTGCGGCGCAATCCAGCCAAATTTTCTGCAACTCTGGTGACGAAGGGAAGCACATGTGGAAGTAGGTCCTCCGCGGGCAACCTCCTATAGTCACTGATAGCCTGTGCAACATATACAACAGAGTCATAAACCTGCCGATAAACTACACTGATAGACTGTCTTGCAGCCTGTATATCCTGAAGTCGGCTCTGTGCTAGCTCCCTGAGTTGTTCTCCCTGCTCCAGTGCCCTGTCGAGTCGAGCTCGAGCATCCATGGCATCCTGACGATGATAATCCTCCCATCTCCTGCTCTCAGCTAAAGCTGCCCTATCGGTATCCCTCGCTGCCAATGCCTCAGAGTGCAATTCACGGAGTCACCAAGCTGTCACGCCCTAAAAATTATATTAAACTGCGCGGGTTTACGAGGTTTATTATATAAAGGTTCGTGACTGGTGTTCAACAGGAACGAAATTATTTAGAGAAACTCGGAGTCGCCACTTGACATAGTTTAAGGTGTGCCAAGTCACCAAAAGGTACCTTGGAACACCTCTGACTCGTCTAATGGTCTGCATTTAGAGATTCAGGTAAGGTTCTCAGTTGACTCTCGGGAAGGTATTAGGCACCCTTGAGTCCTGTGCCAAGCACAGTTGCTTTATTGTCGCATTTTAAATTTATTAAAATATGGTTGTTATATTAAAGCCGTTAATTTGAATTTATACTTTGATACAGAAAATCTTAAAGCGTCATTCCTATCCAACCTCACGGAGGACTGGACGAATTTGAAAGAATTTAATTAACTTCAAAAAAATAATTAATTTAGAGTTGGTTTATTTTTACTTTTCTCGTATAATAAGCGGACCACAAATCACACTTATCGCTATGCCTACATCGGATGGAAATCTTATCATCCCTATTGATTTGCCTAATCGTATTAAATATTAAATAGTAACATTTGGTTTAAAAGTTTAACAACAGGAAAGCCAAAATATGGTTGTTTATCTAAATAGTGGCTGTTTTACTGGATAAGAGCTGCTATGTGATCTGTCTATGCAAAGGGAGAAACTGGCATGGTTGAAATTAAACGTGGGCCTGAATTATTTGGCAAAAAGTAGGCTGCTTTAAAATTTGTCTTGCAATTTTATCCATATTTATTATTTTTTTGTATTGTATAAATAAGGGCTATATAAATGAATTAACATGTGACCGGATTTAGAAAAGCGACCTAAATTTAAAGACTATTCATTCAAGCTGCACTTTGAATAACTTTGCATTTAGAAGTTCAATTTTAACCAGCAATTTCAAAGTTTGTCCAACTGTTAAAATGAGTTTGAAGATTGGCTATTTTTATCAAAATTATGCAAGTATACGTACTTTCTGAAATTTTTGCAAGAGCAGCCAGAATGCGCAAAATTTTTAGAATCAGTCCCGATTAAAAGAATTGATACTGCATGGCCATTTTTCAAAGATAGTCCAGATTTTAAAACATGTTAAATTCCAAGAAAATAAGGGTCTGTGAGCTTTCCCTAAGCAATTTTCATTTATACACCTATCACTCAACCACATCAATTATAAACATGTATATGTGCATATGTTTTTCAACCGTATTTTTTTCATCACATTCTAGCACAAAGATATAATGTTTAATGACATTAGCAACACAATAAGCATAATTTCACTACTTCAAGCATGCTGCTTCATTTTTCATGGCCAAAAGGCTAAAATAAATGCAAAGGTTAACTTGTGTTTACCTAGATAACGAGACTTGGAGCACGGCTAAGTAGATCCACTAGCTAAACCAATCAAACGAACACAGCAAGGACACCGGACAGCAACTAAATAGCCCCTTATGATCCTTTTTTAACTCTTAGAACTAGTAGATTTATACCCCAAAAGACCCTTGATACAAAGACTTTTGGTTCTAAATCTTTTCTTCAAAGATTTACTATTTTTCTCAAGTGTTTTTGCTCCCAATTTTAATGCTATTTCAGCTGGTTGTTGGTGATGAAAGAGGGCAATAAATGACCTCTTTATAGCTGAAAATTGAGGCCTAAAGGTGGGGTATGGACTTGTACGAAAGTACAAGCCCACACCCCTACACTTGAGTGTTTTCTAGTCCTATTTTCATCATAAATACAGCAGCTATAGATGACTATTTCAGCCCCCTAAACAGTCCAAAAACTGAAATTGTGTCCTTTACAAGGACAACCAAACACTCATTATACTAACTAAGGGTCTAGGACCAACTATACAAACTAGAATCAGCCCCAAACTAACTAAATGGATCAAACTAGACTTAGAATTGAACTAACATATCCCAGGTCTTGCTTTATGACTAAACTAAGCCAAACACAGTCCAAAAATAAAGAGCAAATGATGGATATAATTTATTGATATATTTTTATAGTTAAATATTAAGTATTTTAAATAAAACGTGAATAAATATATCCATCTCTCGCATATTTTCTAACATATTTTGCAGGAAGAAGAAGATATTCAAAGTGAATAAAAATAAGGGAAAAATCATTGATGATTTCACTATTCATAGTGCGACTATAACACTGATAGTCATGTCCGTGATTTTTATACGCTGAAGAACAAAGAGCAAGACGGAAGAAATCTTCTCTCTTCAACTCACCTTTGCATCTATGAAGAACTCATTAATTTCACCTTACCTAGGCATCTTTGGAAGCCTTAAGCTTATGGTTTCATCTATAAATAGATGGCCAAAGTTTGTAAGAAAGATATCAATTCACTTGCAGGATTTCTCTTGCTTTCCCTTTCTTTCTCTCTTTTAAAGTCTGTGTAGTTTTCATCTTTTTTTAGAAGAAATACTACTTTCTTCATAGTCTTTATATTTTTAAAGTTATTCTTACTCCATAATGGAGTAATCTCTTTTGTTGGGATAGTTGATGAAACTCGGTATTATTTATAATACTTATCTCAGTTTGAATACATGCTTGGCCTGAAACTTTCTAATCAAATTTTAATACTGTGCTAGAATTATAGTTTTTACTTAATCAATATTTTCAGATCCCTCTATTTTATCTCCAGGTTATTGTTATATTAATTTTGTAATTCTCACGGAGCAAAATTAATGTATGATAACTGACGAATAAAATAGTATAGTAAAAACTATTTTTCCAAGTCCGTAATCTTGTTTACCTCAGTTTTAATTCTCACGGAGGAACTGTTGTAGGTAAGATTATTGATTTTCCGTAAAAATATTCTCACGAAGTTTTTACTACTTTTTAGCACAATTCAGGCAAGAAAAATATTTCGGTTTAATCGTCACTAGTTATAATTTGATTAATATGCATAACCTCACGGAGTGTTATTAATTGATTATTTTTTTAGTGAGAAAAATATAATTGAATTAGCAATAAGCAATTATTCTTAAGAGAAATACATGTCAAAACTGAGATATTTATTATAAGTATTACCAAGTGAATTCAACGATTCCCAACTCTTTTTAAATTTGAAATCTTCCGGAAGTTCTTTCTTTTAGTTTAAGTAAATTTAAATTAAAAACTCACTTTTCATCAATTTGATTCTCTCAAATAGTAATTAAAATATTACAAGTCCGTAGCATAGAATACCCAATCTCTGTGGGACGATATCTTAAACTATATTAGAATTTGACAAGAACGAGCAGACAATTCCTATGCACTTTGGACCTCGTCAAATTTTTGGCGCCGTTGCCGGGGATTGGCGTACATCTACTTCGGACTGAATATTTGATTACTAATTTGAGGACCTATTAATATAATCTACTAAATACTACTATAACTATAACTATTGATTACTAAGCTCTAACAATATTATATTGACTACTGCTTCCACATTCTTATATTTGTTTCTAACACTTTTATTTCTTTTAGTATATCTATTATTATTATTGTTAACTTTCTTTACCATTACTCGCATTTTCGTTATTATATCCTAATAGTGATATATCTTACTCTATCATCTTTCATTGTTATTCCTTCCGCTTACTATTTTTGGTCACTTATATATTTTTTTTATTATAACTAACATATTTACTACTTTCTTTTCTCTCTCTTTGTTTAAGCATCACTACTTATTGTTTTGTTAGTAACGTCTCTCCTTTATAAAAAAATTATACTATTTTTATAATTTGTACCTATACTATTAACTGTTACTAATACTATAATTCCTTAACTACTGTTATTTATTAGTATTATCAATAGTTTCTACTGCTACTTTTATCTATAGTATTATATTATTTATTTTCATTTAAATATTTTCTTATTATGTATTGTTATATCATTACTAGTTATTTTATTTGAACTATATACCATATTTCAATTATTTTATTTTATTTTGTTTTTACCAACTTTTGTTTTTCTGATTATAACTTCTCTTATTATCACTACGATTAATACTAGCTACTTTACTTTACCACTCTTATTAAAATATAAAAATAGTATTGTTTCCTTTTCATAGGTATTGGTACTACTCACTGTTTTTGTATTTTCTTTTTATTATTAGTGTTAGTATAATTTTATTATTATATTATCTATATCGTCTATCATTTTTCCCCTAATTGTTATAAATATTATTTTATATTATATTTACAATATACTAGTATTTATTTTGTTTTCTTAGTTTTTTTCTTCTTCCTCTCTTTTCTGCAACTACTAGTCTACTATTCAGTACTACTTTACAAATACTACTTTTCAAACCTTAACTGCTTACTATCTTTTTTTTTTTGTCCTTTTTGTTATCTTTATATCTATTACTATTAATAATATAGCTATAATCTCTAACACTAGTATAAATTTTGTACCATCGTGTCTATCACCGTTTTTAACTACCTCTATCACTACTATTGTTATTACTGTGTTAGTATTATCTTAACTTTGTCTTCTTTCCTCTCTGTCATTATTAAGTTTTACTCCTATAATATTTTTTTTTTTATATTTAATTTGAACACTACTCCTCTACTTGTGAAACTAATTAGACAATATTATTATCTATTTTATTTTTTTTACAAAACTTCTACTACTAATTATTTCTACATTTTAGTATTTTCTTATAATACTTTTATTACAAGTACCTTAAAAAAAAAATCTTTCTTTAACAATTTCAAGTAGTTTATGACCCGCTCTTCTAATAAAGAGTTGGTCATTTACGATCCTGAAATTGAAAGATCTTTGAGATTGTGCAAAAAAGGACAACCATCATCTTCTCAAAGCGTAATTTTTGAAAAAATGGAGCACCAATTAGGAGATGACAATAACCCATTGGGAGTCCCACCACCAATCCATGTAGAGGATCAGTTTGATGAAGTGGCACCAAGACCTGCAAACAGAATCCTAAGGGATTATGCTAGACCAGACCGCTTCAACTGTGAATCTAGTGTCAGGAACCCACCTGTAGCAGCCAATAACTTTGAAATTAGGACCGGCCTAATTCAAACAATTCAACAGTCTTGCACCTTTACTGGTGATCCAAGTGAAGATCCACATAGTCATTTAATTGATTTCTTGGAACTAGTTGAAACTGCTAAATATAATGGAGTGCCTCCTGAAGCAATTAAGTTAAGACTATTTCCTTTTTCTTTAAAAGGAGATGCCAAGACTTGGTTGCGAAGTTTGCCTCGAGGTTCTATAACCACATGGGACCAGATGACACAAAAGTTTTTGAACAAATATTTTTCCCCTGCTAAAACAACAAAGTTAAGACAAGATATTTCTAATTATGAAAATGTGAAAGATTATCAAGCATGGGAAAGATTAAAATCAATGTTAAGAAAATGTCCACATCATGACATTGCTGAACACATGCAGTTGTATATTTTCTATCATGGACTAACACGTTCTTCTAGAAATGTGATAGATGCAGCTGCAGGAGGTTCCATCATGGGAAAGACTACAGAAGAAGCATTGCAATTGCTGAATGAAATTTCTGAGAATGCCATCCAATGGCCATCTGATCGTGTAACCATCAAAAAGGTTGCCACGGTAAATCAGGCAGATGCTTTTAATACACTAACACAACAGATTGCCTCCTTGGCACAAAAGTTTGAATCTTTTCAGGTGAATACACAACAACCAATCCAGTCCGAGGCTTGTGACATGTGTGGAGGAAACCATCTTAACCATGAATGCCGAGCAAACAATCAGAATGATGAGCAGGCTAATGTGATCGGTTACAAGTCATACCCTTTTGGAAGCCCAATGGCACAGAAACATCCAGGATTTCAATGGAGCAATCCAAATGGTGCTGAGAACTCTCAAAGCTTCCAGAAGCAACCAACACAGGGTCTACCTGGATACCAAAATCAAAATCGTGGGCAATCAAATTTCAGGCCATATCAACAAGCAGCTCCATATCAGCAAAGGCCTCAACAAGCTCATTCAAGTCTTGATGACTTGTTGTACAAGTACATTAAGGCCACTGATGAAAAGATGGAAAGCCAAAACTCAACCCTCAAAAACTTGGAAATTCAGGTAAGCCAATTGGCAACTCTTGTTTCAGAAAAGATTCAAGGTCCCTTACCAAGCAATACGGAGAAAAATCCAAAGGAACACCTTAAGGCCATCGCCTTACGGTCAGGTAAGAATCTTGATGATCCATATGCTGACAGACAGGAAAAGAACCATTTTGAACACCAGGCAGCAAAGGGTAAGAATGTTGAAATACAATCTGATCCATCAGAAGAGAATGAAATCAAGAAAAAAGATGAAAAAATTTTTGAAAAAATAACTCCTCTCCCTATGACAATCCCTTTTCCACAAAAAATGAAAAGAGAAAGGCTTGACAATCAGTTTGCAAAGTTTTTGGAAATTTTAAAACAGATTCACATTAATATTCCTTTTACTGATGCTTTATTGCAAATGCCTTCATATGCTAAATTTTTGAAAGAAATTTTGTCAAGCAAAAGGAAATTGGAAGAAGTGTCTGTGGTAATGCTTACTGAAAAATGCAGTGCTATACTTCAAAATAAGCTACCACAAAAACTCGGTGATCCGGGAAGTTTTACAATTCCATGCACTTTGGGAGGAGTATATTTTGAAAAAGCACTTTGTGATTCTGGAGCTTCAATAAATCTGATGCCATTTTCTATTTTTAGAAAATTGGATCTTGGTGACATAAAAAATACTATTGTCTCTCTTCAATTTGCTGATCAAAGTACTAAGAAACCTAAGGGAATTATTGAAAATGTGCTTGTGAGAGTAGATAAATTTGTTTTCCCTGTAGATTTCATAGTACTTGAAATGGAAGAATGTCCTGATGAGCCAATAATTTTGGGTAGACCTTTTCTTGCTACAGGTAGAGCAATTATAGATGTCCATCAAGGACAACTAATTTTGAGAGTAGACGAAGAAAGAGTCATTTTTGATATACACAAGATTCTAAAATTTCCCGGAGATGAGACATCATCTTCTTGCTTTTCAATTGACATGATTAGTGATCTTCCAGATGAATTCAAAGATGACCAATTGATTTCAGACTCATTGGAAAGATGCTTGGCCCAATCTGGCACAAGGCATGATGATGATCCGACAATTAGAAGTGAAGCTGAAATATTGGAAAATGATTCTGAAGAAGAGGGAGAAATGCTATCAGAAAATGTTCAGCTAAAAATTGAACTCAAAATTCTCCCTTCCCATTTAAAGTATGTTTATCTTGAGCCTGAATTATTTCCTGTAATAATTTCATCTTCTCTACTGCAGAACAGGAATATAAATTGATTGAAGTGTTGAGAGTACACAAAGGAGCCCTAGGGTGGACTATAGCTGACATCAAAGGCATTAGTCCAGCTATTTGCACACACAGAATCCTCATGGAGGATAGCTACAAGCCAATAGTCCAACCCCAAAGGAGATTGAATCCAGCAATGCAGGAAGTTGTGAAAAATGAAATAATAAAACTTTTGGCTGCAGGTATTATTTACCCCATTTCAGACAGCCCTTGGGTAAGTCCTGTTCAGGTGGTACCAAAGAAAGGAGGTATGACAGTTGTAAAAAATGAAAATAATGAACTCATACCTACCAGAACAGTAACAGGATGGAGAGTCTGTATTGATTACAGGCGTCTCAATGATGCCACAAGAAAAGATCATTTTCCTTTACCATTTATTGATCAAATGTTAGAAAGAGTAGTAGGATATGGTTTTTACTGTTTTCTTGATGGATATTCAGGGTATAACCAGATATCAATTGCACCAGAAGATCAGGATAAGACAACTTTCACATGTCCTCATGGAACCTATGCCTATAGGAGAATGCCTTTTGGTTTGTGTAATGCACCTGCTACATTTCAGCGTTGCATGTCAGCTATTTTCTCAGACATGACTGAAAAATTTTTGGAAATTTTTATGGATGATTTCACCCTTTTTGGTAAAACATTTGAAGATTGTCTTAATCACTTGACCTTAGTTCTTAAGAGATGTGAAGAGACAAATTTGATTCTTAATTGGGAGAAATGTCATTTTATGGTTACCGAGGGAATTGTTTTAGGACATAAAATCACTGCTAAAGGGATAGAAGTTGATAAGGCAAAAATTGATCTTATAGCAGGATTACCCCCTCCCACAACTGTTAAAGGCATTAGAAGTTTTCTAGGTCATGCAGGTTTTTACAGACGGTTCATAAAAGATTTTTCAAAGATTTCAAAACCGTTGACTAACCTTTTGATGAAAGATGTTAAGTTTGATTTTTCAGGAGATTGTATGAAAGCTTTTGACACTCTTAAAGAGAAATTATCATGTGCCCCTATAGTTGTGTCCCCTGATTGGAACAACCCTTTTGAGGTCATGTGTGATGCTAGTGATACAGCCGTTGGAGCTGTTTTAGGCCAGAGAAAAGATAAAATTTTCCGTCCCATTTACTATGCCAGTAGAACATTGAATGAAGCTCAACTCAACTATGCCACAACAGAAAAGGAACTACTGGCAGTAGTATTTGCTTTTGATAAGTTTCGTTCCTATTTGATAGGAACCAAGGTCACTGTTTTTACTGACCATGCAGCTTTAAAATACCTCTTAGCAAAGAAAGATGCCCGCCCTAGATTGTTAAGATGGATTTTACTTCTCCAGGAGTTTGACCTTGAAATAAAAGACAGGAAAGGGACAGAAAATCAGGTAGCTGACCATTTGTCTAGATTAGAGAACCCTCCTCTTGAGTCTAGTGATATAAAAGAAGAGTTTCCAGATGAACACATCTTTTCTGTCAGCTCAGTAGTGACTCAACCACCCTGGTTTGCAGATATTGCAAATTACTTGGTTGGAAAATGGACACCTAGAGATCTCTCTTACCAACAGAGGAAAAAACTTATATCGGATGCTAAATATTATCTGTGGGATGACCCTTACTTGTTTAGAATTTGTGCAGATAATATCATTAGAAGATGTGTACCTGAAGATGAAATACCAAAGATCTTGTTTCATTGTCATGATGGAGCAATTGGAGGACATTATGCTGCAAACCGAACTGCTTTCAAGGTTTTGGAAGCTGGATTCTTCTGGCCAACACTTTTTAAGGATGCCCGGTTGTATGTTGCACAATGTGATAGATGTCAGAGAATAGGTAATATCACAAGGAGAGATGAGATGCCATTGCAATCTATTCAGGTATGTGAAATATTTGATGTCTGGGGTATAGATTTTATGGGACCTTTTCCTTCATCTCATTCATTTGAATATATCCTTGTGGCTGTTGACTATGTTTCACGATGGGTTGAAGCTATTCCCACAAGAAAGAATGATGCTCGAACTGTGTGCAATTTTCTCAAAAAAAATATTTTTACCAGATTTGGCACACCACGAGTCATCATTAGTGACCAAGGGACTCATTTCATGAATAAGCAATTTTCTGCTTTATTGTCAAAATATAGTGTGACTCATAAAACTGGAACACCGTATCATGCTCAAACTCAAGGGCAAGTTGAGGTTTCCAACCGTGAACTAAAAAGAATTCTTGAAAAAACTGTTGGAATCTCAAGAAAAGACTGGGCTTTAAAATTAGATGATGCATTATGGGCATACCGAACGGCGTTCAAAACGCCGATTGGAACATCTCCATATAAATTAGTCTTTGGAAAAGCTTGCCATTTGCCTGTTGAATTGGAACACAAAGCCTTTTGGGCACTGAAAGCATTGAACTTTGACTTAACCTCTGCTGGTAAAAATAGATTTTTGCAGGTTAATGAGTTGGATGAACTGAGGATGGAAGCCTATGAAAATGCCAAGATTTATAAAGAAAAAACAAAAAAATGGCATGACAATTTGATCCGACCAAAAAATTTTAAAATTGGAGATCAGGTACTTCTTTACAATAGCCGTCTCAGGCTATTCCCAGGAAAACTGAAATCCAGGTGGACAGGTCCTTACAATGTTACAAATGTTACTCCATACGGAGCAATTGAAATTCAACAAAGCAATGGAGGAGAGAAATTTAAGGTCAATGGTCACAGGCTAAAATTGTACTTTGGAGGACATTTTGAACAACACCCTTCAGTAACCATGATAGTATGATGAGTGCCACAGTTACTACGTCGAGCTGACGACGTTAAACTCAGAACTATGGTTCTTTATCCCGTAGCCATTGAGGGTGAAGCAATGGAGCCTCATAAGTCCAACTTAGATCTGACTAATTAAATGCTTAACCAATTGATCTGGTCAATATCCAGATTATTGTACAACCGGAACATCTCATGAAGGCCTCTACAAAAACAGAGTCACCTAGACAGGAGTAACTCCATGGTGATCGGTATGCCTAAGTTACTGGTTGGTTAACCATTCAATTGTCCAAATCTAATGTTGGCACAGGTAATTTTCTAGTTTATAGTCAAACTAGGACCTAATGACTGATAAGGTCTAAAAATAATTCAGTCTATTACACATAGAACATGTGTGGTCACAGTTTCTTTCAAGCTTTCTTCTGTGATCGTATATTTGAAAGCCAAAAAGATTTTTATTTTACTAATAAAATAATATTTTTATTATTAGAAGGTATTTTCTAAAAAAAAAAGCATTTTCATCCAGGAGAATGAAATGTTCAAGTATGAGGGAGGTTATTTATATATTATATACTATTTTTCTTATTATTTATGGTCTTAATTGTAGGTTTTTAATTAACAATATAAATTTTTTTTTATTATGTTCAATATTATTTCTTTTTATATTCACCATATGATTTTTCATGTCTATGATTTTGACGTTGTGAAAGCAAGAGCAAACATCTTCAACTCAGAAAATCATTAGAATTGAGAAAAATTATGATCACAAAGAAGGTAGAATCAATGACTTGGCTAGAACTTGCTCTGAATGTTCTTCGAGGCGAAATAATGGATGATACTGATTTTTGAAAAATGAAATTAGGCCTTCTTTGATACACAATTCAAGCCTCTCAATTTTCTATCCAAATATACATATTTTTACCTTTTCGAACCCTTCTTTGAGCCTTAATACTATTTTTTTTCTACACCATGATATATTACCTAAAAAAAAAAAAAAAAAAAAAAGAGATATATATGATATATGTATATATTGTTTACATATATATAAAGAAAAAAAAAGAGTTATTATTTCTTCGAGCTTTGAATGAGCAAAGATTAAACATCACCAAAAGGAAGAAATATTACCAAAAAAAAAAAACAATGTTGTGAATATATGAATATATAATTCATAGCACAAAAAAAAAAATGTATTACCGAATGGAGAAAATTTTGAGAAATGTTAGCTTCAAGCTGGAAGAAGAACAGTCACTATCAAATATCCTTATCCTACCAGCCTGAAACCTAACATTACAAGCCATGAAAAGTCCTAAAAAGATTTTGAAAGTCAGTATTGAATCTATATTAGTGGAGATGAACATGATGAGCAAGCCTATGGACAACACTATGATACTTATTGAATACATGATCATAACTCTATCAATTTTGAAAGATTCAAGGGGAGAAGGTTGCAAGTTCTTGTTGATCAAGTCAAAATTCAGAAATAAGTTAAAGAATTTGGTGAAGTAAAAAGAATAATTGCATTGATCATGATGAAGGAAGTTTATCTTGAACAAATTTTCTATCCTACAAAGATCATGAGTTTTGAATAAAATATTTTTATTAAAATATATATATATATATATATATATATATATATATATATATATATATATATATATATATATATTTCTTTTTCCTCGAGGACGAGCAAAGATTCAAGTATGGGGGAATTTGATGGATATAATTTATTGATATATTTTTATAGTTAAATATTAAGTATTTTAAATAAAACGTGAATAAATATATCCATCTCTCGCATATTTTCTAACATATTTTGCAGGAAGAAGAAGATATTCAAAGTGAATAAAAATAAGGGAAAAATCATTGATGATTTCACTATTCATAGTGCGACTATAACACTGATAGTCATGTCCGTGATTTTTATACGCTGAAGAACAAAGAGCAAGACGGAAGAAATCTTCTCTCTTCAACTCACCTTTGCATCTATGAAGAACTCATTAATTTCACCTTACCTAGGCATCTTTGGAAGCCTTAAGCTTATGGTTTCATCTATAAATAGATGGCCAAAGTTTGTAAGAAAGATATCAATTCACTTGCAGGATTTCTCTTGCTTTCCCTTTCTTTCTCTCTTTTAAAGTCTGTGTAGTTTTCATCTTTTTTTAGAAGAAATACTACTTTCTTCATAGTCTTTATATTTTTAAAGTTATTCTTACTCCATAATGGAGTAATCTCTTTTGTTGGGATAGTTGATGAAACTCGGTATTATTTATAATACTTATCTCAGTTTGAATACATGCTTGGCCTGAAACTTTCTAATCAAATTTTAATACTGTGCTAGAATTATAGTTTTTACTTAATCAATATTTTCAGATCCCTCTATTTTATCTCCAGGTTATTGTTATATTAATTTTGTAATTCTCACGGAGCAAAATTAATGTATGATAACTGACGAATAAAATAGTATAGTAAAAACTATTTTTCCAAGTCCGTAATCTTGTTTACCTCAGTTTTAATTCTCACGGAGGAACTGTTGTAGGTAAGATTATTGATTTTCCGTAAAAATATTCTCACGAAGTTTTTACTACTTTTTAGCACAATTCAGGCAAGAAAAATATTTCGGTTTAATCGTCACTAGTTATAATTTGATTAATATGCATAACCTCACGGAGTGTTATTAATTGATTATTTTTTTAGTGAGAAAAATATAATTGAATTAGCAATAAGCAATTATTCTTAAGAGAAATACATGTCAAAACTGAGATATTTATTATAAGTATTACCAAGTGAATTCAATGATTCCCAACTCTTTTTAAATTTGAAATCTTCCGGAAGTTCTTTCTTTTAGTTTAAGTAAATTTAAATTAAAAACTCACTTTTCATCAATTTGATTCTCTCAAATAGTAATTAAAATACTACAAGTCCGTAGCATAGAATACCCAATCTCTGTGGGACGATATCTTAAACTATATTAGAATTTGACAAGAACGAGCAGACAATTCCTATGCACTTTGGACCTCGTCAGCAAACAAACTAAACTAACAAAACTCATCACATAGTTGAGTTCTAACTCAATTGAGTTCAAAGTTGCCAAACAAATGACTACTTGAACTCTCAAATCCCATCTAATGATCTAACAGACTCAAGGCTAAACTAAAGATTTTAAAGCATTACAATCCTAAGTTACCAAGTCCATACTAAGTATTCAAGCCAATACTATAAAACAAACAATGACATAAGAACGAAATTATGCAAAACTATGCTTGAAACTACTAATTCGGACTTACTTACAATAATAAAACAGCCCAGGCAACATCATCTAGTAGTTATTTGAACTAGTTAATAGTTTAACATGCTAACAAAGGTTGTTAACAGGAAAGAAGGCTGATGTGCAGCACCAAGTCACATTTCCAGTTGCTTACTACGATCAGGCAAGAATCAAACAATGAAAACAAAATATTTCATTACCAGAACTGAACTGAAACACACAGGTATATACATACGCCAAACTGAAATGAGTTTATAGCAAGCTTAAATCAAGATCTCATATTAATTCAAAGCGACCGACAATACATACACAAGCATACATACACATAGCTGCTACGATCCAACATAATCTTCCTAACTAAATTACCTATCTAACAGGAATGCAAAGGAAAAGAAAGGGACGCAAGGTTTTCTTTCTAACCCGTTAGAGCTTAATTCACTGCCTCGCTAACTTGCTGCCCTCGGATCAGCTGCATCAACCGCAGAACAGTCTCCTCACTCGTCATCATCACAGAACCAACATACCCCAGCCCTCACTGCCTCGTTCCAGTTTCGTTCGCCAAATCACAACCGCTCCACCACGAGCACTGTTTTAGTTTCGACAAAACCCCTGTCCCAAAGCTAAATCAACAGCCTCACCATGGCATTTTTCAATTCAATAACATCACAACAAACACCCCCCGGCCCTAAAACAGCCGCACCACTGCCTCCGTTCCAAATCGATACAGCCCCGCCCCGCTAACAACCTAATCATCACAGCTCCCTCATCCACCATAAGCCATAACAGAAATAAAGAGAAAAAAAAAAGAAATAAGAAGAAGAAATCAAAGAAAACAGAAAAGAAATGGGATGAAGAGAAAGCGGGTAAATGGGAGGGATTTTTTGGGAAAACGAGATGTGGGGTGACGGGGAAGGGTAAGAGGAAGAGAAAGATCCAAAAACTTACCAGAAAAAAGTCAAGGTAGCCGGAGTTGAGCTTTGACCGAGTCTTTGACTCCCGATCTACGCTAAATGGCTATGCTTTTGACGAAACCAATCACGGAAATGGAAAGAGGGGGTCAAGATCTTTTGAATGGAGTATTTTTCTAAATTTTCCGGCCACCAGAGGTGGTGGCCGGCGGCGGAGCAGTGGTGGCTCCGCCGTGGGAGGCGAATTCTGGCGGGGTTGGGAAAATTTGGCAAGGGTTCCCCCTATTTCTGAGTCTTGTGTGTAAATGAGCAAAAAAATGGGAAATGAGTTTATATATTGGGGAGGTGGGCCGGGTAAGTGAGTGGGCTGATGGGCCAAAGTTTTGTGCTATTATTTTTTTATGAATGGCCATTAAAATGGTTATACTTATCAAAAACCAACACTATTAACTACTATCAAAATTAAACATAGAGTCATAGTTAAACACATAACAAGTATTTTTTGACAATTTTCATATTTTCTATTCTAATTAATGACAATTTTTGTTAAAATAAAGACTAAAATTTAGGAAAATTTCGGCAGAAATCCTAAGAATCTAACACGGCTCTTTTGAGCTATTTTTATGAAGTTTGGTGCCAAAATTAGGTGATTACAACGCCGGAGTACCGGCTTTCAAAGTCCGATCTACACCATTTGATTGAGCTTTTGGGAAAACGAGTAGAGGGAGTCGATCCGATTCCGGTGATATATTTGTTAAATTTTCTGGTGGCCGGCCGGCGGTGGTCGACGGTGGCCGACCGGCAGAGCTGCGGTGGAGGGCAATTTCCGGTGGGGGCTGAAATTTTGGCATAGTTTCCCCAGCTTTGAGAAGCTAAGGGGCGTAATGAGAAAAGTGGGTGGTTTTTGTCTATATAGATGGGGTGTGGGCCGGGTAAACAAGTGGGCTGACGGGCCAATATTTTGGGCTATTATTTTTTTTACAAATGGCCATTGAAATGGTTGATACATACACAACTAACTAAAATTAAACCACATACTTTACAACACTATCACAATTAAACTATAGAATCAAAAATTAAACACATAATAAGTAATTTTGGTAATTTTTATATTTTACATCCCAATTAATGACAATTTTAGTTAAAAATAAAGACTAAAATTTAGAAAAAATTCAGCAGAAATCCTAAGAATCTAACACGGCTCTTTTGAGCTATTTTTATGAATTTTTGTGCCAAAATTAGGTGATTACAATAACAGTATTTTTTTAAGATAATATAAACAAACTCTATCAATCATGTATATATATGGTTGTGCATATACAACTTTTTATATCATTGTATGTACTTATATATCATGTTTATATGTGTATATTCATGTGAGTATGTCTCTATATATACAAAAATATACATGTATATACAAATATATACAATTTCGTATTTAATTTGACTCAAATGCTATGTTTTGTAATAATTTTAAAAATAAATTTTATAAAATTTTAAAAGTATCGGTATATTTTGTAATAAATTCCTTAAACATTTTCTTTTTCAAGAAAATATCCCTTAAAACTTTATGTGAAAATTTCATGAAAAATTCAATATTAGGGCCTGGACCAAAGAGTATATTGAAGATAATGGGCTCAAGTAGGCTTCACTCAGGAGACTTTACGCAAAATAGACACTCGTAGCGCCGCTGCTACTGTTTTAATTCCCGTAAGAAAAGACTAGCGAAAATGGATTTCGTCAGTAAAGGTTGTTGGAGACTGTTAGAGGGGTGCTCCTGATGATTTCTACGTACTTTCTAATAGAAATATATTGCAATAGCTAGAAACTTTCTTACCATGGTCATTTTTGTGAGATATTTCTTAGATGCGTCGAATCACTGACAGGGCACCAGAAAGTGTCCTATTTTTATAAACCACCCACTCTATTTTGGGTGCAAATCTACTCAAGTGATTTACAGAAGTAGGGTACTGACGACACTTCATTATTACAGATTTAAACCCATCAAGAAAGTTCTTGGCGACCTAAAATTATTGCAGCGATACCAGGTATTTATATTTCATGCACACACTTTATTCTACTTTTACTCGGAACTTGAATGAAGGCCCAATGGAGGCCTTCCACAAGAACTGACGTCCACTAGTCTTCTGGCACGCTAATCTTGAAATTTTAGCCGTACATAAAAAAAAGATTAACGTTTTATCACCGTAGCCAGAAGGTACCAGACACACCTTAGAGCCCGTTTGGGTGAGCTTTAACGTGACTTATAAGCTTATAAGCCCATTAATATATGTTTGGTAATTTAAAATGTTTTAGGCTTATAAGCCATAAGAGGCTTAAAAGTCTCTTTTTGAGAAGTTAAGATTTCATAACTTCTTAAAAACTGACTTTTAAGTCACTTATTAACTTATAAGCCACTTAAAATAAGCTGCTTATAAGCCCACCCAAACAGGCTCTTAGTTAGGGGTGTCTGAAATCTTCTAGCATTTGGGGTTAGAAGTTAAAATAGTTTTTTAATCAGGGACGTAAGTGTAAGACGCTGAAGTGCCTTCTTGTCGTATATGGTAATTTGCAGAACTATGACACCAACAGGCACTGGTTTGGCTTTTGCCCCCACATAATAGTGGTTTAACTATAATGCCCTTCGCTTAGTTTAATTAATAAATTTTGGACAAAAATACCCCTAAAAATCATATAATGGTGTCCGTATCGGCGTCCTCTATTTTTTCTTAAGTATTCTCTAAGACGTATCACCTGCCTCTGACCCCTTTTTCTTCTGCAACACTTGCCCTTGAATCTCGGAGAAAGTGTTGCCAATGCAGCACTTGGTACTTCCTTTCTCCGTAACTATTATCTAAGTGGCAACATTTGCCATTGGCCCCTATTGTTTAGGCAACACTTGCCCTTGAATGTCAATAAAAGTGTTGTTTGGGCAGTACTTGGTTTCCAATCTCTTTCTATATTTTCTCAAATAACTTGAGGTGTTGCCTAGACAATACTTGCCACTTGACATCTTCCTAAAAGCAGTACTTATAAATTGATAACTTGCATATGGACCAAATGGAGGGCGTTAAACGGGAACAAACTCTTAAAATTAATCAATTTTAGGACACCGGGTGAAATGTATTGACTGTATATCCTCCGACGTTACAGGCTTGAAGTATAAGCCTAGTCGATTGTCTAGAATCGCAATCGCAATCAAATTAGCCGTAGCGATAAAATAAAGGGCCGTAAAACAAATTAACCATGAAAGGCAAGAAAATGATTTAGCATAAATGTAATTCCATTACAGGGTTTCAACGGCTGTAATGCTGTATTTGGACAACAGGCGTTGTTACACTTGCTATCCTTAACTTGAAACATACACATCGTTCAATAGTGAAAAATAGCTTTATTAAATTCGCACCCATTGTTACAAAATAGTATATACTGTGATACTCAGTCTGCAACAGTGACATTTAAATTTGGATTGGCCCCTTCTTGGAGCTAATGAAAACTAGCTAGTAGCATGGTTAATTAATAGTTATAGAGTACAAGCATTAAAGCTTGATGTGCAATCGATTGGACCCCGTGAGTAATGATAATGAAGTAATAATCCATTGTGGTAAAATATAGGAGAATCTAGTATCTAGTAAACAATTATGAATGGGGTCAAGGCATCATTCCCTTGAACTTAGTTACATGAGCTGTGTGGCCATCAATAATATTAATCAATTTGATCTTCAAAAAGAGCATAGACAAAATGTTGGATGATGATTATAATTACCATACGAAACAATATACAAAACATAAGTTGTATTGGGTAAAAATCGTCACCTTCGGTCGGCACCTCGAGATAGTAGACCGAAGGCAAAACGAGCTGATGCTCCGAAGAGAGGATTATCGGTCTCGTGGTCAAACCACCGAAGCCGACGCCCTGTGACACGCCCGAAGGCAAGTTAGACCTTAAGCTTCGGCGATGAGCTATCTTACTCGAACAGCAAGGTCGAACGGCCGAAGTCTTGTGACAAGGCTTCGGTCACCGCCTCGGTTCCAGCGGCTTTGCAGCCCACTACTTCACCCCACTAACTCAGCCACTACTCAGCATTTACCCACCAAGATCGTGGAAGAGACATTAATGGATGATGGAGAACGTGGGTCTGGCCCTTAGGCCTATAAATAGAAGTTCATTTTGTGTTGTATGGATCCAGAAATATATACCAAAACTCTGTCCAAATTTGTATTGATCATCTATATATTGAAAGCAAGTTGTTTACGTATTTTCGTCTATTCCGTGTATTATTTACCGCTTTGATACAAAGATTTGCTTATATTCGAATCCAAATTCGATTTGTGTACCTAAAAACGATTTAGGTCCATACAAATTGACGCCGTCTGTGGGGAAATAAGCAATAACGCTTTGTTCCAAAGTTCGAAATCTGTTCTTCATCAAGAAATTTGTGATCTAACGCTGTGGCTGATAACAACAATGGTGGTAATGGTGATCGGGTTGACGTTCCGACGAACCAACAATCCTTCACCCCAATGACAACCGAAGAATTTCAAATGTATGTTGTCACCACACTAACAGCTCTCCAAAATAAGCAGGATGAGCAGGCTAGTATCAACGCCGAGTTTCGCGCTTCACTAGAAGTGCGAAACAGCGCCGCCCCAAATGGCACCCAGCCCTCGGCCCCCGGTGGAGGCACCCCGCCTTTCGTTCCTCAGGGCGCGGCAACAGGGGGACCTCACAACGGAGCCGCGTCTGGGGGGTCGGGGAGTAATCCATCTTCCATGCCACACTTCGGGACGGTTCCCTCCGTGGCAGAAACAACGTCATCGGTTGACGTTGAAAAAATGAGTAGAGAGATCGAGGCACGCATCGAGGCGCGCTTCGAAAAACGCCTCGAGCGCGTCCCGGGGATAAGCAAGGAGGAAGATGACCTCGACATCGAGCAATATAGGGAGCAGCCCTATAAGCCCGAAGCAGCACCAGCTCCAACTCCCGTGGGTTTCAAACTCACATTCCTCAAAAAGTACGATGGGACAACTGATCCCAAGGAACATGTCAGGGAGTACATGTCCATGGTAAAAAGCAACGACTTGACGTCCACGCAGCTCGAATCCATGTTCTTAAAAAAGTTTGGTAGTTCGCTAGAAAAAGGTGCCCTTCGGTGGTATTTGTGCTTGCCACCGGGGTCAATCTCCTCGTTCAAAGAGCTATCCAGCGCCTTCGTCAAGGCGCACACCGGCGCACAAAAGATCCTCCAGAGGAAGGAGGATATATGTGAAGTAAAACAATGGTCTGGCGAGCCACTTAAAGAATTCCTCGAGCGATTTCACGCTGAACGCATGGAGTTGCCTCGAATGGATGATACCTTGGCTATCATGGCCTTCGAGAAAGGTATCAACAGTCGCAATTCAAGTGCTGCTGCTGAATTGCGAAAGGAGTTGCAACAGTATCAGGTCCTGACGTGGGAGGATCTACATAGAAGAGCTTACTCCAAAATCAGATTGGAGGAGGCGGAGTTCAAAAACCGAGGTTACCAAAACCGAGGTGATATTTCAAATCGCGCCGAGGCGCCACGAAATAATTCGAAAGGGAGGTATGAACCTTATACTTCGCCAAGGCAACATGTTACTCAAAGGCTGGGGAACAACCCCAGTAACTCATACCCGACATCTCACATAAGCCAAAGGCTTGGAGGGAAGGTTCAAACCAATGTGAACCAAAGGAACCCCTCGAGCTCCGCTTCGATTCCTAAAAAGGATCCTCCCCGGATCCAAGATTATAATTTCAACATATCGACCTCGGAGCTGGTCGACGTCGTCAAGGGGACAGCCGGGGTAAGAATTCCCAAAGATATGAGAACCCCGGCGGACAAAAGGGATCAGAATTTGCATTGCGAGTTTCATGCAGATTATGGTCACAAGACCGAGGACTGCAAAGCTCTGCGCCTCGAGGTGGCTCACCTACTGAAAAAATGAGTCTTGGCTCAATTCCTCACTGACAAGGGGAAAGATAATTTTTCAAAGAACCGAGGCGGTGGGCAACCACCTCCGGAGAGAGTAGTTAACGTCATCACCGGGGGGTCAGAAGTAAACGGCGTGAACTTCGCCGCAGCCAAAAAATTTGCTAAGCTCTCCATCACCATGGAGAAGAGGACCCGAGTTGGAGGCTCGGGCAAGGACATCGTGTTCGATGAGGATGACTGTGATGGGATGATGTTCCCTCATCACGATGCTCTAGTCATCATGCTAAGAATTAACAACGCCGACATCAAGAGAGTATTGATTGACCCCGGTAGTTCGGTGAACATCATCAGCTACGGGGCGGTGAAGCAGATGTGGCTAAAAGGGGAAATCATTCCCAAATCAACAGTGTTGGCTGGTTTTAACAACTCAACAGAGAAGACGTTGGGTGAAATCACGCTGAAGACATTCGCTGAGGGTGTCACCAAGGAGACACTGTTTCAAGTGATGCCCGAGGATCTGGCCTATAATGTAATCCTCGGGCGGCCGTGGATCCACTCCATGGAAGCTGTTCCTTCCACTTTACACCAAGTGATCAAATTCCCAACGCCTTGGGGGGTTCGGTCAATTAAAGGGGAGCAGCGAGTAGCGAGGGAATGCTACTCGGTTGCACTGAAGAGTGGAATCGCCCCGAGCGGGCCCAAAAAATAGCAACCAACGCAACCGGGGTCCAGCGAGGCGAACCTCCAAAATGAAATTGAAAAGATCCCGGCATGCGTCCAAGAGCCTCGGAAACAGAAGGCCGAGGACTCCACTGTCGAAGAGCTGGATTCTTTCACTCTCATGAAAGAGTTCCCAGAGAGGAAAGTACACATCGGCTCGGAGTTGGACCCGAAGTTGAAGGAAGCGATTATGGAAGTTTTAAGGTCCAACCATGACTGCTTTGCTTGGACTCATTCAGACATGACGGGTATCGATCCGGAGATCATGACCCACAAGCTGAATGTAGATCCAAAATTCACCCCGGTGAAGCAAAAGAAGAGGCCTCACGCCGGGGTGAAAAGGAATGCGATTGAAGATGAGACCACGAAGTTGCAAGAAAATGGTTTCATAAGGGAGGTCAAATATCCCGAATGGCTGGCGAATGTGGTAGTTGTGCCGAAGAAGAATGGCAAGTGGAGAATGTGTGTAGACTACACCGACCTGAACAAAGCTTGCCCCAAAGATTCTTATCCATTGCCGCAAATCGACAGGTTAATAGATTCCACGGCTGGACACAAACTATTAACTTTCTTGGATGCGTATTCGGGCTACAATCAAATCCTCATGGACCCCGAGGACGAGGAAAAGACCTCGTTCATCACTGACCGAGGTACCTTTTGCTACAAAGTGATGCCCTTCGGTTTGAAGAACGCCGGGGCAACCTACCAAAGGTTGGTATGTCGCATGTTCAAGGAATACATCGGGAAGTCAATGGAAGTTTACATAGACGACATGCTCATCAAATCGATCTGAATGGAGGATCATTTGAGTCATCTGAGGGAAGCTTTTGATGTGCTAAGACAATACGGCATGAAATTGAACCCCGAGAAGTGCGCCTTCGGCGTAGGATCGGGCAAGTTTTTGGGATTTATTGTCTCCGAGCGGGGAATCGAAGCTAACCCAGATAAAATCAGAGCAATTGAGGACATCCCCGAAGAGCTTACCGGGGTGAAAGAAGTTCAACGCCTGACTGGCCGAATCGCTGCCTTGAGTCGCTTTATCTCAAAGTCCTCGGAGCGATGTCACAAATTCTTCTCCGTCTTGAGAAAGAACAACCACTTCGAATGGACACCGGAGTGCAAACAAGCTTTGAGAGACTTGAAACAATATTTGGCTAACGCACCGTTGCTTGCTAAGCCAAAAGAGGGGGAGACATTGCTTGTCTATTTGGCGGTGTCCGAGGTGTCGGTGAGTGCTGTGTTGGTTCGGGAAGAAGACGGCAAGCAGCAGCCCATCTATTATGTGAGCAAAACGCTCCTCGATGCTGAAACCAGGTACCCACACTTGGAAAAACTAGCACTTGCTTTGCTCATTACTGCTCGGAAACTACGGCCCTATTTTCAATGTCACCCAATAGCGGTAGTTTCAACCTTCCCCTTGAGAAATATATTGCATAAGCCTGAGTTATCGGGGAGGTTGTCCAAATGGGCGGTTGAGCTAAGTGAGTATGACATCACTTATCAACCTCGAACTGCCATCAAATCTCAAGTCTTGGCAGACTTCGTGGCTGATTTCAGCATTGGGATACTGCCCGAAGCGGAAAAGGAAAGCTCTGAGACGAAGGGATCCCCTTCGGGGCTGTGGGTACTGCACACCGATGGGGCGACGAATTCAAAAGGCTCGGGTTTAGGCATTGTGTTGAGAACACCCACCGGGGAGAAGATTAGGCATTCTATTCGATTCAAAAAGGTCACCAACAACGAGGCAGAATACGAAGCGGCCCTAGCCGGCCTAGAGCTGGCCAAAGAAATGGGGGTTGATAGAATCGAATTAAGGTGTGATTCACAATTGGTGGTCAACCAGATCCTCGGTGATTACACGGCTCGAGAGCCCAGAATGCAGCTTTACTTGGATCGGGCGCAGAGGGTCCTGGCCCAATTCCAAGAATGGAGTGCCAAACAAGTACCTCGGGAAGAAAATTCCGAGGCAGACGCCTTGGCAAACCTTGGTTCAGCAATCGACGAAACTCACTCGGGGACTGACTCGGTAGTTCGGTTGCTGTCCGCCCAAATGAGAGAGATGAAGTTGCAAGTCAATTCGGTTGACAATCGATGGGATTGGCGAAGCAAGTTCATCTCCTACTTCGACTCGGGGACTGTTCCCCAAGATAAGAAAGAAGCGAAAAAGCTAAGGACCCAAGCGGCCTCGTATCACATGATCTAAGGTAATCTATACAAGAGATTGTACTGCGGCCCGATGGCCAAATGCTTGGGCCCCGACGAGGCGAGGTACGTGATGGCCGAAGTACACGAAGGCGAGTGTGGAAATCACTCGGGGAGGAAATCGTTGGTGCGTAAATTGTTGAGAGCTGGGTATTATTGGCCCACCATTAGCGCCGATGTGAAAGCCTTCGTGCAAAAATGTGACAAGTGCCAACGCCATGGGCAAATGATCCATCAACAGGCCGAGCCTCTACACTCGGTGGTATCACCATGGCCCTTCATGAAATGGGGAATGGACGTTGTTGGACCACTACCCAAAGGAAAAGGTGGTGTTCGGTTCATCTTGGTGTTGACTGATTACTTCACAAAATGGGTGGAAGCCGCAGCGCTCACCGAGGTAAAACAGAAGCAGGTAATCGACTTCATCAAAAAGAATATCATCTACCGGTTCGGCGTCCCAAAAGAAATCGCTTGCGACAATGGCAAACAATTCATGGGGGCGGCTATCACTGACTTTTTTAAACAATGAGGAATCAAAAGGATAGCCTCGACTCCTTACCATCCAAGTGCTAATGGCCAGGCCGAATCTTCAAACAGGATCATAATTGAGAATTTGAAGAAGCGACTCGATGAGAAGAAAGGCCCTTGGCCCGAGGAGTTGCCCGGGGTTCTGTGGGCCACGCGAACAACGGAGAAGAACAGCACCGGTGAAACCCCTTTTTCATTAGCCTACGGCATGGATTCTCTCATCCCAGTGGAAGTGGGCGAACCAAGTCTTCGGTATGCTCACACAACCGAAGATGCCAACCAAGAGGCGATGCGCATCGAGCTAGACTTGCTCGAAGAGAAAAGGGAATTAGCCTTGGTTCGGCTTGTTGCCCAAAAAAGACAGATCGAAGCGTACCTCAACAGGAAAGCTAGATTTAGAGACTTCAAGGTGGGAGATTATGTGTTGAAAACCGTGAATCAATCAACAAAGGAGGACAACGGGGGAAAGCTTATCGCAAATTGGGAAGGGCCCTACAGGGTCAAAGCAATCGTTGGAAAAGGCTCTTATCAAATCGAGTCTCTTCAAGGCGAACCCGAACCGCTGAACTGGAACATTTCTCATCTAAAGCGCTACTACTTTTAGCCGAGGTAAATAACCTTCAACTCTATCAATTAAACAGCCCCGAGCCGAACAACGCTCCCATGGCATTGACAAACAATGTACTAACTCACTCCTCGTTCCACCTTTTTTGCTCAACCTTTTCAGGAAGCAAACTGAACCGATTCCAGTGCTCGGATCCTCATCGAGATGCGTAACCGAACACTGGGGGGAGGGAGTGAGAAGGGTTGACACCGAGGTCGACATCGTGCCTCCCAACCGATGCTTATCTAGCCGACAACCGGGGATTGCTGCCCGAGGACTAGATTTAGTACATTGTAAATTAGCCCGATAGCGGCATGTTTTAGTTTGAAATTATGTTTTAGTTTGAAGTTCATTAATTCGTTGCTTACCCAAGGTCCGTCCCGACTTGGTTTTATGTACATAGCCTTTTGGCTCGTTGATATTAACAAAGCGACTTCGGGTATTCTCATTCTATCCATGTGTTATTACTTGTGTTATTACTTGAGCCGCGCATTGCATCGACTCGAGGACGAGACGTCGTCCTAAGTTCGCACCGGTCAAATTTTGCTTAAAGTCTTACAAGCATGTCATTTACTTTTAAAAGTGTTCGATACACATGAAAAATACACGCAAAATTCACAAAGCGATCTTTCATTAAAAGCCCGAAGGCTGGAGCTATATACATCCGAAAATGACCCGAAGATCAAACATAAGTACAAAGGCCCGAAGGCCAACATCCAAAAAAGGCAAGGCCCGAAGGCCAACATCCAAAAAAGGCACGAGGGCCTCAAAAAATGAAAGACATCAAAAGTTTACTAAGGCAACGCCCCATCAGCATCTCCGCTGCCCTCTTCGGCACTGTCGCTCTCATCATCTGATTCTTCGCTTGAGGGAAGTTCGTCCACAATTCTTTGGGCCTCGGCAGCAGCCTTCCTCGCTTTGACGATCTCGTCCTCAAGCGCGATCTGCCCGGCCTGAACCTGCTCGAGGACATCAAGCCTAGTCTTGACCACGGCCCATGTTTCTTCAAATTTGGCCCTTGTTGATCTGACCTCGGCCCGCTCGTTAAGGTGGGCAACTCGCCTTTCAAGCCTGGATACCTTGGCCCGAAGGGCTGGCACTTCGTCCACTTGGCGTTGCAGCTCAAGAAGTTTGGCATTATATTCCCCGAGCTTGCCACGGTACCTCTCCCCCGCCTCAAGGACTTTGGTCTTTGCCCTGAACAATTCAGCTTCGAGGCGGGCATTCTCAAGACTGAGCCTCGAGCGTTCAGCAGTAAACTCGTCCACCGCAGCTCGAACACGAGCCTCGGATGATTCTGCAACCGCCCGAAGGTCATCCTCGACTTTTGCCGCCGCCTCGTTGGCACGCTCCAGCTCGCTGTTCAAAATTGCGAACCGAGCTTCCAACTCGGCGACCTGCCCTTTGAGGACCTTTTTCTGACCATCCCAAGCGGTAGCAGCTGCTTGAAGTTCTTGAGCACGATCTCGCTCGAGGTGAACAGCTCGCAGCGCGAGGACAAAGCTCTGCGTTTGAAACACATGTCAGCGCTCAAAGTCTGGTAAAGCGTATTATGTTAAAAGGATACTAAGACTTACCCGAAGAGCAGAAGCGGCTGAAACACCCATCAAACTCATGGGATTGAGATTCCGAAGGGCATGAGCTTCAGCTGGCCCGAGCAGGCCGTCAAGAGACATGATGTCCTCTTTCGTAGCATCTAGCAAATTAGCATCGGGATATATCTCCAAAGCCCGAGCTGCAATGTTGGTGGGCTTCGAAGAATCCCTTGAAGCTTTGACCATACTCTTGATCAACCCTCCGCTCGCCCTCGCCTTGCCCTTTCTTCTCGCGGCCTCTTGGTCAGATTCCTCCACGTGAATGACCCCGGTTGACCCGCCTACTTCAGCCCTCACCTCTGGAGCGGGCTCGGGGACTGGATCTGGCCTCTCCTCGGGAATCAAAGGAGGGAGCTCCTCATCGCTGGGCACATCAACGAGCCCCCGACGTTTAGTGATCAGAGTCCCAGCAACGGGGGCAGCGGCCTCTTCAACTCGAGGACCTTTGGCTGTGGCGGCCCGCTTCGAGCTCGCCCTTTTCCTCTTAGCACCTGAGGCAGGAAGAGGAGCAATGTGCCTAACATAAGTACGAGTGGCAGTGGAAACACAAGAAAACCTACCCAAGAAAATTTCACCTTGCGACGCCCCTTGGCTCGAAGAGGCTTTAGTTTTCTTCTCTTCAATGAGCTTCTTCGCCATCGCTGCCATCTTGGCAACCCCCTCGGTGACGTCGGTCACCAGTTTTTCGCTCCTCTTCCCCCTTTTGTTTCCTCTCTCTTCCTCTCCGCCCTCTACCTCGGCTTCCTCTTCCTCGTCGACCTCTCTCACGGCCTTGCTGGGGAGACCTATGCAATCAAAGTGGAAAAGTTAGGCTAATTCAAAATGAAACTCAGCGGCCCGAAGTCAGCAACTCACCGTGCCTCTTGCACGACCATCGGTTCTCAGGCAGAGCAGCTAACACCATCCATTGCCGCTCGGGGCGCTTTTTCGGCTGCATGACTTCGGTCACCCACCCGAGCAGGTTACTCGGAGGTACAACCGCCACCTTGTCAGCTGCGGATAAAAAAAAAAGAAAAGAGAGGTCGGTTAACGATCGTGATAATTTCAAGCCAAAGGAAGAATAAAGATAGGCACTTACGCTGAGCATTCCACGCCTCGGGAAAGCCAGGCTCGGCAGACAGCAGGTTCGTGGGAATGAGCAAGAACCGATCGTTCCATCCTCGGTCCCCGTGATCCTCGCTCTTGCTTAAAATTGCATATGAGCCCCGAGGTAAGAGAGCGACTACCCCGGCTTTGTGGAAATAGGGGTAGTAAAGTGAAATCAAGTGCTGAAAAGTGAATGGCACCCCCGCGGCACCACTCAAATATTCAAGGGCTTGGACGACCCTCCAAACTCCGGGCCCAAGTTGAGCGAGACAAAGGTTATATGACCTGCAAAACGTGTCAATTATGGGGTGTACGGGCAAATCAAAACCTATGGTGAAGGGGTAAGTAAAAATTGTGGAGTATCCTTCAACGTGCGTAGACGCGGCCGAGCCAGGCGCCGGGATCCTAATCTCCACCTCGGGCCCCCAGCGGCAGTCTGCCCGAACCGCTGCAATCCTTTCCTCGGTGACGATGCTCGGGGTAACATGAACAGGGATGTTTCTTCTCTTCCCCTTCTGAGCATCTGACTGAGCGTGGACCTTCAAATCTTTTTCATTGCTAAAACTCGAGGGGATGACCAACCGAGGGTCAATCTCCACCTCGAGTGGAATCTTCCTCTTTGATTTCCTCGAAGGGCCCACCTCGGTTTCACCCTTTGAGCCACTGATCTCGCTCACTTCGGCCGCTTCGACCGAGCCACCCACCTCCCTCACGCCAATGGCATCACCACCCTCGACGTCATCAACTACATCCAAATCGACATACTCGCTGACCTCAGCCGAGCCACGACCCGCTTTCGTTTTACGTCTCAAAGGAGTAGGAGCAGCCGAAGTGGCTTCGCCACCGTCTCCCGCTCCAGCCACCTGCAATGGTGACACAGAGGGAACGGCTTCATTCACCGCCATGGCAGCAAAGCGTTCCGCTCTCTCGCCGGAATCGCTTGAGCCTTGGCCAGAGATGGTAGCAGAGACATTGGTAGACATGTTGGGAATCAGGGAATGAAGTGAAGAGAAATTTTGAACGGAAGTGACAATGGCGGACGAACTCTGTTATTTTCTCTTCTTGAAACGAGTTGGTAAAAGTGAAGATGAAAAGGGCAAAGGTGGGGTATTTATAGTGTGTGTACACGTGCAAGTAGGAGAAGCTAATGATGACTGAAACATTGGAGAAAACAAAAGACGGCGCGACCGTTCAGAGACCTATCGCGAGCCGCCACGTAACGCGGAACGGCGACCCTACAGATGCGCAACTTTTTGAAAATTCGTGGATAGGTTTGTGCCACGTCGACTTCCCGCTCAAACTCATTCCACTCCTCGGCGACCTCGGCGTCCACCGAGGAGTGGGGGGACTATCTGTATTGGGTAAAAATCGTCACCTTCGGTCGGCACCTCGAGATAGTAGACCGAAGGCAAAACGAGCTGATGCTCCGAAGAGAGGATTATCGGTCTCGTGGTCAAACCACCGAAGCCGACGCCCTGTGACACGCCCGAAGGCAAGTTAGACCTTAAGCTTCGGCGATGAGCTATCTTACTCGAACAGCAAGGTCGAACGGCCGAAGTCTTGTGACAAGGCTTCGGTCACCGCCTCGGTTCCAGCGGCTTTGCAGCCCACTACTTCACCCCACTAACTCAGCCACTACTCAGCATTTACCCACCAAGATCGTGGAAGAGACATTAATGGATGATGGAGAACGTGGGTCTGGCCCTTAGGCCTATAAATAGAAGTTCATTTTGTGTTGTATGGATCCAGAAATATATACCAAAACTCTGTCCAAATTTGTATTGATCATCTATATATTGAAAGCAAGTTGTTTACGTATTTTCGTCTATTCCGTGTATTATTTACCGCTTTGATACAAAGATTTGCTTATATTCAAATCCAAATTCGATTTGTGTACCTAAAAACGATTTAGGCCCATACATAAGTGTCATGGAAAGCACCGTTGCATAAAATCAAATCAAACTTCTCTCTATTGATCAACCATTAAAAGGTAATCGGACTCTACTAATTATTAAGAAACGTTAGCAGTGTATTACTACTAGTTTTGATATCATGTACTCTTTGTTGTTAGCCAAGATGCTAGCTGCATATTTAGCTCGTGATAGTTCAAAACTCCTCGAGCATATCGAGTTTCCTATCAGAGTTTATGCCTTGTAAGTCGTGCATTTTACCCCTGGTTGAAAATTGAACTGCCAGGAGTACCTGTGGACACTTGCATTATTGGCAGTAGGATTGAGACTCCAAACACTTTAATTTGTTACACGGTGATTGTGGATTTGAAAAGTGGTCAAAGACCGGTGGATGTTAGAGTTTGGATCACAACTGCGTCACCACCAATCAGACACGGATTCAGCATTTTAAAGTGAGGAGAGGAGTTCGACTTTTATAATTCTCAACTCAATGTGTTTTTTTAAAATTATGCGTTTAGATCTAATACTTTTATAATCTTAGTATAGTAAGTTTTTACATCTATGTATTATGTTCTGCTCCAAAAAAAATTGAATCCGTGTGATTATATACTGAAAGAATAACATGCTTGTACTTGAGAAAATAGAAAAAACATGATGAGATTTCTAGTCTTAGTTTCAATAATGCTGCTACTCTTGCGCCACTAGTTTCGCGATCTTGACACCATTGGGAATGTTGATTCTATTAGTTTTTCTCTCCTTTCTTCAAATGTTTTTAACTGTGATGTTGTACACTTGGGACATTTTTTTCAATTGCTTTGATTGGAGAAGAAGAATGAAAAAAGTCAGGAAGGGTCTAGTCTTTTCTTCTAATTAAGCTCTTGAAATTAATGTTTAACGTTGACAAATGAAATGGATAAAATTAAAAGGTCGTTTTAATTTCCAATTAAAATTTCAAGAGCATAGAAGAATTGTGAATAACTGGCTAAAACTTTCTTCTATATTATTTTTAGGCCTATCTTGTATTCTAACTCTTGGGAACGCTTGATTATTTAAAGGTAAAATATCCAATTAGATAGTACTATAAAGATTAGGAACATCTTTTAGCGTATTTTGTAGAGATAAAATGTTACTTATATCACATCTGCCAAATTGGTGTTTTAAGTTAGGACAATCAAATAGTGTCACATAAAATTTAAAAAAAGAATATTTTATATTTTATATCCCAAAAAGTTATGTGACGCTCATCTTTACATATTCTAACTCTCTCCTCTCTCTTTCTACTACTCTCATAGAATTTTCGTTACTTTAAATTTTTGTTTGTTCATAAAATTTGAAAACCAAAATTTGAAATTCTTAAATTCTGATTATAAGAGCAGTATTTGAGAGATTTGGGGAAAAAATTCTACTCACAAAATTTCAATTTTTTTCAAGTAACTGTATGTCCAAACACAACTTCTAGTTTTAAAAACTATTTTTTCAACTCAACTTCAAATTAAAAACTCAAAATTTCAAGTTTCAATCAAATCTAAATCCAAATGCTACCTAAATTTGTTCAAATGATACCATAGCAAATACTCATTAAACAAACCACTTGAATTAGTTTATTTCACGGAATGAATTATATTTTTAATTCTTCTCTTAGTTCATGTATAAAGTCAATTTTGGACTACCAAAATAGGGAGTAAAATACTTAAAAGGTCACTTAACTTTGAGAAATGTGTGACCAAAGTCACTTTGCTTTGAATTGTACTAATAAAGTCACTCAACTTAAGGTAATTCTCACCAAAAGTCATTGTAATCGGATTTTGCACAATCATCTCACCGAAAATCTGACATGGCATTTTCATTTTTAATTATATATATATGTGGCATACTTTATTTTCCATGTAGGATTTTATAATAAGTTGATTAACCCAACTCTTAATCCATAACCCATTTCTCTTCCACATTTTTTCGGATCCATCTCCTTTTTCAAAATGGATGGTCTAGATTTAATGAAGTAAAACTAAATGTTTGACCATGGTTAGAAAAATATATCTTTCTATTTTAAATTCAAAGCATCTAACATATCTTATAATTTAGCAGCAAATTTCATCCCTCCTCCTAAATTATTTTTCGGTCTCCAAAATTTTCGTTTATTTATTATTTTAGTAAAACTTTATTTTTGCTAATCCAATCTCAAACATATAACAGAAAACCAAAAACAGTGTAAAACTATTTGCAAGTGATAACATCGTAAGGAATAGAATTAACAAGACAAGATTTAATAATATCAATTTACTCAAATAACAATATACGAAGAAATTCTTTTCACACAATCACATCAGTTAAAACTAGTTGCGAAGATAGTACCTAATATTCTGCTCATAGTTATTCACATTTTATCTTGGAAAGAAACTTTCCAACCAATTCATAATACTTATAGAAATCACATAGATCTTCTGCACTTCTATATCTAAAATAAGATGAGTTTGTTTAACAATTAATGTAATTTTTGCTGCTAAATTATAGGATTCTTTAAGATAAAATGAATTTGAAATAGAAAGATATTTTGTCCAAACCATAGTTAAATACCTTTATTTACCCTATTAAATCTAGAACATTGGTTTTAAGGAGGGCCAAGTGTCATTCATCCAAATAAGAACTTGAGAAAATGGAGACACTAGATAAAATATATATTTAACTATCTATTATATTTAACTAATCTACCTATTATCTATTATATAAAATATATATTTAACTAATAGATTTGAAAAAAATAATGATTCTAACCATAACTAATTAAAGAGTTAAGTACTTGAAAGAGTAGTAAAGCTAATATTTCGACAGTACCCGTAGAAATTTAGCAATGACACAATATTCTATTATTGTAATAATTTAAAAGAACACTTTCCAAATCCTTAGAAAATAATTCAACTTATTATAAAATCCTATATGGAAAATAAAGTATGCCACATGTATATATAATTAAAAATGAAAATGCCATGTCAGATTTTCGGTGAGATGATTGTGCAAAATCTGGTTACAATGACTTTTGGTGAGAATTACCTTAAGTTGAGTGACTTTATTAGTACAATTCAAAGCAAAGTGACTTTGGTCACACATTTCTCAAAGTTGGGTGACCTTTTAAGTATTTTACTCCAAAATAGGATAGGAAAAGTACAAATATGTAGTTTTGACAGTCTAATAGTTAATAATATGTTGTAAATTATCAACAAATATATTGTATATGCTTTTGTATATACTTAAGGGTAAATTAGTTTTCCACGTGAACATCATTCTTACACATTAGAATTTATGTAATGGATGAAGATTATGTCATTGTCATTCTTCTTCCGTTTGCTTTCTTTAATGAATAGGAGAGCGATGTGGTTTTCTGCTCATTGGATTTTTTTTTTGTGACAATTGATTAATTAGGTTATGAAGAAGAGAATTTTCCTTAATATATTGTTTTATTTGATCACTTGGTATTCAAGTTTCATTTACTATGTAATCCGAATTTTCGCTGGGTAGGTTCAATATTAGGATAAATCATTTCTTGCCAAGAAATTCTTCACTTTGGAAGTTCAAACTTTGAAACTTTTGGTTAAATATCAAGAAATCTTAATTTACTGAACTGATCGGGAATTAGTTTGTGAAGCTTTTGTGTTGTATTCCAATAATTAAAGAAGCGTGTGTAAAGTGGGCCTTTTGGTAGACACAAAAACTTAGGTAGAACACCAGTCAATTGTGGGACAGGCAGTCTTAGAATGGTGGGACTTGGGAAAATGAGCATGCATGTGGATCTATAAGAAGTTGAAAAGGCAAAAAGACTTGGTTCCAAAACTATGTTCTTTTGTCTAATAAAACTACACTATTCTTTTCTGATGTTGATTCTCAATCCATTATTATGCATTTGGAAGTTTTTGACATGTTCTCATGTTGGCTTATGAAGGAAAAAAGAAATATTACGTGAACAAGAAAAGATATTTTTTTTCCAAGAATAAAGTGGATGTGATGGGAATTAAATTGTTTGGAGACTTTTGGTTGGGTGTTGCATTGTTGGAACAACCTATCATCATCAACGGTCAACCAAACTGCTTTGTGGAAAAGTTCATACGAATAATTCAGAGAATTCACTAATATTGTTTATGTTGTAACATATTAAATTTGCATAAAAAGTACTAATGCTTCTTTTTTTTCTTTTCTGGTGAAGGATGAAATGTTCGATTGACCAAACTTCGACACTATAGTTATGCCCCTGAAACCTCCAAATGTCTGAGTATCGGTCATAAACGAGACACTAATCAAATAAATATGATTGAAATGCAGTTTAGTTATTGTAATTCTATTTTATACTGATTTAACTTTTAAGTGTATAATTTAAATCCCGTCAAAAAGTCTCCCGCCCCTTTCAACTTATCTTCTCCAATCAAATATTCCTGTTCGAGAAGTATATGAGTAACCAACTGAAAGTGGGGTTCCTTTTTAATAATATACTTCTACTATAACTTCAAATAATACCAAGAAGTTTATTTAAATACTCAGACAGGAGAGAAAGAGACTAAATCTCAAAGTGTAATCTTCTTTTGTTTTTTTAGTGGAAGTACGCAGATGAATAGGAATAATGGATAAAGTAGAACGCAGGGAGACTTTGATTTTATCAAAGTGCTCCAGAATATCCTCTCTAAATGGTGTATGGTATATGTATTTCCCAAAAATGTATCAGGTTTTACAATTAAATTTATATTTAGTTGAATCTAAGACAACCGTTTTATATCTCAATTCGATCGTTTGATAAGCGGTTTACGTAAGCGAGTTAATCGATCTCAAGAGTTTTAACCAGTGCTACAATTCTGAAGTCGATGTCAAATAGATTCGATGTCAAGCTAAAATGTGAATGCCAGCAAATAAGTTCGAATTAAATGACAGGCTAATGAGTTACGATGAAATGACTTCGTTTTATCAAGATGCACAATTATTTAACTACGATAACGATACTTGATTCGATGAGGATGACGGTAATACGATGATGAATAAATATAATATGATGATGAGTAAGCGTAATACGATGGCGAATAAATATATTCAATCGAATAATGTGATGCAGAAACAATGGATCCGATGTAAAATAACGATGAGCAAGTCGATGGATTGTTTAATGAGTGACGATAACAAATTGCATAGGCTAAATGCAAATAATGAGCAAAAGATGCTACGATCAAGATAAATATAGATCTAAACGAAATAAATAGTAAATAAATAATCAAAGCAATAAAGGCTTATTGTATTCGATGGATCGTTGGGTGTTGCTTCAATGGAAAGAACAGATCTCCCTCCACGTTTGAGCTAAGCCACGATCGAAACTTTAAATACAATAATTATATTTGGTGTAATAAGTTGACAAGGTAGTGAAAACAAAGTGACCAGTTCTTCGACAAGAGTAATGATTTTTTAAGAATAGAGTAATGTTGCTCAGATGAATCCCCTCAAATGAGAATATGAGGTCCTATTTATAGGTTGAAATGGAGGAGAATCCCAAACCCTAGCAGACTTCCACATTTCCACGTTTCTCTTCCCACTATTGCACGTCGTTATCCATTCCGCTAAACTTGCCCAATCTGTTCCGATATTTTAGAGATGAAGGTCAGTTAAACCTTATCTATAATAACGTTGTTTCCGATTTTACCCGATCACGACATCCCATAACCGAACGAGACCAACCCGAAGCAGATTCTTTCCGATCTCATAACTTTCAAAGTGAAGCTGCATCTTGCACACGATTGAGTTTGCTTCTATCGTGATCGAACAGAAAATCGACCAATACAGATAGTCCCCCCACTTGCCAAGTGTGTTCGTAAAACTTTTGGCAAGTGGATTTGAATTTTTGGCGGGAAAACACGTGGCACGTTCGTGTCCCTCCATTCTGAAACGTCAAAACGTCGCCTCAACTTCCCATCGCCACACGTTTCAGAGATCGTGCGGGCAGCAGTTTTCAACGGTTCCCAAGGCAATGATGAGTCTTTCTTTATAAATACTCGCTTCAACTCCAGCTTTACAACTTCTGAAATTTTTCCACAAAACACTTTGCAAAAACTTCTCCAAATTCCAGAAATCCTCCATTTGATTTGTTGATTCTTGCTGTTTCCGCTTCAAATCTTCTTGAAAGCTTTGTTTTACGTGCTTTAGCAATGTCTACTTCATCACAAAACATAATCGAGGCTGACACCACCTCCACTACGGCAGTTGTTGCCACGGCTCCACCGCAGTCCGGTGCGGTGGTGGAGCAAGCTTCCGCCATTGTTGACCCCTCAGAAGATAAGAAGGGGAAGAAACGAAAAGAGAGGAAGGTCAAGGATTACGGTCCCAAAAAGCTGTGGTCGGAAATCCTTCCAAAGAAATTCACTTACGAGAATGATTGTAAGATTAGCGTCCAAAATGAAACGGAGCAAAAGAAGAAAAAAAACATTCCGATCGACTCTGTTTACTGCACGATCACGCCGGAGGCGATTCCTCGGGTTCGAGAGGAGTGTGGTTGGAGAGTGGGTGACATCGACGTGATGTGCCCTCCGAGGAAGTCGACGTTGGCGACTCACGTTGAAGATCATTCCGTGGTGCTGACTTATCCATTTACGATCGGCTTCTCTCTCCCGGTAGATAACATCATCGAGGAATTTTGTAGAATGTACAAAGTTTGTCTTGGGCAAATTTCTCCGATGATATGGAGAACGATCATAGTCATGCGATATATCGCAGAGGTGGCGGAAGTGGAGTTGACACTTCGCCATATTCTCAACATATACTCCCCTAGAGTTTACAAAGGAAGGGTGATAAATTTAGCTAAACGAGGTCAACGGGCCTTGATTTCTGACAACGATGACGATCTCCGGGGATGGGATCAGCGCTTTGTTTTTATTCCCACGGAGCAGCTGACCGCCCCCGGAAGGGAGTTGCTGCCAAATGTCTGGAATCGGACTCGTAAGTATTTTGTTTATTTCCTTTTTGAATTGGGTTTAGCAACACAATCTTAAAGTTCTTCTGAAAATCTTCAGCTGAGGCGGTTGAGTTTGATCAAGTCGCTGACATCATACCCTGGCTGATTAGGGTTCTTGACAAGACGACCAACGACAAACGGGCTTGAAAGCCGGTCGCAGCTTTGAAAACACTGAAAGCTAAAAATCACGGTAACTTTGAATTGCTTTTGTATTTACGATATCTGTCTTCGTTGACGCCTTTTGATAACTAGAAAATGTTTCTTCAGGTATCACCGGTGCTGGAGGTGAGCCAAGCGATGAAGAGGCTGAGCCCGAGGGTGGGGAAAGAATAGATGACGCTCCTCCCCCAAAGAAAAAGAAGAAGACGTTCCAGGAATTGAGGAACAAGTATTTGCCCAAGATAGTGGTTGAAAAAGGGCAAGGGGGTAGTTCATCGGTTGCGCCTCCGACCATAGAAGATGTGATTGCCGGTACGAGCTCAGCGATTGTGGCGGCGAAAGCTGCCGAAGGAGTGACTCCGGTGATCGACATCGAGGAGGAGGATCATGGGGAAGAGTCAAGGTCTGATCAATTGATGCAGCGTCCCAAAAGGCCAGCTAAGGAAAGGCTTCAAGAAACGGCCATTCAGCTTAAAGTGGCCGAACAGGGGGATCTTTCCGTGGACGACTACCATCTCTCCCCCATCGCCGAAGATGCCAACTCGGGTTCGGGAGGCTTGCCTAGCAGGGAAGGTGTTCTTGTTCCTTCAATCGCCGTCCCTGAAAATCAAGATGAGATGATTGAGGCCCTCGATCGTGAACTTGAAGGGAGGGATCCGGCAAAGGGGAAAGCGCCGGCTTTGGATCGGTCCATTGAGACAACGAAATCCAAATACGATGAGGAGACGGGGTCATCGTTTTTTAATATAGATCATGCCGATCCAATTGTGCCTCTTCCCCGAAGTGAAGAAGCCGCTGCCTTTGCTGCCTTGGACGAATCTGAAAAGAGGGGCGTCAGATCGCTCACGATCGAAGTACCACCCAACGTCGATTTGCTTAGATGCCCAAGGAAGTTGGCCAACTATTTCTTTGATGTTATGGGTCCGATGGAGCAAGCTCGGCTTAATACACACGAGGATTTGAGTCTGCCTTCCCAGATTTCCTACGGTGCTTTTAGGGTAAACTCTATTTTTAGAACTTCTTTGCTTTAGAAATTCTTTGCTTTGGATAGATTTCATGACTTTCAAATTGACTTTCTTCAGAATTGCATAATGGCGATCGAGACTGCCGATCGGATCCGCCAACTTCAAGATGGGGCCAAAGTCTTGAATGAACAGATCGTTCATCTAACTTCGGCGGGAGAAGAGTTACATCGGAAACTCAAGGTATCAGAGGCCAAGAATGCTGAACTTTCAGCCAAACTTGACGAGAGCACGAACGAACATGCTCTTCGTCAATCGGAGTTGGAATCTCAGATCCGGGCTCTGAACGCGCAACTGAGTGATCATGAAGCCAACTCTGATCTGAAATTGGCCGAACTCAACTCTATTCTGGAGAGTAAAGACAAAGAGCTGGCCGATCAATTTGAGGAATTGATTGCTCTTCGAAGAAGCAATGACGGAATAAAGGCTGAAGCTGCCAGTCTAACGGAGGGGAACTTGCTACTTCAGAAGGAGTCTAACATCCTAAGGCGTGACCTCGAAGAAGAATTTGACAAGAGAAAGGATTTGATCCTTGCCGAATCAAGGCGTGACGTCCTAAGGGAAATGTTAGACCGGACTGTCGATGTTCCTACCGAGCTGAGCGAAGCTATTGCTATCGTGAGATTGACTCGTGAAGAACTTGGTCTTCCAGCGAGTTCCTCCGATGAAGGTTCTGACGGGGACGCTGATGAATGATTTTCTTGCTTTTGTACTTAGTCGGTTTCATCCATGTATATATGACTTATGAATGAAATCACTTTTGTTATTGCTGTGTTGTTTTTTGCTTTTCGAAGATAATTTAATCGTTCGAAGAATTTTTACGATAGTCGTTGAAAGAAATGATTGGGGCCCAATGTCTTAGTGCGTAGAAAGGAACGACGTCTCATTCTCACGTAATGCACTCTTCGAACATTTTTATGAGTTCGGAACGAAAACTTTTTAACACTTGGTAAACTCGGAACTGTAAAATCCGCTTGAAATTTGAAACGATTGGATAAACCGAATAAATGTAAAAGTGAACCAAAGTGTTGCATATTATTGAAATAAGCCGCTAATGGGCCTTGGATACATTTTAGATCGAATGATTTGATCGATTACAAGATGCAGCCGTGAGGCATAGATATTTGACCGCTATCGGATCATTTACATGGGTTAAAAATCGATAACACTTGCTTTCGGATAATATCGTCGAGTGGACGTTATCACTTCTGCCGAGTCTTGAACGAGTCCCCGGTTCGAGTGAACGTTGGAACTTCTATCGAATTTTTGAACAAGTCCCCAGTTCGAGTGAACGTTAGAACTTCTGTCGAATTTTGAATGAGTCCAGCGTTTTCAATCAATTCCGTTTCGTTTTCTGATCGAAAGTCAAAGTCCCCGGTTATAAAGCAGTCCCCAGTATCTGCCGACGACCTTCATGCTACCTCCATCCCCCCCCAGTGTTTGGGTGCGAAGAATGAGTAGGCGAACACTGGTTCTCGATTTTTACACCTGAAACGGAATCATTGGGAAACCAAAGCCAAGAACTCGTTATAGATGAAGACCACGTTAGAGTGTTCGTCAGACTTATCGACCCCGATCGGAGCGTTTTGAGCTCGAGTGTTCGTGGGTGATGTTTGTCATCATTCGATTCCAACTATGCCTATCATCTAAAAATGTTAGTATCACATAATCGATTAAACAGTTTCTTCCGATGGAGGAATAATAAAAATTGTGAAGTAAAGGTAAAGGGTGAAGGTTGATACCGCGGAACCTCAAAAGTAGTATTTCTTCAATTGTGTGATATTCCAATTGAAGTCCACCGGTTTGGAATCCATTGTTTTGAGTTGGTATGAACCTTTTCCGATCACTGCCTTGACACGGAAAGGTCCCTCCCAATTTGCTCCTAACTTTCCTTCGTTGGGCTCATCTTTCTTCGATCTTTTGATTTTCAGCACATAATCACCTACATTAAAAGATCGATACCTGAGTTTTTTGTTGATGTAGTTTTCTGCCCTTTGCTTTTGTGCTTGTATTCGAACAAATGCCATATCCCTTTTTGCTTCGACTAGGTTCAGTTCTGTCAGCATGGCCCCTTGATTGGCTTCTTCGGTGGAGTGCGCGAACCGAAGACTGGGCTCTCCCACTTCCACCGAAATCAGCGCCTCTGCTCCGTAAACAAGTGAGAACGGTGTTTCCCCGGTACTGTGTTTCACCGTTGTCCGATGAGCCCACAGTGCTCCGGGGAGTTCGTTCGGCCAGTTGCCCTTTGAATCATCCATCCTTTTCTTCAGGTACTCGAGTATTGTTTTATTGGAAGATTCAGCCTGTCCATTTGCACTGGGGTGATAAGGTGTTGATGCAATTCGCTTGATCCCCCACTTCTCGAAGAAGGTTGTGATTCGTCTTCCCACGAACTGCTTACCATTGTCGCATGTGATCTCTTTCGGGATCCCAAAACGACAAATGATATTCTGATGAATGAATTTGATAATTTCCTGTTCACGAATTTTAGCCAAGGCAATAGCTTCCACCATTTAGAGAAATAATCCGTAAGAATTAAGATAAATTTTACCCCACCGGGCGCTGTTGGAAGCGGCCCGACCAAGTCCATTCCCCACTTCATGAATGGCCATGATGACATGACCGAATGAAGTGGTTCTGCCTGTTGATGTATGATATTTCCAAATCGTTGGCACTTGTCACATTTGCGGACGAATTCCTTAGCATCATCTGCGATCGTTGGCCAATAGTATCCAGCTCTTATGATCTTTCGAACCAGTGACTTGCTGCCGGAATGATTGCCGCACTCGCCTTCGTGAACCTCCTTCAGCACATAATTTGTCCCGTCCGGCCCTACGCACTTTGCCAAAGGGCCGCCAAACATTCGCCTGTAGAGTTGATTTTCTAGGAGGCAATATCTCGCGGCTTTGGCTTTAAGTGATCGGGCAGACTTTTTGTCATCGGGGAGGGTGCCTGCCTGCAGATAAGACAAATACTTGCTTCTCCAATCCCAAGTATGATTAACATTGTTTACCTCTTTGATGCTTCGACACAGTGGAGATTCGAACAAGTGGACCACTGTCTCATCGAGTCTTTCATCGATAGCCGCTGCAGATCCAAGGTTTGCTAGAGCGTCTGCTTCGATATTCTCTTCCCTCGGTATCTGAGCTATTTTCCATTCCTGAAAAGAAGTTAGAAAGTTTTGTACCTTTTCAAGCAATTGTTGCATCCTCGGATCTCGAACACAGAAATCGCCTTGGATTTGATTTACCACCAGTTGGGAATCACTTTTGATGTCTATTCGTTCGACTTTCAAGTCCTTCGCGATCTTTAAACCTGCAGCGAGGGCCTCATATTCGGCCTCGTTGTTTGTTTTTGCATGTAATTTGATCGCGTACCTGAGTTTTTCACCGGAAGGTGCTATCAATAGGATTCCGAGGCCAGTTCCTTTGACGTTGGAAGCTCCATCGGTGTACATTACCCAGACTCCGGGGTCTGGATCCCTCATCATCAACTCTTCCTTCCTTGCTTCCGGTAAAATATTAGCGCTAAAGTCCGCTACAAAATCAGCCAAAACTTGAGATTTTATGGCGGTACGAGGCTGGTAAGTGATGTCGTACTCACTCAGCTCGACCGCCCATTTCATTAATCGACCAGAGAGATCTGGCCGATGTAAAATATTTCGTAACGGAAAAGTAGTGATAACAGATATTGAATGACATTGGAAATAAGGCCTTAATTTTCGTGCAGCAGTGACTAGTGCAAGTGCTAGTTTCTCTAGATGTGGGTACCTTATTTCGGCATCTAACAATGTTTTACTAACATAGTAGATAGGGAATTGGTTACCTCCATCTTCCCGAACGAGGACAGCACTTACAGCGACATCGGAAACGGCCAAGTAGACCAGCAGCATTTCCCCTTCAATTGGTTTTGACAGAAGTGGTGGATTGGAAAGGTATTGCTTCAGTTCCCGGAGAGCCTTTTTGCATTCTGGTGTCCATTCGAAGCCTTTGCTCTTTCTCAGCACTGAAAAGAACTTGTGACATCATTCAGATGACCTCGAGATGAATCTGCTGAGATAGGCTACTCGACCGGTCAGCTGTTGAACTTCTTTCTCCGTTGTCAGGTCCTCAGGGATGCTTTCGATCGCCTTGATCTTGTCTGGATTTGCTTCGATTCCTCTTTGCGATACGATGAACCCCAAGAACTTGCCGGATCCAACCCCGAACGTGCATTTCTCCGGGTTCAATCTCATGTTGAACCGCCTCAGTATTGTAAAAGTTTCCTCCAAATGACTCAAATGATTTCCCTTCTCAAGAGACTTGACCAACATGTCATCGATATAAACTTCCATGGTTTTCCCGATCAGATCTTTGAACATGGTAGTGACCAAACGCTGATAAGTAGCGCCGGCGTTCTTAAGACCGAAGGGCATGACTGTATAGCAATAAGTCCCCATGTCGGTGATGAACGACGTCTTCTCCTGATCCAGAGGATCCATCGAAATTTGATTATAACCTGAGTAGGCATCCAAAAAACTCAACATTTCGTGCCCTGCCGTCGAATCGATCAGTCTATCGATGTGAGGCAGCGGGAACGAATCTTTTGGGCAAGCTTTGTTGAGGTCGGTGTAATCAATGCATACCCTCCATTTGCCATTTTTCTTTGGTACTACAACCGTATTCGCAAGCCATTCTGGATATTTTACCTCTTTAATGAACCCGTTTGCTAACAGCCTTTCTACTTCATCGTTGATAACCTTCCTTCGGAATCCTCCATTCGGCCGTTTCTTTTGCTTTACTGGCCGATATTTTGGATCAACATTTAATTTGTGCGTGGCAACGTTTGGGTCGATTCCCACCATATCTGCGTGAGACCACGCAAAACAGTCAGAATTATCTCTGAGGAAGGATATGATTTTTTCTTTTACTTCGGTATCCAGTTCTGCTCCAACATATACTTTCCGATCAGGCTTGTCACCGAATAATATCACTTCTTCCAATTCTTCAATCGTAGAGTCTCCAGCTTTTTGTTTATACGGTTCTCTCACACATGGTGGAACCTGTGCGAAGTCGCCTTCGACTTCGGATTCCAGTAGCTGCGTTTGATCGCACAGCGGAGCCGAAGTGAAGCTTCCGTTCACGGATCCCACTAGCTTCCATGGTGAAACCTGTGCGAAGTCGCCTTCGACTTCAGATTCCGGTATCTGCGTTAGATCGCACGACGGAACCGAAGTGAAGCTTCCGACCACGGGTTCCACTAGCTGTGATTGCTACAATCGAAAGCCTTCCTTGACAGCTACTGAGTAACATTCTCGTGAGGCCTGCTGTTCACCTCTGATTTCACGAATTCCCCATGGAGTAGGGAATTTTACAACTTGATGCAGGGTCGATGGGACCGCTCCCATAGCGTGGATCCACGGTCGACCCAGGATCACGTTGTATGCCATTTCGCCTTTCATCACTTGAAAGGATGTTTCACTCTCCACTCCTTCTGCATAGGTCTTAATCGTAATCTCTCCAACGGTTACTTCACTCGAGTTGTTGAAACCTGACAACACTGTTGAGCGAGGCACAATCTTATCACTCAACTGCAATTGTTCAACCACCCTTGCATGTATGATGTTAACCGAACTGCCTGCGTCGATCAACACCCTTTTTACATCGGCATCGTCAATTCTTGTTGTTACTACAAGTGCATCATGGTGGGGATGAATCTTTCCATCGAAATCTGAATCCCCGAATACGATCTCATCGGTCATGTCGTCTCGTGTTCGCTTGTCTCGTGTGAAAGAGACTTTTGCAAACTTCTTCGTAGTGTAAGTGACCCCACAGACACCATCTCCTCCGGTAATGACATTCACTGTTTTCCTGGGAGCAGGCGGTTTTGGTGGCTCATCATCTTTCTTCTTATTGAAATTGTTTCGTCCTCTCTCAGTCAAGAACTCGACCAAGCGACCCTTTTCCAGCAGGCTGGCCACTTCGTATCTCAGCGCCTTACATTCTTCCGTTGTATGGCCGAAGTCATGGTGAAATGCGCACCATAGATTTTGGTCCCTGGTGTTTGGATTTGATTTTATGCGACCTGGGAACTTTACAACTTTCTCACCCATTCTTTTCAAATGATTCACCAGACTCGGTGTCGATATGCAAAAATTGTATTCCGTCACTTTTGGAGGTAGTGGCCGATCTCTTGGAGTCGAAGATGTGTTCGACTGTACTTTCTTCGACTGATTCTTTGAGCTACCAGCTTCGTGGTTGTTGCTCCCCATTCGCGGGAAACTGTAGGGGCTCCATCGTTGGTCCCTATAGTCTCGCCTGTCGTTATCGACTCTCCTTGCAGGCCGATCATAATGATAATTATTTCGGGCTAGCTGTAATTCTTCCTCCTCGGCCCTGATCCTTGGTTCACATTCACGATACAACGCATCAAAGGTCCATGCGTCGATCTCCCTGAGACGATCCTTCAATTTCCATGCCTCAATCGAGTCAGTGCGCAAGTTATTGGCAAAGGTCAAACAAGCCCACCTTTCTTCGAGATTCGGGATATGAATCTTTTCATCATTGAACCGTTTCACAAACTGTTTGATAGTTTCTCCAGGCCGCTGCCTTACTTTCAAGATGTCTTCCACCCTTGGTGCTATCTTTTTTGCTCCGGTATGAGATCGAATGAATTTCGCCGCCATGTCGTCGAAACTTAGTATCTCGTTCTCAGGCAGCTGTAGGTACCACTTTAGTGCCGCTCCTTTCAATGTTTCACAAAATTTCTTCAGGCTGACCGAATTTATTTCCTCCGAAGTCAAATCATTTGCTTGAACTGCGACTGAAAACATATCGATGTGATCCCTCGGATCTGTGGTTCCATCGTATCTTAAACTTTCTGGTAATTTGAAAGTTTTAGGTATGGGAAGCGGGGCTGCACTTGCTGGGAACGGGCGCTTTGAGATCGATTTTTTAACGACCTCGTCCGTCAACTTTGGGATCCCTGGTAACTTCTCCATGAAAGACCTAATCTCACAAAATTTTTTATCGACTGTGTCATTCAACAAGGTCTGCATCGTAGCTATCATTCTCACTTCCAACGCCGGAGCTCCCATAGCTTCAGCGGCCGTGCCCGACCCTCCAGATCCGACCCCCGCTGCAAGTCCCCCTGTTACGGCGCCCTGAGGAACCGAAGTCGGAATGCTTGCTGGGGGTGTGATTGGAGAAGTGGGTACTTTATTTCCGATAGAATTAGATAGTGCCTTCAACTGTTCTTGTATCATTTCGAACTGAGCATCGTGCCTTCTCAAATACGCCAATAGTGCTGCATTTGTGCCTTCTGACTCAGTTTCGACTGCGGGCTCCTTGCCCAAACGCCGCGCTTGGCGCGCGTTCAACTGTGAACCAGTAGGAACGTCGTTGTGAGTTGGATCCTGCTCGTTGTTGGTAGATTCATCGACCGCTTCAGCGTTGGTCGAAACATGAACCCCGTCATTGGGATTGAGCTGTTGTTGACCGTTCAGAGCGTCGATGTTACGTTGATCTGCCATTACAAGACAAGAAAGCAAACGTAAGTAGTATCAAGCGACTCAAACTTCGGAATAAATCGATTGCCTAAGCCCCACGGTGGGCGCCAAATTGTATTTCCCAAAAATGTATCAGGTTTTACAATTAAATTTATATTTAGTTGAGTCTAAGGCAACCGTTTTATATCTCAATTCGATCGTTTGATAAGCGGTTTACGTAAGCGAGTTAATCGATCTCAAGAGTTTTAACCAGTGCTACAATTCTGAAGTCGATGTCAAATAGATTCGATGTCAAGCTAAAATGCGAATGCCAGCAAATAAGTTCGAATTAAATGACAGGCTAATGAGTTACGATGAAATGACTTCGTTTTATCAAGATGCACAATTATTTAACTACGATAACGATACTTGATTCGATGAGGATGACGGTAATACGATGATGAATAAATATAATATGATGATGAGTAAGCGTAATACGATGGCGAATAAATATATTCAATCGAATAATGTGATGCAGAAACAATGGATCCAATGTAAAATAACGATGAGCAAGTCGATGGATTGTTTAATGAGTGACGATAACAAATTGCATAGGCTAAATGCAAATAATGAGCAAAAGATGCTACGATCAAGATAAATACAGATCTAAACGAAATAAATAGTAAATAAATAATCAAAGCAATAAAGGCTTATTGTATTCGATGGATCGTTGGGTGTTGCTTCAATGGAAAGAACAGATCTCCCTCCACGTTTGAGCTAAGCCACGATCGAAACTTTAAATACAATAATTATGTTTGGTGTAATAAGTTGACAAGGTAGTGAAAACAAAGTGACCAGTTCTTCGACAAGAGTAATGATTTTTTAAGAATAGAGTAATGTTGCTCAGATGAATCCCCTCAAATGAGAATATGAGGTCCTATTTATAGGTTGAAATGGAGGAGAATCCCAAACCCTAGCAGACTTCCACCTTTCCACGTTTCTCTTCCCACTATTGCACGTCGTTATCCATTCCGCTAAACTTGCCCAATCTGTTCCGATATTTTAGAGATGAAGGTCAGTTAAACCTTATCTATAATAACGTTGTTTCCGATTTTACCCGATCACGACATCCCATAACCGAACGAGACCAACCCGAAGCAGATTCTTTCCGATCTCATAACTTTCAAAGTGAAGCTGCATCTTGCACACGATCGAGTTTGCTTCTATCGTGATCGAACATAAAATCGACCAATACAGTATAGTCCAATATTCCCCTCCAATTGTACTTAAATTTAACAAACTCCTTAAGTATTGGTATCTGATCTAATAGAAGCATATTCCTTGAGGATGTACTACTGTTGTTTAAGCATTTTATTATTAAAAGAATTGCATTACCTTTCATGTAATGCATGGTTCTTATGTCATGAGGTTAGCAGCAATAACTTTGGTTTTGACAACTTACTCCACGCTTATACTAATCACTCAACTACTAACTTACTTTAGTCACTATATAATGTTCTATTTTGTTATTGTTATGCACTAATAGGTCTACTAATTACATTCCTCCAAGCGAAGATGCGGGTATAAAAGCACTTATGTTAAAGCAATACACCTAACAAAAATTTTGTGAAAAATACGATCATCTACTGAGTGGAAGATTTTCTGCATTCATTATGGAAAATATTAGAACATACATTAGAACATTATGGAAAATATTGTGTGACAGTCATTTCTACGTGAAGAATAATGGTAATACAGTGTAGAGAAAGGCAAGCAACCAATAGCACATTCTGGTAATCCTCAAAGAGAAAAAGAGTAGAAAATGACAGAGTATTTAAATTACAGCAGAGAATACTTATGAATTTTGAATTTGGTAGCTCTTAGGTGACTGAGCTGGTGATGCAGTGATGGTATTCTTTCCTAAATGAAGTTAGTAGGGATCACTAAATAATGTGACAAATAAAATAAAGAAAGAAGAGAGATCCATCTGTGTGATCTGCAACAAAAGAATATTAGTCAAATCTTAGCTTCCCAGTTCCTAGTTCCCCACTTAATTATATTTCCAAAAGAAGTAGTTGGATGATGCAACAAACACAAACACAAATATATATATATATATATATATTTCACCTACTGCTAATACTTGATTTGCCCCCTTAACTTTAAGATAATCAATGAAGCCCAGTAAAGTTCTCCTGTTCCGGTTGAAAGCCTCACTCCTCCCTCGATTGGTCCAACCTTTTCCATTAGCTTGGAACGGCGATCCCAACGATAAGCATATCTTATACACTATAAAAGATTAATACCATAAGCGGATGTATATAGCAAATGCAGGTTCACGTGAACCTATGATACATCCACCAAAGTAAGTATATTATGTACATATTTCTCAAAATATGTCTAATGTGATGTTTGAGAGCTCATGCTCTAAAAGATTAAATGGATCATGTGGTTAAGCGGTGGTTCACTTACTCTTAGGAGTATGAATCGACTCCCACTTAGGATCCTTTAATGTCCTTTTTTCCTATTTTATTATTTATATTGGTCCAACTTGTTTTTTTTTTTTTACATAAAAAAAAGTAAATTGCTCTAATTTTCGGAGGAAGGGTGTTTGTTGACCACCCTCGCATCTAGTGACCCCTTCAACGGTAGTGGTGAACCAATCCTCTTGAATTTTGAGATCCATCTCTGATTAATACCGATAATAAGTTCAAATACATTATGATAATGCATAAATGGTGTTGAAATAAAAATGTTGTGCTTTGCGTGGAGAAAATTAATAAACATGGGTGCACCTGTGTTGGGCTATATATTTTAGGGAGGTTTACGAAAATACTCATCAAAATTAAAATATTTACCCACCCCTATCTATAAGTTTCATATTTACCAGCCCTACCCATAAACTATTTACATGCCCTACCCATCTAGATTGTATACCATAATTTATGCAGGTATATGCACATAAGGTATAACAAAGGTATACAGTAATAAATGGGTAGGTTGGGTAAATATTTTTAGTTTTATGGATATCGTAATTTTTAATGGGTAGAATGTGTAAATACTTTGAATTTCAATGGTATATAGTATAAAAACACCTATATTTTTCTAGGGTTCTTCATAAGGTTAGAGCCTTGTTTACACAAAACAACAATGGAATAACTTTTACAAAATATAGCAATACTATTCTTATACAAAAATGTTAAAACGAAAAAAATTTGAAAATTAAACTAACCCTAGTTAGACTCCATTTCCCATCCCACATCCCTCCCACTACCTCGCTACCCCCGGCCGCCCTCTAGTCATATGCGAGCATTGCCATCATAATCTTTTTTCCGGACATTTACAAAAATATAACACCCTAACCTCCAAATTTTTTTAAAAAAAATATCGACATTATACCACTTCACTATACATATGAATATTTGTTTACCTTAAATATATAAATTCCATTAAAACCATACATATTAGGGTTTCACCCCCTCTTTCCCATTGTTAAAGTGTTTCATCGCCGCCCATCACCAGATTTATTTTTAAAAATAAAGATGTTTTATTTTTAAAAATAAAGATGCACAAATATACAAATTACACTTTCATGCTTCAAAAAAAAAAATTATATCTTTAAAAATATATAAACATACATAAAAACTAGATCATACGAATATATTCATATATACACCATATGTAAGACATACAAAAGTTTTATGGACATACATGTGACATACACATACACATAAATACTAAGATAAACAAAAATACAAATAGACATACAAAAATATTTGGGTGAACATACAAATACACAAACATAAAAAAATACAGTTAGACATTCAAAAAGATTTTAAATGTATTTTTTCACCAAGACATACACATACATCCAAAAGTAATACATGTATGTACCCACAAATACACATACAAAAAAAAAAAAAAAAAAAAAAAAAAAAAAAAAAAAGATCGCTTGCAGCAGCCTCGGCCGCCACCGCAACACAACCAACAACCAACAACAACAAATCTGGAGCAACAGCGCCGCCACTCTTATGACGGAGCAGTTAGAGCATAGCAGTTGTAGTAGAGTGGAATAACAATGGTAGTGGCAGCAAAAGTAGCGTTAGGTCGGTGGAGAGCAGATTTGGTAGTGAGAGAAGAAAGTCGCCCAACGGGTGGGTGGTTGAGTGGAGGAGGGGAGAGAAAGAAAGGGGAAGAAATCAGGTTTTTGTGTGTGAGAGAGGGGAAATCTAAAATGGTATATGTATGGTAACAAAATAGAAAAAAGTTATTATGTATTGTAAGTTGTTTGAAAATATCGGTATAATGAGTAATTAAGCTATTTAGGTTGTCTTTTGGCGTAATTCTTACATTTTTCTATATTCTTTATATATAATTGATACATGTTTGCTACCGTAGAGACACAAACACTATGGACACATGATTTTCTAATCTAAAAGAAAATCTAGTCATTTTAATAAAAGGACTACTATATACAAAAAATACATGTGATACACTTAGATACATTAAATACAATATTGTTTAGATACACTACATATAGTTATACACTAGAGATACATTGTAGATACAATAAAATAAGAGGAAGAGAAAGAAGAAATAAATAAAATGATACACTAGAATCACTGAAGATACAATAAAAATAAGACAAAAAGACGAACAGACAAATGAAATGATACACTAGATTCAAAATAGATATATTACAATAAGTAGAAGAAGAGGAATATGCACGTTTGATACACCATGTACAATTTAGTGCACTTGAGATCAAATTGAGATACCATATAGATACAAATATTACAAAACACAAACGAAAATACCGAATATGAACAAAAATTAACAGATTCACACAAAAACACCAAATATAAACAAAAAAATAAAGTGTGAATGGAAAGATGGGGAATCTTAAGATTCTACGTAGTTGATTAAAGCAAAATCAATGACAATGACGAATAAAAGAAAGCATATGATGGAGGAAGGGACAGTGGTGTTTGGTCATGTTGACTGTGGCTAGAACGAGCACCAGGAGTTGGGGGGAGGGAGCAACGATTGTAGTTGGGGGAGGACTAAGCGAGTAGTGACGACAGTAGGGGGAAGAAGAAAGAGCTCCGACTGTGAGGGAAAAGGAAGAGCAACGATGGTAATTAGGGGAGGAAGGAGAGCTCTGGTAGCGGTAAGTTGGGATTGGAGGGGAAAGGAGGATGGAGTAAGGGTATTAGGGAGGATAAAATTAGGGTTAGTTAGGCGGTAGAGAGATGAAATACATTTAATCCTAATTTGCTATAATTTGTATTGTGATGCTATGCCTTAAATGTTTTATTTATTTTTAGAGTGTCTTTTATAAATAAATATCACCCACTTGTATATTTGTGTAAAAAGAGAAATTCAAAGGAAAGAAAAGAAACCAATACGAATTTTGACTAATAAAATTTTTCACATTAGGGGAGAGACGGGAAATGTTGTTGGTGTTTTCTGTTTATCTTGGGCATGCTCAAGTTTTTCTATCAGTATTTCATGTATTTTGGTATTTTCATCTTGCTTCTTTCAAACATGCTTTCTAAATAATTATGACTTGCTGAGGGTCTATAAGATACAGCCTCATTTTTTATAGGGATAACGTCTGCGTATATCTCACCTTCTCCAAATCCCACATTGGATCACTATATGTTGGGTTGGTTTTGTTTGGTTTAGTTTGGGAGAGAAGGAAAACACGGGTAGGAAATTTTCTTGAACAAGTCAGACGAACGACTCCCAAATCAACAGTCTGCTCCTAGGCCGCCTGCCTCGCCACAATTTGGATGTGACAACATAAGTTATGAGCTATAACTTTTGCATGTCTAGCCTCTAGTGCACCACGTTGGCAACCTTAACCGAGTCTAAGGAGTTAGATCGATTTTTTTTTTGACTAAATAGATACTTCTGGAGTTGTTGCTAAAATTTTGACCACCGCAAGAAAAGTCTAATAAAAATAACCATCTTCAAAGAAAAGTTGCTGGCGACCGTAAGAGAAAAGCTCATGGCAATCACAAGATCTTTGCTAATAGAAAGATTTTTCCATCGCTGGTAATTTTCTTATGCGGATCATTTTTGCAAAACTTTCCGTATGGAGGTCAATTCTCCTACGAGCACCAAAAAGTGTCCTAAATTTATAAATCATCCTTTATTGTTGGCTCATTTGCAAAAATAGATACGAGAAGCTTTGGTTTGCCAAAATGCCCTCACTAACAGATGTTTAGCAAAAATGCCCTCATTAGTTTAATGAAATTTTTTTCGGACCAAAATACCCCCTACAAACCAATAAAAAGACGCGCCCAAGTCCCTCCCCTTCCTTTTCTCCATTCACGCTATCAAGAAAACTATAAAACTCCATTCCTTTTATAGATTGCTCTGTTCAAGAGAAGATTCAACGTAAGATTTCTTCAAGTTGTAAGGGTAAAGTTCTCTGCAACTATTGCCAAGAGTTTAAGCTCTGGTGCAATCAGCTCCCTACATACAGTTCTTGCCTATTGCCAAGACTCTATGGCCTGTTGCAAGTTCCAACTTGTAGAGAAAGTCTCTGCAACCCTTGGCTTATAGCTAAGAGTTTAAGCTCTGGTGCAATGGGCACCTGGGAGAGACTTCTTGGCTATTGCCAAGACTTTAAGCCCTCTTGCACTGGCCAACTCCAGGAAAAAAATCTCTACAAGTCTTGGCAATAGCCAAGACTTTAAGTTCTGATGCAAAGGGAAACTTACACTGAAAATCTCTAAAGTATTGGAAATAGCCAAGACTTTAAACTCTACTGCAATGGGAGGCTTGTAGAGACTTCTTGCCTATTGCCAAGACTTTAAGCCATGTTGCCATGGTCTCTACAGCTACAGATAAAGTCTCTATAACTATTGCCAATAGCCAACACTTTAAACTCCAGCGAGGGGGCAACTTGTACAAATAGTCTCTGCAAGTATTGACAATTGCCAGGACTTTAAACTCTAGTGGAAGGAGAAACTTGTACGAATAGTCTTTGCAAGTATTGGCAATTGCCAAGATTTTTACCTATATTGCAGTGCAAAACTTGCAGAGAAAGTCTATGCAACTCTTGGCAATAGCCAAGACTTTAAGAGTATTGGCAATTGCCAAGACTTCTACCTCTACTGCAGTGAACAAGTTGGAGACAAAGTCTCTGCAACTCTTAGCAATAGCCGAGACTTTAAGTTCTGGTGGAAGCGACAACTTACACGGAACATCTCTGCAAGTATTGACAATAGCCAAGACTTTAAACTCTACCGCAGTAAACACCTTGCAGAGAAAATCTATGCAACTCTTGGTCATGGTCAAGATTTTAAGCTCTATGCAAAACATGAATATCTAATAGCCATAGGCAATAAAAATCTTCAAATCACTGGAATCAAGCAAATACAAGAAAAAATCCCAAATTTTCAGCACACAAAGAAGAAAGAAGGAGGCCAGGAATGGGGAAAGAGAGAAGGAAACATGTTCAGCGTGAATTAAACAAGTTGGGGCAAAATAGTCCTTTCATAAGGGGGTATGATATGGAGGACATTTACTTAAAACATTTGTAAGTGTGGACAATTAGGTAAGACCATGTCTTATTGAGGGCACTAGGTGAAATTTTTTATTTATTGTTGGTTTAACAGACCTTTCACCTTACCCACATTCTATAGACGAATTTTATACTAACAAAATTAGATGTCAAGGAAAACAAAAAAATAGGAAATAATGTAGAATTTCACCCCAAATCATCTGATACAGGACTAATTTTGAGTCTTTTGTATAATCCGAACTGTCTATGATAACTAGCTATCATACAGAATCTATAAGTTCATGATAAGGTAGATTCTCTTTCTGAAATACTTCCATTAATATTATCTTTTTTTTTTTTGGGGGTTATACTAGAGTTGAATTAGGAAAATAATTGTGACTACCTGAGGGTCTATAAGATACAACATTCTCTTTGATAAGGATAACGTCTGCGTACATCTCACCCTCCCCAAATCCCATATTGGATCACTATATGTTGGGATTGTTTGGTTTGATTTGGTTTGGGAGGGAAGGAAAACACGGGTAGGAAATTTTCTTGAACAAGTCAGACAAACGACTCCCAAATCAACAGTCTGCTCCTAGGCCGCCTGCCTCGCCACAATTTGGATGTGACAACATAAGTTATGAGCTATAACTTTTGCATGTCTAGCCTATAGTGCACCACGTTGGCAACCTTAACCGAGTCTGAGTTAGATTGAAATGTTTTTTCACTAAATAGATACTTCTGGAGCTGTTGCTAAAATTTTGACCACCGCAAGAAAAGTCTTATAAAAATAACCATCTTCAAAGAAAAATTGCTGGTGACCATAAAAGAAAAGCTCATGGCAATCACAAGATCTTTGCTAATAGAAAGATTTTTCCATCATTGATAATTTTCTTATGCGGATCATTTTTGCAAGACTTTCCGTAGGGAGGTCAATTCTCCGATGAGCACCAAAAAGTGTCCTAAATTTATAAACCACCCTTATTGTTGGTTTAACAGACCTTTCACCTTACCCATATTCTTTAGACGAATTTTATACTAGTAAAATTAGATGTCCAACGAAAACAAAAAATAAGACATAATGTAGAATTTCACCCGGAATCATTTGATATAAGACTAATTTTGAGTCTTTTGTAAAATCCGAACTGTCCATGATAACTAGCTATCATATAGAATCTATAAGTTCATGATAAGGTAGATTATCTTTCTGAAATACTTCCATTAATATTTTCTCTTTTTTTTTTTTGGGTTATACTAGAGTTGAATTAGGAAAATATCGAAACGAAGAATCTTTTACTAGCATATACGAGAAATAGGTGAAGGCACCAAAGCTGATCCCACGATGATTAGTTTTGAAACCAAAAAGTCACCTAAGATAAGGAAGCTTGAGAACTTCTTTATCCAATACTTAGTGCCAATACACAAAATCCTGATATCGAAGACTAGCTCTCAGATACAGTAGTGGAATTACAACTCCGCACTAAATGATTGAGAGATTTAAAAGATCAACTGCTATTGATATTAACTTCACCAAAACCACGTTTTCGATCGTTACGCCTTTTAAATATCCGACCAACAGATATTGAAAAACGAATCCACTATAAAACTCCTTCTTCCCCATTGTAAAGCACATTTTACAATCTGAATTCTCGCTATTACATATCGAATCTCTGCTTTCTACCATTTTTAACAATATGATCGTTACTGCTCAGCTTCAATTTGTCTCAACTTAATCAATACTGAATAAGAATTCATTACTCTTTCTTTTCTCAATTTTCCTTGTCTATATACTTGCTTTCTACTAAGTTAATCGTTTAATCTTCTTTGATATAATCAAATCGCTTGTAGCCTAATTAAAAATTCAATTGGTTAATCTAATAACACAAATTTCAGATTATTAAATAAGAATGATCAAAAGGTATTTAGTGCAACTGTAGATAGTTTGAATTATTCCATAAATTTCCTTACAGTAATACTCATCTACTAATAATATTCTTGAACTTAACTCAATAATTCGCTTGAAATAATTAGCATTTGGATAACTTACACCATTATTATTTATTACTAATGAAGTATTCGATAAATTTTAAAGGTACCGTATTGTGCGATCCTAAAAGTTGAGGGAAAATTCGACATATACTAAAAAACTAATCGTGCTTAAGTACAGTAATTAACAATGTAACACTGCTTAAGCCAAAACAAAAGAGGACGAACGCACGTTTTCCCAAGTGACACGTGTCAATGTCCCCATCCCTGGGTGCAGCAAAGCAATTTGCATGAGGGGACGCACCCACTTAAAAGCCGATTCAGTCAAACTCCAACACTGCAAGAAAAATAATTTATAAATGAATCAACAAAAACTAAGAATAAACAAGAGTTTTTTTCAAAAATATAAGTTATAGGGATAATATAAAATAAAATTTAAAAAAAGCATAGAGTACACAAAAACACATACAGCACACTCTGTCCTAGTTATTGACCAGTCAATTTGCTTAGCTGCCACTTTTTAAAAAGCCAAAGGTCCCAATTCCAACTCTCCAAGTCCAAACCCACCCCCCCAACCCCCCACTCTATATTTTCTACTTTATTCTAAATTTAATTTCAAAACTATGAGTTCGTTAATGCAAAGATTTATGTAATAAATGATTGGAATAGATTATTTACTTGTAAATAGATAAGAAGGCCAACATTTTCAATCAGCCTTCCAACAAATAACTCAAAAAGTGGTTATATCTAACTATCTATTACTCCTACTATCTCTTCAAGTCATTACTAATAAATAATGCTGGCATCTCATATCTTCATAGGACATTCTGCAGATCAAAGACCACAATTTATAGCATAGTGAGTAAATCAAAATTCTTATACTCAATTGAACTTCCCCACTCCTTGTTAATTATATGAGAAAAGAGTAGTAAAGAAATAGTTTATGGCTATTTGATCTACATTCAAGTCTCATAGATGTAATCTTTTATAACGTAGAACTTTATGTTTTCATATGCCCCGATACAATTAAGGTATATATTTTAAAATAAATATGTTACCTCCAAACAATAAAAGGAAAAAATATTTTCTCTACATGAATGATATGTTTGAACTATTAATAGTCTTAACTAATTAAGACTTTGGTAAAATTCACTAGTATTTCTTATAATTTTTATTACAATGGACAATAATAACGTCTTAATATCAAAGAGCCAGTTATATAAATTTAAGTAACCATATTTATCCATTTGAATAAGTGATTAGTCTTAATGTCTTATACTAGATGCTAGCCTACAACCCTTCTCTTTTATGCAAGCTTGTAGCTCGTGCAGATGTAATTTACAAATGCTATTACTATATTTTAAAGTCCTAACAAGAATTTCTACGTCCCCTTCATTTTTCAAGTCAATATTGCAGGGTGAAGGTAAGTTTGCCTCTATTACTTTTAAGACAAAAATTAGACACAAGAGAAAAATAAAAACAAAAAGTAAATGCAATGCGTGAAAATTAAAAAAAGAAGCATAGTTTAATAGTATCCCCTAAGACTACGCCGCACGTTACAGTTTGACCATCTGACCCGTCGTTGCGCCTCTTTTTATAATTACCCCAATATTCATATTCATCCGTGACTCTCTAACCAAAAGTAAATCTAACACCTTTTTTTACACCAAACTTGTAGTAATAAATATTCCACTTATCCAATAACATAAACCGGATATCTCGGTGGCATTGAAGTTTGAACCACAATACACGTGTGGTCCTCGAGCTTTTCTGGTCAAATTTACCGTCTATCACCGGTAACTTAACTTTTTGCTTTTCCAAATAAATGATTACTCTTCTTATCTCATCTCATTTTATACTCATTAAAGTATTGAACCGAAAATAAATATTACCATTATTAATTTACTTTAATTATTAGAAATAGGAGTACAAATATTTTGAATGCCAATTTTTTAGAAAAAAATAAAAATAAAATCTACTTATAATCTAAAATCTTGAACTATTGATAGTGTATTTCTAGTAGTATTTTCATTTTGTACTTTCCTTACATACTTGTTTTCAGAATTGTCTTTCTTTAGTCGAAGGTCTATCGAAAACAACTTTTTCATTTTGGTAGGGGTAAAATTTACGTACATTTCACTCTTTCTATACTCCACTTATGAAATAATACTGGATATGTTGTTGTTGATATTGTTGAAACTTTTTTCGCCTAATTATCAATTAATGGTTGAAAATCTTATAGACATGATCGAGTTAGCAACATAAATAAAAAATATTAGGTTATTTCTTCTCATTTACCTTAATTAATTTTAATAAAAAATATCTTATAAGATAGTCGAGTTGCAAGGTCGGACACCACCATTAGCAAAAGATTACTAGTAATACTAAACCAAAGCAAGTCATTATAGTACTCCCTCCGTCCCAAATTAGTTTTCACTTTAGCAAAATGTGTTTGTCCCAAATTAGTTGTCACTTTAGGATTTCAAGGCTAAATTGATTAGTTATTTCCAACTATACCCCTAATAATTAAAAAAATTCTCAAAAAAGTTAATGGTAAAATATTAAATAGCGATAAGATAGTAAAATAAACATCATATTTAATGACTTTCTTAATGGGCGTGAAAAAACTTAAAGCGACAACTAAAATAGGACGGAGGGAGTATATAGAAAAAAACTAAAAACAATATAGTTGAAAATAAAGTAATAAAAAAAGGCATTTTGTAGGGTTTCCAGGTATAACTTGCCCCATATCCATCGGGTTGTGGGTGAGGGAGGGGTATAGGGGGCTCACACTCTATAGAGGTAGCTGTTCTTCCCCTTTTTTTCTCTCTCTCTTTTCTTACTAAACTTTCTCTTTAACTCTTCAAAGATCAAATCTTGAAAAAAAAATAAAAACCTTTTTTGTGTTAATTTCTTGAGAATTTATTTGGGTTTTAATTGCTTCATTTTTGGTATTTTTTGTTGATTGGAATGATATCAATCTTTTAAGTGATAAAGTTTGTAGCTTTAGTATTAAAGAAGGGATATATTTGCAAAAAAGATCCTGTTTTTGATAATGATGGTTAAAATGAGCACTATGGTTCTTTTGACCAAAGAAAAAGAGATGTCCTATTCTCCCTTGTCAAATCTTGGTTGTAATTGTCAATGTTAGTAAAAGAGAGAAGACAAAAAAGTGTTTCTTTTCTTTTTCTCTTTTTTCATCCACACACTTCATGAATGAGTAGTATATTATTATTGTGATATTCTTGTTTAGTTTCTTTGACTGTTAAAAATGCCAATGTATCAGCCTGTTAGGGGTAGTACTAGGGGGGTGGTTGAGTTTGATGTAGGGGGTGGTGGGCAAGTGTTGGATCTTGAAACTGCTGTTAAAGATGGGATTTTGGGTGGTGGTGGTGGTGTTGGGGGTGGTGGGGTAGTGGTGGTACATGGTGGTGGTGGGGTGGAGAAGAAGTTGAGTTTGAAAAAAATGATTGAGGAACTTGATTCAATTGAAGTTCCATCAGTTTTCATTTGTCCAATTAGTCTGGAACCAATGCAAGATCCAGTTACCCTTTGTACAGGACAAACATATGAGAGGCTTAATATTCTTAAATGGTTTTCATTAGGACACTTTACTTGTCCTACTACAATGCAAGAATTGTGGGATGATTCGATTACGCCGAATAGTACTTTACATCAGTTGATTTATAGTTGGTTTTCTCAAAAGTATTTGGCTATGAAAAAAAGGTCTGAGGATGTTCAAGGTAGGGTGTTGGAGATTTTAGAGACTTTGAAGAAGGTTAAAGGTGAGGCTAGAGTTCAAGGGTTGAAGGAGCTTAGGCAAGTTGTTGTAGCCCATGAATCCGCTAAGAAGACGGTGGCGGAAAACAGTGGTGTTAGTTTGATTACTTCATTGTTAGGTCCTTTTACTAAACATGTTGTTGCTTCTGAGGCAATTGGCATTTTGGTACACTTGGATCTGAACTCAGATGGGAAGTGTAATTTGATGCAGCCTAATAAGATTTCTCTTATGGTGGATACGTTGAATGAGGGATCGATTGATACCAAGATTAATTGTACGAAATTGCTCGAGATGTTGATGGATGGGAAGGATTCAGAATGCGAAGTTTTGTCGAGCTTGAGTCTTTTGGTTGGATTGTTGAGACTAATTAGAGATAAGAGACATCCTAATGGGGTATTATCTGGTCTCAGATTGCTCAAGTTGATTTCGTCACACGAATCGTTAAGGAATTCGATTGTTGGTATTGGGGCAATCCCCCAATTGGTTGAAGTGTTGCCCAGCTTGAATGCTGAATGCTTGGAATTAGCCTTGGTTATACTTGAAGCCTTGTCTACCCTTCCAGAGGGTGCGTTGGCGTTGATGGATTGTCGTAGCACCATTCCGAATGTGGTCAAATTGCTCATGAAGGTATCAGAAAGCTGTACTCAATTTGCATTGTCGATTCTATGGGCAGTCTGCAAACTTGCCCCAGAAAAATGTGCATCCGTAGCTGTTGAAGCAGGTCTAGCAGCCAAGTTGCTGCTTGTTATTCAAAGTGGATGCAACCCGGTGCTAAAGCAACGGTCAGCCGAGCTCTTGAAACTATGCAGTCTAAATTATTCAGAGACAATCTTCATATCCAAGTGTAGGCTTACCAAAACAATGCAATGAGGTCACATGGTGTTCATACCTTCAGCTATTCCCCCGTAAGGGCAAGGTGCTCAACAGCTCGCGGAATCTGCATAATTGGGCAAGGAGGTACCTACTTGTACATATATAAGAGCTTTAGCTCTCTTGAAAAAGGCTTTCGTAATGTGGATTATAGACAAAATGCTTATATCAGACTATGGTTGTGCCTTCCCGGTTGATCTTTCCGCTGAGGTTTTCCAATAACTTATGGCACACCATGGTTTTGAATTGATTCTTCAAATCTTTGTAGTCAGTTAGACTGGTGATTTGATGCCTTGTTGCTACAATAGAATGCTATAGATCATAATTGCTTTGTATAATGGTGGAGGTGCAAGATGGGGAAGAATGTCCGGCAAAGCTAGTGTTTGAAATTGTAATTGTACACATTTCCTTTAGGATTCTCTGAGTTCATCCCAATTCTCAAATTTCCCCAATTATTTTTAGGTCTTTAGGGAGGAGCTTCTTTAATGACGTTCACTTTGCACAATCGCTATGTTACTCTGGAGTTCGTTTTTTCGTTGTGGAGATCATCATTTGTAAAGAAGCAACATTCCAATATGAAATTAGCATTCACAATGGATTCAATTTTCCCTTCTCAACTGTGTTCTGAATGGCCAATTGCAGTCTTGATTTCGCTTCTTATGGTTCATCTACTCTGCTTCCTTTTGATAATATTGTACCATTCAAGTAACAATCGCCCTTAGCTCCTTCGTGATCTTTCAAGATTTCTCGGTGTTCTGTTCGCTGTTGTGTTCAAAATTTTAATATAATTTTCTTCTTAAGCTGTAACGAGCAGTTTTTGATGTTAAAAGTTGTTCATTGAGGTTACTGGAGCTTTTGTTTTGTTACTTTAAAAAAAAGTTCTTGTGTCTTAGCCAAGTATACCATATAATCATGAATCTCTGTTGCAAAAGTTGTGTCTTGCTTATGGAAACGCTGCTAGTATACCCCTCTCTTCTTTCTTGCTTGTTTGAGTACAAGAATGGAAAGAAGAGGGGAAAGTGTAAAGAGAGCTTCAACTGAACTGGAACTTTCAAGTGCCCATTTTTAAGTTCCCATTGTAGTCTTTCTGGTTATAATAATAGCACTAAACAAGTAACAATAGCACTTTCAACTGTGTCATTGTCATGCTGCATATGGAGTTGGGAAGAAAAGGAGAAAAATGAACAGATCCCAAAGATGAAAATAAACCCTCAAGTTCAAAGCTTTTCCCCTATAACTATAACTAGCTTTGTGGTGTGTTGGTCCCTAGTTTAAACCTGCATACTCAATTGGTTAAGAAGATGGGTAGGTGAAATGTCCTAAAAGAAAATACTCAAGTACACATCATATGTGACTACGAGAACTTTGTCATTCTTGTAGTTATCAAACTTGTTCATGTGGTCAAAATATTGAGTTTCAAGATTTGGAAACACGTGCAGATGAGGTATTATATACTCCTTTGAGAAGTGTATTCAAGAGTTCTGCTATGTGAAGGATATGGCTTCTTTTTTCCTTTGGTAGAAGGGAGGGGGGTGGGGTGTTCCAAGACACCCCCCACGTACTCTATCTTGGACCAAGAAAAGGAAAATAGATAGAAAAAGGAGAGAAGGGAAGTTGAAAAGTGCACGGACAAATAGCTTACCTTAAAAGCAGAGGAGGAGACAAGTTAGTACTATTTGTTGGCATTGCAAATTAGGAACTTTGACTGAGATCTAAGGACTTAAAGTAAGGAAAAATTGCTGAGAAAAGTATTTTACTACTGCTTTGGTGGTGAAGACCATTCAAGGCTTTTCTTTTTAGTAAGTATATATACCTTGAAAGCTGGAAAGAGATCTTAGATTAGGGACTTTTTTAAAGGGGAAAAGAACATTGTTTTCTTGTTCGTATATTAGCTTTGGGCAAAACACAATTACGAATCACTTTTTATTACAGTAGTGTCCCGATCAGCATATGTCTGTGATTATTTCATTTGCACTTGTAAACTCCCACTAACATAAGTATTCGGTAATTCACACCTAATAAAGATGCTTAAGCAAATGGGATCAAATCACTTTTAACATTTTTGTCTTTGCAATGATTTAACCCTAGTCTCATAGTTAGAGATACCTTAAACCAAGTGGCGTCATTCAACAAAGTTTTCCCGAGAAATTTAATTATATATGTAAATGGTTTATTTGAACAGTAAGTATATATTCGACAGGTTGACACCGTTTGAAGAAAATACAAGCATCAACTTGGACTATAAAGTAAAGCCTTTAAAAATTCCACAACTTCAAACTTAGACGTGTGTTACAAATCAAATTGTGATAATAAGTTGACACTGGTGTAATTTGTGTGTGCCAATGCTTAGTTTTTCGTGGTTTTCATCCACTTATTTGACTGATAGGCCCTCCATTGGGTGCAAAGCACATTGCTCAATTGACAAAGACCCTTTGTTTTGTGTTAACTGATAATTAATAATGACAATGGTTGTACATGTATGTACATTTTCTGTGGTTAAGGCTTGCATTTAGTTTCATTTAACAAAATTATAAGCGTAAATGCATATTGTAAAGTCACAATCAATTCAACTCGTTTGTAGTTGTATGGTTTGAACAATTAATACTGTGATGCAAAAGAATAGTGGCAGCATAGGGATTTAAAATTTATGAGTTTTAAATTTTAAAATAATGATTTCAATTGCTAATAACTAAATGTTGAATTTAATTTTAAATGCCGAAATAACGCATATTTTCTGAGTCAAAGCTTATGGATTTTGTAGAACCCATACCTTAAAGTTAGCTCTGCCCCTGCAAGAGAGCCACTGTTTTAGTCATAGATCAACAAATTTAACAATTGGAATTCAATGACAGTTTCTTTAATTCCTTTAGGGAGGAAGGGAGTTGAAGTTGAATTATTGCTAGTGGAGCCAAATTTTCATTCTGCAATAAAGGAGTAAGAGAATTGAGATCTGAGATGCTCTTTTAATGCACAATATTGACGTTTTTAGCATTATTTTTAGCTTTCATAGGGCTTAGCTTAGGTTTAGACTTGTGTTAATTTAATTAGGCACACGATCCAATGAAGAATCAAAATATCTCTGGTGGTCACGTGTGCTTAGGGACTAAATTTCATATACTATACGGAAATTAAAACCTATTTTTTTCTACTACCACTACAGATTCTTTTTTGAAAATTACAATAGGAGATAGGATAAATTAATCAAGTAATTACGTAGTTACTATTGTAGATCTAACTTCGACTACTGTTCTTGTTCTTGTTAGGGGTGGACACTATTCGGATTAAACAGAAAAATCAAATCGAATCGAATTAGTTTTTTAATTTGGTTTGAATTTTTAAATAATCAGTTTGAATTGGATTGAGATTATGAAAACTTTGGTGTTTTGGTTTGGTTTCGGATTTCAAATCATAAAAACCGAAGAATCGAAAAAACCGAAATATATATATACACACACAAAAAAAGGCTCTCATATTATCTCTTAACCTAAACTTGTTTAAGTGTTTTAGAGTTTGAATATTTAAATACTTTATGCCTTCAATACTTTAACCTCTTTATATTATGGTATAATACGTGTGAAGCTTTCATCAAAAGTTTCAATCAGTTTTTACCTCTTGAATGGTAAGATCTCCTTTTACCTAGGATTCATGTTCTCTCTTTATCTAGAATTATGATTTAAATTTAATGTTTAATATTTTGACTTGTATTTATATTCTTTCAAGTATTTCATTTTAAAGTTTGTTTTTATATGACAAAATCGAAAAAACCGAAAACTAAACCGAAAAAAATCGAACCGTAAAGAAGAAAACCGAACCAAATTTATTTTGGTTTGGATTGGATTGAAGTTTTTCAAAACCGAAAAATCGAAATCGAATAGTTAAAACCGAACCGAAAAACCGAATGCCCACCCCTAGTTCTGGATGTGGTGCAACTCGAAGGGATGGATTGTTTAACGTATAAGGCAAAGTAATGTGTATAAAACACTGTTTGTTTTTTTTTTTTTTTTTTTTTTTTTTTTTTTGGGGTAATTTGTTATCATATCTATTTTCTGTGTAAATAACATTCAGTAGAAAGTACTCTGTATATGATAATCTATGACATTTTCAATAGCGAATACAAGTCTAAAAGTACTTTTATATGCAGCCCTTAAATAAGGCTATTATATTAGTTAATTAATCTTATGCACCCATCATTGAAGGAGCAAAAATAGGATCAATATCAAGCTATCTATATGTCTCCACACTCTTCTCCTCCTATTTAGTTTTTTCTTCCTGTCATCTAAGAGTAGTTTCATTTCAATGCACATTTATCTTCTTCGAGGTTTCAATTTAATAAAATCTGTACTTTATGAAACAAAAGAAATGCAAGATTTGCGATACCTCCACTAAATTAATACTCCTACTATGGTATGTCACAAATCGAACTCCCCCCTCCCGCCCTTAATAGCACATGTAAACTCTTTCGCGTTTCACCACCCCCACCATCTCGACTTAACTCTCTAGCCTCTAAGTAGACACATTAAAACTAAGTCGAAAATTTGTTCGCACGTAAACACAATGGAGATATTTTCTATGCTATATAGGGAACTCTTTGAGTAATATTCCTAATTCTATTAGACATATAACAATAGACAATTAGGCATGATGTATGGAACGAAAATTCATTGTCGATTCCATCTTACAAAAATTATTAAGTATATCAACTCTTGAATTCTCTCGACACGAGAAGAACTTCTAGTGTAGCGGTAGAGATGATCCACAAATCATATTAAGTCATAAGATATATTTTGCATTTTCTTATTTTTACTGTTACAACTTTTTTAAACTGAATTTTATAATTTCCAAAAGTAATTACAGCTCAAGAAAGAAAGAAACATCCTAACACCAGTCAAGACAACTCCCTAACTGGCCAACTAACTTCATCACCACTACTAACCTCATCAAAGTAGCAGCTACAAAAACAATAACATATTCAATGTAATCTAATAAATAAAAAATTAAGGAGAATGAAATGTACGAAGACCTTACTCCCACCAACATGAAAAAACTATTTTTGATAGACCCTTGCTCAAGAACTAAGCAACTACTAATAAATTCAAATTGTACTCTCTCAATATCGAAAAGAAATTTAAAAAAGGGAAGAAATGAGAGAAAACAAAACGAAAAAGTCATTTCTCTACATGGTGAGACCCATGCCCCAATTGTCATTCGGGGTGACCACAGAAGTCCTCTGTTTTCAAAGGCAGCGAGACACTTACAAAACGCCCTGAGGCTCTCGGCCAGGGCTTAGATCTGTGAGACTTACGCCTCAACCGCCCGACGATGCGCCTAGAGCACGCGTAACATTCAACGCTCGGGATTCGCCTTATTGAACATATGCAAATGATCTGTCCAATTCTTTAATTAAGATTGTTCATCCACAATTTTCTTTAAAAATGAAGTTATATTCATCAAAATTCAGAAATTGAATGCAACTCAATTAACGAGACATTATATTACATGTATTATAATATAGAAAATATCATGAGGGTGAATATCATCTGTATACTTAATTTGAAATGCGTAGTCGATGTTTATATCGTCATTTGTTATTGGTCTTCATGTCTTATTTCTGTCACTGAAAATTGTTAGACTTCAATTATTTTACAATTTTGAAGCAATATTATATTTATCAATGAAGAATTAATGTTTTAAATTATAATAGTAATAAATTTTATTTTTTATTTACTTTTTATAGTAACAAATTTTTATTTTTAATTGTTTGAAAGTTACGGCGTTATAGTATATTTGTATCTCATAAAAACTATAACATTATTCAATTTCTTACAATTGCAAAAAAAAGGTTAGATCTTTTATTTCTATAATTTTTTCACTTATTTTTATTTTTCTTAATTTTTTTTAAGTATTTCTATATTTTTTTGGCTCATTATACTATTTTATTAATTTTAAATTAATAAAAAAATAAGATCCATGGGGCTTATGCCTCGCCCCTATTGTCCAATATAAAGACCAATACAGAAAGTTACAAAAAATTTCACCTAGTGGCCTCAATAAGACACGGTCTTACCTAATTGCCGCACTTACAAATGTTTTAAGTAAATGCCCTCCACATCATACCCCCTTATGAAAGGACTATTTTGCCCCAACTTGTTTAATTCACGCTGAACATGTTTCCTTCTCTCTTTCCCCAACCCTGGCCTCCTTCTTTCATCTTTTGTGTGCAGGAAATTTGGAGTTTTTTCTTGTGTTTGCTTGATTCCAGTGATTTGAAGGTTTTTATTGCCTATGGCTATTAGATATTCATGTTTTCCATAGAGCTTAAAATCTTGACCATGGCCAAGAGTTGCATAGAATTTCTCTGCAAGGTGCTTATTGCAGTAAATTTAAAGTCTTGGCTATTGCCAATACTTGCAGAGATGTTCCGTGTAGAGTCTTGGATATTGCCAAGAGTTGCAGAGACTTTGTCTCCAACTTGTTCACTGCAGTAGAGGTAGAAGTCTTGGCAATTACCAATACTCTTAGAGATTTTTAATGTAAGGTCCCCCTTGCAGCAGAACTTAAAGTCTTGGCTATTGCCAAGAGTTGCAGAGACTTTCTCTGCAAGTTTTGCACTGCAATATAGGTAAAAGTTTTGGCAATTGCCAATACTTGCAGAGACTATTTGTACAAGTTGCTCCTTCCACTAGAGTTTAAAGCCCTGGCAATTGTCACTACTTGCAGAGACTATTTGTACAATTTACCCCTTCCGCTGGAGTTTAAAATGTTGGATATTGGTAATAGTTGTAGAGACTTTTTCTGTAGTTGTAGAGACCATGACAACATGGCTTAAAGTCTTGGCAATAGGCAAGAAGTCTCTACAAGCCTCCCATTGCATCAGAGTTTAAAGTCTTGGCTATTGCCAATACTTTAGAGATTTTCAGTGTAAGTTTCCCTTTGCAGCAGAACTTAATAGCCAAGACTTGCAGAGATTTTTTTTCCTAAAGTTGGCCAGTGCAAGAGGGCTTAAAGTCGTGGCAATAGCCAAGAAGTCTCTCTCAGGTGCCCATTGCACCAGAGCTTAAACTCTTAGCTATAAGCCAAGGGTTGCAGAGACTTTCTCTACAAGTTGGCACTTGCAACTGACCATAGAGTCTTGGCAATAGGCAAGAAGTGTATGTAGGGTGCTGATTGCACCAGAGCTTAAACTCTTGGCAATAGTTGCAGAGAACTTTACCCTTGCAACTTGAAGAAATCTTACGTTGAATCTTCTCTTGAACAGAGAATCTGTAAAAGGAATGGGGTTTTATGGTTTCTTGATAGCGTGAATGGAGAAAAGGAAGGGGAGGGACTGGGGCGCGTTTTTTTATTGGTTTGTAGGGGTATTTTGGTCCGAAAAAAATTTCATTAAACTAATGAGGGCATTTTTGCTAAACATCTGTTAGTGATGACATTTTGGCAAACCAAAGCTTCCGTATCATATTTTCGCAAATGAGCCCAGAAAGCTAAGGTGATTTTGCACGAACACACTATTTTTCATGCGTTGTTTAATAATCGACCTCATTTTTCATAATATATGCAAATAACCTCATTTTTCAAGTCTTCATGGATGCATCTTATCACAATATTTGAGGCGTCCGTCAATAGTGCATCTGGTTACGAACTCTGGCAAAACGTAAAAATGTGGAGTCACTGTTAAAAAATTTACAAATAAATTATCACGAAGCTTTCAAATGTAAACAACTAAACTTTGATCCCGTTCGGGTTAGTTGAAGAAAGTATTTTTTAAGCACAAGTGCTTAAAAGTATTTTTTGCGTGTTGGGATTTATTTTTTAAATAAGAAATTACTATGTGTTTGGATAGAAGTGCTGAAATTAAAAAACAGTTACAGAGGTGTTTGGTAAAAAAATAATTTTTGTTATGTTAAATATTCAAAATATCCTTAAATGAACAAAAAAAGAGAGGTATTTTTGTGAATACCAATTTTGTCATTTCACACAGAAGAAGCTGCTTACCACGGGCAGATTGCAGGCTATGAATGTGCAGATTGTAGATACAAGCTGATGTCTCTGTAATGCAAATGTGTTAGAATCTCACCAGCACATTTTTGTAGAATGCAGCTGGATCAATGAACTCAGGGATGCAGTGTATCAGTGGACAGGCTACCAGGTGCAGAAAAAAGAGGTATTGTAGGCTATGCAATGGATTAATCGCAGGCATTGGAGTCAATTCGAGAGGGAGTGATGGTTACCATATGGAGTGTTGTGATATATTGTGTTGGCCTAAATCGAGTTAGGACAACAAATCGAATTTATTTTGGGTTAATTGATAATTTGCTTGTATCAAAGTTATGATCGAACTGAGTTTGAATTTAAACGAGACAAATGCTTAACGAACAAGGCAAAAAAATAAACGAGCAATAATGTGTATAAAACGAGAAAAAGCTTAAGAGAAAGAATATAAGTCAAGCGTTGTATTTCTGGATGCCCTCCTTCATTACAAATAAATTCTATTTATAGCTGACAAGAAGAGTGACATTATAGCCATAATAACTATGCTTTTATGGCCATTACTCTGCCTTTGATCGTGGTAAGCCCCCGATCTTCTTCTTAAATGCCTGGGAGACGATCGACAGTTACAAAGACCAGGCCTTGTTTTGACGAGGTGTCATGCTTACTCGGGGACCATGTAGTGATCATTCCGAGCTCTGTACCTTGGGATCAGTTTTGCCTCTTCCTCGAAGTGGTTTATCGAGGCAGAGGGTCATGCCATCTCCCCTCGTGGACTCGCCTCTAAAGATCGACTTGAGTCGAGCCTCCGCCCTTGCTCAAGGTCTCAGTGATTTTTCACCCAATACAGAAAGTCCCCTCCCCCCCCACTCCACGAGTAGTTGTCAGATCTGTCGATGAGTGGAATGAGTTTAGGCGGGAGATCGACGTGGCTGTTTATGCACCGTGAAATTCGAAAGTGGCGGTTGTCATTCCACATTTCCATCAATCACGTGTGGCAATCAGTGATTCTACGTGATTTCGTGCTTTGGCTTCCTCATGTAAACGTAATTATGGCGCCTTAATCTATATATAGCCGCGCCTTTTCTCCTTCTTCTTCACGTATTTCCTTGTACTTAATGGCAAAACTTTCTTGAAATTTTCTTTTTTTGCCGCCCAGAAATTCCTTTCTGAAAAATACCTAAGCCAAATTCACCAAACTCTCCACCTTCTCTTGTTGACACCATGATCATTGGTGGCGAATTACTGAATGTTCCCGAAACATTGAGCGTTATTATTCCCCCTGACTTTAACATGGAGGATTTACCTTAATCAAGAGGTTTGGGCCAAGAACAATGCCCAGCCACGGCTGACACTGCCGAGGCAGTTATGGTTGATGTCGATGACGTTACCATGAAGGACATTGGTAACGATGAGCCTCTTTTCGATAACCTCGAGCTCGAACCTCACCATGTTATCCCCTCCATAATAGACCTCTCGAAGGATTTTATCATGCAGCTTCAGACCGAATCGGATATCGTAAGGAGGAGAAATATCTCTGTTCAAAATACGGTAAGCTTGATTACTCAGGCGAACATACATCTGGTTCGGTCTGATTGCAACTGGGATCCTGAGATTGAGGTTGGTATTCCTGCCTCTGATAGCCGGGGTTACTTTTACTCTTGAACATCTTTTGTACCTTTTCTACCCCACCCTTCATAAGGACGGAATCGTCCAGCTCAACAAACGAGGTTCGTACTCGTTGATTACAAAGAGCGAAGATACCGAGGACCGTGGATGGAATGAGCGCTTCGTTCTTCTGCACACTGGCCTTTTGTCCTCGAGGCCTAATTTTCCCGAGCAATGGAATCGAGCAAGTAAATATTTTCCTCGGTCATTTTTTATTTTACTTCGGCACTTCTTTGCTTAACTCCCCTTCTTTGAATTGTGTTAGCCGAGGCGATTCCGATTGTTCGCCTGAAGGATTTGACCCAATGGGTCCAAGCTATTATCGATGCCAAATCTAGATCGGAAAGATCATGGATGGTTTTAGCTGCATTGGACGAGAACCGATGGGCATGCAAACAACACGGTGAGTTGTCTTCAAGTAAGTTTTTGTCTTTTGTCTCTTCCTCGAGCATCTTTTCTCGACGAGTCTTTATCTTTCTTTGTTGTAGGACTCCCAAAGAGGGTGATCACTGCGCCGAAGGAGAAGAATCGAAAGAAAGACAAGAAGGAAGAAGTCCACAAGGCGGGAGATGCTTTTAAGTGACCTTCAAGGTTTAATTGGAATCTTTTGAATGGGAAAGAAAAAGAAAAAAAGGATGAAAAAGAGAGAGGAGCAGTCCCCGAGGGGTCACCTGACCTTGGGGTTAAGACTGGTTGAGTGTTTGTCCCTTTGTCTTTAGTTTTTCCTTTTGCTTCATTTTTCCGCTAATTGTACTTTTCCACTTTCCTTTTAGATTTGAAAAGGAGAAAATCATCCTTGCAGAAAAACCTGGAGGGGAAACTGGCCAGAATAGAACCTATCCCTTTTCCCGAACTCACTCCTGCCAAGGAGATGGAGAAGGACCAAGAAGAGACTGTAGCTTCTCCTCCTCACGAGCCAGAGCTACTTCAAGTTGCTGATAAAGCTAAAGGGGTAGCTCAGTCTTCAGCTGCAGTGGAAACGGATGACGTTCAACCGCCTCGAGTGGACAACAAGATTCCTTGAGCTGCTTCCGGGCCTGCTCCTAATTCATCATCTTGGAAGCAATTTCATTACATCGAAATCCCCTCAGATCTCTACTTCTTAGATGGTGATATTCAGGTCCCAATCAGTCTTCGTGGACTCCTTGGTCCATAGGAACGTGACTATCCCGAGAAGAGTATTATCACCGATTTGATGGCTGATGCTGCTCAGCACGCTATTCATGTATGCTTTTCCTCTCCCAATTTTTCCGTTCGGCCTTATTTTTGTTTCATTTTTGATTTTTCTGAGTTTTTCTTTATAGTGTTACATTAACTCTATCAGGGCTGCTGAGATTGAGTTACGTCGAGATGAAAATCTCAGGCAAATGAAGGCAGGATGGAGGCGATAGAGGGCTGGTCTCGAGTCTCAAATGACGAGTTTTGAGAAAGAATTGTTGAGCACAAGTCTTGAACTTGACCGAGCCAGGAAAGCTGTTGATAAATCTGATCTCAAGACGCTCAAAGCTCTCGAGGCTAAGTCACCGTTAAGGATAAGATGGCTCATTTGAAGGAGCTCTGCGATGCTGAGGTGAAGAGGGTGAGAGCCGAGGCCCAGTCCATTATTAACGAGCACGCTAAAAAGTTTCATGCTAATTTGAGGCAGAAGTTGCTCAAAATAAATGAGCTGGTCGGAGAGAAAGAGCAGCTGGCTGGGGAGAAAGAATGACTCGAAAACAAGGTCAAGGTTTTTGTTAGAGCAAAGTTGATTCTTTTCTTCGAGGCGTGGAATGAGGAGGACCTGAGCCAAGGTTGACAAGAATTGGGCTGTTATTCAAACGAGGCTATAAACTTTGAAGGAGTGTCATACAGGGGCTAACCTTGATGCAGAAATCGTTAAGGCTGAGAGTGATGCTACCACATCTCAAAAGTTAATGGAAAGCCTTCCTTCGAGCAACGGGAGCTCGGATGACGAGGAAGATGATTCGAAGACTGAAGCTTAGAATAGTATTTTTATTTCTTTTTGTCATCATTTTTTGTTAAGGCCTTCGGACCACTTGTTTTGTAAATACTTTGGCCTCTGAGCCATTTTATGAATAGAACTTCTCTTTTTGAGAATATTGGTTGTGCTCAGTATCCCTTAAATGAGTTTGCTTGCAAGGCTTTTCAGATCTTTCCTTTGTTTGAGCTAGCTTAGGACCAGGGGCGGATGCAGGATTCGAAGATTGCGGGTGCCACTAGCTATATATACCCTCATCCATAAAGGCCAATAGGAAGGGCGGGTCGGGGCGGGTCGAATTATTCAATTTTTTCATTACTTCGACTGGCTTTAATTCAATTATCTATTTTTACGCTTTATTTTAATTTTATATTATGGAAGATCATTACAAAAAAAAAAAAAAATCATGAAAGAGAGCCCCCAATTAGAAATTTTACTTAAAAGTATCTTAATTAAAATGATTAGACTAATTTACCTTCAATAATCTTGAGTTAATTTCTTCATCATAAATGTTAAGTTAGCAATTCTTTGCATAAAAATAACTTCAACTTTCTAATCTATGAGAATTCTCTCAAAAGATCTATTAATGAAGCTACTTTATTTTCCAAAAGTAATAATAATTATTACTCAAATTACCTATACTAATTAAAATTAATTTAAGTTATTTACTCAAAAAAATTGGTCATAAAAAAGGTATTTTAGTATAAGCAAATTAAAGAAAACAAAAACAAAAAGACAAGAGAGAAGAAGAATAAGAGAGAGAGAGAGAGAGAGAGAGAGAGAGAGAGAGAGAGAGAGAGAGAGGGAAAGAAAAGAAATGCCTATAACCTAGGGATGGAGTAGTGCCGTATCTTGTAGCAACGCGCAATAATAGTAGTCAAGAAAATAAATATTACCACTAGGATTCGAACCCACGTCTTCAGGGGCGTTGTTTGACTGCATTGCCAGTGGCACCAAGGCAGCTTTATGCTTTATGGGTGCCATTTGTTTTATTTGTATTAAATTATAGTAATTCTTATGTAAATATACCTATATATACAAAGTTTTGATAAGGTTAGCGGGTGCCGTGGCACCCCCTACCATCCTCTTAAATCCGCCCCTGCTTAGAACGACGTCTCGCTCTTGAGCCGGAGGCTTAAATAATAATTGGCTATGCATATCAAATGATAATAAAAAGATGTCGAATCAAAGCTTATTTCATTGATAAGATGCATTTGCGAGCCTTTATTACAAAAGATGCCTGGTCGCAACAGGACTTAGGCAGGAAAATTAAATGATCAAAGCATGAACTAATGATCGAATCTCTAAGGGTAGCCCTCGGCGAGATGATCGCTTGTTCTATGAGAATCTTGTCTGTTGAGGTTCCTGGTTGTTGAGTCCTTGCTTATTTGAAAAAACTTTTACTCTAAATAGTCGACCAATTTGACTAGTCCACTCATCCTCTCCTTCCCAATGATCAAGTGCATGGTGCAGGGATTGATTACTGGGTTTTGTGTTCTTTAAAAGGAAAAGTGAGGGGTCTTGGAAAATTGATCGTTTCATTTGCTTGGCCCGATCGGGGCGACTGTACTTTTCATTGCAATTGAATAGCATTCTCGCGCTATTTGTTGCTCTCCTCGAATGGCTGTTATTCCCCGTGGGGTGGGGAACTAAATTACCTGGTGCAGGGTTGATTGTACAGCTTCCATTTCATGGATCCAAGGCCTTCCAAAGGATGGCATTGTAGGCCATGTCCTCGCAATCACTTGAAAGATGGTTTTCTTGTCCACTCCCTCTGCAGTTGTTGTGAAGGTTATCTCTCCTAAAGTCTCCTTGGTGGAGTTGTCGAACCCTGTTAATATGATTGTCTTTGGGACGGCGAGGTCCTTCAACCACATCTTCTTGATGGCTCCATAGTTAATTATGTTCACCGAGCTGTCAGGATCGGCTAGGACTCATTTAACATCGCAGTCATTGATCCTGAGCATGATCACTAGTGCGTCGTGATTGGGAAACATCATCCCATCGCAATCCTCCTTGATAAACACCACTTCTTTACCTGATCCACCAGCTCTCACTCTCTTCTCCGTTGTACTTGATGACTTTGAATATTTCTTCGCAGCAACAAAGTTTATTCCATTTACCTCGGACCCTCCAGTAATGACATTCACCACTCTTTTTGGTGATTGTGTTCGAGATGGTTGTTCTTCTCTCCTATTTGTTGAGTAGGTGTGTTTCCCTTTATTGGTCAGATACTTAGCTAACACTCATTTCTTAAGGAGATAGGCCACCTCGAGGCGCAGTGCTTTACAGTCCTTGATGGCGTGCCTATAATCCATGTGAAATTCCCAATGTTGAGTTAGATCTCTCTTGCTGGGGGGCATTCTCATGTCCCTAGGAAACCTCACCCCTTGATCAGTCATTCCTTTGATCGCATTCACCAATTCAGTAGTATATATACTGAAATTGTACTCGAAAATCTAAGGCAAGTCTTTCTCTTTGACACCAAAGATGGGCCCGAAGACTTTTGCTTGAAGGACGAGCCAGCCTTTCCTCCGAGCCATTGGCTCACATGCTGCTGTCCCCCGGCACTGACTTACATGTTGCTTTTGATTTTCATTTTATGGCTCATAACGATTTTTTGAGTTCCCTCGTGGCGCTTCGGCACGTCGAGAGGACTCAGATCGACCTCAGTAGGAATTGTTTCGACCTATCCTTCTCCATTCCGCTTCCTCGAGTCTGATCTTCACCGTGGCCCGATCATGCAGCTCGTCCCAAGTTTGGGCTTGCCATTGTTTAAGCTCTTTCTTTAATTCGGTCGCAGCTTCAAAATTATTCACGTTGATATTCTTTTTAAAAGCCATGACTGCCAAAGTGTAATCCACTTTCGGCAGATCCATCCTTTCAGCTTGAAAACGCTCGAGGAAGTCCTTGATTGGCTCGAGGTATCCTTGTTTAACATCGAAAATGTCATCCCTTCTCTTAAGGATCTTCTGGGCTCCAGTTTGAGCCTTGATGAACATGTCTGCCAATTCCTCAAAGTTAGAGATGGATTCGGAAGGAAGATGCATGTACCAACGCAGCGCCCCCTTTTCCAAGGTATCAGCAAATGTTTTCAAAAACATGGACTCCCTCTTGATTGGAGTCAAATCATTGCTCTTGACTATGACCACATATTCAGTTATATGGTCGACTGGGTCAGTTGTCCCATCGTACTTCTTTAGAATCTGTAGCCTGAAATGCTTTGGGATGGGTGCTGGAGCTGCTTCGGGCTTGAAAAGTTGCTGACGACATTTTTCAATATACAACACGCGTTGAGGTTTTCGAACCCCTGGCACATTTTCGAGCCATTTTTCCATGCTGGCTTCGAAACCTTTCTTCCATTTTTCAAAGTCGGACGCGACGCTTGTTTGAGATATTGTGGGAGCTGCAGTCCCCGAGCCCCCAGATGTGACTCCGTTTGGAAATCTTCCCATGGTGGTTCCCATGGAGACAACGTTAGGATTACCTCCATTTGGTGTCATGAAGGGAGCATCACCAGGGTTGGAGGGAATCCTTCCATTCCCAGCGAGGGCTTATAAGGAGCTTCGAAATCTTTCGTTAAATTGAGATTGTGTTGCCGCTTTAGCGGCCGCTTGCTCTCGCATTTGTTGCAATGAGTTCATAATGAATTGCTGGAATGGATCACTAGCTCGAGGAAATTGGATCTGCTGAAATTACTCCTACCGGGGGAGTTAGACCGATCGGGGGATTTGATCCATTTGGTGTTATTAACCTTGCTAATGGAGTGGAGTTAACTGGTGGAATACGGCTAATGGGTGGTGTTAGGAAAATAAGAGGAGTTTGTTTTTCGAGGCAGAGAGTCATGCCATCTCCCTTCGTGACCTCGTCTCTTAAGATCGACTTGAGTCGAGCCTCGTGCGCTTGCTCAAGGTCTCGGTGATTTTTCACCCAATACATATATCATACTTGGAAGGCTAGGAATTGGAAGATATACAAAGGAATAATTGTGAATACCAGTTTATCATTACACAGATAAGAAAGGATGCTTTAGAAAGAATGAATATGTTACAAAGCTCTAAGAGAGCACTTATATGTAGGAATTTCATTCAGCAGATATGCATCTAGTTTTGTTTTGTTTGTTGAGGCCTAAGTTCTGAGCGTTGATACTTGAACTTTGGTGCTCTTTAGGTGTAAAGTATTGGAGGTTAATGGTAATCGTTAACAGTGTACCAAAAAAAAAAAAGAGAGGGTAATCTCGGGCCTTTGTTAACAAGGGTATTAGTTGAATTAAAAAATATTTCGAGGGAGAAAATGATAATGTCTTTGGTCAAACCATAACAACTTTAAAGCAATAGGTTCGGATTATAGAGCTTATTACTTTTGCTTTATTTTTTTGTTAGCTTAAAATTCAAATACTTTTAAGCCATTTTGTACTACCAAGCACTTCTATAACGGAAAAATGGTTTAGAGCCCGTTTGGGTAGACTTAAAAGCTGGTCAAACCAGCTTATAAGCTACTTTTAGCTGATTGAAGTATTTGGTAAGTTAAAGAATGCTTAAAAGCCAAGTTTTTTTAAGTCAGAAGAAAGCCAAAAGCAAGAAGCTGGGTAATCCTAACTTTTTGCTTCTGGCTTAAAAGCTGTTATAGTTTGACCAAGCATTTTACCATTTTATCCCTTATAATATTTTTCAATTCCACTAATAATCTCATTAACAAATGCCCTAAATTATCTTTTTTTTTTATTTCTTTTAAGGATATTTTCACCATTTTAACATAAAAAAGTACTGTACTTTATAACCACACACTTCAGCAACTTTTTTTCAATTTCAGCACTTCTATCCTCTCTTTTAAAAGGCAGTTTTGGGTCTCGCCTCGGGGCGGGGCACTTTCAAAACGCTCTGAGGCTCTCGATCGGGGCTTAGATCTTTGAGGCTTACGCCTCAACCGCCCGGCAGTTCATCCAGAGCACGCCTAACGCTCAACGCTCGGGACTCGCCTTATAGAACATATGCAAATGATCTGTCCAATTCCTTTATTAAGATTTTTCATCCACAGTTTTCTTTAAATATGAAATTATATTCATCGAAATTCAGAAATTGAATGTAGCTCAATTAACGAGGCATAATATTGCATGTATTATAATTTAGAATATCATGAGGGTGAATATCATCTGTATACTTAAATTAAAAATGCGTAGTCGATGTTTATATCGTCACTTGTTATTGATTTTCATGTCTTATTTCTGTCACTGAAAATTATTACACTTCAATTATTTTACAATTTAGAAGTAATATTATATTTATCAATGAAGAATTAATGTTTTAAATTATAATAGTAATAAATTTTATTTTTTATTCACTTTTTATAGTAACAAAATTTTATTTTTAATTGTTTGAAAGTTACGACCTTATAGTTTATTTTATTCGGGTTGCAAAACTTGACACTTATTTTTCATTATTGGCCCAACTTCTTAGAGCCTTTTGGGTAAGCTTAAAAGTGGCTTATAAGTTTATAAGCTCATTAATATATGTTTGATAATTTAAAATTTTTTAGATTTATAAGCTATAAGTGGTTTAAAAGCCGCATTTTGAGAAGTTAGAATCCTAACTTCTCAAAAAATAATTTTTAAGTCACTTTTTGACTTATAAGCCACTTAAATAAGGTGCTTATAAACCTAGTAATATTGAACAACCCATAATTATTGTTGAATTGATAGATCGCTAAGCAAACTGATTGTTTTATCAACTTCCAAATTATTGTTACGTTGCAAATTATTCTCCATTAATATATACACAAAATACGGAGCAATGTTGGAAGGGCTATTGTAGCCACACAGGTTCAAGCAAAACTACTCCACCCAAAAATAAAAAACCTGCGAGATCAACCTCTAAGTAAAAAGGATTTTAGCTCTCTTAAACCATCAATTAAACTGTAACCAAATATGACTAAAACATTATCAAAGTTGAATGTCGTGATCAATGTTCAAACCATTGCTATGTATTGTGAATTTAACCAAGATGGAGGACCCATTTAAGGAGATGTCAAATTACATTTGAGACCCCAGGGGAGCTGCCTATATATAGAAGAGGAAATTAACCTACTAGGACTCAAGCTATGATGTTGTTTCTTATTTTTCTTAGCTAGTTTGTTAGCGTAGCTCTGGAATCTCCATTTTCTATCTTTTCCTTTTTTTGTTACTCTATCGTATCAGTCACTTTACTGTGAATATGTTAAGAAAGCTTGCTGAATCAATTCAAACCTTGTTTTCCATTTTAAAGATGCATTAATTCACTATATTTGGTGCTCTCGTTGCTCGATCTCCAATCTCCATGGCATATTGGAGTTCTTACATACATCCTCCTATGACAAATTATTCATCTCTATTATATATCCATGTTCACGTAGAAAGTCAATCGACCTACTTTCTACCTCCTTCATACCCATACTACCAGCAATTTTATACGAATCTGCATCCAACCCCGAGCCCCTCTTTTAAACCTCCAGTTCCAGTGGATATTATACACACATCAATCAATACCATCCGGGATTTAGTGCTCGAAATGTAAGAGAATAATTCTCGTATACTATCTTCTCTTACCCATGTGTGGTCAGTACTCCAGGAGATGGAATTGGACTCCACATCTTTGAATGATGCAAAAGCAGAGGAGGCAACAGTGGAAGATGCAATGGATAATGCTGGGACAGTTTGTATCTGTGAGTGTGAATGTGATTTGGGAGAAGAAAACCCAGAAATTTTGAACAATTCCCATTCACTAGATGAAAACTCAACGCATGAGGTCTATGTGCTTGATGAATGTGCTCATGAAAGCGAATTTGATCTAGCGGCTGGAAACTAGAGAAATAATGTGGACCACGTGTTTGATACTTGTTTTTACAGAGCTGAGCCATATTTTATTGAGCATGAATTGATCCAATCACTCGACCAAAGGACTGACACCTTGATTTTTGATGAAAGCAGCTTAATGCATAAGCAAGTAAACCTACAGCTTCCATTTGATCCTGGTAAAAATATCACTCCACCCATTCGTTTCTACTGTTTGAATATACATTCTGCTATATCAAACTGCTTTTCTTTTGCACTATATTCTGGTGTATTTAGCTCTATGGACGATTATGAGTTTGCTCAGGTTGGGGATGGGGATCTGTTCATTGCCTCTATTTTCACAAACCTTGAGGTAAACTTTGATTCACTTTTCCTAGATTGCATTAGCAAGCTCGATTCAGATATTGTTCCACTTAATACTTAGATTAGAATGTGTTTGACATTTGGGAAATCTGGAGTTGCTACCTTACTCTTCAAAGGATTGCGTAATGGAGCGTATAGTGTAGCACCCCTGCTTGGCAATATTCTTTAGTTGAATCTTTCATGTATTTCGCTTGGTGCGATGTCAATAATGGAATTTGGAGAAAATCCATGGATGCATGTTGCAAGCCATATGCTCGACAAAATGTTTCAGCAAGACTGTTGCTCCAAGGGCTATCTCAAGGTCATCAGACGCATTAGTGTTGGCATGCACACTACGGAACAACATGCTGTGATTGATAGTGGTTGGCTTATCGTCCATGTGTCTACCGGACAAGCTTTATGCGATCTTCTACACATGGTCTTCTTTAGCATTATTAGTAAAGTTCATCCAAGTTTGAGTGACTCTAGTGGTGTACCACTGCACAACTTTTGTAAGGACACATTATCATATATGGCTGGAATAGTCTTCGTGTTAAAGGATGGGAAAATCTCTGCTGCTGGATCTTTTCCAATAGTCCATTTGTTAGCTGAATCCTAAAAGGCAGTTGTTGTTCGCTACAGTAATCCGGTTCTTTGGGGTGTCACATATAAACGCAAATTGCTGTACACAGGGAGGATTGGTTTCAAAATTGAAAGTGGAGAATTTATGGGATACTGCTTTATGACAAATATTTTTTATCTTGGAAGATCAATTTTAGAAAATACAACTTGCATCTATCATTTCTTTGCCGTTGATTTATGACAATCAATTTATTTCTCTTGCCCGTATAGTCTGCTCGTTCTTAAGTGAGCAACTGGAATTTCCAAATCATCTTGAAGCTCAATATCAAGGATCACAAGTTGCTAAGGTGGAGTCGGTTAAAAGGATACATGAATTCAACTTACTGATTAAGCTCGATGCATGTATCCTGAAGAAGCTCGTTATCGAGTTTGAGGGGCTTGTTAAAATTTATCGTAATAATGGGCAGGTAACCAGGTATGGCTGTATTTCTCTGGATCTATTTGTTTATAATATGGAAATTGGTTTGTATGTTCAAAGTGATTGGTTTAACCACAAGATAAATTTCTTTAGTGCACTGATTGCACGCGAAAAGATAGTGACACTAGCCCGGGCTCTTAGAGTTATAGATTTTCTAATGCATACTTGTTGTAGCCGGAGACTTTGTATGATTGACAGTGAGCTTTCAGTAGTTGCTACAGCGGTTGAATTGTTTCTGCATTATCTGTTAGCATTGGATTTAGCAAGGGATACTCTTGAATTTGGAACCAGGATTAATATGGGTAGTTCTGCTATCCTATTGCCTACTACCAACAACAAACTATCTGTATTTGCACTTGTTGGGCCCTATTTCTTTCTTATTGTTATAACAACAATAGCTCTTGGATTTTGTGATAATGAGGCGTGTTCTAGTACTTGCTGGATTAATTGGTTCAAGTTTCTACCAAATGTTATTAGTGCAAGTTTTTGTGTTCATTCCTTTTTTGTAACTAGAGATTTAGGAGTTAGTTGCTGTAGAATCATACAGTGTGCTCCTTATGATACTATGCTTGTGAAGCAAACTGCAACCTATGGTAGTCATGCCAAGGTTCAAGTCAGGATGTTAAATGGAGAATACTGGAATCCATCTCTCACCATTGCTCTTGTATGTGCGCAATTGCACCTGGTCCATTTTATAAACTCAAGATTACCAACTCAGAATATTGTGAGTAGGATATGGCTCTTGTTTGACTTGGTATTTCAAAGGAAGTCGAAGGTTCCTCCTGATATCATGTTCGAAAGTTTGATGGTACATTTCGATGTTACACTTCGATGTTACACGATGCTTCTCTATTGCAATATGTTCTGGTCTTATTGGTTATGGCAGTAGAAGCACCTCTAACCTACTTGGGATTTCCTTATATATTCTTGGAGCTATAAAGTCGCATAACCCAAGCAATGGCTTCGCTCTCTGTGCTAATCAAGAAGGGTTAAAAAGCACTAGTTCAAGCAAATTTCTTAGCGCTTGATTCTTGGAGGAAAATTTTCTAAATATTATCTAGGTTACTGATGCTTTGGTCGAATTTTCTCTCACCTGATGGTTTAATTCCTTGCTTAATAGGAATTATAAGAAAGTTTACACATGACAAGGACTTGAAAAAGAAATTGTCATTTGCTTTACTGAAATATGCTGCATGAAACATCAGACGGAGTCCTCTATACTAATAAGGCAGTTTCCACCTGGTGTAAAGGTGTTCACAGTTGGTGTGAGATTTTCCAACAATGTATATGTGTTATTAGGCAAGAGTTTAGTTGACGTTGATAGTTCAAAGGATACGCATATCCTAATCTTTAATGCTGATGTGCTTCCTGGTGTGGCTGCAGTAAATATACATTGTCACGTACTGCTCTTGGGCCATAAAGCATACTTTGGTATTAATTCAAATGGTGGGGAGTGTGCTGCTAGTGCTAACACTGTTCTTGATCCGAACCTTGAGGACAATGTTCTTATTGAGGGTAGGAGTATTGTTGTGAATTTAACCAAGATGGAGGACCCATTTGGGGAGATATCAAATTACATTTGGGACCCCGGGGGAGCTGCCTATATATAGAAGAGGGAATTAACCTACTAGGACTCAAGCTATGATGTTGTTTCTTATTTTTCTTAGCTAGTTTGTTAGTGTAGCTCTAGAACCTCCCTTTTCTATCTTTTACTTTTTTTGTCACTCAATCGTATCAGTCACTTGACTGTGAATATGTTAAGAGAGCTTGCTGAATCAATACAAATGTTTTTTGCCATTTTAAAGTTGCATTGATTTACTACATTTGGTGCTCTCGTTGCTCGATCTCCAATCTCCATGACCTATTGTAGTTCTCACATGCATCCTCCTATGACAGATTATTCATCTCTACCATATATCCATGTTCACGTAGAAAGTCACTCAAGCTACTTTCCACCTCCTTCATACCCATACTACCTGCCATTTTATGCGAATCCGCTTCCAACCCCGAGCCCCTCTTTTCAACCTCCAGTTCTAGTGGATATTATACACACCTCAATCGATACCATCCGGGATTTAGCGCTCGAAATGTAAGAGAATAATTCTCGTATGCTATCTTCTCTTTCCCATGTGCTGTCAGTACTCTAGGAGATGGAATTGGACTCTAAATCTTTGAACGATGCAAAAGCAGATGAGGCAATAGTGGAAGATGCAACAGATAATGCTGGGACAGTTTGTATATGTGCGTGTGAATGTGATTTGGGAGAAGAAAACCCAGAATTTTTGAACAATTCCAATTCACAAGATGCAAACTCAACGCATGAGGTCTATGTGCTTGTGAATGTGCTCGTGAAAGCCAATTTGATTTAGCAGCTGGAAACTCAAGAAGTAATGTGGACCACGTGTTTGATACTTGTTTTCACAGAGCTAAGCCATTTTTTATTGAGCATGAATTGATCCAGTCACTTGACCAAAGGACTGACACCTTGATTTTTGATGAAAGCAGCTTAATGCATAAGTAGGTAAAGCTACAACTTCCATTTGATCCTGGTGAAAATATCACTCCACCCATTCGTTTCTACTGTTTGAATATACATTCTGCTATATCAAATTGATTTTATTTCGCACTATATTTTGGTGTATTTAGCTCTATGGACGATTATGAGTTTGCTCAGGTTGGGGATTGGGTTCTGTCCATTGCCTCTATTTTCACAAAACTTGAGGTAAACTTTGATTCTCTTTTCCTTGATTGCATTAGTAAGCTCGATTCAGATATTGTTCCATTTATCACTTAGATGGGAATGTGTTTGACATTTGAAAATTTGGAGTTGCTTCCTTACTCTTCAAAGAATTGCATAATGGAGCGTATAGTGTAGCACCCTTGCTTGGCAATATTCATCAGTCGAATCTTTCATGTATTTTTCTTGGTGCGATGTCAATAATGGAGTTTGGAGAAAATCCATGGATGGCTGTTGCAGGACATATGTTCGACAAAATGTTTCAGCAAGACTGCTGCTCCAAGAGCTATCTCAAGGTCATCAGACGTATTAGTGTTGGCATGCACACTATGGAACTACATGCTGTGATTAATAGATGTTGGATTGTCGTCCATGTGTCTACCGGACAAGATCTATGCGATCTTCTACACATGGTCTTCTTTAGCATTATTAGTAAAGTTCATCCAAGTTTGAGTGACTCTAGTGGTGTAACATTGCACAACTTCTGCAAGGACACATTATCATATATGGCTGGAATAGTCTTCGTGTTAAAGGATGGGAAACTATTTGCTGCTGGATCTTTTCCAATAGCCCATTTGTTAGCTGAATCCCAAAAGGCAAATGTTGTTCACTATAGTAATCCAGTTCTTTTGGGCGGCACATATTAGCGCAAATTGCTGGACACAGGGCACACAACTATACGGTCGGTTGGTGATTATTTTGAAGAAATTTATGCTCCTAATCGAGTTTTGCGATCTGGTGGAGGATTGGTTTCAAAATTGGAAGTGGAGAATTTATGGGATACTGCTTTATGACAAATATTTTTTATCTTGGAAGATCAATTTTAGAAAATACAACTTGCATCTATCATTTCTTTGCCGTTGATTTATGACAATCAATTTATTTCTCTTGCCCGTATAGTCTGCTCGTTCTTAAGTGAGCAACTGGAATTTCCAAATCATCTTGAAGCTCAATATCAAGGATCACAAGTTGCTAAGGTGGAGTCTGTTAAAAGGATACATGAATTCAACTTACTGATTAAGCTCGATGCATGTATCCTGAAGAAGCTCGTTATCGAGTTTGAGGGGCTTGTTAAAATTTATCGTAATAATGGGCAGGTAACCAGGTATGGCTGTATTTCTCTGGATCTATTTGTTTATAATATGGAAATTGGTTTGTATGTTCAAAGTGATTGGTTTAACCACAAGATAAATTTCTTTAGTGCACTGATTGCACGCGAAAAGATAGTGACACTAGCCCGGGCTCTTAGAGTTATAGATTTTCTAATGCATACTTGTTGTAGCCGGAGACTTTGTATGATTGACAGTGAGCTTTCAGTAGTTGCTACAGCGGTTGAATTGTTTCTGCATTATCTGTTAGCATTGGATTTAGCAAGGGATACTCTTGAATTTGGAACCAGGATTAATATGGGTAGTTCTGCTATCCTATTGCCTACTACCAACAACAAACTATCTGTATTTGCACTTGTTGGGCCCTATTTCTTTCTTATTGTTATAACAACAATAGCTCTTGGATTTTGTGATAATGAGGCGTGTTCTAGTACATGCTGGATTAATTGGTTCAAGTTTCTACCAAATGTTATTAGTGCAAGTTTTTGTGTTCATTCCTTTTTTGTAACTAGAGATTTAGGAGTTAGTTGCTGTAGAATCATACAGTGTGCTCCTTATGATACTATGCTTGTGAAGCAAACTGCAACCTATGGTAGTCATGCCAAGGTTCAAGTCAGGATGTTAAATGGAGAATACTGGAATCCATCTCTCACCATTGCTCTTGTATGTGCGCAATTGCACCTGGTCCATTTTATAAACTCAAGATTACCAACTCAGAATATTGTGAGTAGGATATGGCTCTTGTTTGACTTGGTATTTCAAAGGAAGTCGCAGGTTCCTCCTGATATCATGTTCGAAAGTTTGATGGTACATTTCGATGTTATACGATGCTTCTCTATTGCATATGTTCTGGTCTTATTGGTTATGGCAGTAGAAGCACCTCTAACCTACTTGGGATTTCCTTATATATTCGTGGAGCTATAAGGTCGCCTCACCCAAGCAATGGCTTCGCTCTCTATGCTAATCAAGAAGGGTTAAAGAGCACAGTTCAAGCAAATTTCTTAGCACTTGATACTTAGAGGAAAATTTTCTAAATATTCTCAAGGTTACTGATGCTTTGGTCGAATTTTCTCTCACCTGCTGGTTTAATTCCTTGCTTAATAGGTATTATAAGAAAGCTTACACACGGCAAGGATTTGGAAAAGAAATTGTCATTTGCTTTGTTGAAATGTGTAGCAGGAAACATCAGGCGGAGTCCTCTCTACTAATAAGGCAGTTTCCACCTGGTGTAAAGGTGTTCATAATTGGTGTGAGATTTGCCAACAAATGTTTATGTGTTGTTTGGAAAGAGTTTTGTTGACGTTGATAGTTCAAAGGATATGCATAGCCTAATCTTTAATGCTGATGTGCTTCCTGGTGTGGCTGCAGCAAATATACATTGTTACGTACTACTCTTGGGCCATAAAGCATACTTTGGTATTAATTCAAATGGCGGGGAGTGTGCTGCTAGTGCTAACAATGTTCTTGACCCGAACCTTGAGGACAAGATTCTTATTGAGGGTGGAAGTATTGTTGTGAATTTAACCAAGATGGAAGACCCATTTGAGGAGATGTCAAATTACATTTGGGACCCCGGGGGAGCTGCCTATATATAGAAGAGGAAATTAATCTACTAGGACTGTAGCTATGATGTTGTTTCTTATTTCTCTTAGCTAGTTTATTGAGAAGAATTAGCTAAAAGACCCCTCAAAGTGTTGAATAAAAAGTTTAACCTTTCCATTTCTTTTTGACTTATTTTTGGAGAGAGAAAAACTTAAGTGGGTTTAAGTGGGGACCAGGGACTGGATTAGTACTCTTAGAAACTTGTGGGTGCAAAACAATAATTCCTTAGGGTGCAAAACATAAAAAAAACTTGTGAGCTCTTTTTGAAATAAAAAAAAGTACCCGGGTAATTTAAACAATAACGGATACTACATCTCCTCTGTTTGGTTGATCATACACCACTGCGTTCCATTCCAATTTTCACGCTCAACTTCTCCTATTTTCTCTCTATCAACTGCCTGCACGGCTTCAACTGCTGTGAGTGTCTTTTTGGAGTTATTTAAAGGATCTCTGTGGGTTAAGCACATTATCGACGAACAACATAAACAGGTACGCATCGAGATTTTGTTAGGGTTTTTATTTGAAATTTAACTATGTATTTTCTACGATTAATGGCTATTCTGCATCTTTACATCTTGATTTCAGGCAATGGGTGTTGTTATTTTACCGGTTCATACGCAATTTTCGACTCTGGTTTACAGTTTAATTTTTGGGGGTTTTTCTTTAACTTTCGTATTAAAATGTGGTTTGTGTAGGTGTAATTATTGGGGGTTTTTTCTTTAACTTTCGTTGTAAACTGTGTTGTGTTTAGATGATTAAATGCCTAGGGTAAAGCACACCGTTCCTAAAGGAAAAGGTCCGCGAACTTGGGAACAGCGTAGAGCGGAGCTTTTAGAAGAGAGGAGAGCTAGGGAACAACATATAGGTACGCGTAGGTGGTCCATGCGCAAAGCAGCACAATCAGCTTGGGTGTCTGCGAACATCTCCTCAGATTTTGTCAAGTGCAAAAGAAGAAGGGTGGAGGAAGAACATGATGACAGTGATGCCACATCAACTGATAAAGATGTTGGTGGTGGTCAAACAGAGGTGGGTGACAACTTGAGTTCAAAAGGTGCATCTGCTGATACCTTTGATCAGATTGACAGATTTCAAGCTGAAGATGGAGTTGGTAGTAGTGCTGCTGCTGCAGCAAAAAGAAGAGGAAAAACTGTTGTGATTGATGATGATGAGGATGAGGGTGATTCTGGGGAGGCAAGTAGGAAGAGTGATGGAGAGGAGGATCAGGCTGGTGATAGGGATGATGGAGTTGATAAAGGGGTTGATAGGGATCAGGCTGGTGAGAGGGATGATGGAGCAGGTGATGGAGTTGATAAAGAGGGAGATGAGGATGATGAAGAGGATGTGCATCCTCTTGACAGATTAAGCATTCCACAGAAGGTGATTGACATTGATGTCAGTACCTTTAGGTTCAAAACCTGGTTGTCCAGGTTTGAATCATTTAATGCAAAGATCTCTGTGAGATCTTCAGTTAAAAAATTTTATGACTTCAAGACCAAGCTGGCAAAGTTGGGTCTTGAAAAGATGTTTAGGAGATCAGTTTTTGGGGATTTCTTAAACCTTTCTGAGAACTGGACCTTCAATGGTCAGTTGGTGCACTCAGTGCTTTTGAGGACTATTAGACAGTCCAAGAAAAAACATGTGATGTGGTTCTTAATTGATAGTAAGCCAGTCTGTTTTGGCTTGAGAGAGTTCTACCTGATGACTGGCTTAAACTGTTGTGAAGAGCCAGATACCAAATTGAAGGCCAAGTTCTTGGCAAATGGTGAAGGATTTCTAGAGAAGGTCTGTGGTGGTGGGGATGTGAGGGCAGAAAATCTACTGTACTTGATGGAGCAGAGACAGTTCTCTAAGGAAGAGAAGCTAAAGTTGGCTCTCCTGTGGTTCCTCCATACTGTCTTGATGGCCAGGGACAAAACTAAAAATGTTGAGAAATGGTGGATCCAATGTGTGGATAACCTGGACTTTTTAAGCAAGTACCCCTGGGGCAGGCTTTGTTATGACCTGACAGTGGACTACCTCTACAATAAAGTGGATTTTGCGAAGACCCATCGACAGCATGTAGAGGGTAAAACTGCTGGTTATGCACTGTTTGGATTCCCATGGGCCTTCCTTGTAAGTATTATTATTTTATTTTCCAGTTTTATTAAGAATGATTGTGTGAAAACATAAGTAATGTGACTGTGGCATTCATGGCAGGCATGGATATATGAGGCTGTACCCTTGGTTGGCCGTAATGCTGGGAAATCTGAACAGTCCCCCTTGCCAATCCCAAGGATGCTGAGGTGGCAGCATACAAGAAGAAATGTGGGAGATGTTGATGCAGGCCATCAAGGAGCTAGACAGGTATGTACCAATTCAATTTATTAATTATGTTATCATTTAATGATTAATTAATTTATTAATTATTTTATCATTTGATGACAGGTTTTGCACCCTTTCTTGATCCCAACAGTGCAAGAAGTTGAGGGTTGCAAAATATTTGTCTCTCCTCATGCTGATGAGGTCGAGGATCCTGCATTGGACAAGCTGAGGGCTATGCTGGAGGGGGTCACTGGGATTAAGTACATTGTGGAGGAGTATGCTGATGAAATGCACAAAACTGAAAGCCAGGAAGATAGGGTTGATGATGTTGATGATGGTGATGATGCTGTTGCTGGTGATGGTGTTGATGGTGGTAGCAGGGGAACTTGCAGGCACTGTGGGCATGTGCAAGGTGTTCTGACAAGAATGTTGGAGGTGAGTGAGGAGATTTTTAAATTGTTGAAAGAGAAGAAGGTGAACAGTGAAAGGAAAACAAAGTTCAGGAACTTGATGAAGAGGAAGCTGTTCAAGCAAAGGAAGCTTGTGAAGAGGAAAAAGAAAGGTATGTATATTCATTTTAATGATAATTTGATTATTTTTGTCAATTTCTAAGTATTTCCTTTTAGTTGAAGTGAATGAAGGGAATAATGATGAAGAGAAGAATGAAGATGTGAGAGAAAACAATGCGGCAGTCGATGAAGAAGAAGAGGTTTTCCATGATGCTCAAGTTCATGGAGCAGATGAAGAGATGACTGCAGATGCTGAAGATGCAGAAGATGCCAGAAATGCAGCTCAAGTTGATGGAGTAGATGAAGAGAAGTCTGAAGAAGGAGACAATGCAGAGATTGTTGAAGAAGCTAGAAATAAAGAGATTGTTGAAGAAAATCGCGAGACACAAGCGGCATTGCATGTGGATGAAGCTAATGTTGTTGTGAATGAAGTTCTTGCAAGTCTGAATGTTCAGTTTCCTTCAGAGAATATTGGAACAGATAATGTTTGATGGGTTCAGTATTAATGATTGGTTTCCTGGTTTTGTATAAGTTGAATGTTGAACTAGTAGTTTATAACAGTAGTTGATGGTTAACTTTAAATTTGTTAAGGTATATTCTATTGATGACAGTCTAGTATATTCTATTATGGTTATCTCTGGTTATCTCCTGGTTAGTCATAGACAAGTGTATGGTGGCTGACCTTGTTTTTGGACATGAACAGTGGGTTTATCAATGCAGGGTACTTGTTAGGAGAGAACTCATTTCATTCATTGTTCAATGTTTCAATCATGGTTTGCAACTAATAACATGTTTCTCTTCTTATGTGCTCGCAACTCAAACAATAATGAAGATTTTATAACAAAAACAAAACAGAGCTTTCCCAACTACATTACAATATCGATGCTTTTATACAAAAACAGCCAAATTATTTATTGGCCTTAAGTTTATACAATAACAGCCAAGTTATTGGCCTTTATACAAAAACGGCCAAGTTATTGGCCTTTATACAAAAACGGCCAAACGATTGACCTTATGTTAACCCAGCGTCAAAATAATAATACACATATCCGAATTATTAACAAAATGTACACAGCCCCAAAATACTACACATACTAAAAGAAGCGAACTACTAGGAGATCCATTTAAAAACGGCGCAGATAACACAACCAGCTACCATCGACTTAATCAACATCTTAAGTCGATGACTCTTCTGCTCAGCTTCTTCCCTCTTCTTCTCAGCTTCTTTCAACTTCATTTCACCATCCCTCAGCATGATTTTCAGAAAACTATTCTGCTCTTCACATTCACTCAGTAGTTGTCTCAGTAAAACACAATTGTCTTCGGTATCCTTAAGCTTTCTAACCAGATTCCCAATCACACTCGATGCTGCTGCAGGCAGTGGTCCACCATCAAACCACCGAAAGTAGTCGCACCCACCACTTGACTGCATTATTTAACAAAACCCAAGAAAAAATCACTATACTAACAAATAATCAAAAACAAAAACGAAAATAGTCGCACCCACCAGTTGACTGCATTATTTAACAAAACCCAAGAAAAAATCACTACACTAACAAATAATCAAAAACAAAAACAAAACTATAATGTATGAGTAACTCACCTTTGGAGTTTTACAACTCCAAAATCTGCGTCCAGGGTTTGTATTAGTGCGCGATGTCCTCAGCTTCGTACTTTTGCCGCAGAAACAGATATCGGCTTCTACGTTGGAGCTGGACGAATCTTCACTCATGATTGTCTTTGAGTTGTTTGATTTTTCAGCTAGTGAAAGAGGGGTCGTGAAAGAGAAGGTTTTGAAGAATTGGGTGGGTTAGGTTAGAAATTGGGGGAAATTATTGGGGTTCTCTAGAAATTGTTTGGGGAATCGTTAAATCAGCTTTTATATATTTGAGGATTTGTTTTAAAATATTAAAGTTAATGGAGATTTAAGTGAGGCGGGAAATTTGGGCTCCAATTTCCGCTCAAACTTTTTGACTTTTACCTAAGCCGCGTGACCAAGGGCGTGACGTGTTCCGTGTTTGGGTTCGGGGTTTGGGGATTTGGGGTTGGGGGTTTGGGTTTAGGGATAATCGACATATAGTAGTCGATAATCAACTTTGTATCTTGAAAATTAACATATTGAATTATTCTCGAATCCAAGAATAGAAATTAGTAGGCATAACAAGAATAGACATAGTAGGCTTATGTATACATGAAATTTTCCCTTGTAGGCATCAATGAGTTGTTATAATGTACTAAATTGGTCAATAATACTCAAATGGGGTCCATATACCATCACATATGGTGTAACAAGACATATGAGTCATGACACTAAGGCATTGCTTAACAAGAATAGACATAGTAGGCTTATGTATACATGAGATTTTCCCTTGTAGGCATCAATGAGTTGTTATAATGTACTAAATTGGTCAATAATACTCAAATGGGGTCCATATACCATCACATATGGTGTAACAAGACATATGAGTCATGACACTAAGGCATTGCTTAACAAGAATAGACATAGTAGGCTTATGTATACATGAGATTTTCCCTTGTAGGCATCAATGAGTTGTTATAATGTACTAAATTGGTCAATAATACTCAAATGGGGTCCATATACCATCACATATGGTGTAACAAGACATTTTAGTCATGACACTAAGGCATTGCTTAACAAGAATAGACATAGTAGGCTTATGTATACATGAGATTTTCCCTTGTAGGCATCAATGAGTTGTTATAATGTACTAAATTGGTCAATAATACTCAAATGGGGTCCATATACCATCACATATGGTGTAACAAGACATATGAGTCATGACACTAAGGCATTGCTTAACAAGAATAGACATAGTAGGCTTATGTATACATGAGATTTTCCCTTGTAGGCATCAATGAGTTGTTATAATGTACTAAATTGGTCAATAATACTCAAATGGGGTCCATATACCATCACATATGGTGTAACAAGACATTTTAGTCATGACACTAAGGCATTGCTTAACAAGAATAGACATAGTAGGCTTATGTATACATGAGATTTTCCCTTGTAGGCATCAATGAGTTGTTATAATGTACTAAATTGGTCAATAATACTCAAATGGGGTCCATATACCATCACATATGGTGTAACAAGACATATGAGTCATGATTTTTTTGATTTTATTTGAAATTACACTAGGTCGATAATCAACCCTTTCGGGGTTGATTTGGTTAATAGTCGATTACCTTTGTCCATTCAAGTCCCGACTTCAGAAAATCCTGCCATTACTTAAATATTTTTCGTATTACTTAATATTTATTTTATTTACATTTTCCAGTAAATATTATTATCGTAATTTATTACTTTACTTTTATCTTTTTCTATTTATATTTTTGTTTTTGGTCATTTTCTGATTATTTCAATTTTTGCGAACCTATCTATCGATTTATCTTCTTGGTGTTGGTTGATTATAAACCAAAATGGAGTATGGACAGTTCATCAAGAATACGCAAAAAAAAGAAATTACACTAGGTCGATAATCAACCCTTTCGGGGTTGATTTGGTTAATAGTCGATTACCTTTGTCCATTCAAGTCCCGACTTCAGAAAATCCTGCCATTACTTAAATATTTTTCGTATTACTTAATATTTATTTTATTTACATTTTCCAGTAAATATTATTATCGTAATTTATTACTTTACTTTTATCTTTTTCTATTTATATTTTTGTTTTTGGTCATTTTCTGATTATTTCAATTTTTGCGAACCTATCTATCGATTTATCTACTTGGTGTTGGTTGATTATAAACCAAAATGGAGTATGGACAGTTCATCAAGAATACGCAAAAAAAATGGGGGAGCGGGAAACTGAACGAGAAATTAAATGCACAATCATAGTTAATAATAACCCAGGGGGCTTTTCATATATAATATTTTTAAAGAAAAGAGCAATCATAATGAAACTCTTTTCTTTTTACATTTAAAAATTAAAAAAAAAACTAATTATTACGAGGGGAGGGGGGAGGGGTGATGTAGTTGTCCAGATCCTCCCCTGCTCGTTCCATGAGCACCCTAAACATCCTAGCAGTACGGCGGATGTTCATCTCCTGCCTCCTGCGATCTTCACACAGGAGGCGGATAAGCCTGTCTATGTCAGCACGGATCAGCAGCACCTCTGGGTCGTTGTTCCTGAGAGTGACATTGCCATTGTTGTTGTTTCTGGTGGCACTTCCTGGAGCTCTTGCCATTATAAGATGTTTCTGATTCTTGAGTTGTGTTGTGGATTGTTGGATCTAATGCCTCTATTTATAGGCTCCAAATCGATGCAACCTTTGGTGTTCCCAGAAAAAGAAAAGTCTTATCGTTTCAAGTGGCAATTATGAACTGCCACTTCGTTTAACCCAATTCCGGCTGCTTTCAATGACGGGGCGCACGCGTCTATTAAATGAGTTCAATCACTTTATCAACTGCATTGGGTCTATTAATCGAAATTGTAAATACTCAACTGGTTGTAAGCATGTCCAGCATTTGCTGAACTCAAATAATAGTCATTCTTATACAAGACACTTAAAATAGAAATAAAATACAGTAACGAAACTATTACAATCAGTTCAAATTGTTCCAACAAATAACACAGTACCAAATTAAGACAACCACATCTAACACTACTTAAACACACCAAATATGAAGAACTTAAGCTAATACACCAAATCAAAATTGCAAGGTTGATTATCAACCTCGTACCAAAGCAGGGCAGGTTGTCCTCTTATGGCCACTTCTCTTGCAGTTTGAACATCTATTTTGCCTCTTCCTTGAGAAAAAAGTTTCACCAACTGAGGGAAAACGATTAATTCTCCTTCTACCCTTTTTGGGATCGACCATCGGCGGAAGAATTCTTCTATGAACTACCTCTGGAGGAACCATCCATTCTTGCTCCGGTGGCATTGGATAAACATTTTCTTCATACGCACACATGTAAGTCTGAAGCCTATAAAATGGACAAGTGTAATGGTACGCGCTAGCACCATATTCATCTCCATACCTTATCCTCAACACTGCAAACGCATGCTTGCATGGTATCTTGTCCAGGTCAAACTCCCTGCATGTACACGTTCTGAAATGAAGATTGACAGTGTGGGATAGGCCATCTCCAACCACAGTGTACTTCGGTACTTCCACGCTCCCGCCTGCATGATAAGCAATCAATTTGTTTCCTTCAAGCATATTCTGATTCAATTTTGTTTCAGCACTGGGCACCAAAATGGTGTTGTGTTTCTTCATCTCCTCACGCCTCTCATTGAACTTGTCAGTAAACCTGCGAGTAATAGCATTGCACAGTCCCAGGATGGGGTATTCTCTCTCGTCCTTGAACATTGCGTTGAGGGACTCGGAAAGGTTTGTCGTCATTACATCATACCTGTTTCCTGGAAAAAATGCTCTCGTCCACTTATGGAAGCCCACTTCATCCTTAAGACAAGCAGCTGCAGCAGGGCATTTTGACGCGAGCTGGTTAAAAGCATCACTGAACACTTCAAAATGGTACGCCTTCGCAGCGGTGTAATAATCCTTCAAAAATGATCCACACTTGAACCTTACGCGCATGTTCTCAGCAAGGTGCTTGGTGCAACAGCCATGAGATGCTAAGGTATACACCCTTCTAATCCCATTTGCTATGGCCTTGGCGCGATCGGAAATTATGCACAGGTCCGGTGTATTGGGGACTACGTGAGCCAGCTGTTCAAAAAAGAATAGCCATGAGCTATCGCACTCCTTGTCTACCACACAGAAAGCCAATGGATAAATGTGGTTCTCCGTGTCCTGCGCGACAGCCGTCAATAAAACACCGCCGTAGGTGGACGATAAATGTGTCCCATCGACTGATATCACCTTCCTCATATATGTAAACCCTCTAACCCAAGCTCCGTAAGCTACAAAAAAATACTTGAACCTCCCCTGTTCATCAACCCTTAACCCAGTCTTGCTGCCAGGATTTAGGCTTTCCAACACAAAACTGTACGCATCTAAAATTGCGTAACTGTGCTCCGGACTGCCCCTAACTAAAGCCTTTGCAATTTCTCTTCCTTTCCAGCACTTCCAATAACTTACCTTACTATTCAGTTGTTGATCCAAAGCGCTCTTGATATCTTTTGTCGTCAACCCTTTGCCTTCAATAAACCTGTTCTTGAAATATTCTCCGATGACATCCGCTGAAGCATGTGGATGATGGCTTGGTAGATGTTGCACCCCACATGTGTGCTCTTTAAAGTATTTGGTGATCACAAACCTGTTGGAATTAACATACTTCATGGCGCGCACCATCCACCTGCAGCGCGCTTCTACACATGCCACGACATACAGGGATTTAGTACTCTTCTTTGTTTTGAATGTGAATGGCTTCTTCATTGAACCCATCTTCAAAGCCACAACCAGGCTCTTCTTGGTATCGAAGGTTTTCCCAGTATGAAAACCTGTGCAATCATCAACCACATCACCCAAGTTGCTGCCTTGAGTGGGAGCAGATTCGGCAACACAGTTGCTCCCATTTACAGCGGGTTCTCCAACCTCTGGATCTTCAATAGAATTTTCTTCTTCACTATCCATATCACCAGCAGTTTCACCAACTCCAGCATCACTGCCATGATCACCCGTACTCTCATTGAATAGTGGTGGTCGTGGTGGTCTTGCAGAATCAGCTGCACCATTAGTGGCAGCATTTGAGCCTGCTTGAGAGCTCTCGCCAACAAATATCTTTAAAATAGGCCTGCTACCATTATTTCCAACATCGAGCATATAGATATGCAAATCATTATCATTCCTTATAAAAGAAGGAGCCACCTTACCCCTCGTAGGAGCAGCACTAAAAACATAGCTAATTGAAACCTCGCTGCGATGGCACTTTAAGTTGCCGCGATCGATTAATTGGTCAATTAACTGATCGTAGGTACATTCCAGATTTAATGCAATAGGGATTGTTGTCTTTATCCTAGATTGCCAATTCCAGCATTTTGGGGTCTCAATCCATTCACCCATAAAGTCAGCACCTACTACTACGAAACCCCCCATCTACTTCAACGAAGTCGATGATCAACCGAATGTGGTCGATGATCGATGAAATAATGCAGCAGTTCTGCAACAATGGCGAACGAATAAAAAACAGCTTGAACTTCTTACCAGTTGAAGAAATGAAAGGATGTATGTGCAAAGACGGAAGCCCAGACCAATTCACCTCAGATTTCCATCCACATTACTCGCATTGAGACGTTACAACCGCAACAAGAAATTTCAAGAAAAACGGGTTCCAAAAGATAAAACAGTTATAGATCGAGATGACGCAGTTCTTGATGGGAGAAATGGAGCAAAAAACGAAGCTCAAAAAGCCATTGTAGCCGCAGGTGGTTCTGGGCGGGAAAGCTTGGAGGGAAGAAGAAGGCAGCTGGGGGTCTAGGGATTTTGGTGGGAAGATTTAATTGTTTTTTTGCTATTTTAGGTAAATAATAATTGTTTATATAATAGACCAAAGTGTAGTTTTTGTAACTTGGGGGCTGGGGGTTTGAGACTAGAGAACTTGGATAAGATCATTAGTGTTAAATGGTCATTAAGCAATTAAAGGGTTATACACCCAATTTTTAAGACTTGAGGGTTATTCCCTCTATTTCCTTCATTGCAGAGGTCTTTTAGCCAAGTCACCCTAGTTTGTTAGTGTAGCTCTGGAACCTCCCTTTTCTATCTTTTCCTTTTTTTGTCACTCAATCGTATCAGTCACTTGACTGTGAATATGTTAAGAACGCTTGCTGAATCAATACAAACTCTTTTGCCATTTTAAAGCTGCATTGATTCACTACACTATGCTATATGAGTATCTAGCCGATTTCCCATTACATATATTATATATATAAATTATTTATTCTTGTGAGTTTCTTCTTATTAAGTGCTCTTGAAATTGGATATATACTATAAGTTAGAAATTCTTTTGGAAGAAAGTCTGAGAGAGCATAGAAGATAGATAGATTATTCGGTAATATACTATTCCTCTTCTTTGCTTATCTTTGGAGTTATTGTAAATTTCAGTCGTTTTTTCATTTAACTATATCCTTTTCATAAATTTAACCTATCACTGCTCCTAGATGAGCTACTCTTCTTATATTTTTATATTCCAATTCTTATAGAGCTCTATTTCATATTTATCCATGAAAGTATAAATCAAATGATTTCTTTTGTGACATCTGCATCTAAATAGGATGCTTATTTTAACAATTGATTTTCTTGATAAATCTGTATTTTCCTTTTTTCGTAGATCTGGACAAAGAAAGATGCTAAGCAGGACTATAAAGAAGAAACTATTTACCCTAAGTAACGTTCTCGTAACATGGTAAATTTTCTAAATGAATTCATCTAAGTGTTATAATCAAAACTCAAAGCCCAACTATAAAACACGTAATGCAATCTATACTAAGAAAGATATGGACAATAAATTGCATAGGTCGTCTCCAAACTGAACTACTATATGTATATATATAATATTCCTGAACCAAAAAGTTGACTTAGGAATTTAGGCTAAACACGATCAGATCAAAAATTTGTATACGACATAAATTCAAATATTGTACTCATCTATTCACCTATTTTTCTATATAAAACGTTATAAAGCGTTAAAATAGGAAATTTCAAAGAAACAAAATCTATTGAATTAATTTGTCTTTCTTTGACAATGGCATTACAACACGGGCATGACGCATCCCACCAAGTCTTGTCCAATATTTTGTCTCGATCTACTACAGATTCTCTAGCACTTGAATAAGAACTATATGGTTGAATATAAGAAGCACTTAACTCAGGATAATGAATTAAAATGATAATAAAATAAAAGCTAATTGTTCAACATGGCAACAATACAACTCTGCTGAGAAAGTATGAAGCTGATTATGAAGCACCTAAACATCTACTTCAGTCTGGTCTAACAAAAGTAAATAGATCAAGAAAAATTTGATACTACAGAATTAACAATGAAGTTTAGTATAATTCCACTAAGCAAGCAGAAATAGTTAAAATGAATCCGGAAACATGTTCATAGATCAGTAAGCATCTTTAGGATTGCAGCACAACTATTTGTATTGGGCAAGCTTTTCATCTGGGAAGGGTTCAAGAGATTGTTTAAAAGAGTCAACACCCTATGATATAAAATTTTTTGCTAAAGCTATATCCTGCATATTGAATAAATAGGAGGCCGGTATAAACGGCTAACAATCTAAAACCACCCACACTGATTAAGTGACTGTCACATAGAATGAAATGAAAAAGTTACTCTGATAGAACTTCTATGATTTGAGGATTTAAGTCAAATTATAGCAGACTTGGATGCTATTAACTAGTGCACCTTCTTCCACAGTGATGTTTGGCATTTTATGCCTATATTTCCTTAATATTTCCTCACGTTTTAGTACTTTATTCGCTCGTTTTATAGTTTATGAATGTGATTTTGCACTGATTTTATGTCGTGTGTATGTAGGTTGTTACGCAGTATATTTGGAGCTTTTAGGAGCATGATTAAGCAAGAAAAGATTGGATTTTGATTGAGGATTGGATCGAGCACACGAAGGCACGACACGAGCGAGCAAAGGAGCGAGAAAACACGAAAATTGGCCTGGCGCTGTAGGGCATGCCCCGCGGGCCCCACCGCGCCCAGTGTCCCTGCGCGTTTTCTTGTGCGACGCAGCCCAAAAGCGTGAGACTTTCGACGTCTTGCCTAGTGTTGCGCGATCGGGGGCGCGGGGCGCCCGTTATGGCGCCCCTGGAGCGAATTTTGACTTCCTATTTCGTCTAGGCTTGGGTCTAACTTATTGCTAGGTGTTTGTAAACTCTATAAATACTCTTTTACTTAGTTTTTCATAGGAGTTCAGACTTTGGAGCAAATTGGAGAGCTCATAACATCAAGAACAAGGGTTTTTCTTCCTTCCATTAATCTATTACATCATTATTTCATTATTACATCAAATCCTTGTGTTGTTATTATGAGTATGCGTGGCTAAATCTATTGTTCTAGGGTTAGAGTATTTCATGAAGATTGATTTCCATTAATTGAATCCCATTACGGGTTACTTATTCTTTCTTGATTTCACTTGTGTAATTGTCAGGGCCCGATTATTACGCATTATCTATGGTTTTTAGATTGAACTCGAAAGAGGGAATTTAATTACGTAATAAGAAAGAATAGGACTAGTTTGTGAACCCGGGCATCGGGGAACCAATTCGTGAGTAGGATAGACATATACTTGCTCGCCTAGTTTAACTAATTACAGAATTCGTTAATGCGTGCACGTGATTCAACCCATAGACATATAGGGACTGGAGTAGCCTGCATAGACCGGGAAGAACTGAAAGGTTTTCACGGGTACATTTAATCTGTTAGTTAGTAACCCGGGATTTAAGAAATAAATTGGATAACTCAACTGGATTGTTCGTAACACTGACCCTGGATCGTCTCTTTATTACTGATAACAACCAAGTCTTGCTCCATTGTTTGAATTCACTTCTACCATTTAATTACTGTTCTTTAGTTAATAAACTCATCACTATTGGAAAAGATCCCTGAATAGTTTATATAAATTGTTTGCTAGAATTCAGTCTGCATAGTCCTCGTGGGAACGATACTCGACTTTGTCACTTTATTACTTGGCGACCGCGTATACTTGCGTGTGCGTTTGGGAGCAACACACAGCAACTTCATGACTGGTCGAAATATACAATGCAATTTCTGTTCCGCTTTGTACAAATTTCATTCTCTTCTTGCCACCCTTAAAGAGCTGCTTGATTTTGTTATCATTTTTTTCTTCTAGCTAACAGAGTAAAAAAACATCAATTAGTACATTAGGCTTTAAAAGAACTTGAATTAAGAGCAGAAGAGCTTTAAAAGTATAAAATTTTGCATGCCTCTAACATAAAGAACGATGAACTAAACAATTTCATACAATCTACTAAACTTGTTTAACTGCATCATTGGTGGTTTAAATATGGAAGTGGATTATTACTTGTCCTGACTTTAAGAGTTGGAGCTTTCATCCATCCATATTGAATTAGTCCTATTAGTATTTTTTTATTGATCTATGCACTATTTCAGTCCAAAACAGTGATTTAGCTTCTGTACCATTTTAGTCCCAATTGCTTATGTCAAAAGGCCAGCACTAAAGAAATGATTAAAATAGTTTTGATAAGGCTTCACCAACCAAAATCTAACGTAGATTTCTACCACTGTGTAAATTACAGAAGAAAACATCAACTCTGCCGTGAGAATCATGAAAATCTGTACCTAGATAGTAGATCAAAAGTAGATTTTATTTTCAAATTTCCATTATAATCTTTCTTCAAAGTCCACCTTCGTTTATACTTTGGTCGTCGAGCAAGCTGTCATGTGTATGACTTGACTACAATATGGTAGGAGCTTGTGACTTCATTCTCGAATTGACTACTATATTCGGATCCTAGTTTGCTCAATTATTGCTGCTAAAAAGACTAACCTCAATCAATATTGCACAATTCTTCACTCATGTACCAAATCTTCTTTTCTGGCTATTGTTTTCTTCATGAATTCCTGCCAGTAGAAACAAAACACAATAGATTATTAATTAAGCCAAAATAACTGTTCATTATTCTTCATGCACTAACACGGTTCCAATAAAGAAAAAAGTTTTGAATATGGGTAAAGGACCAGATAAAATTGAACCACCGAAGAAGAAAGAAAATTACTAACATAAAAGATCTATAAATCTTCAATAAGTAACCCGTGTGATGGGATATCATCTTCACCATCTACGTGATTATGTTATATCGTACTCCTAAGAAAATATCCAGCAATTACAACTTTCGTTACAGTTCTCACATTATAGCATGCGACGATTTTCAATAACGTGAACCCTGCATTAAATAGATTTTTTTTTTTAAAAAAAAAACTAAAGTAAAGCAACATGAGATTATCAACCCACAAAAAGAAAAAGAAAAGATATTAGAAAAGACCAAATTTTAATAAATAGGAGTATCAAATTTTCCAGCACCTTAAAGAATGAAACTTTCACATCATAGCAAAAGAAAATAAACCAAATTCTAATCACAAAATCTTGAAGAAATAAACGCAAAAAAGATAACAACTATAGTCATAACTAAAGCCTAATCCGTCCATTACACACAACCACTAATTGATTTGCTCAATTATGTCAAAATAAATTAAAGAAAAATAAGCAAAACAAAGATCAAACTTATATATTGGTAATGGAGTTGATCTAATAGTCAAAAAGTTACATCGTTATATTAGAAACAAACAACGTCATGGTAATTACTTGTATACTGGTGAACTAATTGATCATTATAAAATCCATCACCTGGACAAACTCTAAACTCCTGCACAAATGCCATACTACATCATATATGACTAAAGTTTTATCATATTTTCATTGTTATTGGTGATAAATATATCACTTTCATCACCATGATATAACTCAAATGCTAAGCAGCTTCAACTTTGTAAAGAAACTGAAAATATATGCACAATTTTTTTCTCAAATGAAGTACTTCTTATTCCTGTACAAATTAGAAAATTCACAATATCCGAAGTTTAAAACTCTTAGCTAGAAAAGCATACTTGAAGTACAAAGACGGTCTGTACTTTATGTTTGGATAAATTTGTTTGTGTAGTTCCATAGAAATTACCTTTGTGATTCCCTATTTTTCAAAAGAATTAAAAAACTTCCCTAGTTTTTGTACTCGTCCTTTTCTCTTGAATGTGTGCCGCTTGTATGGCTGCAAAAACTCCGATGTCTTGATGATGCTAGTGAAGAAAAAGCGACGAATATGGTGGAACTTTTTAAGATTGCCATAAACTAATATTATATGCATAGGTTTTCAATCCGCCCAAATAATATCCACAAAACTGTCAGCGTAAAATAACTGCAAAAGGAACGTGTATGTGAACGTGGTTGGATTTGCATAGAGGGATAAATTTTCGGTTTTGAAGATTTATGTTAATTATTTTTGTTGTTATCTTAATTATACAATATTTTGTTTGCACTTTAGATGAGAACTGCTTAGGGGATAGTGTCGCAAACATTTCGGAACATGACAATGAATCAAATTATCCTTAAATAATTATTATTATAATTTTTAAATTCAAGTTAAATTTAAATTCTAACTACTCTCTCAATTCAAGTTAGAAAATAACTAAACTAACTAAAAACAAACTAATTTACCAAAAATTTTCAAGTGGCTTCCTGCTACTTTGCCACGTGGCGACTTTTCATTGGCTTAGTACCGTCCTTTTAATAATTGTAGAAGAAAAGGTCAAGCACTTTTTTTTTATTTTTAGCAAAATACCACTAAACTTATAGCTTAACGGCTAATTTTATTAATAATAAATAAAAAAATAATAATAAATTTAGTCTTTACATCATGAATGAAATATAAACTTGCTTAGACTAAATAATGCCTAGGTAGTGGTACTATAGCAAAATACCCAAGCATTACGTTCACCTCATTGGGTTGAGCATCGTACAATGCTATTACCATCAATTGAGGCAAATTTAGTACTGGGATAATATGTTTTACATGAATCACCACTACTTAGGGATAATATGTATGAAAAACTAAGGTAACATTTTTTGTCAAGCAGAGATAAATTCAAAAGTAAGGTAAAGATTTGATAAATTTTGAAAGGATGAATTATTTAACTGAAATAAAAAATTTATTTGGTCAGATTCTTTTTCTTACAGAGAAGCAGCAATGAAAGTTGGGAAGTAAGTATTATTCTCTTTTTCTCGAGGACGAGCAAAACTTCAAGTTAGGGTGAATTTGATAACTATAAATTTTGTATATATTTAGATATATAAATAAATTATTTAAGTAATATTTTTATTCAAAATATATAGTATTATCTTTTATTTTTGTGCAAATATATAAAAATATATTACAGGACAAGAAGTGGAGCCAAATCGAAGAAATAACAAACAAGGAAAAGCAAAGAAGAAAAAGCACGTGTGGCAAGTACTACGGATGCATCCGCGGATTCCTACGGATGCATCCGTAGAAAAAAGAGCAAGAATAAATCAAGAACGTGTGGCAAATACCACAGATGCATCCGCGGATGCAAAAGCACGTGTGGCAAGTACTACGGATGCATCCGTAGAAAAAAGAGCAAGAATAAATCAAGAACGTGTGGCAAATACCACAGATGCATCCGCGGATGCAAAAGCACGTGTGGCAAGTACTACGGATGCATCCGCGGATTCCTACGGATGCATCCGTAGAAAAAAGAGCAAGAATATGTGAAAAAAGTGCCACGGATGCATCCGCGGATTCCTACGGATGCATCCGTAACACTTTGGGCATGAAGTTTTTCCTATAAATAGGTCCTACTTTTGCTAGCATTGGAGACAAGTTCCTACGGGAGAAAAATTCTACTTGTAGCTTTGTTTACTTTTAAAATTATTTTTCCTTTCTTGAGAAAATATTAAGAGTTTTATATTTTCTCTTTGTAGTATTTTATATTCACTCCATGGAGTAATTTTCTTTTGAGTTGGGATTAATGATGAAGCTTGATATATTATTATAATGTAATTTTTGATATTTTATTATTCTTGAGTGAGAGTATTTCTTGTCAAGTTCTTACATCAAAGTATTAGGTATATATTACTCAACTTTATCACGTGTATATATTTATGTTATAATATTTCTTGCTAATTTTTGTTATTGAAAGAAACAAAAATTAAATGGGGATAGTGATAACTAAATATATTATCATGCTAATTTGAGGTAATTATATTTAATCACTTAAAATTCTTTATCTTGATTTTAAGTTTTTCATTCGAAAGAAGAAAATCATTTAGCCAAGTTATGGGATTTGACGAAAGCTAATCGAAAGAGGTTTTTGTTCATATGATGTACTCATTCAAGATAAGTATTTTCTATTTTAATACTACAAGTTTATTATTTAATTTTGCTAATCGAAAGAGGAATAATTGAATAATAACCTTTAGTAGAAATATTAATTTTCTATCTCTATAGGAGTTTGATATGTATAATAGAAAATGAGGTATTTAAACTCCATTATAATTTTATATCAAGTGAATTCATGAAACCCCAACTCTTTTTTTTTAATCAAAAATCAAAAACAAATTTTCTATCTTTCCAAGTAGATATAATTTCAACTCTTTTCACCCAAAAATTGACTCTCTTAAATAGTAGGATAGATAATACAAATTTGTAGCATAGATTCTCCAATCTCTGTGGGACGATATCTTAAACTATACTATAATTTGACAGGGAACGAGCATAAATTCTTATCTGCCCAGAGCTCGTCAAATTTTTGGCGCCGTTGCCGGGGATTGGCAGTTGTCTACTTCAGATTAATTATCTTCTTACTAATTTAAGAATATTTTTATTTTCTTTCTTTTGTTACCATTGCAGGAATTTCAGCTAGTATATGACCCGCTCCTCTTCGAGGGAGCTTGTTGAATACGATCTTGAAACTGAAAGATCTCTGCGAAAAAGCAGAAAAGATCAAACCTCAATCTCGCTCTCTTCCTCATTTATAAACATGGAACATGAAAATGTTCCACCACAGGACCCACCTATCCCTGAGGACCAATTTGATGAAGTGGCCCCCAGGCCAACTAACATGATCCTAAGGGATTATTCTAAACCTGATCCTTTTGGCTGTGAGTCAAGTGTTAGAAGGCCACCAGTGGCTGCTAACAACTTTGAAATCCGAACTGGCTTAATCCAAGCCATACAACAAAATTGTGTGTTTAACGGGGAAGCTAGTGAGGATCCTCACAATCATTTAATTGATTTTCTAGAATTGGTTGAAACAGCAAAGTATAATGGCGTCTCTCCAGATGCAATTAAGTTACGCCTGTTTCCATTCTCTTTAAAAGGAGAAGCAAAATTATGGTTACGTAGTTTACCTAGGGGATCAATTACCACTTGGGACCAGATGACTCAAAAATTTCTCAGTAAATATTTTTCCCTAGCCAAAGCCACTAAAATGAGACAGGACATAACCAATTTTGTGCAAACTGACTCAGAGTCAGTATACCAAGCCTGGGAAAGACTAAAAGCTATGTTAAGAAAGTGTCCACATCACGGCATCCCTGAGCACATGCAACTATACATCTTTTACCATGGCCTAAAACCATCGGCAAGAAATGTTATAGATGCGGCAGCTGGAGGTGCCCTAATGGGAAAAACCACTGCAGAAGCTTTACAGTTACTAAATGAGATTTCTGAGAATGCAGTACAGTGGCCATCTGAAAGAGTGATACTTAAGAAAGCTGCAGCCATAAACCAATCTGATGTCCTGGCTGACTTGTCAAAACAAATTGCTTCTCTAACTCAAAAGTTTGATACTTTTCAGGTAAGTTCTCATCAGCCTGCTTCAACTGACAATTGTGATTTTTGCGCAGGAAATCATCAGAATCATGAGTTCCAAGCCGGTAATCAAGTTGATGAACAGGTAAACCAAATTGGATACAAAACGTATCCATTTGGTAATTCTTTGGCCCAAAAGCATCCTGGTTTCCAGTGGAGTAACCCCAATGGAGCAGAAAATGCTCAACATTTTCAGAAACTACCACCACAGGGACCACCTGGATTCCAAGGACAAAACAGGACGCAACAAAATTTTAGGCCATATCAACCCAGACCACAACAACAGGCACCAACTTTGGAAGATTTGATGTACAAGCACATCAAACTTACCGAAGAAAGAATAGAAAGCCAAAATGCTGCCTTCAAAAATCTGGAAACTCAGGTAAGTCAATTGGCTACTCTTGTTTCAGAAAAGATTCAGGGACCATTGCCCAGCAATACTGAAAAAAATCCAAGAGAACATGTTAAAACCATTGCCTTGCGATCAGGTAAGAATCTCGATGATCCATACCCTAATAGAGAGGGTAAGTTACAGGAAGATCAAAGAGAGGGTCAAACTGTTGATAATGGTAAAGAAAAACATGTTGAAACAAAGAAAAAAATTGCTCAAGAAAATAAAGCTAATTCAAGTGGTGAGCCAATCAATCAATCTGATGCCATTTTCAATTTTTCAAAAGCTGGAACTTGGGGATATAAAAAATACAGTTGTTTCTTTGCAATTAGCTGATCAAAGTACAAAAAAGGAAAAAGGAATAATTGAAAATGTGCTTGTGAGAGTTGATAAGTTTGTGTTTCCAGTAGACTTCATTGTCCTTGAAATGGAGGAAAATTCTGATGTACCTCTCATTTTGGGGAGACCTTTCCTAGCTACAGGTAGAGCGATAATAGATGTACATCAGGGACAACTGATTTTGAGAGTTGATGAGGAGAAAGTGATTTTTGATATGCAGAAAATGATGAGATATCCTGATGATGACTCATCATCTTCTTGTTTTACTATTGACCTCCTTAATGATCTTACAGATGAGTACAAAAATGATCAGTTATTTTCAGACTCATTAGAGAGGTGCTTGGTAAAATCAGGTACAACTAACGATGATGATCCCTCAATTAGAGAAGAAGCTATAACTTTGGAAATTGAGGGAGAAGATGTGCCAGAAGAAATAATTCAATCAAAAATTGAACTCAAAACTCTTCCCTCTAATTTAAAATATGTTTATCTTGAGGAAGAATCTTTTCCAGTAATTATTTCATCTTTGTTGACCAATGAACAGGAATTGCAATTGATCAAGGTACTGAGGGAGCATAAGAAAGCCTTGGGATGGACAATCTCGGATATCAAGGGAATCAGCCCAGCTATATGTACACACAGGATACTGATGGAGGAAAAATACAAGCCAATTGTCCAACCACAAAGAAGGTTAAATCCAGCAATGCAGGAGGTTGTGAAAAAAGAAGTGGTAAAATTATTGGCAGCTGGTATCATATACCCAATTTCAGATAGCCCTTGGGTAAGTCCAGTACAGGTAGTACCCAAAAAGGGAGGTATGACTGTTGTGAAAAATGAAAATAATGAGCTCATACCTACCCGGACTGTCACAGGATGGAGAGTCTGTATTGATTACAGACGATTAAATGATGCTACCAGAAAAGACCATTTTTCGTTACCCTTTATTGATAAAATGTTGGAAAGAGTAGCAGGTCATGCTTTTTACTGTTTTCTTGATGGTTACTCTGGGTATAACCAAATACCAATAGCCCCTGAGGATCAGGACAAAACAACATTTACTTGTCCTCATGGTACATATGCTTACAGAAGAATGCCTTTTGGACTGTGCAATGCACCGGCTACTTTTCAACGGTGCATGTCTGCCATTTTTTCAGATATGACAGAAAAGTTTTTGGAAATCTTTATGGATGATTTTACTCTGTTCGGAAAAACTTTTGAAAACTGTTTGCACAATTTGACTCTTGTACTCGAAAGGTGCGAAGAGTCAAATTTGATTTTGAATTGGGAAAAATGTCATTTCACGGTTACAGAAGGAATTGTTTTGGGACATAAAATCACTTCTAAAGGGATAGAAGTAGATAGAGCAAAAATTGATTTAATCGCAAGATTGCCCCCTCCCACAACTGTGAAAGGCATTAGAAGTTTTTTGGGACATGCTGGTTTTTATAGAAGGTTCATAAAAGATTTTTCAAAAATTTCAAAACCTCTCACAAATCTTTTAATGAAGGATGTGCCGTTTGAATTTTCTGAAAATTGCAATAAAGCTTTTGAATTGCTAAAAGAAAAATTGACAAAAGCACCAGTTGTTGTTTCTCCAGATTGGAATCTACCATTTGAGATGATGTGTGATGCAAGTGATACTGCTGTTGGAGCAGTATTAGGACAGAGAAAGGATAGAATTTTTCGTCCAATTTACTACGCCAGTAGAACTTTAAATGAAGCTCAATTGAATTATGCTACAACAGAAAAAGAGCTACTGGCAGTAGTATTTGCTTTTGATAAATTTCGTTCCTATTTGATTGGAACCAAGGTCATAGTCTTCACTGATCATGCAGCATTAAGATATCTTTTGACAAAAAAGGATGCTAGGCCTAGATTGTTAAGATGGATACTTTTGTTGCAAGAATTTGACCTTGAAATAAAAGATAAGAAGGGAACTGAAAATCAAGTAGCAGATCATTTGTCTAGATTGGAAACACCACCTACTGAGGCAGTAGAAATCAGGGAAGAATTCCCAGATGAGCATATTTTCTCGATCTCTGTGATCACAAATCAGGCTCCCTGGTTTGCTGACATTGCCAATTATTTGGTAGCACATTGGATGACAAAGGAATTTTCTCCACAACAAAGAAGGAAGCTCAAAATTGATGCTAGACATTATTTCTGGGAAAATCCTTACTTGTTTAAATTTTGTGCAGATAATGTTGTGCGAAGATGTGTACCAGAAAAAGAAATGAAGGATATTTTGAGCCATTATCATGATGGAGCAGTTGGAGGACACCACAGTTCGAACAGAACAGCTTCCAAAATTTTGGAAGCAGGATTCTACTGGCCTACATTGTTTAAGGATGCAAGGTCATATGTTTTAACATGTGACAAATGTCAGAGGACAGGTAACATTTCAAAAAGGGACGAAATGCCTTTAAACTCTATACTCATATGTGAAATATTTGATGTTTGGGGTATAGATTTTATGGGACCATTTCCTTCCTCGCAATCTTGTCAATACATTTTGGTAGCAGTAGATTACGTTTCAAAATGGGTAGAAGCAATTGCAACAACAACAAATGATGCTAAGGTTGTGTGCAAATTTCTTAAGAAAAATATTTTTACTAGGTTTGGGACTCCTAGAGTGATTATCAGTGACCAAGGCACACATTTTATGAATAAGCAATTTTTCACTTTACTGTCTCGGTATGGGGTGACTCATAAAACAGGCACACCTTATCATGCACAGATGAGTGGCCAAGTTGAGGTTTCTAACAGAGAATTAAAAAGAATTTTGGAAAAACTGTTAGTACCTCACGTAAGGATTGGGCTTTGAAATTAGATGATGCATTATGGGCCTATCGAACTGCCTTTAAAACACCAATTGGGACTTCACCATATAGGCTTGTTTTTGGAAAAGCTTGTCACTTACCAGTTGAAATTGAGGACAAAACTTTTTGGGCAGTGAAAACATTGAATATCGACATAAGCAGTGCAGGTAAAAATAGGTTGTTCCAAATTGATGAATTAGATGAATTTAGGTTGAATTCTTATGAAAATGCTTTGTTGTATAAAGAAAAAGTGAAAAGGTGGCATGACAAGTTGATCCGCCACAAAGAGTTTCAGACTGGTGATCAAGTTCTTTTGTATAATAGTCGACTAAGGCTATTTCCTGGGAAGTTTAAATCCCGCTGGACTGGTCCGTTTGTAGTAACAGATGTTACTCCATATGGAGCCATTGAAATTCAGAAAGTCAGTGGAGGTGAGAAATTTAAGGTGAATGGCCACAGGTTGAAGTTATATTTTGGAGGACAGTATGAAAAACAAGCTCTGGCAATTGAGATCCTGTGATGTGGCATGAACTACAATAAGTCGAGCTGACGACGTTAAACTCAGAACTACTTTTCAATCCCGTAGCCATTGAGGGTGAAGCATTGGAGCCTCATAAGTCCAGTATAGATTTGTTTAATCAAATACCTAATCAATTAATCTGGTTAATATCCAGGTTAGTGTACAACCGGAACTTCAAATGACGGCCTCTACAAAAACAGTGTCACCTACACAGGAGTAATTCCATGGTGATCGGTATGCCTGAGTAACTGGTTGATCAACTATTTGATTAAGCTAATCAAATATTGGCGCAGGTAATTTTCTAGTTTATATTTAAACTAGGACCCGAGACTGGTAGGTCTAAAATTTTTCAGTCTATTGCACATAGAATATGTGCGGTCACAGTTTCTTTCAAGCTTTCTTCTGTGATTGTATATTTGAAAGCCAAAAAAATAAAAAATAATAATCATAATAATAATAAAATTATATATATATATATATATATATATATATATATATATATATATATATATATATATATATATATTGAAGTATTTGTGGGCCCATATAGATGCCTAAATATGCTAAACCACCCTAATCTTTGTAAATTATTAGATGCAGTAATATTATCTTGTTAAATTTCTCATGTTTTAATATCTTGTCTTATTTCTACTAATCTTTAGGATCACTAACTATTTTTGTTTTTGGTGTCTTTGATTGTGTAATTCCTTTACCCAAAAAAAAAAGGTTTTAATTAAATATATATCATATTTAAATGCTTAAGTATATATATAATTATATATGTGCTTGTATATATACTGCAACCTAATTTATTGCACTTTGTAAATGAAAAATCTACAATATAAAGTTTTTATTTCTTGCAAACATTTATTTCTTTGATTTTTGTCATCTAACTTCCAAACTTATGATTTTTATTCTTTGAAGGCAAAATGAATATCTCAAATCTCAACGAAACATTGAAGTTGAGAAGTTTTATGATCTAAAAGCAAGTGAAATTATTACTTTTGACGAAAAATTGCTCCAATATCTATCGAGGCTTAATTATAGCTAAAGCACCAATTTGGAAAGATATGTTCTTTTTACCCACCTCATAAATATCCCTTTCAAGAAAAATGTTGCTGGTACTATCCGTCCAAATACTATTGTGATATAAGGAGAAGAAAAATGTGGGAAAGATAAAAGCAATTGAAAAAGAAAAAGAGATTTAGAACTTGAAAGGTTCTACCATGTGCAGTAAAGCACATTACTGAATGATGAATAATTGCTCAAAAAAAAAAAGGTTCCACACATTCTCCTTATAGCAGATAAATATGTATGTATTTACATAGATACATATATAAAAAGAAAAAGATGAAATCCCAAGCCATTTCTCAAGCCAAACACTATTCTATACAAATTCCACAATTCAGTGTTAAGTTATAAAATTGATTTGAGGAGCAAGTTTTCAGAAAAAGTATGATTACACTAAGTCTGAAAGATCATAAAATCATCAATTTTAGTGGGGACACAAAGTGCGAGATAACATTTTTTGTCAAGCAGAGATAAATTCAAAAGTAAGGTAAAGATTTGATAAATTTTGAAAGGATGAATTATTTGACTGAAATAAAAATTTTATTTGGTCAGATTCTTTTTCTTACAGAGAAGCAGCAATGAAAATGGGGAAGTAAGTATTATTCTCTTTTTCTCGAGGACGAGCAAAACTTCAAGTTAGGGGGAATTTGATAACTATAAATTTTGTATATATTTAGATATATAAATAAATTATTTAAGTAATATTTTTATTCAAAATATATAGTATTATCTTTTATTTTTGTGCAAATATATAAAAATATATTACAGGACAAGAAGTGGAGCCAAATCGAAGAAATAACAAACAAGGAAAAGCAAAGAAGAAAAAGCACGTGTGGCAAGTACTACGGATGCATCCGCGGATTCCTACGGATGCATCCGTAGAAAAAAGAGCAAGAATAAATCAAGAACGTGTGGCAAATACCACAGATGCATCCGCGGATGCAAAAGCACGTGTGGCAAGTACTACGGATGCATCCGCGGATTCCTACGGATGCATCCGTAGAAAAAAGAGCAAGAATATGTGAAAAAAGTGCCACGGATGCATCCGCGGATTCCTACGGATGCATCCGTAACACTTTGGGCATGAAGTTTTTCCTATAAATAGGTCCTACTTTTGCTAGCATTGGAGACAAGTTCCTACAGGAGAAAAATTCTACTTGTAGCTTTGTTTACTTTTAAAATTATTTTTCCTTTCTTGAGAAAATATTAAGAGTTTTATATTTTCTCTTTGTAGTATTTTATATTCACTCCATGGAGTAATTTTCTTTTGAGTTGGGATTAATGATGAAGCTTGATATATTATTATAATAGAATTTTTGATATTTTATTATTCTTGAGTAAGAGTATTTCTTGTCAAGTTCTTACATCAAAGTATTAGGTATATATTACTCAACTTTATCACGTGTATATATTTATGTTATAATATTTCTTACTAATTTTTGTTATTGAAAGAAACAAAAATTAAATGGGGATAGTGATAACTAAATATATTATCATGCTAATTTGAGGTAATTATATTTAATCACTTAAAATTCTTTATCTTGATTTTAAGTTTTTCATTCGAAAGAAGAAAATCATTTAGCCAAGTTATGGGATTTGACGAAAGCTAATCGAAAGAGGTTTTTGTTCATATGATGTACTCATTCAAGATAAGTATTTTCTATTTTAATACTACAAGTTTATATTTAATTATGCTAATCGAAAGAGGCATAATTGAATAATAACCTTTAGTAGAAATATTAATTTTCTATCTCTATAGGAGTTTGATATGTATAATAGAAAATGAGGTATTTAAACTCGATTATAATTTTATATCAAGTGAATTCATGAAACCCCAACTCTTTTTTTTAATCAAAAATCAAAAACAAATTTTCTATCTTTCCAAGTAGATATAATTTCAACTCTTTTCACCCAAAAATTGACTCTCTTAAATAGTAGGATAGATAATACAAATTTGTAGCATAGATTCTCCAATCTCTGTGGGACGATATCTTAAACTATACTATAATTTGACAGGGAACGAGCATAAATTCTTATATGCCCAGAGCTCGTCACTCATTGAGGCGAGCAACTTGCTGCCCCTTCTTCTCGGATGCCTCCAAATTCGCTCGCTGGGAAGGCTCATTGAGCTTGGTAATTTTTTGGGCGCCATTCCACAAAGCAACGCTACCCAACAACTCATTCCAAACAGAATCAACGCAACCACATATCTACAAACATGAATAATTTTCATTCCAAAATATTGCACGATTCCCTTAAAACCATCATGAGCAAGATAAATCTTCACACCATGAATTAGAACAATGAGGGTACCTACAAAAAAGAAAATAAAGTTAGTAGTAAAAGCTTCCATGCTCTCCTCCATATAGATTCGAGCATGACGGAAAATTCCACCTCCCTTGTTTCTACACATTCTTCCTCGGCCTAGTACGAATGTATGGCTCATTACACTTATCCCCATTCACCAACCTCCTTCCCATGCTATCCAACTCATGAAACGAATTAACCGTGACATCTCCTTGATCAAGAGCCAAGTTCACCAAGTAATCCGCCAATTTATTTCCTTCTCTAAACACATGCATCACCACCACCTCTCTACCCTCTATCAAACTCCAAATCTTCTCTATTATTTGTAAAATTTGCCAAGGCACCTCCCAAATCTTTGTCACTATATTCTTGAGCAACAGTGAGTCTGTTTCAACAATAACTTGTGCATAAGAAGTAGAAACCACATACCTCAAGGCCATAAGAAAAGTCGTTGCCTCCGCTTGAGTATTAGTGGTCATGCAATCATCTATCTCCTTAGCACAAGCACGCACAAAACCACCACTGTCATCCTAAACACAAAATGCCCAAGAACTAATACCTGGATTACCTCTAGAAACACCATCCGTATTAATTTTGATTCAACCCACCTGAGGCGGACTCCAAACAACCTTTGTCATCACAAGCCTAGGCGTATGATCCCTTAGTACCGGCAACAAGTCCACCCACCTACCAGGCGCATACTGAAAGTTCTTCCTGCGAACTCTCAGCAACATAATAATATGCTTTGTGACAAGATACACCAATCTATGAGCTGAAGTCGACCCACCATACCTTAAAATATTCATCCGTTTCCACAACTCCCATAAGATAAAAATGGGAATAGCATGGTAAATCATCCTCAAGACCGGGCTACCAAGAGCATCTCACCACACATTTATGACTTGTGTCAAGTGTAACCCATGAAAATTAAGACCTGTAGGACCTCCAAAATACTTCCATACATAACGTGCTACATGTGAATTAAGAAACACGTGGGAGACAGTCGCCACATCAGGGTTGACACAACAACCACACTTAGAGGAAAATTGAATTCCCCACCTCTTAAACATATCATCTAAAGGGAGCTTAAATTTCCACAGTCTCCATAAGAAAAATGACATCTTAAATGGAATACCTTTAATCCAGATGTGCTTGTAGAGTTCACTTGGCTTTTTCCTTTGCTTCACCAAATAGTAAGCTGACCGGACTGAAAACGTACCTCGAGACACCAGCATCCAAAAAGGCCTATCTCGCTGCTCAGGACAAGTATGAGGCTTGACATTTTGAATCACGTGCTCAGCAAAGTCTTCAGGCAAAAGCTTCCTGAGCCGATGTTCCATCCATACTCCACCCTCAGTAACTTCATAAACACACACTGCAGTCTCATCACATGCAGACTCACATGGAACTGCATGATACAACTGACCAAGTCCAGTCCAGTTATCAAGACATAAATAATTATTGCCCTTCTTCAGCTGCCAAACGATCTCATGATCCATCTCAGGCCTGCTCTGCAACATCTTCTTCCATGCATATGCCCCCCTCTTTCACGGCACCACCACAGAGTGATGCATTTTCAAGTATTTGTTGCTCATATAATCCCACTATAAAGACTGCATGGTGCGAAAATTCCACCAAAATTTTGCAAACAATGCCTTAGAAATATCATACAAACTCCTATAGCCAACTCCACCTTCATTCATAGGATGACACAAAGTCTTCCAAGAAGCCCAGTGCCTGCTATCATAACCTACAGAATTACTCCAGAAAAACTTGGCAAACATCCTGTGATGCTGAGCTACAACCCCAGTAGGGAGGTCACAGGCAGATAATAAGTGAATGGGCATACTCTGAAGCATTGACGAAATCAGAGTCGCCCGTCCACCTATAGAGAGCAGTTTACCAGTCTAGGAGTCAAGCTTTTTCTGCACCTTCTCCACCAGCTCGTTGTAGTGACAGTTCTTCCTCCTAGCATAATAAATAGGTACGCCAAGATACTTGAAAGGAAAATCTCCCCTCGGTATCTCAATAATATCGAGCACCCTGTCAGCTATTAACTGTGGAACCTGGCCATGCATGTACACATTACTCTTCTCTTTATTGATTTTCTGACCACTGAAAAGCTCATAGCTAACAAGATTCTCCATCACTGATTTCAACAATCCTTCCTCAGCAGACGAAAAGATAATCATATCATCCGCGTACGCCAGGTGATTAAGGTAGGGACTCCACTTTGGCATCCCATACGACACAAAAAGTATCATCTCTATGTAGCGCATTCAGAGCTCTGGAAAGGCACTCAGCAACAAGCAGAAACAAAGTAGGTGATAAGGATCACCTTGCTTCAAATCCTCTAGAAGAATGGAAAAACCCAAAAGGCTGGCTATTTATGAGGACAGTATATCAATTGTTGCACAAAGTTCTGTAAACCATTCCAATAAACGTCTCACTAAATCCCATCTTCTTCAAAGCCTCTATCAGGAACACCCATGAAACTCTATCATACGCCTTAGCCATGTCGAGCTTGATTACCACATTTGTTGGCTTTCCCCTGTCAGCAATATCGTGTACAATCTCTTGCACCAGCAGGATATTCTAAAAAATGCTCATCCCTTTTACAAAGCTAGACTGCTGGGGTGAAATGATCCCAGGCAAAATAATAGAGAGCCTGTCGTGAATTACCCTGGAAAACACCTTGTTGCTGAAATTACTCAAACTAATTGGTCTCATGTCTGAAAAGGTAGCAAAGTCATTCCTTTTAGGCAAGAGAACCAAGTTAGTAGAAGTGATGTACCGCAGAAAAAAGTGACCCTAAAAGAATTCCTGCACCATTTTAACCACATCAGCGCCAATAATATCCCAACACGAATGGTAGAAAGCGCCCGTAAAACCGTCAGGGCCCCCTACAGAGTCAGCATTCAGCCCAAAAACTGCCTTCTTCACCTTTTGTTCATCTGGTACAGCAATAAGAGCAGTATTCTGATCCTTCGTAACAAGACTAGGCAGGTGATCAAGTATGAACAAATCATCTGGCACCGCATCACTAGTAAATTGTGCCTGGTAAAATTTGATTGCCTCCTGGGCTATGTCTGCTTCGTTCTCCAGCCAAGAACCAGCAGCATCCTGAATTCTTCTAATCTACAACACCTTCCTTTTTCCATTTACATGAGCATGAAAGAATTTGTTATTCCTATCCCTGTCTTTGAACCACTGCATACCAGCTTTCTGCTTCCAAAACTGTTCCTCCAGAGCATAGAATCTAATTAACCCTGCATTCACCCTCTGTAGTCTCTCTCTGTTGTATCCAGTGGGATGCTCCTCAAATTCCTATTCATAGACCCAGACCACCTCCTCTAGTGTAGCAATCTGCATGAATATATCACCATAAGTCTCTCTGCTCCAAACAGACAATGGCTTTTTCAATTTTTTCAACTTGCAGTTAAAATTATAAAAAAGATCAGCACTGAAGTTTTCTGCCCAGTTCTCTCGGACAACACCTTGGAATGACTCACGCTGCACCCAAAAATTTAGAAATCTGAATGACTTCTTCACAATGGGACTATCCATGTTAGGAATGAGCAACAACGGAGAATGATCTGACCCCTGCCTAATCAAGTGCTCCACTTCAAACTGAGGAAAAAGCGCCTGAAAAGCTTGATTCACAAGACACCTATCAAGCCTTTTAAATATGCATTCATCATCTAATCTACCATTCCCCAAAGTGTACATACTGCCCTTGAAACCCATGTCAATCAACTGACAAGTGTTGATACAGTGCGCAAAATCTTCCTCCTCCGGATAGTAAACTGGCAGGCCCCCGAACTTCTCAAGCTCATCAATAATGACATTAAAATATCCCCCAACCAGCCAAGGAGATTTCATGTCACTAGCATGAGCATACAACAAATTCGATAATTCTACCCGAGTAGCATGACCCGTACTAGCATACACCAAAGAATTCGATAATTCTACCCGAGTAGCATGATCCGTACTAGCATACACCAAAGACACCACAAATTCCAGCAAACCATCTAAATGTGTCAGCTTCAAAGACAACATCTGTGATGTATCATACACCACTTCCACCTGATAATCATCCTCTACAAACACCTAAATTCTACCATTAAAATTATGCCATGAAGAACCCATACCTAACCATAGACGATATTTGTCAATATGCCAGTAGTGCTAAAATGGCTCCATTAATGCAATAAATGAAAAGTACTTCTGCCTATGCATTGTTACCACTCTATCAAAGGCCTGTTGAGTGTTTACAGACCTTATATTCCATATGAGTGAGCTATTCATTGGTGACCAGAGGCTTTGGAAACCATCCTCCGCGTTGACACCCCTCCAACTGTCGGAGGTGCGCTTTTTTCCCTTTTTGCTCGAACCTGCTTGGCCTTCTTCTTCTGTGCCGTGACTTATTTTGGTGATATATCACCCTTCTCTGCTGCATTAACATAATTTTGAGCCATAGACTCTGTATCAAGCTCTTCATCATCACCAATTTCCATTTGCTTTTCAACCGGTTTGTAAAAAACATGCGCTAAAGCTGGTGTAGGCTCAAAATTCTTTGCAACCAACTGTGAATTCTTCTTTTTTGCACTATCATAGGCTGCTTTCAACTCCTCCAGCTCCTTAACAGTGACTGGCCCACCCCCTGACAGCCCCACCCCATGACAGCCCCGGACTAGCATTAACCACATCAAGTTGCTTGTCAGGACCTCCCTGGGACTTATCAGCGCTGCCCTGTGACTTTTCATCACTAGCATTTTTAGGACTTGAAACACCTTCTTCTTTGTCATTCTTCCCATATTTGCCACTACTATCCCTTGAAAATTCACCCTCCAACCCTCTGTATTTATCAGAAAGATCATCTTCATAATTTTATGGATCAGCATCATCATTTTCACTTTCATCCCCGTAATCTACCAATTCTTCGTCCTCCTCCGAATCTACTACCTCCAGCTGGTCATCATCATCAGCATCATCTGAAGTGACCTTGGCCACTAAAGAATTAGAGGGTATCTCCTATTGAGTAGTATTCATAGGCACCTGGACAGTAGAAATAGGCGTTGCATCAGTAACAAGAGCTCCCTGTGGAGGATGTTTCACCAACTGTAACACCTTTCTTCTGTTGCTGAGGCTTAGCAGGCTGCTTCCCATCATTAGGCCACCCCTTATTTACCCAGTCCTTAGTCGACTTAGGCATGTAAGCAACTTTCTCGACTGATTTCTGATTTGCAGCACCCTTTTTTATTGCAGCCTTACTTGGACCTGTGAAATCTCCTTTTTGAACAGTCTTGGACTGCACTCTGTCCTTTGATACATCTGTTTCCTTGACCCCACATCACAAACTTTCTGGATATGATCTTCCTGCAGAGTTGCAAACTGATTGTTCCTAGCTTGCACTAAAGCAAAATTGTCACCTGGCTTCGCAACAGTATTTTTCACCTGAGCATTGGCATTCCCTTTCCTTACTTTCTTATTCTTTGCTTCGTTCCACTCTTCCTCATTCCTAGAATTCCCAACCACCTTTCCACTTGACAAAATACGTATTAGAGGTGCCGGTAAGGCAGGGCGGGCTTGTCACGAACTACACTTTCATCCTTATTTCCACTATTTTTTTGTTCTTCCCACAACTCAGGGTGCACAATTTTGCATGAATTTTGGTTGTGACCCTAAAGCTTACACGTTCTGCAATACCAAAGGAGATAATCATATTCAATTTCAGCCCAAAAAGATGTAATTTCTCCCGTATCATCCTCCTCCTCTTGGATCAAACCCTCGTAGAGTGCTTAGCCAGCAAATCAAGCTCAACTTTCACTCTAGCACAACTGGGTCTAGTCTTATTCAAAGTAGCCGTATCAACTTTCAAAGGAGTTCCCACTGCTGATGTTATTGAAAAATTAAATTCCAATGCAAAGAAATTTGGAGGAAGGTTAGAGAAACTTATCTATGCAAGAGCCATGGAGGTTTCTTCGTTAGGTTTCCGGTATCTAGTCCATTTCAATGATCTCATGGGGTAAGACCTCCCTCTAAATTTAATCCAATAAGCAAGTGTTGACAGAAAATTAACATAATCTTCCAACAAAGTCAATCTAATCAACACGTAACGATGATCAAGATAACCAATATTACAGTCACATTTAATATTACATTGGCCTTGGATCAATTTACGTAAATTCTCCAAGTCTGGCCTTCCATATGAAAATTTCCTAAGCACTGCATACTGTAAGTGTGGCTTGTCTTTGATTGTAACAAACAGTACGACAAAGACGTTGATAAAAATCAACTTTTTGGAACTGAGGTTTAGAAATATGGGCATATGAGAGGTTTGGATTGTTGTTTTGGGGCGTTGTAGTACTGAGTGGAGTGGGTACGGGCTGAGCAACCCCGGGAGGGGCTGCCCAACGGGTGTCGTGGCCATGGTGGCTGTTACTATGGTGGCGGCGGGTTTTCTCCTTAAAATCGCCCCAAATCACCTTATTCCTAGTTTATTTTACTTTTTTTTTTCTTTTTTTTTTTTAATAAATTACCACTAAGGTCAAGCATTTAAAGGATGATTTTGAACACTTTCGCTTAAAAGCTACTTTTTTTAGGAAAATTAACATGAAAGACAGCTTTAAAAGATTTAATTTCAACAACTACCACAAAAAAATTAATATAGCACAAATACCATCTTTTTAAATTTTATACCACTTTTTAATATTATATTCTCTAATATACTAGTTTACTAAATTCATAATTTACTCCATTTAAACTTATATTCCTATAAGAATGGAATTTATATCTACTTATCTACTAAAATTATGCTCTCTCCCTCTTCTAATTAACCATCAACTATCCCCTCCCTATTTCTTCTATCTTCTGCCTCCTTACCACTCCCCCTCCCCCTCCCTAATTGATTCCTCCACTATTACTTCAATTAACAAACCAATTCAAAGATATCAAAACTCTTTATCTCAAAAACCATACCTCATGCCAACTTTTTCCTCGACTCTTTCATATGTTGCCATCAAAATTGTTTTTCCATTACTTTTAAAGACTAGTTTCTCTACCCAGTCATCAATTTTGTTTTCCAATTTCCTTTGTTGTCGCCTAGTTCTTCTTTACCCAAATCTATATATTTCTTAACAGTAAAGAACTAATTGAATTTGTTTAAAAAATATTAAATTAATATACAAACAATAAATATACTATTATATATCATACACAAATATACCATATATCACAAATAGATATACTATATATCATACTTAATATACCATATATCTTAAATAGATATACCATATATATATCAGATATATAACTATGTTATACTACATTCAATGATGTATATATTGACACGACCCGAAATCCGGTTAGGCCGTGCGGGCACCCGACATCCTTCCCTAGACCCGTCGGGCGAACCCTTACCAATTAAATTAGGCAAATAAATATAATTCAATTCATTAATAAGAACAAGACTTAAAAAAAACACTGACATACTGATACCTCTAAGCTGTACAAAAGAAATTACAGCTGACTACCCAACATACTAGGTTTAGGGTTATCCAGACCAGACATCTAAGAGTACAAAAGAAGACAAATACCTCCTGAAGGGAGCAAAATGCAACTGAAATGATAACCAATAAACTGGTGGCCATCCGAAATAAAAGCTGGCTCACCCTGACAGCTGAAGTCGTCTACGCTCCTTCACAACGTGGCGAACTCAATCCTGGAGCGAACCTGCCACGAAATAGATAGACAAGAAACAAACAACAAACAAGGGTGAGTCAAAAGGACTCAATAAGTGGGGCAGACTAGCCACCTCAAAGAATAGGACAGCTAGCAAGGGAGAAGAAATAGATAACCAAATTTCTCTTATTTAAATTATAAAAGGCAGAGCCAGATAACAACCGAACACATGTATGAAACCATAAACTCATCAACAACCAGGAACGTAAGATAACCAAAATATATAGGTATCCCGAACACATCAGCAATCAGAAATACATCCTGTTGCGGCGTGCAACCCGATCCATATATTCATCCTGTTGCGGCGTGCAACCCAATTCATATATTTATACTGTAGCGGTGTGCAACCTGATCCGTATATTTATACCGTTGCGGCGTGCAACCCGATCCATATATTTATACTGTCGCGGCGTGAATCTCGATCCATATATTTATACCGTTGCAGCGTGCAACCCGATCCCCACAATCCAGAATACGAGCCAAAAATATATAGGCAAACTGAGATATGTCCACGATATAGTATACATACCGCATACATAAAACACAACACAGTACACACAATAGTCAGTATGCGGTGCAATGAGATGGGATGAATGCTGTACGATGCAATGCAGTCACATGTGCCAAATAGATGGAGCGGAATCCTCCTGCTCTGGGGGCGGAATCCTCCTACCCTCAATATGATGCAATGGAGCGGAATCCTCCTACCCTCAATATGATGCAATGGGGCGGAATCCTCCTGCTCCGAGGGCGGAATCCTCCTACCCTCAATATGATGCAATGGAGCGGAATCCTCCTGCTCCGAGGGCGGAATCCTCCTACCCTCAATATGATGCAATGGAGCGGAATCTTCCTGCTCCGAGAGCGGAATCCTCCTACCCTCAATATGATGCAATGTAATGCATATGAATGCAATATGATTCAATAATAACCCATCATCGGCTCGGGACTCTCATCGACAGCCGGGAAGCAGATGGCAACTCACAGCCATAGTACAATGTTCAGATCCTCAATGCAATACCAATAACAGGACATAACATATAATATATAATATATAATATATAATGTAAATCCAAAGCTAAGGCGTAATGAGTACGCCTATCGGCAGCTACACACGTAAGGAACACGTGGTAGAAAATCCACGAGGCCAGGTGCCTCCAAAGAAATGGATATAGACACTTACCATATTACAAAGTTAGTACATCCACTCAATAACCGCTTGTCCTTTGGTTTCATTGCCAAACGATCCCACTCTATTCAATAAACAGGAAAATATATCAAATTAGGCTAAAGGCTTCATTCCTCACATCTTAGGGCAATCCGGTTAAGAACCTGATACCCTATTCGCATACGCAATACGCAGGCCAGGCCTATGTACAGGATTTAAGGTCACATAACCAAACTCCAAATAAATTATATTTATATGTTGCCCATAACTCACTGAGTATGAATATATAATCAATTCCACTATCGGGGTCCAATTGACCCTTTAAACTCTTAATTGAACTAATTAAAACGATGTCTAATATTCCAAGTTTTACCGTCAAAATATATTCAAACACACGTAATAAACTCAAATAATATATTAGGATCATTACCTGAATGTTTCAGAGTAAAAAATCTACTTTTCTCCGGTCCCTTTTCTCATTTTCTGGCATTTTTCTTCTCTGTCTCTCTCATTTTTTTTCAGCGTTTTTCATAGTAATCTCTGCTTCTCGTTATCTTCTTTCTGCTTATGTTTGCAATTCATATTTCTGATGGTCCTTGGGACCCCCCACCGCCTAACTTATCATTTTATTTCTTTTGTCCTTTTCCTTTTTTTTTTTTAAATTTTTCCTTTAAAATTCGCTGCTACGATAAAAATTAAAACGATGCCCTACGATATTCGAAATAATCTCAAATTTTGCATACAAGTTATACAAAATATATGTAACATACTCGCGAAGGCAGATCTCAAATTGGACTCTCGAAACTCAAGATGCGAATTTAGATGAAAAAGGTCAAATTATTTGACTTTCGGTATTTTAGCGGAAACTAGCCGAACAACATCGAAATTCACTTTCGAAAGTTTACAAAAATCACAAATAATCATACGAACCTAACGGCGCTTTCGGATTTCGAATCGGAGCTCATTCGGCAAAAACCGAGCTCGAAAATCTCTTTTTAATATTTATCGCCAATAAAACTGAAACCTTCTTCCGATGCCTACCAAACGAGGTCTGATTTAGCTCAAATTTTATAGACAGGTTCTAATGGACATTACGAATATTTTAAAATTATCGACACGCCAATCGGAGTTCTAACTTCCGAAACGACTGACCGAGGTCGTTTCATATATGTAAATAGAATGAAAATGAATACAAATAAATTTCTTATATGTTGTACTATATATATATGACTCTCTTTTACTTTTCGGTGTATTAACATCAAAACAACAATGCTATAGAAAGACACAATATTATATACCATATCAAGTTTTAATGTTGTATCCTTCGTTTGACTTTTTTTTTATATATATAATTTTAGTATACATCAAAGAAAGATTCAAGAAATAAATATATGAGCAGATAGTTTCTTTTTTTTTTTTTTTTTTTTTTTTTTTGCTTTTTTTTGTTATGAATTTTTTGTGATTGGCTATGATTAGGCATAATAATAACATGTAATCCGTATATCTAGATACCTAGATATCTGCATGGCTAAGGATAAATAAAATGGTATATTTGTAATTTAATTATAGTACCCAATTAATGTGGTAGGCAATGCAAATAACTCTTCCTTATTATATGGTTATGAAAATTTTTTTTACATAAAAGTACAAGCTTTAGAACTAAATTACCAAACATAGCAATATTTTAGCAAAATAACGTCATATAGAGGAAAACACAAGTTAATTACAAATATAGAAAGGACGTAGCAATATTTTCCCATAACATACCAAACCCTTACATTCTTTCTCCTATTTCCCCCACTATCACTTTTGCTCCTCCCATTTCTCCCTATTTCACTTTTCCTCCCACTATTTTCCCCAATTTCACTTTTATTCCTATCATTTCCCCCAATTTCACTTTTTCTCATCCCATCCTCGATGTATCTTGTTGTATCTCACCGTATCTCAACTGTTTCTGCACCGTTTCAATTGTTTCTGCAGCACCGTATCTAAATATTTCTGCACCGATAAAGATAAAGTCTTTGAGTGAATTGGAAAATAACAGTTTAAATTTGAAAGAAAATATAAATCACTAGCGTTGGCAACATGCACAACTATAGCAATTCCATTTTGATCAGATTTCTCTTAATTTGAATTTGGACTTCCAAATTAATAGTCTTAGGAAAAAAATTAGGAACATACCTAAATAAATTTTGAGGAATCATCACTTGCTAATGAAGTCTCTTTTTTATCAGGTCTCTCATTATTTAATTATTTGATTTGATATTTTGCCTCCGGCCACTATATTTAAAGAAGTAGGTGCTTATATTTTTTTCTTTAGGTTAAAGTCATATAAAAGAATCAATTATAGTAATTATTTTCTCACGAATGGAGATATTATTACACATTCGGAGTCATGTTATTAAGTCATTTGCATCACAAATCAAATGGCTATGATACTTTTGTTTAGTTCAAATTCAATTTATTTCTTACATGATTTACTTTATTTTACAGAAGTTTATTCTTGGGTACATTGCATAAAGAATCAACAGTATTTAATGTGCTAAAAAAATAACAATATCCTATGATTTGTTTATTTTCACAATCGCCGCGCATCGCGCGGGTACTATACTAGTATGGAGTAATAGTTTTGTTTGGTTGGTTTCCAATTTTTAAGGTTTGTTCTGATTTTGGGGGCTAGGCCTTGTTTAGTGTCCCTTTCCCTATTTATATTTAGGAAAATTTATCCCCACATGACTACCCTAATTGCTATATTACAAAAAATAACAATACTTTTACCATATTTACAATACATAATAATACTTTCTTATTATTCATTACCCCTTCCCAAACATGAAACCCTAATTTCTCCCTCTCTCTCCTTCTCTTCCCTCCTCCACCCACCCACTCCCCTTCTCCACCCACCACCCACCACCCACCCACTAGCGCCCCCTCCCTCTCCGCCATCAATACTGCTACCATCGCCCCCTCCCTCTTCCCACCACACGTCCCCCTCCCTCACGCTACTGCGGCGCTGCTCCTCGCGGCGGCGCCGCTGCACTGCAGCGGTGGAAACGCCCGGATCTATGTTTTTCCGGTGGTTTTAGGGTGGGTTTTCACGATTTGGTCATTTTTTTTCTTTTTTCCTTTTTGTATGTGTATATATGCGTATGTTTATGTATATATTTGTATTTTGTATGCATAATTTCAGATCTCTTTCTTTTTTTTTCCTTTTTGTATGTGTATATATGTGTACGTTTATGTATATATCTGTAGTTTGTATATACATATTCAGATCTGCCTTTTTTTCTTTTTGATTTTTGGTTTTGTTTGTGTATTTATTTTGTATATAAAATGTATAAGACTGTATTTGTGTGTATGTGTATGTTTTGGTATATAAATACATTTAAGTTTTTTTGAATATCTATATGTTGTTATTTGTATATTCGTTGTATGTTTGTGTATTTTTTGTATTTCACGTGTATGATATTTTTTGGTATAGTTTTGTATTTGTATGGTTTAATGGAGGTTTGTATATGAAATGTAAAAAAAACTATTGCTATATTTTGTAAAGTGGAAAAGTATTGTTATTTTTTGTAAATATGGTGTTAGGGTTGTATATTTATGTAAATCTCCTTTTTATATAGTGGAGTTTGACTGGTTATTAGATATTAACTTTGTAATGTTTTAAAATTATTTTTGTTAGATCAAAAATACAAAAAGGAGAAAATTGTAGTAATGAGAAAGCCGTAACTTTTAATGTAAATAAGATTCAACAAAGATAAAATACAATAGTTATATTAAATAATTACTCCCAATTTAATTTGGATCGGAGTTTAAAAAATGGGTGAAGACTTTTAAATTTTATGGTCTAAAATAAGCTATATATAAATATGTAGTAATTAAAAATCATCTCATTAAGAACAAAGTGGTAAGTTTAAAGTAAATTGTTTTCAAATATAAAATTATGTCATTCTATTTTAATAGACTAATAAATAAATTGTAACATTCTTTTGGAAACGGAGAGAGCTAGTATCAAATAAGAAAGTAGTAAAGACTAAAAGAAATATATATATATATATATATATATATATATATATATATATATATATAGGATTTTTTACATAAAAGTACAAGTTTTAGAGCTTAATTACCAAACATAGCAACATTTTAGTAAAATTACCCTATATAGAGGAAAACACAAGATAATTACAAATATAGCAAAAACATAGCAATATTTTCCCATAACATACCAAACACTTACATTCTTCCTTCTATTTCTCCCACTATCATTTTTGCTCCTCCCATTTCCCCCCTATTTCATTTTTCCTCCCACCATTTCCCCCCAATTTCACTTTTACTCCTCTCATTTTCTCCAATTTCACTTTTCCTCGTCCATCCTCAATGTATCTCGTTGAATCTCACTATTTCTGCACCGTATCAACTATTTCTGCACCGTATCTAACTGTTTCTGCACCGTTTCAACTGTTTCTGCAGCACCGTATCTAACTGTTTCTGCACCGTTTCAACTGTTTCTGCAGCACCGTATCTAACTATTTCAGCATTATATCTGCGCTATTTTCAAACTGTTTCTGCATCGTTTCAGCACTGTATCTGCCCTGTTTCTGCATCGTTTCAGCACTGTATCTGCGTTGTTTCAAACTATTTTGTTTATTTCTAATTTATTAAAAAATGACGTGTATATATTTGAATCATCCTGGTCAATACATCTTAGCAAAAAGAAATACATCCAAAAGATTTTTATAACAGTCGAGGTGTCTGCTTCTTCATGCAAAAAAAAGGAACTTAATCATAGCTTACTAATTTGGCACATAAAACAAGGTAGATTACGGGTTAAGAAACTTGCATCTGCATGATAGCTACTATATTGGAGATTTAAGATGAAACATGAGCTAAAAGCTCTTTCGCATTACAGTTATGTTTTTTTTTTTTGTCTTTATTAGTTGAAAATGCTTATCTGCATTGTTATGTTTGACAGTTAATCGACAATCTTTAACGTACCTCGACTCCATTTCCTTGAACGGGATGATCAAATTTGCTGATTGAAACAATTGTCTTCTTTGAAGATCGTTTCCTCGGCCACAACCACGACTTATGGTCCATGTTTTACTGTCACAAAAAGCAGTAGAATAACCTCCTGAAAAAGCAGCAGAATCACCTCTAAAAACAGAAGAACCAGCTCAAGCGAGTCTTCGACTTAGATCCACTATTTTTACCATGAACAAATAACAGCAAAACCTACGAATTAATCACAATTGTACATTTAACATTATTTTAGTTAATTACAGCTTGGTGGTGTGTTGCTGTGCAAGGCGGAGGGGGGGAGGCTGATGGCACTAGAGTGGTGGGATGGTGGTGATAGCGTTAGAGTGGGGGTTATGGCGTTGGGGTGGTGGGGGTGGGTGTGGGGTGATGGGAGAAAGAGAGAGTAAGTGAGAATTTTTAATTTGGGGAAAATGGGAAGTGAAAGTGAAATATGTTACATTAGTGTTAAATGTTCTAGAAAAATAATGCTATGCATTGTAATTAGAGAAATATTGTTATTTTTTTTTTGTAATTAAGGGTGAAAACTTGTATATTTGTGTAAAAAATCCTTACGAAAAACTCGGCTTATTTGCAAAAATATGACATGGGAAGCTTTGGTTTGCCAAAAAGCCCTCACTAACAGATGTTTAGCAAAAATGCCCTCATTAATTTAATGAAACTTTTTTCAAACCAAAATACCCCTACAAACCAATAAAAAGACGCGCCCCTGTCCCTCCTCTTCCTTTTATCCATTCACGCTATCAAGAAAACCATAAAACCCCATTCCTTTTACATATTGCTCTGTTCAAGAGAAGATTCAACGTAAGATTTCTTTAAGTTGCAAGGGTAAAGTTCTCTGCAACTATTGCCAAGAGTTTAAGCTCTGGTGCAATCAATGCCCTACATACACTTCTTGCCTATTGCCAAGACTCTATGGCCTGTTGCAAGTGCCAACTTGCAGAGAAAGTTTCTGCAACCCTTGATTTATAGCTAAGAGTTTAAGCTCTGGTGCAATGGGCACCTGGGAGAGACTTCTTGGCTATTGACAAGACTTTAAGCCCTCTTACACTGGCCAACTTCAGGAAAAAAAATCTCTGCAAGTCTTGGCAATAGCCAAGACTTTAAGTTCTGCTGCAAAGGAAAACTTACACTGAAAATCTCTAAAGTATTGGCAATAGCCAAGACTTTAAACTCTACTGCAATAGGAGGCTTGTAGAGACTTCTTGCCTATTTTCGAGACTTTAAGCCATGTTGCCATGGTCTCTACAACTACAGAAAAAGTCTCTCTAGCTATTACCAATAGCCAACACTTTAAACTCCAGCGGAAGGGGCAACTTGTACAAATAGTCTCTGCAAGTATTGACAATTGCCAGGACTTTAAACTCTAGTGGAAGGAGAAACTTGTACAAATAGTCTCTGCAAATATTGGCAATTGCCAAGACTTTTACCTATATTGCAGTGCAAAACTTACAAAAAATGTCTCTGCAACTCTTGGCAATAGCCAAGACTTTAAGTTCTGCTGCAAAGGGGACCTTACACTAAAAATCTCTAAGAGTATAGGCCATTGCCAAGACTTCTACATCTACTGCAGTGAACAAGTTGGAGACAAAGTCTCTACAACTCTTGGCAATAGCCGAGACTCTAAGTTCTGGTGGAAGCGACAACTTACACGGAACATCTCTGCAAGTATTGGCAATAGCCAAGACTTTAAACTCTATTGCAATAAGCACATTGCAGAGAAAGTCTATGCAACTCTTGGCCATGGTCAAGATTTTAAGCTCTATGCAAAACATGAATATCTAATAGCCATAGGCAATAAAATTCTTCAAATCACTGGAATCAAGAAAACACAAGAAAAAATCCCAAATTTCCAGCACACAAAGAAGAAAGAAGGAGGCTAGGAATGGGGAAAGAGAGAAGAAAACATGTTCAGCGTGAATTAAACAAGTTGGGGCAAAATAGTCCTTTCATAAGAGAAATATGATGTGAAGGGCATTTACTTAAAATATTTGTAAGTGGAGGCAATTGGGTAAGATCATGTTTTATTGAGGTCACTAGGTGAATTTTTTTTGGAAAAACTCCACTTTTATTAAGCTAACCTTAACGGGCTCTTAAAGTAATCAAACTAGCTTCTTTCAAGCCCAAACACTCTTTCAATGCGTTTATCAAAAGTTGATGCAATTATTGCACAAAATTTTAAAAAGAGGGCAAAACTTAATAGGTACTACGCCAAACGGTCATATGGTGAAATTTTTTACAGAAAAATCATCAATTCATCACCTACTGCAAAAAGTTTCAAAATTCAAACAATCTATTATACTATAATCAATTTTTCATTTTCCTATTATCTTCATCGATCCAATCATTTTATACAGTACAAGACTATTATCATGTCATGGCTAGCTCGTTCCATAGCCAACACTCTCCGTCTCGAAGAAGAAGAATTGGAACACAATTCCCAAAACGACGTCGTATCTCGTGCTAATGATGCTGCCAACTCATCCGACCGATCCAATAATAATAATAAAGGAGTGAAGGAAGATTTATCAGAGTTTAAAGAAACCCTAACGCGTCAATTATGGGGTGTTGCTTCATTTCTAGCTCCACAACCACTGTTAAAATTGGATTTATTCGATTCAGAGGAAGAAGAAGAAGAAGCGGAATCTGTTGATTATGATACTACTGCTGTTGGAGTGACAGATGAAGTATTATCGTTCGCGACAAATATAGCTCATCATCCTGAGACTTGGTTAGATTTTCCCTTATCTGATCATGAAGACGACGCCAAATTTGATGGTAATATATCTACTCATCTCATTATTACTGCTTTTTATTATTACAATTCTTATCATTTTATTGTGTTAGTGCAAGTAAAATTTGTTGAATCACTAGCTAGTTAGCACATTATTAAGTAAGGATATATTATTTGGATTATTTTTACTAGAGAACCTAGTACAACTTGTAATTGCGCTACCTAATCTAAGTCACGAATAAATAGAAATCGTTCAATTTCTTTCTCTAATCATATGGAGCATAGTAACCTGCAATTTAATTCCCATACTAGTCCGAGGACGAGAGGGAGAGAGAGCAATAAAATATGAATCCTCTTCCTTGATCAGCCTTTTTTGAGACTACTTGGAACTGTTGAAGTTACGACTTATGGCTATGCTACAAGTAAGCGAAGAAAGTATGGAGACAGTTGAATCAAAGACTCCCAGTACTGAAGGATTGAGTGGCAGGATTTTTTTGGTATGTGCTTCATGGAAAAAGTATAAAGTGTGTGATTTGAATAAAGTGCCAAATTCTCACATCCCTTTGCATATTAGGCAGTGATCACATCTTTCAATATATAGAGAGTACTTACCAACATCATATTTGCCTTTATGGAATTTTTTTCATACAAACTTTGCTAGTCTTAGATTAACAAATATCAAGCTAAAGAGCAATGACAAGAATCAATTTAAGTCTATTCCTAATTTGGAATGGGCTATTTTCACGTCTAGTTCATAGTGTCTTTAAAAGGCATTGCTTTATTGGTTAAAGCGATGAAATGATGCAATGCGCAGGGGTTATTGCGTCATAGTAAAGCCACATGCTACAAACAATGACGCGCAAAGTGATCTAAAGAGAAGTGGGTGATTATTGGAATGTCAACTTTGAGGAATCGATTATTATTGACATTATGAATATTGGATGTTGAATTTAGTTAATTTAGTTGCAATTTGAATATTATGTTGTTAGATTCATATATGTTAGGTATTTTTAATTTCTTGCATATTCCGTAATTTGTGTGTTCACTTCTCGCTTTTTGCTTCAACCCATAGACGATGTCGCTCATTTTTTTTTTTTTTTTTTTTTTTTTTTTTTTTTTTTGCTTTTAGAAACACTGCTAAATCGAGGGTTAAAGTGTCCAATTATGGGCTCACTATAGATGTTTGTGAAATGGCTTTCTTTGGGTAGAAATCTGCAATCTTCCTCTTGCTAAGCCTGACATAGTCTGCAATCCATTGGTAATAAAGAAGCAACTTATTCAATTCAAGTAAAGTTCTTGCAACAAACCTCAAGCAGCAAGTTTCTTGAAAGGTAGTAAAAGAGGCGAAATCTTAGTAATGAAAGTGGAAAAAAGGACCTGTAAACAATTTGAATTAAAATGACTTGTGAGTTGTGTCACAAATGAAAACAATGTTATTTGGGTATTTTCAATGAAAAGTTGACATTCCTGGATTACATATACTCCCTTCTAAAATTGGTTGGCAATCTTTTCTTGAAGATTAATAGAGTTATAGAAGAAGGTTCAAATGAACTTTTGTATTCGAGTTTAGTAGAAATATGACACTCTAATGGTTGGACAATGTGAAATTGGTTCTCATGATCTTACATCAATTTCACATTATTTAAAGCTGTAATGCAAGTGCATTTTTGACTTATTGAATGTTGTAGAGACTAAAATAGGAAGTAGGTCAACTAAGATGGTGAAAGTGTCCGCAACAATTTTCCTTTTCTGTTATCATGTGAGTAACTGTTTGATTGGAAGCAAAGTTGCGTGTAATTGAAACTAAACAACACTCGTGTTGTATCCAAGTCCGTAGCATAGTTCGAGGCCTAGACTTTATATTTCACCGTCTGTTATCATTGGGCGAGGGTTGTCCTTTAAATTACGTCTTAGGGAGCTTATAGCAGTGCTGAGTCTGCAATTGGCTGAAAGAATAAGAACATTAATGCAGTGAAATCTCATGCCTTTGGTTGGACGAGTTTTTGATTTCCTTCAAAAGATCAAATAGTAAAGATCTCCTCTTTTAGTAAATAGTTCTTACCTTCTTTTGTTCTTAGGAACCCATTACTAATAAGTACTGTTTCAGTGTATTATAGAGTTGATAGCAGACATAGTTTAACAACTTACTTTTTGACCTGTGACACCCGCAATACCAAATTATATGACATTCTTTCTGTTTTGGGACATCTTAAAGTACTTGGCACCACTCCACTAGTTTATTCTGTACAACTTGCATAACTTTAAATTCATTAACTGCTTAAATTTTAAACTTTATATGGTGTTTTCTCTATCAAACAAACTTTCACCAATTTGATATTTTCTTCCATGCCAATATAATACACAAGACAGTAATATCTTAACTCCATTTCCAATGAATAGCGTGAAATAAAAATTGACGGACGAGGGAGTTTTTACTACAAGTGTGTCAATTATTCACATTTTGAAACAACACTGTTAGTATGTCACATCAATTGGGATGGAGGGAGTTTTTGGTAATCATGTAGTGAAGGAGGACCGTTTTTTATGCATCTGTTGTATAATAATACTATCTGGTCCGGAAATTTTGATGATGATGGGATCGTAAGGTTCCATTTTCTTTAGTTATCTTTCAAGCACAATAATTGAGTTTCTTTGTTTAGATTTTGAGTTCTCTGATGCCCAACAGAAGCATGCATATGCCGTTGAACGCCTGACACCAAGACTGGCTGCTCTCAGAATTGAACTTTGCCCTGCTCATATGAGTGAGGGTTACTTTTGGATGGTCTATTTTGTTCTTCTTTACTCAAGACTAAACAAGCATGATGCTGAGCTTTTGTCTACACCTCAGGTTTGTAAATATTATGCTGCCTGTTTACAGAATCATCATTGTATTGGGTTACACAATTGTGATGGGAACTCTGCAAGCTCTATTTTTGTAACTTTCTTTGTCTGTTTATTTTACTATTTAAAGAAATAATGCATGGAATCGGAATCATGAATAACATTATTCTGGTTTGGGGAAGAATAATCCAAAAAAGCACTAAATGAGCTATGTGCACTAATATTTTTTGTTTGGTCATTTCTTTAGCTTGTGGAAGCAAGGGCCATGTGGATGGAAGAGCTGCAAAAGCAAACAAAACCAGAGTCAGATTGGTTTGGCATTGGCACATTTCTCTCAAAGGAGAGCACTTATTCACATCACGGAGACTTTGAATCCAACTCATTTGAAGATGCTCACTCTAGATATGTTATGCTCCCAAGAGCATTCGCTTTTGAACTTCCAACTTGCCACACTTCTGACTCTGAAACTGAGAATCACTCAATTGAAATTACAGAGATCCAGTTTATTGACAAGGCAGTTATTGAAGAAGATCCTCCTAGCAAAATCATTGAAATGGAGGTGGCAGCTGGTCCATCATCTAAACCACCACAGTTTGATTATGATGAACATGGGGATGACTGGTTGAAAGAAGACAAAGAATTAGACGGTTACTCGGGTACTGCTATTGTGAATGAGGAGGACTTTTCATTTAGTGATCTCGAGGATGATATTGATTATGTGGTCTCTGTAAGACCCAAATTAGTGTCCATAGATTATAAACAACAGTTGCTGCTTGAATAAACTTGAATGATGGTGGGTGCCTAGCAACAAGACAATGATTATAGTGGCTGTCATATAAGTGTGACATCCTTCTGTATGAATTGGGTTTTATATATATATATATATATATATATATATATATATATATATATATATATATATATATATATATATATATATATATATATATATATATTCAAGAAATGTCCCTATTTGGCTTGTTCATCTTTCCTCAGTCTTCTTGAAGTGCACGATAATCATGAAGCTACAGCTAGCCACCCATGCTATTTGTTACATAAACATGCTATTCTTTCTCCCAAGGGTGTAACGTTGAGTAATAAAATTGACTCTTAACCAAAATGGAATTTTTTGAATGGTCTCTTGCTTTTATCTGTTGTTTATATCTATACTAGTGAAGGTTAGCCCGTGATGAGCACGGGCCCAACCACTATGATTCCTATTGGTTTCGAATTATTTTATTTTTGTAGTGTCCAGTTTATTTAAAAGCTATTCATTTATTAAAGTGAATTAAAGTCAATTCAGTTACCGGCAAAAGTATAGGGTTATTTAGTATAGTTAATCTTCCTTGAATCTTAAATTTCGTATTCGATCAAAGACTTTAATATAAAATGAAATGGACGGAGTAGTATTTATGCTTTCTTAAACTCCCATCCCACCTCTTGCTTTAGTGTCTATGAACCTTTAGGGGGGGTTATGCTGGTTGCTCAACCCACTTTGTGAGCAATTTACCATGATTTCAGATGTTGGAGTGATATGTGACGAAGTCGCGACCTATGAAATTTGCTATGATTACTACGCATTCTTTTGGTGAGGTTCCACGTATTTTGTTTTGTGGTATTGATATTTGATCATTCATCGTAAAAATGAAAGAATTGTCTTAGCCTATTTTATTATGTATCTTAGAGGTTCCATTTATTAGTTAGTGCTTTTGGGTTGTCTCTTATGGTCACTGGTCGTCTAATAAGCTGATGTATATACCTATTAGCAGTTCACGTGTATCTATAGTTTCTCCCTCAAATTAGGTATATCAGACACATATTTGTCAAAATATGTCTAATATAATGTTCAGGAGCCATGTTCTAGAAGTTTGAATAGTTCACTTGATTAGACACTGGTTCACTTACACTCAAAGAACAAATAACAATTCTTATTTAAATGCTCTTTTAATATATCTTTTTTTTTTCTCTTTAAATTATGTTGGTTCAATTTATTGGGTGTTCACTTATAGAGACCAATTATTGCAAGGGATGTCGATACCCATTTTTCCCGAATCGGTTAGAGTTCGAAACAAGGTTCGACTTATTGGAACTCACGGGTAAGACTTGGAGTCGCCACCTCACATATTTTTTAACTAGGCGTATTAGGACACATGCTTTTGTTTCTAGCCAATTTTATAGTTAACTCTGAAAACGTGGTCTTGCGAACTAAAATTCTAGGTAAGGATTCAACTTAACCCGAGAGTAAGGTGTTAAGCACCTCTCAGGTTCCACCAAATGTGGTTACCGTCCGGACTAAATGATTGAGATTTTAAACAAAAGGTCAAGCGATTGAACTAATAATTAGGCATAAAAGTCGAACTAATCAAACGATATTTCAACTAAGGAAGTATTAGATTATGTTATGTCTTAAAGAGGTCAAAAGCTAGCAATAATCAAAAAAAATATTTTATGATACTATGTATGTTATATATGGAGCCACATGAATATAGCGAAATCTTTAGAATCCTCCATAAAGCATTCTTTTGAATGTAATACTTCACAAAAGAGAAAAAATATTAGTAGAGATATATGCCACCTTATCCTTGGTGACGAATTTAAATTAAGAAAATAATTAAATAACTTAACCAATAAATGAACTCAAGTAAAGTATTAGAAGAATGCGGGATCAGGTATAGGCGAGACGAAGAAGGGCACAGTCCGATGTTACTTCCCTCTATTTGGCTTTGTATGATCAACAATCTTAAATGTTTTTAAACATAACAAAAGAAGTGTTAAAATATTTAGTTTTGAAAATACTATCCAACTCAAAATAATATAGCATTACTAATATGAGTAAAAAGCCATTTTTTGGTATTAGAAGCGTTGCTAAATATAGAGCTTAAAAAATAGTTTAATATTTAAATTTAAAAACACGTCAAATGTTTAAACGAAAATGAAAGTTCGAAAAAACTTAGTAGAAGTGATGAATCTTTAAAACTCTTAAGAGAGCGACATATCAAATAAAAATTGAGGGAGTAATGAGTCGCTTTAATTTTATAAAGCTATATATGTGTTCTTTATTCGAGAAGTCGACTAGCTTGACATTGTCATCATATCCCATAACATACCTGGCCTGCTCGGGGCGTCATCTCCACTCAATCTTCATGCATTGACCCGTTGTTATCATGGTTGAGCTTCCAGCCACGTCTCTCGATCATTATGTACTTGTTTAGCGACATCAAAGCATAGGGCGTCTTCGACATTTAATGTTCGTTTCACCAAAATGGAATAGGCGTGTAGAGGATATGAAGAGATGTCCGAGAAGATGAACGAGATTTTTGTGTTCGGAGATGAAAAGGTTGAGTATGGTGTTGTCTATGGAGATGAATCTGTGAGTACGAAAATAGAATGAAGGAAAGGGGAGCTAGAAACTTTTGGGGAGAGGAACTTTTCCTGCTAAAGGAGAAGTAAAGAGAAATTGTGTGTCCTCCATGAATGAGAATTGAATTGAATTTATAGTAAATGATTAAGGTGTTGAGGATGGTAGGAAAAAATTGACTGCATGATTCATGGGGATTTTGAATGAGAATGAATCAAGGGATTTTGATGATGGGATATTTTCTTTAAGTAGTAATGACGTAGGTAGACTCAAAAGTGGGGAAGATAGAGAAATTTGGAGCGATTTTGGGGAGGAGATATGGGAGAGATTTGAGGGTTTGGAGATCTGACAAGAGATTGAACAAGTGTATTTGGTCAATGAATATTGTACTTGAACTACTTTTGTGTCAAGGTTAAAGGTAGAATTAGGAAGAAGATTTGGGGAGTGAATTGAGGGTGATGAGGATTCTAATTAAAGAGATTAGGAGAAGGTATTTTAGGGATTTCTCCTTAAATTGTGTGGATGTATGTAGTCAAGAAATGGGAGAGTAAAAAAGAGAGACGTTGGAGAGATTTGTGGGATTGGAGAGATTAGGGGAGATGGGAGAGAGATTGAGAAAATGTATCTAGACTATCTTTTGGCTAGGTTCAACATATGAGGTTTTAACAAAAGAAGAAGGAAAATAAATAGGAAAATAGATTGAGAAATTATTTAAAAGAATTTGAATTTGAAAATGGATGTGGAATAGGAAGTAAATTAGGCTGAATATTATTTTAATTGGTCAAATATTTAACTAAAGATGCTATATATATATATACACACACACACACACACACACACACACACACTCTCTCTCTCTCTCTATATACACATACGAAAGATGCCCATATCAAAACAATCAAGGTCAAAATTAATTATCTTAGTATAAATAGCCACAAATATTTATTAAATGCAATAAATTGCACAAACAATCATAATTTTGAAAAATAGCCTAAATAATGTAAAATTATGTAATATAGCCACATTTAAGTATGTATTATATAAGCAGAGGATAACACACATAAATGCATGCTTTCTAATGCAAAAGGATTATGCGTCGACGTGAAAACCCTATATGTCGATGTACTCCATCTCTACTAAAAGGATTTATGCCAAATTATTTGGTGTGGACTGCACATGGAGAGTTTAATCCTAGTGTCCATGAAGTCAATTTACAAAATGAATATGCCGGAGGGGGGGGGGGGGGAGGGGGTAGTGCGTATGGCAGTTATAACTCTCATATACATGAAATGATACGTGATACCTTTGGGATGTACCAAGGGGAACCATCCCAACCAAATATTGAGGAGTTTTTCAATAATGAGGTGAAGCTCTTCTATGAACAGTTGGAAGAAGCTAGTTGTCCATTTTATGAGGAGTCAACGCATTCGAAATTGTCAGTTGGAGTTACATTGCTTAGTATAAAAGGAACACAGACTTGTAAGTGATATTGATTTTTTTCTTCTATTCCATTTTTTATATGACGTATATGGTAATGAGCTAAGATGGGTCGAGACACGCGCACATGAGCTAGATGTAAAATACCAATTACGAGATTATTTTATTTCAGATACTTGTTAAACTAATTATACTTATCTTCTATTTTGTTTCAGGAAAACTATAGAGCTGCTTTCCAAGAATGGGTTGAAAGCCAAGGATCGGAAGTCAAGGCTGACCCTCTAAAACCCACACCGGAAGAAGATGTTGCAATATTTGTTCAGGCGGGTGGTGGCTACAAAAAAAATCGAGCATATGGCCTTGGTCAAATGTATTACAAAGAGCCTTCCCGAATAGGTATTATTAATGCTTGCTCTTCTTCTTATTCCTGTGTTCTAGAGAATGTGGAAGAATTGCGTGTAGAAATGGAAATGGTGAAGAAAAAGCTAGCGGACCAAGAGTTGGAACGCCAAGCTGACCGTGAATATATAAGGAACTTACAGGCCATTTTGCCGAAGTTTATGATGGATAAGGCACTTGGCAATGACTCCCAGAACACTGAGTAGATTCATGGCTAATTAAATATTTGTCAATTAGACTTGGATGTGGCAAGTAGTTGTGTACTTTTGTTATTGATGTACTCCATTTGTTTATGCTGTCGCTCGTTTTCGAAACACTCGTAATAATGTTATATGCGTGTTGAACACTTGTTTATGGAATAAGTATGTACAATGGTTTAAAAGCCTATTTGTGGCTTTTGTTGTATTGTTACGCAGGTTGTTGATGAATGCCATTTTTAATGGCTTATTTTGGATCTATTTGGTCCTCATATCATGTTTCTAACAATTTTATTAAGCAGGTTTATTGACCTAGCGATGGAATCCCCTCGCTAAATGACCCAAAAAAATTCCTAGAATTTCTTAGTATTGAGCGAATTTCCTTGCAAAAAAACAAAAAGAATTATTTTACTAACAATCCCTCGCTAAAAAATTTAATTTTTTAATACATTTTTAAGCGAAGGAATTCCATCGGTGAAAATTTTCTAATATATTTCCATTCAAATTTATTCCCGAGGGACCACTGAGGGAGATCCCTCGATAGTACCGAGAATTTTTCTCGGTAGCATGCACAACGAGTAGCGCGTACCGAGGGAGATTTTTCGGTATAACGTGTTTTCTGAAGGATTTCCCTCGACATTCTCCCTCGCAATTCTTTTGTTTTCTAGTAGTGCTTGTTTGATCATAATACCGGTAACGTATTAAGTTTAGTTTCCAAGTTTTTAAGTTTTAAATTTTTTCAAGTATTCCGATGAGAGTACCTTATAAAATTGACACAAGGCTAGATATTACTTTATTTCGCCTACTTTTAACTCGTGTTAATGCTTTTACGTGTTTTATTTTGTGTTACTTTGAATGGCATTTCTCTCATTTGATATGTTTTATGTTGTAAGGATTGCATTGACAATATGAGGCGTTCTTGGAGCATATTTATTTGAAATTTAGGATTTTGATTTCTAAGTAGAATTCCGAGGATCATGCGAACAAAGGCTGGACGAAAGAAGGACAAAACAATGAAATTAGGGGACTGCACGCAATGATACACGCCATGTAGCACATCGTGCAACATCTCTAAAAAGTCTAGAGCGTTGGTTTTCTCTCAGAAACTCAGAAATTAAAGAAGGCACGGTGTGCAACACATCTTGCAGCATGCCGTGCACATCTATATTTTGCTCAGATCGAGTTCTACGCGAATTTTACAAGGGTCCCGTCCTATGTCAGTTCCTACACTAAAAATACATCATAAAACTCAATTGAAATGAACTTTTGACATAATAAACATCCAAAGGAGGCAAGAAAGAGGAGATCAAGATTCAAGGCTCTACTTCATCCATCTATCCACTTTATTGTGCTTTGTATGCTTTAGTTATTTCTTGTCTAAGAACATAATTATGAGTGACTAAATCACCATTCTAGGATTTATGGAACCACTCCACATGCTTATGTGAGTATTAATATTGCGTTGTGAATGGACCTTGTTAATTCTTCATATTTATAATATTTTTTAATTTGATATTATTAATTGTTAGAGTCCCCAATTAATCGTCCCATTCTTATGATTACTAGGAATAGATTCCACATATCACATTGCTACTAAGTAGCTAGCTTAGGAGAGTTAGTTATAACTAACTTTATTCTCCACCGAATAGTCAACGCTACACCAGCATTGAATTTTGCTCTTAAGTACATTAAGAGCCCGTTTGGGTGAGCTTAAAAGTGACTTATAAGCTCATAAGCCCATTAATATATATTTGGTAACATCAAAATTTTTGAACTTATAAGCCATAAGTTGCTTAAAAGCCACTTTTTAAGAAGTTAGGAAATCCTAACTTCTCAAAAAGTAGCTTTTAAGTCACTTTTTGACTTATAAGCCACTTAAAATAAGCAGCTTTTAAGCCCACCCAAACAGGCTCTAACTTTTCTTTACAAACCCACGCCTCCTGGTTGCTAGATTAATCGGGAAATTTTGGCTCAAGTTTTCGGGACATTCTGAAAACAAACCCCACAGGCCACACCTCAACTTGCTAGATGTATCGGGAAATTTTGACAATTAGACATTTATACAGCACTAGTTGACAAACAGCTGATGTTGCAAAGTTCTAGAAATATTCAACTCCCTTTCTATTTAATTATTTATGTAAACGATTTATCAATTATATATTCTTCTGTGACCAATGAAATTAACTCCAATTAATTTTAGATTCCGGTCATTCTTTTACTTTTTAACAATTTTAAGTATATAAATAGGTAAGAACTAAAATTGAAGGAGAGCTAATACATGTTATTACATTTGGTTTTGAAATGTCAAGTGTCTGACCAGTTAGGGCATGCATTGACATTAAATAAACATATGTTCCGCCATTCCATTTTACTATCACAAATTGGCAGAGTTATATATAGAGATCCCAAAGCTCATAGCAGTAATTTACAAAATTCTAGAAAAAGTAAGTCGAGATGGAATTGAAGCTACATCATCACTAGTTTAGCCCCTGATGGCAACTTCGCTTCAAGCTGCTTGCTCTGCTTTTCAATTAATGTTGCAGCCATTTCCGTAACCTTGTAGTGGTGTATTTCATTTGTAGGCTGTAGGATGATCTCCTTAAGAGAGACTCCTATTCCTAGCAAATACAAGGCAAGGTTAAAATCACTTGTACACCCTGTAAAACCAATTATTTTCACCACCTTTAGATTTTTGTGAACAAACCGAGTAGCCAACCAAGCTGTATGTTCAGCATCAGCCACATCACTCATATGCTACAACAACAAGAACAGATCTCCAATCAAGACCAGATACACTGGTGATAATCTCCAATATGAAAACTTTAAAGCTTCTGTTTAAGTAGTAGTAAGAGGTTACATTACCTCCTTAGGTAAGACGTGGGTGTACCTTACCTGCATCATTAAATAAAAAAAGAAAAAGAGAGAGAGAGAGAGAGAGAGAGAGTATGAGTACTGTTGATAGCGGCAGGAAGGAGAACACAGAAACAGTCATATCAAAATGGGGAAGAGTCTTAAGACCAGCAACATTTAACTAAGTGAAATCACATAGTCCAATTATGCATAATGTTGGAAAGCTCCCAAAAAGAATAAAGTGAAGACTCCATGTTTTAAAGGAAATTGCAAACTGGACAAAAGTAGATCCTTAAAGGGGTTACCCCAGGGGCGAAGGTACAGAGTAACGTACGAGTTCGGCCAAACTCAGTAGGCTAGCTCAGACCGTGTATATATACGTTAAGACATCCATTAAAATATGTACAAATATTAAATGTAGAACCCAATTATTAACACTTTAGATTGTGGTCCAATAAATCCAAACCCTTAAAGTTCAAATCTCGAATCCGCTTCTGGTCCCAACCCCCCGAGCCATCCACTATGGTAACAGCTCAGGACATAACTTGGCAGAAGCAAATCAGAAGGCAGGGCATGTAGAATATAAATGATATGATGAAAGAGTAAAGATGATATATTTACCCAGGCAGTGAATCTAGATAGGAGCGGAGATGCCTTGGCAAAGAAAGAGAAGAAGAGTAGGCTTTCACCGGCGTTCAGGTAGAGGTCCAATTCCAACTCCCTCAGATTGTCCAATCTAAGGAAATTTTCGGGGTAAGTGAATGTGACCGAACTTCTCCACATAGCCTGGAAAAAGAAATTTAAAAGACTTGCATCAATATCACAAAACTGAAACGATTAAGGAGAAAACAAGTGTGATTGTCAAAGTGATGTTACAACCTGAGGAGGCACAGTTAGCTTAAGTTTCCTCAGCTTAGAGCAATAGTTTCTGTGCTCGTAAGCTTTAAAATAAAAGAATGACAATATTGTCCTCCAATTGTTAGCTCAGACAACTGGGGAACATTCTGAAAAGGCACAGGTATATCAGGTCCAATGTATGTAAAAGACTCTAGATTTGAAGCTTCAACCTCTAGACCCTTGACGTTGTAACACCATGATATTTCCATGGACTTCAAACTTGGAAGTGGACCAGTAACTTTCAAATTCTGTAAACATATAGAACCGATAACACAGACTTGCTCGAGGCACGGACAATTGGATAGAAAAAAATGAATGATCTCCTCCTTAACACCGACATTCACCAGTCTAAGTGATTTCAGATTACAACAAAATGTGGAAAACTTTAGCTTGCCACTATCCCAAGATGACAATTTATCAATGTCAGGAAAATGATAATAACGCCATCCAACACCAAGTCCCCAGCCAGCTGCTGCTAAGTTCAATTCAAACACTTTGACTTCCTTTTGAATGGCAAATTTAACCCAGTGATCAAATGTGAAAATCCTACCACCAAAGCAAAAACCAACTCGGAATTGATCTAAAGTTGGACCCCGGTGCAATTCCAAAACTTGATTTACCAACTTCACAAACTTGTGTTGTACCTTTGCCACTCTAGTGCTTTTATCCCTATCATAAATCTCAAGACAGCCAGACGTATACTGCCATAAATATCTCCATCTACGAGAAACAAGACAGGTTTTTGCTGCTTCCTTTACGGATAAATATGAAAGAATGGCCACAAGCAACTCATTGGGCAATTTATTCATCTTACAGTCCATGGGATCCTACGCATAAAAAGAGAACAATACTTTCAATAAGTTGTGGCCCCACAACCCCCACCCCCCTCCTCCCCAAAAAAAAAAAAAAAAAAGTGGAAATCAGAATTACCTGTTGAAGCCGAACACGAGAGGTAAAACATTGTCCATCTCCCATTCTTCTTCTGTTGTTACATCCAATAAATAGACTATTGGAAACCAACAACTACACAAGACAACCAGAAAGTGTTCCAAGAAAAGTAGGTAACTTGAAATTTAAAGGATTCAAACTTATGCAACACAAAGTTTCAAATATCAGTATCATTGACATGACGCTGATAACACCCTACTGTCAAAACTCCTGGCCATAAAATAAGAAGAAATTTCTTCTTTTAGCATTTTAAATTAAGCCCCCTCCACCGCCACCGCACAAAAACAAGCCAGGCAAAAGTAGCTGGCTTTGTTCCTCTCTTTCCCCTAGTCAATGTAATGTTGCTCCATACCTTAATCATAAGCAGAATATGTGAAGCACACATCTGAGGTAAATTATAACCACAGGTGTGCATAAACGCCCTGGATAAACTAATGCTAAAAGCAGAGGTCTCCAAGTTCTTTTTTTCAGAGTGCTCAAACGAGAAAACAGAATCTGGTACAAGTACTTCCATTTATCTAAAAAGGCTATCGCAACAAGCTAAGTCGCAGGAATAATAAATGTACCAAAACTCATCTACTTAGGATCTATTCCATGTGAAAAATTTATTTCACTGAATGCTGAAACCATTGTCCAGCCTAGTAAGTAACTCGTAACAGCGAAAAAGCAAGGGAAAAACATATTTGACCCTAAAGAGATCATTAAACAAGAGTACAAGACAACTTTTTTTTTTTACACAGTGTCAAAGCAAAGAAAAACTGCAGTACTTCTTTCATATATAGCCAGGAAAGGAGAATGTAGCATCTCAGTTGTTACTGCAGAACTCAGGTGCTCCCTTTGATTTTAATTGGTAGGGTAGACGATTTTAAAGCAATTGAAAGACTCTAGAAGTGATTTTGACCAACTCATCAGTCTCTCCACCTTGGTGGAGTAAGTTCTGGTACATCTCACTCAGATAACGGGATTATGGACAGGCGGAAGAAATCACCAAGCATTTAAAGAAAATTCTTGTAATTTAAAGGCAATCTCAGCATTGCAAAAGAAAGAACAAACATATGGTTTCACTAATGCACAACAAATTAAGGGATCTTTACCAATTGGCCATGCCCAAATAATAAAGTACAGTTCCTTAACTTTAACAAAAAAAAAAGGGCCAAAGGTGTACCTTTGTGGGTTCTGCAAGACTCAGTAATAGCCACAGATCATACAGGGAGAACAAATTAATTATTACTATATATTAGCATGAAACCATAAGTTTGAACAAATTGGGAAAGGGGTGGTGGGTGATCGCTCCGATTTTGGAAATAACTAGGATTCATAAATATGGAGTAATAGTTTTGTTTGGTTGGTTTCCAATTTTTAAGGTTTGTTCTGATTTTGGGGGCTGGGCCTTGTTTAGTGTCCCTTTCCCTATTTATATTTAGGAAAATTTAACCCCCCCCCCCCACCACTACCCTAATCGCTAGTATATTACAAAAAATAACAATACTTTTACCATATTTACAATACATAATAATACTTTCTTATTTTTCATTACCCCTTCCCAAACATGAAACCCTAATTTCTCCCTCTCTCTCCTTCTCTTCCCTCCTCCACCCACCCACTCCCCTTCTCCACCCACCACCCACCCACTAGCGCCCCCTCCCTCTCCGCCATCAATACTGCTACCATCGCCCCCTCCCTCTTCCCACCACACGTCCCCCTCCCTCACGCTACCGCGGCGCTGCTCCTCGCGGCGGCGCCGCTGCACTGCAGCGGTGGAAACGCCCGGATCTATGTTTTTCCGGTGGTTTTAGGGTGGGTTTTCACGATTTGGTCATTTTTTTCTTTTTTCCTTTTTGTATGTGTATATATGCGTATGTTTATGTATATATTTGTATTTTGTATGCATAATTTCAGATCTCTTTCTTTTTTTTCCTTTTTGTATGTGTATATATGTGTATGTTTATGTATATATCTGTAGTTTGTATATACATATTCAGATCTGCCTTTTTTTCTTTTTGATTTTTGGTTTTGTTTGTGTATTTATTTTGTATATAAAATGTATAAGACTGTATTTGTGTGTATGTGTATGTTTTGGTATATAAATACATTTAAGTTTTTTTGAATATCTATATGTTGTTATTTGTATATTCGTTGTATGTTTGTGTATTTTTTATATTTCACGTGTATGATATTTTTTGGTATAGTTTTGTATTTGTATGGTTTAATGGAGGTTTGTATATGAAATGTAAAAAAAACTATTGCTATATTTTGTAAAGTGGAAAAGTATTGTTATTTTTTGTAAATATGGTGTTAGGGTTGTATATTTATGTAAATCTCCTTTTTATATAGTGGAGTTTGACTGGTTATTAGATATTAACTTTGTAATGTTTTAAAATTATTTTTGTTAGATCAAAAATACAAAAAGGAGAAAATTGTAGTAATGAGAAAGCCGCAACTTTTAATGTAAATAAGATTCAACAAAGATAAAATACAATAGTTATATTAAATAATTACTCCCAATTTAATTTGGATCGGAGTTTAAAAAATGGGTGAAGACTTTTAAAATTTATGGTCTAAAATAAGCTATATATAAATATGTAGTAATTAAAAATCATCTCATTAAGAACAAAGTGGTAAGTTTAAAGTAAATTGTTTTCAAATATAAAATTATGTCATTCTATTTTAATAAACTAATAAATAAATTGTAACATTCTTTTGGAAACGGAGAGAGCTAGTATCAAATAAGAAAGTAATAAAGACTAAAAGAAATATATATATATATATATATCACAATTCACATAACTCGGGACATAGGGGGTAATATTGGGAGATTTGCACAAATTTGACAGCTTCGCGTTGGTCTTTACTGTTTGACTGCAGTTTTGACAAATTTGTAGTTGTGTGATATTAGTATATTTTAATTTGGTATGGATTCTAGTTGTTTATCATAGAGTTGGATTGGCTTACCTTTTGGCAGTTACATTTTACTTTCAATTTCGCAAGTGGCACCCTACGCCTTGGTAGATGTACTTTTCATCCATATAGCCTAAATTTAGTGGTACTTTTCACGGATAACGCCTAGTTGTACTTTTCACGTATATAAAACAAGTCAACCATGACTTTGTGGTATACTCAAACTAATTACCCAGCTGAATGATCACGAATCATAATCAAGCCTGATTGTTGTAGGCTCGTAGGTTATGAAAATCAACTACCATTTTTCCAAATAAAGCCACATGCATAATTACTGTGATGCATAAAACAATACACCAAAATCAAGTAAAAATAAGAAGAAGCTGTAAATGATAACTAAAAACACAAAAAATACTAGTACTACAAATATTCAGCTTGCCAACAACTTACACGAGGCCAACTTACACTAAATCGTCATAAGTTCACTGGTCGTACCAATTTCTCAAACAAATTCGCACAAAGTAAAAATAGAACAAAATATTCTCCAGATGCTACTATTAGAAATTAAAATAAGCAAAATAAATCACAATAAAAATACACACAAAGCCCAAAAAAAAAAAGAAAAAAAAAAGGACAAAATCTTGCAATTTACCTAATGAAAGAACGCACACAAATACGAAAATGAACAAAATTTTAAAGTGCAGAATCAATTTTGACCTTCAATACAGTAAAAGGAACACGAAAAGAAAGAAACGAAGCTCGATGCTTGTGTTGGTAAAAAGAAGATTTACGTTTTGAAATTTGCAAGAACTCAGCTAAACAGATAAAATAGGAACTCCTATAATGCAGCGGCAAGAGAGGAACTTAGAGAATAGTGCCATCACATTCTTTTGTTCATTTAAAGTTTGCATAAAATGTGTTGGTTATACGAACCTGACTGCACACAACACATGCCGCCATTCTACTCAATTCTAATATCAAAGGAAACGAATACTACTACAATATTCTAGTGGAATGAGAATCACACTAGAACTTAAAGAATATTCATCAATGTACGTGAAAACAGAGTCTAAAGATTAAGCTAAACTGCTAAAGAGCTGACATGAGTGAAGCAATTCCAAGAGCATCTATTTCAAGAGACTGTATTTTGATCAATTCAGCTGCTACTTTTGTCGTGTATGCCATGATATTGACTTCAATTACCTATCCTCTGCCTTTTTGACGACTTGGAATGGCCAAGTTTCAAGGTAAGCAATTGTGTATATGCATGTTCCAGAGAACCCTGATTAGAATAGGTGAAGATGGCAAAAAGATTATTAAAAACACAAAACAAAAAGAGAAAGAAAAGAAGCAAAATATTAATCTACTTACGGTTTCCATAAAATCTGGTAAAGTCAAATCCTTCAATGCCTCAATGCTAAAGTCAGGCTTAATAGCCAACAGAGTGGCTCCAGCAGCAACTATTGAGGGTAACATGTTGACCAATTTTCCCTCTGTTCAATTGCAAGAGTATTTAAGAAAATTACATCTTATCACTTAATGCAAAGAATTTTCAAGAACAAGACAATTACCTTTTAAACTCTGCATTACAATTTCCTCAGCTGTTTCTTGGATTTGCAATTTTGTAGCATCATCAACAATTGGAAACTCCAAGCTCCATTTAGATAAGAAATATGGAATAAAGACTAAAGGAGTTACTCTCACCCAACCTAAGTCAAAGTCGAGTCCATCCAAAACTTGATGCTCCAAATATAAACCATCTACTGATACTCCAAGCTCGGCATTGGAAAAGCGTTTTAGTTCCCTCGATTTCACAGTGGATTGATGAAGTTTTGTGGCAATCAATAGACAGACACTTGGCACTGACATTTCACCGAGTTTTCCTTTCCCATAAACTAGAGTAGTAGATAAACTTTCTTTTTTTTTCAATGACGTTCTTTAACCATAACTGATAGCTTACATTATTTGTGAAATCCTTCAAGAATAAAATTTCCATCATCTTTGCCGCTGTGTAAACCGTAACTTTATCCAGTTCATATGCTTCTCCCCACTATAATACAACAAATAGAAGAACAAAAACATAAGAATTAAATATTTAGAATTAGAAAAATATAAATAAATTTAAACACCAAGAAATAAACTTACTCTAAAAATGTATTTTATTTTATCAATCAACTCTTTTGGTAATGGGTTCATTTGAATATGACCCATGTATCGTTTCTCCACTTCAATCTTCATTTTGATATATTCTTCTTCTTCAAGAACATCATAGGTTTCTTGAATTGGAACTTCCAAATTTTCTTCTTCAAGGACATCGTCCAAATTTTCTTCTTCAAGAACAACATCATTTTCTTGAATTGGAACTTCCAAATTTTCAGGATCCTCTATAAGATCGTCCAGTGTCTCATAACAACGAAAATCCATTATTCAAGAACCAATGAAAAAGTTGATTTTTTTTAGTTCTTGAAAGGAAAAGTGTAAGAGTTTTTTTTAGGGAGAGAAAATGTTCTTGGAAAGGCTTAAAGTAGAGCTTACAATGTCTATCGATTTATCTTTTCAATTTGAAAAGGATCAAATAGTTGAAGAGGGTTTTTTTTCTTTCTGTTTTCTCTCCTTTAAAGGAGATGAGTTTTAGAAGAAGCGGGAAAAAGGTTATAAAGTAAAAAGAAGTTTTCAAGCATATACATAGTGTTGGAATTTAAAAAAAAAAAAGATTAAAAGAATTAAGCATTTTTAATAAGTTTATTAAAACAATTTGTTTATATGAGTAATTTTGAAAGAGCGTCGACAAAGCTAGGTGTCGTAGGTTGTTTAATACCGTCTTTAGAACGGTAAAAAAGTGTCCGAGAACGAAAATAGAGTACAATTATCACATTGTACAATAACAAGGACGATATTCAAACTTGCAACAATCAGTAGGGTCTCAAATTGCTAAGCTACACCATGAAAGTATGGGAGAAGGTAACAGAGATGAAAATGATGAGAGTTGTGTCTATTTCTAAAAATCAATTCGGGTTCAAGTCGGGCTGATCAACTATGGAAGACTTTCATCCCTTGAGGGCATTGGTGGAGCAGTATAGGGATAAGAAACGAGACTTACACATGACGTTCATTGACTTAGAAAAATGATACGACAAAGTTCCAAGAAAGATTTTAGGGAGATCTTGGATTCTATATGAGTACTTGTGGCTTACATTTGAGCATCAAGGATATATACGATGGAGCCAAAATTCGAGTAAGAATAGTAGGAAACTAGGGTACTTCCCAGTCGATATGGGATTGCACCAGGGATCAGCTCTTAGTCTGTTTTGTTTGCGTTTGTAATAAATGAATTAATACAAGATATCCAAGGGGAGATACCGTAGTGTATGTTATTTGCAGATAATATAGTATTGATTAACGAGTCACATGGAGTTAATGATAGACTCGAGATTTGGATGTGGACTCTAAAGTCTAAAGGTTTTAGGTTGAGCATGAGTAAAACAGAGTATATGGAATGCAATTTAGTGACGCATCACATGAGTCGAATGAGAAAGTGAGGATAGATACATGAGTCATTCCCAAGAGATCATTACAACAAAATTGGCTATTAGTGACAAATTATTTCGTCTCCTAAAGTTTATATTTCGTCACAAAAAACTTTTCTCGACAGATATTTGCCAATCATCTGTCCATATACCATCGGTCGCTAAAAGTATTTGAAGACAATTTAGTGCTTCGTCACTAAAAAAACCTACATTAACCACGAAATCTTTTTTTGGTCCCCAAATGCATAGTATTGGGGACGAACTTGTTCATCTTGAAAAGTATAAAACTTTGTCATTGATAGCTTCATTTCGTCGCTAAAGATGCTCTTAATGCCGACGAAACTAACATGTCACTAACTATTATTTTAATTAGTGACAATATTGTTCGTCTTTAAAAATTTATGTGATTCTTAGTTGAACATATACACTTTCGTCACTAAAGACAATCTTTTATATACATAAAATAATTTCATCTCCAAACATATGAATTATGCACAAATTGGTTTTTGTAAAAATGGCTAAAATTTTGTAGTTAAAAACTATCATGTCGTCACTAAACTGTAAATTAACATAATTAGTCACAATTGCAATTGTCATAAACAGAATTAATTCGTAGTCAATAAGAAGGAAGTTCTGGAAATAGTATTATATAAAAACTTTTCATTGCTAAAAAGGCCAAACATTAAAAAGTTTCCAATATGTACATATACATGACTAGTAAAAGTATCTCCAGAAAACTCCTTTGTTTTCAAACTTCTCGGCTGACTTCATCTCCCCTTATTGAAAAACCTTGTTTTTCCTATTTAAAGAAGACAGTAGTTAGAGAAAATAGGTAGTAATCCAAACATAAAGTAATAGACAACAGATATTACAAGAAATTCAAGGAGCTCTGACAACTTGCATAACATGGAAAACTTGATAACCATCAACGATTAAACATTAAATTGGCCTATTTGCTAAAACAGCCACATGATGAGTTTACTTATTGCTAATATAGTGACTAACTCTAAGTTCATTTATTACAAGAACATCCATTCATTAAAAACAGAGGAAAGATATATCACTTGCATATAAGAAACTTCATCTCAACTCTACTTCATTTGGTAAAGTTGAAATATGCCCATATTCTCACAATGGTGCTCGTACTTAAACAACATAAAGAGAGGGTCACCAATAATAGAACACGAAGACACAAATGTTCAATAGTGTAACAAGCATCTTTGAAACTTTGACATTACATCAAAATAACTCATTACATTCCCAATAATATAGAATACCCCAAGGAAAATGTCCAGGAACTAATCAGACCATAGATTTTTAGTAATGAAATGTAGTTTGCATTTTCTAAACTCACAACAACTGAGTTGTTCCCTGGAGCGGTGACTGAACTTCCTAAAGGAATCAACTTCAAGAAAAATGCTCTCTATCTGAATAATAGTTGCATTTACCATGAGGCAATAGACGACATTGTAAGCAGAATGAAGCAAAAGCATACCTTGATTGGAGTTAGAGAATAAAACTCTTGATAAGTATAACCATCATCTATTGCTTTTAATTGTATTCTCGATACTGCGTCATAAGAAATAGGGAAGTAAGCAAACAATAACAGAAAAGGAATATAACATACAAAATAAAGTTGTCAACCGTCTAACAGCCTCATAAGGATGTAACAGTAGATTCACTAAAAAGAGATTCATGTTAGAGTAAGAAATAAACAAAAAAGTGGTAGCACCTATATGGCATGTTGATACAGAAAGCAAAAAACAATGGACTCGCTCGTCTGCTTTTTTTAGTTAGAACCTAAACAGGGAAAAAAGGTTCTAATATGAGTATACAAATTACCAAATAAAGCAATACTCCTTGATCTTACATAAATATTACTGATTAGCGTAACCATTCTTTGTTGCATCTAATTGTATTCTTGATTCCTTGAGGGCTCTGTCGTGCAATTTAATGAACAAATGGAAAGTAAGCTAATGATGCTATAAGATACAAAAATAGGTCAAACTTCGAACAGTGTCATATTGATCATATTATAGTGCTAGACTCACAGGTTTCCAAAAAAGAGATGCAACAATGGAACATAATGTACTCAAAGAAAATAAAGGAGGTACCGAAAAAGAGCCAGCCTCATAGATTTTCCAATTTAGCTTATGGGCCAGCAAAGAAGGTGCAGTCTTATAATAACAATAAGCAAACTAGTAAACAGAAAGCTCAAACACTTAGTAAGAAGGAAAAATAACTAGTAAAATTGATCATTTGGAATCAAACAGAAATTTTCCAGAGTATGATGTAATAGTGCTATTCTAATATGAAGTGACAAATATAGAAAAAATATGCTCGTAAGTTCTGTCTGAAAGATCAAGTAGATTGGTGACTGAAAAAATATAATGATGTCCTATTGCATGAAAGTTCGTCATTGAGTTTACCTCCTTCACAGATGTAAGAGTACTCTTTTTTTTCTTTATCAAAAAGGTAATTCATTGTTTGAAGTTTTAACTAAATAAACAGAAAGAGTTAATTAAGCAAATAAACCAATGGCATGAGTGGACACATACCATCACAGCAAGTGATTCCTTCCTATGTATTCTTTCTTTTAAATTACTGCACACAATGAGTAGCACGTGAGTTGAAAAACAGAACGTATAAAAAATATATTATAAATCCTAATTTCTTATCTTTTTATTGAGATTGATGTATGAATACCTCGAGATTGAAATATAAGTTCACTTGAAGTCTCTCTAACAAGAGTAACCAAAGAACATACAAAATAAGCCTATAACCTTTTTTATCGCATATATCGTAAGAGGGATTTGCATCTATTTATAAATTGCAGTAGTTTGTATGTCACAAGGAACTCCAGACCTAATTTTCCACTGTTGGGATTGATAATAAATTGACATGATCAAAAGCTATGACCTACTTGGCATCTTAGTTTTTGTATGAACAAAGAGCCCATAAAAATTTTGAAGTAACTTTAAAGGAGTAAAAGAAGGTCTTCATGAAAGTTGTAGAGTACAAGGAAAACTTGGGGAGACTGAAGAGCATTTGTAGATTGAAAATTCAAATTATATACTAATAAATTGTATGAAGTCCATTTCCTTCCCGAGAGCATAATTTGCACAGTAATCCGAAATAACAACAACACAGTCACATAATTACTCAACTGCGGAACATGCTCACGAGTATTTCAGGGCAGGATAATCTCTAAGGAACAGTGAATTCTAAATTTTACTGAAGAATCACATCCATATGTTTGTATGAAAAACAAAACCGTAAGCTTGAAACAATTGAATTAAGAGATGAAGAAGCTTACAATTTCAAGCTGACGATTCAGATCTCCAGCTTCAGAGATTTGGTTGAAGTGGTTTGCTGGAATTGTGGAACAAAAGAGGGAAGAGTTCGGCTAAAAGAGAGAGAAAAAATATATTCAAAAAAACCGATGGAAGTTTTGCCGCCTTTGTATTTTGCACAAAATTGAAAAATAATTCACTAATTAGTAATTAGAGGCCACAAACCAAATTAAGCTATTGAGAGAATTAAGCATTTTACCATAAAAAATGCAATAATGAACATATTTAGTAGGCTACTAGATTATTTACTAATAAACTCTAGCCTACTTCATGTATGGCCTAAACTATACTCAATTTAATTTAAGATTTTGAAACTACTAATGCAGTTCAATTTAATACAAGTTGCTACAATTAGGGGTGTATGTGGGTCGATAAGGTATGGTATTGACTGAGTTCGATTCGGTAATTTCGGTATTCAAATTTATAAATTGCTATATCATTCCCAAACCAAATTAAATTTGGTATGGTTCGGTTTTTCTCTTTTCGGTTTCAGTATTTTTCGGTATTGATAATTTTGGTAGTTCGGTTTGAACTTTAGATAGGAAATATTTGTTGACACCCAATTTCGTCCCGAAGTGTAATAAATGACTAATTATTTAAGTGAAATTTAATTATTAAAATAAAATTTAATTAAAATTAGTTAATTAATTAAAATTAGTTAAAGTGAATTAATTGATTTCAAAAGAAGAGGCTAAATGCGCAAGCATAGCCTTAATCTTGATTTACCCCGCGCAATCCCTTTCTCAATTACTTTAAAATACAGGCTAAATCCGTCCTAAAACTAAAATGTCGCCTACCCACGCAAAATACAATACAATACATATACAGTTCCATTTCATTTCAGAAGCCCACACCCATTTCCCCAATTTCCCTTACCCGATTTTCCCTCCCTTGACCCCCGAAAACCCCAACTCGACCCGATCCAGTCACTCGTCTTCTCCGTACAAGGGTTTGCTGGACGAGTAGCCTTGTTCCAGCTGGTGTCCTTGGCGTTTTCCCTCTCTCACCAGTACAAACGGGCAAGATATCACAGCCGTTCATTTGAATTTGCGAATCAATCCGAGCCTTAGATAATTTTTCTGTGAGACTAGGACAAGAAGGGTGTGGTTTTTACCCTTCTCACCCTTATCTCACAGAGAATAGATCAAAAGAGAGAAGGGATAATTCAGAATTTCACACCAAGGTAAAACCCTAGAAAATCTTACTATATATTTATCATTTTTCAGAGTTTTAAGGGGTTCCAAGGGGAGAGGCAGAAAATAGAGGGAGAGAAGGAAAAACAGCAGAACATACACCATTGTTTTAAGTTTTAAGTTTTCTTCAAATACATATAGTGTTACTATTTTTCTGGTGGGTTCCTGGCATTTGTGTTGTGTTATTGCTTCATTATTTGTGTTGTCACTTCACTATTCGAGTCGTCGAGCTTGTTCGAGTTGTCGACCTTAGTCGAGTCGGGTTTACTTCGAACCCTCGCTCCTGTTCACTGCCCTAAAAAAGGTAAAATCTGAACCTTTACATTATTATTTTATTTAGTTACATGTTGTTTTCCTAAGCAAAAGTCTGTTTGAATGTGATTTTGGATGTTATTTGTTGATATCGAATGTTGAAATGAGGTCTGTATACTAATAAGACGTTTGAACTTCATGTGTGTATGCGTTTGACTAAAGTTTAAGCTTATCTATGTCAGATAGGAGGTTGTTAAAGCCAGGATTAGACTTATGCTTACTGTAAAATCTTGTCAAAGAGTATCAGAAACCAGTTTTAAGCAAAAGATTTAGTCCTTGTTCGTTAATGTTAAAATGGGTAAAGTTTCAATCTTTAAATATCATGGACTGTTGATTAAATGATTAGAGTATCCCGTTTGTCTGGTTTGCTATGATATTCATGGAGTGTTCTCTGGTTTGCTTTAAAGGGGTGTGTTGGATTTTGGTTAGTGTTCTGTTGTTTCTGGGAGTGAAAGGAGGAGGCAGGATGTCTGGGAGGTTCTGTGTTGCTGCAGGTTTAAGGGAATGCAGAAGTGGTTCTTGTCGCTTTGTGAAGTAGTGAGGGAGCTGAAGTTAGTGTAGGAGTTTTGCAGGTGTTGTTTTAGATGCAGCAGCTGTTTCTTAGGTGAGTGTGGAGGTGAGAGGTGTATGAGTCAGTGAAGGCAGGTTGTGTAATGTTTCAAGGGGCTTAGTGCAGGTGCTTGATGAGAGTGTGCGAGGAGTTTATAAAAGTGTTTCAGTTATTAGAGGGTGTAAGAGGGTGTAGGAGGTTTGAGTGAGGCTATCTCTGCTTTGCTTTGTGGCTAAGGGATTTCAGGCAATGTTAGGAGGTCAGGGTGATTGTTCAGCTGTGTGTGTGAGCTGTATGTGCAGGTGGTTGTGTGCTAGTGTAGGAAGGTGTTCAGGTAGTGGTATGGAGGTTAGGTGGGTTGTTTGTTATGAGCAAAGGGTTAGTATAGTTCTGGTAGTTGATTGCAGGTAGTAAAAGAGTTATAGTTGTTTGCAGGGAGTCAGGGGTGTGCTTTATGATCTGTGCAAGTGATGGCCTAGAGTTAGGCTGGTATATGTGTGTGTTTGTGAAATCAAGTGTATGCATTTGAAAGTGAACGTGTGTTTAAAATGAATATGCCTGCTTGAATGTGAGTGTTTGATGTCTGAATGCCTACTTGTGTGTGTATCTGCTTGGGTGTGTATATGTATGTGTGTGCGCATATATTTGTATGTGTGGATGTAATGTTCAGAGTTTGTCAATCTAGTCTCAGTTTTGGTGTGAGGTTATTCCTGGTTCCAGTAGTTTTGCTGCAGGTCCTGTGAGAATTCTTGGTTGGTAGTTTGTTTTTCAGGGGCTGCATGTTCTTGAGAGGTTGTTTGGGTGTATGTTTGAGTGTTAAGAGAGGAGCAGCAATGAGGTTGTTGTTGTAGTTGGTCCTGGTTTCTGCTTGTGAGTCAGGGCATGTGCAGGAGTCTGGGATGTTGCAGGTATTAGAATGCAGTGAATGAAAGGAGCTGGGTAGCTAGTGTAGAGGAGCTGAGGGAGTTAGTTTGAGAGGGAGCTTGCAGATCTGGTTTCGCTGTAGAAGGGCTCAGGTCTTGTGAGTTGAAGGAGTTAAAAAAGGAAGCTGTGGTATCTGGTTTCTGTTTTAGAGTAGTTCTTGGTGAATGGAAGGAGTATGCAGTGAAGGAGTAGTGGTGCTAGTGGTTCAAGGAGGGGGTGTTGCTAGTCTGGTAAGACGCTTAGGTGCAGCTCGTTGTTGTTGCTTCTTAGTTGTTTTAGGAGTGCAGGTCAGGGTCTTTAGTTTGTTTTTCGGATAGCTTGGAAGAAGTTTTAAGAAGTAGGGAGTATGCAGGTGTGCTTCAGGGAGTTAGTATAGGTCCTGTTAGTTTAGTGAGGGTGTTCTGGTGGTTATAAGGATGTTCAGGGATCAAATTGGGGTAGTTGCAGGTTGTTTGAAGTTCAAGGTGGTCTTGGAGGAGTGCAGGTTGTTCCGTTGGTTTGCTTGTCTATCTTTTTATGTTTTTCTCAAGGTAAGATGCCTGGTTCTGTTAATCAGTTTTGGTATGAAAATTTCCAGTTTATGTCATATTCTCCTTTCTTGTTTAGTTCAGGTCATATGGGTAATAGAAAGGGATATAAGTTATTTAAATAAGGGAATTCAGTTTCAATTTTCAGCCAGTGCTCTTCTTAAAACTGGCTATGAAGGGTGAGTAATGTGCATGCGAGTAGCAGCCTTGTCCAGGTTAGTGTCTAGGCTCCTGCTTGTGTGGTTTTGTGTATCATCCAGTCAGAGTTTCACTGAAACACCACCCTAAAATCCAATCAATTTCTAAGAGATCCTTATGGTAATGAGCTCGATCTTTCTTTTAATTATGGAGTTGTAAACTAAAGGCCTGGAATTGCAATAGTCAAGGTTTGTATGTCTTCTGTTGTTGCTTTAGTGTTAGCTTGATGCTAGCTTTATAGAGTCAGATCTCAAGTTCGTTTTATGTTGGTTTAGTGGGAATATTCCTTTGCTCGTTAGGTAAGCTCTTCACCAAAAAGAGAAGACTCCAATATGTTTCCTTAGTATTCTGCATATTTACTTGGTTTGCATATATGATTCATGTTTGAAAAGTGAATTTAGTTATAGCAGTTTAGCTATGAATTCTGTATCGGTCTCATTTTGCACCTTAAGCCATAAATTGAATGTATGTTTCCATCTTTTTTTTTAAATAAATCTATTTTATCAAGGTGTTTAGTTATTCATTCTTTGCTTCAATCTGTGAAGTAAATTTTCAGCTGAGGCAAGCAATCTCTTTAATCTCATTGTCTGTAATGACTAGATTTCTAATCTCTTTCTCCCCTCATTTCTTTGACATGTACACTCTTGGGAACGAGTTGGTTAAAACTCATAAAATGGGTTGGCTGTCTGCATTGGAGTTTGTTTGATCCACGTCGCACTCTTTTCGGTCTTGAGATCCCCGAAAAGAAAAGGAAAAAAAAGAAAAGATGAAAACCTTGTGAAATACAGGGCTTGTGTTGAGCTTTCTATCCGGGTTCTACCTTCTAAACTCCTTCTTTTCCGTCTCCTTTAGAAAAGCATGTCTTAGGATCCCTGTAAACCGGACTAGGACTTTTCATGCTAGAAGCTTGGTAGGATAGCCGCTTTATTAAATTATTATCCTATCGCATGTTTAGAACTGTTTACACAATTGCTTATCCCGTTTCTTTGGGACGCGCCAATTAATTTAAGATATTAAGAACCGTTTTTCAGTTAACGAGTGCAAATTAAAATTCAATTAAACTTGTATCTTTATTTTATTGTTATTTATATTTAAATTATTTATTTATCAATTTACTTATTTTATTAAATATTCTGTTATTTAATTATTTATTATTTATCTATTATCTATTTACTTACTCATTTATTTATTTACTTATTATGTACTTCTTTATTTATTTATCCTATATTTTTTTCAAAATTTTAAATTATTTTATCTTTATTAAAATTCGTGAAAATCGCCGGATTAACCGCTTTTAGCGGATTTTTGAAAGTGCTCTTTTATTAAAAAAGACCTTCTTTCGGAAATAAAAGAACCGCTTACCTAAGAATCTCTGAAATTTATTTTTCTTTTAAATAAGGAAGAAATGCACTCATTAATTAACTCTTGGTTCCTAATAATCCTTAAATTATGTGGCGACTCCAAAGAAAGCCCTTTGGAGTCCCATTTTGTTGAAAATACATCCCGATGCATACATGTGTGTGCATTTTTGGGAGGGTTCAACTGCATGGCGACTCTGCTGGGGATACACAAATGGTTCTAACCAAAAGATTTTCATGAATTTGCTTTATTTATATATGTGTTGATTGTATGTATGCGTAGTTTAACTCTTTGTTTGTTTGCATGCCTAAACTAGTATGCGTAGAATTTATTGTTGTGAATGAATGTATTGAAGCATGTTTTTATTTGTGCATAGTCCGCATTCCGTTCATATTTCCTCCCTCATGGAGCATGTCAATTCTCTTTCACCTCCTCGATTTCATCACGGGGCACCCGCTTGACGGGTAGTTACGCAGGAAGGGCATTGCCCTTACCTCACTCTTTGAAACTTCTTTCGTGTCATCAAAAGTTAGTTCGGGATATTGATGTTGCCTGGTTTTGTCATGGCCAGTTCTACTGCGTTGTGAGGCCAGGTCTATCCTGCATAGGTCGAGTCAGCCTCAACCGTTAGCCCACTCTTAGAAGGAGATTTTAGGAGATGCATGCATATACACCTCAGTTTGGACCCGGTCCTTGGTACCGTTTCCAGGAATTAAGAAACCACCCTTTTGTTGACGGGTTATTGAATCCCAACGACACTGCATATTATGTGATCGTGTGGATATTATAACGAATCCCAAACCATTTGCCATGTCAAATTTGAGAAGTTGACAATTATGCCGATTTATTTATATCTCAGATGTTGTATTGACAAACGGCTTTGTCGTTATAATAACCACATGTGTGTGTAACTTGATGATTAGGCCTACCTCTGGCATAAAAGAGGCACCTTACAGGGTAGGACGCGGTTGCATTTTATTTACGCTCAATTACTTGTGGTTGCCACATGTCAAATTATCTGTCTAATATGCGGTTACTTGCTAAATATGTGCTGCTTGCTTGAAATTTGTTGGCACTGATTGCGCTGTGGTTAAATTTGTTCAGTGGTATGGTAAGGTTAACGTTATGTTACTTCAACCTATCTTTTGTAAAAGTTAATCGCTTTATGAAGTCATTTATCTATCATCTGAATTCATGCATACCGTTATTTTAAAATACCTTTCAAATGTTATTTTGTTCATCTTAACCCCACTCTTATCATTTTGCAAAATATTATTTTTGCGTCATATTTTAAAGTATTCGCAAGTGTGTTTCCCTTTTTGAAAAAAATAACTTTAGAGCTAAAAAAGCGTTTTCGCATCTGGTTGGCTTTAACAAAATGAGTGTCTTGCTCAAACTTTTGGGTCTTTTCAGTACGATCTCAATTTTTCTATTTTTGAACGAGTTGACCCGTCAGTTTCTGCTTTTCTTTTTTTTTTAAAAAAATTATTAAATTCGGTATGCGTTGCTAAAGGGTTAATTATTTTGAACATCAAGATCAGGACATATGGCTCGCCAAACTGTTGTGATTGATTTGACCGAAAGTGATGAACTCCACCAAGACAAGGTTAACAAGCTTGAAGCAACCGTAACAAGTTTGGAGAAGAGACTTGATAGTCTTACTGAATTGGTTGTCGCGCTCATGGATGCTCGCAACCCAGTGCGAAATATGCCAAGCCCAGGGCCAAGTGCCCCTGTTGCTCCTATCTATACTGTTGCACCTCCTACAAGTCAAGTAGCTCCCACATTTGAGTGTGATGCTCAAGAGTTCCCCCATCTGCATGCATTCTTGTTGAAGAACGGGTTCCGCGTCTCATAAAAAACAAGCAATGAGGAAAGCAACGGGGAAGGGCTTCCCAATGCTAAAGAGAGCAATGACACAATGATAGATGAGAATGCTCTACCATCTCAAGCAGGCTTAGGAGAGGCAGAACGTGAACAGGTAAATGTTTTTGACTCGGCTGATTCGCCAATGTATGATGGGATAGGAAATCCTCGTAATCACTTGAAGGCATACCTTGCTTGGGTCGCAAGGTATGGACCAAGCAATGAAACCAAGTTGAGGATGTTTTCTAGGACACTTAAGGAACCAGCTTTGACATGGTTTGCAATACAAGGTCCTTGGAAATTGGACAGTTGGGATAATCTAGCCCGGGACTTTGTCAAGCATTATGAATTCTCGAACCCGATTCTTGCAAAGGGCAGTCCGCTGAAATGAAAATCTACAGAGCTTCAAGTGGAGCTGGTTGCAATAATTGATAAGAGAGCGTGTAGCTTAGCTGAGGCGAAATCTAAAGACAAAGGAAAAACTGTTATGCCAAACTCTTTGTCACCCATAGCAGAAAAACCTTATGACATCGAGAAAATGGTTGTCAATCCAGGTTCTCAGTCAAGCAGCCACAAAGCACCTGCTGTTGCATTCACACCAATACCAGGATCTTATGCAAACCTGTTCGAAAGGCTTCTGAGGGTCGGTTTGGTATATCTTGTAAAACCAAAGCCGTGTTGGTCACATAAGACTGAAAATTTGAGAAAATTTTGTGCTTACCATTCAGGGATGCAGGGGCACAAAATATTGAAGAATGCACTTTATTTAAGAAAAAAGTTGAAAGCTTGATCAAATCTGGTCATGTCAAAATTCTACCCACAAACGGCATTGGCGAACCTTTTGTCGCAATCTTACCATATGCGAAGGGGAATCCCTCGAAGAATGGAATTTAGACGCTTATCAAGTTCCAGAAAAGCAGTAGAGTTGCAGAAATAGAAGTTAGTTTATTTGCATTATTAGGAAGTAATTATTGTAATTTCCTTTGGTTAGTTCGTTGAAAGAAAAGAAAAGAAAGAATATCAAATTATGAATGTTTGACTCTATTTCTATGTAAGCAAACTACGTTAACCGGTTTCCAAGGTTGCGTAGGCAACTCATATTGAGTTTCGGTTACACCAGCATTTGGAAAATATCTTCTATGTTAGCAGAACTACACACGGTCTGATTCCCAAGGAGGGATACGTAGGCTCCTCCATCGGGCTCGACCCTTTAGTATTTAAATTTTAATTTTTCCCAAAAATAGAAACCGGGGCAAATTTTACAAAACAAGTAGAAAATGTGAGAGATTGCAACCGGGGAAGCTTTTGCAAAGCAATTTGAAGTATCGAAAGTCATAACTGGGGCAGTTTTTGCAAAGCAAGTTGAAATGTTGAAGTCATAACTGGGGCAGAATTTTGCAAAAGCGGATTGAAGACATTGAGTTGGTTTGGGTCGTTATTAGAAGCAGTTTTCAAGGATTGATGCAGATTGTTATTCTACAAGCAAGAATCGATAGTCGAGCAAAGCATTGATGTTCAAAATAAGCCGACCATTTTAGTAAATTGTGCCAAAATGGTCTAGCACGCATACTGATTTAGTAAAAATTTCCAAAATTATTTTTCTCAATTCTTATCTTGAAAGATCAAATTTTGTTGATCATTAAGTTTTGCACCCTTAAATATTTTACTCCTTTGTTGAGTCGGGAATTTGGTCCCATCCATACGGCCTAATGGCCTATTTTATATTTAAATCCTTATGCATGCATTTTTATTTTACGTATTAACTTGCTTTTGTTCAATGTGTAGAATTCATTTGTTAAAGGTTGGCTAGCATTGAACACTGAAATGGCAGAAAATCTGCATCAAGGACAAAACAACATGGCAAAGAAGCTTCAGGCAACCAGTTCTGGTATGGGTATTTTGCAAGCGCAGAATGATGATGTTGAAGAACATGTGGTCCAAAGGAATAGGATTTTTAACTTTGTCAATATTAGCAAACCGTTGCCAAGTACAAGCTTTACCTCCAATCCACCTTCTTAACAATGCCTCATTACCCAATGCCTATACATACCGTATATCCACAAAACTCACAAGAATATCTTACCAATCCAAATGCTTGGCCAGCTGCAACTTTATGCCAACCACCTTTTAGCACTATGCTTGATGTGGGGAGTCAATCAAATCAAGTGATAGTGCACCCACGAGAATTGCCTAGAAAAGAAGTTGAGACAACTGATTCACATAGAATGAAGAGACAAATCTGCAATTTGCACGAGGTCATTAGAGATGAGTTGCGCTCTAGGAAAATTCAGAGTTTATGTTATGAAGACTTATGCATTCACCCTGACATTGAGCTTCCACATGGGTATAAGATACCAAAATTCAACACTTTCGATGGAAAGGGGAACCCCTATGCTCATTTGAAGAATTATTTCAGCAGATTGATTGGAACTGGCAAGAGTGAAGCTTTGCGGATGAGATTTTTCATTCAAAGTTTATCAGGAATGGCACTTGCATGGTATACCAAACAAGATTTTTCCAAATGGCACACATGGGAGGATATAGCTCATGACTTTGTGGAACAATACAAGTTCAACATAGTAGGAGATCCCAATGTGTTAGATATGTGCAGCATTAAGTCTCATGAGTCTTTTGCAGAATATGCTATGAGGTGGAGGTTAGAGGCTTCTAAGATGCATCCTCCCTTGTCTGAGAAGAAGTTAATAGCATCTTTCATTGGTATGCAAGAAGGCATATACTATGCCAAAATGGTTGTCAATAATGCAAGCACTTTCTCTGAATTGATCCAACTAGGAAAAATGATAGAAGAAGGCATAGCAACAGGAAAAATCTCTTCTGGTTTATTTGGGTACACCACTCAATCAGAGAAACCCTCAAATTTGCAAGGCTCTCAAAGTCAGTTTAAAAAATATATTCCGATTATCCGGCATCAAAGAAGAGGAAGTCGAATACGTTCACTCCTCTAGACGAGTCTGTGACAAGCATATTTGAAAAATTGCAAGCTGAAGGACTTTTGCAACCAAAGAAAGGGACAATTCCTATGCATATGCCTCCACATTTTGATCTGTTAAAGCATTGTACTTATCATTCAAATATCCAAGGTAATGATACTGAAGAATGTAGTGGCTTGAGATACAAGATTCAAAGCATGATTGATAGAGGCAAAATAATTATGCAAGAATATCCATTAAATGGTTATTGCAGCATTCCTCTCGCAGGCACAATTTTTGTTAAAGGTGAGGCATCAGCCCCAAGATATTCAAAGAAGAAGTGGCTTGCAAGCTAAGAAGACTGAAAAGACCGCATTGTATTCGGTAAAAATTGACGTGCTCGGTTAGCACCTCGGCATGATGAACCGAAGAGAAAACGAGCCGACGCTCCGAAGAAGAATGATTGAAGCAATCGATCAAATTACAGAAGGTGAACTTCAATATCACTACTGAAGGTGAGCCGTGAGCTGAGCTTCGGTGACATCCCTTCCCAACCGAACAGCAAGGTCATGCCACCGAAGTCATGTGGTCGAACTTCGGTGGGGTACCTCGGTTCCAGCGGCTTTGCAGCCCACTACTCCAGCCCACTAACTCCTTCCATTAATGCCAAAAATGTGGATCAAAGCACAACTGATAGTGGAGAACGTGGGCAAGGCTCCTAGGCTTATAAATAGTACTTCATTTGGTATAATGGGCATCTAGAAATATATACTGAAACTCTGTGCAAATTTGTACTCACCACAATATATTGAAATCAAGTTGTTCTCTTGCAATTACACTTATTTTCTCACATTTATTAGCTTTGATACGAAGTTTTGCTTATATCCTAACCCAAATTTGATTTGTGATCCTAAAACTGATTTAGGCCCATACAAATTGGCGCCGTCTGTGGGGACATAAGCAGAAACGCTTTGTTCCAAAGTTCTACGTTCTTTTTCATTAAAGCCTACAGTTCAACAATGTTATGGCTGACAACAGTGATAATCTTAACGAACGGGTTGACGTTCCGTCGAACCAACAATCCACATCACCAATGACAATCGAAGCGTTCCAAGCTTTTGTTGTCAATGCACTAAAAGCTCTCCAAGATCGACAGGATGAGCAAATCAACATTAATGCCGAATTCCGCGCCTCGTTGGAAGCTAGTAATAGTGCAGCACCGAATGGTGCCCAGCCTTCAGTTCCAAGTGGAGGCATCCCGGCCTTCGTTCCTACGGGCGCGATAATAGGGGGACCTCACAACGGAGCCACGTCTGGGGGTTCGGGAAATGTACCAGGCACAACGCCCCACTTCGGGACGATTTCCACCGTGGCTGAAACAACCTCTTCGGTCGACGTTGAGAGGTTGACCAGGGAGATTGAAGCACACGTCGAAGCACGCGTCGAGGCACGCATGGAAAAGCACCTCGAGAGCGTACCGGGGATAACAAAAACTGAAGGCGAGCTTGATATAGATCAATACAGGGAGTTGCCCTTCAAGCCCGAAGCAGCTCCAGCCCAACTCCTAAGAATTTCAAGCTTATGTTTCTAAAGAAGTATGATGGGACCACCGATCCCAAAGAGCATGTGAGAGAATACATGGCTATGGTAAAGAGCAATGACTTAACAGCGATAGAGCTCGAGTCAATGTTCTTAAAGAAGTTTGGCAGTCCTTGGAGAAAGGAGCGCTACGCTGTTACATGTGTCTACCAGCAGGGTCGATTTCCACCTTCAAAGAAATGACCAACGCCTTCGTTAAGGCACACACCGGGGCCCAAAAAATCCTCCAAAGGAAGGAGGATATATGCGAGGTTAAACAACGGCCCGGTGAGCCACTTAAGGAGTTCCTTGAGCGTTTTCACGCTGAGTGCATGGAACTACCTCGGATGGATGATACTCTAGCCATCATGGCATTTGAAAAGGGTATCAATGTTCGCAATTTTTACGCCGCTGCTGAATTGCGAAAGGAGCTCCAACAATACCAAGTGTTGACGTGGGAGGATCTACACAAGCGAGCTTACTCCAAGATCAGATTGGAGGAAGCCGAGTTTAAAAGCCTAGGTTACAATTATAAGAACCGAAGTGAATCCTCACATCGCGCCGAGGTGTCAAGAGGAAATCCGAAGGGGAGGTATGAACTATACACCTCTGCACGGCAGCCTGTCAGCCAAAGGCTGGGAAATTCCTTCGGGAATTCATTCACAAGTCCGCACATAAGCAATGGCTCGGAGGAAAGGTTCACTCCAACACGAACCAAAGAAATTCCTCAAAATCAGCTTCAGCCTCGAAAAAGGAACTGCCTCGGATCCCTGACTACAATTTCATCATATCGACCTCGGAGTTGGTCATCATAGTCAAGGGGACTACTGGGGTAAGAGTGCCCAAAGATATGAGAACTCCAGCGGATAAGAGGGACCATAATTTGCACTGTGAGTTCCACACGGATTATGGCCACCGAACTGAGGATTGCAAGGCACTGCGCCTCGAGGTGGCCCATTTGTTAAAGAAGGGGGTGTTGGTCGAGTTCCTTTACTGACAAGGGGAAGGACAACTATTCCAAGAACCGAGGTGATGGGCAACCACCTCGGGCTCCACCCCCGGAGAGAGTTGTGAATGTCATCTCTGGGGGATCAGAGGTGAACGGGGTGAATTTCGCAGGTGCGAAGAAATTCGCCAAATTATCGATTACCATGGAGAAAAGAACCCGAGTTGGCGGCTCGGGTAAAGAGAGTGTGTTCGATGATGATGATTGTGATGGGATGATGTTCCCTCATCACGATGCCTTGGTCATCATGCTAACAATCAACGACTCCGACATCAAGAGAGTCCTAATCGACCCCGGTAGCTCGGTCAGTATAATTAGCTACGGGGCCGTTAAGAAGATGTGGCTCAAAAGGGAAGTTGTTCCCAAAGCAACAGTGTTAACTGGCTTCAACAACTCCACAGAAAAGACTTTGGGTGAGATTATACTCAAAACGTTTGCTGAAGGAGTAAGCAATGAAACACTGTTCCAAGTGTTACCCGAGGACATGGCATACAATGTGATCCTCGGCAGGCCATGGATCCACTTCATGGAGGCTGTTCCTTCCACACTGCATCAAGTGATCAAATTCCCTGCGCATTGCGGGGTTCGATCAATCAGAGGAGAGCAACGAGTAGCAAGGGAGTACTACTCGGTTGCGTTAAAAAGTGGAGTCGCCCCGACCGGGCCAAAACAATAGCAACTAACGCAACCAGGGTCAAACGAAGAGGACCCCGAGGTGAAGCTGAAAAGATCCCGATTTGCGTTCAAGAGCCTCGGAAGTAAAGAGCCGAGGACTCCACCATTGAGGAATTGGAATCTTTCACACTATTGAAATATTTTCCCGAGAGAAAGATATTTTTCAGCTCGGAGTTGGACCCAGAGTCGAAGAAAGCCATCATTGAAGTTTTAAAGTCCAACAATGATTGTTTTGCCTGGTCTCATTCAGACATGATTGGTATCGATCCGGAGATCATGACCCATAAGCTGAATGTGGACCCAAAATTCACCCCGGTGAAGCAAAAGAAGAGACCTCACGCCGGGGTCAAAAGAAGGCAATCGAAGATGAAACCACAAAATTGCAAGAAAATGGTTTCATAAGGGAGGTGAAATACCCCGAATGGCTGGCCAATGTGGTTGTCGTACCGAAGAAGAATGGCAAGTGGAGGATGTGTGTAGATTACACCGACTTGAACAAGGCTTGCCCCAAAGACTCCTACCCATTGCAAAAAATAGACAGGTTAATAGACTCCACGGCTGGACATAAACTATTGACCTTCTTGGATGCCTATTCGGCTTACAACCAGATCCTCATGGACCCGAAGGACGAAGAGAAAACCTCGTTCATCACTGACCGGGGTACCTTTTGCTATAAAGTGATGCCCTTCAGTCTGAAAAATGCCGGGGCGACATATCAAAGGTTGGTATTTCGCATGTTCAAAGAGTATATTGGAAAGTCTATGGAGGTCTACATAGATGATATGCTCATCAAATCGGTTCGAATGGAGGATCATTTGAATCATCTTAGGGAAGCTTTCGCTGTTTTGAGGCAATATGGCATGAAGTTGAACCCTGAGAAGTGTGCATTCAGTGTCGGATCAGGCAAATTCTTGGGATTCATTGGCTCCAAACGGGGCATCGAAGCAAACCCCGACAAGATTAGAGCGATCGAAGAAATCCCCGAAGAGCTGACTGGGATGAAAGAAGTTCAACACTTAACTGGCCGAATCGCTACCTTGAGTCGTTTAATCTCAAGATCCTCGGAGCGATGCCAAAAATTTTTCTCCGTTTTGAGAAAGAATAACCACTTCGAATGGACACCGGAGTACAAAGAAGCGTTGAAAGACTTGAAACATTATCTGGCTAACGCGCCGTTCCTCGCCAAGCCTAAAGATGGTGAAACATTGCTGGTTTATTTGGCTGTGTCTGAGGTGTCAGTCAGCGCGATCCTGGTTCGGGAGGAAGATGGAAAGCAACAACCCATATACTATGTAAGCAAGACACTCCTCGATGCCGAAACCAGGTAACCACATTTAGAAAAACTAGCACTCGCTTTAATTATTACTGCCCGAAAACTACGACCCTATTTCCAATGTCACCCAATAGCGGTAGTTTCAATTTTCCCCTTGAGAAGTATATAGCATAAACCGGAGTTATCAGGGAGTTTATCAAAATGGGCGATAGAATTAAGCGAATATGACATCACCTATCAGCCCCAAACAGCCATCAAATCCTAAGTTTTGGCCGATTTCGTAGTTTATTTTAGTGTTGGGATTCTGCCCGAAGCCGAAAAGGAAAACACAGCATCGAAAGGAACGGCTTCGGGGCTATAGATACTTCATACCGATGGGGCAACTAACTCCAAGGGTTCGGGGTTAGGCATAGTCTTGAGAGCACCCACCGGAGAGAAAATCAGTCACTCGGTTCGGTTAAAAAAAGTAACCAACAACGAGGCTGAATATGAAGCTGATCTAGCAGGCTTGGAGTTGGCCAAGGAAATGGGGGTAGAGAGAATCCAGCTAAGGTGCGACTCTCAGTTGGTGGTGAACCAAGTGCTCGGCGAATACACGGCTCGAGAGCCCAGAATGCAGCTATTCTTAGACCGAGCACAAAGGATTTTAGCACAATTCTAAGAGTGGCAAGATAAGCAAGTGCCTCGGGAGGAAAATACCGAGGCTGATGCACTAGCAAATTTGGGTTCGGCGGTCGATGAAGCCCACTCGGGGACTGATTCGGTGGTTCGGTTGTTGTCCGCGCAAATGAGAGAGATGAAGTTACAAGTCAATTCGATGGACAACCGATGGGTTTGGCGAAGTAAATTCATCTCTTACTTCGACTCGGGGACTGTTCCCCAAGATAAAAATGAGGCCAAAAAGTTGAGGACCCAAGCAGCTTCATATCACTTGATCGAGGGTAATCTGTACAAAAGGCTATATTGTGGCCCGATGGCCAAATATTTAGGTCCCGATGAGGCTAGATATGTGACGGCCGAGGTGCACGAAGGCGAGTGTGGCAACCACTCGGAAGGAAAATCCTTGTGCGCAAGTTACTAAGAGCTGGGTATTATTGGCCCACCATCAGTGCGGATACAAAAGCCTTCATGCAGAAATGTGATAAGTGCCAACGCCACGCACGAATGATCCACCAACAGGCCGAGCCTCTGCACTCGGTGGTATCACCATGGCCTTTCATAAAGTGGGGGATGGATGTTGTTGGACCTCTACCGAAGCGAAAGGGTGGTGTTCGCTTCATCCTCGTGTTAACAGATTATTTCACTAAGTGGGTAGAAGCAGGAGCTCTTACCGAAGTCAAGCAAAAGCAGGTAATCGACTTCATCAAGAAAAACATCATCTACAGGTTCGGTGTTCCGAGGGAAATCGCCTGCGATAATGGTAAACAGTTCATGGGAGCAGCCATCACTGATTTCTTCAAAGAGTTGGGAATCAAAAGAATAGCTTCGACCCTTTATCATCCAAGTGCCAATGGCCAAGCTGAGTCCTCAAATAGAATTATAATAAAAAATCTCAAGAAGAGGCTCGATGAGAAAAAAGGGTCCTTGGCCCGAGGAGTTGCCAGGTGTGTTGTGGGCCATGCAGACAATAGAAGAACAGTAGCGGTGAGACTCCTTTTTCACTTGCTTATGGTATGGACTCCCTCATCCCCGTGGAAGTGGGCGAACCAAGTCTTCGGTACGCCCACACTACCGAGGACGCAAATCAACAGGCTATGCGCATAGAATTGGATCTGCTCGAGGAGAAAAGAGAGCTAGCTTTGGTTCGGCTAGTCGCCCAAAAAACGCAGATCGAAGCATACCTCAACAGGAAAGCCAAATTTAGAGATTTTAAAGTTGGCGACTATGTGTTAAAGGCCACAAATCAGTCAACGAAAGAAGAAAACGGGGGAAAGCTTGTTTCGAATTGGGAGGGACCTTACAGAGTCAAAGCGATTGTTGGGAAAGGATCTTATCAAATTGAAGATCGACAAGGTTTACCCGAACCCTTAAATTGGAACATTTCCAATTTAAAGCAGTTCTACTTTTAATCGAGGTAAATAACCCTTGCTCATTTAAAAATTTACCCACAGCCTCGAGCCGAACAACGCTCCAAAGGCTTCGGTCGAAATGTACTAACTTGCTCCTCATTTTATTTTGCTTGACCTTTTTAGGAAGCAGACTAAACGACTTCCAGTGCCCAGGTCTTCATCAAGATTCGCACCCGAACACTGGGGGGAAGTAAGGGCGAGTTGCAACCGAGGTCGGAAATGCGCCTCCCAACCGAAGACCATCTATTCGACAAGTGGGGACTGACACCCGAGGAATAGATTTAGTACATTGTAATTCCGCCGGGTAGTGGCACATTATTAATTTGTTTTTTCACCCGAGGTCCGTTTCGACTTGGTTCCATGTAAAGGCCAATTTCGGCATGTTATTATTATCAATGAAATAAAATTCATCCCATAACTTTATGTTTCTATAAATTTGCACTCCGAAGTGTCACTACAAATGCATCGACCCGAGGATGAGACGTCGTTTCTAAGTTTGCATCGGTTTAATTCAATTAAGTCTTGCAAGCGAGCTATTTGTTGAACTCCCAAAAATTAACCCCGAAAGGCTAAAATTAGGAATATCAACTGAATGGACTAACACTTTTGGAGTTTTTGGAGTCGCCACCCAGTTTAAGGAAAACAGGGAACCAAATTAACAAATGCGTGCAAAACTCCATTTTTATAAAAAGACGGTCTTTCTTTCAGAGATTCTAAAGGTAAGAGGTTTTGTTAATTTCAGAAGAAGGTTTTTAAGGCACTTCTGAAATTTCGTTAAAAACAGTTAATTCGACAGGTTTTCAAAACATTTGCAAAATATGCTTTTCTAAAAAATGTATCTAAAATAATTAATTGAAATAAAACTTGTTTATGAAAAATATTTAATTTGCACGCATTTTTCTAAATGGCCCCAGTTTGCAATAAATTAAAATAACGACTTCAAAATAAAAGGCAATGAACATAAAGTAAAGCAATATACAAACAATCAAATATTATTAATAAATAAAATAATTTACACATTTTATTTACATAAATATCTAAGGAAAGGAATGCAAAGTTAAAGATAGAACCCGAGATATTGATCAATTCGCGGGAGCCTTGAATTTTCTAAATTTTCTAAGGTCTTATGTCTTGACTTCTTGAGTTCGAATTCAAGCCCAAACGGCTCCACGTCAATACATATTCCCATTTGTAAGTTAGCCAAATTAGTCCATAAATTGTTCGTACCAAAATGTACCTTGCAAAAAATATGAAAATGAAATTGGATTAGTACGATAATAAAGTGTAGTAACTAATGAAAATAAAATAATAATAATAATAAAGTAATAATAATAATAAAATATATAATAATAATAATAATAATAACAGTAATAAAAAAATAATAATAATAGTAAGGGGGTTTTGTTTTTGCAAAATTTAGGCTCAGGTTTGTATGGCGTGTCATGTAGAGGCTCGGGATGTTGGTACGGTTGCAAACACGCCGGCCGGTCGTGTTGCTATGCCAAGTACCAATTTCGTTACTCTATTCAACTTGCTTTACATTAAAATGCATACATTCATCATCGCCTATTTGCTTTAGGGACACAGGAACGGAACTGTTCAAGTGTAGTATCATATTCAAATCAATCCCGAGGCCTCAATACGTGTATATGTATTTTTCATTGGCATTAGCGTAGTATTTGTCCAAATCAATTCAATATTCCATTATGGATAAAATTTATCCAAAACGGATTCCTGGCTCAGAAAAATCCAGTTGATGCATAACAGTAGTCCAATCATGTAAACTGGTCAAACCAATAATTAAACCGGGTCAAACTACAGGAATCGAGTAACTGGTCAAATTTCACACTATAGCAAAACCATCAGTGTAATCAGAAGTCAAACAACCATTATAGAATCAGACATAGACACCACCGGATAATAATCAAAACCAGATTCCGATAACAACAACCAGAACAACGATGCGACAGAAAATGATTCCGATCGAGACAGTGAGGAGCCGATTCGTGACAACGGGTAACCATAGGACCAAAGGGTCGAGTTGTCCACTGCATAAAACAAACAATACCATCCCTCATAATCGAACAAATAGATTCAAACAGGCAGAGTAACACCACAACGTAGGGCAGATGAGCGATCGCCTGGCGGATCTCGGCGAAAACTCCGGCGACCTCGCCGACATCACTTCCACTCTTAATCTTTTCTTGCCTCTCTCCTTCTCTGTCGATAACAACTAAAAGAAACAAACATCAAGAATGGAAAAGAAAAGAACAGAGGCAACGAAATAAAGGGTTTAACGACGGGTTTTTCCGTCGTCCGGCGTTGTCTTCGGTGATGCGCCGTCACTGCTGTACTCCCGTTCCTGATCCGGGTTCCATTTGAATTTGCCGGTGGTGGTGTAACTGATGCCTCGTTTTCTGTGTATCGTGTATAATGGTGTTGCGAGATAGGAAAATGAAGGGGTTCTGCTGGGTGTGTAGTAATCGATAGAAAGGAGAGGATGTTGTGCCTGTTTATGCTTAGAATCGTGTATTGTATTTTGTTGATGATGGTGAAAAGGAGAGGGGAGGGAAATATCAAGGGTGTAATGCCGTGTGGGAAGATGATAGTGAGAGAGGGTAAAAAAATGAGAGTGTCGTGTATCTATTGTGTGTTTTGTGTATGGAAAGAGAGATGATTTTTTTGTGTGCTAGATCTGAATTTTTTTTTTTTGTGTTTGAAGATGATGATGAATAGTGTGGGAGACTAGGGTTTTAGATTTTATAGGGGGTGAGGGTGAGGTTTTTTTGAATTGGGCTAGGAAAATGGGAATTGCATATTGCGTATATAAGCTAAGACTTAAAATGAAGAACGATTGCGACCTTTTTTTGCTAAAATTATGAACTTAATTTATTCTAAAAATTAACCTTATTTTAAACATAATTAGACGTTAATTGAAAATTTCTGGACAAAATTGGGTGTCAGCAGCTGCCCCTCTTTATCCGAAAAGGATGAAAGAGTTTTCAGGGTAAAGAAAGTTGACGTGAAAGCCAATTTTGTCACGGTAAAGCCAAGATTCTGATTCCTAGGATCAAAATGCGAGGCTTATGGACATGGCCGAGCTCCGGTTTTCGAGTTGCCTACATATCTCAGGCTGAAAAAGAATCAGGCCATATGTAGTTCGACGCGATTTGAAAATCAAAGACGAGATAGTAACGACTACTCAAGCGCGGGAAAAGAGGCTTGTAATTACCCAAGTTATGAAAATATGGTCGACGACACACCCATAAAGAGGGGTTTACACGGACATAGCTTCCACTGTATCTCGATATCCGAGCCATCTTGTCTTCAATCTCAAACCTCAGACTCTAGGGTTAACGAGAGACTTACCTCTAGGGTTGATGACTTATGCGGGTGCGATTCTTCAGGTCTTCGTTGAGGAGTCTAGCTCATATCAACGATTGCCCCAGTTTACCGCAAAGAAAAATTTCATGTTATACTCCAAACGCTGCTGCGGTGCTGCTAAAAATCCTGTAATAATCTCAACAAACGGTAAGCGTGCAACTGCTAATAAACTGTAATAATTGGAATAAGAAATAGATAAAGTGATAACATAAAATTGTAAATGCGGGTGGTGATATCATCAAAATCTCTTCCTGCAATCAACTGACGAGGCGCTCCGCCCGGAGAACCTCTAGGCTGATCATTATTCTGAAATAGTAAAGTAAGACAATAAGTAAAGCGAGAACGAATTGTAAAATGCAAGGTTTTCATAAGATAAGTCGACTAACGAGACATGATGTCCCAAGTCGAATTGCCTATCTTTATCATCTATTTCAAATATAATATGCCAATGTTGCAAGACAACCGACATCGCGAAACACTCCGAAAAGGGTGCTTCAGCCGACTTGTCTTAGACTATCAATCTACTTCAAATATAACATGCCAATATTGCAAGACAACCGATATCGCGAAACACTCTGAAAAGGGTGCTTCAGCCGGCTTGTCTTTAGCTATCATCTACTTGAAAGAAAACTGCGTATCCTATTTGTGGGTGAAGAAACCCGAGATATCCTATTTGTGGGTGGAAGGACCCGAGATATCCTATTTGTGGGTGGAAGGACCCGAGATATCCTATTTGTGGGTGGAAGGGCCCGAGATATCCTATTTGTGGGTGGAAGGACCCGAGATATCCTATTTGTGGGTGGAAGAATCCGAATATCCTATTTGTGGGTGGAAGGACCTGAGATATCCTATTTGTGGGTGGAAGGACCCGAATATCCTATTTGTGGGTGGAAGGACCCGAATATTCTATTTGTGGGTGGAAGGACCCGAATATCCTATTTGTGGGTGGAAGGACCCGAGATATCCTATTTCGTGTGGAATAACCCGAGATATCCTATTTGTGGGTGGAAGGACCTGAATATCCTATTTGTTGGTGGAAGGACCCGAATATCCTATTTGTTGGTGGAAGGACCCGAATATCCTATTTGTGGGTGGATAAACCCTGTATCTTGCAAAATCTGAAATCGTCTGGCTTGTGCTGGTGATGCGATAATCGAACAAAAGCTAAAATAACAAAGCGAGAAATAGAGTTGTTCTGCATATGAGACAAGGCAAATATTCTTCGAGGAACTGATGGTTGACCTGAAAAAGTAAAGTAAGGCATTAATTTAAAGAAAATATAACGGCAGAATTTAAAGCAAGTGCAAAGTAAAGCAGTGCGGAAATGTAATCAGCACAACAACCATTTGATAAACCAATTGGCGAGACAATCGGGCAATGATGGCCTTAGGCGAATTGTCAATTTAAAATAGGGCAATGCCTATTTTGGTGTGATTTGAAAACATAACGCATGCCTCGGCTTCATTGCTTATTTGGGAATGAAAATCATAGAGGTAGAAATGCCGCCTGTTCGGCAATAACTCATGGCAAAGCATAACGCTTTAAGTCATGAAAAATGCAATGCAACGCAATCTGCAAAGCAACTTTGAATGCGCGTTCCATAAATTGTTCATCTATAGTGCGAATGATCTTTTCATTGCAAGCTTTCATGTTCCTGCTCTCAAAGAAAAATTGTTAGTTCTGAGGAGGGAGGGGGAAGCATTTGATTTGTGCTGACTTCATCCTGATCTTGCTGCTTCCTCGTCTTCATTGGACTTGGATTTGCGAATTGCTTTCAGAAACTTGGCTCATGAACTCAAATAGCATATATTTTGAGAAAATCGAGGCAAGGGTAAATTAATTTAATGCAATATAGTAAGTAAAGCAAGCATGCAAATAAAGTCATGCATTTTGAAAATTTTTGCCTTGACTTAAACTTGTGACATATCTTAAAACAAACTGAACGTCCTTTGCCTTGGACTTTGCACTGTTCGCTTAGCCAATTATAGAGTTCTTGCCAACTGATCTTTAACAACCAACGCTGCTTCTTGTAAAATTCTGCCCCAGTTGTTATCTTTCGCATCTCCAACTCGCTTTGCAAAATTGCCCCAGTTGTCCTTCTTGGGGGAAAAAGAAAATTTAAATGCTAAAGGTTCGATCCCGATGTGGGAGCCTACGTATCCCTCCTTGGGAATCAGACCGTGCGTAGTTCTGCAACACTGCTTCAACGCCAAATACCAACAATTAAAAGCTGCCCCAGTTGAAGTTCTAATAGATTGTGCGATATCCAAAGAGCACAGACAATAACTTTTCAGTGCATCGCTTTCAATTTATTCAGTTGCTTTGCCATACGTCACAAACAAAGCTTTGGCAGGTTTATCAATTTTAGTTTTGAAACGGAAACAAATGCAAGAGTAAATAATATAATAAGAATGCGATGCATTTTATTTCAACTTTCATAATTCGAAATGAGTTGATTCAGATTAACATAAGCTTTAAAGTACAATGCAATTCAGGACCTCAATCTGAATTAAAATTGAAAATGATGCTACTAAGTTCAATCGCCAAGTTCTTTCAAACAATGCCATTAGCTTCCGGTATTGCATCGTTCACGAGCTAGAGCGTCTACCGTCAATCAGATCTTGAATCTTATGTGATTTGCATGGTCAACCACTTTTAAAAATCAAACTTCTGCTAGAGAAATAAACAAAACAAAGAAACTTCAAAGGGGTAACTATGTTAGTTTGCATGTCATTCCTAAGATTGCACACAAGCAAACAACACCTAGTATTTAATGCATTTTGAGCAAATAAAGCAAGGCAGACAATTAACATGTGACAATCACAAGTAGTTGAGCGTAAATAAATATGCAAATGCGTCCTACCCTATAAGGTGCCTCTTTGCTAGAGGTAAGCCTAATCGTCAAGTTGCACGCACATGTGGTTATTATAACGGCACAAGCCATTTGTCAATACAACATCTGAGATAAAAATAAACCGACATAATTGTCAACTTCTCAAATTTGACATGGCAAATGGTTTGGGATTCGTCATAGTATCCACATGACCACATAATATGCAGCGTCGTTGGGATTCAATAACCCGTCAATAAAAGGGCGGTTTCTTAATTCCTGGAAACGGTACCAAGGACCGGGTCCAAACTAAGGTGTATATGCATGCATGACCTAATCTCCTTCTAAGATTGGGCTAACAGTTGAGGCTGATTCGACCTATGTGGGATAAACCTGGCCTTATAAACCAGTAAAACCGGCCATGACAAAACCAGGCAAACCATACCCCAACTAACTTTGGTGAGACGAAAGAAATTCAAATAGTTAGGAAGGACAATACCCTTCCTGTATAATTGCCCGTCAAGCGGCCCCCTGTGATGAAATCGAGGAGATGAAAGAGAATTGACAGGCGCCATGAGGCATGCTAGTTGCAAATAATTGGAAACCTTTATGGTCAAAACCTTTATTGCTCCCCAGCGGAGTCGCCATGCTGTTGAACCCCCAAAAATTAACCCCGAAAGGCTAAAATTAGGAATATCAACTGAATGGACTAACTCTTTTGGAGTTTTTGGAATCGCCACTCAATTTAAGGAAAACAGGGAACCAAATTAACAAATGCATGCAAAACTCCATTTTTATAAAAAGACGGTCTTTCTTTCAGAGATTCTAAAGGTAAGAGGTTTTGTTAATTTCGGAAGAAGGTTTTTAAGACACTTCTGAAATTCCGTTAAAAATGGTTAATCCGACAGGTTTCCAAAACATTTGAAAAATATGATTTTGTAGAAAATTTATCTAAAATAATTAATTGAAATAAAACTTATTTATGAAAAATATTTAATTTGCACGCATTTTGTTAAATGGCCCCAGTTTGCAATAAATTAAATAACGACTTCAAAATAAAAGCAATGAACATAAAGTAAAGCAATATACAAACAAACAAATATTATTGATAATTAAAATAATTTACATATTTTATTTACATAAATATCTAAGGAAAGGAATCAAAGTTAAAGATAGAACCCGAGATATTGATCAACTCGCGGGAGCCTTGAATTTTCTAAAATTCCTAAGGTCTTATGTCTTGACTATTTGAGTTCGAATTCAAGCCTAAACGACTCCACGTCAATGCATATTCCCATTTGTAAGTTAGCCAAATTAGTCCACAAATTGTTCGTACCAAAATGTACCTCGCAAAAAATATGAAAATGAAATTGGATTAGTACGATAATAAAGTGTAGTAACTAATGAAAATAAAATAATAATAATAATAATAAAGTAATAAAGTAGTAATAATAATAATTATAAAATATATAATAATAATAATAATAATAATAATAATAATAACAGTAATAAAAATAATAATAATAGTAAGGGGGTTTTGTTTTTGCAAAATTTAGGCTCAGGTTTGTATGGCGTGTCATGTAGAGGCTCGGGATGTTGGTACGGATGCAAACACGCCGGCCGGTCGTGTTGCCATGCCAAGTACCAATTTCGTTACTCTATTCAACTTGGTTTACATTAAAATGAATACATTCATCATCGCCTATTTGCTTTAGGGACACGGGGACGGGACTATTCACGTGTAGTATCATATTCAAATCAATCCCAAGGCCTCAATCTTGTCTTGCCTCTCTCCTTCTCTGTCGATAACAACTAAAAAAAAAACAAACATCAAGAATGGAAAAGAAAATAACAGAGGCAACGAAATAAAGGGTTTAACGACGAGTTTTTCCATCATCCGGCATTGTCTCCGGTGACGCGTCGTCAGTGCTGTATTCCCGTTCCTGATCTGGGTTCCATTTGAATTTGCCGGTGGTGGTGTAACTGATGCCTCATTTTCTGTGTATCGTGTATAATGGTGTTGAGAGATAGGAAAATGAAGGGGTTCTGCTGGGTGTGTAGTAATCGATAGAAAGATAGGAAAATGAAGGGGTTCTGCTGGGTGTGTAGTAATCGATAGAAATGAGAGGATGTTGTGCCTGTTTATGCTTAGAATCGTGTGTTGTATTTTGTTGATGATGGTGAAAAGGAGAGGGGAGGGAAATATCAAGGGTGTAATGCCGTGTGGGAAGATGATAGTGAGAGAGGGTAAAAAAATGAGTGTGTCGTGTATCTATTGTGTGTTTTGTGTATGGAAAGAGAGATGATTTTTTTTGTGTGCTAGATTTGAATTTTTTTTGTGTTTGAAGATGATGATGAATAGTGTGGGAGACTAGGGCTTTAGATTTTATATGGGAAATGCATATTGCGTAAATAAGCTAAGACTTAAAATGAAGAACAATTGCGACCTTTTTTTGCCAAAATTATGAACTTAATTTATTCTAAAAATTAACCTTATTTTAAACATAATTAGACGTTAATTGAAAATTTCGGGACAAAATTGAGTGTCAACACTATTTATTCTAAAGTGTTCGGTACGTGCTAAAACCAACACTTAAAAGATGCAAAATCATATCATCAAAAGGCCCGAAGGCTAATTACATTCATTGAACGAAATGAGCCAGAGGTTAAAGTCATATGTATATCCAAAAGCCCGAAGGCTCATATCAAAAAGGCACTGAGGCCCAAATAAAAACAATACATTAAAAGCTTGTTTTTTCCTGCTACGAAGGGTTCTCCCCATCGGCATCTTCGCTTCCCTCTTCGGCACTTTCGCCCTCTTCATCACCTTCGGGTCCACATCGTCCGAGCCCTCGCTCGAAGGAAGCTCATCCATGATCTTCTGAGCCTCGGCAGCAGCCTCCCTTGCTTTGGCAATCTCCTCTTCGAGCACGATTTGCCCAGCTTGGACTTGCTCAAGCGTGCTAAGCCTAGCCTTGACGACGGCACATGCTTCTTCAAACTTCGCCCTCGTCGCCTTGACTTCGGCCGGCTCGTTGAGGTAAGAAACTCTGCCTTCGAGCTCGAAGATCTGGCCTCGATGGGATGACACCTGGTCTACCTGGCTTTGCAGCCCAACGAGCTTGGCATTGTATTCACCAAGTATACCGCGATACTTTTCGCCTGCTTCAAGCACTTCGGTCTTGGCCCTGAAGAGCTCAGCCTCAAGGCGAGCATTTTCAAGGCTCAACCTCGAATGCTCAGCGGTAAACTCATTCGTTGCAGCTTGAACCCTAGCCTCGGCGGACTCCACGACCCCACGAAGATCAGCTTCAGCCTTAGCCAAAGTTTCATTAGCCCGCTCCAGCTCCTCATTCAAGGTAGCAAACTTTGCTTCCAGCTCGGTGACTTTTCCTCTAAGCCCTCTTTTCTGTTCATCCCAAGCGGCGGCCACTGCTTGGATCTGCTCGGCTCGCTCGCGCTCGAGGTGAACAGCTTGCAGCGCAAGAACCAAACTCTGCGTTAAAACAAAACATTAATGTTAGAAGAGAGACGGGGCGAGTTATGCGAATGAATCGCATTAAGACTTACCCAAAGGGCAGAAGCAGCGGAAACACCCATCAAACTCATAGGGCTAAGATTCCGAAGGGCGTGAGCCTCGGTCGGGCCAAGCATGCCATCAAGGGCGGCAACATCCTCTTTGGTAGGATCTAGCAAGTTGGCGTCGGGAAATAACTCAAAGGACCGAGGTAAGGCGCTAGAAGACTTCGGCAAGGCTCGAGAGGCTTTAACTGTGCTCTTAATCAAACCCTCGCCCACTCTGGCCTTTCCCTTTCGCCTCGCAGCCTCCTCATCAGACTCCTCAACATTTATTACCTCGGTCGCCCTAGCGACCTCGACCCTCGGCTCTGGAATCATCCCAGAGGCCGGTTCTGGCGGCACTTCGGGAACCATGGGAGGAATCTCCTCTTCACTAGGCTCGTCAATGAGGCCTCGACGCTTTACGATCGTCGCCTCGGCAGCAAAAGCAACAGCTTCCTCGACCCGAGGTCCTTTTGCCTTCGCCGCTTTCTTTGACTCGACTTTTTTTCTTTTGGGGCCTGAGGAAGGAAGAGGAGCAATTTGATTAGCAGGGGATAAAGTAAGAGTGGAGATGCACGAAAATCGACCTAAGAAAATTTTACCACCTTGTGATGTCCCTTGACTCGGTGAACTTTTGGCTTTCTTTTCTTCGACGATCCACCTCGCCAGACTCGCCATCTTAGCGACACCCTCGGTGATGTCAAGCACTGTTTTCTCCCTCTTTTTCTTCTCTTTTTTACTCTCTCTCTCTCTTCCCCTTCCCCATCTTCCTTCACCTCGGTTTCCTCCTCCTCCTCGGCATCCTTCACAGCCCTGTTGGGGAAACCTGTATAAAAGGGGAGATCATCAGGGCATAGCAGTTTGAAGTGAACTTAAAGAATCGCAAACGTAGATACGCGACTCACCATGCCTCTTGCATACCCATCGATTCCCCTTCAAGCCGGCTAAAATCATCTATTGCCGGCGTGGGCGTGTCTCCGACTGCATGACCTCGGTAACCCACTCAAGCAGATTCTTCAGTGGGTTAACTGGAACCCTTTCAGCTGCAAATCATAGGTAGGAAAACAAGTGTCAGCTACAATAGTTGAAAGCCGAAGGAGGAACAGGAGTAAACACTTACGCTGAGCATTCTACACTTCGGGGAAGCCGAGTTCGGCTGACAGCAGCCTTGTAGGGATGAGTACATACCGGTCGTTCCAGCCTCGGTCCCTATGGTCTTCGCTTTTGCTCAATATGGCGTAAGACCCACGAGGTAGGAGGGCAAATACCCCGCCTTTATGAAAATAGGGGTAGTAAAGAGAAATCAAATGTTGGAAAGTAAAGGGAAATCCAGCTATGTCACTCAAATATTCGAGGGCTTGAACGAATCTCAAAACCCCGGGCCCCAATTGAGCCAAACACAAGTTGTAAGATCGACAAAATATGTCAATAATTTGGTGGACCAGCAGGTTGAACCCTATGGTGAATGGGTACGTGAAAACCGAAGAGTAACCTTCAACATGAGTAGAAACAGCGGTGTCCAGAGCCGGAATCCTAATCTCCACTTCGGGCCCCCAACGGCAATCAGCCCGAACCACTTCAAGCATATCTTCGGTTATGATGCTCGGGGTAACATGAACCGGTATATTCCTTTTCTTCCCTTTCTGAGCATCGGACTGAACGTGGATCTTCAAGTCCTTGTCATTGTTGAAACTCGAAGGGATAACCAACTGAGGGTCAATCTCCACTTCAAGAGGAATCTTCCTCTTCGACTTCTTTGATGTGCCAGCTTCGGTTTGGACTCCCCCCTTGCTGGCTTCGGCTTCGCCCCTTTGGCCACTGGCCCCACCACTCACTTCGGTTCCGCCCGCCGAGCCACCAACCTCCTTGACACTTGTAACGTCATCTCCCTCGACGTCACCCTTGTCATTGTCGTGGTCGTCACCACCAGCATCAACTTCAACGTCGTAACTGATCTCCGCCGTGTCACGGCCAGCCCTCGCCTTGCGCCGCCTAGGGGTAATGGCCGTCGAGGTGGCCTCGCCGCCACCTTCCGCCTCAACCACCTGCAGCGAAGGCACAGTGGCTATGAAGTCTCCACTCATAGCTGCGGTGGCAAAGCACTCTGCTCTCTCACCGGAATCGCTGGAACCATGGCCAGAGTTTGTAGCAGACATGGTGATGATGGAAAGAAAGATTGAGATCAAGAAAATTGCTTGAAGATCAGAAGTATTTTTCTCTGATTCCACTGTATGTCGGGAGCTTTTCAAGTGAAGAAGAAGAATGTGAAGTGAGGTATTTATTGGAGATGAACACGTGCAAGTTGGAGAAGTGATGATGACTGTAGCGAAAAGTCGGCGCGACCGTTCGATGGCCAACCAACGACCGCCACGTAATGTGGAACAGTAATCCGAAAGACGTGCAATTTTTTGAAATTCTTGGATAGGGTTGCACCACATCGATTTCCCTCTCAGATTCATTCCATTCCTCGGCAACCTCAGCATTCATCCAAGGAGTGGGGGGACTATCTGTATTGGGTAAAAATTGACGTGCTTGGTTAGCACCTCGGCATGATGAACCGAAGAGAAACGAGCCGCCGCTCCGAAGAAGAATGATTAAAGCAATCGATCAAATTACCGAAGGTGAACTTCAATGTCACTACCGAAGGTGAGCTGTGAGCTGAGCTTCGGTGGTATGCCTTCCTAACCGAACAGCAAGGTCATGCCACCGAAGTCATGTGGTCGAGCTTCGGTGGGGTACCTCGGTTCCATCAGCTTTGCAGCCCACTAACTCCTTCCATTAATGCAAAGAACGTGGATCAAAGCACAACTGATAGTGGAGAACGTGGGCAAGACTCCTAGGCCTATAAATAGTACTTCATTTTGTATAATGGGCATCTAGAAATATATACTGAAACTCTGCGTAAATTTGTACTCACTACAATATATTGAAATCAAGTTTTTCTCTTGCAATTACACTTATTTTCTCGCATTTATTAGCTTTGATACGAAGTTTTGCTTATATCATAACCCAAATTCGATTTGTGATCCTAAAACTGATTTAGGCCCATGCACGCATTTTTGCAGCTTGAAATGGCATTTCATTGCCCAACTATCTTATGTTTTAACCACTCTGTCGCAATTTTATTCATCATAGTTGTAATGAAATACATTATGTTTTCCTACCCTTATTGGGTTTAGTCCCAAAATCAATGAAATTTCATTTTTCCCAAATTACCCAAGCCCAAGCAGTTTTAGATGGTTTCTCTTGTGCAGAAGGGAGAGTTTCAAAAATGTCAGATTTTTGTAGCAACAACGCATTTGATTGCCATGCAAGCAAAATGCAGATTTGAAGCCAAATTAGGTGTTCAAACAAGCCAACCGTTATTTGATCAAAAACTAATAATTGTTCTTTGATTAAACAAGGGCAAATTTTGCATTTACCGCAAAGTTCAGCATCAAGGTGGAAGGAGCAATGCAAAGTGTCGCAACTTCCCAGAAATTTTATAGTACTTACAATTTTTCTTTGAATGCAGAAATCTCAAGCAGCAAAACGAGAAGAACTCGCAACTATTAGTTCCTCGAAGAATATTTGCCTTACCGCATATGCAGAACAATTCTATTTATCTCTTTGTAAATTTAGCTTTTGCTTGATTATTACATCACCAGCACAAGCCAGGCGATTTCAGATTTTGCAAAAATACAGGGTTTATCCACCCACAAATAGGATATTCGGGTCCTTTCACCCACAAATAGGATATCTGGGTCCTTTCACCCACAAATAGGATATCGTTGGGTCCTTCCACCCACAAATAGGATATTTGGGTTCTTCCACCCACAAATAGGATATCTGGGTCCTTCCACCCATAAATAGAATATCACTGGGTCCTTCCACCCACAAATAAGATATCTTGGGTTCTTCCACCCACAAATAGGATATCGCTGGGTTCTTCCACCCACAAATAGGATATCTGGGTCCTTCCACCCACAAATAGGATGTCTTGGGTCCTTCCACCCACAAATAGGATGTCTTGGGTTCTTCCACCCACAGATAGGATATCTGGGTCCTTCCACCCACAAATAGGATATCGCTGGGTCCTTCCACCTACAAATAGGATATTTTGGGTTCTTCCACCCACAAATAGGATATCGCTGGGTCCTTCTACCCACAAATAGGATATCTGGGTCCTTCCACCCACAAATAGGATATCTGGGTCCTTCCACCCACAAATAGGATATCTTGGGTCCTTCCACCCACAAATAGGATATTTGGGTTCTTCCACCCACAAATAGGATATCTGGGTCCTTCCACCCACAAATAGGATATCGCTGGGTCCTTCCACCCACAAATAGGATATCTTGGGTTCTTCCACCCACAAATAGGATATCGCTGGGTCCTTCCACCCACAAATAGGATATCTTGGGTCCTTCCACCCACAAATATGATATTTGGGTTCTTCCACCAACAAATAGGATATCTGGGTTCTTCCACCCACAAATAGGATATCTTGCATTCTTCCACCCACAAATAGGATATTTGGGTCCTTCCACCTACAAATAGGATATCTTGGGTCCTTCCACACACAAATAGGATATTCGGGTCCTTCCACCCACAAATAGGATATATCGGGTCCTTCCACCTACAAATAGGATATATCAGGTTTTTCCACCCATAAATAGGATATGCAGGTTTCTTTCAAGTAGATGATAGTGATAGACAAGTCGGCTTGAGGCGCCATTTTTGGAGTGTCTCGCGATAATAATGATCAGCCTAGAGGTTCACCGGGCGGAGCACCTTGTCAGTTGATCGAAGGAAGAACTTATTGATGATATCACAACCCACATTTACAATTTTATGTTATCACTCTTTTATTTCTCATTCCAATTTTTATATTTTATTAGCAGTTGCTCGCTTACCGTTTGTTAAGTCTTTACAGAATTTTAGCAGCACCGCAGCAGCATTTGGAGCATAACGTGGAACTTTTTCTTAGCAGTGAACTGGGGCAATCGTTGATATGAGCTAGACTCATCAACGAGGATCTGAAGAAATGCACTCGAACAAGCAAATTCTATCCTAATCTTTTATTTCAGATTAGGACGTCAGTTTGAATTCTTTCCTATTCGTGCATCCTTTTCTGTCAATCGTGCGAGTTTTCGTGTCTAAGTGTCGTTGAACTACATATGACCTGATTCTCTTTTAGCCTGAAAATCAAAAGTCTTGGTTCTATCGGGAGAAAATTGGCTTCTCGTCAACTCCTTTACTTAAAAAACTCTTTCATCCTTTTTCTGGTAAAGAGGGGCAGCTGTTGACACCCAATTTCGTCCCGAAGTATAATAATTGACTAATTATTTAAGTGAAATTCAATTATTAGAATAAAATTTAATTAAAATAATTAATTAATTAAAATTAGTTAAAGTGAATTAATTGATTTCAAAAGAAGAGGCTAAAGGCGCAAGCATAGCCTTAATCTTGGTTTACCCCGCGCAATCCCTTTCTCAATTACTTTAAAATACAGGCTAAATCCGTCCTAAGGCTAAAATGTCGCCTACCCATGCAAAATACAATACAATACATATACAGCTCCATTTCATTTCAGAAGCCCACACCCATTTCCCTAATTTCCCTTACCCAATTTCCCCTCCCTTGACCCGCGAAAACCCCAACTCGACCCGATCCAGTCACTCGTCTTCTCCATACAAGGGTTTGCTGGACGAATAGCCTTGTTCCAGCTGGTGTCCTTGGCGTTTTCCCTCTCTCACCAGTACAAACGAGCAAGAAATCACAGCCGTTCATTTGAATTTGCGAATCAATCCGAGCCTTAGATCATTTTTCTGTGAGATAAGGACAAGAAGGGTGTGGTTTTTACCCTTCTCACCCTTATCTCACAGAGAATAGATCAAAAGAGAGAAGGGATAATTCAGAATTTCACACCAAGGTAAAACCCTAGAAAATCTTACTATATATTTATCATTTTTCAGAGTTTTAAGGGGTTCCAAGGGGAGAGGCAGAAAATAGAGGGAGAGAAGGAAAAACAGCAGAACATACACCATTGTTTTAAGTTTTAAGTTTTCTTCAAATACATATAGTGTTACTATTTTTCTGGAGGGTTCCTGACATTTGTGTTGTGTTATTGCTTCATTATTTGTATTGTCGCTTCACTATTCGAGTCGTCGAGCTTGTTCGAGTTGTCGACCTTAGTCGAGTCGCGTTTACTTCGAACCTTCGCTCCTTTTCACTGCCCTAAAAAAGGTAAAATCTGAACCTTTACATTATTATTTTATTTAGTTACATGTTGTTTTCCTAAGCAAAAGTCTGTTTGAATGTGATGTTGGCTGTTATTTGTTGATATCGAATGTTGAAATGAGGTCTGTATACTAATAAGACGTTTGAACTTCATGTGTGTATGCGTTTGACTAAAGTTTAAGCTTATCTCTGTCAGATAGGAGGTTGTTAAAGTCGGGATTAGACTTATGCTTAGTGTAAAATCTTGTCAAAGAGTATCAGAAACCAGTTTTAAGCAAAAGATTTAGTCTTTGTTCGTTAATGTTAAAATGGCTAAAGTTTCAATCTTTAAATATCATGGACTGTTGATTAAATGATTAGAGTATCCAGTTTGTCTGGTTTGCTATGAGATTCATGGAGTGTTCTCTGGTTTGCTTTAAAGGGGTGTGTTGGATTTTGGTTAGTGTTCTGCTGTTTCTGGGAGTGAAAGGAGGAGGCAGGATGTCTGGGAGGTTCTGTGTTGCTGCAGGTTTAAGGGAATGCAGAAGTGGTTCTTGTCGCTTTGTGAAATAGTGAGGGAGCTGAAGTTAGTGTAGGAGTTCTGCAGGTGTTGTTTTAGATGCAGCAGCTGTTTCTTGGGTGAGTGTGGAGGTGAGAGGTGTATGAGTCAGTGAAGGCAGGTTGTGTAATGTTTCAAGGGGCTTAGTGCAGGTGCTTGATGAGAGTGTGTGAGGACTTTATAGAAGTGTTTCGGTTATTAGAGAGTGTAAGAGGGTGCAGGAGGTTTGAGTAAGGCTATCTCTATTTTGCTTTGTGGCTAAGGGATTTCAGGCAATGTTAGGAGGTCAGGGTGATTGTTCAGCTGTGTGTGTGAGCTGTATGTGCAGGTGGTTGTGTGCTAGTGTAGGAAGGTGTTCAGGTAGTGGTATGGAGGTTAGGTGGGTTGTTTGTTATGAGCAAAGGGTTAGTATAGTTCTGGTAGTTGATTGCAGGTAGTAAAAGGGTTATAGTTGTTTGCAGGGAATCAGGGGTGTGCTTTATGATCTGTGCAGGTGATGTCCTAGAGTTAGGCTGGTATATGTGTGTGTTTGTGAAATCAAGTGTATGCATTTGAAAGTGAATGTATGTTTAAAATGAATATGCCTGCTTGAATGTGAGTGTTTGATGTCTGAATGCCTACTTGTGTGTGTATTTGCTTGGGCGTGTATATGTATGTGTGTGTGCATCTGTTTGTATGTGTGGATGTAATGTTCAGAGTTTGTCAATCTAGTCTCAGTTTTGGTGTGAGGTTATTCCTGGTTCCAGTAGTTTTGCTGCAGGTCCTGTGAGAATTCTTGGTTGGTAGTTTGTTTTTCAGGGGCTGCATGTTCTTGAGAGGTTGTTTGGGTGTATGTTTGAGTGTTAAGAGAGGAGCAGCAGTGAGGTTGTTGTTGTAGTTGGTCCTGGTTTCTGCTTGTGAGTCAGGGCATGTGCAGGAGTCTGGGATGTTGCAGGTATTAGAATGCAGTGAATGAAAGGAGTTGGGTAGCTAGTGTAGAGGAGCTGAGGCAGTTAGTTTGAGAGGGAGCTTGCAGATCTGGTTTCGCTGTAGAAGGGCTCAGGTCTTGTGAGTTGAAGGGGTTAAAAAAGAAAGCTGCGGTATCTGGTTTCTGTTTTAGAGTAGTTCTTGGTGAATGGAAGGAGTATGCAGTGAAGGAGTAGTGGTGCTAGTGGTTCAAGGAGGGGGTGTTGCTAGTCTGGTAAGAAGCTTAGGAGCAGCTCATTGTTGTTGCTTCTTAGTTGTTTTAGGAGTGCAGGTCGGGGTATTTAGTTTGTTTTCCGGATAGCTTGGAAGAAGTTTTAAGAAGTAGGGAGTATGCAGGTGTGCTTCAGGGAGTTAGTATAGGTCCTGTTAGTTTAGTGAGGGTGTTCTGGTGGTTATAAAGATGTTCAGGGATCAAATTGGGGTAGTTGTAGGTTGTTTGAAATTCAAGGTGGTCTTGGAGGAGTGCAGGTTGTTCCGTTGATTTGCTTGTCTATCTTTTTATGTTTTTCTCAAGGTAGGAAGCCTGGTTCTGTTAATCAGTTTTGGTGTGAAAATTTCCAGTTTATGTCCTATTCTACTTTCTTGTTTAGTTCCGGTAATATGGGTAATAGAAAGGGATATAAGTTATTTAAAGAAGGGAATTCAGTTTCAAATTTCAGCCAGTGCTCTACTTAATACTGGCTATGAAGGGTGAGTAATGTGCATGCGAGTAGCAGCCTTGTCCAGGTTAGTGTCTAGGCTCCTGCTTATGTGGTTTTGTGTATCATCCAGTCAGAGTTTCGCTGAAACACCACCCTAAAATCCAATCAATTTCTAAGAGATCCTTATGGTAATGAGCTCGATCTTTCTTTTAATTATGGAGTTGTAAACTAAAGGCCTGGAATTGCAATAGTCAAGGTTTGTATGTCTTCTGTTGTTGCTTTAGTGTTAGCTTAATGCTAGCTTTATAGAGTCAGATCTCAAGTTCGTTTTATGTTGGTTTAGTGGGAATATTCCTTTACTCGTTAGTTAAGCTCTTCACCAAAAAGAGAAGACTCCAATATATTTCCTTAGTATTCTGCATATTTACTTGGTTTGCATATATGATTCATGTTTGAAAAGTGCATTTAGTTATAACAGTTTAGCTATGAATTCTGTATCGGTCTCATTTTGCACCTTAAGCCATAAATTGAATGTATGTTTCCGTCACTTTTTTAAAAATAAATTTATTTTATCAAGGTGTTTAGTTATTTATTCTTTACTTTAATCTGTGAAGTAAATTTTCAGCTGAGGCAAGTAATCTCTTTAATCTCATTGTCTGTAATGACTAGATTTCTAATCTTTTTCTCCCCTCATTTCTTTGACATGTACACTCTTGGGAACGAGTTTGTTAAAACTCATAAACTGGGTTGGCTGTCTGCATTTTTGGAAGGGTTCAACAATGTTAATTAAATTAAATTGTCTTTCCCCGTTACATTTTAATAACCTTACATAAAATTATATAAATTTCTTGATCTAAAAATGTCTACTTAACACCTTGCTTCATACTAGATGATACCAAAGTTGCTGCTTCATATTTAAACAATCTATACATACTTAACATAGCTTTCAATTAACAAGCAAACTAATTAGAAAATTACATGCAAAGCTAAAACATTCAAAAGCTTCGCTAGCAGTCTAACAACTAGTTTTTACCTCTAGTCATCAATATTTATATTCTACTATTTTTATTATTTATACATAATATAATAATTATCATAATAATATCTATTATTTCGATATGGTATTCGGTATTTCGGTATTCTTTTAAAGAAAACCAAATATCATACTAATTATCAATATTTTATAAAACTTACGCCATTACCTATACCAAATACCAAAATTCCGAATATCAAATATCAAAATTTTTTGGTTTCGGTTCGAAAATTCGGTATATACCAAATTATGCACACCCCTGGCTACAAACAACTAAAAAAGAGAAAAACATAGCCTCCACCTTACATCCCTCCCCCCCCCCCCCTATTGTCGCAGCCGAACTGACTCTGTCGCCGCCCATGTCTGCAAAAACAATGCATATACAGTCTGAAGCAATGCTTAAACAGTGTTGAAACCATGCAAAAATAATAAAAATATAGTGAGATACAATGCAGATACAGTACATAAAAGCAGAAACAATGCAAAACAGTGCAGAAGCGTAGAAAAAGTATAGAAACAGTTAGATACGGTAAAAAACTCAGTTTTCATTTATTCATTGTTACATAAGTATAATATGTTGCGTATAAACGGGATTATTATATAAAGTTCTAGCTGATTGGGCTTAGTTGCTTCCAATTAGCTGTTACTTTTTGTAGTCTATATACAACTAAATAATACACTTTGTGTATAAACGATGTCACAATATATATAATCTAACTCCTCAATTATATACATCACGTACATTCAGTTTTACAGTGTACAATCAATTTTCTCATTTATACACAGTATATACACACTCATTTTCAGTGAATACACACTGAGTTTTTATTTATACATTGTTATATAGATATAACATGTTACGTATAAACAGGATTTCTATATAAAGGGCTAGCTAGTTTGGCTTAATTACTTTTGTCTGACCCTTACTTTTTATAGTCAGTATACATCTAACTAATACACTCTGTGTATAATTTGTCTTCTCACTTATATACTGAGCATATATTTATTTTTACAATGTATACAATCAGTTTTATCAATTGTACATAGTGTGTACATATAACTTTTCAGTTATACAAAGTATATACACACTCATTTTACTGTTTATACACACTCAGTTTTCATTTATACATTGCTACATACACACACACACACACATATATATATATATATATATATTATGTTGCGTTTAAACGGGATTATAATATAAAATTCCAACTAGCTGGCTTAATTACTTTTGGTTGTCCCTTGCCTTTTGTAGTCAGTATACAACTAACTAATACACTTTGTGTATAAATGATGTCACAATATATACAATCAAACTCCTAACTTATATACATCACGTATATTCAGTTTTACTATGTACAATCAGTTTTCTCAATTATACATTATGTATACACATTACTATATAGGTATAATATGTTGTGTATAAACATGGTTATTATATAAAGGACGAGTGGATTGGGCTTAATTACTTCCCGTTGGCCCTTAATGTTTATAGTCAGTATACACCTAAATAATACACTTTGTGTACAAATGATGTCACATTATATACAATCTGTCTCCTCACTTATACACAGTGTGTACATTCAGCTTTACGGTATATACAATATATTTTCTAAATTATACATACCATATACACTCAATTTTCTCAGTTATATATATATATATATATATATATATATATAATGCACTCATTTTATGGTGTATGCTCACTCAATTTTTATTTATACATTGTTATATACATAGTATATTGCATATAGGTAGATTGTTGTATAAGTATAACATATTGTGTATACATTTTAAATATAACATGTTAAAAATTATAAAGTAATTAATGGTTGAATCCGTAGGCTTTGGCTGCTTGGTCGGGATAGAACCAGCGCTTAGTAAGCGGGTCTAACGATCCCCTTTTATAGGTTAAAATCAAGATGAAGATCACAAGTAACAAAGCTGAGCTCTTAATGGTGGTTGAATTCATATTGAAAAGAGGTGGAACATGCCTGAAACTGGTTGTGAGGTATATGACATAATAAGTAAGGTCCCAAATGAACAAATATAAAATATTTGTGGTCAATGATTGGTTAATCAGGGAAAATAAAATAAGCATCTTGAATTGTTTGCACTATTAAAGACAAAAACTAAGGTTCCAAATAAATCTAAAATTTTTGTGGCTAATTATCGGTTAAATAGAGACAATAATATAATTATCCCTAACTGTTTGCACTATTAGTAGTTTGCAGTATTAGTGACGAAAAACTAAGATCACGAATAGGTAATTTTTTGTGATGAAATAGTGGGATAAATGAAGACAATAAAATAAATTTTCATAATCTTTTACATTACTTTTGACAAAATTAAGATCACAAATAAATGCAAAATTTTATATTTAAAATCTAAGCTAAATAGAGACAATAAAATAATCGTATCTATTATTTATTTATTTTTTTTGCTATTAGTGACGAAAGCTAATGTCGCATATCACGTATAAAATTTTGTGGCTAAATTTTAGATTAAATAAATGTCACAAATAAGTATCGACTTTTGTGGCTAAAGTTTAGATTAAATAGAGACGAAGAAATAAATGTCCCTAATTCTTTGCGCAGTTTGTGACAAAAACTAGTGTCACAAATAAGTATAATCTTTCGTGGCGAATTTTTAGATTTAATAGAGACAATAAAATAAATGTTCCTAATTATATGCACTATTAGTAACAAAAAAATAAAGTCATAAATAATTATAAATTTTGTACCTAAAAGTGTGCAATGTTTAACTACAAAATTTAATTGTTTCTATTGGGGCAATATATTTTAGTGACGAAATTTTATCGTGTCAAAAAATTAACTAATTAAAAAACAAATAGTGAGCTTGTACAAATTGGTTGCGTCATTAGAGATAAATACAATGTCACCATTAATTTAATTTTGTGGCTAATATTGGTTAATAAATGGCTCCAAATTCTTTTTTTTTATGAGAAACTTTAGAGGATAAAACTTATACTACGATATTTGAGTTTCGTCATTAGAAAAATACATCTTATAGATTTAGACACGAAATGAAAATTTGTTACTAAAATTGAATAATTAGTGACGAATTATTTAGCGTTGTTAAAATTTTCGTAGCTAAATACTATATTCGTTATAGTGAGTTCAAGTATCTTTAGTCTATAATCCAAGAGAATAGAGAGATTGGCGATTTGTGACATTCCATATAGAGTGGGTGGATAAAGTGGAGGCTCGCATCTGGTATCCTATGCGATAAGAATTTGCCACTGAAACTTAAAAGCTAGTTTTATAGAGTGGACGTTAGACCAACTATATTGTTTCGGACTGAGTGTTTGCCAATCCAAAATACTCATGTTCACAAGATGAAAGTAGCTGAAATGAGTGTGCTTTGATGGAAGTATGTAATAATAAGAGAGGTAAGATTATGAACTAAGACATAGTGGACAAGGTAAGAGTGGCCTCAATGATAGACAAGATCCATGAAGCGAGGCTGAGATGGTTCAGACATGTGAAAAGAAAGAGCACAGATGCCATAGTGAGGAGGTATGAAAGATTGACGGTGCTGGGTCTACGGAAACGTAGAGGTAGATTGAGGAATGATTGAGCGAGGTGATTAGACATGCCTAGCTTCAAATCGCTGAGGACACAACCCTAAATAGGAGAGAATGAAGGTCGAGAATTAGGGTAGAAGATCTTAAGGTAGTCGAGTAATTTCTCTCCTTTTTATGTCAGAGCATGATTCTATTACCGGGAAGGGGGGGGGGGGGGAGGGGTTTCTAAAATACCTTATCAATATTAGTATAATTTTTCTATTTTTATCTGATTCTTTGTTTTAATTAGTAGTTTTATTTCATTTATCCTTGTTATTTACTGTTTTGATGTCACCTTGGCACTTACATGTTAGTTTTTTATCCGTGTATTTTTTTTTTCAAACCCGTTTTCAAAATTGTGTTGCTCGACTCGATAGAAAACAACTTCTATATCTCACTCAGGATAGTGGTGACATCTGTGTACACAATACCCTCCTGAAATCCTACTTGTATTATTATATTGGGTATGTTATTGTTGTTTATATATCTGATAATAAGCCGTAAACTCAAAATTTCTCTTGTACAATTGAGAAGGACATAGAATATAAATACTTTAATTATGTATTAATAGTATGTACTATTAAACAAAGGTACACTTTACTATAAATTCTTTAATGATACTGTTATACTTTAAATGAATTTCAAGTTATTATTGAATTAGAAAATATTACATCAATGGCAGCCGAATGTAAATCTATATACACATTAGGTGAACTCACCAGTCTAGCTAGATACCTCACAAGTTCATAGCAACAATCTTCAATATGCCCAATTTGATTACAATGGATGCACTTAATTGCTGATTTTTGGCACATTTGGTTATCTTAGGCCGATTTCAAATCACCACTATAGTAACTTCATTGTTTCCTGAACCCACCTTAAATGTTGCATGACGCTATGCTTTTCATTGCATTAATGCATGACATTCTTCCAGAACTTGATAATGTTCTCTTACGCAAAATTTCTCCATGAACTTAAAACCACTGTCCAACCCAATAAGAATTATATGTATTCTTAGACGTTCATTGGACTTTTTATATTCTAAATCGTCATAATATCTTTCATGACCATTTTATCACAGTGATCTAATTTCCCAAAAAGCTGAACCAATTTCCTATTGTATTAAGGGATATATTTAAAGACTTGCAACTTGTGACTTCAATCATAATTTTTTTTGGTAATACTATCCATGTTTCACAGGCATAGAAATGCACAAGTATGTTTTCATAATTTCTGACGTCATGGACATCAACAGCTACCACTTCATTTACGTAACATTCTTTCTATTTTGGGAAAAGTGCTTAATACAATTCCACTAGTAATAATAGTATTATTCTAGACAACTTGCATCATTTCAAATGCATTTAACTTTTCAAATTTTAAACTCTAATATGGTGCTCTCTCTATCAAACAAACTCTTCATTACTTGGATATTTTCATCCAATACCAATATACTACTCCCTCCATCCTAATTTATATGACACTTTTCGCTTTTCGAGAGTCAATTTGATTAAATTTTGAAGTTAAATTGGATCACTACTAAAAAAACAGGGATTTTCGACCGCCAAATCGGTCGAATAACGGTCGACATGTCGACCGATCTTCGACCGATTGAGGTGGTCGACCCAAATATGGTCGAAAATAGCCCTTCGACCGAAATTCGGTCGAACGTCGACCGACATTCGACCGAATTTTGGTCGAAGAACATGGACCATATTTTTTTAAAGTGACATGTTCTTCGACCGAAAGTCGGTCGACGTTCGACCGAATTTCGGTCGAAAGGTTGGTAAATTTTTTTGACCAACTATCGACCGAAAGTCGGTCGAAAACCTGTAAAAACCTGCAACATAAAATCTGAAATTAGCCCTACACCACCTGTAAATTCTGCAACACGCAGAAAAACCAGACAAAACACATTCATAAACGATATTCAACAAGGCTAACAAAGCCAAACAATAGAAAGAAGTCTTTCAACATTAGTTCTAGTGTTACAATAATCAAACAAACTTAACAAACAGTTTAAGGTTCAACAATCACTACTACTGGCTAGAACCCGAACTAGACTCGGCATCAGACTCAGACGACGAACGGTGGCGACGTCTGCTTTTGCTCTTTCGCTTTCCCGAACTATCACGCTTTCCTTTGCCTTTTTTTTTTTGGTTAATAAGGATTTGTTGCATCATTTCATGCATTTCTCTTTGATGAGCCTCCTGTGCTAAGCGCATAGCTTCATTTTGTCTTTTCAGCTCTTCGATCTCCGCTTGCATCCGAGTCATTTCTGCAGGAGTAGCAGAGCTTGAAGGAGCAGTAGAACACGAGCCCAAATAGTTCGATTTATGCTTGCCAGATGAATACAGAGTTGCAAGGCCATATGCGGACCCCTTCTTCACCCCTCCGACCACTTCCAACCATAAATTGGTTTCTTGCTCGAGCGTTAGCGGTGCTTGGGTACTGCTTCCGCATTCAGATTGTTGAGTTGAGGTCCAGTCCTCAACGGCCTTTATAGCTCTTTCCTGAAAAACATAAATATATCAACGGTACAAATATGAAGTATAAAAGTTGAAGGATTGGCGCGAAATAAGTTTGAATTTAATTACTTACCCAGGTCTCTTTTGCGCAGGGCTCGACCCAGACTTCTCCGCCCTTTTTATCACTCTTGATATGTCGGACCTTGTGCATTTCAGAGATTGGAATTATCCGATTTTCTTTCTTTTCCTACAAATTAAAGAAGAGAACAAGTTAGATAAAAAATAAACGATTATAGTAATTCATATAAATTAAATTACTTTACCAAGCGCATCTTCTGCGTCGCAGCGCTAACTGAGCCACCGGTATGGAGCGATCTACCCTTACTTGATGCCCGCGCTTTCTTCCCTTGTTCGCTCTTCTTCTGAAATTCAGGAGTCTCCCAATATTGCTGCAGCTCTCTCCATTGATGATCATAGAGGAAGCCGGGCATTTTTCCCTTTTTTCGCACAGTATACATTGCGTTCTTGAATAACTCACCGCATTTCTTTGGGAAGTTGGAACGGACTTTATATTCCAGAGCCGGATGCAACTTACACTCAGCCTGGCAATATTCATCAAAATATTTTATTCAAACATAATCATTATAAAAACCGCAATTAGTAATAAATATGATGCATATTTATCACCTCAAAAGACTGCATTATCTGCTGCTTTACTTGAGGGGGCACAGCGCCCCAGGATGGCCACGATTCATGCCATTGAGATCTCATGCATTTAGTCAGTAAAGGCGTAGCATCAGTGTTGGGGCAAAAGCTACATAAAAATCAGAAGCGTAATATAAATACTAACAATTAAACGTTAACTAATTACTAGATAGATAAGAACTTCAAAAATAAGATACTTACCTGTTATCCCCCTCGGGATAAATAATCAACCGCCCTCCTTCCCATGTGCCAGGCTCACCGATGTAATACGGCAATCTCGGATCATAGTAAGAAATCTCCTGCTGGACCGAAGGGCCGGTAGAGCTAGATGGGTCGGAAGGCGGCTGAGTCGACCCAGACGGAGTAGTGGACTGTGTAGGATCGCCCTGTGCGGGAACGCCCTGCGATGGACCGGCCTGCGATGGACCAGCCTGTGTCTCAATCATGTCATAACTACTGAAGTTATGCCGCCAACCAGGACGCAACTGAGACATGCTAGGTGGCCTGAAAAAATATGGACTGTATCCTGCAGGTGCTCCTGTAGGAAGCGAATGCGGCACCTGAGAGGTAGGAGTGTCCTGTGTGTCCTGTGCCGGCTCACCTGATGTCTCGCCTACCTTTTTATTTCCCTTCTTTCTTCTTAAAAATGTCTTCATACCTGTTGAAACATGCACATTACTTTAGGAAGGAAAAAGTAAAAATGTAACATAATAGCTTGTTGTTGTCATTTGGAGTAATTAATTACTTAGTGTTTCTGTATACTTAATGACAGTAATGTTATATAATTTGAGCAATTTTACCACGAACAGGATCAATTAAATAAACACATTCATTGCACAGAAATTAGAATATATATATATCTTCTTATGTTTATAAGTACATTAAACCAGCATATTAAAAAAACTAAACATCAAAGTACAAATAAGGTCAATCATCATCATCAGCCAATTCTTCTTCCTCATCCTCACCGTTAAATTCTTCTTCAGTTGGCTCGTCACCATCTGTATATTCATCATCCTCATTTGCCCTTGAAGTTCCTTCTCCAAAATTAGCCGGTTTTTTCCTCGACTAGATACAGATGCATCTAACTGCTCATATATGCCATCAATATGTTACAATTGGTCAGGTAGTTCATTGTCCGCTATCAATGGAACGGTTGAGACCTCGTTCTGGTATGCCACATATAAAAGATCAGGTACTTCAACTAATCCCACCGGTTTTCCTTTTAGAACTGCCCACCAATGGGCTTTGGCCTTTGATCTTGCTGTGTTCTTTGTCCGAGGGTAAGGAACAAACCACACTTGCTTTACTTTCTGTGAAATGATGAAAGGATCATAGTGTCCATATGACCTTTTGTGATTAACCTCAACTAACTTAGAAGACGGGTCTACCCTCATACCTCTGTTACTGGGATTAAACCACTTGCACTGAAAAAGAACCAATCTTTTATGAGGCCAACCGACACTATACTGTACCTCTAACATCTCCTCAATCACACCGTAGTACTCAAAGTCGGCCCCCTGATCACCAGTTCCTACTTTCACGGATACACCAGAGTTGTATGTTTTCTTACCCTCCGACCGCTGCTTTGTATGAAACTTGTACCCATTTACAAAGTACGTATTCATCCTTTTGTATTTATAATATGGGCCATGGCATATATGTCGCAGAAAATCAAAGGTGATGCCATTCATCGGATTGTTCACCTATATAAAAATTCAATGAAGTTGTGTAAATTAATATTTTTATCTAAATATAAGGAAAATTTAAGAGTTTGTTAAACACTTACAAATTCTGTAAACCAATTTGTAAAATTTTCGTAAACTTCCGCATCACCGAACTCAGCGATAAAGTGACTGCATTATGAGCCGATGAAATTTCACGTTAGATAGAATACTTATGAAAGGCGAATATTTGGCGCTACCGTTAAAATAAAACATACTTGTAATAAGGCGTGACCTCGGGACAGTTCAACAGCACATGTGTTGTAGCTACCTTCCTGTCCAGTTCATTGAACTGGTATACTTCGGAAGATGTATTTCCCTGCCTGGTTGATTGAATACAGAGAATGCTGGGTAATTGGGATCACTATTATCTCCCACATCATGTCGATCCGGCCTGGTGCGCAAACATGGAATATCCTTGTCGAAGTAGTATGAGCAAAAATAAGAAGTTTCTCTAGCCAGATATGCCTCGCATATTGACCCCTCGATTTGGTTCCTGTTTTTCACGTCCCTTTTACACTTACCAATAATTCTGCAATAATTATTGTGTTAGTGGAATTACGTTGGCTTTATTAAAAAAATAAAAGTTACTGTCAAAGAAATGGAAGCTTACCTCTCGAAAGGGTACATCCATCTGCAGTGCACCGGGCCTCCTAGCCGAGCCTCTTCAGCGAGGTGAATCGGAAGATGCTCCATCACGTTAAAGAACCCGAGGGCAAAGATCTTTGTCAGCTTAGTGGCGACCACAGGAAAGTTCTGTTCCAACAAGTTAAGATTATCTTCCTTCAATGTCTTACTGCAAAGCTCTTTAAAAAATAGGCTCGTCTCTGTTAGCGGTTTCAAAACTTTATGAGGCACGCTATTGAATGCAATTGCGAGCAAGTTTTCCATGAATATGTGACAGTCGTGGCTTTTCATGTGATGCAGTTTACCACCAGTAATATCAACACACCTTTCTAGGTTTGAAGCATAACTATCAGGCATCCTCAAATTACTCACCCACTCACAAATAATCCTTTTCTCGTCCTCATCGAATGTATAACAAGCCTTTGGCATGAAAAATATTGTTGCCTTCGTGGATTACCTGTAACTCAGGTCGCCTACATAATAGCTGTAGGTCCAACCGTGCCTTCAAGTTGTCCTTTGTCTTGTTCCAGACATCCATCACAGTATTAAGGATAGCCTCGAAAAAATTCTTCTCAATATGCATTGGATCCAGATTATGGCGAAGAAGATTATCCTTCCAGTAAGGCAACTCCCAGAAAATGCTCTGTTTAGTCCAATTATGTTCAACTCCATAACCAGGTGCTTTAGATGGCAGTTCTTCAGTTACTTTAGGAAGCTCCTTAACCCTGTCCTATATCTCTAAGCCTGATAACCTTCGAGGAGGCTCCTCAAAATCAACCTGATTCTTCATAAATGCACTAGTGTTATTCCTGAAAGGATGGTCCATTGGCAAGAATCAACGGCAACAGTCGAACCATGTGCATTTACATCCATATTTCAAAGTGAAGGCTTTTGTATCTTCCATACAGTAAGGGCAAGAGAGCTTACCTGCAGTGGACCACCCAGACAACATCCCATAAGCTGGAAATTCATTTATAGTCCACATCAAAGAAGCATGCATTTGGAAGTTCTGTTTCGTTGATATATCATAGGTTTCAACTCCTTCATGCCAAAGTATCTGCAACTCATCAAGCAAAGGCTGCAAATATACATCAATAGAGGCTTTCGGGTTATGTGGACTCGGTATTATACAATTCAAAAACAGATAAGGACTGGTCATGCACATTCCGGGAGGCAGGTTGTAAGGAGTGACAAATACGGGCCAACAAGAATAGGGCGTAGAGGAGACATCAAAAGGGGTGAACCCATCAGAACACAGACCCAACCTTACATTCCTTGGCTCACTAGCAAAATGCTGGATACACTTGATCAAAGTGTTTCCATGCCTCACCATAAGACGGGTGGGATAGAATACCCGACAACTTGGTACGGTCATGATGCCATCTCATGTGTGGAGCAGAACTCATCGAAGCATACAACCTCTTTAACCGGGGTATAAGGGGCAAGTAATGCATCGACTTAACAGGCTTCGGCTTCTTTTTAGGATTTTGCTCAGGCTTGTATCGAGGCTCCTCACAAAATCTACATGTCACGAGGTCTGCATCATCCTTATAATACAACATGCAACCATTAACACAACAATGAATCTTCTCGGCAGAAAGACCCAACGAGGAAACCAACTTCTTAGTGTAGTAATAATTAGTTGGTAGGGCCATATTTGTCGGATTGAGTTCATTCATAAGGCCAATGATGGAATCCATGGCAGCTTGAGAAATACTAAAATCTGATTTGATACTCATCAATCTAACAGCAACCGACAACTGGGAATGCATCGAGCCCTCATAAAATGGACGACTTGTTTCCTCCAACCGTTTATAGAATTGATTTGCCTCGGCATTGGAAATTTGCTCAATGTTTGGCTGTGATGTATCCGGCTGAAGGGGATCATTAGCCGGGTACATCCCAAAAGCATCATTTACCATATCTTCCATTCTATACCCGGCTGCTTGGTCTAGTTCCACAACCGGAGAACTCCTACCGCCATGAATATTTTTAAGATTTTGAAGGTGCTCCTGCAAGTCCCAAGGCTCTCCATGATTATACCAAACGTAGTAATTTGGCATAAACCCCTTCTTATACAGATGCACCTCTACATTCTCCAAATCTTGTATCTTTACACATTTGCATTTTTCACATGGACACCTAATTTTGCCATGCCTTAAATAATCGTATGTGTTGCGGGCTATATCAAGAAATTTCATAACACCCGCTACAAACGAAGGCCTCAACCCCCGCCGCTCGGGAAAATATCTATTATCCATCCACAAACGACGTCGATTAATGTCCATATCTACACAAACATTACAAGATTGAGAAACAATATGTACGATTTTTTAAAATATTTTCTTATAACACCCTATTAATTACTATTATCAAAGCAATTCAAACCAACAAAAACTTATTCGTTTTAGGCATAACATATTCATCTTAGGCATAACATATTCATCTTCTCAACAATACCAAAGCAACAACACATTCCAACCACACTACCAAACAATTCCAACAATCCCCAACAACTACAACAATCCCACACAACACAAACTTAACTTTATAATAGCTAACAACACTAAACAAGTTCTTCAATATCAACAATAAACAAATTAACTAATAATTAACTACCTATGCAATATTATAGGCCTAAATTTAAAAAAAAATTAAAAAAATAATTAAATTCGGATTTAATAAAAAAAATCAAAAACTTACTTCGAGGTTGATTTGTGCTCCAATAGATCCTAGTAATGATTCCCCACTAGTTATATGCTTAAGAACTACAAAAAAATGAGTTAAAAAGTTAGGGTTTAAGTTTTAGAAAGTAATTAAAATAACCCTAAAACTAAGAATTTACCTTGAATTTCTTGTTATATGTAGTGTTTAGGAGGGTATAATGTGTTTGATTTTTGATTTTGGGGATGGGTTATGGTGGTTTTCGGGTATAGAGGTTGGGAGGGGTTTTTAGAGAGTGATTTTGTATTTTGGGGAAGAAGGTAGAAATGGGAAAGGGGGTTCTGCCCCTAATGAAATCGGGCCTACCGACCGCCCGTTCGACCGAAATTCGGTCGATAGGTGAAAAAAAAAATTACTGATCGACCGAAAATCGGTCGAACAACTATTTCGACCGATTTTCGGTCGAACAGTTATGATTAACTTAACTGTTCGACCGAAAATCGGTCGAAATAGGGGTTCGACCGATTCTCGGTCGATAGATGGTAGTCGAAAAAGGCAGTATTTTAGTAGTGGATTAGATTAATTCAATATTTTCATATTAAAATTTATACATTTGAAAACTACTTGAAACGTACTTTAACACTATAAGAAACATGATATTTAGCGAGGGAAAATTTGGTCATTAAAAGTGTAAGTCTGGTCGTTATAGGCCAACAATGACTAGATAAAATCCGATCGTTATAGGCTTTCACGTTAAAAGTTTAACGACCGGATGTGGAACCGGTCGTTAAAAACCCTTTTATGACCACACAATATCCCGTCGTTGTTTTTCATTTTAGCGACCAGAATATCCCTTTGCTAACTATAAATCCAGTCGTTAACACTCTTTAAATGGAAATAATTAATTTGGTCATAAGTGATTATAACGACCGTATTTCCTTTCATTAATTTGGTGATAAAATCTATATATATTTATATTTTTTCCAGCAATTATCGAATGTCATTATAATTTAATATGCTTTCGAACACACACACACACCTGTGTGTGTGTATATATATACTAGATATAGTGCCCATGCTCTGCACGGAGCACGGGTGCACGGGCGGCTGAATTTTTCTTAAGAAATCACATGTGGTATGTAAAACATCCAAATTTTACATTCTAGTAAATTGTTGTTCTAAACAAAATGAATACGAACAACATTCTTGAATGGTACATGTAAGAGATATTACAAATTAAGTCAAAAAAATACAAAAATAGATAAACCTTTCTTCTCGAATCAGAATGTGCAGTTAAATGCTGAGAGTTCTCAATGGTGATCTTTCATCAAGAATAACTTCAAGTTTCTTCGTTGAAGTTGAGGGGCGTCTGCTCTGTTGTTGAACTGCATATCTTCCTTGCCTGATTCTTTCTTTGTGATAATCCCATGAAAATATCAACCTACTTGTATTTCAAGCTTAAGCTGCAACATACCTGCAACATACCTATCTCGTGATCGTTTCTTTTTTAGCTCAACTTAAAGCTCTGTGCTTCTTAAAACATCACCACGTTCCTCTTTGAATTTCTATCTTATTCAGGATCTCAACTGTTTTGATCTTCTCCAGATTTTTGTGGAATGTATAAAACTACAAAAAAATAAATATATATTAACACAGGGAAAACCAACATAAAAGCACCAAAAATTAATCGCTGCAGAGAATTCTACATTAAAAGATAAAAACTTTGAAGTAGACTAAATCAACCAACGAAAAATCATTTATGCCTCAATCTAATGCTTGCACAACGTCTCCTTCCGTTTTAACTTCCTATTGTGGGCATTCATCACGACACAATAAGGAGTTCGGACTTTGAACCTATATAATCATAACATGAAGACATCCAAAATTGAAACATAGTCAACACGAATCCGTCAGTAGGGTGGTCCTTACTGATGTTATATTGGTAGTATCACACCATTTTTTAGAAACCGAAAAGGATGTGGGCTTAGAAGAGCAGGCACAAGGTTTGGCAAAACTGTAGTGGAAACATATTGTCTGTACCTATTCAAATCCGACCATTACTCAAGTGTCTTCTATTGTCCTTTTATTATTTATTAACCAATTTAACCTACAACCATTTGTCAAATATTATATTCCAACAAAATACATTCGATATATCTAAAATTGATCTTCAAGATTAATGCCATTGACATTTTCTATCTTATGCTCTTAAAGCTCCTATCTAAAATTGTCATTCATCCCAAGTAATTAAAATTTTAACAGTAATATTATCTTAAACACTTTCATAAAATATTATGATGAAGTAATACTTCAAGGAAAACCTTTCCTTAATCACACAGTGAGACATTGATTTCTTATAAGAGTATAGTATCTACAATAAGATGAAGTTAAAGTTTTTCTTTTTTTCTTGTTTTCTCCTACTTGCAGGATAAATATTTTTTTTCCTATCCTTTTTACTTTTTCTTTTTATGAATACGGTAATATTATTTCCTGGAATCTCAATATAAGGCAGGAGATATACTTTAAGATTTGTAAATTAAGAAAGATTTACTAACTCCTATCAGCTCAAGAACACTCAAAATGAGATTACACTGGAGCCAAAACGTGTAATTGTAGATGATTACTTTCTTTTTTTCTTTCATCCTTCTTGCATTAATATATGGTTATTTTCTTTTCTTTCAAATCTTTCCTCTAAATTGGTATAATACATCTGCTATAAGAAAGTTTACTACTTACTTTAATATTGGTACCTATCTTAGCCAAAAAGGAGATAAAACCTTTCTTTAGATAGTTATATAAATTAAGTTGGCCAAAAGAAGATATAAATTTTAATGAGCCAAAATATAATCAGAAATAAAATGGGATTATTAACATGTGAATTTCTCAATCCTTCTCTTATTATCTTTCCTTTTTAAGTTAGGTTATCTATTAGGTGTCAAACAATTGAAGATATATACTATGGGATTTCTCATGCCTCAAATTAGTACTCTGTTTCCTTGAGCGAACATATGTTTATGTAATTCAGATATGATGTCATTTTTTCCCAACGATGGATAGAATAGCTTCCCCTAGCTGTCATAAATTAGTGAAAGCAATAGATAGAGTACGTCATACCTATATTGTCTTTCTGTAACATTGTGAAACCAGCAGATAGAAGAGGTGCTGAATTCTTGTGTTAGTGGCTTGAACGTTATATGTATTCAAACAATGTAATTAGATCTTACTTTTCTGGTGATATGCATTAACTTAGGTATAATTCATCGGCACTTCAGTCACAAGGGCAGTTAGGTGTCCGGATCGATTGGCAGACCAAAAAAAAAAAGAGACTCTATTTAGAAAACTGCATCAAACACTATCTGCACCAATACAATCATAGACTGCAAGACCTGTAGTATTATAGCTGGAAATTTCTACTATGTCATGCAAGTTAGCTACCATTAAGCCCTTTGCATGGTTTTTTGGCATTGTAATTCATAAAAACTTTGATGAATTGGAGGAATAAAATAGTCTAACCTCTGCATCAAGTAGAGAATTGAAAGAACTGTAGTTCATTACTCCAAATTAGCTACCATTAAACCCATTGAGGAACTGGAAGAGCTGTAGTTCGTTCATCCAAAATATAATGAGTCAGACATATTATCAAGCACCTAGGTGAAAAACCCACTTCAATGATTATTCTTTCCTTGTCATTGGTCTGCTCTCTAGAATTGCATAGCTATACAGCATAGCGAATGATATTTCACGGTAGTTAGAAAAATTTTAGTAGAAAAATTAAAAGAAAAGGTGTTATGAACTATTGCAAGGTATGGGACTTGAGTCCCACATCGGCCAAATGGGGGGCTGTTGTGGGGTTTATATAGCCTTGGGCTCTCCCACCTTAATAGCTAGCTTTTGAGGTGTGGTTCTCCTAAAGTTGTATCAATGGTATCAGAGCCACTCACCACCCTCCGTACACCGTGCCTTGGATGGTGACGCCGGCATTGCAGTGTTCGCCCGGGGCTAGAAAGTGTCTAGCGCACAGCCGTCGAGGACGACGGATGCGGAGCGTGGTGATTTTATCGGCCAAATGGGGGGTTGTTGTGGGGTTTATATAGCCTTGGGCTCTCCCACCTTAATAGCTAGCTATCGGCCAAATGGGGGCTGTTGTGGGGTTTATATAGCCTTGGGCTCTCCCACCTTAATAGCTAGCTTATGTTGTATCAAAAGGCTGGGGAAAGAATCATACCGGAGATAGGGTACACATACCGGAGATAGGGCACACAAGACTCACACTTATTATATATACTAGTGGTAGGGTACACAAGACTCACACTTATTATATATACTAGTGGAGGTATGCCCGTACTCAGCACGGGCCCGACGTCGAGGCAATCAGTATTCACGATGAAACGACACGTTAATTCTCTTGATAACAAACCGGTTTCCGTCAGAATCATCTTGTAGACTTCTGCAATTTGAACGTCAGAATCATTTTGTAGACTTCTGCAATTTGAACAAGCACAGTTAACGAGTTTCCGTCAGAATTATCTTGTAGACTTCTGCAATTTGAACGTCAGAATCATTTTGTAGACTTCTGCAATTTGAACAAGCACAGTTAACGATAGAATTAGAAAAGGGAATCATTACAATTTAACTACAAGGGATTTCAGAAACTTACTACATTTTTCTAGGATGCTACTAAACCTGCATTGAGCTTTCTTACAAACACGGAACTGCACAGTGCAGCAGTACGTCATGTCAATAGTATTCACATACTTGCACAATTTACCCATGTAGCAAAGTGTGTACTAATGAGTCGAGAAAGATGATACTCCCGGAGTATCAACTGCGTCCTTTGGTTCTTGATATATGTTCCCGCTTTTATTTCCTTGTACTTCACCTGCATATGAAAATTCGAAGTATGATGTGGATACTGAATACTGTCACACTGAATAGTTGCAATGTAATCAAGTTTACATATGTGGTTACTTTTAAAGACATCTCTAAAGTAAATATTGGACATCCTAGTTTGGCCATATAATATTACAATAATAGCACTACGTGATTTCTACTCGCTAGAACTTGGCGAAATTAAAAAAAAAAGTAGTAAGAATAATCAAGTTACCATGTGAGTAACACAGGATGGAGCCACCAGAGCACCACATACCTTGAAATGAAATTGAAGAGTAACTATAACAGCAAATTGATTTGAGCAATCTATTAGGCAACTATTGATCGGAGACAGAACAATATCAAAAGTTAAACACAGCTACTCCCTTTTCCCGTTGACAAAGAAAAGAAGGAAGTGAATTGAGTAAATTGTATGCAGCCTCTAAGTCTATACACTGAAAGAGTTAACAACTCCACCACCCTTATACGATTAAAAAGAATGATAAATCTAAAAACTCATGTTCTTTTAGAAAGAGGAACAATACAGTAAAATTTTAAAGCAGTATATTTTTTATATAAATAGTACAGTCATAAATAGGTAACAAAGGCAGTTTATTTGTAATGTAGAAATACCTGGTTGTTGTGTTGACGGGTCACGATTAAATTGTTATCTTACTCCATACTCAACAGAAGTTGTCATCTAAAATACATATCACAAATATTTCATCTCTGCACATCCTTCAGGTAAATAAGCTAGTGTATTAACAAAGTAAACATGAAGTGCAAACGTAACAAAACATGATAACATACATGTGTACATGCAAGAGACGAAGCTGCTCTTCTAAATCATAAGTTGGGCTGAGAAAAGGCTTCTTTCATATCATGATAGCTTTTACAGAGTGAACATTTATATCATGCAAAGTCTTCTCTCTATGGATTTAGCAGCTACTGATATTTTGGTCGAACTCGAGTCAGCTAATTATTAGAAGAAAATGAATCTAGAAGAGTTGGTAGTTACATCAGGCTCCGATACTCAACAAAATAAGAGAGCAAAACCAACCTTATCAGCTCGATGTTGTTGATTTTCTTTAACATGTTCACTTTTCAATATTCAAGAAAGTCCTCACGTGTTCTTTATTTCTCCTCCCATAGTTCCTATAACTATTTTACTTTAACTGTCCACAGTTCATGAATTTGAAAGAGAGATGCAAATCCAGAATTTCTACTTATAAACCAAGACAGTAAGCAAAGTAAACAAATAAATTACCTGCAACCACTATATATTCCATACTCTTGAATCAAGGGGGTCTCTTACTCTCTGCAAAGCGGCCACACCTACCATCAGAACACTAAGATAAACCAAAAAAGGCATAAAATAGAAGAACTATACATGAATTAAAACACGAAAGGCAAGTATAAGTAGAAGCAGAATTTTAGTAATCTTAAATTTCTCCTCTAGCTCATCGATTTGTTTTAACCAAGGATTCAATTTCAGAAACTATCCATCAATAGCTTTTTCTTCAGTTAAAACTATGTAGTCACATATCCAGCTTTTTTCTTTTTTCTTATTTGTAATAACCAGTACAAAATACAAATGTTCATATATTTCACATTGAGCAATTGTATTTGTATAGGTTTCTTAACCCTTGTCCGTCATGTAAATGTCTAAAACCTTATGGATATTGAGCACATTACATTCGTCAGTACATTGTAGTTATGTATTTAATTCTAGCTTTCTTTAAGCATTAATTCAGCACAAGACTCATTGCAACGAAACCTGATTCATCTTGAACATATAGCTCACAGGAGTACTTGTTCATTAGTGACAAGACCAACCTAACCATCCGTATAATTGAGAGCAGGTTTACCATTATTTCTCATGATTAATGTAGGAGCACATAAAAAAATTAACCTACCAGCAACAAACTTATGACCTTATTCTCAAGTGTCGTTTCAAGTTTATTGAACATCACCATGGCGTAGGAAATTCCTTACGAATTAATCTAATATTTTACAATAACTTTTGTTTTAGAAAAAGTGAATGTTGTTAGAACTTAGAAGGCAGTAGATCTTCCACAAAAGAACAATGATCCTAGACTTTCAACTCGCCTTTTCGCTGAACATCACTTGTGATGCACCTGGTGACTGATTAACACTCAGTCTATCAAGTTAAATATTTTGGCACAACCACTGGTTTCGCTCCCAGAAATATATATAGCCCCTTAATATTGCATCTGAATTCTTTTCCAAATCTATCTTGGAATATATCCACCAACTTCAACAATAACATAAAAGTTAATAAATATTCCTTGGAAGAAGTAATTCCAGAAATTGCACCACAAAAATCATTCTGCTCATGCAGAAACCTAAAACGCCTTAAACTCTATGAAGTTTCAACAGAAATGGAAAAACTAAACTTCCTTTACCAGCAACTTAGTGAGCCAAAAAACAGAGAAAAATTTACCAGCAGAAACATTTTTCAACGAGTTTAATGTTCATTTGTTTTCTAAACAAAGTAGGAGTTTTTTCACTAAATTGACATGAACTTGTTTTTTTGACAGATGAAGAACTTGAAGTCTAAAGGACAGTCATTGAAGAAAATGCTGAGAAAGCTGAAACACAAGATGTTTTGGGTTTTGTTAGAGAATCTCATTTGTACATAGGAGATAGGCTGCAAAAAAATTTTGTATCTAGGAGTCATAATGCAATACAACCTGGATGAATATAATTTTTAGTAATGTAAAGATTTATTTCTTTGTAATTAGCAATGAAATTTTTTAATTGAGTATTTAACATATTTTTAGATTTTTGTGTGCATATATATATATATATATATATATATATATATATTACTACTAATATAGAAGGGAGAGTTATATATATATATATATATATTACTACTAATATAGAAGGGAGAGTTGAGCTCCCTGCTTTGAGTCTGGTCAGGGATAGTTTCGGATTTTAGTTTATTATGTGCTTCATTGTGCATATACAACGAAGCATATAGGGTTGTAACTTTCTGCACATTGCCTAGAAAACCAAAATACTTGATATTATTTTCGCAAGTACCCTCAGAGTTAACCAGCTGGTAGAAGGGCATTATAGATATTGACTGTTTCAGCCTACTGGAGCTTTTTGTACATTGTGAAGAAAGTATACAAATACCTGATTTAATTCCTAAAATAACCTCATTCTTTCTAACTATTTCTACCTCCTATAGTTACCATCCCAAATCCTTTTAACTTTTCCACTGTTTCTCCATCATCATCATCACCGTTTCCATGTTTAGTTTCACATCGATTCTACTGCTTCCCCGGCTTTGACTCTAAAAATTTCTTCTTTGCATTACTGAGAATCTCTGAGTTCTTCCTTGAATTGAAAATAAGAAAGATTCTGGTTTCCCAAAGAAAAAAGTGGAATAAAAATAAAAAATGAAAATTGACCGAAAGTGCCATTTTGAAGTATTTCAACTCCATTACTGAAGAGTCCTAGATACAAAAATTTTTTGCAGCTTATCTCCTATGTACAAATGAGATTCTCTAACAAAACCCAAAACATCTTGTGTTTCAGCTTTCTCGGCATTTTCTTCAATGACGTGTTCTTTAGACTTCAAGTTCTTCATCTGTCAAAAAAACAAGTTCATGTCAATTTACTGAAAAAACTCCTACTTTGTTTAGAAAATAAATAAATATTAAACTCGTTGAAAAATATTTCTGAAACAATCAGGTGACTTCACCCTATAACAGAAGAAATTCTATTGAAGAGCATTACCACGGTAATACAAGTAGAAATCTTTTTTCAGTTACATGTTATCTAATAAAGCTATTTAAAAGAGCAGTGAACAAAGTACCGAGAATTAAGAATTAGCTAGACCCCATTTTTTGACCAATAATTCTTAGTATTCTATAAACCAAATAGGTAAAAAAAAGAGATTCTAAAGGGAAATGCAAAACCATCTTGGTAGCTTCAATCTACAATACAGAAGCTCAGCGAACGATGAAATTATCGAGGTTAGTTAGCTCTTCAACACTGACCTATTGTAGATGACATCATAGTACGGAAAATGATGTAGAACTGAGGTGTAGAAAAAAATATTACAGGCTGCAAACTACAATTATTTATATGACTAGTGCTGGAGTAAAACCTTTCCGAAACATGATATAGCCTGATGTGCAATTCAAATTTAGCTAATGAACAATGTCAATCACATAGATTGGCTCCAAAATGAAAAGGGTAAAAGGAGAAAAAGATACTTATCAAAATGAAATTACCTTGTGGACAAGAAACAAAATATGATATTGAAAAGAAAATGCCCTGGACCTAGCTAAAGCAATACACTAACCTGTACATTTGTGCAAGGAGAGGTGACATGTATAACAGCAAACTTTACCAACTACATATATAGGAGTTGTCCACAGAAAATATGAGAGTTCCTACTGGGGTTGATAGAGGAGTCTAACAATGTGTCTGTGTACAAAGGTGAAATCTACCCAAACTAATATAATTGGTTTTCTTTCAACTAAAGAGCAAAAAATTTAAAATAAGCAGTGAAGTTTAGAGTGTCAAGCTACTGTTGATGGTGAATGCTGACAATTTGAGAGGTTATTAGTAGTCCTTTGCAAGAACCTTACCACTCGTAAAAGGAAGTGAAAAGGAACCAGAAGCATCAATTGGTATTCTGGGATATCCTTTCTATGTGATTTTAAGATTTTACAGCTAAATAGTGCAGAGAATGCACCAATAATCCATGTTTCACCTAAGTTAATAGTAAATGTATAACTAATTTCATTGACAAAGACGCATCATGTCACAGTTGATAGAAAACTTACTAACCTATTAAATAATTCAATTTACTGTTCACGTGAAGATGCTAGTGAAAAAGTTTGACGACGCAACATACTTTCAATCCAATCATATTTACTCTCTAGGTCATCCACACACTATTGTAGTGAATCCTTTTGTTTCGAGTTGCTTTTAGCACATTCAGCAATATAGCCTTTGAGAAGTTACCACCTTTCAACTCTTTAGCGGTTATCCCACCCCCAAATACAACTGCATGATCAATTTAAGAGTCTCTCTTTCATTTACAATTTTTTTTGTGAAGAAAATAATTAGCAATATTGTTAAACAATAATACAAATACAGTATATATATATATATATATATATATATATATATATATATATATATATATATATAAAGCTAACTATGAGTTGATGAAATGTCACCCATGGGCCTTAGCTCGAAGTCATAATTTAATAGGAAAAAGACTTCATGGACGGGTTCTAATGCAAGCAGCGACCGCGACAACGGACATGCAGACATAGGACGGCCCAAGTATTGAGCTTGGAAAGGTTGTCAATTTTCCAAGAGAACTCAACTCGGTTACATGTCATGCAAATACAAAAACAGAAGAAAAAGATTAGCAACTTTTCACCGAGATAGAACGAAATTATTGGTTAGAATGGATCATGAATAATGAACAAAGCAGCTAGTATCTTGAATAAGTTAAAGAAATGTACTCTCAATTTAAAAAAAATAAAATTCCAGAATAAACAAAGTGATAGCAAAATTATTTTCCTCGCAAGGTGTACATTCCAGATTCTCTAGAACATGCAAACTTTCAATTGAAAAGTGGACCAAAAAAAAACCATGATAAATTGGCACAACAGATTTGAAGTTATACTTGAATCAAGTTTTAATTCTAACCTTAACTACTTAAAATCACATATTCTGGAACAAAACATTGCAAGCATCAAATGAACAGATTATTACTTCAGAAAGAACTAAAAAATGAAGAGAAACGGGTTACCTTCTTCGGGACAGCAAGCGAGACGATTAAGTCCAGAAATCACAGTCGAGCAAGATCGAACAAGTTCTTTTCTGATTCGGCTTTTGGTCAACAGAAAAGAGAGATCAAAGCGAGACAGAAACAAAAATTAAAGCTTAAGATTTGAAAGTGCTAAAGCTGTGTATGTATTGCCATGGATTCTCAGTCTGTGAAGTCTTTCTTTCATTTACAATTATAATGTAAAATGTCGAAAATATAAGTTTTAGATTTTAACAGTAGCATATGAGTAACGCTTCTCAACTACAAAGTTAGATCTGCAATAAGAAAGTTTATTAGCCACCCCAATTCAGCTCCCTGGTCATTCTAAAACACCTCAGTTAATTCATTGAGTAATTTGAAAATGGGAGACCCATTCAACTACATTTCTCACTCAGATGAAATAATATAAGTAATCAATCAGAAAAGCACTCAACTAAAAATAACAGAACTCTAAATTAGATAAAGATAAATATGATAAACTAGAGAAACTAACCTGATTAGCTGGAAACGGTATTAGACAAAGCCTCATCGGGCATATCAAATTGGCGCCAAGTGAAAACATCTTCCAACCTTTCTTCTCACCAATTTAAGGCCATTGGATTAATATGTGATGCATTTGAGCTATTAACAAGTTCAGCAGTTCTCCTGAACCATACTGTTTAAAACTAACATAACGAGAAAATTTTCAATTCAAAAGCTCATTTATATATGCGATAACCCCAATCTTTTGAAATTTATCATTAAGAGTTTTCCGTTTGAGTGCAATTGAAGAGGAGGAAAATAAAGGAAGAGGAAAATTTATACTAGAAGGCGAGTATTACTCCTATTCATCTCCAAATAATTATGTGTGTATGTGCGTGTACTAGATGGCTAAAACCTCACCATATATGGCATAGCCCTTCTCCTATCTGGAGTCATTAGCATGGTTCTTATAATAGAGTCAAACAAATATCAAATTTCATCTTCAATACTGATATAACCAGTCATATATTCCTACTTACTAAACAAAATTATCGGTAAATTCACCAGTACAATCCTCGCATGAACTTCTTGAAGGGCACAAAATAAATTACAGTAGAGCTAATGATATGAAAATAAATATTACCAATGCAATACCATTTATAGACGGTAAGCTCACAAACAATACTGAATAGTTTATCATGTACTTTTATTTAACAATAGAACAGTAAAGCAACTAGATACTGAAGGAATGACTAATTTATAGTGGTATTGAAAGGCGTCACGGTATCACTTTGTATTTTTAGAAATACTGTTAAATTATGGGATAAACTAGTACCTTCATAAAGAAGTAGGATTAAAAATATGGCCATGGGCACTACTAACAATTGTTCATCTTAACTTGTTACCAGTAGTCTCGGGTACATTAATTCTCTTCAATTACTATGCTTGATTGCACTTATCATAAATTAAATAACAGTTTGTCTAAAGAATAAAGATGTGATAGTAATCATACTAAAACGAGACAATCTACCACAAAATTCTCAAACTAACCTGGATTTAAATGGAGTGAATAAATTCACTGATAAATTAAACGTAAAGTACAGTATTGTAACATCAAAAGGATATGCTGAAAGCTCAATTATGTAACACAAGTTGTACATTTAATAAAGATAAGATCAAAATTTTGCAACTTAAGTAGGCTCCTACTTCTTCTTTTCATTTATCAATCATTTTATATTTTGACAAGCAGATAGCCTCAGAAAAGCTATAACCGAATCATGAGAAGACGCCCATGCCATACTCGCAATATCCCTATGTACTATTGCAGAAGATCGGAGATATAAAGAGGAACTCAAATGCACTGAGGGGAAAATCCCTAGCATGTTTAGACAAATATCATAGTATACTATTTTTCTTGGCAATTTTAACTATGTAGGTTTTGGGAGCACATCACTGTCCACAATTTCTACTTGAATAGTTATACCGCTTAATCACCTAGTAATAGTCAATTGAGGTGCAGATCTATTTCTCATATAGCAAAAAATAACTCTTAAAACAAAATTTGATATTATCTATTATTTACACATCCCAACTCATGAATTACACAACTGATTTCAGTTTAAAACAAGAAATAGACAAATAAGGTGAAACCCCAAAAGACAACGAAGAGAGAATATGAGAGACAAGCTAGTTAATCGCGTGTTACCTAAATCATGAAATTGAGCACGAATCCTATAAATATTACTAGGACATCGATGAATTTATACATGTATATCGGGATTTATGAAATAAGAATATATTTAATCTGATCTTCTGCCGAATTCCACAACAACAAAATTTACTCCTCCAGAAGGAACATAGAGGAGAGATGACACAGAAGCTTACCCTGAGATAAATTCATCAGAACAAATCACAGTGACGAGATGGAGAGTCAAGTTGTTTTGCGTTTGGGTTCCACGGTTACTCTCTCTTTTTTTATTTTATTTTATTTTATTTCATTTTTTGTGTGTGTTTTAATTCGTGTGGGAGGTGGGCGTTTTCCAATAAAAAGAAGAGGGAAAGATTGGCACTACTTTTTTTCTTTTTTAATTTAGTTTCAACGACCGGTTATTATACATTATGATGACCAATTATTATCCCCTCGCTATTGTTGCATCAAAAATTTGTAAATACATTTATAACGACGGGATTCATGCCCTTTCGTTAAAAAGTGGTCGTTAAATGTCAAATTTCTTGTAGTATAAGTTGCAATTTTTCTGAATGATAAAAAATATCTTGAAATATTGGTCAAAATTCATGCAGTTTGAATATCGAAAAACGAAAAGTGCCACTTACATTGAAACAGAGGAATTAATATACAAGACGAATTAGCATCTTAACTCCATATCCAAACGATAGCGTGACATAAAAAACCTTGACGGGGAAGGGAGTTTTTTTTAGTATAATGTATCAATTATTTACATTTTGGAACGTCATTCTTACTAAGCAATATTTCAGCAACTTTTAAATGTAATCTTTTGCCATTTTGGTACGAGGAAAATTACATATCATGGTAACTTTTGCGTTAATTTCAAAACATCTTATCTAATTTAGTTTTTTCTCATCTAATATGATTTTGTTCAAAATACTAGTTATATTGGCCTAAACTGATCTTAGGTCACAAATCGAATTTGGATTGCGAATACAAGCAAATCGATCTATCAAAGTCGAAATTATAACAACAGAGATGATAATTATGCGTAAATAACTGATATTTCATTATATGATCTTGAGTACAAAATTGGGCAGAGTTTTGATATATACTTCTGAATGATTACAATACAAGAAATGAGCCTATTTATAGACACATTGGCTCTGGATCACGTTCTCCATATCTGAACCCTTCAGGCCCACGTTGCATATTTCCGATGGTGGAGCTAGAGGGCTGAAGTAGAGGAGGATCGTGCATCTTTGGCTGAAACTGCTCACCGAAGTCCATAGTGACGACCTCGATGGTGTGAACTTGCTGATCGATCGAGGCTGGATTCCGCCAATCCATGGCTTGAAGGCAATCTTCGGTGTCAGCCTCCTTGGTGGCTTTGTCAACAACTTCGGTCCTCAATTCCAAATTATCTGTTCGGTTAACTTCATTCCTCACAATCGAAGTGCCACATGTGCACGCCAATTTTTACCCAATACAGATAGTCTCTCCACTCCTGGGGCAAGTGCCAGAGTCACCGAGGAGTGGAAGGACTTTGTGCGGGAAAGTGACATGGCTCAACCCTATCCAAGAGTTTTGAAACGTCTCCAGTCATTTTAAATTACTGTTACGCATTACGTGGTGACCGTTTTTGGCTTTCGAATGGTCACGCCGAATTCTTTGGCTTCTCAACATTGGAGGTCATCATGATTTTTCCACTTGCACTCTCTCTCTTCATATAAATACTTCATTTTGCAACTCTCTTCTCACTTTTCATGATCAGTGAGTAACAGTATAGTATGAAGAAAATTTCCATTTCAAGTAATTTCTTCATCTTCCAAGAAACCTCTATTTTTGTGTTTGTAATCATGTCTGCAACACACTCTTCCCAAAATTACCGCTATGATAGCCAGCGGTGACTTTTTTGTCATTGTTCCACCACTGCAGGTTATTGAGACAGAGGGTGGTGGTGGCGAGTCAACGTCTTTGGCTGGTGGCTCTAGGCGGCGCAAGGCGAGTGCAGGGCGCGACAGAGCGGAGGTCAGCGTCGACGCTGGCGTTGGTGGTGACGACCACGCTAGCAACAGGGATGACGTCGAAGGTGACGATGTCACCAGTGCTAAAGAATTAAGTGGCCACGGGGAGATGATGAGGTCAGCAAAGAGGGGTCTAAGACCGAAGCTGTTGCCTCGAAGCAATCTAGGAAGAAAATTCCTATCGAAGAGGAGATAGAACCTCGATTGGTTATCCCTTCGGACTTTAGTAATGACAAGGACCTTAAGGTTTAAGTTCAGTCTGATGCCCAATGAGGTAAAAAAATAAACATACCTATACATGTCACCCTGAGTGTGATAACCAAGGATCTGATAGAGGCTGTTCGCGCAAATTTTCGATGGGGGCCCGAGGTGTAGATAAGAATTCCAGCCCCGAACACCTCCGTTTCTACCCACGTCCCAGGTTATTCTTCGGTTTATACGTATCCTTTTACTATAGGCTTTGGTTTGGCTGTTCACCGTATGATCGACACGTTTTGTCGATCCTATAACCTGTGTTTGGCTCAATTGGGCCCTGGAGTTTGGAGGGTCGTGCAGGCTCTCGTCTATTTGAGTCGATTAGCTGAGTTTCCTTTCACTTTTTAACATCTGATCTCCCTCTATTATCCATACTTCCACAAGCCGGGGTTATAGCTTTCTTGCCTCGTGGAAGTTACGCTATCTTAAGCAAAAGTGAAGATCACCACGACCGAGGTTGGAGTGACCGCTACATGCTCATCCCAACGAGGTTATTATCAGCTGACCCCAGTTTCCCGATGAGTGGAATGCTCAGCGTAAGTATTCCTGTCCTAGTTTCGTTCTTCGATTATTTGAGCTTGTCTTTACTCATTGTCACACTTGAGATATATAGCCAACAAGGTCCCAGTTAACCCACCGGAGAACTTACTTGAGTGGGTTTCCGCGGTGATGGCACAAAGGAAGCGCCCCCTTCGGCAGTGGATGATTTTAGCTGCCTTGGAGGAAAACCGTTGGTCATGCAAGAGACATGGTGAGTTGTTCGCCACACTTGAAATTTCCTAGTGTTTGTTCTGAGTCGCTGTTTCTTAACATTTTCTTTTCCCCCTCCATTTAGGTTTTTCCAATAAGGCGGTCAAGGATCCCGAGGGGGGTGAGGAAGAGACCGAAGAGAAGAAAGACAAGAAGAAAGAGAAGACGGAGAGAAAGATCATCGACGCCAAAGAAAGCGGCGAGTTTGGCGAAGCAACTCGCCGAAGAGAAGAAGTGTAAGGGACTTCGAAAGGTGAAGTCATTCTTATAAGGTTTTCTTGGAATTATTTCAACTCTTACCTCGATTTTTACTTACAAGCTTTCTCCCTGTTCTTCTACAGATTCGAAGAGGAAGAGGGTCGTTTCGAAGAGGGCCACCAAAGCAAAGCATCTCGAGTCGAGGTGGGGACTGCCCAAGCTTCGGCAGATGTGGTTGAGAGACGCCAAGGCCATATTAATGAGCCGAGCGATGAAATGAGCGAGGGTGAACTTGGAGCTGTCCCTGAAGTTAGCTCTGAAGTGGTTCCTAAGTTGGTTTCCGAGATTTCAAAGGAGACCGAGGTGATTGATGTTGAGGAATCTGATCACGAGGCTGCCCAAATAAAAGGCAAAACCAAAGTGAGCGAAGGCCCAATTTCAAACGTGGCCCACGCCACCCATGGCCCTGTTCCAGCCCCAACAATTGCTCTTCGGATATTGGAACTTCCAACTAGCTCTAACTTTTTTGAGGGTATCCCTGCTGACATCCTCAGTCTCGACTCGTTGCTTAGGTCCAACGAGGAGCAGTTTCTCAACAAACTTAGCCCTATGGGATTGATGGGTACCGCAGCTACCTCTGCGCTCCGCATAAGTTTTTCCACACTTTCATTCTCTCACTTTATTACTTCTCCATACTTGGCACTGATTTCTTCCTTTTCTTTGCTCAGAGCTTGGTCATTGCTTTGAAAGCTATTCACTTGGAGCGCGAGCGAGCCGAGCGGGTCCAAGCAGTGGAGAATGCTTGGGGAGAATAGAAGAGAGGGTATGTGGCGAAGATCGCCGAACTGGAGGCGCAATCGGCCACTTTGAGCCAAGAGTTGAGGCGTGTGCGTGAGGTCACCGCCAAGGCTGAAGCTGATGTGCGCGAGGCTCAAGTTACCTCTGAAGCGCGATTGCAAGCTTTGATATATGAGTTCGTTGGAGAGCGCTCGAGGTTGAGCCTTGAGGTCGAACGCCTTGCCGCCGAAGTATTTTGTGCTAAGACCGAAGTTCTTGAAGTCGGCAAGAAATATCGTGATAAGTTGGAGGAGTACACAACCCAACTTAGCAGATTACAAAGCCAGGTGGATCAAGTGCCGGCTCTCTAGAGTGAGGTTGCTAGGCTTTGAGAGAGGATCGCAAACATCAAGCATTGCGCCGAGGTCAAGGCCACGAGGGCGAAGTTAGAGGAGGCATGGGCTATTGTCAAGACTAGGCTCGATACGCTGGAGCAAGTTAAGGTTGGGAAAATTGTCCTCGAAGAGGAGATCATGAAAGCGCGGAACGATGCCGCCGACGCTTAGAAAATAGTGGATGATCTGCCCTCCAGTGAAGGTTCGGATGATGGTGAATCTAAAGATGAAGAGGTTGGTGATGAAAGCACCGATGAGGATGACGAGAACACTGATGAGGGAAACCCCGAAGAGGGGAACAGTCCCCAGCCTTAGCTTTGGTTTTGTGTTTCTTATCCTTGCTAGTTTTTGTTTTTGCTTAGGCCTTCGAGCCTCATGTGAATAATTTTATGGCCTTCGGGCCTTTCATGAATGAATGAATCTGCTTAAGTGTTAGCTTTTATTTTGCTTTATGAAATATTTTGAGCTAAATACTTAGAATAATTTTTCTTGCAAGACTTAATTTATACAATGCCGATGGGAATTTAGAACCACGTCTCGTTCTCGAGACGATGCATTTGAAGTATAACCTTGGTAAAAAATAACTTCAGTATGTAAGATCATGGAAATAAAGAGATGTTGAATTAAGTTTATTTCATTGATGATATCAATGAGCCATAATCGGATTTTTTACATGAGGCCTAGTTTGAATAAAACTTATGGGCAAAAACAAGATGAAAGTCGACAACATGCCACTATCGGGCGAAAATATAAAGCGCTAATCTATTCCTCAGGGGTCAGTCCCCAGTTGCCAAATAGATAGAATTCGGTGGGGAGGTCAAAGCTGACCTCAGGTACATCCCACTTCTCACTCCCCCCAATGTTCGGGTGTGAATCTTGATGAAGATCTCAGCACCGAAGGTCGTCTTATCCGCTTCCTGAAAAGGTCAAGCAAAATAAAACGAGGAGTGAGCTAAAATATTTCAACCAAAGCCTTTGGAGCGATTTTTAGCTCGAGGCTGGAGGTAAATGTGAAATGATCAAGGAATGTTTACCATGATGTCAAAAGTAGACTGCTTCAAATTGGAGATGTTCCAATTTAAGGGTTTGCCTTGCAGATCTTCGATCTGATAAGATCCTTTTCCAATAATCGCCTTAACTTTATAAGGTCCTTCCTAATTTGCAATGAGTTTTCCCCCATTCTTTTCTTTCGTTGATTTATTCGAAGCCTTTCAGCACATAGTCACCAACTTTAAAATCTCTAAGCTTGGTCTTTCTATTGAGATATGCCTCGATTTTCCCTTTTTGTGCTGCTAACCGAATCAAGGCTAACTCTCTTTTCTCCTCGAGCAAATCCAACTCTATGCGCATGGCTTGCTGATTGGCATCTTCGATGTTGTGAGCATACCGAAGACTTGGTTCGCCCACTTCCACATGGATAAGTAAATCCATGCCATAAGCAAGAGAAAATGGGGTTTCACCGATGCTATTCTTCTTCGTGGTTTGCATTGCCCATAGCACCCCTGGTAACTCTTCGGGCCAAGGACCTTTTTTCTCATCAAGCATCTTCTTGAGATTTTCAACTATTTCTCTATTCGAAGATTCAGCTTGTCCATTGGCATTTGGGTGGTAGGGAGTTGACACTATCCTTTTTATTCCCCACTGCGTAAGGGAATAAGTAATAGTTGCCCCCATGAATTGTGGACCATTGTCACAAGTGATCTCCTTTGGGACACCGAACCTATAGATGATGTCCTTCTTCATGAAGTCGATTACCTCTTTCTATCTAACCTCGGTGAAAGTTCCTACTTCTACCCACATTGTGAAGTAATCGGTCCGTACAAGAATAAATCGAACACCTCCTTTTCCCTTCGGTAAGGGGCCAATGATATCCATTCCCCACTTCATGAAGGGCCATGGTGACATGACCGAATGTAAAAGTTCAGCTTGCTGATGAATCATTCGGGCGTGGCGCTGACATTTATCACATCTTTTCACGAAGGCCTTTGCATCTGTGCTGATGGTGGGCCAATAGTACCCAGCTCGAAGTAATTTGTGCACTAAGGATTCTCCCCCCGAGTGGTTTCGACACTCGCCCTCGTGTCCTTCTGCCATCACATATCTAGCTTCATCCGGACCCAAGCATTTAGCCATCGGGCCGCTGTACATTCTTCTATATAGTTTTCCCCAAATCACTGAATATGAGGCTGCTTGAGTCCTTAATTTCCTTGCTTCTTTCTTATCTGGGGGAAGAGTCCTCGAGTCAAAGTAAGAGATAAACTTGGTTCGCCAGTTCTATTTGCGGTCCACCGAGTTGACTTTCAATTTCATTTCTCTCATCTATGCGGAAAGCAACCGAACCACTGAATCAGTCCCCGAGTGTTCTTCATCCACCACCGAACCCAAGTTTGCTAAAGTGTCGGCCTCAGCATTTTCATCCCGAGGTACCTGTTTGACTTGTCATTCTTGAAATTGAGCCAAGATTTCTTGTGCTCGGATCAAGAATTATTGCATTCTGGGTTCGCGAGCCGTATATCCACCGAGCACTTGGTTTACCACCAATTTCAAATCACACCTAATTCAACTCTTTCCACCCCCATCTCTTTAGTCAATTCCAAGCCTGCTAAGGCTGCTTCATATTCGGCCTCGTTGTTGGTCACTTTTTTTAAGCGAACCGAATGCCTGACTTTCTCCCCGGTGGGTGCTATCAACACTATACCTAACCCCGAACCTTTAAAATTAGTTGCCTCGTCGGTGTAGAGTACCCATAATTCTGAAGTCGATCCCTTCGACATCAAGTTCTTCTTTTCAGCTTTGGGTAAGATCCCAACACTAAAGTCAGCCACGAAGTCAGCCAAGACTTGGGATTTAATGGATGTTAAAGGTTGGTAGGTGATATCATATTCACTTAATTCTACTGCCCATTTAGATAACCTCCCCGACAACTCCGGTTTATGCAATATACTCCTTAGAGGGAAGGTGGTAACTGCTGCTATTGGATGACATTGAAAATAGGGTCGTAGTTTCCGAGCAGTAACAATTAAAGAAAGTGCTAGTTTTTTCAAGTAAGGGTACCTGATTTCAGTGTCGAGAAGTGTTTTGCTCACATAGTAAATAGGCTGCTGCTTGCCATCCTCTTCCGAACCAGCACAGCGCCAACTGACACCTCGGACACACTATGTAAACAAGTAAAGTTTCTCCATCCTATGGCTTGGCGAGCAACGACGCGTTAGCCAAATATCGTTTCAATTCCTTCAGCGCTTCTTTACACTCCGGTGTCCACTCGAAATGATTGTTCTTCCTTAGGACTGAGAAGAATTTGTGGCATCGCTCTGATGACCTTGAGATAAATCTACTCAAGGCAGCAACTCGGCCAGTCAAGCGCTGAACTTCTTTCACCCTGATTAACTCATCGGGGATTTCTTCAATAGCTCTGATCTTGTCTGGATTGGCTTCGATTCCTCGATCAGAGACTATGAATCCTAAAAAATTTTCCGAACCACGCCGAAGGCGCATTTCTCAGGATTCAGCTTCATATTGTATTGCCTTAAAAAGACGAAGACTTCTCTCAAATAGCTTAGATAGTCCTCCACCTGAATAAATTTGATCAGCATATCGTCTATATAAACCTCCATAGACTTTCTGATGTAATCTTTGAACATGCGACACACTAACCTTTGTATGTCGCCCCATCGTTCTTCACATCGAAGGGCATTACCTTGTAGCAGAAGGTACCTTGGTCAGTGATGAACGAGGTTTTTTTATCCTTTGGGTCCATGAGAATCTGATTATACCCTGAATAAGCATCCAAGAAGGTTAATAGTTTGTGTCCAGCCGTGGAGTCTATTAACCTGTCTATCTGTGGCAGTAGATAAGAGTCCTTGGGGCAAGCTTTGTTTAGATCTGTATAATCCACACACATTCTCCAATTGCCATTCTTTTTGGGCACAACAATGACATTAGCCAGCCATTCAGGGTACTTCACCTCTCTTATGAAGCCATTCTCTTGCAGCTTCATAGTCTCATCTTTGATTGCTTTCTTTTTGACACCAGTGTGCGGCCCTTTTTTTTTTTTATCAGGGTAAAATGTGGATCCACATTCAGCTTATGTGTCATGATCTCCGGATCAATACCGACCATATCTGAATGAGACAAGGAAATCAATCATCGTTGGAAAACTTTGATTATAGCTTTCTGCGACTCTGGGTCCAACTCCGAGCCGACAAAGACTTTCCTTTTTGGAAAATCTTTCGATAATGTGAAAGACTCCAACTCCTCAATAGTTGAATCCTCGGCTTTTTGTTTCCGAGGTTCTTGAATACTTACCGGGATCTTCTCTATTGCTCCTCGGAGGTCATCTTGGAAACTTGACTCTCCCTCTTCGTTTGACCCCGGTTGTATTGGATGCTATTTCTTTGGTCTTGAAGGGACGACTCCACTCTTCAGCGCAACCGAATAGCATTCTCTCGCTACTCATTGCTCTCATTTAATCGAACGAACTCCCCATGGGGTAGGGAATTTGATGATTTGGTGGAGAGTGGATGGAACAACCTCTATGGAGTGAATCCAAGGTCTACCGAGGATAACATTATATGCCATGTCCTCGGGCAGAACTTGAAACTGTGTGATGCAGCCCGAAGTGCTGATCAAGTGCTCGACAATCCACCGAGGCCAAGCCAAATTGCTACATGATATGCACATTCAATTGGCTTGGTCAGGAGGAAGCATGTGTTCGGAAGAAGAATGACAAAGTGCTAGAGCCGAAGGCTACATCTTCAAATTTGAGCCCAAGGATAAAGTGATCGAACACCAACCCTTGGCGCTGAGCAGCACAAAGCCTAACACAACAAAGTGTGTTCGAAGTCAAGTGGGCGCCCGATGATAAATGTGTTCGAGCAAGCAACCGGACATCGAAGTCAAGGTTGCCGAACACTCACTAAATGTGTTCGAGCAGTGAGTGTTCGAGCAAGCAAACGAGCACTGAAGTCAAAGCTGACGAACAATCATTATTTCAGCCCTGCGTGGCTGCCGAACACTCATTATTTCAGCCCTGCGTGGCTTGCTTTTATTGGTCACCTGTGACCATTTTACTAGTTTACCCTTAGTATTTTCTATATAAACCTTGTTCCATTTCATTGTAAGCAGCTATTTTTGGCTATTGAATAATGAATGAGAATTGTCGTGGGCATTTACTCTTTAGTCTCAGATGTGGGCAAACCCAACGGGGTCTTCGGAACTTGTGGCTTTTGGTGAATCCGATTGAAAATTTCCTCTTTGATCATTCACTTTGCAAGAGGCATTATTCTCTTGAGGATTGTTGCATAATTTAGGCGCTCTTTCATTCTACTTGAATCGGACCGAGACAAGTTCCTCGGTGCCGTTCAAGCAAGTAAAGTTGTGTCAAACTTTTATCTTGTTTTCCACTATTGATTCGGTTGCTTAGCTTCATCTTCGGATTTAGCTTGTACCATCTTGGTATCAGAGCACGGTTTGGGCTTGTTTCTACAACCCCAAATCCTGTTCGACGTTATCCTTAATTTTCGTGCGTTTGTGACTTCGTTTTCCATTTGGTGTTCTTGTTATTGTTCTTGTTACGGTTGGTGTTTGTTGTTGGTGTTGTTATTTTACAAAAGAAAAAAGTAAAAAGAAGAAAATTCAAAAATTTGTTGTTGGATTGATGTTTGGATTAATCACCCACTAATTGGTGTTCGCCACTGTCAGGTGAATCGTTTGAGTACATGTCGTACGTGATCGACGACTAGGGTTTCTCGATGTATTTTTGGACTGTTTGACGTGGTAGTGGTTGATATAAAACCCCAGTTGAATTTTGGTGTTTATCGTTGAAGGCTGGTGGTTTTCGTTGATTTCGGTCGAGTCTGTGAGCTGCAAATCGAAGTTTCTTTGTTTGAACCACCATCCGTACGCCGAAAAATTGTTACATTGTAACAGTGTACGGATGAAGCAAGCTATGTTCTTAGCTCAAAAATCTTGAAATTGTTCCTCCGACGTTGATTGTTACCGGAGTGAAACTGACCCAAAATCTGTTGAAATTGTGGTCAGTGAAACGAACTTAAAATTTTGTCCGTACACCGGAGCAAAAGATTCACTGTTCCATTGAAGAAGAAGGGGTAAAGTTTCAAATTCTAAAAACCCCAGGTAAAATTTTGTCGTCTAGAAAAGAGAAATTGGATAAGGTAAAACCCTATCCGTACCAGGGGGACCACTTTTGTACGAACAAAGCTTGGCGTGTTCGAAGATTCCAAGAGGAATCGAAGGGTAGATTCTCCTAGTTTTCACTTTTCTTGTGTTCGGTAATTCACGATAGTGGATCTCTTGAGTAATCTCTTCTACTCGAGGTTGAAATATAGAATTTGAACTTTTAGGAATTCGTGCGAGGGGTGACCGAAGTCCAAACTTTCGTAGAAAATTCTTTGACTTTCCGAGCGCAGTTAAAACAACGTCTGTTCCATCGAGTCGAACATCACTTCACTCTTCCCGAAGAGTCAGTGACTATTGTCGAACTTGAAGGATCTTAGAGGATATTGGTCAACCTGACGAAGCCACTACTGACAAGTTGAGTGGACCCGAGCGCCACCTATTAAAAAGTGAGGGAGTGTGTGAGGTGAATTCTAACCTTTTAACACTTGATTTAGTCTTTGATTTGTGCAGGTGCAATGGCTGGAAATGGAGAGAAGGAAATTTCAGTGCCCAAGGTGTCGTTAGCCGATCTCATGGCTGCGATACAAGGCCTCAGTGCCGAAGTAAAAGGAATGAGTGCTCGAGTAGCTAACCTCGAGCAAGGGAGCGTGTCCGTGGCCTTGCATGGGTCCGGCGCTGGAGCGAGCAACTCCACTCCTATGAAACTGGAGCAATTTGCTGAGCTCCTTCGACAACAACAGTTTAAGGGTGAGGCTGATCGAAGTGAAGCTGTGGGCAATCCCCGAGCTAACCAACACTTGGGCAATCCCCAAGTGCAACAACCAAACTTGGGCAATCCCCAAGCTTATTATCAAAACTTGGGCATTCCCCCAGGAGATAGATTGCCACTTCCAATGGCCCAAAGACAACTTGGAGCCGTTGATTAAGAGGTCGATGGAGAAGAAATTCCCAAAGCTGATTATGAACCATAATTCGGTCAACGAAGGCAGGTTCAACAAGGTCGTGGAATTTTCGATGTCGAGGCCGAGGCGCAAATGTTGATCAAAATATTGAGCATGAGGCTGATGACTATTATGAGGAGTATCCGGAGCTGATCCGAGGTGCTCGTGATTCAAACTTGAACAGTGTCAAGATCACTATTCTACCCTTTAAAGGAACTAGTGATCCAGACAAGTATCATGAATGGAAGCTTAAATTGGAACGAATCTTTGAAACCAATGAGATGACCGAAGAGAGAAAAACTGCCCATGCTATTGCTTCGTTCGAAGCGTATGCGTCAACATGGTGGGAGGCTGACAAAAGAATGAGACGAAGAAATGTTTATCCCGAAGTCACCACATGGGCACAGTTGAGAAGAGTAATGGACACTAAGTATGTGAATGTCAAGTATCGGCAAATCAACTTCAAAAGCTCTATGAGTTGAAGCAAGGGTCCAAATCGGTTCAAGAGTATCATGATGATTTTGTGAAGATACGACTGAATCTTGATTTAGAAGAAGATGACGATCAAGCCACCATCCGATTCAAAAATGGCTTGGCTCGAGATGTGTCATCTCAATTGAGGATGCATATGGATCACTCGTTAGAAGATGTGTTCGAAGCTGCCATCAAAGCTGAGAAATGGGTGAAGGACGATAAAGCAAATCGGTACCGAGGAGTCACTACTTCAACTCCTTTGAACCGAAGTAAACAATGGAAGAGCCCGAACCCAACAATTGCTAACACTGTTCGAGATCCGAAGAAACCCTTCGAGAGGGGAGTGAACGTTAACCAATCCAAAGATATGGGAGGTAAGGCTCAACTCAATACCCCCAGTGCTTCTAAAATTCAGTGTCATGAGTGTAGAGGTTATGGTCATATGAAAAGAGACTGTCCAACTCGGCATATCATGATAATGCTCGATGATGGAAACATCTATGAGCAAATGGATGACTCCGAGGAGGAAGTAACCGAGGAGGCTGATCGAGCTGACTTCGAGAACGATGGGTGTGAAATCACCGAGGATGAGCATCCCGAAGTTCTTTTAGTTGTTCGAAGGAACTTGAGTACCATGGTCATGGAAGAGGAAGATGACAGCCAAAGGGAGAATCTATTCCATGCTCGATGTCAAGTGAAGGGGAAGGTGTGTTCGATAATTATTGATTCAGGCAGCTCTTCGAATGTAGTGAGCCAAACTTTGGTTTCACAAATGGGACTGCCTACTTCTAAACATCTCCGACCTTACAAGCTCCAATGGTTGAACGAATGTGGAGAATTGAGACTGGCGAAGCAAGTGATGATCAAATTTCAGGGCTTATCATGACGAGATGATATTTGATGTGGTCCCGATGCAAGCTTGTCATTTGCTTCTTAGGCGACCGTCGCAATTTGATCGATCTGTTATCCACAACGGTCGAACCAATACTTACACTGCTAAGCTCGGAAGGGAGAGTTTTATACTCAAACCTTTGTCTCCGAAACAAGTCAGTGAGGACTATAAACGGATGAGAGAGCTGAAAGAAGCGGCTAAAGCTATGACTCCTGTCGGAGCGCCAATTGTGGCCGAAGCCAAAACTCCATCACCCGAGGTCAACAATATCTGTGCAATCATGCAACCTAGGGAGTACTTACGAGGCAACGACACCGGTCGAATGATGATTTTCCTCGTGCATAAGGGTATTCTTCTAAACTGTAATGATGATTTTTCTAACGATAACCCTTTGCCTAGTGTTGTAGAAAGTGTTTTGCAGGACTTCAGAGACATGTTTCCCGAAGAAATGCCAGGTGGATTGCCTCCATTTAGAGGAATTGAGCACCAAATTGACTACGTACCAGAGTCTCAAATCCCCAACAAGCCTGCATACCGGTGTAATCCCGAAGACACCAAAGAGCTCCAAAGGCAGGTTGATGAGTTGCTGAACAAGGGCCTTGTTCGAGAGAGCTTGAGTCCTTGCACCGTTCCTGTTATCCTTGTCCCGAAGAAAGATGGAACATGGCGAATGTGTGTTGATTGCCAAGTAGTCAACAAAATCATGGTAAAGTATCGTCATCCTATCCCTCGATTAGATGATATGCTAGATGAGTTAAGTGGTTCTTCATGTTTTTCGAAGATAGACCTCAGGTCCGGTTACCACCAAATCCAAATGAAACCCGGAGACGAGTGAAAAACCGCATTCAAGACCAAATTCGGTCTCTATGAATGGTTGGTGATACTTTTTGGCCTATCCAACAAATCGAGCACATTCATGCGGCTGATGAACCATGTGCTCAAACCGTTCATAAATAAGTTTGTTGTCGTTTACTTCGATGACATCCTTATTTATAGAAAATCTATGGATGAACATGTCAAATACCTAAGGCAAGTGCTTGATAACCTTAGAGAAGAGAACTTATATGCTAACTTCAAGAAATATGCCTTTTGTGTCGAGCATATAGTCTTTCTAGGATTCGTTGTGAGTGCAAATAGTGTTGAAGTCGATGAGTCGAAAGTGGAAGCCATTAAAGAGTGGCCAACTCCAACCTCGGTATCGCAAGTTTGTAGCTTCCATGGGTTAGCTAGCTTTTACCGAAGGTTTGTTCGTGACTTTAGCACCGTGGCAGCTCCTTTGACTGAGCTGGTGAAGAAAGACCATCTATTTGTGTGGGGAGAGTCCCAAGAAAAGGCTTTCCAAGAGTTGAAACGGAGGCTTTTGCTCTTCCCCGTTGTTGCAACTCCCTGACTTCAGCAAAGCATTCGAGGTCGAGTGTGATGCGTCCGGAGTTGGGATTGGAGGAGTGCTTATGCAAGAATCGAAGCCGATCGCTTACTTCAGCGAAAAGCTTAAGGGTGCAACCTTAAATTACTCGATGTATGACAAGGAGTTGTATGCCATCGTTTGAGCACTCGCCCATTGGCAGCATTATTTGTGGCCTCGAGAGTTTGTGATTAAAAGATATCATGAATCTTTGAAACATCTCCGAGGTTAGGAGAGATTGAACCGAAGACATGCCAAATGGGTTGAATTCAATGAAAATTTTCCCTATGTAATTCATTACAAAAAGGGAAAAGATAATTATGTGGCCGATGCACTATCAAGAAAATTTGCCTTAGCGACCACTCTCGCCTCGAGGCTCATGGGATTCGAAAGAATCAAGTCAATGTACAAAGATGATCCCAAACTAAAATGCGTTCGTGACGCAATCTTGAGTGGCCGAAGGGTTGAGAAATATCAGTGGCACTGGCTACTTTTTCAAGAATTGGAGGATTTGTGTGCCAGTGTCATCGTGGAGAGATCTCTTGGTCTGAGAATCTCACTCTGAGGCTTGATGGGACACTTCGGTGTCGATAAAACTCTTGGTATCTTAACCGAGCAGTTCCATTGGCCAAAAATGCGACGAGATGTGGAAAAACTTTGCAACGCTTGTCTCGTTTGCAAGAAAGAAAAATCGAATTCCAACCCTCATGGTTTGTATACCTCGTTACCTATGCCTGATCGACCTTGGGTTGATATATCCATGGACTTTGTATTGGGGTTACCGAGATCGGGGGGAGGACACGATAGCATCTTCGTTGTCGTGGACTGATTTTTCCAAAATGGCTCACTTTATTCCTTGCAAGAAATGCGATTGTGCACAACATGTTGCTGCTTTATTTATTGATCATGTGTTAAAATTGCATGGTGTACCACGTACAATTGTGAGTGATCGAGACTCGAAGTTCTTGAGTCATTTTTGGAAATGTTTGTGGGGTGCCCTCGGCACCAAACTACTACTCTCGACGTCTCACCATCCTCAGACTGATGGACAGACCAAGGTAGTTAACCGAACCTTGGGAGCTCTGCTTCGAGCTATGACCGAAGGCAAGGTTGGAAACTGGGCTGATCGTTTGCCCATGATGGAGTTTGCATACAATCGAACGGTGCACTGAATGATAAATATGACCCTGTTCGAATGTGTGTACGGTTTTAATCCTTTAATTCCACTTGAACTAACCCCATTGCCTCAAGATTTTATTATTGATTTTGAAGGTACTCACCGAGCCAAAGTTTTGCTCGAGTTGCACGCCAAGGTAAAGAAGAATCTTGAGGAAGCTTATGCCAAAGTGGCATTGAAAAAAATAAGGAGTGAAAGAAATTGGAGTTGAAGAATAGAGACTGGGTTTGGGTTCACTTCCGAAGAGAGCGGTTCCCGAACCAAAGGAAAGAAAAGTTGGCACCTCGAGGGGATGGTATATTTCAAGTGCTGAGCAGGATTAACAACAATGCTTATGTGATCGACCTCCCAGGTGAGTATAATGTGTCCAACACTTTCAATGTTGCTGACTTAACTCCTTGTGTTGTAGGCCATGTACCGGGGACAAATGATGAAGCGATTTCGAGGACGAAATCTTCTCAAGAAGGGGAGGATGATGCAACCCGAAGTGTTGATCAAGTGCTCGACCATCCACCGAGGCCAAGCCAAATTGCTACATGATATGCACATTCAGTTGGCTTGATCGGGAGGAAGCATGTGTTCGGAGGAAGAATGGCAAAGTGCTAGAGCCGAAGGCTACATCTTCAAATTTGAGCCCGAGGATAAAGTGATCGAACACCAGCCCTTGGCGCTGAGCAGCACAAAGCCAAATACAACAAAGTGTGTTCGAAGTCAAGTGGGCGCCCGATGATAAATGTGTTCGAGCAAGCAACCGAACATCGAAGTCAACGCTGCCGAACACTCACTAAATGTGTTCGAGCAAGCAAACGAGCACTGAAGTCAAAGCTGCCGAACACTCATTATTTCAGCCCTGCGTGGCTTGCTTTTATTGGTCACCTGTGACCATTTTACTAGTTTACCCTTAGTATTTTCTATAATAACCTTGTTCCATTTCATTGTAAGCAGCTAGTTTTGGATATTGATTAATGAATGAGAATTGTCGTAGGCATTTACTCTTTAGTCTCAGATGTGAGTAAACCCGACGGTGTCTTCGGAACTTGTGGCTTACAGTGAATCCGATTGAACAATTCCTCTTTGATCATTCAGTTTGCAAGAGGCATTATTCTCTTGAGGATTGTTACATAGTTTAGGTGCTCTTTCCTTCTACTTGAATTGTACCGAGACCAGTTACTCGGTGCCGTTCAAGCAAGTAAAGTTGTGTCAAACTTTTATCTTGTTTTGCGCTATTGATTTTCTTAGCTTCATCTTCGGATTTAGCTTGCACCACTGTGTTTCCTTGCAAACTACTTCGGCATATGTGTTGAGCGTAATTTCGCCCAACGTCTTTTCGGTAGAGTTGCTGAAGCCAGTCAACACAGTTGCTTTTGGGATAACCTCTCCCTTTAACCACATCTTTTTGATAGCCCCGTACCTGATTATGTTGACAGAGCTACCGGGGTCGATCAAGACTCATTTGATATCCGACTCGTTTATCCTTAGCATGATGACCAAAGCATCGTGATGGGGAAACATCATCCCATCACAGTCATCATCGTCGAACACTATTTCCTTTCCCGAGCCTCCAACTCGAGTTCTTTTTTCCATAGTTATTGGCAACTTTGCAAACTTCTTGGCGGCTGCAAAGTTCACTCCGTTCACCTCTGACCCCCCGGTGATCACATTCACAACTCTTTCAGGGGGTGGTGCCCGAGGTGGTTGACCATCACCTCGATTTTTTGTGTAGTTTTCCTTCTCCTTATCCGTGAGGAATTCAGTCAGCACACCCTTCTTCAACAAATGCGCCAACTCGAGGCGCAAGGCTTTGCAGTCCTCGGTGCGGTGACCGTTGTCTGCGTGAAACTCACAGCGTAGACTTTGATCTCTCTTGTCAGCAGGAGTCCTCATATCCTTTGGTGCTGTCACCCCAGCCATCCCCTTCACTACATTGACCAACTCCGAGGTCGATATGTTGAAATTGTAATGGGTGATCCGAAGTAACTCCTTATTCTTGGAAACTAGAGCTGGGCTCGAGGGGTTTCTTTGGTTTGTGCTCGGATAAACCTTCCCACCGAGCCGTTGGCTCACATGCGAGTTTCCAAGCCTTTGACTAACAGGATGCCTCGATGAGGCGTACGGTTCATATCTTCCTTTTGAATTTTCTCGTGGCGCCTCGGTGCGATATGAGGATTCATATCGATTCTTGTAACTGAAACCTTGACCATTATTCTTCCATTCGGCTTCCTCCAATCTTATCTTGGTGTATGCCCTGTTGTGTAAGTCGTCCCATGTTAAGGTTTGATACTGCTAGAGCTCTTTTCTCAATTCAGCGGTAGCCTCAGAGTTTCGAACATTAATGCACTTTTCAAATGCCATGATGGCCAAAGTATCATATATGGCAGGCAACTCCATCTGTTCGGCATGGAAACGCTCGAGGAAGTCTTTGATGGGCTCACCGGACCACTGCTTGACTTCGAAGATGTCCTCCTTCTTTTGGAGGATTTTCTGCGCTCCGGTATGAGCTTTAACGAATGCATTAGCCAAATCGTTGAAGCTTGATATTGACCCCGTGGGTAAGTGCATGTACCAGCATAATGCTCCATTCTCCAAAGATTCGCCAAACTTTTTCAAAAACATCGACTCCTTTTCTATCTCCATTAAGTCATTACTCAACACCATCGACATGTATTTGGTCACATGTTCAACGGGGTTGGTAGTCCTATCATACTTTTTCAAAAACATAATTTGAAAGTTTTTGGAGTTGGTGCTGGAGCAGCCTTAGGTTTGTATGGAAATTGCGTGTCCCGGTCAATATCAAGCGCCCTTTGAGTCTTCGTTACCCCAGAGATTGTGCCCGAACCCCCAGATGTGGCTCCATTTTGAGGTCCCTCTTTGAGTCCTAGGTATTGTGCCCGAACCCCCAGATTTGGCTTCATTTTGAGGTCCCCTATTATCGTACCCGTAGGAACGAAGGGCGAGATGCCTCCATTTGGAGCCATAGGTGGAACTCCATTCGGAGCTGAACTATTCTGCGCTTCCAACGAGGCACGAAATTCAATATAGATGATAGCATGTTCGGCTTGTTGTTCTTAAAGTGCTTTCAAGGTTCGTACAACAAATGCTTGGAAGGCTTCGTTGGACCCTGAAGAGGAGGGGTCCACTACTGGTTGCACTACAGGCACATTGGTGTTTGGGTTCATATGACGCCAGTTTGTCCATTGGGAGTTGGTTGAGGTTCAATAGAGTTTCCATAATTGTTAACCATTTTTCCGGGTAGAAATGAGAATTCGAACGAAAAAAACGTTCAACTTTGGAACAAAACGTTAATACTTGTATCCCCACAGACGGCGCCAATTTGTATTGGCCTAAACTGATCTTAGGTCACAAATCGAATTTGGATTGCGAATACAAGCAAATCGATCTATTAAAGTCGAAATTATAACAACAAAGATGATAATTATGCGTAAATAACTGATATTTCAATATATGATCTTGAGTACAAAATTGGACAGAGTTTTGGTATATATTTCTGAATGATTAGAATACAAGAAATGAGGCTATTTATAGACACATGGGCTCTGGATCACGTTCTCCATATCTGAAACCTTCAGGCCCACGTTGCATATTTTCGATGGTGGAGCTAGTGGGCTGAAGTAGTGGAGGATCGTGCATCTTTGGCTGAAACTGCCCACCGAAGTCCATAGTGACGACCTCGGTGGTGCGAACTTACCGATCGATCGAGGTTGAATTCCACCAAACTATGGCTTGAAGGCAATCTTCGGTGTTTGACTCCAGCTGACCTTGGTGGCTTTGTCAACAAATTCAGTCCTCGATTTCAAATTATCTGTTTGGTTAACTTCATTCCTCACAACCGAAGTGCCACGTGTGCACGTCGATTTTTACCTAATACATTAGTAATTAAATTACAAATGGAATATTAAACAAATCGGCTGGAACAAAAGTTATAGGAGCCAAAGGTGAATGTTTCATGATAATCTCCAACTACATTCACATAAATTGAAAAGTAACCTAGAAAGAAAGTAGGTGTTTTCTTCAATGCTCTTTCAGTTTCAGGTAAAATCATCATCTACCCCTAGTATGGATTACTTTTCACTTCCAAAACTGGAAATTAATCTTTTATTTCATAGTACTTTTTTCTAGTTAGACTTCATCTAATTTCTCTATCAATTGGCTAGGTTGTTGGAGGTCTTTAAATTCTTTAGCTTTTTGTTTGTTAGTCGAAAGACTACATTTGATTCTCGTACCTCGACCAAAATTCAGTGTTTGTGAATCCAAATTTTGATTCAAATTATTCAGGTTCTCTTAACATAAATGATATTTGAATATTTAGATCATATTATTCCCAACCACATCACTCAACAAATGGAATATTAGTTTTATGAAATTAAAGGTGCTTACATTCAATTTGATGAATAAAAATAGGCTCATAAATTAATACATCATATTTTTCAAACTTTGATTTCAATTTTTTTTTCTATCCTTTATAACAGAATATTAGAAATAAATCTACTATTCGTCGCACTTCAAGCAAACCAAGGAGTAACTCGGGTCCTTCAGGTGAGGGGGACTTTTGAGTCCCCAAAAGAAAAAAAAGGGAACAAAGTTATAAAGAATTGGGTGAGGGGGACACCCCTCTAATTCATAATTAATGATAGTTATGTGGACTTATTAAAACAACCCCCAAAGTTTGAATAAGTGCAAAATGGCCCTCCATATATATATATATATATATATATATATATATATATATATATATATATATATATATATATATATATATATATATATTCAATAGCCAAAAAAGGCAAAAAACCTACATTTCTCTCTCCTCCATTCTTCTTCTTCTTTCCCAATTTTTTTTGCAGCAGCTGCTACTTGTTCCCGCCACCTTTTTTTTTTTTTTTTTTTTTTTTTCAATTTCGCTTCAAATCAACAGCTCCATTAAAGGGTATTTTAAGCTTTTCTTCATCCCAAACCCATTCCAATTCAAATCGAAAAGCTTTTTCCAAATATTATTTTCCGTGATTTCAACCCATCTTGAAGATCTGTCACTTTTTCGCTTGAAAGGAGCTCTGGTAAGTGTTCAGTATTGTACATTGTATAATGCGGTTTGTTTTGTGATTTCTGGGTTTCGTTTCTGCATTTTATGAAAATGTAATTTCTGGGCAGCTGATGTGTACGGATGCGAAGATTATGTGTACACATATATAATATGTGACACTTATCTAAGAATGTGTACACATAATGAGAGACGTGTACACATCATATCAGATGCACCCTGCACATCAAATATATGTGTACACATAAAACTTATGTGTACACATAATATATGATGTGTACACATCAACTGACATTGCATCTTTTTTGTTCGTACACATCAAATATACGTGTATGTGTACACATATTATATTGACGTGTACACATAATAAATATGTGCACACATCAACATATATGTGTACACATCAGACGACGTATCATCTTTTTCTTACTTCACATTCAAAGTATGTGTACACGTCAAAAACATATGTGTACACATCTTTTACTTTATACGTGAAAATATCTCAATTGTGTTTTCAGCTTCTAATGCATATCAATTTCTGATGCATCCAGGTATTTTTGCACCATAAATGGCTGTACTACTGTTAGCAGTTGATTTTCTTGGTGAATGGGTTAAGACCCCAGAATGTTTCACGTGGATTTCGATGACAAAGGAGACGGTACCAGTTATTTTGAATAACGATGTTACGTATTCTGAGTTGGTTAACAAGATCATCACTAGATGTGGGGGAAGTCATGATCCAAATGATCTTTGCATTACATGCATGCTTAGCATCTATTCAAAGCAAAAGCGTCATCCTTGTAAAATAAAGAACGACGAGGATCTCCTTGTTTACCTTGCCGATGTCGACGGTTCTGGAAATAGACCTACTTTAAGGGTATATTTGGCTGATAGGTCTGTAGAGGTTTCAAATGAACAACATGTGCGTAATGATGGGATGTGTGATGATTTTTCTACTAGTGGATGGGATGACATGGATCTGCCAGACCCGTTGAATATGGAAATTCCACTAACTCAAGGAGAAGAAGAAGAATAAAATATTGGTGCTTCACACGAAGGAGGTGGAGGAGGAGGAGGAGGAGAAGAAGAAGAAGAAGAAGAAGAAGAAGAAGAAGAAGAAGAAGAAGAAGAAGAAGAAGAAGAAGAAGAAGAAGAAGAAGAAAAAGAAATAGAATTCAGTCCGACTCCTGTAGTTGAGAACAATACGGTTATGGTTGGAGGTTCTGAAGCAGGCTGCAGCGTTCAAAAGGACGGGGACGACAACGACGACACTGATTTTATAAGGGTTTAACCTTAAAAAATAAGCGCGTCTTAATAAATTCCTTGCAGCTTGCTGCAGTGAAGAAGCATTATTGTTTCAAGAAAGTGAAGAATACAAAAAAAGTTTTTTGTATGAGATGTGTAAATCAGAGTTGCAAGTGGTAGATCCGAGCCATAAAGTACGTAGACAGTGATAGGTTCATCATTACTGTGTACAGGAACAATCATTTGTGCGGGTTAGAGCATCTTTCAAGTAATCACCCACATGCATCTGCGGAACTCATCGATTCATATTTGAAAAGTAGTTATGATGAGAGAAAAGGAAAAGGTATATCAATAAAGGATGTTAAAGTTGCAGTCCGTACGGATTTGGGTTGTAACATTAGTTATTGGAGTGTTGGATGGGGATTGTTATTGCAAAGGCTTTGACAAGAGGGACTCTGGAGCACGGTTATGCGAAATTGGATGCGTACCATTATATGCTTAGGACGACAAATGAGGGTACACATACAGCGTTGAAGGTTGATGACAACCAAAGGTTTATGTATTTTTTTTGTAGCTCTTGGTGTGTATTTTTTTTGTAGCTCTTGGTGCATGGATAACGGGTTTTGCGCATATGAGGAAAGTCATCACCGTAGACGGAACTCATTTGTCGGGGAATTATGGGGGAGTTTTGTCGTCTGCCATGGAACAAGACTCGGAGACGCATATTTTTCCTGCAGCATTTGTGTTGTAAACGTGGAATGTGATGCCTCCTATGATTTCTTCTTTGAAAATTTGGTCGGTATATTCCCAAGCACCGATGAGTTGTGTGTTGTTTCTGATAGGCATCCAAGCATCCCCAAAGCAGTTTCAAAGTATTTTCCACAAGCTCATTATGGAGTTTGCAAGTGGCGCTTGGCTGAAAGCATTCGTGCAAAGTTTCATTGTGGTGAATTTGTATCCTATTTTTATAAAGCAGCCGAATCATATACGCCCACTGAGTTTGAGGAACATTTCTAGCAAATTCGTTCATTGTGCCCAAGGGTTGCCACATATCTTGAGCAGGCTGGGTTTGAGTGTTGGAGCGGAGCCTTTTTTCCAGGCTGCAGGTAATACTTTCTACACATATTTAATATGTGTACACATACTGCTCTTATACGTACACAATATATTATATGTGTACACATCCTTTATATGTGTAGTCATGTTATACATTAGCCATATTTGTATACGTAATGTATATGTGTACACATAATATTATATGTGTACACATATTAAATATGTGTACATATACAACTTATGTGTGTCCGTGTGTTTTCAACTTTTAAAATGTAGACTTATGTGCACATATTAAATACGTGTACACATATTAATTATGTGTATACATATAATATTATGTGTACACGCTTGTCTCATGTGTAGTCATTTAAATAAATACATAATCATATGTACACGTAGTAAGAATCAGTTATATATGTGTAGGTTTGGTGTGATGACCTCAAACATCGCTGAGTCAATTAACGCAATGCTAAAGGATGAAAGAGAATATCCCATTGTTGCAATGTTCAATGGAATTTTGAGGAATTTTTCTTAAAAGATTCATCATAGGCGTACCATGTTCTTACAGCACTCAAAGCCATGTGTTCCTTCGATTGAAAATATTAAGGAACAATGTTACAGAGGGCAACAAGCTTTACGTTTGTTGCGTTGGCAATGATGTTTACAATGTCGGTACTGGGGATGAGATTGTTAGTATCGATCTAATTCAAAGGACTTGTTCTTGTCGGAGGTTTGATTTTGACGAACTACCTTGTGCACATGCTATGGCAGCCTTAAGATGTTGATATGGAGGAGCGTTTGAGTTTGGGAACGAGATATACCAATATACATCGGGGTATTATTCTACACGTATTTCTTATGTGTACACATATTTTATATAAGTTTGAAAGATAGGAGGAAATATGCAAGTCATTTCGACACATCGACAACAGGTGTACAAATAAAAGAAAGCTGATCATGTACATCATGCAATATACTATTCCAGGACATCAAAAACTAAAATAAAAAAGAAAGAAAATCATCCAGACAGACCAACGAAAATAAAAATATTAAGATTATCCATACAGACCAATCAAAGTAGTTCATCCAACACCACTTAAGGCTCCATTTCCTCATAGAATATGTCTACAACCCACTTCTTTCTCATATCTTCTATTGAACTATCATGCAGCAACGTCATTGGGGTGTCTTTCAAGAGATGCTCCATGAACATAAGCGAATACCCCCCCCCCCCCCACACGCAGTAGCTGTTTCGTTCCTTGGAAGATTTTTCACTCGTTCATAACCCCACAAGTCTGCATTCAAGATGGCTTCTGGTAAATGTTTGAATTTACCACAATCACGCAAGAACTTTGGGAACATAATCGTAATGGGCAAGACATATGAAGCTAATGCATCTTCACTATAAACCCCCATGTTGCAGTCATAAAGCTCAATCTTTCCCAGCTCAAGTAAGAAGACACATGTGAGATAATGTCTTTTATCAATGTTAAGGACAGTAAATATCCTCTTGGCACCATCCCACTTGCGCCCACCAGGGTAAGGCAGCTTTCCAATAGCATAATCTAGGAGACCCTCCTCACACTTCTTCATCTTCATGCATTCATCAAATGAAACCCCAAATTCTTCAGCATCCTTTATAAAAGCTTGGTGCGCTGCAGTCAATTTAGTACTGAAGTTCATGTCCAAGATGACATCGGTCTTGTTGTAGTGCCTGTGGAATTCCTTATGCCTTATCCGCATCAAGTTTAAAATTTCATCAACATGTTGTATGATAATGGAAAAATAAAAAAAAATGAATATAAGCATGTAAGATGGTAATTAATATAAAGAACAATCACATACTTGAGCAAGTATGCATGTCTACAAACTGATTATTTATGCGTACACATATTCTTTACGTGTACACATAATCATGATGTGTACACATAATCTTGTTGTATACACATATTCTTGATGTGTATAATTACCAGAATATGTATACACATAAATCATACGTGTACACAAAAAAGGTACATAGATAGAGAAAAGTGTACCTGACTCTCCATCAACTTCTTCATGCGGATTACATCTTGGAAGTCGAGGTAGTTGTACTCGTGACCCAGAAAAAGACGTTTTCCCTGTTTTTCTCCTTCATGTGTGCATTAAAAACAGCCTCCTTAGCTGGATCAACTGGTCTATAAAGATCAACAGGCAGCCTCTCTTGCTCTTGAACATCTGTAGCCCTTGGCCTGGTTCCCCTAGCCCTTGTCGCCTTCACTGCCCTCGCCTTCTTTAATGATGCAATAAATGGAGACATCTGAGCCCTGGAAGGGTACACAGTCCTCTTGGGCTTCTCCTCAGCACACCTTTTTAGGAATTCCACAGATTCCTTCAAATCTTTCAACAATTTCACTTCAATTTCCTTTTCCTCCTTACATACTTCACATAATGAGCATCTGATACATCCATGTCTTCTAGAGGTGCTCTCACCAGCCTCACCTCCAGATCCACCAGATTGTTCAAAAAGCCTACGACCACCACCACTACGGTCAACATTCTCTCTAGCTCTCCCATCAACAAAGTCAGCACTCATGCCAACAAGTATATCTCCAACAACATTATCTCCAACATCTCCTCTTCCATCACCACTTGGCTCTCGAACAAATTCCATTCTTCTATCACTTGGCTCTGGTACAATATCCATTCTTCTATAACTACGCTCTGGAACATCATCTATTCTTGTATCAATATGCTTTGGAACAACATCTGCATCAACACCAACAATTGCAACAGCTCTGTCACCACTAACAACATCCCCCAGCCTCAAATTTTGCGCACCTTTAAGTCTTTCCGTCAATTGATCGATCAACTCATCCTCCTCATCCACAAACGACAACAAATTTCTCATGAACACCTTTCTCTTCTCCCTTGGAGTAGGCACAAGGAATGGGCTCACCACCAGCAACCCCATAAAAAAAAAGTTGTATTAGAAAAGGGAAAAAAAATAAGATTATGAAATAAAACATACGTGTACACATAAAAGCTTTTATGTGTACACATATATGTTATGTGTACGCATAAAGAACTGTACTTTTGTGTACGCATAAAAGTTGTGTGTACATATATAACGTGTATGTGTACACATATAAGTTATATGTACACATAAAGAACTATGTGTATATGTGTAAACACCAAATGAACGATAATTGAAAAATCACTAACCGGGTTATCAACATGGCGAAGGATATGATCACATTCCCTCTCCTGCTTAGTAGGGATCCATATTATCATCCTTGGTTCTGTGGGTTTGTCATCAAATTTCGGGTGTCGAAGGGATGAAATGGCTTCATATGCCCATGCAACGAATGCCCATTGGAAGCCATACAGGTTGTATCCTTTCATTTCAACAGACATTGGCTTGACTAGGCTCTGAATTGTTATCTCAAAGCTTTTTCTCCCCTAAGGATACTTGGCGAAGAAAGTGGTAGGCCTATGAGCCAACATGACAAATAAAGGATCAACACTTGTGCGCGCATCCTTCGAACATAAGATTGAGTGCGCAAACCAAGCAAGGGAAAGACGAAACTTCGTCCTGGCATCTAGATCACCTTCACTGATCACTCTCAAGAGCTCACTTCCAGAAACAACCTTTTTTCCTCCATTCTCCTCGATTAACGTGTCCCACATCTGTTGCGTCTTCGCTTTCACATCATCCAGAAAAACATCACTAGGGTAATCATGGCAGGCCAATCCCATCATTAATGCAAATTCCTTTAGTCCAAACTGAGTAGGAAGGTTATTAAATTTGACCCATACCTCCTTTGTCTTCTTGCATTTTATGGTCCGCAATTGGAGCCCATGGACTAATTTTGGAGGAAAAATTGCTTTATCACTCAAACCCAACAAGTGCCCAAACACCGAACTTTTAAAATCATCCAACACATCCAGATTAGTCAAAGCCTCTCTAAATTTCTTCATATCCCCGGAAACAGAGGATCTTTGTGTGACCTTGGCCACGGTGAACTCTCCATGTTCCTCCATAAAGGTCCTGAGATTCATATCAGGATGGAAAGTCATTGTGCCCTCCTCAACCTGCAACTTATTAAGAGATATTGATCAGTTACATTTATTCAAACATCATTTCTTTGTGTACACAAAAGTTATATGTGCACACATAGTTATATGTGCACACATAAGATATATGTGTACGAAATATCTGTGTGTACACATTATTTATATGTGTGCACATAAACACATACAACTTCTGGGGCTGCCTTGACTGATTTTGCACCAACACTTTCTTCTTCAACCGTCTCCGCATCATCATCATTGTTATCCAAGTCCTCAACATCCTTCTCAACATTGTCCAACTCCTTTTCCTTCTCAGCATTGTCATCATCCTGTATTATCTTTCTCAACAACGACCTCCAATTTCTCAAGGCAGCACGTTTTGCCAATTTTTCTTTTTCTCCAGCAGTAGTACCAACAAGTTCTCCACCTTCTTCTTGTACTCCACTAGCAGTACCAACACGTTCTCCACTTTCTTTTTGTCTTCCACATTCTTGTTCTTCTGCTTGTTACCACTAACACTAACACCTTCTACTTGCTCTTCCCTTCCACTAACACCGACAACAACATCTACTTCTTTTTCCCTTCCACTAACACTACCAACAACTTCTACTTATTCTTCCCTTCCACTAACACCAACAACAACATCTTTTTCTACTCCATCCCTTCCACTAGCAGCTCTTTCTTCTACTCCATCCCTTCCACTAGCAGCTCCTTCTTCTACTCCATCCCTTCCACTAGCATCACATTCTTCTGCTCCATCCCTTCCACTAGCATCACTTTCTTTTTCAATAACCTCACTAATAACTTTTTCAGCAGCCTCTTCTTCTCTATCACCAACCTCTTCTTCTCTATCACCAGTAACTCTATCATTTTTTTTCTCCATTGTATTCTTCTCTCCCTTATTGCATTCTACATCGCCCTCCTTATTTTCACCTACCTGAGTTGCAGAGCCCTCATTTTTTGAACCACTATCTATGAGTGCCGCTTGTTGATTAACTTCTTCAATGATTTGATTAACATTTACAGGTGCACATATATCTATGTTGGCTTGGCTCTCTGATTGGGCCTCATTTGATCGTGCTTTACCGCTAGCAGTTCTAGTTCTTTTGCTAGCATTTTCAGACGTCTCGTTTCTTCCATCAGCCTTCCTCTTGCCACCCCTGTTACTGATACCACTAGCCTCCCCACGACGTGTGCTAACCATTGTATCTACATAGAAAATAAAAGGAATAACAAAGTTAGATTAAATGAAAACAGCTTCTAAGAGAATTACACATGGAAAGGTGCAGATACATTGTTATATGTGTACACATATGTGTACACATAAAACAATATGTGTACACATCAAGAATATGTGTAAAAATAGTAGTGCATTTTTTAAACTTCTGTGTACACACGTCAAGAATATGTGTACTCATAAAATAATATGTGTACACATATAATCTTATGTGTCCACATTTAGAATATGTGTAAAAAAATAAATCCTTTTTTTAACTTCTTTTGGGTACACACATATTGTTATATGTGTACACATATAACATATCAAGAATATGTGTACAGATCTTGCAGATCTATGCTCATTTTTTCAGATATACACTCATCTTTTGTTTACACATCTGCAATGATGTGTACACATTTGCAAATATGTTTACACATATTTAAGATGTTTACACATAATTTTTTCGTGGGAACCGAAGACACGATATAAAACCAGTGTATTCTGGGTTTTCAAACGAACGTGCACCAGAAAATCTGTACACAAACTCAGAAAATGAACTCAAACCAGAAAAATGAAACAAAGGTTTTCAAACGAACCATATTCTTGTTTTTGCTTTAAAAAAGTTGAAAAAGTACTTATTTTAACTTGATGAACGGAAATATGCAACAATCGGTCTTGAACCACCACAAATTTGACGGAAAACGGAGAAAACAAGAAGAAATCCGATGATGAATAGTAGTATTTTTGAATTTTGCAAGAGAGAGAAATGGTTGTGTAGTTGAGAAGTTTTGATGAGAGAAGTGAATGGAATGGGGAAATGAAAAAGTATGTCAGGCGGAGAGAGAGGGAGTATATATATGTTTGACGTGTATGTCCCCCATATGTACTTCTCAGCCCACTTGTTTTGTTTTCTCAAGTTTTAATAATTGTTGATTGGTTCCTGCTTTGGTTAATTACACCCTCTAATGACACACGGACAATTAAAAAAATGGAAAAGAAATTGAAATCCCTTTTCTTCTTTAAAGACTTGAGAGGTCCCTAAGCCTCTTTCTTCACGAGTAACTCCTGATATAATAGCAAAAGCATACATGTAGAATGTAGATGTATGACTCAAAATATAAAAATTATTCCAACTCATACAGATACTGGAAAAAATATTCTACCCCACAAATAAAATTTCCAAAAACCATTTTCCATCTCATGTGAATTCATTTTATTTCCTTTTTGGGAATTTGTTAAACAATCACTAGATAGATCTGAAATCCATTATGTCATTCACAAAAGTTTTGCTTGTATAAGCAACGAATTAAAACAACCAACCAAACAATTGAATCCATTAATCAAATCAAAATCACGTGATTGGCACATGCAAATATGGCTTGGCTGGTAGTTAAAAAGACCCTATTCTATGGTATATTCCACATTCCCAAAATCCATTCAAAAGTTTCACTTCATATTCTATTCAATTTCCAATATATCTCTTTCCCTTTTATAAAACCAAAATTTAATTTCCACTCAATTTCCTCTTCCATTAATTTTTATTTATTTTTTCTGGACAGAAAGAAATTTATAAATTTCCTATAAACAAACAAAATATTGCCTGGTCACTACTCATCCAAACAAGCCACTCCCCTTCTCCCATTTCCTTTTTTCTGCACAATTGTTTGCAGATTCTTTTTTCCAACAACCCCTTCATTATATTTCATCCAAAAACAAAATTAAAAAAATATTACGTTATCACTATTGGCTATTAATTTTACAATTGTGTCAGAAAAAACACAAAACCCTAGGTTTCTTGATCTTCCCAATTTTCAGTATATCCATATTTTAAATTTTTGGGAACCCTTAAAGTTTCAATCTTTCATTGTTTTGGCAATTGGGGTTCTTGAATTTTAGCTCTAGGGATCATTTTTAGACAACCCTTTTAAGTTTTCTTGAACTTTTTTTTATAACGGTGGTGTCTCGACCAGCTCATGCATACCCCGATACCTGTTATCTCCCACCAGCCTATTGGACCAGCTTACATGTAACTTGATAGCTGCTATCTGCTATCTACTACCAGCACAGGTATCGAATAACAAGTTTTCTTGAATTTTAAGCATTTTTCTTGGGTTCTCAGCTGAGGATTGAAGTCATTAGTTGACTTGCTTATGTTTTATATATAAAGTTTCAATCTTTAAATATTTTAGCTATTGGGGTTCTTCAATTTGAGCTCTAGGAGTTGTTTTGGAGTATCCCTTTAAGAATTCTTGGAAAAAATAGCATTTATTGGTGGAGTTTGCTTAGTTTTAGTATTAAAGTTTGAATCTTTAGATGGATCTTGAGTTGTTGAAGAAAAGTGTGAATTATGCTCAAAAGAAGAGGAAATGGATAATTCTTCTTGGTTTAGTTGGTTTATCTAGTTATGGTGCATATAAAGTGTATCACATGCCTTCTGTAGTGAAGAAAAGGAAGAGAGTTATGAAGTTGTTTGGAGCTTTTATCTCAATGGCTGAAATGGTATCTGATTCATCTGAAGCTATTAGTGTTGTGTCTAAGGATTTAAAGGAGTTTTTGCAGTCTGATTCTGATGAAATTCCTAGGAGTTTGAGACAGTTGACTAAACTTGCAAGATCTGAAGAGTTCACTAACTCTGTTGTTAGAGTATCTCAGGCGCTAACGGTTGGGATTTTGAGGGGATATGGGAGTGAAAATAAGGGTGAGATTGAGGAGGTAGGTAAGCCTAGTCTTGCTGATAAGGTCATGGATAGATTGATGAGTACTGCTGGGAGTGGTTTTGTTTCTGTTGTTGTTGGAAGCTTTGCTAGGAATTTGGTTTTGGGATTCTATTCGGATAGTCGGTCGGAGGAGGGGTTGAATGGGAGTTGCCAATCTGAGGTCTCGTGTGTGAAGTCGAATTCATTGGAAATGCCAAGATGGGTTGATGTTGTATGTAGTGATAGATGTAAAGTAGCGATAGCTGATTGTATCCAGACATTTGTGAGCACTGCTGTTGCTGTTTATCTTGATAAGACAATGCATATAAACGTGTACGATGAGATGTTTTCGGGGTTGACCAATCCAAAGCATCAAGCTAATGTGAGGGACTTTCTAGTTTCCCTTTGTAATGGGGCTGTTGAAACACTAGTGAAGACGTCTCACCAAGTCATGACAGCTTCTAGATCTGATTCTGATTTTAGCTCGAATTCTGCTAGTTCGATTGTTGATCAAAGTGAATATTTAACTCAAGCAAGTGAAAAAGGTTTCGAGCAAGTGCCTCCAAGAAAAATTAAAGATACGAGTCAACCGATGGATCTGCAGAGTAATGGATGGTTGACTAGCGTGTCATCAACATTGGCAGTTCCTAGCAATAGGAGGTTTGTGCTTGACGTGACTGGCAGGGTGACATTTGAAACTGTTAGATCCATTGTGGAGTTTTTCACTTGGAAGCTATCAGACAGTGTAAAAAGAAGTGTTAATGTTGCTCATGAAGAAGTTGTGGAGAAGGGGCAGGATGTCATCACCTATGTCAGTGCTAAATCTTCTGTAATTCTTACAATATGCCTTGCGTTGCTTTTACATATACTTGGCAGTACTCATGCTTTATTGCCTGCCTAAAAGTTATTGATCTCCTTTGATTCAAGTATTAGAAATTTATATGTTTTGTAGTCTGGGAAAGATGTAAATGCACTCGTTATACTTATAAATGAAAGGGCATTTCTTATTATGCTGTTGGATTTCTAGGGACATTCCTTCATCTTCTTGATGCACATATTGTCTTGACACTGGAAGTACCTGATCTTCATTATCTGATCAAAGCGTCTTGCATGGATGACTTTAATCTCTCATTCTTGTTTTGTTCTACTTTTTCTTGGTATCTTTCATAGTTTTCTAATTTATTATCACCATCATGAAGGGTACACTTTTTAACTTCTAAAATTCTAAACCCTGCGGCAATCTGGTCACTTGCATTTTGGATCATGACATCTTCAAAAATATGACAAAAGCTTTCTTACTTTATTGAGACAAGGAACTGTTGACACGCTCTTCTCTTGTTGATTTAATTGTTTTATTTGATGCCCGTCTGTGGAGATGTTATCTATGACTTTCACGATGTTTACGTGTAATTTAAACTTTACAGCAGTTTAGTCTTTGGTGTTTATACGGTTACAAGTTCTTCCATTTCCATCTAGTCACTGAGATGTTTATATTTTGTCCATAGCTGAAATTGGTTATAATAAAAAACCCTGTTCAATGTGATTTTGCTGGACATGACATGATTGTTCCAGGGCAAAGCAGAATAAACTAATGTGAATGAGTGTGAGTTTCATTGCCCTAATATGTTGGTGTTCTTTCTCTTCTGGTCAACATTCCATGACAAGGTCAGTTGCAGCTCCTTATGATTACATGGAAACTAGGTCAGTTGCATTACCAAGCTTCTTGCTCTGTTGATAGTGCTTACATGTTCTTTCTTTGTGGCTAGTTTATCCCATGTATTCACTAAATGCATGTAAAGCTTCTTCGCTTGATTTGTTCTGGAGCACTCAGAATCAAAGATACTGTTAGTACAGTTAAGGTACAGGAAGGGGATCAATAATTCTGCACCTAATCTAATTGGTGAAATTCAACATCTGGATGCAACTAAGCAGGAGATGGCAATCTCATGCTATTCTCTATTTCCCTTCATGCAGTTTTAATGTTTTACATCTCTAAGGTTTAGGTGGATGCTCAGATTCTTTCACTAGTATTATCATTACGAAACAACAGCCAATGGTACTGATCTGTCGTACTTATGCTAAATTTTGAGCCAATTTTACACTAGTTTCAATCGACACTAACTTTGTGAGAAACTTTTTAGCTTTTGAAGCATCTTTGGAATATTTGTCAATTAGCTTAGGAAGTTCTATGCTCCAATAATGATGATACTGTGACATCTCCCTTAACAGGACTAACAGTATGCTGCATTTAACTTCTTTGTTTTTGCTTTTCTGGAGAAGAAAAAGAGGTGAATATAGAATGGGTGTGGGGTAATAATTCAATATTGATTCGAATTAATCTCCCATTTTTAATAATATTCTGCCTTGAAGCATACAAGTACTCTAATGTATTTATCCATGGTTATCTGGTAACCATGTGTAGGTAAGTGAACAATATAAATTTTAAGATGCATCATTACTTCCAAGCAATACCTCTCCAAGAAAAAAAAACAAAAGCTAAAAGTTTTACAAGTATACCGTGTTTCTTTTTGGGGTCTTTGAATGGTAAAAACTTACCCGCACCGGATGTTTACACCAAATGTGGTTAATTTAACCATAAAAGATAAACTAAGGTCATTAGGAGTTATTTTTAATAAATGAAATTTTAAAAGGTAATTTTAATAACTAGCATTAGGGTTATCTGCGCTGTCTCTTTTATTTCTCTTCATTCTTCTTCTTACTTATGTCTAAAGTTTTACGTAATTCTTTCGCCGTTCTTTGATTTTATTTCCCATTAGAGTCTAAATGAGTATTTCTGGAATTACTTATTGGAAATGGCATCTAACAAGCGGCAATTTTTCATTAAGGATTGATAATGGTGTTTTGCTTTGTTTAAGCTGTTTTGACTTTATCAATTGTGCAACTGAAAAACTAATGCATAGTGTACTCTCAAAAACTTAATTAATAGTATATCATTGGATACAAATTTTACAGAAAATTGCTGGATTACTGCTGAATGAAAAGTTATACACATAAGTTCTTTATTATTGGCGAAGGGCTTATATGGAAATAATAAGACAATCAGAATTATATAAAAGACAGAAAAATGTTGATATTGCTGAGTTAAAACACAAGTTCAATGGCCAGGAGGAGTTTAATAGGAAATTCGTTACTGGGCATCAAAAGTTCGTCAATCATCTTCACGTTAATGTTAATGAAATAAAGAAGAGTATCAAGTTAAGATTATTAAATATTTTATATTATTATTTGATTTTAACTATGGTTAACTATTAGAAATTGTAGTTAAATAAAGAGATATGTGTCATTTACTTATTGGACGGGTGTAAACACCCGATGCGGGTAAGTTTTTACCCCCTTTGAATTAACCAGCTAAAGTATGAAAAGAACGTGAACAGCAACATGTTTAAATTTCTTTAACATCCTGCCTTTTTGACTTGAGACCATGGTCTTTTCTAAGTCTTCGATTGAGAATCTAATGGTCTTCAGTTATCCAATTAGGTATTTTCTTTAATTTCTTTCTAAATTTACATTGATAGAATCTGGACTTTATATGTGAGTTCACACCCACGAAATGTAGCATAATAAATCTTTTTTAGTTGGAAATTTAGTTATGACCAAACATTTCTTGTTCACAGACTATGCAAGCTGTTAAAGTTTTTATTTTTTTTTATTTTTTTTTTATTTTTTATTTTTATTTTTGAAAAACTGGATACTTATATTATTTTAATTTTCTAAAATGTTACAATCCAAAGTGATGCTCCTTAGAGCATTTTGATTGCCAAGACTGGCGAGATTAGTACAAACTTGATCAGAAATAGATTTGACACCTACCAGCCCTCTCTATCCGCCAACATTCTATTATCTAAGGTGGCATGAGGTGTCACTAAGTACTAGACTATTTATTCTGCCCTTGCTGATAGCTTCTTGTACCAAAAAGTGTGCAACGCCATTAGGTTGTCTGAAATTATGTCGGAGCACCGGTATTCCCATTTTCTCCATTAACAACCTGCAGTTAGAAATAATAGAGTCGTAAGTAGGATAATCTTGACATAAAATTCGTATTACCTCTGTTGAATCTGTTTCTATCTCCAGCGGTTGTAACTTGAGCTCCATTGCACATTGTAAACCCTGTGACACGACCCTGAATCCGGTTAGGCCGTGCGGGCACCCAACATCCTCCCCTAGACCCGTCGGGCGAACCCTTACCAATTAAATTAGATAAATAAATATAATAATTCACAAATAAGGACAAGACTTAAAAAAACACAGAGATACTGATACCTCTAAGCTGTATAAAAGAAATTACAGCTGACTAGCCAATATACTAGGTTTAGGGCTATCCAGACTAGACATCTAAGAGTACAAAAGAAGACAAATACCTCCTGAAGGGAGCAAAATGCAACTGAAATAACAACCAATAAACCGGTGGCCATCCGGAATAAAAGCTGGCTCACCATGACAGCTGAAGTCGTCTTCGCTCCTTCAGAACGTGGCGAACTCAATCCTGGAGCGAACCTGCCGAAAAGAAATAGATAGACAAGAAACAAACAGCAAACAAGGGTGAGTCAAAAGGACTCAATAAGTGGGGCAGACTAGCCACCTTAAAGAATAGGATAGCTAGCCAGGGAGAAAAAGAAACAGATAAACCAAATTCCTCTTATTTAAATTATGAAAAGGGTAGAGCCAGATAATAACTAGAAACACGTATGGAATCACAAACTCATCAACAACTAGGAACGTAAGATAGCCAGAACATATAGGTATCCCGAACACATCAACAATCAGAAAGACATCTTGTTGCGGCATCCAACCCGATCCATATATTCATCCTGTTGCGGCGTGCAACCCGATCCATATATTTATACCATTGCGACATTTAACCGATCCATATATTCATACCGTTGCGGCGTGCAACCCGATCCCCGCAGCCCAGAATACGAGCCAGAAATATATAGGTAAACTGAGATATGTCCACAACATGGTATACATACCGCATACAAAAAAACACAACACAATACACATAATAGTCAGTATGCGGTGCAATGAGATGTGATGAATGCGGTATGACACAATGCAGTCATATATGCCTGATACCTATCTCCGGCACGGGACTCTCATCATCTACCAGGAGATATATGCAATAATGACCCTTTACCGGCTCGGGACTCTCATCGATTACCGGAAAGTATATGCAATAATGACCCTTCACCGGCTTGGGACTCTCATCGATTACCTGGAAGTATATGCAGTGATGACCCTTCTCCGGCTCGGGACTCTCATCGATTACCGGGAAGTATATGTAATAATGACCCTTCACCGGTGCGGGACTCTCATCGCCAACCGGGAAGTATATGCAATAATGACCCTTCACCGGTGCGGGACTCTCATCGCCAACCGAAAAGTATATGCAATAATGACCCTTCAGCGGTGCGGGACTCTCATCGCCAACCGGGAAGTATATGCAATAATGACCCTTCACCGGTGCGGAACTCTCATCGCCAATCGGGAAGTATATGCAATAATAACCCTTTACAGGTGCGGGACACTTATCGCCAACCGGGAAGTATATGCAATGCTCAAAACCAGAGTGCAATGTTCATATGCTCAATGCAATGCCAACAATAGGGCATAACATATAATATACAATGTAAATTCAAAGCTAAGGCGTAATGAGTACGCCTATCGGTAGCTACACACGTAAGAAACACGTGGTAGAAAATTCACGAGGCCAGGTGCCTCCAAAGAAATGGATATAAACACTTACCTCGTTAAAATGCGACTCAACAACCGCTTTGTCCTTTGGATTCATTGCCAAACGATCCCACTCTATTCATTAAGCAGAAAAATATATCAAATTAGGCTAAAGACTTCATTCCTCACATCTTAGGGCAATCCAGTTAGGAACCTGATACCCTATTGGCATACACAATAAGCAGGCCAGGCCTATATACATGGTTTAAGGTCACACAACCAAACCCCAAATAAATTACATTTATATGTTGCCCATAACTCACTGAGTACGAATATATATTCATTTCCATTATCGGGGTCCATTTCACCCTTTAAACTATTAATTGAACTTATTAGGACGATGTCTAATATCTCAATTTTTACCGTAAAAATATATTCAAACACACGTAATAAACTCAAATAATATATTAGGATCATTTCTTGAATGCTTCGGGGTAAAAATCCTACTTTTCTCCGGCCCCTTTTCTTATTTTCTGGCATTTTTTTGATAATTTTCTCTGTTTCTCGCTTTCTCTGTTTCTTTCTGTTTTCCCCCATTCTTAATCTTTTTATTTCTAAGCTTATATAGGCTCAGTAATTATGTACTTAGCCACCGCCATTAAGTTTGACTTCTTTTTTTTTCTTTTCGAGACAAAAATTAAAACGGTGCCCTAAGATATTTGAAATAATTCTAACTTTTGTATACAAGTTATATAAAATATATGTAACATACTCGCGAAGGCGGATCTCAAATTGGACTCCCGAAATTCAAGATGCGAATTTAATTGAAAAAAAAAGTCAAATTATTTAACTTTCGGCATTTTAGCGGAAAAACAGCCAAACAACATCGAAATTCACTTTCGAAAGTTCACAAAAGTTACAAATAATCATACGAACCTAACGGCGCTTTCGGATTTCGAATCGGAGTTCGTTCGCCAAAACCGGGCTCAAAAATCTCTTTTTAATATTTATTGTCAATAAAAACTGACACTTTTTTCCGATACCTACCAAACGAGTTCTGATTTAGCTCAAATTTTACAGACAGGTCCTAATAGATATTATGAATATTTTAAAATTATCGGAACGCCAATCGGAGTCCTAACTTTCGAAACAACTGACCGAGGTCGTTTCACCCTGTCTTAAAGCTAACAACTCTACGTATATTGGTGAGTTTGCATAGACAAAATTATAAAACCCAAAAATCCAATCACCATTTTCATTTCGTATAATACCACCTAGACCACCTTGCAGTTTTTCTTGTTTAAAAGCACCATCAGTATTTAGTTTAAACCAACCCTTCCTAGGTTTATGCCATCGAATATCAATTTTTCTAGTCCTATGGTTGAAGATATCTTTACTAGTCAAATATTTGTATTCGATCGCACGATCAGTAACCACTTTTTTGCTAATATAGTTCTTGGTCTTGTTCCATGTGTTGTTGTTTCTGTGAATCCAAATGCTCCAGAGCAAAAAAGGATACAAATCATGCCACGTTATCATATGATTATTATTAGTGAAAACAAAATTCCTAAGAGTTACCAGCCAATGGCTGCTTGACCCATGTACGTCTATATGAATATTTAAATCTACCCAAAGTTCTTGAGCAACAGGACATTGAAAGAAAATATGAATACTATTCTCTTCTTGGGCGTAACAAATTTTGCAAGTTTTGTCAATATTAATTCCAATATGACTGAGGTTAGAGTGAGTTGGAAGTTTGTTGTGAAGACAGAGCCAAAAGAAGAACTTGATCTTTTGGGGGACTTTTAACTTCCAAATCCATGAAAAATCTGTGTTACAAATGTCATAATCCTCCATTAAATTATAGACTGAGTTGGTGGTAAAAATACCGCTACTGTTAGCAGACCAAATGGGGATATCAAAATTAGTGAGATTATAAGTAGGATCAATCGTAAGAATCATGCTCTTAATGTGATCAGGAAGATCAATAAACAATTTAGAGAGGTTCCAGGAATTATTTTCCCAAATATCTTTAATTTTGACATCACTATCAGATATGGTAAGAGGTCCTTGAACCTCATCTCTAAGATACTGAACATTTGGGACCCACCTTGTGTGCCAAATATCGATATTGGAATTTTTATTGATTAACCACATAACACCTCTATTGAAAAGATTACTTACCTTCATCATGCGACGCCAAATAAAGGAATTTTTGCTTTTACTATTAGGACCGCAGTGATTGTTAATAGGTTTTGGCCCAAAGATTATTCTAATTTAGCAATTGTTTTACCCTTTTTGTAAGACTCAAAAACATTTACAATAACAACTGAGATACCAATTTAACAAGTAATTGAAAAAAAAAAAAAAATTGGGGTTGAGTTAAATCGGAGAGTGTTAAAAGAAGTTGACTTTGTTAACAATCCATGACTCAGATCTACAGAACTACTTGGATCAAATTAGGTAGGGCTAAGACAAGCTAAAGAACCGGTGATGAAATAAATCACCTGTCTAACTCGAAACTATTTTTTCATTTATTTATTTTTCTTTTCTAAAATCTCTAGCTATATAATTAAGTTCATAACCCCAAAACTTAATGGTTATTTTCTTTAATTAATCGACTTGGTATTCAGAATGCACTTGATTAATGCATATTCAAATAAGGTTAGGCTCATTAGGATTAAAGGGCTTCTTATCTGGAACCTTTAATTAAAGGTGGAAGAATTTCATCCATCCCACTATGTTTTTTTTTTTTTTTTGTGATTAAAACTTAACATAAAGAAAAAAAAAAGAATAAAAGAAAAAAGAGTACCAAATGTAGAAAAGTAGGCAGAAGTTTTAATAATATCACCGACTGCCAATACAACCCCTTTCATAGTTAGTTTCTTTTAAAAACTCAAAATACAAAAGGTTTTAACTCATGGATGGTTGTTACTTTGAGTATAAATGTAATCAAGATGAGCAGCCTGTGTCCTCCTCTTAAAACATTCCTCTTCCTCCACTCCTTCACATTTTACTTCATTATTCTCAAGTTTCTCTCCACTTGCAACCTGCCATAAAACAAAACACGATCAGTCAATCTATTAATTAATCAGTTATACTTTACTTTAAATTTGATGGAATTGACTATATGCATCTTTTTATCCACCTATTAAATTATGTGCACTGGTAAATGGCAAAGTGTTCTATTTTTAAGCATGATTAAACTAAAATAACCTGTAACAACATGTAACTGTTTATAGCAAGCTTAATTCGATAACATTTATGAAGGGATATACAATTAAACCCATTCAGACGACATTCATTATTTAGAAAAATTATCGTATTTTGACTATATATTTTTCGTGGGTCATCACCGACCAGAGTCCTCCTCCTTTATCCTTGTTCAGGACTGATTATTCCTTCCGAAACACACACATACAGTGTAATAGAAACACAATTAGAAACACCAGAAAATAAACCCATAATATTTTTTTTTAAAAAAAAAATCAGTAAAATCTTGATGTATAGACAAAAATAAGAAGAATAAACTATTAAAAGATGCATGCCTTACATGAAGTTGAGACTTCACCACAGAAGAAGAATCAGGACGCACAGCAAATGTGAGAGTGAAGCAAAGAAGAAATGCCACAATAAAAACAGTACACAATTTTGACATGATTTATTCTTCTTTATCCCAAAGAGATTTCTTTTCTTGTTATAGTTGGCTCAGTAAGAGAATGGTAGAAGAGAATTTATAGGCAAAAGAGTTTTCTTGCACTAAGTCATGTCAAGATTTGATTGGATTGTGACAAATTTATGACTATTAAATTTTTGACGTGTAATAAAGCCAAATTGCATTGAGCATGGACCGGAATTACTGCATAAATTGGTTAGCAAGTAGAACCAGCCAAATTAGTACCTGCCAGAAATGGGAATTAATGACTAATTAACAAAATTACTGATGAAAGTGTCTAATTTAAATCTTAAGAAGACCCTTATCTTTAATTGCTAGAACTGTGTCAATTACAAGGAGCAAGTGGATTACAATTGTAGAATTCAATTCAGGATAAGTTTTACTTTCTTTATTTAACACCTAATTAAAAGAAAGTTAAGGAAATTAACCTCTAGAATTCAAACTCACATTGTGTAATTCGAGTTGTATCTCATAAACCATGTTACTTGCATTAGTTGCATATAAATATGCCAATCATAATTTCTAGTGACATGAAGAAATACAATCATTTTTTTGTGCCAAGATAATAAAATAAAAAACTTGACTTTACTAAACAAGCAGAAATAAAAGGATGACGGTCCAAAGATTTAGACCAATGGGTAGAGCTTGTTAGCATACTTCGAAGAATGACATGGATCGGTTGGAAATTGGGGAACACGAGGAACAAATGATAGACTTCATTATTCGTACTCAAAGACAAATTGATAGATATGATTACGAATGAAGACAAAGAATTACGCAGATAGAAGGGTGAAACGAGTCAATCCATTTGTAACAGCTTAATTAGTCAATATTTTGCTGGAATAAATATAAAATAAAATCGCGTAATCAATATTCAATAGTAAGATCAAACAAGCTAATCCACTTGTCATCACTACAGGCTGAAGGGTAAAACAGCTACGGCAACTGCTTTAGGCCCCACAATTTTCTAAGGCATCAATTTTTATAATTATATACCTAAAAAAAATAAAAGAACAAAAAGAGAGGTTACACCTAAACCTATAATATACTCTAGAATGGAAAAGTTTCGAGGGGAAAATGCTACTGGGTGTGCTATAAGCTTTACAATATTTGTTCCCTTTCTTGATATCTCCGATTTAAATGCACTATTGAATGTACAAAATATTGTGTACATTTTAATTTCATTAGGTATTTTTTTAGGTTACAAGTATTTTTAAGAAAGTTAAAACTTTAATATGATTCCAAAAGAAGCTCGTGATGAATTTTTTATAAAATTATAAAAGTAATAAATTATAAATTACGTAATAATGTCCTTATATGACAAGTCACTTAGAGCCTGTTTGGGATTGCTGCCAAAAACTGCTTATTTTGAAAAGTACTTTTGGTAAAAGTTTTTTTCAAATAAGTACTTTTGTATAATAAGCAGTTTGTGTTTGGTTAACTCATTGGAGAAGTACTTTTGATAAATAATTTGTGTTTGGCTAATCTTAACGAAAAGTAATTTTAGAGTGTCAAATTACGAAAAAAGATATTCAAGTTCAATTATATTTGAATTATTAGAAACAAAAATATAGATTTATATATTTATCATAAAAGTTTTTAATTTAAAAAAATTAGTTAAAAAGCAAAACATAAACTAAAAGATGTACATTTAAGTTTTTTAACAACATAAAATATATAGTTAAATCAAAGTGACAATGAAATTATAATTTTTTAATAATTAGGTACTTTTAAAAGATGATTTAACTATATCAAAAGAAATTATTCAAAATATATTTAAAAGTATCACTCCAAAAATCAATGTATACTGAAAATTCACCATTAAAAGAAGTACAATGACTCATGTATGATGACAATTCTCAACTATTTCATCTCTAATTCTGTTGCGTAATGCCTCCATAACTGTAGAAGAATTGCTTTACATTTCTAAAGGAATGCCCGAAGGCCCATCTCCTTCGTCAAACTCTGAAACAATGTCCTCACTAGCATAATTGTTGAAATCCTCATCAGTGGAAGAATGTCGTCGTATAAAATTATGTATAGCCATAGTACTTGTAACAAGATGAACCTGGGTATCAAACTTGAAAGAAGGCATTGAGCGTAAAATAGAAAACCTATTTGTCCAGACTCCAAATGTTCTTTCAATTGTACATCTCAGACTGGAATGAAAAAAAAATTTAAAAGCCTCATTTGGATTTCTAAAACTAGAGCTACGTGCGAAATTAGGAAGATGATAACGCTCACCCTTATACGGCCCAAATAACCCATCATTGTTGGATAGCCGGAATCAACCAAATAATATTTCCCTACAACAAGTTATAAAAATAAAATAAAATAATTAATTAATATGAAAATAATATTTGCATAACAAAATTTACAAGGCATACTGTTAGAAATGCTACTTACCTGATGGAGATGGGGAAATTTACGGTTTTGCCTTCGAAGTGCTTGATCGAATATTCTAGCATCATGCGCAGTACCCTCCCATCCAGGCCATAAAAATATAAAGCACATGTCCCAATCACATACTGCCATTATATTTTGAGAAGTGAAGCCTTTTCTACCAATGTATTTGATTTGATCATTTGAAGGAACAATACAAGGCACATGTGTGCCATCTATAGCTCCAATGCTATTTTTAAAATATGGCCAATACCTCTCATCTCCTCTTAGTTTAGGGTGAATATCAGAAAATGTTGAATCTTTTGGCTTAATATTATCAATACCCAATTTCAAACATGCTAGTAAAACATGATGAAAATGTCTACTTACAGTTTCTCCAGAGTGTTGAAATCATTCTTGAATCATTCCATTGCCTACACCATGTCTGATCACCATTAAGAACATATCAACCATCTCCTCTAAAGTCATTATTCTTGTTGCTTTCAAACCATATTGTCCATGTAATGTTTTGCACAATTTAAGAAAGACATGTTTTTCCATCCTGAACATCTCATAGCATCGCTTATCATGACCTTCAAGTATCTCGATAAAATAAAAACCTGTATGCGGAGAAGTTCTGCATGGAGTCTTTATGAAAAATTTTAAGTAATATTCTGCTGCAAGGGTTACACCACAAATTGCCAAGTCAAACACGTCTTCATCATTGTTATTGACAAGATTTTCATTAATAGATATTGACATATCTGTAAAAGAAATATAAAACAAAAATTACTAACCTTTACAACTTTAAAAACAATAATTTATTTATTCTAGAAAACATAAATGTGCAACTCACACAAGTGCAATGACATAAAATTTTAATGTGAACAGAATATATAAATATAAGTTCCAACAACCTTAGAGCATAACTAGAATAATATTATGTAATAAAACAAGAAATTTCAATTACTAGAAATGAAAAGTTCCTAAATGCAATATGAATAACATCATAAAATCTATTCTTTATGAATCTCAGACATCTTTTCCAACCACTGCAGCTGCAACTCCGAGTCGTCCTATGCTAAAAGTATTTCTCTCATTGGTTGCTTGACTAGTAGGATACTCGCTTTCCACTATAAATCGCTACCAACAATCATACCAGGCAAATTACGAACTATATCCATTACACTTTTAATACTAAGTGAATTATCCTTCGAACCCATGTTCATCGAAGAGCGTGCTTCCATGGCTTCAGCAATTCTCTCCATTGATGAGGTAATTCTCAGACCGGTATTGAGCTTATGTTTTTCATTCATATTTGTTGATGCCTTTCTTTTTCTTTTATCTCCACTTTCATTGACACCTTGCTTTCCTATCTCGTTGGATTCTTCTAGATTAGTTTGTTCAAAGCTTTCTCCCAAATTATTTTCTAAGCCATTTCCATCAACAAATTCTTCATTACAGCTTGAAGGAGTATCAAACTCATACGGTTGCTCTTCTTGAAACCATTTACTCCCTTGCGTACCATCGGGTAACACTCCAGATGATGGTGCCCATGCATGTTAACCAGTAGCAACAACATCTTTGAAACAAATCTCCATTTGATCTCGATATTGTAAACATTTCTCTCTAAATTTCTCTACGTTTGGATTCTCCTACAATCATAGAATTAAGAGAATAAGAAAATTTTAAAAATATCAATTCGCATTTCACTTAGCTCGAATTAAATTAATAAGTAGTATAATTATAAATACCTTTATCTTCTTTTCCCACCATTCTGCACTTGCTTGAATTGTCTTTTTTTCGTAGTCCCATCCTAAGCCTGTCTCCTTTCCAACCAAGGTGTCCCACTCTTTCTATGTTGTTTTAAGATTATCCCATTTGTTCTTCAACTTGGTTTTATCATAGTTTTTTTAGTTTTATCTTGGAACTTTTTCACCAAGTTAAGCCATCCTAATCTATTGAAGTGAGTTTTAGGATGATTTCCGGCTTTAACTTCTTCCACACATAAATCTAAAAATATTTCTATACTTTCTGCATTCTATTTAGCCTTCTCAAGATTACTATCTTGTGTCATGACTTTCTTACTCATCTTCTTTTCTATATAAAGACAAATAGAGAAGGAACAATAAGCATACAAAGGCAACACAAGCTTCAATAAAATATGCATTCTCCATTGTCACGAACATGTCATCATCAAATTTATCATGATAACAAACAAGGACCCAATCTCTCCGTCCTCACCCTCTAAAAAATTCATGGATAAAAACAGTTGTTTAAAAGACACGGCGCCAATTAATTTAACTTATAATATCAAAGTACTTAGCCGGTATTCTACTATCTGGTTGACCAAGTATAAGAATAATAAATTGTATCCATTCATCCCTAAGTGATGACATGAATAATCAAGCATGGAAATTGATAACACAAACATTTTGTAACAAATCATGTGAAATTTCAACTTGCTAAGACGGTGAGTATGAAATTAATTAGCTCAACCTTCCACTGCCAAAAAAGATGACGTTTTTTAAGATGACTTTTTTTTTTTAGTGAAAAGTGCAGCGAAGATTATAAAGATTACAGATCACTCCACAGTGAATCTTGGAACGAAGAACTAACATGAGTACACAATCTCTCAATTACATGCACAACAACAAACCACTAGAACTACACAAAGTTAATTTACTACAGTCCATTAACCAAGAAGAGAGTACTACTATACTTATAACTAAAAAAGAAAGAACATACCACAATGCACTTAGAAACATTAAATCGACTGACAACAGAATTATTGATGAAGTTGATGTTTAAGGCTTACAACTAATGGAATAATTGTTAAATGAATACAAACTTAAAATTAAATTTAAAATAAATTAAAAAGATTACATACCTTAAGAAATTGTTAACAAATTGAAGGAACTTGTTATTGTAGTTGTAGCTTTGGCAGAGATAAAGACAAAAAGAATAGGAGATACTATATAGGGTTGAGTGAAATACCTAAAAACTAGTTCTGTAAAAGTACGTAGAATGAAAAAAGTGAAAAGTGAGAAATATAATTTTATTTTGAGAGATTAATTAATGAGGGATAATTTGGTAAACATAGATTTTTTGTAAGGATATTTTTGTCCTAAAAAAATTAATAAACTGCTTCTGCTTCTTGGAAGAAGCAGATAATTCTAGCTTCTCTCCAACAACAGAAAAAATGCTTCTGCTGTTGTCCAGAAGTACTTTTTTTTGTCACCCAAACACCTCAAAATTTAAAAAAAAAAAATACTTTTTTTGAAAAAAAAAAACTTTTGGCTTGGAAGAAGTTAAGCAATCCCAAACATGCTATTAATCTAATTAGGGTAGATGATAATGAAATCCAAGAAGAAGAAGCCAATATCTCTCTCTCTCACACACACACATATATATAATTTTGCATGTTAAAAAGAAAGATAGAGTTGAATATGAAATTCATTTCAAAAATAATTCAAGGCCTCCAAATTGGGGAAAGTGCACGAAAGGCCACTTTTGCCACTGGTCTTTGGGCACAGGCCACTAATACCAAAATATTTAGTTTGTGGCCACTTTTTCTTAAAGAGATAGAACTTCAGTCCAGAAGCCGGATTGAAGTTCAGTCCTTAAAGATTGAACTTCAATCCACGGCCATATGGACTGAAGTTCAGTCCAGTCCTTAAGATGGTACTTCAGTCCAGGGCCATATGGACTGAAGTTCAATCCTTAAAGATGGAACTTCAGTTCATGGCCATACCATGGACTGAAGTTCAGTCCATGGCCATATGGACTGAAGTTCAGTCCTTAGAGATGGAACTTCAGTCCAGGGGCCGTATGGACTGAAGTTCAGTCAATTATCAAAACTTAAGTCAATATTTATTTAGTAAAGGCCAAAAAATGGCCTCTAGTGTAAGACCACTAAAAGTAGTGGCCTCAAACTAAATACCAGTATTAAAAGTGGCTGCTGGGTGAAATTTTTACCTCCAAATTTGTTGAACCGCCCCTGCTTGTCATAAGTTTTTTTTTTTTTTTTTTTTGGCTAAACCAGCCATAATACTTATATATAATAACAAGATCATTTAGTTTACACAAAAGGTGACCTTTCTTTCCCGCAAGTGGGAAGAAGTGTCTAATAAAAGTTCATACATAACAAAAGGGGGAGCATAATCAAAGATCCTACTATCCGCTAAGGAAGCATCAGCACATCCATGTTTGGCTAGTAAATCAGCCACAAAATTTGCTTCCCGATATATATGCTTCATATCATCGCTACATAGATCAGCGAGTGATAACCTGCAATCATGAAGTAAATTTGCATAATTATTGTTAGTACCCTGCAACATTTGTATGATTGCCAGTGAATCGCATTCTACTTGCAGAGGAGTTAAATGCTTCTCCTTTGCCAATTTAAGACCATGGAATAAGGCTTGAATTTCTAAATATGTGACAGAGCTGTGAGGGATATGCTTGGCAAACCCCGCCTTCCAGCAGTCGAGATGATCTCTTATGACACCTCCTATACCACCAGAGTTGGTAGACGGACAGAAGGCTCCGTCAGTATTGAGTTTAAATTTATCCACATCAGGTGGGCTCCATTTGAAGAAAACAATCTTTGATGAGTGGAGCGATCTGCTCTGGATGTTTAGGAAAAAGAACTCCGCTGCAAGAGAGACAACATCATAACCCCAAATAGATTTGACCTTGTTTTCGAAGAGGTTTTTATTTCTATTAATCCAGATACCCCAAAGAGCAAAAGGAATGATAATATTGATAGGGACTCCAGAGGAGTGGGCATGAGTGTTAGAGTTATTGCAGTTTTGTTTAACCCAGTTCTGAAGATCCGTATTTGGTTTCAGCTTAAGGTAAGGCCAGACGTGAGAAGCTTTCGGGCAGTCTATAAAGATATGGTTGAGGGTTTCAGAAGAATTTGGACAGTGAGTGCAGAGTTCATTAGGAATAATGTTACGATGAAACAGGTTTGCTCCCGTTGGGAGTTTGCCAGAGTTGAAAGACCATAGGAAAATTTTTAGTTTATTGGGGATATTGAGGCTCCAAATACACTTGGAATTGGTAATGTGAGTTGGATATTTTTGGCTCAAATGATTATCCCAAAGATAGTAAGCCGATTTGGTGGAGAAAGAGCCATTTGAGGTTAGACTCCAGGAGGCCCTATCTAATGCATTTGGATCTATGCTGAGATGAGTGTTTTTAATGAAATTAACAATAGTTGGAGGGAGATCAAATGATAGGTTTTGGAGATTCCAACTGTTGTTTAAAATGATATGCCGCACTTTGAGTTTTAAGCTTGAATCCGGAAGTGGCCCATGAATTAGAGAACGGAGATTGTGGTTTGGGAAGATCCATTTATCATTCCAAAGGCTAGCATTTTTACCTGAGCCTATACTCCAGGCTATGCCTTCCTTGTGGATGACACTTGCTTTTGAGATACTTTTCCATATCTAGGAATCTTGGGCCCTTGAGTGAAGATTTTCGCTGAGTCTTCCTTTATATTTTGCTTTAATTACTTGGACCCAAGGATTTTGGTCCTGCTGATGAAGTCGCCAAATTAAACCTGATAAAAGGGCTCCGTTCTTGCATTTAGCTTTTTTAAGACCCAACCCTCCTCTGGACTTGCTAGTAGTGACTATATCCCAATTTGCATGATGGATTTTCCTCTTATCTTGGCTAGAACCCCAAAGGAAATTCCTTTGAATTCTATCAATGCTATCCAGGGTTTTTGCAGGTAGCAGGTTGACTTGCATAACATGAGTGGGAATGGAGGCAAGGACTGAGCTTATCAGAGTAGCTCTTCCAGCTATATTGAGGCCCTTGGTTTTCCATCCCTGGAGTTTCTGGTTCATAGAATCTAGGATGAACTGGTAGTCACTACTTTTGGGGTGGTGCTTAGTAATAGGAAATCCCAGGTATTTCCCAATACTTTTAGAAATTTCCATGTTGAGAATTATAGAGATACTATTTTGAGTAGAGATTTGGATGTTAGGGGAGAAGAGAATTTTTGACTTCATAAAGTTAACTTTTTGGCCAGAGAGTCTGCCAAAGTCGGATAGAATTATGGTAATAGTAGTAGCGTTGGAGGTCGTGGCTCTTCCAAATAATATGAGGTCATCTGCAAAAAGAAGATGAGAGAGATTAGGCCCTAATCTAGAGATTTTAATGGGGAGCCAGCTCTTATTAGCTACCGCATTTTCAATATCTCTACATAGGACTTCCATGCAGAGGATGAATAGATAGGGAGAGAGAGGATCTCTCTGTCTAATCCCTTTGGAAGGCTCAAAGAAGTTGGTGGGCTTCCCATTGATCATAATAGAAATGGAAGAGGAAGAAACACAGTCCATAACGAGGTTGATAATGTTCTTGGGAAATTTAAAGAAAGTTAAGCAGAATCTAATGAAGGACCATTCCAATCTATCGAAAGCCTTCTCTAGGTCTATTTTGAGCATCATATTACCCATTTTGCCTTTAGATCGGTTAAGAGAGTGAATTGCTTCCTGGACAATGATGGCATTATTAGAAGCTCTTCTTCCAGGGAGAAAGCTGGATTGATAGGAGCCAATAATGGAATTAAGATGAGGTCTTATCCTATTGACAATGATTTTAGTAATAATCTTGTAGACAGTATTGCAAAGGCTAATGGGTCTATAGTGGACGATGGATTTTGGGTATTGGTTTTTAGGAATTAAGGTTATGTGAGTTTTATTAATGGCAGGATCTATTTTAAAAGATGAGAAGGCTGAAAAGCAGATATTCTCCACCGAAGACTTGGTGTCATTAAAGAATTTTTGAAAGAAAATAGGGTGAAGCCCATCCGGCCCAGGAGCTTTTAGCGGCTTGAAGGAGTTAACAGCCTTACTAATTTCATGAAGGCTTAGAGGGGAATTGATAGCATTAGCTTGGCTATTAGAGAGAAATCCACTAGCGGCTTCTCTAATCGGAAATACAGAAGAGTTGAGGTCGGTAGTATAAATTTCTTTAAAATGAGAAATAATAATTTTTGTAATAAGACTTGCATCATAAGTCCAATTACCCCCTGAATCTACAAGCGCAATAATTTTACTGCGACGTCTTCTAGTGAGGGTAGAAGTGTGGAAGAAATTTGTATTGGCATCTCCTTCGCTAAGCCATTGGACTTGGGATTTCAGCTTCCAGAAGTCTTCTTCATTTTTGAGGATGCTATTGAATTCACCAATAAGATCATTCTCAAGATTGTAATGGAAGGCAGTTTTATTTAACGGGTTCATTTTCTGAAGGCCAGTTATTCTACTATTAACAACTTTCATTTTATGAAAAATATTACCAAAAATATTATGGTTCCATTCTTTAATATTAGTAATAAAATTTTTAATAGCAATATGATAGTTGGCCTGGCCATTCCAATCAGCTTTGACTAAATCAGGAAAGTCACGGTGGTTCAACCACATAGTCTCGAATCGAAAAAGTGAATTTGTAGCTTTACTCCTAATAGAAAGGTCAAGAAGAAGGGGACAATGATCGGATCTGGTCCTAGGAAGATGATTGACATGGGAATCTTTAAATAAATGAAGCCAATCCGAGTTGGCCACAAATCTGTCCATGCGTTCAAAAATGACCTTTTTAGGATTTTTACTTATATTATTCCAAGTGTAGAGGGGCCCAGTGAAACCTAAATCATGCATATCCATAGTATTTAAACAATTGACAAAATCAGAAACCCTAGAGAAATTGATAGGATTTCCTCCAAACTTTTCGGAGGCTGCAGTTAGCTCATTAAAATCACCACATAAACACCACGACCCATTTATACTTTTATTGTAGTTGATTAAATTTTCCCACAATTTAAGCCTTTTATTATAATCACAACTTGCATAAACTATTGAGAAAAACCAAGCAGGGGCATCAGGGTGTACCTTGACACTCGCATGGATTTCCATCAGTTCACAACGAGATACAGTCACCTGGAGACTATTCCTCCTCCAAAGTAATGCCATTCCTCCAGCATATCCATCGGAGGGTACCTGTCTAATTTCATCAAAGGGTAACTGGTTAAGAAGAGCATAGTGTCCTTCTTCATTAAGGAGAGTATCAACTAGGGCAAGCATGGTAGGCATGTGAGTATCCACAATATTTCTAGCACTCCTCAGGAAACTCATGCTCCCTGCTCCTCTACAACTATCTTCATAGAGCTCGGTATTAGGCGTGGTCGATCTTTCCTCATTCCTTGGCTTCTCAACACAGTTCTTGGGCTGTACACAGAAGAGCCCTCTAGCCACTGATAGTCCTCCTCCAGTGCTGGGAACGATGCAGCCTTGTACTTGTACCTCGTTGGTGGCAAGTAGCATCGTATTGTTAACGAGGTTGTGATGAGAGTAGTTGGGAAAGTCCAACACAGTCTGCGTTCCTTGTCCTCTACAAATCCGTACCATAGGGCAATGCTCAGATAATCCATCTCCATAGGAATCTCTTCGGCGTTTACATCCATTATCTCTGTTGCTTCGTGGATCTGGCCAGAGTTGGAGGGAGTTGGGGATCTGGAGAGTTGAGATAGAGTCCCTTGGTTGAAGTTCCTTGCATCGGTCATGTGGACTGGTTCCATGGGTATCATTGGGACTTGCTGAAACAAGTTTTCTGAGTTCACTGGTTGGTGTGAGCCCCATAAGTACGACGGAAAGTGTAGGGGAGTTATTATCGGGTTTTGAGCCATTTGACGAACTATCTCCAAAGGTGGCAAATCTTGGAACTTTGTTAACTGGACTGCTACTATGTTCTGCGAGCCCCTTCGAATCATCTCTATTGCTATCCTTGCCAAGAATTGGGGATCCATTAGGTGAACCGGATAGGGATGACCGTTTATATCTACAAACAGCTCGACAATGATCCCCGTCAAGCCTGTCTCCAGCCACGTGTTTGGGTTCACCGGTGAAAGTCGTGTTGGGTCCAACAGAATTCTGAAATGAGTCACTAGGTAGCTGCTTATGGGGAGGACTGCTGACTGAAGAAACATTAGAGGCGGCTGAACTTGGGGTAGTTGGTGTTGATGGCTGGTGGCACTTGATTGGCACGGTTGGTTCTTCCTCTTGGAACTCTTGATTGACTGGACGACCCTGCGCTTCTCCTGTAACGACTGTTTAGGCTTGGTGGTGAGGGATGGCGCGTCATTTTGAGAGAGAGAAGAGGTAAAGTTTCTTTCTTTGTTTGTGTTTTTGTTAGGAGGGTTAGATGGTATTGTAGGAATGTGGGATATAGGAGATGAATTTGAGGGGGGATCATGGGGTGGTGACTGAATTTTGGGGGAGGAGGTAGAGGATATTTGTTGGTAGCAGGGGTAGGCGTGCAGGTTATAGGGTATTTAGAGGGCAAAGTAGCGCCTTCTATTAAGGGGGGCAATAAGAGGATAGTTTGAAGGGGTGTCAGTGGTCAAGTGGAGGGAATTTAATGGGACTTTTGGTGGTTTATCAGGGGGGTTACTAGGGGTCAACATAGGGGGAAGACTAGGAGACACTAATTCTGATTTTATTTTGTCAAGGGAGTGTTTGGTAGTTTGTTTAAGAGGGTTTAGTTGATTTAACTTAATTTCATTCGGAGCAAGAGAGGCATTTAAATTAGCAATAATGTCCGAAATTTTAACAGTAGAATTGCGGTTCGAAGTAGCAGGTTTAATTGTACTAATGGAATGGTTCTTCTTTTGAAAACCCATATCTATATTTGCAACCATGTTGGGACTAGTAGCAGTAAATTTATCCTTAGGGGGAGTGCATGGAGGGGTTGGGTTTTGCTTTTATTGCTATTCCCTGTTGTGTCAACATCCATTGGAATATTTTTAGGATCTTTAGTGGAAAGGTCTTCTTTGTATTTATCTGACTTTAATGTAGGTGAACTTAGAGTTTCAACAGGGAGAGTAGTCGTGTGGTTTACATTTGGAGTTGTGCAATTGGGTTCCGTCTGCATGTGGACCTTTTGGTGTGGGCCTTTACTGACTGGGGGTATGAAAGAGCCAAATGGCACTGCGTTAGTGGCTACACGATTTGGTTGGTTTTTTGGTCCTTTATTTTTGGGGTAATGGACTGTTTGCCATCCTCCATCGATTTCTTGTAGAGTGGGCAATTTAGTAGAGGTGGTGCTAGGTTCCTTTTCTTTTGGATTGAATTTTTGCGGACAGGTGTGAACTAGGTGACCTATGCAACCGCACTGGACACAGAAGCTAACTGAAGGTTCATAGTGAATTTTTTTAGAGTGATTCCCAATCATGATTTCCATAGGCAAGGGTTTGCCAATGGGAACCAAAATACACATTCTAGCATACCTTCCTCTTGTGCCTTGAGTGGTGCATATGTCGGTTTTGAGCAAGTTCCCTATCATGTTACCAACTTTTCTTAAAATAATGCTATCGTTGGTAACTCTTGTAAACGGATCCAAATGGGGGAATAAACATCAGTTGAGGCTGAAGCTTTAAACTTTGGTTCCCATTTCCTCACTGTTAGAAGGTGAGGACCAATAAACCAAGGTCCTTCATGAATAGCAGTGTTAAAGTCTTCAAGATTCTTAAGCTTAATAAGAAAATAACCTTCACCTAAGTCAACCAGGTTTAAAGAGTAGGACAGTTTCCAAAGTATCTGGATTTTAGATTTAAGGATAATATGAGTTAATTTTTTTCCAAGGAGTTTGATAATGACTGTATTTTTCCATTGATCATAGAGTCTATTTTTATCCAAGGCTGAAACTGGGATAAAGAAGGGGTGATTTTCCAGATTATCAATTTCATCTTCTAGATCATGATTTGAGGTGGTATTAGGCTGGCCTGAACTAGTGTTATCCAGTTGATGAGAGCCTATAAGTTTTTCTAGAAAGCTTACTCGATTGGAGGTGTCTTTTCTTACTTGGTCTGAAGGGTTAGGAATGTGGGAGGTGGAATCCTTCCTCTGCTCTTCCATAATTAAATCCTCCAGTGGGATCTTGATAGCTTCTACATTGACTTGAGCCATTTTGTTATCACCAGCTAAGAACCTGAAATGAGAAGAAATTCCTGGAATTGAATGGAACAAAGTAAAACTTCTATGAAGGTCTGACTAGATCTAACCCTTATAAAATTTTATCTCTTTTTTTTTCTTTTTTTTTTTCACTATTTTCCTTTTTTTATACTTTTGATCTTCAATATATTCCCCAGAGAGTTTTTTTTTTTTTAAGCCTCTCGACTGATAAATGACTAGGGGATTAAAGAACACTTAGGATGGTAATCTATGCAAAGTGCTAATAGATCTGAAGCACAATGTTTAACCTAGATCCGATTTTAGGCCAATTAACAATTAAATTTATATTTGCAGAGTCACGATCAATAGTTGAGATTAAGAATTCGTACGGTGAATCAAATGATATCAGTATAGAACGTTAGAAGTAAAGTATAAACGAAAGCAAAGAGAGGCGAACGTATCGTATCCTTTTTCTCTGGGGAGAGTTGGTCGATGTCCACACTTTAGATGATCCAATCGCTAAAAATAGTAATAAGAATAAAGAGTATATCTGAACGACAGAGAGAGAGAGAGAGAGAGAGTATTCTTATTGATAATGTAGACAAGTCGTAAAAAAAGTTGTTACAATTGGTTAAGATAAACGCTATTTATAGGCCTGAGAGGCGCCCGTTGGGATTGTACTAGTCGTTGGGCGTGGAACCGTCTGGATGAGTAACCGCTAGGCACCCATTTTCGAAGTTGTAACCGCCGGGCTGTAGTGATTGCCTTAACGATCACTTAATGAATGATCGCGTACGATAATGCTGATAACTGCCCATTTAAACTATGCTGACTGTTGAGATGTTCCGTAACTTCCTTGGGTCTGCCCGTGAGAAATGTCTGTCCGGTGAATGTTTGTCTGTTGAAACGTCAGTCCGTGCCACGTGGAAGACACGTGTCATCCTTGAATGTCTAGTCAGTTTTTATCCAATACAGATAGTCCCCGCACTTCTCGGGCAGAGCATCTGTCCGAGGAGTGGATAAGAGCTTTGGCGGGAGTTTTTGCGAATTTTTTATCTCCATATGATGTAATCTTGATGACGTACGAATCTTATCAGATAAGTGACAAGCCCTTATGTTGTGCGCATTGAATGCGCCGTATAAAAAAGCAACTGCAACCTGCACGCCTGTGGAACTGCAGTCTACTCTGAAGTGACTACTGCGTATCCCAAGGGTAAAAGCAGTGATTTTGACCGCCTCGCTCACGTGCGCACGTCGCCTGTTGATTGCGAGGTGACCGCTTCTCTTCAGAATAATGATGGCGCTATAAAGTTTTGATTAACCCTATTTCCTCCTTTGACGGCCAGATCTGGTCGTAATTTATCCGATAACCTCCACGTGTCTTCGAGAGAAGATGGGGATCTGAATCTCGGTTCATATAAATAGGGATTCACTTGACGAGAAACTTTTTACTTGCTTCTATTTCCTCTGCATTGTTCTTTGAAAAACCTCTGAATTAGGTTTTGAGTTTTCCTTGATAACTTCACTCTTTTCTTGTAATCATGTCTTCAAGATCTAGGAGAAATCAGAGTTCCGATATTGCTGGTAGTTCGACGGCCGCTCCCAGGCCGCGGGCTACTCAAGCCACTGCTGCGGAGATAATCCCCAAGAAATGGGGTGAACTTGAGGCGGACTGTAACATTAAGTCCTTTCATAACAGGGAGGGAGATACGCGCAACTGGCCGGCGTATAGGTTTAAGTCGGGGATCACGAAGGAGGTGATCCCTCATGTGAGGTTAGACTGCAATTGGGGCGATGAAATTCCTCTCTCGCCGGTCTCTGAAGAAGAGAACATTACTTCCCACAGGGCTGGGTGGACAGCTATGGGCACCTACCCTTTCACAGTAGGATGTAGGCTGCCCTTGCACCCTGTGCTTGAGAGGCTTTACAGGGAGTACATTCTCTGCCCGGGGCAAGTGAGCCCCAGCATATATAGGACAGTTACACTCTTAGATTGGTTTGCGACAGAAACCGATCAATCTTTTGAGTACAAGCATTTTATTTCTTTGTACAGTATTCAGATTTTTAAAGATAGCTATGTAAATGCCAGGATGCGCGGAAGCAAAGGCTTGGTGCACAGTTCTGAGGATACCAGTGATCGAGGCTGGGTGCACCGGTATCTGTTCGTGCGCTCCTTGGCCTTAACTTTTGCCGACAAGACATACCTTCCAGAAGTCTGGAATAAGACGCGTAAGTCCCCAATTTTTTTTTTTTGTATTCTCCTTCCCTCTTCCTCTAATCTTCGTTCAATTTCTTCGTGCAGTGGCCAAGCAACCTTATGACGGGTTCATATCTGTTAATGAACTGACGGCGTGGGTTGAGCCGATTTTGGAGAAATTTGGACCAGAGAAAAGAGAGTGGGCGTATTTTGCCTCTCTCAATAGTTTGACTATAAAACACCACGGTGAGGATATTTCTGTCTCCCTAATAATTTTCCTTTCTTGAACCCTTCTCATGTCTGACCGTTTCATCTTTGTTGCAGGTTTGGGCACTTCGGGAGATTTCTTCCCCGCGCCTCCTCAAGACAGACCTACCGAGCCTGTCGCTGACCCAGCTGCTGAGGCTGAGGCTATACTAGCTTCGGTAGGTGCTCTGCGCAGCAGGGAGGGGGGTGAAGAACTTCTGTCCGATGGACTGGGTTCCTTGAAGAGGAAGAAAAAGAGCCAGGGAGAGGGAGGAGCATGGAAGAAGTCTGCTCGTAAGACTTCCGTGGCTTCCAAGCAACCCTCTGGTGATGATCTTCCTCCTAGGGCCAGCGTCCCTGAGCCTGTAGAAGTGAATGCCGAGGCAGCTGCTGAAGTCCCCGAGTCCACGCGGAGAGGGGGTCTAGCTAAGGAAGTCATCTATCTTTCGGACACCGAAGTGGAAGTGGATGCTCCTCTTGGGCGGAGACCTCATCTTCGTAGTGATAGAAGAAGGGCCGAGGAGGAGGCCGTCCGTACTCCGCAGAGGAGTCCCCGAGTTGGTGACGGGGAGGAGGCAGGTCCTTCTCGTGTGGACAAGGGGAAGAGGAAGGTGGATGAAGAAGAAGTGAAGGAAGAAAAAGTGAAGGAAGAAGCTAGAGGGGAAGTTCCCCAAGAGAGTAGCCGGGGTCCTCGTGTTTTTCGTTTCGAGGACTTGGAGAACGTAGCTACTGAGGTGGCGGCTCCAGTTGGCCTTCGTGAATGTGAGACAGTTAATCCTGGGATTGAAAATGATTCTAACCTCTCACCGTCGAGGTTTGTCTGGCGATCAGTCGTTGGTGGGCAGACGAAGTTGAAGGATATCAGGGGCATCCGTTACAAGTTCGGGCCGAATTATCCTTCGATCAGGCTTGGGAACCCAAGTACTGTGAGAGAAAGCACACTTTAAAACTTGCCCCCGATGTCAACTTCATAACTGGGCCAAGTGGCTTGGCTAAGGTGGTCTCTTCACTCATCGGTCCCCGTGAAGAGTGGGTACTGAGGGAGCTGAGCGATGAGGAATTAGCCTTTCAGATTGCCGCTGATTCTGCCCGAGTAAGTATTTTCCTTTCTTATGTTGGAAGTAACTTTAGCCTCGGACTTTTAACCTTAGCTTGTCTCATTCATTTTTCCTTTTGCAGTCAAGCATGCTGGCTGTCGAGCTTATGTTTCGTTCCAGGATTAACAATGTCGACCAGGTGGTAGAGGTAAAGAAAGAACTGCTGGAAGCTCTGAAGGACAATAAAGCTCTGGTTGAGCAGTGTGGTTTCCTTGGTGGAGAAGTTAATCGGTTAACTGATGTTAACAATGATCGTCTTGAGCAAATCATTGCTCTCACCAGGGAAAAGGACCTTCTTTCCGAGGAGAAAGAGGGGTTCGCACGCTCTATCCAGGTCTTGGAGAGGCTGCTTGATGAGTGCCGCAATTGCTTGAACAGCGCTAATGACAACCGTGCATCTCTTGAGATGAATCTGCAGAGGGCAAATGAAGAATCAACCAAAGCCCGTTCTGATCTCCAAGCTGCCAAGGACCAGGTTGCCCAGTTAATGGGTGCTCAGACCGCATTGACCAAGGACTTGGCAAACTTACGTGATCAGTCGGAAATCAAGGCCAAGCTTGCGGCCCTCGAGGCCAAGCGTACATTGCTCATGCAGATCCAGGCTGGGCAGGTTGATGTCGAGGAGATGCTGCAGACGACCAAGAGCGTTGTTCGAAGAATACACCAAGCGTTGGGTCTCTCCCCCGAAGAGTCTGAAGGCGATGATGATGATGATGATGGAGATGAGGATGAGGATTTAGGGAGTGACGACAGGACTGACGGAGCTGGTGCGTTGAGTCCTGGTCATGGCCCTTCAAGCTGATGCTCTTTTTCCCTAGTTGATGTATTTTTATTCTGTCTGGCGAGAGCCGGACTTGTTTTTTTTTGTGGACAGAAGTCTAACAAAGACTTTCTGGTCCTTGGCCAGTTTGTTTGGCCTTTTGAACACTCTGCAAAATTCTGTCAGCCGTATTCGGCGCTTTATCAATTTAATGTATATATGCTGTTTTAGATCTATTAAGTGACTGTGTTTAGTTTGAATTCTTGATCCTTTTGTATGCATATGCTATGGCTTTCGTGCCTTATGACTGGGAGTTACTTTTCTTTAATCTTGAACTTTATTAAGTTCGTATTTTCACAAGTCTGCCCGAATGTTTTTAACTTAGCCTTTCATTAGGAGAAGGGTCGTAAGTTGTAAGTAGTTTGACCGAATTGTGGTCGTTTAGAGTTTTAGCCGAATCGTTGCTCTGTGCGTACAACTTTGCTTATCATTTTGATAGTTGAAAGTTGTTGCATGGCTTTGTAGATTGGCTCTGGCCGAGTCGTTGGCCTTGTGAACGGCTTCTCTTATTTTCATGGAAGCCTTGTCACATGAGGGTTTTGTTTTGTGGATGACTTCTCTTATTTGTCGTGGAAGTCTTATCACGTAAAAGTTTTGAAAATTTGCTGCCTTTAGACAAGGTCTTTTGCCTGTATGAAGGTCTTATCTGGCCTATAGGGCCCTCATCGCCCCCCTTGTTTTCATGTTGGAACACGTAAAGTGACAATATGAAAAGAGTTGTCGGTGAGTCGTATATTGAACACATATAACCAAACGAGGAGTGTGTCCGTTGTAGGATTCGAACCCACAGCCGCAAAGTTGAAAAACTTCGAGCTCTGCCAGTTGAGCTAAACGGATCTGACCTTGTTCAGGCCGTTAGTACCATTTAGAGGGAATATATACTAAGAGTAAAAACTTTCATGTAAAGATAAAAAGGTAAGTGTAGAGTAACTAACCATTTTTATCACCTAGAAGTGATACCTTTTGAGGTGAACCACATTCCAACTGTTCGGGACAATCGAATCGTCTGGTCGCGCCAAGCGGTAAGACCCCTTGCCGACCGAAGCAACCACTTTGTAGGGTCCTTCCCAGTTAGGGACAAGCTTCCCCGAATTTATCTCTTGTGTGCTCCGGGAAACTTTTCTGAGTACAAAGTCCCCGACTTGGAAGCTTCGTACGCGCAGTTCCCGATTGTAGTATTTTTCGATTCGTTGTTTTTGGGCAACCACTCGTACGAGGGCCAGTTCTCTGCGTTCTTCGAGGAGATCCAGTTCTTCGGACAAGTTAACTGAGTTTGACTCCTCAGTGGCATGTGCATTTCGCAGACTGGGTTCTCCTATCTCGACCGGGATCATAGCGTCTGCGCCATATACCAATGAGTAAGGAGTCTCCCCGGTACTCATTTTTACTGTGGTGCGATAAGCCCACAGTACTCCAGGTAGCTCTTCTACCCAACATCCCCTTGCCTGCTCGAGGCGCTTTTTAAGAGATTCAACAATGATCTTGTTGGTAGATTCGGCCTGTCCGTTGGCGACAGGATGATATGGAGAAGAAGTGATCCTCTTAATGTGTAAATCGTCAAGGAACCTAGTCACTTTCTGGCCGATGAACTGCGGGCCATTGTCCATGACTATTTCCTTAGGTGCTCCAAAGCGACATACGACAAAGCACCAGAGAAAATCGACAACCTCTATTTGCCGTATCTTTGAATATGCTGCTGCTTTGACCCACTTTGTGAAATAATCAGTTATGATCAGTAAGAAACGCATCCCCCTTGGTGCCGTGGGAAGGGGACCAACAATGTCCATCCCCCATTTCATGAAGGGCCACGGGGAGACTATTGAATGCAATGGTTCGACTGGCTGATGAAGAAGATGGGCAAACCTCTGGCATTTGTCACATTTCTTGACAAACTCATTTGCATCTTTCTCCATTTTGTCCCAATAATAACCTGCACGTATCAACTTCCGGGTTAAGGCCTTACCTCCGGAATGATTTCCGCAACAGCCTTCGTGGACTTCTCTCATCACATAATTAGTCTGATTTGGTCCAAGACATTTCGCGAGGGGTCCTGCGAACATCTTCCGGTACAGCTCGCCATTGAGGATGGTGTATCGGGCAGCTTTTACTCGGAGTTTACGAGCAGCCTTTGCATCTGCGGGCAGAGTCCCGTGGATAAGATAGTTTGTTATCTCGTTCCTCCAGTCCCAGGTAGTGCTGACGGCGTTGACTTCAAACTTTTCCCTGTCCATGGTCGTGTAGAGAAGTTGAACGATAGCCGAAGAACTGGCTGCCCCTACTTCTGCAACCGATCCCATGTTTGCGAGAGCATCAGCTTCGTGATTCTCTTCCCGTGGAATCTGAATTGCTTCCCAGTCGTCGAACTGGGCCAAGAGTTCTTTCACTCGGCCGAGGTACGCCTACATCCTGGGCTCTCGTGCAACGAAACCTCCATTGATCTGATTGATCACTAACTGAGAATCGCTTTTCAACTTGACTATGGTTGCCCCATAGTTCCGTGCTAGTTCTAATCCTGCAATAACGGCCTCATACTCGGCCTCATTGTTAGTAATAAAGGGGCATTTGATAGCTTGCCTTACCGTCTCTCCGGATGGAGCAACGAGGACCAGTCCGAGTCTTGACCCTTTCACACTCGAGGAACCGTCCGTATGGAGGACCCAAGTGCCCGGAGCCTGCCCTGCATAGTGAATGGCTTCCTTTTCTGCCTCAGGATATATATTCAAACTGAAATCTGCCACGAAGTCTGCTAAGACTTGTGACTTTATCGCTACTCTGGGCTGATAAGTGATATCAAATTCGGATAATTCTATAGCCCATTTTACCAATCTTCCTGAAAACTCTGGTTTGTGCAGAACATTTCGTAAAGGAAAGGTAGTAACCACAACTATCGAATGACTTTGAAAGTATGGACGTAGCTTTCGAGCAGCAGTTACTAGAGCTAACGCCAATTTTTCTAAAGGTTGATAGCGGGTTTCTGCATCAATTAGAGCTTTGCTAACATAGTAGATAGGAATGTTTTTACCTTTTTCTTCTCGAACTAGTACAACGCTTACCGATGACTCTGAGACTGCCAGATAGATTAGCAGCTGCTCACCTTCCACAGGTGTGGTAAGTAGCGGAGGATTGGATAGATATTTCTTTAGATCCCTCAACGCCTGCTGACATTCGGGAGTCCATTCGAACTCCTTATTTTTCTTTAAGACATCGAAGAAAATTTTGCATCGATCAGACGACCGGGAAATGAATCTGCGTAGAGCAGCTACTCTCCCTGTTAGTCTCATGACCTCTTTCTTATCGCGAAGTACATCAGGGATTGACTCGATAGCTTTAATCTGAGCGGGATTGACTTCAATGCCTCGCTGGGAGACAATGAACCCCAGGAATTTTCCCGATCCAACTCCGAAAGTGCATTTCTCTAGATTCAATTTCATGTTATATTGATCCAAAATTCGGAAAGCTTCTTTCAGATGCGCCAGATGGTCTTCTGCCCGTTTGGATTTTATCAGCATGTCGTCAATGTACACTTCCATAGTCTTTCCGATATGGTCGTGGAACATTCGATTGACTAGACGCTGATAGGTTGCACCTGCATTTTTTTAATCCAAATGGCATAACTTTATAACAATACGTATCTCGACAGGTTATGAATGCCATTTTTTCCTGGTCTCCAGGGTCCATCAGTATCTGGTTGTATCCGGAGTACGCGTCGAGGAAGGTTAACACCTCGTGCCCGGCCATTGCATCGATTAGCTTATCTATCCTGGGAAGGGGATATGAATCCTTCGGACAGGCTTTGTTCAGATCTGTGAAGTCAATGCAGACTCGCCACTTGCCGTTCTTTTTAGGTACGACAACCACGTTGGCTAACCAGTCTGGGTATTTGAATTCACGTACTGAACCGATCTTCAACAGGCGATCGACTTCGTCATTGATTACCTGATTTCGGAAAGCTCCTTGCTGGCGCGTCTTTTGTTTTACCGGGCGGTGGTATGGATCAACGTGCAACCTGTGAGTAATGATGTCAGGAGAAATACCTGTCATATCTGCATGGGACCAGGCAAATGTTGTATGCCGCTCCTTGAGGAATCGCAGGATATCTCCCCGCAGGTGTTCGCTTAGTTCAGTTCCCAAATACACCTTTTGCTCTGGTTTATCAGTGAACAGTTCTTCGGGTTCCAGAGCTTCTGCTGTTGGCATGTGGTTTTCTTTCTCATCCATCTTAGCGATGAACTCCGGGACTTCGTACTTAATCTCCTCAGGTGTAGTATTCGGCCCCGGGTGCTGTAATTGCTATTTGTTTTCCTCGGGTAGTTTGAGGGCTACTGAGTAACAATCTCGTGCAGTGCGTTGCTCTCCTTGGACTTCACGTATTCCCCACTCGGATGGGAACTTCAACACCTGGTGATAGGTAGAAGGGACGGCTTGACTGTCATGGATCCATGGTCTGCCCAGAATGATGTTGTAGGCTAGATCAGCATCGACAACATGAAAAGTCGTCTCCTTCGCTACCCCCTCAGCTAGAGTCATCAAGGTAATCTCCCCGAGAGTCTTTTCGCTCGAATTGTTGAAACCGAAGAGAACTCGAGATACTGGCACAATCTTATCTGCTAGCTGTATTTCAATTACAACTCGCGACTGGATAATATTCGCAGAGCTGCCCGCATCGATGAGTACTCTCTTCACGTCGAACTCCGGTACTCGTAACGTTATGACTAATGCATCGGCATGCGGAAACTGTGATCCATCAGCATTGGATTCCTCAAAGGTGATTACTCCTTCTGACCGGGGACGCTTGTTGTTTGTAATGGATACCTTTGCATACTTCTTCGCTGTGAAGGTGACCGAATCTACCTCGATCCCACCCGAAATAACGTTGACCGTTCGTTTTGGGGAGGATGCTCGTGGTGGACCAGGTTTGTTCTGCTGAGCCTTCGCGTGAGTTTGCTTCCCCTTCTCGGTCAGGAACTCCTTCAAGAATCCCTGTTTCAACAAATGAGCAATTTCGTACCTTAAGGCATTGCAGTCTTCGGTGGTGTGCCCATGGTCGCGGTGGAATTCGCAATACAGGTCTTGATTTCACTTGTTGGGATCAGTCTTCATGTCTTTTGGCCACTTGACTTTTTCTCCCATGTTTTTAAGTACTTCCATGACCTCCGTCATTTCAACATTGAAGCTTGGCAGGCTTGGGACTCCATAGGAACTCGATTCAGGATTCTCCCTTCGAGATAGACCCCTATTGCTGTTGCGGCTGCGTCCTTTGGAATTGTCACGCGATTGGTCAGGGTATGGCTCATACCGTGTGCCTGACCTCACCGTTTCCGCTTTTCCACCGGATCCACCGCTGCGAGTCTGAGCCCTTCCTCGAGCACCTGTTCCGATCAGTTTATCTTCATCGATACGTACTTTGGAATTGTAACGATTGTAGACGTCTGACCAACTGGCTGCTGGGAACTCGCGAAGAGACTCGTAAAGCCTTCGTGTGGCCTCTGAGCTCCTAACATCCAGGCTGTTGGTGAACGCAATTTCCGCCCACCTATCTGGCACTTTGGGGAACATCATACGTTCTCTCTGGAACTGATCCACGTACTTGCGGAGTGACTCGTCGGGACTCTGCTTAATTTCAAAGATATCTTCTACCCGGGTCTCCGTCTTCTGAGCACCTATGTGTGCCTTCACGAATAATTCATCCATTTCTGCGAAGGATCCAATGGAGTTGGGTGGCAACATTGAATACCATCGCAGGGCCCTATCTGCCAGGGTCTCTACGAACTTCTTCAATTGCACAGATTCGATCTCCTCGTCGGTGAGATCACTGGCCTTTATAAAATTGCTGAACATCATGAGGTGATCGTTGGGATCAGATGTTCCGCGATACCTGGGAATATTCGGCATTTTGAACGTTTTAGGTATTGCCTTTGGGGCCGCCTCCTTCTTCCAGGGCCGCTGTGAATAACGCTGGACGTCAACTTTCTTCAGCGTAGGTGGGGCGCCTGGTATCTGATCGATTCTCTCGTGAAGAGACTTTTGAAGTGCTTCTTGGCTTTCTTTGAATTGCTTGGTGAGAGTTTCTACGACAAGGCTCATATCTGTAGGTGCCGTAGATCCTCCGTTCGGGTTCTGATTGGCTTGAGTCGCCGGATCCACAGTGCCACTACCGTTGTTGCGCTCTTCTCCTTGCCTTGAAGTATGTGAAGAGGGTGCATTGGGGTTAGGCGCTGCAGCGTCAGCCCCTGCAGTTGAAAGATTGCTTCTCCGGAGAGAGGTTAGTGCTTCGTTGATTCCCCGGTTTACTTCTGCCTGTTGCTGCATAAAATCAAAAAGTGTTTTTTGCAGGTTCCCTTGGCCAGGGGAGAGACTCCTATGTCGTCGTCTCCTGGGTGGAGTAGTGCTCTGAGAGCATCTACGCCTATTTTTCCTGACCTGTCCTTGGGAAGATTGTTGCTGCCCATCAGACGAATAATCGGGAGAGTACTCAGGAGAATAACTAGTGCTACGTGAAGGGGTGTTTACTTGTTGTCCGCCTACGATGGTTCGCTGGGAATTACTTTCTGCCATGTTAGTTATGAAACAAAAAAGAATAGACGGAAACAGATACAATATCAAAGATAGATTTCTTAACCTACGAAAGCTATTGACCGGCTCCCACTGTGGTCGCCAAATTGTTTAACTTAGATCCGATTTTAGGCCAATTAACAATTAAATTTATATTTGTGGAGTCACGATCAATAGTTGAGATTAAGAATTCGTACGGTGAATCAAATGATATCAGTATAGAACGTTAGAAGTAAAGTATAAACGAAAGCAAACAGAGGCGAACGTATCGTATCCTTTTTCTCCGGGGAGAGTTGGTCGATGTCCACACTTTAGATGATCCAATCGCTAAAAATAGTAATAAGAATAAAGAGTATATCTGAACGAGAGAGAGAGAGAGAGAGAGAGAGAGAGAGAGAGAGAGAGTATTCTTATTGATAATGTAGACAAGTCGTAAAAAAAGTTGTTACAACTGGTTAAGATAAACGCTATTTATAGGCCTGAGAGGCGCCCGTTGGGATTGTACTAGCCGTTGGGCGTGGAACCGTCTGGATGAGTAATCACCAGGCACCCATTCAGCGAAGTTGTAACCGCCGGGCTGTAGTGATTGCCTTAACGATCACTTAATGAATGATCGCGTACGATAATGCTGATAACTGCCCATTTAAACTATGCTGACTATGTCTGTCCGGTGAATGTCTGTCTGTTGAAACGTCAGTCCGTGCCACGTGGAAGACACGTGTCATCCTTGAATGTCTAGTCAGTTTTTATCCAATACACACAGGTATCTAGATCCACTTAATTAGAGATCTAAAATAGGAAAGAGAAGGAGCGAAGGATGAGGATTGTGGGGTCTTTCGGTGGTAGGAATTTGACAAGAGGACAAGAAGAAATGCCAGTTAAGGGAGTGGTGCTCAGATCTAGGCAATAATGATACTGGCACTGTAATAGCAGCAGACTTATAATAATAATAGCTTTATTTTATGATTGAGGAACTGGGATTGGAGAGTAGAGGTTTATTTGTGGATTGATATTAAGGAGTAGAGCATTTGATGGTAGGTAGGGGTTCTAATCTGGATTTCCCCAAAAGGCAGAGAGATGTGGGAGCATTTCAGACAATCATCAGACTCATTCCATAAGTTGATTAGTCGTATCCTAAGTTCTAGCAGGAATAAATTTAAAACATACTTCAGCAAGTTGTGTTATGACACAATTGTCTTGAACACCGGAAGGAGAGAGGTTGTGATAGCTCTCTTGGCACAATTGCGCTGCTTCAAGAGTCGCAAAGATGTCTTTAAAATGTCATCCGACAACTATACATGTGTGTGTGAAAATATTTTTCTAAAAACTTATGTGTACATACTATAAGTCGACATTATTTTAAAATGATATAACTATATATTTATTAGAATCCGAATTGTGCAATAAACTGACATATCTAGAGTAGGTATTTTATATGGCTTTTGTGCAATTTTGTTCATTTCTTTGTTGACCTAAAAACCACAATGAAACCCGCATTTGCATGAATGTGTATAATTCTAATAATTCTTTTTCCAAATATACTCTTTCAACGAAGTCTTTTTGGTGATATGAAGAACAACATTCATCTTTTATTGCATTTCCAAATGTAAAATCTTAGATCTTTCAATATTGTTTAAATTGATGAACATATTAAATAACCTATGCCCCTATTAAGTGCAGCAGCAGGGTCAAACAATTAAATGGTATTCCTGTATTAGAGTTTGAGAACATTTTAGTACACAATTAACTTAAAAGAAAGCTTCAAAAGTTTCTTGCTCTGTTGATTTCTTTTCTTGTTTTAGTTGGTAGAAGGGAACTTATAGGCAAAAGAGTTTTCTTGCACTAAGTCATGTCAAGATTTGATTGGATTGTGACAAATTTATGACTATTAAATTTTTGACGTGTAATAAAGCCAAATTGCACTGAGCATGGAGCGGAATTACTCCATAAATTGGTTAGCAAGTAAAACTAGCCAAACTAGCACCTGCCAGAAATGGAAATTAATGACTAATTAACAAAATTAATGAGGAGAGTGTCTAATTTAAATCTTAAGAAGACCCTTATCTTTACTTGCTAGAATTGTGTCAATTACAAGGAGCAAGAGGATTACGATTGTAGAATTCAATTCACGATAAGTTTTACTTTCTTTATCAAGAATTCAAACTCGTGTTGTCTAATTTGACTTGCATCTCATAGACCATGTTACTTGCATAGAAATATGCCAATCATATTTTCTAATGACATGAAAAAATACAATCATTTTTTTTGTGCCAGCATGATAAGATAAAAAGCTTAGGCTTCACTAAACAAGCAAAAATAGAAGATGACAGTCCAAAGATTTAGACCAATGGGTAGAGCTTGTTAGTATACTTCGAAGAATGGCATGGATCGGTTGGAAATTGGGGAGGAACACGTGGAACAAATGATAGACTTCATTATTCGTACTCAAAGACAAATTGATAGATACGATTACGAATGAAAACAAAGAATTATGTAAATAGAATGGTGTAACGATTCAATCCACTTGTAAGCTTAATTAGTCGTCCACAATATTTGCCGGAATGAATATAATAAAATCGCGTAATAAATAGTAAGATCAAACAAATTAATCCACTTGTTATCAGTGCTGGTTGAACGGTAAAGCAGCTAATTAAGGCAACTGCTTTAGGCTCCACAATTTTCTAGGTCTCCCAGTTTTTGTAATTATATACCTATATAAGTTTTAAAAAAAATTACACCTAGACCTATAAATTATAATATACTCTAGAATAGAAAAGGTTTGAGGGGAAAATGGTACAGAGTTGTGCTATAGGCTTTACAATATTTGTACCCTTTCTTGATATTTCCGGTTCAAATACACTATTGAATGTACATTGTGTACATTTTCTTTAGCTATTATTAAGGTTACAAGTATTTTTAAGAAAGTTAAAACTTTAATATGACAAATTATGGAAAAAAATTTCTTATATGACAAGTCGCTTAATCTAATTGAGGTAGATGATAATGAAATCCAAGAAGAAGAAGCTAGTATAACACACATACAATATATATATATATATATATATATATATATATATATATATATATATATATATATATATATATATATATATATATATATATATATATAAAGTTTGCATTTCAAAAACATAGAATTTTTTTTTTATAATGGTTGTATTAACAATTTTGCATCTCAAAAAGAAAGATAGAGTTGAATATAAACTGTTTTTCAAAAATATTTCAAAGCCTCTTATTGGAGTTTTGCTTTAGACCTTTAAATTTGTTGAGCCGCCCCTATTTGTCATTGGTTGATTCACAGTATTCTAAGTTTTAGCGGGAATAAATTTAAAACATACTTCAGCAAGTAGTGTTATGACACAATTGTCTTGAACACCGGAAGGAGAGAGGTTGTGATAGCGCTCTTCCAAGCAGTCCGAAGATGTCTTTAACAAAGTAATGTCATCCTACAACTATACATGTGTGTGTGTGAGAAAATATTTTTGTAAAAACTTATATGTATATACAACAGGCTGACATTATTTTAAAATGATATAACTATATATTTATTTGAGACATGAAGTAATTAAACTTCTAACGCTAACACAATCATAGTCCATAGATATATCAAAAGTTAGAATCCGAATTGTGCAATAAATTGACATAGGTAGAGTACGTATTTTATACGGCTTTTGTGCAATTTTGTTCATTTCTTCGTTGACCTTCTAGGGTTTTTTTACACATATATACAAATTTAGATTCTATATTACAAAAAAAATGGCAATATTTCTCTAATTACAACATATAGCACTATTTTTCCTAGCACATTTATAATAATCAACACATTTCACTTTCACTTCCCATTTTCTCCAAATGAAAAATTCTCTCACTTACTCTCTCTTTCTCCCAACACCCCACGCCCACCCCCCACCCTCCACCCCCACCACCCCAACGCCATCACAGCGAGTCAAGCAACACCGAAACCTCGCCACCAACCACTCCGTCCGCCACCCCAAAACCCCACAACATCATTACCAGAAACCTATTACCAAAAACATCATTACCAGAAGTCAGATCCGGTGGTATTTTCGGCGAAACAAGCAACAACGTGCGTCGACGAGGAAATGAACACATGTGGCGAGGTTTTTCGGTAGAAATTCGGGCAATCCTTGCGGCGTCGCTACTATAAAAGTTACTTTGTAGTATGCTCGATGGCGATGCGGTGGCTGGAATGTGGATGGAAATGACGGCGTTGTGAAGTTGTTTGGATTTGACAGATCTTGTATTTTTTTAATTGAGTGAATAGATTAGTTGAAGGACCCAAGTGAGGTCCTTATTTCCAATTTTTCTTATATGTAGTATCAGATCTATCATGTCGGCGCTAATACTTATTTTATCTAATTTTGCTAAAATACTCAACCTCCAGTCAGTGGTGTTATGGTGGCTATGGAGTTATGAATCAATGGCGGTGCATTATGAACACTGCCATGACAACAATGGTGAGTGTGATAATTAAAATTTGAAAGCCAATTTTTAATTTTGATTAACATAGAAATTTTACCCACTATGATACATAATGAAATGAAGTTGAAACGGTACTGAAACAATTTGAAACAGTATTGAAACAATATTGAAACACTATAATACAGTCTAAAAAACAGTTGAAACAACGCAGATATAGTGCTGAAACAATACAACAACAGTTTGAAACAACACAGATACAGTGCTGAAAACGGTGCAGAAACAATTATATACGATGTTGGAAATAGCGCTGAAACGGTGCAGAAACAGTTAGATACGGTGTTGAAATGATGCTAAAACGGTGCAGAAACAGTTAGATACGGTGCTGAAACAACCTGAAACGGTGGCAGAAATAGTTAGATACCGTGCTGAAACTATCTGAAATGGTGTAGAAATAGTTAGATACGGTGCAGAAATAGTTAGATAAGGTGCTGAAATAACTTGAAACGGTGGCAGAAATAGTTAGATATGGTGCTGAAACTACCTGAAAAGCGATATTGATCTGCCCCATAAGAGAAAGTATTCTTTGAAATTGAATAACACTTATCTGTTTCTCTTGTATCAAGGTCATATATATTTTAATAGAATATTATGGTTGGTTATGGATGGATCTTTAAGGTTCATTGAAAGTGGAGGCACTACCAACCTTATGAATTCTGGTTAAAAGCAATTATGACTAAGTGATACTCCCCGTTAAAAGGTAATAGAGCTAGTGATAAGTTAGAATTAATTCGTTCTGATTAGTATAGTCTGATGAACGTACATGCAATAGGTGTTTTGAGTATTTTTATGACAATCATAAATGATTACTCAAAATATGAATATATTTATTTGATGCATTGTAAGTCTTAATGGTGAAGAAACAGTTAGATACAGTGCTGAAATAGCGCTAAAATGGTGCAAAAACAGTTAGATATGGTGCTGAAATAGTCTGAAACCGCTAGCGAAATAGTCCGAAACAAAATGTAAAAAATAATGTGAAACAATGCAAAAAAGATGAAATAGTGATAAACAACGCACAAACTGGATGAAACATATGCTAAAATAGTCTAGAAACAGCTAGATACGGTCTAGAAATAGTTAGATACGGTGCAGAACAATGCAGATACAATGAGATACGGAAAGATACAACGAGATACGAGGTGGTTGGTAGTTGAGATACAATGAGATACGATGTGGTTGGTAGGCGAGATACGGTTAGATACGGGGTGGTTGGTAGTTGAGATACGGTGGGATACAATGAGATACGATGTGGTTGGTAGGCGAGATACGGTTAGATACAGGGTGGTTGGTAATTGAGATACGGTGGGATACAATGAGATACGTTGTGGTTGGTAGGCGAGATACGGTTAGATACGAGGTGGTTGGTAGTTGAGATATAATGAGATACGAGATAGTTGGTAGTTGAGAAACATAGATACAACAAGATACAGTGATGATGGGATGAGGAAAAATGGAATTGGGGGAAATGGGAGGAGTAAAAGTGAAACTAGGGGAAATTATGGGAGGAAAAGTGAAATTGGGGGAAATAGGAGGAGTAAAAGTGAAATTGGGGGAAATGATGGGAGAAAAAGTGAAATTGGAGAAATGGGAGGAGCAAAAGTGATAGTGAGGGGAATAGAAGGAAGAATGTAAGGGTTTGGTATGTTAATGGTAAAATATTGCTATGTTTTTGCTATGTTTATAATTAACTTCTATTTTTTCTATAATGGGTAATTTTACTAAAATATTGATATGTTTTGTAAATAACTAAAACTTGTACTTTTATGTGAAAAATCTAATTTTTGTTTATTATTTATTTTAAATAAGTAGTAGTCGGCTTTTTAAAGTTAGTTTATAATATTTGCACTATCGCATATGCTTTTTATTTTATATGTAAAAACAGAGTAGTTACTTCAAAACAACATACTTTTAATCTAAATATTCCAAAAATTCAGCACAAAAAATATTATCGATATTTTCTTGAGCCCATGAATAATAGACTGAAGAACTGGAAAAGAAAGTTTTAAATATTGTTAGACGTGACCCTCTTATTAATTATGTACTTGCCAGTATTTCTAACTACATTAGGCAGGTTAATCTTCTTCCAGCTAAACCTAGGTCTCAAATTCGCCAACAATAACATACTTAGTATTATTCCACAAGTAACGTCCAAGAGAGTGAGATGAACGCAAATTTTACCCCCCACAAAGGTTAGATTTTCGATAGAGGGCTCGCCTATGCTCCATTAATTTCTGCTCCATTGGTTATCAATACACTCCTTAGTGAATGACAGATGTACTAGCTAAAATGAAAGATTAAGATTATATTTTTTAACTCACTATCTATTTTTGGTTAATTCCAGTAAATGGTAACAAATTTAAAAACTAAAATTCGTCAAATATATTTTACTATTACTCTATTTGATAAAATCCCAAGAAATGCTCTGACATAGGCAAAGGAACAAAAACACTACTTTTCCATTTTTGTAATTAACTTGTATTTTCCTCTATATAGGATTATTTTGCTAAAATATTATTATGTTTGGTAATTAAGTTCTAAAAATTATACTTTTGTGTAAAAATTCCATAATTCTATAATTCTTTTTCCAAATATACTCTTTCAACGAAGTTTTTTTGGTGATCTGAAGAACAACATTCATCTTTTATTTCATTTCCAAATGTGACATCTTAGATCTTCCAATATTGTTTAAATTACAATATAAAGATGAGCATATTAAATAACTTAAGCCTCTATTAAGTGCAGGGTCAAACATTTAAATGGGATTTGTTTAACCGTAATTTCGTTTTGTTAGGTTAATTTACAATTAAATTTGTAGAGCGGAGTCACGGTCAATAATCGAGATTAAACGCTCTTAATGGAATAAATATAAATGACAGTAATAAATGCGAAAGAGTAAAGATGCAATTAATGCGATATAATAAATGAATGATCGAACGAAAAAGGAACCGTGCTCAGGCCGTTTAGACTTGATTAAATTCCCTTCCTCGTACTCTTTATGATATTCAGTCAACGAAACAATAAAGGAGATCTTTTGATCAGCAATAGTAATAAATATTCGCTGGAGATAAAGAATTGAATGCTAATAAGTAGTTTGAATACAAGTGTAGATTCAGGGAAGCATTAGCTTTCATGCTTGTGACTTAGATTACAATATATAGGTAGCTATGTGCCCGTTCACAAGCAGTTTTAACTCCTTAGTCGAGCAGTTGCGTTGTTTGTGGATAAGATTCCCATTTTGAACTGCCTTGATTGATGGGCCGCGACTTTTCTGGCCGTGGCGACTGTTCATCTGTCAGTTGTAACTGTTTATCCTCGATCTTATCCATTGCCTTTATGTCCTTTCGCAGCCACGTGTCGTCCGTGCGCCGTCCTACGTGGATGCCGAGTCACCAACTTTGGTGACGATGGATTTAACCCAATACAGATAGTCCCCGCACTTCTCGGGCAGAGGACCTGGTCGAGGAGTGGAAAACGAATTGCGAGTGGGAATGAACTCTTTTGACCTCTCCTTACAAGATACTGCCCGTTGGACTGATCGTTACCCCATCAGTATGAGTATTAAATGTTTTCTTAAGAGCTTTTGACTGATTGGCGTCCTTTTAGTGTGTGCATTAAATGCTCTGTTAAAGACAAAACGTGCAAGCTGTCGATTCCGCTCCACTTTTTACTGAAGAAGTGACTGTTGCGTGTTCCGAGACTGCAGGCGTGATGATTGAACTGCGCCTACTCACGTCTTGCACGTCCCAAGACGAAAAACCGTCATTCCGATTTTTATTTCATTATTTTCTCCAACGGCTGGATCGATTCATCTTTTGTGTGGATGTCCGCCACGTGTGGGTTTTGCGAACCCTATAAATATGATTTCCTCCAGCTGAAAGTCTTTTTACTTCATTCCAAATTTCATACTAACCTTCAGAGCTCCAAACAACTTTCCAGCAAAAAATTTGAAACGCGACAAATTCTCTCAATCTTTTGATCAAAATGTCTCCTAAGGCCAAGAGGAGTTTGAATATGGATGCTGCAGCTAGTACTTCTTCGGTAGCGGCTGGTCAACCTACGAGTTCTCCAACCTCAGTTGCCGATGTGATCCCAAAAATTTGGGAAAATCTTGAAAATGACTGTTCAATCAGCTCGTTCAGTCATTACGGTAATGTAAGGTCGTGGCCTTCAAGCCGCTTTAAGAGTTCAATCACTCCCGACCTATTGCCTAAGGTTAGGACAGACTGTGGGTGGGATGATGATGTTATGGTTTCTTGCCCCCTCCCAACGGAAAACATCACTTCAGCGAGGCCTGGATGGACGGCTATATCTACATATCCATTCACGATAGGCTATACGTTCCCGTTGCACCCTGTCATAGAAGATATCTGTAAATATTATCTTATCTGCCCGGGGCAGTTGTGTCCCAGCGTTTATAGGATTGTTACCCTGCTGCAGTGGTTCGCCGATGAGACCGAGCAGGATTTTGAGTTTAAGCATTTTATTGCTTTGTATAGTCTTCAGGTCGCTAGGGATGGGTATATCAACGCCCGTATGAGGGGGAGAAAAGCTCTAGTGAGCAAATCCGAAGACTCAGGGGATAGGGGCTGGATGCACCGGTATGTTTATGTGCAGTCCAGACTCCTCACACGCGGCGACAAAACTAATCTCCGCGAGGCGTGGAACAAAACTCGTAAGTCCCCGAGCCTTGGTATTAAGTATTCTCTAGATTATGTATCTGCACTTTCTAATTTCCATTCTTTGTTGGTTAGCTGACAAGATTCCCTATGATGGCCTGATTACTGAGGAGGAGTTGTCTGCTTGGGTTGAACCAATTCTGACAGAGTTCACCCACGAGCAGAGGCAATGGCCTCACTATGCTTCCTTGAAGCATTTGTCTAACCCCAGCACCCACGGTAAGATGTTTACTTGAATTTCTTGCTAACTTATGCAGAGCTTATTACGGTATTGACACGCTTCTATTTTCAGGTCTAGGTACTGGTGGTAGTTATTTTCCTGCTCCTCCTCCCGAGGAGGTGGTTGTTGATCCTGTGGCTGAGGTCAACGAGGAGGCGGCTGCTATTCTTCAAACTGCAGCAGCTATCAAAGCTAGGGAGGGTGGCGAGGAGGTCCTTGCGAGCCTGAAGAGAAAGCAAACCGACTCTGAAAAGAGTAAACCCAGAAAGAAGAAAAGGACAGCTCGTAAGACCCCTCAGTCTTCTGAGAAAACAGTTGAGGCCACTGTAGCTGCTGCTGAGACCCCTAAGTCTGGGCAGGAGAGTGTCAAAAGCTCGACGGCTGCCCCTGAATCAGCTGAGCCTGTGGTGGTTGTCCTGTCAGATTCTGAGGCTCCCGACGTGAGTTTGACTCAGAGGAGGAGGGCATATCTACAGAGTGATAAGAGGAGAGCCGTGGAGACTTCCTCTTATGCTTTCGAGGAGAGTCCCCGAGTTGGCGATGGGGAAGGAGAAGGAGCTAAGGCAATGGGGGAGGAAAGAATGCACGAAAGTTTTGCATTCTTTCCTGAGGCCTCAGAGCCAAACGAGCCTGAGCGGGCTGGAAGCCAACAAAGTGAGCCTGAGCAGGCCAGCCACAGGCGCCCAGGCAAGGAGCCAATGAGAGAGGATGACGGGGAGAAGGGTGAGGAGGTTGACGATCGGAAGAAGGCTGGGGGGGGAGGCTGAACCCCAGGTCTTCTATTATAAGGACATGATGAACTTGGCTGCCGACGGGGTGGCGCCAGTTTATTTGCAGGAATGCGACACCCTGGGCCTCGACGAGACAGGTGAGGTCGAGGTCTCTCGCACTAGGCTTACCAGGCGAGTATCTTTAGGAGGCATGATTGGGGCGTACTCCGTTAAAGGTATTCGCCACAAATTTGGCCCCAACTATCCTTCGGAGCAGGCGAGAGAGCCCAGGCCGTGCATGAGGGAGTGTGACTTCATCATCCCCCCCAGACACGGATTTTCTTACGAAGCCTGGCCACTTAGTCAAGGTGACGTCCAACCTGATCGGCCCTCGTGAAGAGTGGAACATGCGCAGCATGAACGATGAGCAGTTGGCTTATGCGATTGCTGAGGACACTGCTCGGGTAATGTTTCCTTCTTTACTTTCTTTATTTTTGTCAAAAACCTTAGTTCTAATTATCTGTGTATTTCCTACTTGTTGCCAGGCGAGTATGATGGCTACCGAGCTCATGCTTCGCTCCAGGCTGAACAACCAAGATCAAGTCCTTGGCCTGAAGAAAGACCTTTTGGAGGTTCTCCAGGCAAATCAGGCCTTAGAAGAGGAGAAAAAGGTTCTGATCGGGGAGAAGCGGGTCCTGGAGGGGAGACGCGACTTTTTTGAGGATAAGATAGATAGGTTGGAGAAATCCAACGCTGAAGCTAACGACAAGATAAGCGCACTACTCGAGGAGAGGGACCGTCTTCTAGATGAGAAGGACATGTTTGTATTGTCTTTTGAAGACCTAAAAGCGAAGATGGACGAGCAAGGCCGTCAGATCTCCCAACTTGCCCATGAGCTCAATATGAAGGAAATTACTCTGGCGAGTATCCGCGACGCTTCCGACCTGATGTTGAGGAACATGAACAAAGCTGAGGCTGAATCTCAAGCTGCTCGAGGAGAACTACAAGAGGCCAGAAATCGGGTTGCGGAATCTGCAAAGGTTCAGGAGCTACTGACGAAGGAGTTGGCAAACTTCCGGGATCGTTATACGATCGAATCCAAGTTATAAGCTCTTGAGGCCAAAAAGAAATTGCTTATCCAAATGCAGCGCGGCCAGATCAATGTCGACTTAGTCCTCGATCAGACCATAGCAGCCATCATCAGCGTCAAGCAAGTCCTGGGCATGGAAGTGGGAGCTGATGATGATGAAGTCGAAGGGGACGATGAAGGCAGCGAGGACAATGAAGATGAAGAAGATGAAGATTTGGGCGGGGATCCGACTGATGGGGCTAGTGCATCAGGTCGGGACCCTGGTCAACATGATGATTGATGCCTTGTCTAGTCCTTCTGTTAAATTTGTTGGATGTTGTTAACCTCGAATATTTGTTAACTTTATGAATGTATGTTTTTGGCTGTTTTCCTCTTTTGTCTGACTGGTTGAGGCTTGACGACCATCTTTAGTCTTTCAAGTCTTATTCACCTGAATGCTGATTGTTGTTTAATGGAGTTTTCAGAGGTCAAGATTATGTTTCAAATCTTAGTGTCTGAGTTCCCTCTTTGGTTTAATCTGCGCAGATGTTTTGAAATAAAATCTGATCGTAACCGGGTTAAGTTACCCCTAGTTAGGATGACTGAAGTCAGGCCCTCTGGGCTGAACGAAATCAGGTTGTTCTGACCGAAATTTGACCGTGTAAGACGGTTTTGCGATAAACTTTGCTTATCATATTTGACAGTTGAAAGTTTTCGCAGAGAAACGGAAAAATTTGGTTTGGTTTGGTTAAGACTGCCCTGTTATTTCTATTGAAAAAGGACAAGTAACCCAATGACCAGAACGTAGGATTGTTTGGTCGTAAATCAGAACACAAGATTGTCTGGTCGTAAAGTCGTGAGACTTGAGCGGATGCTGGCCGCAAAGATGTAGGAGATAATATAGCACAAGTAAAATAGTTCTATTGAACTTACTTGATTTTGCTTAGCCGTGCTCTTAACGAATGACCTTGCTCTGCTCGAAGATCACCTGTGTTAGCCGGGATTTTGGCCTACTGGGGCCCTCGCCACCCCCTGTTTTCATGTCGAAATTTCGTAATTTCAGACATGAAAAGACAATGGGTAAAGCGCTGAATCTGAGAACACATATAACCAAAAAAGGAGTGTGTCCGTTGCGGGATTTGAACCCACAGCCGCGAAGCACGAGGACTTCGAGCTCTACCAGTTGAGCTAAACGGATCTGGCCTTTTGAAGACCGTTAGTACCATTTAGATAAAGATAAGAAAACAGAGCAACTTAAAAGAGAGCGAAGGCATGTAAGCAACGTAAAAATGGATAGAAACACTAACCCCTGTACCACTTAGAAGTAGTACCTCTTCAAGTGAGTCACGTTCCAACTGCTGGGTAGAAGCAATCCATCTGGTCGTGCCAATCGGTATGAACCTTTACCAGCTGATGCAACCACCTTGTATGGACCCTCCCAGTTTGGACCAAGTTTGCCGACGTTCGCCTCTTGCGTACTCTGGGAGACTCTACGCAATACAAAGTCCCCGACTTCGAAGTTACGTAGCCTCAGTCCCCGATTGTAATATTGCTCTACCCTTTCTTTCTGAGCCACTACTCGTATTAGTGCTAACTCCCTGCGTTCTTCCAGAAAATCCAATTCCTCAGAGAGGTTGACTGAATTAGATTCTACGGTTGCATGGGCATATCGTAGACTTGGCTCGCCAATTTCGACTGGGATCAATGCATCGGAACCATATACTAAAGAGTAGGGCGTCTCCCCGGTGCTTATTTTCGTTGTTGTTCTATATGCCCAAAGAACCCCGGGGAGTTCTTCCACCCAACACCCTTTGGCCTGCTCGAGGCGCTTCTTGAGTGAATCCACTATTATTTTGTTGGTCGATTCCGCCTGCCCGTTTGCCACTGGGTGATACGGGGAGGAAGTAATCCTTTTAATATGCAGATCTTCAAGGAATTTTGTGACCCTCTGACCCATGAATTGGGGACCGTTATCCATGACAATTTCTTTGGGTGCTCCGAATCGACAAATGACATAACGCCACAGGAAATCAACTACTTCCGTTTGACGTATCTTCGAATATGCTGCAGCCTCAACCCACTTTGTAAAATAATCAGTAATCATTAACAAAAAACGCACCCCCCTGGGCGCAGTGGGTAGTGGCCCAACGATGTCCATTCCCCACTTCATAAACGGCCACGGGGAGATGATTGAATGCAAGGGCTCCGCCGGTTGATGGAGGAGATGCGCAAACCTTTGGCACTTATCGCATTTTTTGACAAACTCGTTAGTATCTTTCTCCATCTTGTCCCAATAATAACCTGCTCGTATGAGTTTTCGCGCAAGCGCCTTTCCTCCCAAATGATTTCCACAGCACCCCTCATGAACTTCCCTCATCACATACTCTGTTTGGCTGGGGCCTAGACATTTGGCGAGTGGACCTGCGAAAGTCTTTCGATAGAGGGTGCCATCTATAATTGTATATCTGGCAGCCTTTATCCTCAATTTTCGAGCAGCCTTAACGTCTGATGGAAAGGTTCCATGCAGTATGTAATTGATTATCTCATTCCTCCAATCCCAAGTTAGATTGGTCGTGTTGACCTCCATTGCGCCTTTATCGATTGTTGTGCACAGGAGATGAGCTACGGCCATTGAACCTGCTGCTCCAATTTCTGCGACTGAACCCAAATTGGCCAAGGCATCGGCTTCATGATTCTCCTCTCGCGGGATCTGTGTGGCTTCCCAATTGCTGAATTGTGCCAGCAAACCAGTAACTCGGGCAAGATACCTCTGCATACGAGACTCCCTTGCAACGAAACCTCCAGTTATCTGGTTGACGACCAGGGCGGAATCACTCTTGAGATGAATCCTATCTGCTCCATAATCTCGAGCCAGTTTCAATCCTGCAATTATGGCCTCATATTCGGCCTCATTGTTAGTAATAAAAGGACATTTTATGGCCTGTCTAATGGTTTCACCTGAGGGAGTGGTGAGGACTAAGCCTAGCCCTGACCCTTTCACGCTCGAGGACCCATCGGTGTGCAAGGTCCAAGTCCCCGGCTCGGATCCGGCGAAAAGAACCGCCTCACGCTGAGCATCAGGGTACATGGTGACGCTAAAATCTGCGATAAAATCTGCTAGAGCTTGAGACTTTATGGCTACCCGGGGTTGATAAGATATATCAAATTCACTTAATTCTACTGCCCATTTTACTAGTCTGCCCGAGAATTCAGGTTTGTGCAAGATGCTACGTAAGGGAAAGGTAGTAACTACAGCTATTGAGTGACTTTGAAAGTAAGGTCTCAGTTTACGGGCAACGGTTACTAATGCTAGTGCTAATTTTTCCAAAGGTTGATAGCGTGTTTCAGCGTCTAATAGAGATTTACTAATGTAATAGATTGGTAGTTGCTTACCTTTGTCTTCTCGAATCAAAACTGCACTTACCGCTGACTCAGATACGGCCAGGTAGAGTAATAGTTGTTCACCTGGTTGTGGCGTTGAAAGTAAAGGCGGGCTCGACAAGTACCGCTTCAAATCCTTAAGAGCTTGCTGACATTCAGGGGTCCATTCGAACTCCTTGTTCCGTTTCAGCACGTCGAAGAAGCTTTTGCACCGATCAGACGAGCGGGAGATGAATCTCCTCAGCGCCGCTACTCTTCCGGTTAGCCGCATTACATCTTTTCTGTTGTGAAGTACGTCGGGGATGGCTTCTATTGCTTTTATCTGGGCGGGGTTCACCTCGATCCCTCGCTGGGAGACAATGAAACCAAGGAACTTCCCTGAACCCACTCCAAATGCGCATTTCTCCGGGTTGAGCTTCATGTTGTATTGATCAAGGATTCGAAAGGCTTCCTCCAAGTGAGCCAAGTGGTCCTCTGCTCGTTTGGACTTGATCAGCATGTCGTCGATGTAAACCTCCATGGTTTTGCCAATGTGATCGTGAAACATCCGGTTGACTAACCGTTGGTAGGTTGCACCTGCATTTTTAAGTCCAAAAGGCATTACTTTGTAGCAATACGTACCTCGGCAAGTAATGAAAGAGGTCTTCTCCTGGTCGTCGGGATTCATCAAGATTTGGTTGTAGCCTGAATATGCATCAAGGAATGTAAGCACCTCGTGTCCGGCCGTCGCGTCGATTAGTTGGTCAATCTGAGGTAGCGGATAAGAATCTTTCGGGCAGGCTTTGTTCAGATCAGTGAAGTCAATGCAGACCCTCCACTTGCCGTTTTTCTTCGCCACTACGACCACGTTGGCCAGCAAATCTGGATATTTGACTTCACGGACAGAGCCAATCTTGAGCAAGCGGTCAACTTCGTCGTTTATGATCTGGTTCCTGAATGCTCCTTGCTGGCGTTTCTTTTGCTTCACTGGGCGGAAGTATGGATCCACATTCAACTTATGAGAGATAATCTTCGGGGAGATTCCCGTCATGTCTTCATGTGACCACGCAAAGGTGGTGTGCCGCTCCTTGAGGAAGTGCAAGATGTCTTTCCGTAAGTCTTTGTTCAGCTCTGCTCCCAAATATACCTTCCTTTCAGGCATGTTGTCGAAAAGTTCTTCTGGCTCCAGAGCTTCAATGGTTGGCGCGTACTCTTCTCGTGCATCCAATTTTGATATGAATTCCGGGATTTGGTAGTTTGATGTTTCACTACTCGATTCCGATCCCGGATTCCTTAATTGCTATTTTGCTTCCTCGGGGAGCTTGACTGCGACTGAGTAGCAATCTCTAGCGCAACGCTGCTCTCCCCGAACTTCTCGTATTCCCCACTCTGAAGGGAATTTCATCACTTGGTGATAGGTTGACGGGACTGCCTGCATGTCGTGTATCCATGGCCTCCCAAGGATTATGTTGTAGGCCATGTCTCCATCAATGACATGAAACGTTGTCTGTCTCATGACGCCTTCGACCAGGGTTGTCAGTGTAATTTCTCCCAACGTTTTCTCGCTGGAATTGTTAAATCCTGAGAGAACGCGAGAAATTGGTACAATCCCATCGTATAGCTTCAACTGCTGCACGACCCGAGATAATATGATGTTTGCTGAGCTGCCTGGATCAACGAGCACTCTCTTGACGTCGAACTCCTCCACTCGCAGCGTTATCACTAAAGCGTCCATGTGAGGAAACTGCAAGCCATCTGCATCTTCTTCTTCAAAAGTCATCGTATCCTCAAGTCGCGGTCGTTTGGTCTTCGTAATAGAGACTTTGGCATACTTCTTTGCTGTGTATGTGACTGCATCAACCTCAATTCCGCCAGAGATGACGTTGACCGTCATTTTTGGAGAAGATACTCGGGGAGGTCCTGATTTGTTTTGCTGGGCCTTCGCGTGAGTCTGCTTCCCATTTTCTGTCAAGTACTCCTTGAGATAGCCCTGTTTCAACAAATTAGCAACTTCATACCTTAGAGCCTTGCAGTCATCGGTTGTGTGGCCGTGATCGCGATGGAATTCGCACCATAAGTTCTTGTTGCGTTTGCTGGGGTCACCCTTCATATCCTTGGGCCATTTGACCTTTTCGCTCATCTCCTCGAGCACTGCTACAAGTTCGACTGCTCTGATGTTGAAGACGGGCAGGGTTGGGATTCCATTAGAAGTTGAGGCGGAATCATTGCTCCTTGCCAGGCCTTTGTTGTTGCGACCGCGTCCGTTTGAGTTGTTGCGTGATCGGGTGGGGTATGGCTCGTGCCGTGTATCTGGCCTATCCGTCTCGATCTTTTCCCCAGCGCCATTGGTGCGAGTTTGGCTCCGTCCTCGGGTACCTGTGCCAATTAATTTATCTTCGTCTATGCGTACCTTGGAATTATAACGGTTGTAGACATCCGACCAGCTCGCCGCAGGATATTCTCGCAAGGATTCGTACAGTCGCCTGGTCGCCTCAGAACTCTTGACGTCCAGGCTGTTGGTGAATGCAATAGCCGCCCATCGATCTGGAACCTTGGGTAGCAACATACGCTCACGCTGAAAGCGATCCACATACTTCCGGAGAGACTCCCCAGGCAGTTGCTTGATTTCAAAGATATCCTCAACTCTTGTTTCTGTTTTCTGAGCGCCTGTGTGTGCTTTGACAAATAACTCCGCCATCTCGGCAAAAGATCCTATTGAATTTGGTGGCAGCATGGAATACCACCGTAGAGCGCCGTCCGCCAAGGTTTCCACGAACTTCTTTAATTGCACTGACTCGATCTCCTCGTCGGTGAGATCGCTTGCTTTTATGAAATTGCTAAACATCATCAAGTGATCGTTGGGGTCAGTTGTTCCCCGATATCTTGGTATGTTTGGCATTTTGAATGTTTTGGGGATGGCCTTTGGTGCTGCTTCTTTCTTCCAAGGCCTTTGAGTGTACCGTTGAACGTCAACTTTCTTCAAAGTGGGTGGTGCGCCAGGGATCTGGTCGATCCTCTCATGAAGAGAGCGCTGCAGAGCCTCTTGACTTTCTTTGAACTGCTTGGTGAGGGCCTCCATGACTTCGCTCATCTCAGTTGGCACCGCTGATCCCGCATTCTGATTTTCAGCTCGCCTCGAGGCATGAGATGGTGAAGCATCCCTTGGACGTCCCATGGGTGGATTTCCAGTGTTTGGCAGGTTCTGTCCTCGCAGGCTGTCGATAGCTTCCCGTATTTGCCTGTTGATCTCAGCCTGTTGCCGTATGAATTCAAGGATAGCGTCTTGAGAGTTCCTCGAATTCCTAGGGCCATTGGGTCTTCTAGATCCTCCAGCCCCCTGGTCGACATTTCCTCGGCTAGGATTGCGGCTATTTCTGCTACCTTGCTGGCTGTGCTCGTTCTCCTGTTCCGCTGGGAGCACATTCTCGTCCTCTGCAATGGGGATCACGTCGTCGTCTGCAAGGGGAACATCTTGCTGCTCGTCCCCGGCCAGATTCTGGTTTATCTGCTCCGCAGCGTTGAGGTCTTGTTGCTCTTCGATAGGAACGTTGTTGTGCGAGTTGTTATCTGCCATTTCAACAAAAAGAAAACGGGGAGAACCAGCGATCGAAGGAAAAACGGATAGATAATAAAATACGACGGGCGATTTAACCTACGGAAGTTATTGACCGGCTCCCACTGTGGTCGCCAAATTGTTTAACCGTAATTTCGTTTTGTTAGGTTAATTTACAATTAAATTTGTAGAGCGGAGTCACGGTCAATAATCGAGATTAAACGCTCTTAATGGAATAAATATAAATGACAGTAATAAATGCGAAAAAGTAAAGATGCAATTAATGCGATATAATAAATGAATGATCGAACGAAAAAGGAACCGTGCTCAGGCCGTTTAGACTTGATTAAATTCCCTTCCTCGTACTCTTTATGATATTCAGTCAACGAAACAATAAAGGAGATCTTTTGATCAGCAATAGTAATAAATATTCGCTGGAGATAAAGAATTGAATGCTAATAAGTAGTTTGAATACAAGTGTAGATTCAGGGAAGCATTAGCTTTCATGCTTGTGACTTAGATTACAATATATAGGTAGCTATGTGCCCGTTCACAAGCAGTTGTAACTCCTTAGTCGAGCAGTTGCGTTGGTTGTGGATAAGATTCCCATTTTGAACTGCCTTGATTGATGGGCCGCGACTTTTCTGGCCGTGGCGACTGTTCATCTGTCGGTTGTAACTGTTTATCCTCGATCTTATCCATTGCCTTTATGTCCTTTCGCAGCCACGTGTCGTCCGTGCGCCGTCCTACGTGGATGCCGAGTCACCAACTTTGGTGACGATGGATTTAACCCAATACAGGATTGTTGTATTAGAGTTTGAGAACATTTTATTAGTACACAATTAACTTAAAACAAAGACTCAAAAGTTTCTTGCTCTGTTGATAGTGCTTACATATTTTTTCATTGTGGCTAGTTTATTCCACGTATTCACTACATGCATGTACAGATTCTTTGCTCAATTTGTTCCTGAGAAGTCCGAACCAAAGAAAAATATTAATTCAATTAAAGGTACTGTTACACATATTGCACCCTAAAGTGACACTAGAGGGGATGAATAGTGACACTGTTCAATCTTTAAGTTCCAAACATGAACCTGGTTCAAACACACAAATACGTAAAACAATACACGCAGTTTTATGTGGAAAAATATTCTTGCTCAAGGGAGCAAAAAACCACAACCCAAGACTGGGATTTAAACCTCCACTAACATACGAGCAAATTCAGGTAACCTAGGACTAAATTCTAGCCCTAAGTTCACACAAACTACACTCTAGTTTATGAGAACTCACACTTTAAAGTCTCACCAAAACAACCTAAAACAAGTGTTTCACAAACCTGAATAAGGTTACAGATTAAAACAAACTTGCACAATAACTAATTAAAGCAACTAGCTAATGTCCCTTCACTCTCTTGACGTAAAGCTTATTCTCAGATCTGGAAGATGCTTTGTGCTTTTTCTCGTTGAGTGAATGATTGGACCAGGACTCCTTCACTTGCTTTTATACCTTCGCTTGCTAGAGTTTCTCTTACTCATTGTCTTGCGTAAAAAGAATCCCTCTATGATTCACTTCCTTATTTGAATCAATCACCGAGTATTGACAACTCCTTCCTTAAATAAAACTCTGCTTCACTGCAACATCTCTAAGTGCACCAACTGCCTGTTGTTCCACTGGAGTATACTACTTGTGTCACTTATCAGTGCTGACCAGTCAATCATCAAAACCATGCAACAATTTTTTCCTTTTTGATGATGACAAACTCCAAGTCTGCTGGTAATAGTCTAGTCTTCTCATCCACACCTTATCACCATACTTTTTGAGAACCAAGTGAACAAAAGCAAAACAGAACCAACAGAAGCAAACACATAAACAAAAAGAAGATAAAAAGGAACAAATAATAAAGTTTGAAACAGGGTAACACTTCGTATCATACTGATAAGCTACACCAGATGTATACACTTCCCTCTTTTGGCATCATTGAAAATGTGACACACCTGCACATTAGAGCGTAACAATCTAGTCTACAACATAAAGCCAAAGGGTAAGATGCATAGAATCTAGGAAATAGCCAAGGGCCCAGCATAGAAATAACCATGGCAAAACAAGCAGATTCAAACAATTTAAACAACCTGTCAAGATCCACACCCAGGTGAATCAAAAAGTTAAAAAATCAAATTGTCTTAACAAGTATCACCAACAACTAAAAGCATAAGGGAAACAGGAAATTTAGAAGGTGGGGCAGGCTTTTCAGGGGTTGAGGTTGAAGTGCTGCACTAGAGCTGTTAAATTTTTGGAATTTGTTCTCTTTTCCACAACCAGAGCAGCCTCTATCCTGACATGCTGAATAGTGAGTCTGACCACTTCCTGTTCTTTGAGTTCCAGATGCATCTTCAATTTGACCACCTCAGCTTCCAGCTCTCCAACCCTAGCTGTAAGGCTCTCCACATGTTCCTATTTGTCATCTTCTTCTCTACTACTGGAGTCTTCCACCTCTACTGCCTTCTTCTCTTTCCTGCCACCTTTTCTAGTTGTTTCTCCCTTGTAGTAGTCACAAGAGGTCAAAAGGTTCTTTCCAAAGAGATCTTTGGGCTTAGGAATATAACATTCATGTCCCTCAAGAGGAACTCTAAAGTGCTTAAACACTAAGGTCAAAAGAAACCAATAAACTAAGTTGTGTCTCCCCCTCTTTGGATCAGCTATTCTCTCAATATGCTTAATCATCAGCTCAGGATAGCTAATGATTGATTCTCTCAAGATCAAGTCCATATAAGTTTGATCCAAAAAGTTTGCCTGGTTTCTTCTTTCCTTCCTGGCACCACATTCCTAATTACAAATTCAAACACCAACTGGTGGAATGGTTCCATCTTCTTTTTTAGTACCTTCCTGGCCTTCTTTAGTTGATGAATTACTGTGAACCTCTTAGTGACAGTCAGAGGCTTGACACCATCAGGTCTGGGTGGCCACTTGTATTTGTCATAGCCTGCATAGCCATCTGACTGCACTCCCAGAATTTGACCAAGCATGTCTTTGTCGAACTCAAATTCCACTCCATTCACAGAAGATGTAACCACTTCTTTGACCACCTTAACATTTTCATAAAATTATCTCACCAACTCATCATTTGACCACCTCTCACCTTAGTCAAACATCTAAGACCAGCCCTGCACTTCTAGCTTTTGAACCAACCTATCAATAGCAGGTTCATTTACATCAACCAAGATTTTAGCCTTGACAATCTTTCTTGGGGCAAACCAGCTCACTCTGTCAACCACAGCCTCCTTCTTTGGAACAGGCCTATCTTCTGGTATATCATCACTCTTAGATGATTCTTCCTCTGGTTCATACTCTTCCACAAAATCTTTTCTTATTTTCTTTGTTCTTTTCATTGCCTAAGTCAATTTAGCCTCTTCCAATTTAGTAAAAGCCCTAGTTGCAGGTTTCCTACTAACAATAGAGGGACCAGCTTTGTTTGGTATCCTCCTTCCAATCTTACTGGTCTTAACATCAGCTTCTCTTTCTACTTCAGTTTCCCTTACTCTCTCACCACTTCCCCTCACTAACCTTCTCCTCTTCTCAACTCTCACATTTTCAGCTTGACTACTTCCCTCCTCAGTCACCCTCATGGTTGTTCTTATTTTCAATTGGTTTACTTCCCCTCACTTTGTGTTTCCTCCACCAAGTCCACTGGTGTAGCAAGGTTCAAACCCAAAATATTTGCAATCTTAGGTCTAGCTAACAATGCTGAAGTATCAAAGTTTTGCTTTGATCCTTCAGAATTTCCTAACCACTTTTCAGACACTCCCCTTTTACTAGACACAGACAACTCAAGCATGTCTTCTTCTCCAGTCTTGGGGGGCATCAGGCAAACCTGCTCCACCTGATGAGCCCTTGACTGATTCTCCAGCAGCACTAACCCTAATTTGTTTCTCTTCTACTTTCTTTCATACTATCTCACCAATAATAGGTGCAGACTCATCAACCTTCACTTCACCTTCTACAATAACCTCACCTTCTCCCTCAACATGAGTAACTTCTACAGCAGGTGCAATCACTACAGCTTCTTCCTCAACAGGTCTAATCACAAGATTTTCTACCACAGTCGTTATAGTAGCAGGGTTTTCAGTAGGAATTTCAGTACTTGCTACCACATCAATATTTTCTTGAGTTTTATCCCCTACTTGTTCACCTACACTACACCCTACAGTACTATCAACAACAGACTGAGATTTGGATTTTATCTCAATGTTTGGTTATTGTTCGACCCTTTGTTGACCTAATTCACCACCTTTGTCACCAAGAGATAACTCATGCTGAGACGAGTCACTAACAACGTTGCATCTAGCCTTAACCACTTTTCGAGCCATGGAGACTGCTCTTTAGCTCATCTTGCGCTTTAGGGCTAAGGACACCTTGGGTTTTGGTGCACTTTGGTTGGACGGGTTAGTTGAGACGGAATCTTGATTAGGGTTTGACATTGTGGGGTTCGGGATTTTTGAAGCGATTGTGTGAGGATTTCAGTGAGAGAGGGATTTAAGGTTTTAGTTTAGCGATGTGAGTGATTTTGGTAAAGTGAGACGGTTTTTGTATGGAGAGGGAGTTTGATCACAAGTGGGAGATGGAAAAATTTGACGTGATTGATGGGAGGAGGGAAAACTGATTTGGGTGCATACCTGACCAGATTTGACGTGTTTTTGGAAAGACTATGTGTCACCAAACAACTTGATTCTTAATACATGATTTGGGTGCATACCTGACCAGTTGTGTGCATGTTCCCACTTGTTGTCACCTAGTTTCTCTTGTGAGTTTCACCTCACCATCAGGATACACATTAGCTTGCCTTATTTTCAATGACACTTTTCACTGCATTTAGTGTGAGATTAGACTAGAATGAAAGCTATCCAAAATGTACAAACATGAAATACCTATTCTAAACCATACTAGGAGAACCTGGTGTATCCTAGCTCAATAAATAGAGGTTGGTCATCTCCAACTCCAGTCTGTTCCTTTCAAAGTGCAACTTGTTCAGTGCTTTTATAAAGATGTCTGTTATCTGTTCCTCTGTCCTGCAAAAATTCATCGTGATTAAACCCTTTTCAACATTGTCTCTCAAGAAATGATGTCTAATGTCTATATGCTTGGCTCTCTTATGCTGCACTGGATTTTTTTGCAATGTTCACTGCACTAGTGTTGTCACAAAAAATAGGAACTGGGCCACTTTTTACTCCATAGTTCTCCAATTGTTGTTTGATCCACAGAAGTTGAGAACAGCATGAGCCTGCTGCCACATATTCGGCGTCATCTGTGGACAGTTCTACTGAATTCTACTTCTTAGTAGCCTAAGATATCAGATGGGGACCCAGAAAGTGGGCCATTTCAGATATGCTTTTCCAAACCACCAGATTTCCTGCATAATCTGCATCAGCAAAACCTATTATATCAAAGTTTCCACCTCTACGATACCACAATTCAAGATCTTGTGTATCCTTTAGGTATCTCAAAATTCTCTTCACAGCAGTCAAATGAGATTCCTTTGGACTTGCTTGAAATCTAGCACATAGACCTACACTGAACACAATATCTGGTCTACTGGCTGTAAGATACAGTAGTGACCCAATGATTCCCTTGTACTTCTTTTCTTCAATAGGTGCACCTGTTGCATCTAAATCTAATTTGGTTCCTGGAGCAATAGGTGTATCAAGTGTCTTGGCTCCATCCATTTCGAACTTCTTCAGCAACTCCCTTATGTATTTCTGTTGATGGATCATTGTTCCCTTTGGTCCTTGTTTGATCTCCAAGGAAAAAAATTGAGTTCTCCCATCATGCTCATCTCAAATTCACTTCCCATGAGTTTTGCAAATTCCTTGCATAAGTGATCACAAGTAGCACAAAAAATGATATCATCAACATATACATATAAATATCCTTACCCTTCTTTTTCAGAAAAAGAGTGTTATCTATCCTTCATCTAGTGAACCCATTGCCTAAGAGAAACTTAGACAACCTTTCATACCAAGCTCTGGGAGCTTGTTTTAACCCATACAATGCCTTACCTAACTTGTATACATGATCTGGAAACTTTGGATCCTCGAAACCTGGAGGGTGAATCACATACACTTCTTCATTCAAATATCCATTTAGAAACGCACTTTTGACATCCATCTGATATAGAGTGAAATCTATATAGGTCGCAAAGGCAACCAATATTCTAACGGCCTCCATTCTAGCAACTGGTGCAAACGTTTCCTCATGGTCGATTCCTTCTTCTTGACTGTATCCCTGAACCATTAGTCGTGCCTTGTTCCGAGTGATAGTTCCATGTTCATCAAGCTTATTTTTGAAAACTCACTTTGTACCAATTACACTTCTTTCACTTGGTCGGGGAACCAGGTGCTGAACTTTGCTTCTTTCAAGCTGGTTCAATTCTTCCTACATGGCAACCACCCAGTCTGCATCTTTCAAGGCTTCTTGAACATTTCTAGGTTCAATAGTGGATAGAAAGGCATAGAATGCACAAAAGTTCTTAAGTGCACTTCTATTCACAATTCCTGAGTTTAGATTTGAAACAAGGTTGTCCAGAGGATTAAGCTTTGATGCTTCCAAGGCTTAGGCTGTATTCCAAAGGAATTTCCTTCATTTTGTTGAGTTGATGCATCTCCTGAGTTCCCAGTTTCAGTTTCTCCAGAGGACATTGTTCCTCCTGTTAGTGTGCCCTCTTGCTCTCCTTTTGCATTAATTTGATCATTTTCAGCATCTCTTTCTCCTGCTTGTTCTTCTCTTGCTAGTCCAATTTCCTGATCTTCATCCTACACACCTTTCTCAGCCAAGTTGTCAGATTCATCAAACATAACATGAACACTTTCCTCTACACACATAGTTCTTTTATTATATATCTTATAAGCTTTATTATGTGTGGAATACCCTAAGAAGATTCCCTCATCACTTCTAGGATCAAACTTTCCTAGAGCTTCTTTTCTGTTGTTGTGAACAAAACATTTACAACCAAAAGCTCTTAGATGATTACTGTTCAGTTTTCTGCCTTTCAGTAATTCATAGGGAGTATTCTCAAGTATAGGTCTAATTGAACACCTATTTAACAGATAACAAGCAGTATTCACAGCCTCAACCCAAAAGCTTTTAGTCATTTCACTAGAGATTAGTATGGTTCTAGCCATATCTTCTAGGAACCTGTTCTTCCTTTTTGCAACACCATTTTGTTGAGGTGACCTAGGTGCTGAAAATTTATGGTCAATTCCATGTTTCACACATTAGTCAGCAAACCTAGCATTTTCAAATTCAGTTCCATGATCGGATCTAGCAAGATGAACACCCAATTTCCTTTGGCTCATTTTAATGTGTTAGCTCGAAAGAAATCAAATTCTTCATCTTTGGATGCCAAAAACAAGGTCCAGGTGAACCTGGAGAAGCTATCTACCATGACGAGTACAAACTTTTTTCCTCTTCTATTTCTGACTCTCATTGGTCCACATAGATCCATGCGCACCAGTTCCAGAGGTCAAGAGGTACTAACCACCTTCTTAGACTTAAAAGAGGATCTAACATGCTTCCCCCTGACACATGCATCACAAACTTTGACATTGTCAATTTTTATGTTAGGTAACCCCAGTACCAATTCTTTAGATCTAAGCTTGTTCAACTGTGACAGACTTCCATGACCCAGTCTCCTATGCCATAGAAGAGGGTCACTGTCAAGGACATTCAAGCATGTTAGATTTTTTTAGCTAAGGATCCTAGAACAACTTTGTATACATTACTAGCTCTCTTTCCCTGCATGATTATTTATCCTGATTCAAGATTCTTTACCATACAACCAGCTGAAGAAAAAGTTACCTCATTTCTTTTGTCACACAGTTGAGACACACTCAGCAGATTATGTCTCAATCCATCAATACATAACACATTATCAATTGCATGATTAGCAGACTTACCAATTTTATCAATGCCTACAATTTCACCTTTCTTACTTCCTCTGAATGCTACAATATCCCCTTGGAATGGTGCAAGTGAGAGAAAATTTCTTCTATCCCAGTCACGTGCCTAGAACAACCACTATCAAGTATCCAGCTTTGGTTGTTCCCCCTCACTCCAGCCTGCAAGACAGTTCAGAGGTTAGATTTGGGAATCCAAAAAAGCTTGGGTCCGTTCCTATTTGAAAAAAAAAAGATGTATTAAACTTCTCTTGGCCCAATGCGGAAAGATTAATTTTCTATTCCTATCAATGGCTCCTTTTAACGCTAAGCATTCAGGTTTACTATGTCTAGTTTTACCACAGTGAGTACATAACAGGTTCTCTGGTAAACTCACATACTTGCTTTTTGGATTCCAGTCACGCAACGGTTTCCTACAGCCAGACCACTTCTAGTTCTGTTATGTTGATTTACCACCAAACTCATAGCCTCAGAGGAACTGTTCCATTATTTGAACTTAGCTAGCTCAAATTCTACTTTTTCACTTTTATTCAAAAGTTCTTTGTTCTTCTCAGTTAACTCTAGAAGTTCTTGATTTGCTTTCTTTATCTTTTCTTCTAAATCAAGTTGTGTTTCACTCATGGGCAATTTTCCTGAGGCTCCCTTGTTCCTAGAGTTTTCTAAGTAAAGTGCTTCATTCCGTGTTTCGACTTTCAACACTCTTTCTTCAAGAATAGCCTTCTCATATTCAAAGGTTTTCCTTACTTGGTTCATTCTTTCACACTTGGATTTAAGATCCTCAACAGTTGAAAGTAGTTACATTTTATTAGCACTTAAATGCTCAAATTCATCAATTAAAGAAAGCATTAGAATAGCTAATTTCCTCTGGGAATATGAATCAATATTTTTCTTTATGACAGGAAGACTTACCTCAGATGAGTCATCTTCAAGTTCTCCATCACTTATAGCTATGAGAGCTGTTTGATCTTGATACAGAATCTTCAAGTGTACCCATATCTACTTCGCAGTTAGCAATCAGCTACCAAGAAATAGATGTTAGCACTTAGTCCACAAGTTAGTGCAACTTTCGCCTTGGCATTCCTTTGAAGTTTCTTGTTGCCATCATTAGTCAGTTCCATGTATGATTTCACTTCCTTGTTCACCTTTGCATCTGTCTTGTAAGGAACAAATGGTCTATTTTTAATGATCAGCCACAAATCATTACCCTGAGCTTGAATGAATTGCTTCATTTCCTTCTTCCACCACTTGTAGTGAGTTCCTGTGAATAAAGGAGGAACATCTATACGTCTGCATCTTGGAAACTGGTCTATAGTAGCCACCAGAGCTAAAAGGTGCCTCATCTTTAGCTGACTCCTCTTCTTCATCTTCATCACTTGTGTCTCCCCACATAGCATTGAAGGCCTGTCACTCCTTTTTTCTTTGAGCTCTGAAGTTCGCAGGAGGACGATTCTTCTCTTGTCCTTCAACTTTATCTGCTCTATTCTTCTTCGACTCAATTTCCCATTATGGACAATCTTTTGCAGCATGGTCCATTTTTTCAAACTTGAAACACCCACTGTAGTTTAGATTTTCAATTATATTCTTCTTCCTAGTGTAATCTCCTTTAGGTTTAGACGTTGAGATGTTCAGCTTTTTCTTGAACTTACTAACCAAGACAAGTTCCTCATCATTCATGTCATCTGAGTCCTGAGTAGCCTTCAGTGCTAGACTTTTTTCTTTTCCTGGTTCCACTTTTACATGAGAGAGTTTCCTTAGTTCCCAAGTTTTCAAGCTTCCAACCAGCTCATTGAAGGACAGCTTGTCTAACTCTTTGGATTCCATAATAGCAGTAACCTTTGAGTCCCATGAATCTGGCAAGATCCTCAGGACTTTGGTCACCAAATCTTCTTCAGAAAACTTCTTTCCCAAAATTTCAATTCATTCGTTATTATGGTAAGTCGAGTCAGTATTTGAATTTATTCTCTCTCCCATGGAGAACAATTCAAACTTTCTCATAAGTAGTTCAATTCTTAACTTTTTGACTTGATTAGTTCCCTCATGTTCAACCAACAGAGCATCTCATATCTCTTTGGCTTCAGAGCATGCTGAGATGTGATTATACTCATATGGTCCAAGACCACAACAGAGAATTCTCTTGGCTTTTGCATTTTTTTCAATCATTTTGAAATCAGCCTCAACATATGTGCTAGGATCTTTAGGAGCAGTTACACGTGCAACTCCTTTACCAGTTGTAGTAGTGGGCATAAGAGGTCCTTGAGTAGTTATCTGCCACAACTGATAATCTTCAGCCAACATAAATTTTTCTATTCTTGCCTTCCACAATCCATAAACTGACCATTGAATTGAGGAGGTCTAGTACTATCCCTCAGATAGGCCAAGTGGTGCACTCATGATTCAGATCCTTCAAAGATGCTAAACTTTATGAATGAAGACTTGCTCTAATACCACTTGTTACACATGTTGCACCCTAAAGTGACACTAGAGAGGGTGTGAATATTGACACTGTTCGATTTTAAGTTTCAAACGTGAACCTGGTTCAAACACACAAATACGTAAAACAACACACGCAGTTTTACGTGAAAAAATCTCCTTGCTCAAGGGAGCAAAAATCCACGACCCAAGACTAGGATTTAAACCTCCACTAACACATGAGCAAATTCAGGTTACACCTTCTAGCCTTGGACTAAACTCTAGCCCTAAGTTCATACAAACTACACTCTAGTTTATGAGAACTCACACTTTAAAGTTTCACCAAAAACAACCTAAAACAAGTGCTTCACAAAGTTGAATAAGGTTACAGGTTAAACAAACTTGCACAATAACTAATTAAAGCAACTAGTTAATGTGTCTTCACTCTCTTGACGTAAAACTTGTTCTCAGATTGGAAGATGCTTTGTGCCTTTTTTCGTTGAGTGAATGATTGGACCAGAACTCCTTCACTTGCTTTTATACCTTCGCTTGCGTAAAAAGAATCCCTCTATGATTCACTTCCTTGTTTATGTCAATCACTGAGTATTGACAACTCCTTCCATAAATAAAACTCTGCTTCATTGCAACATCTCTAAGTGCACCAACTGCCTGTTGTTCCACTTGAGTATACTGCTTGTGTCGCTTATCAGTGATGACTAGGGGTGTCAATGGTTTTTCAAAAAATCGACATAACCAACCGAACCAAACTACACCGAACCGAATTTTAGGTTCTTTAATATTAAACCGTAGGTTCTTATGCAAAGTCATAACCGAACCGATTATTAGGTTAGATTTTTTATTTTACAAAAAGAAATCGAAAAAATACCGAACCGAACTAGATAAATTTACATGCATAAAATATACTTTATATATGAAACTTATATGTATAACTATATAAATTAATTAATTCTAAAATCAACAAAGCATAAAATAGTTAGCCATTAATTCTTGGGGTAAAATTAGCAATGCAAAGCATCCCAACCTACTTTACTAGTACAATCACCTACTACTAAGAGTTGAAACTAACATGCTTAATAGTGTAGTGATTTCGCCATTTTTAAACTCTAAATTCCTTAAAATCTAGTTCCTGCAGAAGTAACAAAATTTATTGTAGAAAGCCTTCGCGGACCATTTGCGTTCGTCTTGTAAATTTTGTCTACTTAGGTGACAGTTTAATCTCTTTTCGAATTTACGTCGACTTAAGTTTATTTTTAACTTTCATTTAGTATAGAACAATACATCATAATCAAATATCTTATTGAAAAAGTTAATGAACATGATTTTAACAGTCGAAATAATGTAGATAATTATCTAGATTTTTGTTTATTCAGTCTTACCCACTCTTTCATAATGTTATCTAGAGACTAGGTATTGTAAAATGCTTCACTACCTCATATTATAATGAATCATTTTAAGCACTATTCGAAAAATATTCAATTGATTGTGATATCATTGTTATCTTTAATATCATTTAGTACTTAGGTAAGATGATATTGATATTTTGATTTAAAATCACAAGAACCGTATGAGTTTTGCAATGAAAGTAATACATGTTTTTCAATTTTGTTGTCTTGTGTACAAAAATGGTAGTCTTAGTCAATATTTTTAATTGGGACCCGATATAATTGGGACGGTTTTGAAAATCCAAATTTTGATTATACATTCTAGAATAACCGAAAAATTAGAATGGTACAAATTTTTTGAAATAACCGCCAAATCGAACCATTAACACCCCTAGTGATGACCAGTCAATCATTAAAATCATGCAACAAGTACAGGAAGGCGATCAAAAATTCTGCCGCTAATCCAATTGGTGAAATTCTAACATCTGGATGCAACTAAGCAGGAGATAGCGATCCCACTGCTGTTCTCTATATCCCTTCATGTAGTTTTAACATTTTGCATCTGTAAGTTTAGATAGATGCTCAGATTCTTTCAGTATGTATTATCATTACGAAACAATAGCAAAGGCTGCTGACCCGTCATACTTATGCTAAATTTTAAGTCAATTCTACACTAATTTCATCGTCAATTTTACACTAAATATTACGAAGCATCTTTGTTATATTTGTCAGTTAGCTTAGAAAGTTCTATGCTTCAAAAATGATAATTCTGTGGCATCTCCCTTAACCGGACTAATAGTATGCTGCAATTAACTTCTTTGTTTTTGCTTATCTGGAAAAGAAGATGAGGTGATAGGGAAGTGAACAACATATATTTTAAGATGCATCATTGTTTCCAAGCAAAACCTCTACAAGAAAAATAATAAAAGCTAAAAGCTTAGACCGTGTTTTCTTTTCTGAGTCATTGAAATTAACAAGCTAAAGTATGAAAAGAATGTGAACATCAACATGTTTAAATTTCTTTAACAACCTGCCTTTTTGACTTGAGACCGTAGTCTTTTCAAAGTCTAAAATTGAGAATCTTTGGTCTTAAGTTATCAAACTAGGTATTTTCTTTAACTTCTAAGTTTATATGGATTGAATCTGGAATTTATGACGGATATGTAAGTTCACATTCATGAAATGTAGAATAATAAATCTTCTTTAGTAGGAAATTAAGTTTTGACCAAAGATTTCTTGTTCGCAGACGATGCAAGCTGTTAAAGTTAGTTCTTCTTTTAATTGTTTTACTCTTTGTAAGACTCAAAAACATTAACTACGTACTGAGACACCAATTTTACAAGTAATTCCAAAATAGGGGGTGTTAAGTAGTGGGTGTAGTTAAATTTGAGAGTGTTAAAAGAAGTTGACTTAATTAACAAATCCATAACTCAATCTACAGAATCAAGATCAAATTAGGTTGGGTTAAAGATGAGCTAAAGAATCAACTTGGATCAAATTAGGTTGGGTTAAAGATGAGCTAAAGAACGAATGATGAGATCATATCTAACTCAAAACTACTTTTTCATTTCTTTTTTCTTTTCTTAAAATCTCGAACTATATAATTGACTCCGCAACGTCAAAACTTAATTGTTGTTTGTTTTGTTAGCTTAGTATTCGAAACGTATCAGTCCAATTAATTTATATTCAACAACATCGAGCTCATTAAGATTGAAGTGCTCCTAACTCGAAATCTTTAATCTTTGATTAAAGGTGGATGAATCTGATGGACACCACAACATTTTTTATGGTTAAAACATGACATAGGAAAAAATAAAGGAATTAGAAAAGAAGGGCAACAAATGTAGAGAACTAGGCAGAAGTTTTATTGATATTACAGACTGCCAATACAGCCCCCTTTCATAGTTATTTTCTAAAAGAGGAGTAAAAACTCAAAATAAGAAAGGTTTTAACTCATGGATGGTTGTTACTTTGAGTATAAATGTAATCAAGATGAGCAGCCTGTGTCTTCCTCCTCAAACACTCCTCTTCTTCCACTCCTTCACATTTTGCTTCATTAATCTCAAGTTTCTCTCCAGTTGCAACCTGCCCATATGATATAACACAATTAATAAATCAATTAATCAAATAAAACTGAACTTTAAATTAAAAAGGGTTGGTTATATGAATCTTTCTAATCCACCAATCAAATTTTGTGCACTGATAACTATATTGTTTTTCTTTTAGAATGATTAGACTAGATAACACTTTTTTAGCATGATTAGACTAAAATAACACATTTTTAGCATGATTAGACTACAATAACACATAACGACAGAGAGTAGATTTAATTCGATAATATTAATAGAGGAAATTTAATTCATTCAGACCACGTTCATTATTTAGAGGAATTATCATAGATTGACTATTTCTTTCACATGTTGTCAGCCTACCAGAATCATCATCCTTTAAGAAAAAAACATCAGTAAAATCTTGATGTATGGATAAAAATGGAAGAAAAAAACCATAAGCGATGCATGGACTTACATGAAGTTGGGGCTTCACCACAGAAGAAGAATCAGGACGAGCAGCAAATGTGAGAGTGAAGCAAAGAAGAAATGCCACAATAAAAACAGTGCACAACTTTGACATGATTTCTTCTTCTTTACCCCCAAGAGATTGAATTTTTTCTTGTTTTTGGTGGCTCAGTAAGAGAATGGCAAAAGAGAATTTATAGGCAAATATAGTTTTCTTGCACTAAGTCATGTCAAGATTTGATTGGAATGTGACAAATTTATGACTATTAAATTTTTGACGTGTAATAACGCCAAATTGCATTGATCATGGTGCCGAATTACTGCATAAATTGGTTAGCAAGTAGAACTAGCCAAATTAGTATATCTACCAAAAATGTAAATTAACTACCAAAAATGTAAAAATTTACATTTTTGGTAGTTAATTTACATTTTTGGTAGATACTAATTTGGCTGGCATATTAAAAGAAATACTGATGAGAGTGTCTTAATTAAAATCTTTAGAAGACCCTTATCTTTAATAAAAACTGTCATGCAATACAACTCTGGCAAATTACATGGAACCCTCTAAAGAGGAGGTGCGTTTAATTGATATGGTCAGGATCTACGTTTTACATTTCTTTTAATTAGGCACAATCTGTTACCTAATTAAAAATCGTTTTACATATTGGCTCATTTTACCTTCGACATTCAATTCTTCCTTCATTACAAGACGAAGTTAAGGAAATTAAAGTTTAGAATCCAAACTTATGATAGTGCAGTTCTAACTTGCATATCATATACCATGTTTACTTGCAGAGAAATATGCCAATCATATTTTTTTTATGGCATGAAGAATTACGATTAGTTTTTTGCCCTAAAAAAATAATGTCAAAAACTTGACTTTACTAACAAGGCAGAAATAGAAGGAAGACAATCCAAATAATGGCGAGGATGGGTAGGAAATCGAGGAGGATTATGGGGAACGAGTGATAGACTTCATTGTTCGTATTCAAGTACATATTGAAAGACATGATTACGAATGAAAGACAAATAATTACGTAGATAAGAGGGTGAAACGAGTCAATCCACTTGTCAAACCATAATTAGACAATTCAATTAGCCGACAACATTTTAGCCGGAGGATTATGGGGGACAAATGATAGACTTCGTTGTTCGTATTCAAGTACGAATTGAAAGACATGATTACAAATAAAGTCAAATAATTACGTAGCTAAGAGGGTGAAACGAGCCAATCCACTCGTCAAAACATAATTAGACAATTCAATTAGGCGACAACATTTTAGCCGGAACGAATATAAAACAAAATCACGTAATAGATAGAAAGTCCTAACGAACTAACACACTTGTCACAACTTAATTAGTCGTATACTAAATTTTAACGAGAATAAACCGAAAACATACTTCAGCGTGTTGTGGTATGACACAGCTGTCTTGAAGCCGGTAAAGACAGACGTTTTGATAGCACCCACAATTGTGTTGCTTCAAGCCGCCGTTGCGAAGATACCTTTTGCAAAGTAGCATGTGGGAATATTTTTCTAAATTTTTATGTATATAGGTTGATATTTTTTAAAAAATAATATAATTATATATTTATTTGACACAGGAAGTAAATTCTAAGTATTACAAACCGAATTGTGGCAATAAACTGAAATCGCTTTGGGTGAATAAGCTTTCGTGTAATTGAGTTCAATTCTTTGGTGACCTAAAAACCTCAATGAAACGGCCGCAACAACAGCAACAACAACATACCCAGTATTATTCCAATATTTGCATGAATGTCTAATTTTGTAATTCTTTTTCCAAATATACTCTTTCAATTAAATTCGTTGTGATCTGAAGAACAACATTCATCTTTTATTGCATTTCCAAAAGTGGCATCTTAGATCTTCAATATTGTTTAAATTATAATAATGATGAGCATATCAAATAACCTAAGTCCCTATTAAGTGCAGGATCGAACATTTTAATGGCAGTGCTGTATTAGTGTTTGAGAACATCTAAGTACAAAATTTAACTTACAAGAAATTTTCAAAAGTTTTACCATGGGAGAAATATAAGTAAAACTTGATAATTTAGTTTTATTTTAAAATGAAATAAAATAAAATAATAAGAACTCATTGATTTGTTGCCAACAGATAACTCATACATATCGATACTCTATCTACTTCGAATATTTTGGATGAACAGTTATGTAAGAGTTGATATCTGCTAGTGCAGGCTTTGCAGATTTGGACTCCAAAGAATCAAACATTTCATATGTACACATAGACACTTAAAATGCTAACAATAATATCTTAACTTTCAATGTGACTAGATAGCTTCTTATTGGCATAAGCGTGTCTCATGAAAATGCACTTGTTGTTTACATATCACTTGTTGTTTATATTGACACGTATAAGTCTAAATCTGACACGTGTAAGTCTAAATTTATCAACATCTATAATTTTAAAAGTACTGCTTCTATAATTTATTTAAGCAAAACAAAAAAAAAAAAAAAATAGAAAAGAAGATGGGTTTATGTGACATAATGCATTACGAAATGGTAGTAAATAACAGATTTATTGTACCTAACATCCCCAAACCTGTAATTCCCCTGCATTTATCTCCCTTGTTTTTGCTACCTACACATGTTCACACTTGAAAGATTGTGATATTTAAAAAAAAAAAAGTTTGTGAAAATTGGAAAGTAATTATTTATGGATACATTGTACAAATTTAAAGCCTCTAAAAATTATAATAAAACTGATATTACAACATATAGTAATATTTGCATATACAGTAGCTAAAAAAGGTAAAGAAGAAAAATCTAGCCTCCATCTCACATCTCTCGCCCGGTTCTGCTGCCAACGCTTGCGGAAAAAGTCATCAAAAAATTCGTCGGATTGTTTTGTTAATACCAAAGATACACAAAGATACAAAATATGAAGTGGAGATACAAAAAAAAAAACATAAAAGATTAAAAAAATACACAAACATATACAAAGATACGTATGAGATACAATAGAGAAACAAAAAATAAAAATAAAGATACACAATATAAAATACTAAAAATGGGATAGATACACAAGAAATTGTGTAGAAACAAGTAAAAAATGCTTAAATAACAAAAATACTAGAATAGTGTAGAAACGGTATAGATACTAGTAGAAAGATTAAAAATAACAAAATTAACAGAAACACTAGAACTTGTGTAGATACTAGTAGAAACAATGTAGAAACATCTGAAAGACTAGAAATAACATAGAAACAAGTAGAAATGGTTTGATTAAAAATAGAAATAGCATAGATATAAGTAGAAACAATATAGATATGATATAAATACGGTTAGATATAGTATAGATACATTGAGATACAAAGTAGATACAATAAAATAAAAAATAATATATCTAAATAGAATAACACCATACTGGCCTAAAAATATCATATTTGACCCAAAAACACCAGATCTGGCAAAAAAACACTAGATTTGAATGAAAAATATCAAATTTGACCGGAGAACATTATATTTTCATCGGAAGCCACCAAATCTAAAGGAAAAACACCAATTTGAGTAGAGATCAACATACCTACAAAGAAAATACTAAATATGGTGATACTCCAGTGAGATGTCCACTGCCTTCTTCCTTCCGTTGCTTTCTTTCTTGTTTTCAGGTTGCCGGAGCTGGAGATGGCATTCATATGATCAGAAGAGCGAAGAGATAAGGAGGAGGACAACATGGGTGTGGGTGGTCGGTGGTGGTTGCAGCCCACCAAAAAGGACTGAGAAAGAGGGGGAGGAGAACCCCGGCGATGGGAAACACAATGATGGTGGTTGGAAGAGAGAGAAAGGAAATAGTGTGAGAAGGAATCTAAGGTTTTTGCTATGTTATGATTTTTTTCCTTTGTTTTGTAATTAATTCTCCGCTTCCTCTTATATTTTTGAAAAAATGCCTCCATGTTTTGTTAAAATGGTCCCGAAATTTGTATTTTTATGTAATTTATATTTATGTATTGGGAAAAATTGATAACCAGCCAATTTGGGACGCCCTAAGTGAGTTTTATCTACTATTTCAAATTTAATTGAGAAATAGCAAAATTAGCCCGCGAACACTTACAGCCAATTGGCGTTAACAACACCCAGACTAGCCACAGTACAGACATCTGAGAATTTGAACAAAACTCAAGTAAAAATTCTTTAGTTTAGTTCAAAGTTCCAGAATTTTTTTTTGGAGCTTCATATTTAAAGTCCAGTATTTTTTACTAGGACTTTTGAACTAACATGTTCAAAGTCCCAGTATTTTTTACTGGAATTCATATTTAAGTGATTTCAATATTAAAATACTAGGATTTTGAAATTTTAGTTCGAAAATTCCAGTATAAAATACAGGAATTTTTCCGTGTTTCTCGAATCTGGTTAGTTTTCTAAAAGTTTTGAAATGCTGGCTAGTTTTCATTGAGTGCGGTGCAAACAAGCTACAAAACCAAATTTTTATTTGAAATTTTTACATAAAAGTACAAGTTTTAGAAGTTATTTACGAAATATAGTAATATTTTAGCAAAATTACCCAATATTGAGGAAAGAAAAATTTATTTAATTATAAAATATAGCAAAAACATAGCATAACATAGCAAAACCTTACATTCTTCCTCTCATTTCCCCCTATTTCACTTTTACTCCTCCAATTTCCCCCAATTTCGCTTTTCCTCCTCCCATCTTCAACCACCTTGTATCTCGTTGTATCTCAACTACCAACCACCTTGTATCTCGTTGTATCTCAACTACCAACCACCTTGTATCTCATTGTATCTCAACTACCAGCCACCTTGTATCTCGATGTTTCTCAACTACCAACCACCTCGTATCTCGTTGTATCTCAACTACCAACCACCTCGTACCTTGTTGTATCTTGTTGTATCTCAACTACTAACTGTCACACCCCTTTTTTTCCGCGCGCCCGCTTGTTGGAGGGCATTTCGGGTTTAGGAAAGCGCTTATGGGATTTTTTGATTATTTGGCGCTATCTCGAGTTAGGGTTTCCATTTAAGGAAGTGACGGTGTTCCAAGGTACAAATTGTTTATTTAAATTCGGAATCGCCACTTGACAAGTTTAAGGTGTGCCAAGTCACCCAAAAGGGTACCTTGGAACACCTATGACTCGTTAGTGGTCTGCGTTAGAGTCCCGGGTAAGGATCTCGGTTCACTCTCGGGAAAGGATTAGACACCCTCGAGTTCTGTGTCGAGCACAGTTGCTTTTATTGACGCATTTCGGCTATATGGAATATTTTATTGTATTCGCCTGTATTTATTTCCTTTGCTACGCTTTGATTTATTATTTCTATTTTTTTTATTTATTTTTTCCGTTTCAGTGACTCGGCCGAATATTTTCGCGCAGGCACTTCACCCGTTCGAAACCCTATCAACCTTAATTTGAGTCTCAATTTTTGTATTTTTATTTATTTTGGTCAAACTCGAATTTATAATTCAGTCTGATTTTGATTATATGTATCGCATTTACTTTCGACACATTTTTTTATTTATTTAAATACGGCTTGATTCAATATTTATAAATATAATTTATTTAAAATCGAATATGGTCGCGCAGGCACTTCACCCGTTCGAGATCATCCGATTTAAATAAACTACACTTGAATCAATTTATTTGACTGAGTTATCAATGTCCTCTAGCCTACTTGCTATTTCTCTCTTGAGCTTAACTTTACAAATTCTGTAACAATTTTGTACATTCACTTGAATATCATAGCTAACTTTATATGTATCATAATTTAAAAGAGTAGCTCATTTATGTTAACATAAGGGTGGACTACAACTTAAAGGTTGGGTTTAAACAAGACTAGATGTACAAATTTGCCTCAGCCCGCTTACTGTTTTGATTTGCACGTAGAATATATTTTGAGGAATTGCATTTAATGTCCCATTTACGTACGTGCTTTATGGTCTGGCCAAGTTATCAGATTCTAATGTTATTCAGCCCACTTTAGCATTTGCACTGATGTTCTTTAATTTATATCTCTTGCACATGTCTTATTTACCTATTCGTTTCAAGATCTAGCCATATTTTGTCAAGATTTTTTTTTTTTTGTGAATCCCATTTGCCTAATTTTGTCTTTTATATTTCATAAAAAAAGAACTAACTCATATACTTGATGTTTTTACCAAAAAAAGAAATGCAGGAAACGTTACAGTCTATTTGCTTTTAAACCAACATTTACACAAACAGTCACTTTCCTTATTTCAATTTCAAATTTGTACCAGAACTGCTTGGTGGTGCTATTTAAGGAAAGTTTCAGTTTGGACAATGATACCAACAACATACTCATTATAAGGAAACTTAGCATTCATAGACAAAGCTAAAATGGGTATAAATCACTTAATATGGCTAAAATTTACATGGAAGTAACAAGATGAAATGGAAAACTTACCTAATGCGAAGTCAAACTTTTCAAATGAGTAGCAAACCCAACAGCCTAACCAAACAACCAGACCAGCGGCTCAAAAAAACCAGCAGCAACAACCTCAAACCATTAACCAGAAACAGCCATCTTTCTTTTTATCTCTTTTTTTTTCTATGTATTTTTTCACTCTTTTCCAATTCTCAGATCTCTTTTTTTTTTTTCTTTATATTTTTTCACTCTTTTTCAATTCTCAGATCTCTTTTTTTTTCAAGTAATTGTGGAGTAAATGCAGTGCATTCAATGTGTATCTCTGCCTTAAATGAGAGAGTTAATACTCTCTTTTATAGGAAAGAAGAGGGCAAGCTGTTGGGTACAGCTAAGGGGCTCCAAAGCCCCAAATTTCTCTCCCTTTTCTCAAAAATTCAGACAAGCATGCTAATCCATAAATGCCTTGTTTGGAGCCTTACTCAATAGGGAAAGATGGCAGAGAAGGAGCTGCCTTTGCCAAGCTTTCTTACCTTTCTCAGCTATACATAATATCTGCCTCATTAATGAGGCTAATTCCCTTGGAATTCAAAGGGCCATGGACTCCAAATTAAAATAAACTTATTTCCCTATTTCAGATTTTACTTCCAAAAGTCCTAAACTTAAAGTTTTACCCCAAATTTCTTAAGTTGATTATCTAACTCATCAAAATTGATATTCAAATCAGACCTCAAACTAAGCAAAATGACCCTACTATGACTTAAGACTTGACACAAACACACCAGGACAAGGCATGATGCTTATCACCTCCAAACTTTCAAGCTAGATCAGAAACAAATAGCCAAGTTAACTATCAGGACTCCAGCAAGAACATATGCTAAAAGAAAGCAACCCACAGAGTTGAACTAAACTTTCCGCTTAACTGGACAAAAGTTGACAGACTCATACCAATGAGAACAATCAGCAAAAGCAGACCTGTTTCATGTTCCAAACTGGAGCTTAACTACAAGCTAGCATGTAGGTCGTGGAGATGTAACAAGCGGGGACATGTTTTTCTCAAGACATAGACAAAAGCAGATTTATAACTTGATACTTGAACATCCAAACAATCAACTCACATGCATCAATTAACTTAGAATTAACATCCAAACAATCAACTCGCAGGCAGCGATTAACTTAAAATTCTAATGCACTAGTTAACAAGAAATCGCTGCAAGCTATCATACAAACCAATATCCGTACTTGATGACGAGCAAGCAAACATCTCGCAACTGTAACCTCACATAAAATGCACGGCTATGGCACGCTAAACACAAGTGAATAAGACGCAATGACGTAGAGGTAACAAACCAAGCAGGGAACTTTTATATACGAAACAATGATACGTTTCCGTACATGTTACTACTGCACCAGTATTAACCTATGGCTAAACATCCTAATTACAAGACTAAATAACAGAGTAAGAAAAGGAAACGATGAAGCTTACTGTCGAACCAAAACACTGCAAACGTCGTCACGTCACCACCACTGCCTCGTGAAACAGCCAGCATCACATCTCCAAACTTGCTTGCCTCGGCTGCTGCATCACCGCTGTATCAGGCCCTCGACACAACCCCTATCGCTACATCGACAAATCATCATCACAGCCTTGGAACCCCTGATTTTTGACCTCACATCTTTCCAAACACCAAAACCATCACAGACCACCCAATCTAAAGGTCAAGCCAAACTAACTGTTTTGCTATCGACTTCACATTCCCATCAGCTTCGACGAATCAATCATCACAGCCTCGGAATCAAAACAACCCGACATCATCACTACCTTCAACACAACCCCCATCGATGCTTCATTATCGCAGGCAAAACTGAACCATCACAGACCCATTACTATATCATCATCACCATCCGAAACCCAACAAAAAATAAACGATCATCACACACACACACACACTGCAACAACCTCGCCTTAGCCTCCTCTTCGTCTAAAACCTAGTCGAAACAGCCCCGACCCTCTCGTTAGCCGTTCAGACCCGTTTCCCTTTTTCTTCTAACGGAAACGATCCCATTTGGGGTCGTTTCAGCTAGAAGAATAAAAGAATGGAAAGAGGAGAGAGAGAGTGGTGGATACATGTTAAAGTTCAACGGAAAAGCTGAAGAAACTCACCGAAAAACTTTGTCCGTAACTTTCAAACTTCGATTTACAACGGTTCCTTGAAATTTTGTGGAAACTGAGGGCAGATTGGGAACGAGGAGCTCAAGGCAATTCAGGAGATGTATTTTTTTGGCCGAAGAGTGGTGGCCCGCCGTCGCCGATGGCGGAGCTCCGACGGCGGCATGAATTTCTCCAGAGTTTCGCCCGTTTATGTGATTAATTGTGTGTAGGGAGAAATGAGGGATTTGGGCTATTTTGTATGTGAAAGGGATGGGAAACTTGAGCCCTTAGATCAAACCAATCCCACGGCTGTGGTGATTTCGGGTTAAATGAGGGTAGGCCAAACATTGGGCTTGGTCTATTTTCTCATTTTTTAATTTTGGAATTCATAAATAGCCCTAATTGCAAGTTAAACTACTGAAGTACAAATTATCTAACACACACACAATTAACAAATAGACTAATTAACTAACACTTAATATTACGCAAATGCTAGATTATCATAGTCAAAATGGAAAGACACAGTTAGACACATAACAAATATATATTTTTTTATAATTTTCTATTATTTTCTCCTAATTAAATGACTACAATTAGCTATGATACAGATAAAAATTGAGGAAAATTAACACTACTATTTTACGTATTTTGATATTTTAGGTGCCAAAATTATGTGATTGTTGAACCCCAAAATTACCCCCGAAAAGGATAAATTTCGGAATATCGACAGGATGGGCTAACTCTTTTGGAGTTTTTGGAGTCGCCACCCAATTTAAGGAAAACAGGGAACCAAATTAGCAAATGCGTGCAAAACTCCGTTTTTATAAAAAGACGATCTTTCTTTCAGAGATTCTAAAGGTAAGAGGTTTTATTAATTTTGGAAGAAGGTTTTTAAGGCACTTCCGAAATTCCGTAAAATACGGTTAATCCGACAGGTTTCCAAAATATTTGCAAAATATGCTTTTCTAGAAAATTTATCTAAAATAATTAATTGAAATAAAACTTGTTTATGAAAAATATTTTAATTTGCACGCATTCTGCTAATTTGCCCCAGTTTGCAATAATTAAATAACGACTTCAAAAATAAAAGGATAATGCACATAAAGTAAAGTAATATACCAAGCAATCAAATATTATTGATAAATAAAGTATTTTACACATTTATTTGCATAAATATCCAAGGAAAGTAATGCGAAGTTTAAAGATAAAACCCGGGAAATGATCAACTCGCGGGAGCCTTGGATTTTCTAAAATTCCTAAGTCTTATTTCTGAATGCTCGGGTCCGAATTCGATCCCCAAATGCCTTTAAAGCAATGGATTATTCCCGTTCGTGAGTTAGCCAAACTCGTCCATAAGTTATTCGTGCCAATATGTACCTCGCAAAACAAACAAGTAAAATAAGATTAATACGATAATAAGGTATAATAATTAATGAAATAAAAAATAACAATAATAAAGTAATAAAGTAATAATAATAATAATAATAAATATATATATAATAATAATAAAATATAATAATAATAATAATAATAATAATAATAGAATATATAATAATAATAATAATAATAATAATAATAATAATAATAATAATAATAATAATAATAATAATAATAATAATAATAATAAAGGGGTTTTGTTTTTGCAAAATTTAGGCTCAGGTTTGTATAGCGCGTCGAATAGAGGCTCGGGATTTGGTACGGTTGCAAACACGGAGCCCGGGCCGTGTTGCCGTGCCAAAGTACCAAACCCACTACTCTATTCAACTTGCTTAGCATTAAAATGCATTCATCATCGCCTTTTGCTTTAGGGACACGGGAACGGGACGGTTCAAGTGTAGTATCGTGTTCAAATCCATCCCGAGGCCTCAATACGTGTATCTGTATTTTTCATCGGCCGTTAGCGTAGTATTTGTTCAAATCAGTTCAATTATTCCATAATGGACAAAATTTATCCAAAATAGATCCCTGCATTAAGAAAAAATCCAGTCAATACATAAGCCAGTACAACAACATAGATTGATCAATTCAAGTTATAGCAAATTTCCATAATGGCACCAAAATAACCATGGCAATGCAATATGCCTAACGGGTCCAGTGTAAATAGTGTAAACGGGTCAAGAGGGGTGAAATCGGGTAAGCAAAATCAGGGGCAATCGAACCAGAACCAATGAGTTCAATTTCTCGAGTGAGACAGGATTGACAAGGAGAAACAACAATCCCAAATCCATTATCAACCATGTCTATGAGATCACAGTAACATCATACCAAATTAAAGCCAAAACAAATCACCGTTGTCATCACCCTCATAGCCACACACCACCACAACAACTCATTGTTTCGTATCAAAGCAGCATAACTGCTGCACTAATATCGCAGCTAACAAATAACCATCAATAACCCCAACGCCACCACCGTCCGTTTACATAACACCTCCGTTTTTATCTAGTTTCTCCACCAGCGCAAGGGACGGAACAAAATAAAGGAGTAGCACCAAATCGCCATGGCCGACGTTCGAATTTCCGGCCAAACTCCGGTGGTGGCGACTAGCGGTGCCACTGTCGTGGCTCTTTTCAACCCCTTTTCTTTACAAAACAACAGAAAAAAGAAACCAGACAAAACAACAATAACGACGAGGGTCACCAGTGGAGGCCCAAACACACAGAGTAATCAACCAAAACGAGGAGGAGCAACACCGATTTTTACCGATGGCGTCGCTTCAACTCCTCCTTCCCCGTTTCTCCTCTTTCCCGATCTCCCCTCTCCTAATAACAGTCAAGAACAACAACAGACAACAAAATCCAGAAACCCCTTTTTCCTTTCAGATCTGCTTGTAGCCGGCTGTCACTGGTGGTGTTTGGGTTGGATATCGTGTGAGAGAGGGAGAGTGATCGGGATTCAGTGTTGTGTAAGGAGGAGGTGAATAATAATGAGAGGAGATGATGAGGAGGGGCACGGCCGGCTTTTTTTCTAATGGGTGTGTAGGGTTTTTGTTATAAGGGTGGAGAAGGTGAATAATGGGTTGGGTTTTGTGTTATATGGACTTTGCAAAAACAATTCTAAATTGCAATTTAAGAACATATTTAGCCCTTTATTAAATTAAACAAATAATTATATAACACGCTGCAAATGAAGGGACGACTTGCGATTTTGGCCATTTTCCTTTAAAATTAGCTATTTATTTGCAATCTTCAAAATTAAACTTAATTTTAAAATTATTATACTTTTAATTAAAATCCGGGACAAAAATTGGGTGTCAACAGCTGCCCCTCTTTACCCGAAAAGGATGAAAGAGTTTTCAGGGTAAAGAAAGTTGACGTGAAACCTAATTTTGTCACGGTAAAGCCAAGACTTCGATTCCTGGGATCAAAATGCGAGGCTTATGGACATGGCCGAACTTCGGTTTCCGAGTTGCCTACATATCTCGGGCTGAAAGAGAATCAGGCCATATGTAGTTCGACGCGATTTGAAAATCAAAGACGAGATAGTAACGACTACTCAAGCGCGGGAAAAGAGGCTTGTAATTACCCAAGTTATGAAAATGTGGTCGACGACACACCCATAAAGAGGGGTTTACACGGACATAGCTTCCACTGCACTTCGATAACCGAGCCATCTTGTCTTCAATTTCAAACCTCAGACTTAGGGTTAACAAGAGACTTACCTCTAGGGTGGATGACTTATGCGGGTGCGATTCTTCAGGTCTTTGTTGACGAGTCTAGCTCATATCAACGATTGCCCGGTTTATTGCTAAGAAAAGCTCCATGCTCCAGATGCTGCTGCGGTGTTGCTAAAATCCTGCAATAATCTCAACAAGCGGTAAGCGTGCAACTGCTAATAAACTATAATAATTGGAATAAGAAATAGATAAAGTGATAAAATTGTAAATGCGGGCTGCGGTATCATCGATAAGTTCTTCCTTCGATCAACTGACAAAGTACTCCGCCCGGAGAACCTCTAGGTTGATCCTTATTGGTAGGATCAATAACAAAAGCGCCTTCAATTGTCTATGATAGGCTTCAAAATAAGGCCTCCAATTGCTTATGGTAGGCTTCAATGATAATGAGGTCTTCGCTTGCTCACGATAGACTTGATAATAAGACCCCCGATTGCTTACGGTAGGATAAATAACAAAAGAGCCTTCAATTGCTTATGATAGGCTTCAAAATAAGGCCTCCAATTGCTTATGGTAGGCTTCAATGCTAATGAAGTCTTCGCTTGCTCACAATAGACTTGATAATAAGATCCCCGATTGCTTATGGTAGGATCAATGATAAAAGAGCCTTCAATTGCTTATGATAGGCTTCAAAATAAGGCCTCCAATTGCTTATGGTAGGCTTCAATGCTAATGAAGTCTTCGCTTGCTCACGATAGACTTGATAATAAGATCCCCCGATTGCTTATGGTAGGATCAATGATAAAAGAGCCTTCAATTGCTTATGATAGGCTTCAAAATAAGGCCTCCAATTGCTTATGGTAGGCATGAATGCTAATGAAGTCTTCGCTTGCTCACGATGGACTTAATAATAAGATCCCCCGATTGCTTACGGTAGGATCAATGATAAAAGAGCCTTCAATTGCTTATGATAGGCTTCAAATAAGGCCTCCAATTGCTTATGGTAGGAATGACGTAATTTGTAAGTGCAAGCTGCAATATCTTTGATAAATTATTTTCCCATCCACTGGCGAAGCAATAAAGCAAATGCGAAGGCATAGTGCAAAGCATTTTCAACAATCTTGACAAATCAACTGGCAAGCCGGTCGGGCATGAAGCAAGGAGGGTCTTGGGGTTGATTGTCTAACAAATCAGTTGGCGAACCGGTCCGGCACGAAGCAAGGAGGGTCTCGGGACTGACCTGTTAACCTGAAAAGTAAAACAAGACATAATACAAAGAAAATGCAAAGGCATAATTTAAAGCAAGTGCGAAGCAATTTGAACAATCTTGACAAATCAACTGGCAAGCCGGTCGGGCACGCAGCAAGGAGGGTCTTGGAATTGATTGTCTACAAATCAGCTGGTGATCCGGTCCGGCACAAAGCAAGGAGGGTCTCAGGGCTGACCTGTTAACTAAAAGTAAAGCAAGTCATAATATAAAGCAAGTGCGACGACATAATTTAAAGCAAGTTCAAAGCAATTTAGCGTGAAATGTAAAGCAACGCCAAAGCGATTTAGCAAATCAACAGGCGTGAAACTCCAACAAGAGAGAAGCCCCGCCTGGTGGTCAACCTGAAAGAGTAAAGCAAGGCGTTAATTTCAAAGCAAGTGTGAAGACATAATTCAAAGCAAGTTCAAAGCAAAGTAATGCGGGAATGTAGAGCAATGCAAGAGCCATTTGGCGAATCAATAGGCGAGATAGTCCAACAAAAGGGGATCCTCGTGGCCGATGGTCAACTGTAGTCAGTGCGATAGCCGTTGATAAATCAATTGGTGAGGCAGTCCGGTAAGGATGGCGTTGTGCCGATTATAGCTTGAAACAAAGCGATGCCCTATTTGGCTTAGTTTTGAAAACACAAAACAAGCCTCGGCTTTGTCCCCTATTAGGAATGAAAGTCATAGGGGTAGAAATGCCGCCTGTTCGGCAATAACTCATGACAAAGCATAATGCTTCAAGTCATGAAAAGGGATTGCGACGCAATCTGCAAGACAACTTTGAATGCGAGTTCAACAAATTGTACATCCATAATGTGAATGATCCTTTCATTGCAAGCTTTCATATTCCTGCTTTCAAAGAAAAATTGTTAGCTTTGGGGAGGAAAAGGGGAAGTGTTTGATTTGTGCAGACTTCATCCTGATCTTGCTGCTTCTGCTGCTTCCTCGTCTTCATTGGACTTGGATTTGCAAATGGCTTTCAGAAACTTGGCTCATGAACTCAAATAGCATAGACTTTGAAAAATAGAGGCAAGATAAAATATTTTAATGCAATATAGCGAGTGAAATAAGCATGCAAATGAGGTCAAAGATGCACTTTGAAAATTTTGCCTTGACTTAAACTTGTAACATATTTTAAAACAAACTGAACGTCCTTTGTCTTAGGCTTTGCACTGTTTGCTTAACCAATTATAGAGTTCTTGCCAACTCATCTTTAACAACCAACGCCGCTTCTTGCAAAATTCTGCCCCAGTTATTATCTTCCGCATCTCTAACTCATTTTGCAAAATTGCCCCAGTTGCTATCTTTCGCATTTCCAACTTATTTGCAAAAATTGCCCTAGTTATCCTTCTTGGGGGAAAATAAAAACTTAAATGCTAAAGGGTCGAGCCCGATTGGGGAGCCTACGTATCCCTCCTTGGGAATCAGACCGTGCGTAGTTCTGCATCACTGCCTCAACTCCATATACCAACAAATAAAAGCTGCCCCAGTTGAAGTTCTAATAGATAGTGCGATATCCAAAGAGTGTAGACAATGACTTTTCAGTGCATCGTTTTCAATTTGCTCAGTTGCTTTGCCATACGTCACAAGTAAAGCTTTGGCAGGTTTATCAATTTTAGTTTCGAAATAGAAACAAATGCAAGCGTAAATAATATAATAAGAATGAGATGCATTTTATTTCAACTTTCATGAATTCAAAATGAGTTGATTCAGATTAACATAAGCTTTAAAGTACAATGCAATTCAGGGCCTCAATCTGAATTAAAATTGAAAATAATGCTATTAAGTTCAATCGCCAAGTTCTTTCAAGCAATGCCATTAGCTTCTAGTGCTGCATAGTTCACGAGCTAAAGCGCCTACCATCAATCGAATCTCGAAACCTTTGCGTGGTGAATGGTCAGCCACTTCACAAATCCAACATTTGCGGGAGAAGTAAACAAAACAGAAGAAACCTCACAAAGGGTAACTAAGATAGTTTGCATGTCATTCATAGGATTGCATACAAGCAAGAAAAACCTGGTATTTAACGCATTTTGAGCAAATAAAGCAAGGCAGGCAATTAAAATTTTAACACAGCTCATGCTCTCCACAGCATCTGCACAAAATCCTAAACCCAAATGCCTAAAACCCGAAACAATCCTCCATAGCTTTTGCAAACATCCACACTCCTCCAAGCACAACTCTCAACTGCTTTACAACATCCAGGGAGAAATTTCCAATTGCCTCCACAATACCAGACTGCAAATCACGAAAGGCGCCAGTTGGCCTTTCAAAATATAACCTCACTGGTCCTCGGCTTTAGACAAGCCTCTCAGCTTCAGACAAGCCTCTCAGCTTCCTAGGTTTTGCAAGGCTCACCGACCTTGTTCATAGGGCTCCTCACTGGTCCTTGGCTTTAATCAAGCCTCTCAGTTTCCTAGGCAGCCAAGACCGCACTGGCCTTCAAGGAGGGACCCCACTGGTCATTCAAAGACACAGGGGCTTCGCTCTCCTAGTATGCGACAAGCATACTTCAAGTTTTACAAAGTTGCAGCTGGATAATCAACATAGGCCTGCACACACGCAAAGCCATTCACGAGAGGGACCCCATTGATCCTTTCAAAGACACTAGGGGCTTCGCCTCTTAGATCTCACTACACCAGGCCATCTCCAAAACACAAACCAACCAGATCTGCCGAACTTTCCCCCAAACTAAGGTGTATATGCATGCATGACCTAATCTCCTTCTAAGAGTGGGTTAACGGTTGAGGCTAACAGGTGAGTGGCAAGCGGTCTCGCAGTCGAATTACTCCTACGATGGCCGCGGGTGTACCAACTCGTCATAGGGTTCTTTAGTGGAAGAAAGTGCGGGTGCGCATGGGCGCACCTCGCGGATATTTGAGTGAGAATGCAAGAGGTTCCCAGGAATGGGGGAAGTATGAACGGAATGCCAGTTTATATGTGCGCAAATAAGAGTGTAGTGACATGCTTTTCGTGGCACACAAACAAACAGATATAATAAAGCAAAATAAATTAAGCATGCTAGTTGCAAATAATTGGAAACCTTTATGGTCAAAACCTTTATAGCTCCCCAGCGGAGTCGCCATGCTATTGAACCCCAAAATTACCCCCCGAGAAGGATAAATTCCGGAATATCGACAGGATGGGCTAACTCTTTTGGAGTTTTTGGAGTCGCCACCCAATTTAAGGAAAACAGGGAACCAAATTAGCAAATGCGTGCAAAAATCCATTTTTATAAAAAGACGATCTTTCTTTCAGAGATTCTAAAGGTAAGAGGTTTTATTAATTTCGGAAGAAGGTTTTTAAGGCACTTCCGAAATTCCGTAAAATACGGTTAATCCGACAGGTTTCCAAAATATTTGCAAAATATGCTTTTCTAGAAAATTTATCTAAAATAATTAATTGAAATAAAACTTGTTTATGAAAAATATTTTAATTTGCACGCATTCTGCTAATTTGCCCCAGTTTGCAATAATTAAATAACGACTTCAAAAATAAAAGGATAATGCACATAAAGTAAAGTAATATACCAAGCAATCAAATATTATTGATAAATAAAGTATTTTACACATTTATTTGCATAAATATCCAAGGAAAGTAATGCGAAGTTTAAAGATAAAACCCGGGAAATGATCAACTCGCGGGAGCCTTGGATTTTCTAAAATTCCTAAGTCTTATTTCTGAATGCTCGGGTCCGAATTCGATCCCCAAATGCCTTTAATGCAATGGATTATTCCCGTTCGTGAGTTAGCCAAACTCGTCCATAAATTATTCGTGCCAATATGTACCTCGCAAAACAAACAAGTAAAATAAGATTAATACGATAATAAGGTATAATAATTAATGAAATAAAAAATAACAATAATAAAGTAATAAAGTAATAATAATAATAATAAATATAATAATAATAATAATAATAATAATAATAATAATAATAATAATAGAATAATAATAATAATAATAATAATAATAATAATAATAATAATAATAATAATAATAAAGGGGTTTTGTTTTTGCAAAATTTAGGCTCAGGTTTGTATAGCGCGTCGAATAGAGGCTCGGGATTTGGTACGGTTGCAAACACGGAGCCCGGGCCGTGTTGCCGTGCCAAAGCACCAAAACCCACTACTCTATTCAACTTGCTTAGCATTAAAATGCATTCATCATCGCCTTTTGCTTTAGGGACACGGGAACGGGACGGTTCAAGTGTAGTATCGTGTTCAAATCCATCCCGAGGCCTCAATACGTGTATGTGTATTTTTCATCGGCCGTTAGCGTAGTATTTGTTCAAATCAGTTCAATTATTCCATAATGGACAAAATTTATCCAAAATAGATCCCTGCATTCAGAAAAAATCCAGTCAATACATAAGTCAGTCCAACAACATAGATTGATCAATTCAAGTTATAGCAAATTTCCATAATGGCACCAAAATGACCATGGCAATGCAATATGCCTAACGGGTCCAATGTAAATAGTGTAAACGGGTCAAGAGGGGTGAAATCGGGTAAGCAAAATCAGGGGCAATCGAACCAGAACCAATGAGTTCAATTTCTCGAGTGAGACAGGATTGACAAGGAGAAACAACAATCCCAAATCCATTATCAACCATGTCTATGAGATCACAGTAACATCATACCAAATTAAAGCCAAAACAAATCACCGTTGTCATCACCCTCATAGCCACACACCACCACAACAACTCATTGTTTCATATCAAAGCAGCATAACTGCTGCACTAATATCGCAGCTAACAAATAACCATCAATAACCCCAACGCCACCACCGTCCGTTTACATAACACCTCCGTTTTTATCTAGTTCTCCACCAGCGCAAGGGACGGAACAAAATAAAGGAGTAGAACCAAATCGCCATGGCCGGCGTTCGAATTTCCGGCCAAACTCCGGTGGTGGCGACTAGCGGTGCCACTGTCGTGGCTCTTTTCAACCCCTTTTCTTTACAAAACAACAGAAAAAATAAACCAGACAAAACAACAATAACGACGAGGGTCACCAGTGGAGGTCCAAACACACGGAGTAATCAACCAAAACGAGGAGGAGCAACACCGATCTTTACCGATGGCGTCGCTTCAACTCCTCCTTCCCCGTTTCTCCTCTTTCCCGATCTCCCCTCTCCTAATAACAGTCAAGAACAACAACAGACAACAAAATCCAGAAACCCCTTTTTTTTTTCAGATCTGCTTGTAGCCGGCTGTCACTGGTGGTGTTTGGGTTGGATATCGTGTGAGAGAGGGAGAGTGATCGGGATTCAGTGTTGTGTAAGGAGGAGGTGAATAATAATGAGAGGAGATGATGAGGAGGGGCACGGCCGGCTTTTTTTCTAATGGGTGTGTAGGGTTTTTGTTATAAGGGTGGAGAAGGTGAATAATGGGTTGGGTTTTGTGTTATATGGGCTTTGCAAAAATAATTCTAAATTGCAATTTAAGAACATATTTAGCCCTTTATTAAAGGGTTTTTTACATAAATATACAAATTTTCACCCTTAATTACAAAAAAATAGCAATATTTCTCTAATTACAATGCATAACATTATTTTTCTAACACATTTAACAATAATCTAACACATTTCACTTTCACTTCCCATTTTCCCCAAATTAAAAATTCTCTCACTTACTCTCTCTTTCTCCCATCATCCCACACCCACCCCCGCCACCCCAACGCTATAACCCCCACCATAACGCCATCACCACCACCCCACCACCACTACCCCTACCACCCCAGTAACTGACATGAATTGCTGAACTTTCTCCTTATGCGCAAACCCCAGCTTATTCTTCCAAGCATATAAACAAATTGACACGTACATTCAATCAGATTTCAGTGACTGAAAAAAAAATTGAAAACGTAAGGCTCGAAGGTCCTATGTTTTAACGCCACTGGTTTATGGGGGACTAACCAAGTAATTTTTTGGTTGTAGTTCTGCTTCTGCATGATTAGTTTTGTAAGTTAAGTAGGCGTTCGTGAATTCCTTTATTAATAGTTTTTGGGTATTACAATAGATATTAACTTTTTCGTATGAGAGGAACACAATAGATATAAAAAGAATATCATTTCATGTCCAACAGAGAATTGAAAATTCTCATAAATTCGAGTTCGTGTGATTTCCCCAAAATTCAAAACTCAGGTAATAAATTTACGCACTTGACGCGATGCTAAAGTTCAAAAAGATGAACTTTTACTCTCATTGACCTGTTGAGGTAGAAGCTTGCATGTGACATGTGTCTGCTAAGACCTACACTATAAATGTTATGGAACTTACCATTGGGTTCTTTCCGTTTCCTTGTGCAGCTCCAGAATTGGTTGAGAAACCAGGTGACAATTCATTGTCAAAACTTAAGATGTTATACACTCAAGCCAAAGAGCTATCTGAGAGCGAGATGAGGTACTTATATTTTTCCTGTTTCTTCATTTGTGAGTGTGGTTGAGAGTTGTCTGGCAAATTTTGACTCATAGTTTGAGTTTGAACGATGCTGAAACAGTCTTGATACAGTGCAGAAACAGTTGATACGGTGCATAAATAGTTAGATACAGTGTTGCAGAAACAGTTGATACGGTGCAGAAACAGTTAGATACGGTGCTGCAGAAACAGTTGAAACGGTGCAGAAACAGTTAGATACGGTGCAGAAACAGTTGATACAGTGCAGAAACAGTTGAAACGGTGCAGAAACAGTTAGATACGGTGCTGCAGAAACAGTTGAAACGATGCAGAAACAGTTGAGATACGGTGCTGCAGAAACAGTTGAAACGGTGCAGAAACAGTTTGATACGGTGCAGAAACAGTTGATACGGTGCAGAAACAGTTAGATACGGTGCTGCAGAAACAGTTGAAACGGTGCAGAAACAGTTAGATACGGTGCTGCAGAAACAGTTGAAACGGTGCAGAAACAGTTGAGATACGGTGCTACAGAAACAGTTGAAACGGTGCAGAAACAGTTTGATACGGTGCAGAAACAGTTGATACAGTGCTGCAGAAACAGTTTGATACGGTGCAGAACAGTTTGATACGGTGATGAAATGAACTGAAACGGTGCTGAAACGATTACATACAACGAGATACGGTGAGATACAACGAGACACATTGAGGATGGGATGGGGAAAAGTGAAATTGGGGTAAATGGGAGGAGTATAAGTGAAATTGGGGAAATAATGGGAGTAAAAGTAAAATAGGAGAAAATGGGATGAGCAAAAGTGATAATGGAGAAAATAGGAGGAAGAATGTAAGAGTTTGGTATGTTATGGGAAAATATTGCTATGTTTTTGCTATATTTGTAATTATCTTGTGTTTTCCTCTATATAAGGTAATTTTACTAAAATATTGCTATGTTTGGTAATTAAGCTCTAAAACTTGTACTTTTATGTAAAAAATATTTTATTAAATTAAACAAATAATTATATAACACGCTGCAAATGAAGGGACGACTTGCGATTTTGGCCATTTTCCTTTAAAATTAGCTATTTATTTGCAATCTTCAAAATTAAACTTAATTTTAAAATTATTATACTTTTAATTAAAATCCGGGACAAAATTGGGTGTCAACAGTGATTACAGCTTCCCCTCTTTGATCGAGAAGACGAAGATTTTTCGGACAAAGACGTAATCGACAACTAATTTTGGCTCTTCGGTTCTAGCCGAGATCACGCGGAATATTGATCGTGGCCTGACCAAGGCTCTAACCAAGAGCAAGGTTACCTACATATCCCCAGACTAAGGAATCAGGTCAGTGTAGTTCCTGACACGCGATAGCTGGGACTACCGCTTCCTAGACATATAACCTAGACACTTCTAAACTAAACTAGACTGAACCAAGCACTTGGACTCACTAAGACTGATACTAGATGCTCCTACTCATACTAGGACTGACACAAGACATACTAGAGTTGTTGCTGCTGGTCACTTGTTTCTGGTTACTGGCTGCTGGCCAATGGTCACTTGCCTTACAAAGAAAAAGAAACAAAAACATTGGAATCATAAAATTGCAATTCCTGTACTAATTCTTCATGCTTTCCGAGTTGAGCCACTTGATTCTTGCTCCCCTCATTTTTTTTTTGGAAAAATAAACCACCGCTCCTGGCATAGGTGGTTCTTGCTTTTGAAGGAAAGTAACACCGATCATGATTCAGGTGGGCCTTCCTCCTTTCACTTAAATGGATTCCCTCGTTCTTCAGGTGGGCGCCTTGACTTCTTCAAATGTATTCTCTCGTTCTTCAGGTGGGCGCCTTGACTTCTTCAAATGTATTCCCTCGTTCTTCAGGTGGGTGCCTCGACTTCTTTAAATTACTTCCTCGTTCTCCAGATGGGTGCCTCGACTTCTTTAAATTACTCCCTCATTCTCCAGGTGGGTGCCTCGACTTTTAAGACTTATTCCCTCATTCTCCAGGTGGGTGCCTCGACTTCTTTAAATTACTCCCTCGTTCTCCAGGTGGGTGCCTCGACTTCTTAAAAGTTACACCCTCATTCTCCAGGTGGGTGCCTCGACTTCTTTACAACTACTCCCTCATTCTTCAGGTGGGTGCCTCGACTTCTTTACAACTACTCCCTTATTCTTCAAGTGGGTGCCTCGACATCTTAAATAAACTACTCCCTCATTCTTCAGGTGGGTGCCTTGACTTCTTTAAAATTGCTCCCTCATTCTTCAGGTGGGTGCCTCGACTTCTTTACAACTGCTCCCTCATTCTCCAGGTGTGTGCCTCGACTTCTTAAGACTAATCCCTTATGAATGCTGCTTCTAACTTGAAAATTGACATTGTCACTCTTAAAATTGGTGCTCAGGCGAGATTTGATGATCTTGAAATCTGCCTGCCGTTTGATAATCTCTTTCATGGTGCAAATTCTCAACGCGTCAATCTTGCGATCGAGAGTTGATTTGGCTTCCATTATCCGGGGGGGGGGGGGGGGGGGGTCCTGACCATGCTCTACTACAACCACAAAACAGGTAAAAAAAATTTGCGAAGCTTTCTTTTGCTCGTTTTGATGTTGTTTTGACTGAAAAGTGAAAAATGGAAAAGATTCCGAACAAAAGGACTCCGAATGAAATGATGTCCCTTTGGAGATGTAAAAGAAACTTATCTGGAGGTGGAAGCGATGACCTTAATAAACATGACATGCTTCTTGTCCTCAAACCCTGATCATTCACAATAGTTCTTCCTCGGTCATGACTACTTTCCAAACCCATCTTGATGACATTTATGAAGACCCTCATTCGGTTAGTGGTGCCCCTTTCGGGGTTTTCACCAACTAACCTCTCTCTTTGTTCTTTTATCTCACTGTTTGTCATGCGGCGCCTTTTCAGGTTTTCACCGGCAAGACTTCATTTTCTTTTCTTCTTTTTTTCTTTTTTTTCCTTTTTGCTGATGATAATGTCTTGGGCGCTTTGAGCCTCTTCCTGATTTCGAGACTGAAATGCCAAATGTCTCATGAGCATGTGAAAAGATAGTAAGAATAATAGAAATTTGTTTTTATTGACGAAATAAAATAAAAACAAACTTCTGCCCCAGTTTAGCAGAAACTGCGGATTTGGATTTTCTTTGAATTTGGCCGCAAACTTGGAGGCAAATTTTGCGTCGATATGAGATAGGGAAAAAGGAACTTTCCCCTATTTTGACCGCACCAGAATGGTTGCCTACATATCCTTTTGAGAGGAATCAGGTCAGACGTAGCTCTGGCAACTTAATGCCAAAATTTGTTGTTTTGAATCTTTCTTTCATTCATTTCATTTCATTACAATTACAGGATTCCAAATAAGGGTTTGCAAAAGCAATACAAATCCAAAGGCTAACAAAAGGGATACATTATCTGGATAAGGGAAACAAAGACTTTCGCTATCCCAATCCGAGAACATCAAATGTAGTACCTCTTCACTGCATCAGAATTAACAATCATTTCAGCCATCATGCCTTCGATGTCTGTCAAGAATAGAGCACCATTGGGCAACACCCTCTTCACCACATACGGTCCTTGCCAATTTGGAGCAAACTTGCCCTTTGCTTCTTCTTGATGTGGAAAAATACGCTTCAAGACTAACTGGCCTTCACTGAACTGGCGTTAGCGCACTTTCTTGTTGTATGCTTTTGCCATTATTTTCTAATATAGTTGACCATAACATACTGCATTTAGCCTTTTCTCGTCAATCAAAGCCAATTGTTCCAAGCGGGATTTGACCCATTCAGTGTCCTCGATCTCAGCTTCAACAATGATTCTCAAGGATAGTATTTCGACTTCTGCCGGAATGACTGCTTCGGTCCCATACACCAGTTCATATGGGGTCGTGCCTATTGAGGTGCGTACAGTTGTGCGATAACCCAGAAGAGCAAATGGCAACTTCTCATGCCAATCTCGAGATCCTTCCACCATTTTTCGAAGGATCTTCTTGATGTTTTTGTTTGCAACTTCGACCGCGCCATTTGCTTTTGGCCGGTATGGTGTGGAATTTTTATGCACAATTTTGAACCTTTCACATACCTCTCTCATCAAATGGCTGTTCAGATTAGCCCCATTGTTAGTGATGATGGTATTGGGGATACCGAATCGGCAAATGATGTTCGAATGAACAAAGTCGACCACAGCTTTCTTGGTTACCGACTTGAATGTTGCTGCTTCCACCCACTCAGTAAAATAGTCAATGGCGACCAAAATGAATCTATGCCCATTCGATGCCTTTGGTTCTATCAGGCCAATGACATCCATTCCCCATGCTACGAAAGTCCAAGGAGCGGACATTGTGTGGAGCTCTAAGGGAGGTGAATGTATCAGATCGTCGTGCACTTGACATTGGTGGCATTTCCGCACGAATCATATGCAATCTCGCTCCATGGTGAGCCAGTAATAACCTGCTCTTAAGACCTTCTTGGCTAACACATAGCCATTCATGTGTGGCCCACAGATTCCAGAATGCACCTCGTTGAGAATTCTTGAGGCTTCTTGTGCGTCCACACATCTCAGCAGTCCCAAATCTGGGGTTCTCTTGTACAATACCCCCCCCCCCCACTTAGAAAGAAACCATCTGCAAGACGGTGGAGGGTTCTTTTCTGATTGCTCTCTGCCAGCGCTGGATACTCTCCATTCTTGATGTAATTTTTGATGTCCAGGTACCATGGCTCGCCATCAAGTTCTTCTTCAACCATGTTGCAATAAGCATGTTGATTCTTAACTTGAATTTCGAGAGGATCAATGTTAGTTTGGTCAGGATGACTAAGCATGGATGCTAATGTAGCCAAAGCGTCAGCCAACTCATTGTGCATTCTTGGGATGTGCCTAAATTCAATAGAATCAAATCTTTGGTAAAGATCTTCCAGATACTGCTTATACATGATGAGTTTCACGTCTCGAGTTTCCCATTCACCCTTGATTTGGTGTACTAGTAGGTCAGAATCTCCAAGCACTAGCAGTTCTTTGATGTCCATGTCTATCGCCATGCGTAGACCCATGATGCAAGCTTCATATTCTGCCGTGTTATTGGTACACCAGAAACGAAGTTGCGCAGCCGCCGGATAATAATGACCCGTCGGGGATATGAGAACAGCCCCGATACCATCGCCTTTGGAGTTAGAGGCCCCATCAAAATAAAGCTTCCAATAATGATCATCGTCAGAAGGCAACTCCTCAATTGTGTCTACCTCTTCATCAGAAAAGTATGTCTTAAGAGGTTCATACTCATCATCCACTGGATTTTCGGCCAAATGATCAGCCAAAGACTGGTTTTCATTGCAGTTCTGGTGACATAAACTATGTCGAACTCTGTGAGTAACATTTGCCACTTGGCAAGCCTTCCTGTTGGCATAGGCTTCTGAAAAATGTACTTTAGTGGATCTATCCTGGATATGAGATAAGTAGTGGATGAACAACAAATAATGCCTCAACTTCTGTGCTACCCATGTGAGGGCACAACACGTTCTTTCCAGCAAAGTGTACTTGACTTCATAATCCGTAAACTTCTTGCTCATGTAGTAAATCGCCTGCTCTTTCTTGCCTGTGGCATATTTTTGCCCCAGCACAACCAAATGAATTGTCCATCACCGACAGATAGAGGAACAAAGGTCGTCCTGGCTCCGGCGGGACCAACACTGGTGGATTTGACAAGTATTGCTTAATTTGGTCAAAGGCCGCTTGACATTCCTCAGTCCACTTAACTGCAATATCTTTCTTTAGCAGCTTGAAGATTGGCTCAAACGTCGAGTTGAGCAATGAACCTACTGATGTAGTTCAATCTTCCGAGAAAACTCATAACTTCTTTCTTGTTCTTTGGCGGAGGCAACTCTTGTATAGCCTTTATCTTTGAAGGATCCAATTCAATGCCTCGCCTGCTGACAATGAAACCCAACAACTTTCCAGCTAGAACACCGAACGCACATTTGGCCGGGTTCAACTTCAAATTATACCTTCTCAGTCTTTCAAAGAATTTCCTGAGGTCTTTAACATGATCCTCCACCGTTCTTGATTTCATTATCACGTCATCCACATACACCTCAATTTCTTTGTGTATCATATCATGGAAGACGGCTGTCATGGCTCTCATGTACGTTGCCCCAGCATTCTTCAAGCCGAACGACATGACCCTGTAACAAAAGGTTCCCCAGGGCGTGGTGAATGTTGTCCTCTCTGCGTCATCTTCATCTATCAGGATCTGGTGATATCCAGCATAGCAATCCACAAAGATTAGATCTCGTGTTTAGCACAATTATCTATGAGAATGTGAATATTAGTCAAAGGAAAATTATCCTTGGGACTGGCCTTATTCAAATCTCGATAGTCAACACAAATTCTTGTCTTCCCATCTTTCTTCGGCACCGGCACAACATTGGCCAACCAAGTGGAATACTGAAGAGATTGTATCACCTTCGCAGATAGCTGCTTCATGATTTCCTCATGGATTTTCTTGCTCATTTCTGTCTTGAATTTCCTCCGAAGCTGCTTGACCGGAGGGAAACCAGGATTAATCGGCAACTTGTGAACCACCAAATCTTACTCAAACCGGGCATGTCATCATATGACCAAGCAAACACATCTCCATAGTCAAACAAGACTTGGACTATGTCATTTTTCACTTTTGGTACAGCGTGCATGGTTATCTTGGTTTCCCTAACATCGTCGGGGGTTCCCAAATTTATATTTTCCGTGTCATCTAGATTGGGCTTAGGCTTGTTCTCAAACTGTTCTAATTCCCCGTTTATTTCACTCTCAGCTCCCTCCTCATCATATTCTTTCTCAAACATTTCTTCGGTATCAGTCCCTTCCATGTCATCTACCTCCTCAACTGTTACTTCATAATCATTCCACCCACCAACATGTATTTCCTCAATTTTTGGTTGATCCATTGAGACCAAGTTAAACTGTGTGTTTAGATCAGGGCATGATTTCAGCATGCATGTCATGTTATTAAGGCCATCAGAAACATAGCTACAGAAAGAAATAAGGAACAAAAATCAGGAAAGTAAAGAGATAGAATAAGGAGACAAGAACATGTCTTGCTTTTCATTGAATTTGAAAGATAAAAGGGTTTGACATCATAACGAGCAAAATAAATATACTTGGATTACAACCCTTAGAATAACCAAGTATACAGAAAGGATAACAAAACTTGCTACCAATAGCCCCTCCTAGTGGGGAGAGGCATGGATTCCCAGTTATTCAGCTTCACATCAGGGCCAATGTTCTGGATTTCTGCATTGCTAGATCCTTCGCCAGTTTGCACCATGTTTATGCCAAAGACGTGCCTCAGATCGGCCAGGAGCTTCTTCTGTTCTTCAGTCTCCTCAGCATTTTTGGAAATAGACTTACCCCCGTTGGACCTCGTGAAAGACTGAGCGGGGCAAGGGACAGGCTTCTCAAGGGACCATTCTTGTTTCTTTATCTTCCTAGCTCTTGCTCTGTCTGCAGCTGTGGGCTTGTATCCCAGACCCCAGGTACCTCGAATGCGAAGTGGACTAATTGGATGCGACATTCCCTGGAGTGATGCCCCGAGACCTTTCCCTGGTTGAAAACCGTGCTTCAACATTTCTGTAGACATCATGACTGCCGCTTCTGACAATCTTGCTTGGGGCAAAGGCTTGCCTTCAGGAACCTCTTCCACATTGACTGCTTCAAAGGTTTGGTACATCAGAATTGGGCTATCATTGGTGACCTCGATAACTGGAATGGACGGGTCTTTATAGATTGAAAAATCTCCCTCTCCGTGTACCATGATCATCTCACTGTTCCACTCAAACTTCACATTCTTGTGCAAAGTTGACGGTACTGCGCCCGCCATATGAATCTAGGGCCTTCCCAACAGTAGATTGTAAGACGAATCCATATCGAGGACTTGGAAATCAATAGCAAAGTCCACAGGCCCAATTGTCAATGTCAGCTCGATCTCACCAATTGACTGTCTTTTTTCTCCATCAAAAGCACGGATACTCATAGTATTGGTTTGAATTCTATCCACGTTGATTTTCAATCTTTTCAAAGTAGACAATGGACAGATGTTCAGACCAGACCCACCATCAACCAACACTCTCGTGACGTACGAGTTGTCACACTTAACAGTCAGATGCAGAGCTTTGTTATGGCCTGTGCCTTCCATAGGCAATTCTTCATCAGTGAAAGTGATCCTGTTGACTTCAAAGATACGAGCAGCAACAGCCTCCAAGTTACCAACAGTCATTTTATCCGATACATGAGCTTCATTCAGGTGCGCTTCAGAATGCATCAGCAGGGACAACAAAGAAATTTGAGCAGGGGTCTTCCTCAGCTGCTCCACAATAGAGTAATCTTGAACTTTCATCTTCTTTAGAAACTCTTCTGCATCTTTCTCAATGACAGGTTCCTTGATGGGACCCTGATTTTCCCTAGCTGTCCTTGCTTTTCTTAACTCTTCCGGGGTAAAGCACCGCCCAGAACGAGTTAGATCGCCCACTTGTGTTGTTTCTGCTACAACCTCCTTTCCCATGTACGTTACCACTGCCTTGGCATAGTTCCACGGGACAGCCTTGCTATCTGTCACATGGAACTGGGATGTTCTCTTTATGACAATGGGCTCGCGCATTTTGTTCAAATCATCTTCCCGAGGTGCATTTTTTATAACCAACTTCAGTTTGGTAGCAGAATCTGCTTCCCCTTCCTTTCTGATGGCCCTTGAGATCACCAACTTTGGTTTCTCAGTCACCTCTACCCTTTTCTCAACAGCTCCTTTCAATATTAACACGGGCTTATCCAACTGGACAGATGGCTTTGTTCCTGCGGACACCACAACAGGACTTGTCTTTGAAGTGACATGCATCTTTTCCACCCCAATTGTTATTGCATCGACTGACACTATTGGCCTTGCAGATTCATTTTCAAATTCCCCTTCGCATGTACATACCATGTGTACATCATGGACTAGCAGAGGATTGCGATTAATGTTTGGCGTTTCTACATCTTCAATCACGATTTGGTTGCTGTCAATCAGATCTTGCACCACTCTCTTGAGATAATAGCAATCTTCTGTATCATGCCCTGGTGCGCCCGAGTGGTAATCACAATGCCGAGAGTGGTCCACTTTCCCAGTAGGATTCATGTTTCCTTGAATTGGCTTTATCATGTTCAAGACTCGTAATTTCTCAAAGATACTGGTGTAAGACTCCCCAATTGGTGTGAATTCCCTCCTTTTCTCTTCTCGAGCCTTCTTGAATTCAGCCCTTGGACGGAAGTCTGCAGGACCTCTTGGTCGGTAGGTAGGGTTAGGCGGAGCTTGATAATGATTATGTGGAGCTTGGTGAATGGGATATGTAGGCTGTGCGGCTGGCGCGCGCCATTGCGGATAAGATGTTGGGGCATATGGCTGCGCAGCGTGTACAGAGTATTGGGGTGGAGGTATGGAGTATTGTGCATTTTGTGGTAGGTAATAGTGTTGCAAATGGGGTGTTTGCGGAGCTTGGTATGAATTAGGATGACTGTATCGCTCCCCGTTCCACCTTCGCGGACCCGACCCTACGATGGCCACATCTTCTTTCTTTTTTTTAGCAAACCCTACTGCCCCTGTTTGCACAGCCTGTGTGGTTGCTTTTAGTGCAGTCTGGCTCATAATCTTACCAGCTTTGACTCCCCTCTCAATCATTTCTCCCATCTTGACGACTTCGCTAAACGGTTTCCCAAAGGCGGCGATCAATGCACCATAGAACGCCTCATCCTGCGCCTCGATGAACAAACGGACCATGTCATCGTCCGGGATTGCGGGGCTCACTCGAGCAGCCTGCTCGCGCCATCTGAGGGCGTACTCCCTAAAGCTTTCACTTGGCTTCTTTTTTATCGCATCCAAAGAGGATCGATCTGGCAAAACCTCAATGTGGTACTTGTACTGGTCGTAGACTGCTTGCGCCACGTCATCAAATGCCAACCATTTAGTTACATCCTGCCTCATGAACCATTCGGCAGCTACACCCCCCAAGCTTTCGGAAAAGTAGGCTATCAACAGCTTGTCTTTCTTGACCCCTCTCATTTTGTTGCAGTAGGTCTTCATATGAACTCTTGGATCTCCTTGCCCGGTGTATAGATCGAACTTTGGCACAATGAACCCTTCTGGAAATTGCAATTCGGGGTAGGGGCAAAGATCCTTGAAAGAAATGTTGGTATGATCTCCATAGCCCTGAATGATCCTTACTGCTTGTTCTAGGCCCTTCACCTTTCTCAAAACCTCGCTCTCATCAAACTTTCCTGATCGATCAACCTCAACTTGAGACTCGCGATGGAACCCCTGATCATATGAGTCACTGTGTCGGAAATTGGGTTCATGGTGCTGATCATAATGATGATCCCCAGCCTGGAGATGCGGTTCGCTGTTGGACCTAGCCATAGAAGGCCTAGCTGGACCCCAAAAAATTGGAACCTGTGGGAGAGGTGGGCCATACTGTCCCTGTGGTGGGGGTGGACCATACTGCTCATGTGGTGCATGTTGTCCATACTTCCCTTGAGGTTGAGGTGGTGGGGGCGGCGCATGAGGGCGCACTTCCGCTACTTTTGTTGGACCATGACTAGTGCCAAAACCAAGGGGATAGGTCGGATCCTCGACCACCGTAGATATGCCCGGTGCTCGCTGGCTAGCTGTTGGCAGCCTATCTAGGAGGTTTGGCATGGGAGGAGGTACCCGTCCCGTGGTTATCGCATGATGCATGTCTACCAGGAATTGCTTCAGAGTCAGGGCCTCTTCTGTCGTCCTATCATTTTCTTCGGAACCGGCATCAGATTTGTCTCCTTCAGTGGCCATATTACCAAGTGGAATTTCAAGTCCCTTTGAGTAGTTGTGTAAGAGTGGGGTAATGCCAGAGCGCTGCACCAAATTACTGATAATCTAGTCTTGTCTGCAAACAAAACAGGTTAGGAAACACGATATTTATAAGCCAAGCACGCCTACAAGCCTAAAGTCGTCATGCATCATCCCGAATCAAGACAAAGTGGGTCCTCTCTTTTTCTTTTCTTTTTTTGTTTTTTGTTTTTTGTTTTTTGTTTTTGTCCTTCCCTTTTTCCTCTCTTTTCTTTTCGCTCTTTTTTTTTTCTTTCCATATCATATATCTTTTCAAATGTAAGAGGGGTCCAAAATCAGATTGAAAAAAGAAAGAAAAATGCATTTAAGATAACAAAGAGACACAATTTTGGATTTTTTGATTTTCTTTTCATAAATGCCGAAACAGTACAATATAAAAAGCCCGCCGACAACATGGGGCAATAGTAGTACTCCTACAAATTAAAATAAACAAACTAGACCGACTGTTCGAAATAGAAATACCAATACATAATAAAAGCTACAACATGTCCAAGATGCTAAATGAATGACAAAAGGCAATGAGCTGCATCATCTCAGACTGGCATATATCTGCTAAGGTGATCCGGGCCCTGCCTCAGCTGGCTCCTCTGGATCTGACTCAAATGGCTCGTCGAGATCTTCCTCTGGTGGCTCCTCGGGATCTACTGGTGGGCCTTCCACCAAGGTGCGGCGCAATCCAGCCAAATTTTCTGCAACTCTGGTGACGAAGGGAAGCACATGTGGAAGTAGGTCCTCCGCGGGCAACCTCCTATAGTCACCGATAGCCCGTGCGACATATACATCAGAGTCATAAACCTGCCGATAAGCTACACTGATAGTCTGTCCTGCAGCCTGTATATCCTGAAGTCGGCCTTGTGCTAGCTCCCTGAGCTGCTCTTCCTGCTCCAGTGCCCTGTCAAGTCGAGCTCGAGCATCCATGGCATCCCAACGATGATAATCCTCCCTTCTCCTGCTCTCCACCAAAGCTGTGATGTCGGCGTCCCACTCTGTCAATGCCTCAGAGTGCATAACACGGAGTCGTCTGACTGTGTCTAGGTGCTGATGCGCGAGACCCTCACTCTCAACCAAAGCAGCTCGAGCGGCATCCCTCTCAGAACGAAGACGGTAGACCAGACCCGCATATCTCTCCTCAGTCTCTACCCTATGCATATCTATCTTCATGTCAATCCTGAGTGCCTCATCATACGGTCCCTTAACCATTTTCGCTGGCATATCTACCAAAGCAGGCTGTCGGCCGAACCAGAAAACATACTCAGGAGTGACCTCGCCTCTAAATCGGTCTATAACCTGTGTGCTGGGGGTCAAAGGTCTCATATTATCCCAAATGGAGAACTATTGAGTGTGCCTGGGAAACTCACCGCTAATATGCTCAAGGCGATACTCTCCCACGGCCTCTACCCTTGGTACACCCTGAACGCGCCCAAGCTGTCGGAGCACCCGCGTAGGGCAATAAGGCTCGGCTCCCTTATGACCCATCAATACTAGAAAAGGACGATCCATACTACCATATATTCCCTCTTTCGAGGGGTACCAACTAACCCGCCACCGGATATTCTCCAAAGTGAGCTCACTCAAATACTGTGCCCACCCATCAAAGCTCTCAGGTAGATCAAGATGTCGAGCACGATAATAATGGGTGTTCAAATGGCATTTAGGCTCATCGGGTAGCGGAGTAGGATCAGAACGGCAAAACAAATGCTCAACGAACCATACTTGCAACAACAAGTTGCAACCCTCGAAAAATCGGGCCCCTTTCTCTTTGCATCAAGTCAAAGCACGATAAATACTGCCCAAGATCATCGGCACAACAGTAGAATCTCGAACTCCCCCAAATAGAGCTCTCACGATCCAAGAGGTTTGGATAGAGATCTGTCTATTCTCCATCGGGAAGACCATAAGACCAAGGAAAGCAAAAATGAAGCTCTTTCCCTAAGGTTATTCCATTGCTCATGGCTCAACATAGTGATGAATTTCGGCCGATACTTTGTGTAACCATCTCCTCGCCCATAAAGAGCATAGAGATACTCCAGACTAACCCAACCTGAGGCGAAACTCACTAACTGTGTATCAGAGCGCAAACTCATGTCCCGTAGGAACTCCTCGACCCTCACAAGCGAGGTGCTATGCACTTCTTTGTCCTAAACACTGCATTAGTCAAACCCGAGATCTCTTCTAAAGTAGGAGTCATCTCAACATAACCAAACACAAAGGTATTTTGACTCGGTTCCCAATACAGAATCAAAGCATTTACTAGTTCCCGGCGCGGGGCGAACTTAGGGTTAAGAAGATGTCTCGTTTCCCCTATTCTCGCATTCACAACCCCTTTCTGCTTTTCGCTCAAATTGTACCACCAATCCCTCAACAATGGAGGACATTTATCGACCATCTTAATAGGCGGCGGAGCAGAACCCTCAGGAAACTTCCTTTTTCCTACTCTAGATGATGATGCAGCCATGATACCTATTTTTATTAAAAATGAAGGATTAGGAGCGAGACAACTTTGGACAAAATTTGTAAAACAACATTAAAACGGACAAGCCGACTCAAACAAAATTTTTACATGATTGACTAAGCTAGACAAATAGAAACAAAACTTGTCAATGTTTTACAAAACAAGACGACTCTATTTTGATTTTTTTGATTTTCTAATTTTTTGAACAAAATTTGACATGACAACGACACCAAAATTTGACTATTGACATTAAAACGGACAAGCCGACTCAAATAAAATATTTACATGATTCGACTAGCCTAGACAAATAGAAACAAAACTTGTCAATGTTTTACATAACAAGACGACTCTATTTTGATTTTCTAATTTTTGAACAAAATTTGACATGACAACGCCACCAAAATTTGACTATTGATGTTGTTTTTCTTTTTTATTTTTCACAAAATTGACCATTATAACGACGTGAAATTGGCTTTAAAATCTTTGCCGACAACGGGAAAAGGACAATTGGCACGCTAATATTTTGAAAATCTGAAATTGCCCCTCTTAACAAAGTGTCTCCTCTCTCTCTCTCTCTTTTTTTTTCTTCTTTTCATCATTTTTCAAAACTAACCGCTTTCCCTCGATAAACGGTCAGCATAACGGCCTCCCTAGATGCAACACAGAAGATGCCACTATTGTCTTTTTGGGATGTGGGCCCCATCTAGACTCTAAAGGATCAGCCTAGACAAGTGCGGTACCAGTGCACCACACCTCACTAAGTCTAATGACATGCAAATAAATCGGCCTAGATAAATGCACAGGTTCAACTCTAGGTGACTCAATGGGTTCATGTTTTATAGTTTCTAGCAATTTGGAAGTGCCTCGGGGGGTACCGATCGACAACGTCTAACGGCCTAACCCAACGCACCTCCTCCTAAAAAGGGTTAACTTTTTGTGTCCTGAGACACGACAGAAATTCCAGACGCCGAAGCGAGACTGGCGTGCATGTGTGCAGTGTTCCAGAAGACTCGGAGGTGTACGAGAGAAGACAGTTGTGTATATACAGTTCAAACATATCAAAGCAGTAACATTCAAGCCAGCATATACAAACAATATTTAAAAGCCGAAGCGACAAAGTTTAAAGCCTGAGATTCTCAGTTTTACTGTTTTCTCCCCAGCGGAGTCGCCAAGGCTGTCACACCTTTTTTTTCCGCAGGCCCGCTTGTGGGAGCGCGTTTCGGGTTTAGGAAAGCGCTTATGGGATTTTTTTATTATTTGGCGCTATCCCGAGTTAGGGTTTCCATTTAAGGAAGTGACGGTGTTCCAAGGTACAAATTGTTTATTTAAATTCGGAGTCGTCACTTGACAAGTTTAAGGTGTGCCAAGTCACCCAAACGGGTACCGTGGAACACTTATGACTCGTTAGTGGTCTGCGTTAGAGTCCTGGGTAAGGATCTCGGTTGACTCTCGGGAAGGGATTAGGCACCCTCGAGTCCTGTGTCGAGCACAATTGCTTTTATTGACGCATTCCGGCTATATGGAATATTTTATTGTATTCGCCTTTATTTATTTCCTTTGCTACGCTTTGATTTATTTTTTTTATTTTTTTCCGTTTCAGTGACTCGGCCGAATATTTTCGCGCAGGCACTTCACCCGTTCGAAACCTTATCAACCTTAATTTGAGTCTCAATTTTTCTATTTTTATTTATTTTGGTCAAACTCAAATTTATAATTCAGCTTGATTTTGATTATATGTATCGCATTTACTTTCGACACATTTTTTTATTTATTTAAATACGGCTTGATTCAATATTTACAAATGTAATTTATTTAAAATCGAATATGGTCGCGCAGGCACTTCACCCGTTCAAGATCATCCGATTTAAATAAACTACACTTGAATCAATTTATTTGACTGAGTTATCAATGTCCTCTAGCCTACTTGCTATTTCTCTCTTGAGCTTAACTTTACAAATTCTGTAACAATTTTGTACATTCACTTGAATATCATAGCTAACTTTATATGTATCATAATTTAAAGGAGTAGCTCATTTATGTTAACATAAGGGTGGACTAGAACTTAAAGGTTGGGTTTAAACAAGACTAGATGTACAAATTTGCCTCAACCCGCTTACTGTTTTGCTTTGCACGTAGACTATATTTTGAGGAATTGCATTTAATGTCCCATTTACGTACGTGCTTTATGGTCTGGCCAAGTTATCAGATTCTAATGTTATTCAGCCCACTTTAGCATTTGCACTGATGTTCTTTAATTTATATCTCATTCACATGTCTTATTTACCTATTCGTTTTAAGATCTAGCCATATTTTGTCAAGATTTTTTTTTTTTGTGAATCCCATTTGCCTAATTTTGTCTTTTATATTTCATAAAAAAAAGAACTAACTCATATACTTGATGTTTTTACCAAAAAAAGAAATGCAGGTAACGTTACAGTCTATTTGTTTTTAAACCAACATTTACACAAACAGTCACTTTCCTTATTTCAATTTCAGATTTGTACCAGAACTGCTTGGTGGTGCCATTTAAGCAATGTTTCAGTTTGGACAATGATACCAACAACATCCTCATTATAAGAAAACTGAGCATTCATAGACAAAGCTAAAATGGGTATAAATCACTTAATATGGCTAAAATTTACATGGAAGTAACAAGATGAAAGGGAAAACTTACCTAATGCGAAGTCAAACTTTTCAAATGAGTAGCAAACCCAACAGCCTAACCAAACAACCAGACCAGCGGCTCAAAGAAACCAGCAGCAACAACCTCAAACCATTAACCAGAAATAGCCATCCGTCTTTTTATCTCTTTTTTTTCTATGTATTTTTTCACTCTTTTTCAATTCTCAGATCTCTTTTTTTTCTATGTATTTTTTCACTCCTTTTCAATTCTCAGATCTCTTTTTTTTTTCTAAGTAATTATGGAATAAATGCAGTGCATTCAATGTGTATCTCTGCCTTAAATGAGAGAGTTAATACTCTCTTTCATAGGAAAGAAGAGGGCAAGCTGTTGGGTACAACTAAGGGGGTCCAAAGCCCCAAATTTTTCTCCCTTTTCTAAAAAATTCAGACAAGCATGCTAAGCCATAAATGCCTTGTTTGGAGCCTTAGTCAACAGGGAAAGATGGAAGAGAAGGAGCTGCCTTTCCCAAGATTTCTTACCTTTCTCAGCTATACATAATATCTGCCTCATTAATGAGGCTGATTCCCTTGGAATTCAAAAGGTCATGGACTCCAAATTCAAATAAACTCATTTCCCTATTTTAGATTTTACTTCCAAAAGTCCTAAACTTAAAGTTTTACCCCAAATTTCTTAAGTTGATTATCTAACTCATCAAAATTGATATTCAAATCAGACCTCAAACTAAGCAAAATGACCCTACTATGACTTAAAACTTGACACAAACACACCAGGACAAGGCAGGATGCTTATCACCTCTAAACATCAGGATTCCAGTAAGAACATATGCTAAAAGAAAGCAACCCACAGAGTTGAACTAAACTTTCTGCTTAACTGGACAAAAGTTGACAGACTCATACCAACGAGAACTATCAGCAAAAGCAGACCTGTTTCATGTTCCAAACTGGAGCTTAATTACAAGCTAGCATATAGGTCGTGGAGATGTAACAAGCGGGGACATGTTTTTCTCAAGACATAGACAAAAGCAGATTTATAACTTGATACTTGAACATCCAAACAATCAACTCACCGGCAGCAATTAACTTAGAATTAACATCCAAACAATCAACTCGCAGGCAGCGATTAACTTAAAATTCTAATGCACTAGTTAACTAGAAATCGCTGCAAGCTATCATACAAACCAATATCCATACTTGATGACGAGCAAGCAAGCATCTCGCAACTGTAACCTCACATAAAATGCACGGCTATGGCACGCTAAACACAAGTGAATAAGACGCAATGACGTAGAGGTAACAAACCAAGCAGGGAACTTTTATATACGAAACAATAATACGTTTCCGTACATGTTACTACTGCACTAGTATTAACCTATGGCTAAACATCCTAATTACAAGACTAAATAACATAGTAAGAAAAGGAAACGATGAAGCTTACTGTCGAACCAAAACACTGCAAACGTCGTCACGTCACCACCACTGCCTCGTGAAACAGCCAGCATCACATCTCCAAACTTGCTTGCCTCGGCTGCTGCATCACCGCTGTATCAGGCCCTCGACACAACCCCTATCGCTACATCGACAAGTCATCATCATAGCCTTGGAACCCCTGATTATTGACCTCACATCTTTCCAAACTCCAAAACCATCACAGACCACCCAATCTAAAGGTCAAGCCAAACTAATTGTTTTGCTATCAACTTCACATTCCCATCAGCTTCGACGAATCAATCATCACAGCCTCGGAATCAAAACAACCCGACATCATCACTACCTTCAACACAACCCCCATCGATGCTTCATTATCACAGGCAAAACTGAACCATCACAGACCCATTACTATATCATCATCACCATCCAAAACCCAACAAAAAATAAACGATCATCACACACACACACACGCTGCAACAACCTTGCCTTAGCCTCCCCTTCGTCTAAAACCTAGTCGAAACAGCCCCAACCCTCTCGTTAGCCGTTCAGACCCGTTTCCCTTTTTCTTCTAACGGAAACGATCCCATTTGGGGTCATTTTAGCTAGAAGAATAAAAGAAAGAAAAGAGGAGAGAGAGAGAGTGGTGGATACATGTTAAAGTTCAACGGAAAAGCTGAAGAAACTCACCGGAAAACTTTGACCGTAACTTTCAAACTTCGATTTACAACGGTTCCTTGAAATTTTGTGGAAACCGAGGCCAGATCGGGAACGAGGAGCTCAAGGCGATTCAGGAGATGTATTTTTTTGGCCGGAGAGTGGTGGCCCGCCGTCGCCGGTGGCAGAGCTCCGACGGCGGCGTGAATTTCGCCAGAGTTTTGCCCGTTTATGTGATTAATTGTGTGTAGGGAGAAATGAGGGATTTGGGCTATTTTGTATGTGAAAGGGATGGGAAACTTGAGCCCTTAGATCAAACCAATCCCACGGCCGTGGTGATTTCGGGTTAAATGAAGGTGGGCCAAACATTGGGTTTGGACTATTTTCTCATTTTTTTCATTTTTGATTTCACAAATAGCCCTAATTGAAAGTTAAACTACTGAAGTACAAATTATCTAACACACACACAATTAAATGACTACAATTAGCTATGATATAGATAAAAATTGAGGAAAATTAACACTACTATTTTACGTATTTTTGTATTTTAGGTGCCAAAATTATGTGATTACACCAACCACCTCGTATCTCATTGTATCTCGTTGTATCTCAACTACTGACCACCTCGTATCTCGATGTATCTCAACTACCAACCAACTCGTATCTCGATGTATCTCAACTACTAGGCACATCGTATCTCGCTATATCTGAGCGTATCACGATGTTTCTCAACTACCAACCACCTCGTATCTCGCTGTATCTCGATGTATCTCAACTACCAACCACCTCGTATCTCAACTACCAACCACCTCGTATCTCGCTGTATCTCGCTGTGTCTCAACTACCAACCACCTTGTATCACGATGTATCTCAACTACCATGTGTAATCACCTAATTTTGGCACCAAAATTCATAAAATTACTCAAAATAGTCGTATTAGATTCTTAGGATGTTGGTCGAATTTTTCTTAAAATTTTTAGTCTTTTGTTTTAACTAAATTTATTAGTAATCGTGGAAGAAAAATAATAAAAAAATTAATTAAATTATTATTACGTGCATAATTGTAATTCTAGGTTTAATTGTGATTTGTGATGTTTAGTGTAGATTATGTGATTTTATTTTGATTAATTTAGTATGTAGTGCCATTTTAATGGTCATTCGTAAAAAAATAACAGCCCAATACATTGGCCCGTCAGCCCACTTGTTTACCCGGCCCACCTCCCCAATATATAAGCTAAAAATCCAACCTTTTACTCATTAAACACAAAAAATCAGAAAATGGGAGAAACCTTGCCAAAATTTTTCCCGCCGCCGAAAATCGCCTTCCACGGCGGCGCCGCCACTGGTCCGCCGGTTGCCGAAAAATTCAACAAAATATACCAGTCGATTCCTCTTCACCCCCCCCCCCCCCCAATTCCATTTTCACCATTGGTTTTGCCGAATTCCAAGCCGTTTGGAGTAGATCGGAGGTCAAACTTCAGTCAAAATTCGACTCCGGCGACTTGTGCTTTTTCCGGTAAATTTTTTAGCTTTTCCTCTTTTCCTCAACTTTACCCATCATCCCTTGTACCCCCATTTCCCAGAAACCCGCCCCTTTATACCTCGTTTCCTTCCATTTCTATCTTCTTTCTTTCTTTTTCTTATTTTTTCTTCTTTTCCTTTGTTGCTTTGATGTTAGAGGATGATGACGGGGGCTGTTGGTTGATGTTGTTTTTGGGGCTGTGATGATGATTGTTATGTGACGGGAAGGGGGGGAGGGGGGGTTGTTTAGTAGCTAGGCAGTGAGCACTGGTAGCGATCAACGAGGCAGTTTACGAGTTGATTTGGTGCCTGGGATGATGATGGTTTGTTTGTTGATTAAAATTGAGTGGGTGTTGACTTTGGGGCTGTTTTGTCGAGACCGTGGTGCGAGGTAGTGAGGCAGTGATGATTTGGCTTGGTGAGGCAGTGTATGAGACCGGGGCTGTTTCTGGTTGTTGGACAAGGCTGTGATGCTAATGGCATCAGTTTTGGCAAAGCAGCGATAGTGAAACTGTGACGATGGCTTTGGTGATGGCGACGCAGCTGATCCGAGGGCGAGGCTGTGATCATGGCGTATTAGGGGGGCTGTTTCAGTCTTTGAACCAAGGCAGTGGCTCGACGATGGCGGTGATGATGTATTCGTTTGACGAGTGAGTTCTTCTTTTGCTTGGCATTGGCTTAGATGGATTAGAAAGCAAAACTTTGCTTTGTTTATGTTTTTAATTTTATTTAAAATGTTTGGTCGTAGTTTAGCATGTGCGATAGTATAATTATATTGATGTTAGTAGAAATGAGCTTGAAACCTTATGTATGTGGAAGAAATCAGTTTGAATAAGAGCAATGGAGTTTTTACCTCAAGTACAATGTTAGTTGATTCTTGAATTAGTGTGTTGTCTTTCCATTTCTTTAAGTAAGAAAATTGCATAGCTTTGGTGTTCTAGTTTCCTTTCACTCTTTGAAAATTATCCCTTTGGTCTCTGTTTATAATCCGAGCATAAATCGATGTTTGAACGCTCAATTCTTGCGTATCTCTGTCGAAATTCAGTTTACAAGCGGTCATTAATTCATAATTTAGAATGAATTTGTTGGAAAGTTGGCCCGTGAAGTACTGTTTAAGCTTAAGATTGCCCGAACCGTTAGCGTGTACCAAGCTGAATGTCTAAATTGGCTTATTAGTGAACAAGAATCTGTTAGTAAGATCATTTGTTGACTTAGTTTAAAACCCGGCTTGTGTTTTGGTTGTCTGAAACAAGCACTTCTCAAGGTTATCTTCTTGTCGTCTCGTGGTAATTGGAAGCTTATTCCAAAGTTTGATTTACTGTTCAATAATTTTTCTAACTTTGTAAAGTCATTGTTCAGCATGAAAACTTTACAGATGTTTCTTAATTTTGTTCAAAGATAAGTCATTTGGAAAATGGTGGAAGCTTGAACTGGTATAATATCTTTTAAGCATGATTCTTATTTAGCTTGCTTTTTCTAGGTGTTTAAGTATAAATATGGTTTAGCTCGGTTGAGAATTGAGCCTGAGTGATAAATGTTAGGAATATGTAACTTGAATTTGTTTAGTTCTGTTCACTTTGGTAATGGTTTTCTTGAAATGCATTAAGGTTAATCCTTAGATGTGTTTTGCATAATTTCTTAGAGTTCAAAAGGGTCTTTGGCCATTCTTTGAACTCAAAGAAGTTTCCAATTACATTCTGGAAACAAGATTGATTAGAGATAGGATAGTTTGGAATCTGGTTGAATTTTAGTTTAGTTTCAAGTTAGTTTGGGGCTGATTTAGTTTGTTTGGTTGAGTCCTAGTCCTTCTAGTTAGTGTAATAAGTATTGGGTGTCCTTTTAAAGGACACCATTCGTATATTTTCAGCATTTTAGAACTGTTTGGCTGCTGAAATAGTGTCATACAGCTGCGTACTTTGGTTGAAAATAGGACTAGAAAACACTCAAGTGTAGGGTGTGGGCTTGTACTTTTGTACAAGTCCATACCCCACCTTTTGGCCTTCAATTTCAGCCATAAATAGGGCCATTTAATACCCTCTTTCAATACAACTACCAGCTGAAAAACACATTGGATGAGAGCTAAAAAACAATTGAAAAAAAAGGATTAAGTTTGAAAGTAGGATTTAGCACCAAAAGTCATTACATCAAGGGCTTTCTGGGGTATAAATCTTGAAGCTTAAGGGTTAAATAGGGGTGTTAAGAGGTTGTTTTAAGGGTTGTTCGGGTGCTGATTTTGCTGCGTTTCTTGCTCCTTTTGTTTGCTTTTATTGAGTCATTTTCTTCTTTTGCACAAGATCTTTGGCTTAGAGGTAAGCACAATTACCTTTATTTGTTTTACTGTTTTCTTTGTATGTAAATCAAATTGCTAAAGCCCGAGAAATGTGAATATGCATGATGTTTAGTTTTCCTTTACATTTCTGCACATTTGTTTGCTTTACAAAATAGTTTCATTAGCGTTCAAGTTCATGACACGTTTTAGCTTTGCTAAAATTTTGCTTATTTGCCAAACATAACCACATAATTTTATTCTTACAAAGCTGGGACAAATTTAAAAGTGGAATTGAAGACATTTTGCAAACAATCAGATCTGAAAGGAAATGGGCTGCAACTTAGAGAATTAATATTTAGAAACTTTACAAACCGTGATAAATGTGAAATTTGACTGAACCAGTGGCCAACTTTGCAAATTTCTTATGCATGTAAGATACAAATTGTACGCTTAGTTTTTACTTTGACAAACAACCTCTCTTTTAATGAGATAGCCATTCCTTACATAAAAAACATTCCTTTCTTTAACAAACAGTCACATTTTGCTAAAGTTGTCCATATTGATTTAAAGTTAGTTTAATTTAGTTATCTTATTATAATCAATATAAACAAATTGGAATGTTGCTTAAGAGAAAAAATGACTATATAGTACAATCCAAAACTATGTACAAGTTTCAAAAATCAATAGGCAAATTTAAGAAAGTGTGTAAAGTTTGGGCTTCTCTTAAAAATCTAGTTACTATGTCTATCTTGGATATTTTATGGTTAGACACGTAATCGCAGTACATGTGGACTTGTATATTAACAATTTTGCCTAAATGCATAAGACGAGGGGACTGTATTTGTACGTGTAACTATCATTTCAAGAAACAGCCACTGTTGAGAAAAATAAAAAAATTTGTGCAAAGTATATTTTTTTTTTTTAAGAATTTTTTTGAAATTGCAAAGGTTGGAAATACGCAATACATTTTATTTTATTTTATTTTGAATCAAAGTGTAAATTCTTCCAGTCCTCTGTGAGGTTGGAAAAGAATTAACACTTTTAAATTTTCTGAATCAAAGTTTAAATTCAAATCAACGGCAAAAAATAAAAACCATATTTAATAAATTAAAATTGCGAAAATAAAGCAACTGTGCTTGGCACAGGATTCGAGGGTGCCTAATACCTTCCCAAGAGTCAACTGAAAACCTTACCTGAATCTCTAACGCAGACCATTAGAAGAGTCAGAGGTGTTCCAAGGTACCTTTTGGTGACTTGGCACACCTTAAACTATGTCAAGTGGCGACTCCGAGTTCTCTAAATATTTTGTACCTTTTTGAACACCAGTCACGAGCCTTTAAATAATAAACACTCGCAGTTAATATTTTTTAAGGCGTGACAGCTTGGCGACTCCACTGGGGAAATTAGTGAAAACTAGAATCTCCGGCTTTTTGATAAAATTGTCGCATGTTTCAATTTATTAAATATTTGGTTGTTATATTCTTATTGTTACCACATGAAAAGTTGAATGTTACTGCTTTGATATTGTTGAACTGTATATAAACTGTCTTCCTCCGCAACCTTCTGAGTCTCTGAAACACACACACACGTGCACTTACCAGATTGCTTGTGGCATCTGGGACTTCTTACTAAATTGCCCATGATTTAGGAGGAAGGCGTGACGGGGTTTTAGGCCGGACACACTGTCTCCGGATGGCCCTGATGTGCTTTCCGCCCGGTTTGTCCACCAGGTTTCATCAGCCAGTCTAGACACTGAGTCAGTTGTGTCACCTAGAGTTAAACCTTTAGGCCCATTTATCTGCATCATATCCGGCTTAATGAGGTGCGATACACCGGTATTGCACTTGTCTAGGTTGACTACCTTTTTTTTCTAAGCGGGACCCACTTCTCGGGAAATACTTGTCTAAAGGCATTTTATGTGTTGCATGTGCCTAGAAAAAGTTGTTATGCCGACCAAATTGGAGAGATACGGATTTCAGAAGAAAAAAAAATGATGAATGAAAGGAAAAGTGAGGAAGTAGGGTGAATTTTATGTTTTAAATGTAAATGTCTTGTACTTTTATAAAATCGAGTCATACTGCTGTAATGGCAAATTTCTGTGAAGCGCCAGTGTTGGCCGTCTTTTGTAGATGTCAGTTTTGTGTCGTTATAATAACGAAAATTTTACGTATATATATATATATATATATATATATATATATATATATATATATATATATATATATATATATATACACACACACTTAGTAGTTAGAGGTCAGAAAAGATTTTTGTGTCAGTTTTCACGTCGTTATAATGGCGAATTTTTAGAAAAGGCTCGTATATCGATGTCGGGAATTTTTTGGGATCTAGTTTTTCACGTCGTTATGCTGGCGAATTTTTTGCAAAAAATACTGTAATATATATATACACACACACTTAGTAGTTAGAGGTTGGAAAAGATTTTGGTGTCAGTTTTCACGTCGTTATAATGGCGAATTTTTAGAAAAGACTCGTATATCAATGTCGGGAGTTTTTTGGGATCCAGTTTTTCACGTCGTTATGCTGGCGAATTTTTTGCAAAAAATACTGTAGTGTCACTACTGGAATGACTTTTCTTTTTGTCAATGTGGCGTCGCTGTAACGTCGAATTTTTTTATTTTGTAAATTACATCTAAATACCAATGTTGGTAATTTTCTGGAGACAGTCCTGATGCCGTTATGATGGAAAAAAATTTCGATTCTCTTAGGGTCAAGTTTACGTCGTTGCAATGACAAAAGTTTTGTTGAAAATTGGAGTGTCGAATTAGAAGTTTAGGCATCTGTTTTGCTCTGTCGGTCAGTTCTTTTAAGTTGTTTTCAGGCTTTCAAACATTTGACATATTTTTCATTAGGTACAATGGCTGCATCATCTTCTAGGTCGGTCAAGAGAAAATACCCTGCTGATGTAATTCCACCCTCTATCATGATGACTGATGGCCCACCCAAATCGGATATATCTTTGAAGTCTTGGTGGGACACAATGAATAATATGCAGAAGAAATTAGTCCAGGATAAGATTGGTTTTCTGACTGACCTTGTTACTAAACCTATTGTCCCACGTCGAGAGTTGGTCAGTGCATTAGTTGGGTTTTGGAACCCGAACCAAAATACTTTCTATTTTAAAGGGTTCGAGATGACACCAACCCTCGAGGAGATAGCTGGGTTTGTTAAGCTAGATTTTGAGAAAAAGAACATGATTGCTCCGAAGAAGGTTAATGAATACGATTTTTTTAGTAACATTAAGGTACGAACAGACCTCTCAATCACTAGTGTTCGTTAGGGCTGGATTTCATTTAACTACCTATATGACCGTTTGGGGCTGATAATGGTTTTAAAAAGCATGGATGTGAGTTCCATGACAAGCTGAAATATGAAGATTGGGTGCAACTTTGTCCTAAGGTCTTTGTGTTCGCTTTGCTGGGGTTGCTGGTTTTCCCTCTACCGGATAGAGCAATATCTATTAAGGTCAGTTGGATCATGACGGCTCTATGTGGTGGAGCGTCGAATGTTACTATCATTCCAACAATTCTGGGTAGTATATTTCATGCTTTAACCCGATGCCACAGAGGAGAAAGCGGTTTCTTTGAGGGGTGTAACCTCCTATTACAGGTCTGGTTCTTGGAGCATGTCTACCCTTGCCCGCCTCGTGATACTCTTAGATACTGTAACACTGATTATCTCGGGTACCATCTCGAACATATCGAGAAGTACAAATTTCCAGAAAATAAGCCAGATTGGAGGTCTTTCTTGAACTCTCTCACGCCGGACAGGGTTTTGTGGCAGTATAACTGGCTTCCCAAGGGGGAAGTTGTGCACAGATGTGTGGACCGTCCTTTTCTAGTTCTGATGGGTTTGACGGCATCCCAGCCTTATGCTCCTCTGCGTGTGCTTAGACAGTTGGGTCGAAAGCAGGAGATCGCAATAGTTGAGGACATGAGTGCATATGTTTCAGACTATCCTCTCCACCCAACTACCCTTAGAGGTGATATCTTGCGCTTGTGGGATACTAGGAGGTGCCTCGCAGAAAATACACATGTCCAGGATAGACTTAGGGGGAGGTCGTTCAGGAATACAAGTTATGGCATTACCGCCAGCCCATACCCAGAGAGATGCCCGCGAGGTCGAAAGCAGGCATGGTTGACATTGAGGCCAGGTTGGATATGCAGGCCCAGCTTTCTAGGCGTGAGATTAAGGAGGAATACCATGCTACTATACAAAACCTAGCTGTAGAGAGGGACGCCGCCAGAGCTGCTCAGTCAGAGAGTGAGGGTTTAACACATCAGCACTCAGACACTATCAGGCGCCTCCATGACTTGCATCGTAGAGCATTGACAGAGAGGGATACTGCTCTAACTGCCCAAGCTGAGAGCGACAGATTCGTACAAAAGTGCCTTGGGAACATTGACCGATTGCATGAACAACCTGATCAGGCAATGATTTTGAAGAATGATGCATTGAGATTGGCCACGACCCAGCTTCAGCAAATAGCTGTGTCAAGGAGAGCCATTGATCGAGGTCAGGAACAGGTGTTGGAGTTGGAAAACTATTTGGCTCAGATGTGCTTAGATCATAATAACTCGTCTAATAGGACTATCCTCATTGAAGCTCCAGATTATGTGAGGAATGGCGGGCGGACATATTGCGTAATATTTTGAGCCAGCCTTTACCACCAGCCGAGGAAGATCGCGAGGAGCCATTCGAGTATGACCCAGAGGAGCCAGCTGACTTTGTGCCCGGGTCAACTTAGTAGATACATCAAGCCAAGATGATGCAAATTATTGCTTTTTTGTCATTTATTTAACATCTTGGCATGTTGTATTTTATGTCGCTTTTGAATTTAGCATGTTGTAATTTATTTTCACTTTTTTCAGTCATTTGTACGTTTCTTTTGGTCGTGCTCCGAAAGCACTGTATGTACTCTTTTTTAGTAATGAAAATCTTTTGCTTATTTTTTTGTATCAATTTATTTCACCCTCTAGCCTCAATTGAAAAAAAAATATGAAAGAAAAAAAAGAGAAGAAGAAAAAGAAATCAAACAATACACTTGGGGATCTAATCTAAACCAATTCGGGATGATGCATAACGACCTTAGGCATTGGTTAGGCCAATGAGCGAATTCATGTTCCATGCTATCTTGTTGCATTAACGTGTTTTGATTTGAATATAGAGCTTGAGCAACTGCCGTGCTGGCCCCACATTCCTATTCCACAAGAATCAAGGGACCACTGCATGTTCCAGAAGTGGTTGAAGCACCTCTTCAAGAAAACACTCCAACAACGATGGCCGAGGAGACTGAGAACACTGAGCTGGTTCGTTTAGCTGAGCAACAGGCTAAGATGGCCGAGGACTTCACGGCTATGAAAGAAATGATGATGTAGTTGGTTCGTAAGTTGGCAGCAGTTCAGGCACCTCCTGTTCCGCTAGGTGCTGCTGCTTTCATGGCAAATACTCAGCTACCAGGGCAAGGGGAATCCACAGTGGTAGAAGACCCCCGTTTCCCTCCGGGATTTGGTCCACATCTGGAAACTGACAATGCAGCCGGACCTTTTACTGTACAGCCTGGGGCACAATTTCCACAACATTGACAACATAGCCGACCCCAAGTTCCTGCCATAGCATTCACCATTCCTGCAGGACACACTTTGCAAAGATCGAACAGTAACCCACAACTAAGGGCCCGTGATCAACAATTTGACCAAGCTCAGGGTAATATGTGCCGTCAAACCGAGTCGTATGATCAAGGACACCACCCAGAAACACATGCTGATGTCGAGAGGTTGGGAAAAACAAAAGAGAATGACTTTGCTCGGAAGTTGAAAAGTTTGGAGCAAACTGTGAAAAACATACAAGGCAAGGGGGTAAAACCAATATTTCATATAAAGACATGTGTTTGTTCCCTCATGTGCCATTGCCTGAAGGTTTTGTTGTGCCCAAATTTGATCCGTACACTGGACAAAGTGATCTAAGGATCCACGTGAAGATCTACCTTAACAAAATGAGGGGCATTGAGAAGGATGAATTGTTGATGGCATACTTTGCTGACAGTTTGGGAGGATCGGCAACAGAATGGTTTGTACAACAAGATGTTTCAAAGTGGGTCACCTTTGATGACATGGCCAGCGCTTTCCTAAATCATTATGGTTATAAAATGGAGGCTGCTCCTGATCGTTCTTCTTCGAAGACGATCACAAAGAAACCAAGTGAAAGTTTCAGAGAGTATGCCTACAGGTGGCGCAAACAGGCGGCGCGTGTGAGCCCTTTGATCCCAGATGATAAGATGGTTGAAGAATTCGTCGAAGTGCTCGATGAAACATACTACCAAGTGATGGCCTCTGCCATTGGGAAGCAGTTCAGTGAAGCAGTGAGAATTGGTGAAATGATTGATAGAGGAATCAAGGCAGGCAAGATTGTCAGCCAAATAGCTTTGAGAGCCACTACCCAAGCGTTGCAATCAGGGTCAGGTGCTTTTGGGAAGAAGAAAGAAAAGAAGGATGAAGTGGCAATGGTTGGTCCTGGACCAAAAGAAATGATGGAAGATAAAATGACCGTCAAGGGTACATTCAGACACCCCCGCCACAACAATTCTACCCACCTCACGGCCAACAATTTGCCATGCCGTAGTTCTCATTCCCTGTCAATGCAGCATCTTATGTTCAACCGCTATCTGGTCCACAATGGCGTGCACCCCCTGCTCCAGTCCAGTATAACAATCAACAGGCACATGCTCAATTCTCGGCTCAGCTGGAGATGCCTTATCGATCATCAGGTCCACCGGGTTTTTGTCCAAACATGCAACAGAGAAACATGCAACAAGAAAAAAGGCAGTTTACCCCATTGGGGGAAACTTACACTAATTTGTTTGAAAAGTTGCAACAAGCCAATCTGTTGAAACCAATCCCGGGAAAAATGAACCCCAATGGAATAGTTGATCATTCACGCCGTTGTGCATTTCATTCTGGAGCACCTGGAATGACACAGAATACTGCTGGGAACTCAAAAGGGCAATCCAGACAATGATAGACAACAATCAGATAAAAGTCGTGGGGGATGAAACACAAAATGTGAATCAAAATCCTTTACCAGCTCATGATGTTCAGAACAACATACACATGGTAGGGATGGTATGCATAGAAGAAGACATGAAAGGGAAAGCCGCCAAGCAGATTGTGGCTATTGGTCCCTCCCCAGACATCAAAGGCCCTGAGCCATTTATTGTTGTAATCGGGGAAAGTTAAGTGCGTCTGTTGTCAATAAAGCAAAGCAAGATGCAGCTGTCGAGCCAAGTTTCACAATTCCGGCAGCAAAGCAGGAAAAAGTTCATGACGGTGCACCAACATTAATTGTGCAAGGGCCATCATGCCAGAAAACTCCGGTCTTCAAGGTTAAGGCAAAGAAGTGTGAACCGGTTATCATCACTCAAGCTGCGCAACTCCCTGTCAAAAGTACAAAGGTTGTTCCTTGGAACTACAACAAGACAATTGTGTCTTACAACAGGAAAGAAATCATGGAGGTTGCTGCAGATGTAAATGGTCTAACTCGGTCCGGGAGATGTTTTACCCCGGAAGAATTGAGAAAGGCAAAGCCAGGTCGAGAAGACCAAGGAACCATCAAAGAGCCGGTGTCCGAGAAAGAAGCTGAAGAATTTTTGAAGAAAGTGAGATCGACAGATTATTCTATCGTCGAGCAATTGAGAAAGACTCCAGCTTGTCTCTACTTATGAACTCTGAGGCACATTGCAACGCACTGTTGAAAATACTGAATGAGGCCTACATTCCTGAACAAACTACTGTGGCCAATCTGGAAGCACTTGCTGGCAGAGTATTTGAGACTAATCGTGTGAAGTTCACCGATGAGGAACTGCCAGCAGAAGGAACCAGTCATAATCGGGCGCTTCATGTCTCGGTTAAGTGTGAAGACTCCTATGTCACACGTGTTCTAATAGATGGCGGTGCAGGATTGAACATTTGCCCTCTGTCTACATTGAAGAGTTGAAAGGTGGATATGAGAAAAATCAGGGCAAGTTCCTCTGTTGTTCGTGCTTTTGATGGTGGAATTCGAGAATCTTTGGGCATCATCAATCTTGAATTAGCCATTGATCTCGCTACCTTCAGCATTGAGTTTCAAGTCATGGAAACATATGCATCATACAATCGGTTATTGGGCCGACCATGGATTCACATGGCTTGTGCTGTACCCTCTACAGTTCATCAGGTGGTCAAGTTTACTTGGGATAATCAAGCTGTCGTAGTTTATGGAGAGGAGGACTTACAGTTTAACAATAGCCTGGACGTACCAGCCCTTGAAGTTGTCACCACACGCCCGACTATCATGTATCAAACCTCTGATGTGGTGTATGTGGAAAAAGTAACAGAAGGGAAACCTATACCCGTCCCAAGAGTGTCAGAGACATCTATTATGATGGCATCTGAAATGTTAAAGCATGGTTTCCAATTTGGAAAAGTTTGGGAGCATCACTACAAGGCAGGGTAAATCCAGTTTATACAAATGGCGTGCAAGGCACGTGGGACTAGGGTTCAAGCCAAAAGCAGCTGATCGCAAGCAAGCAAAGAAAAAGAAGTCAGAAGCTTGGTCTCTCCCAAAGCCAATTCCGTGTCTCGCTCAGTCTTTTGTGGGTTATGTCATGAAACCAAAGGCTGTCGCTACAAATGTCAACACAGTGGAAGACAATCAGGATGCACCATTTGATCTAGGTGGCATTTTTGAAATCTGCATGGTACAGCTAGGTGAAGGCTCCAGCAATGCTTCAATACAGTACATTGGCCCGGACGTGCACCTGACTAACTGGAATGTAACTCCCTAGCCCATCAGGAAGGGGTCTTGGTAGACTGTTGTTTTACAGTTTTCTTTTGAATACACTTGGATATTCTAAGGGTTGTATACAAAGCGTATTATTTTGCTCATCTTTCCTTTTGTAATTCAAACCCTTTTTCATTAATGAAAGGCCTAAGAGACAATCTTTCCTTCAATCTCTGTTCATATTCCTAATTTTATTCTACTTTTGTTTATCTGTAGTGATATATCTGTTGGTCCTGATATCATGACATGTTCAAGGAACTTATCGTCCATCTAGAGACCGCAATCTGATTTTGGCTCCATAACCATAGTTGAGTTTGAAAGTGATGAAGAAAATATTGAGGAATCTGTTAACGAGATTGAATATGATGGGGAACAGGCGGATTTTGAAATAGGTCTGGAAGTTGAATACCATGAGGGCAAGCCTAAACCCAATTTGGCTTATATAGAGGATGTTAATCTTGGAAGCCTTGATGATGTGAGGGAAACCAAGATAAGCATGTATGCCCGACCTAAGTGAAGAACGGTATTCGAAAAGTGCTTTTTGAATATCGGGATGTTTTTGCATGGTCATATGATGAGATGCCGGGTTTGAGCTCCGAATTGATAGTCCACGAATTGCCAATTCAAACTGGTTTCCCTCCAGTGAGACAAATGCAACAGAAGTTCAAAGCTGATATGATCAAGAAAATCCATGATGAAATAATGAAACAGCTGGATGCAAAAGTAATTCAATCGGTTCAGTACATTACCTGGGTTGCAAATGTCGTCCCGGTTCTTAAGAAAGATTGAAAAACAAGGATATGTGTCGACTATCGAGATTTGAACAAGGCAAGTCCCAAAGACAATTTTCCGTTGCCTAATATTCACACTCTCATAGATAATTGTGCCAAACATGAGATACAATCCTTCATTGACTGCTATGCTGGATATCACCAAATCCAAATAGATGAAGATGATGCATAACGGCATTCACTACGCCTTGGGGAACTTATAGCTATAAAGTGATGTCGTTTGGTTTGAAAAATATTGGGGCAACCTATGTGAGGGCTATGACTGCGATTTTCCATGATATGATGCATAAAGAAATAGAAGCGTACGTGGATGATGTGATTATCAAGTCTAGAACTGCTGAAGAACACGTGAGAGATCTCAGAAAGTTCTTTGAAAGGCTCCGTAGGTACAATTTGAAGCTGAATCCAGCCAAGTCTGCATTTGGTGTGCCTGCTGGAAAATTGTTAGGTTCCATTGTTAGCAGGCGAGGTATTGAATTGGATCCCGCAAAGATCAAAGAAATACAAGAATTACCTCCGCCTCGAACCAAGAAGGATGTTAAAAGCTTTCTAGGCAGGCTACATTACATCAGTAGATTCGTTGCTCAACTTACCACAATATGTGAGCCGATCCTCAAGTTGTTGAAAAAGAAGTCATCAATCGCATGGACCGAAGAGTGCCAAGAAGCCTTTGACAAGATCAAGCAATACCTGTCAAATCCTCCTGTTTTGGTTCCGCCTGAGCCTGGCCGACCATGTTTTTTGTACTTGTCAGTTAATGAAAACTCCTTTGGTTGTGTACTGGGGCAACATGATGCCTCGGGAAAGAAAGAGCAGGCAATTTATTATCTGAGCAAGAAGTTCACAGATTGCGAGGCCAGATACACTTTGTTGGAAAGGACGTGTTGTGCCCTAACTTGGGTTGCACAAAAGCTGAAACATTATTTGTTGTCCTATACCACTTATCTGATTTCCCGGATGGACCCATTGAAGCACATATTTCAAAAGCCAATGCCAACTGGAAAACATGCCAAATGGCAAATCCTGCTCACAGAATTTGACATAGTTTATGTCACCAGAACTGCAATGAAAGCTCAAGCCTTAGCTGATCATTTGGCTGAAAATCCGGTAGATGATGATTATGAGCCATTGAAGACTTACTTCCCTGATGAGGAGGTAGATGTGCTTGAAGAGCTGATTAATGAAGAAGAGCATGTGTGGAAAATGTACTTTGATGGTGCTTCCAACTCGAATAGCCATGGTATTGGAGCAGTCCTCATCTCTCCTACGGGACGTTATTATCCGGCGGCAACCCAACTTCGCTTCAGTTGCACTAATAACACATCTGAGTATGAAGCATGCATAATAGGTTTGCGTATGGCTCTAGACATGGACGTCAAAGAATTACTAGTGATCGGAGATTCAGATCTTTTGATACGCCAAATGGAGGGTGAATGGGAAACTTGAGACCTTAAGCTGATCGTGTACAAGTAGTGTATGGACGATCTTCGCCAAAAGTTCGATGTTCTAAAGTTTAGACATGTTCTCAGAATACATAATGAGCTGGCTGATGCATTGGTTACACTAGCCTCAATGCTTGTCCATCCTGATAAAGCCCATATTGATCCTTTAGAGATTCAGGTCCAAATTCAACATGCATACTGCAATGTGGTTGAAGAAGAAATTGATGGTCAACCGTGGTATTTTGATGTCAAGAATTTCCTTCAAGACGGGACGTATCCGCCACTGGCAGAAAACAATCAAAAGAGAACCCTTTGACGATAGGCAAGCGGTTTCTTTTTGAGTGGAGGGGTGGTGTACAAAAGGACATCTGATTTGGGACTATTAAGATGCGTGGATGCAACTGAAGCCACGAAAATTTTCAATGACTCATTCAGGGATCTGCGGACCCCACATGAGCGGACACGTGCTAGCTAAGAAAGTACTCAGAGCAGGATACTTCTGGCTTACCATGGAACATGATTGCATTACTTTTGTGCGGAAGTACCATCAATGTCAGGTGCACAGTGATTTGATACATTCACCCCCTTTAGAGTTGCACAGGATGTCAGCCCCTTGGCCTTTTAGAGCATGGGGGGATGGATGTTATCGGGCCTATTGAACCAAGAGCATCAAATGGGCACAGATTCATTCTGGTTGCAATAGATTACTTCACCAAATGGGTTGAGGTCGTTACTCTCAAATCTGTGACCTAGAAAGCCGTGGTGGATTTTGTTCATTCTAACATTATTTGTCGCTTTGGTATCCCAAGTACCATCATCACTGATAACGTGGCAAATCTGAGCAGTCATTTAATGAATGAGGTGTGTGAAAGATTCAAGATCATGCATCGAAATTCCACACCTTACCGACCAAAGGCAAATGGCGCGATTGAAGCAGCCAATAAGAATATCAAGAAGATCTTTAGGAAAATGATACAAGGGTCTCGTGATTGGCATGAGAAGTTGTCTTTCGCTTTGCTTGGTTACCGAACAACTGTGCGCACTTCCATAGGTGCAACCCCATATTCATTGGTATACGGAATTGAAGCAGTCATACCCGCTGAAGTTGAAATACCGTCTCTCAGGATCATTGTGGAAGCGGAAGGGCAATTAGTCTTGAAAAGAATCTTTCCTCATCAGGAAGAAGCTAAAGGGAAATTTGCTCCAAATTGGCAAGGGCCATACCTGGTAAAGAAAGTATTGCCAAATGGCACCTTGTTCCTTACAGATCCGGAAGGAAGGACAACCGAAATACCCGTAAATGCAGACGCGGTCAAGAGGTACTCCATTTGACTCCAAGATGGCTTTCAAATCGGGATGAATGCAAGGGTTTTGTTCTCTTTTTGCTATCCCAAATTGTATCCCTTATTAGCACCTAGTACTTTGAGGCATGTTCTCAGTTGGAATCAATGTAATTTTACCAAAATGAAATGAAACTAAAAAGCATCAAAAAGAAGCTTAGGCATTTGCCTAGAGCTACATCTGACCTGATTCCTCTCAAAAAGATACGTAGGCAACCATTTCGGTGCGGTCGCAACAGGAGAAAACTCCTCTTTCCCTTTCTTTTTTTATCCGCGCAATGCTTACTTCCAGGCTTGTGGGATATGTCAAGAAAATCAGAGACCCCAGTTTATCCTAAACTGGGGTAGAAGTTGTTTTTATTTTTAAGAAAATGGAGGAAATTCAATATTCCTCCCCATTTTCTTTGTGTTCGTAACAGTGAAAGCTTCATTCTTTCCTGTTTCATATTGACGCAAAACTTGCCTCCAAGTTTGCGGCCAACATCAAAAGAAATTTAGATCCCCCTTTTTTGCTAAACTGGGGCAGAAAGTTTGTTTATATTTTATTTTATAAATAAAATAAAAACAAACTTCTATTATTTTTGTATCATCTATTCACATGTTTCATGAGATGTTTGGCATACCAGTCTCGAAATCAAGGAAGAAAAGACAAAGCGCCCCAGTTTATTCTAAACAGTAGGGCAAAAGTTTTTATTTTTCTAAAGAAAATATGTCCAAAGGGGAGCGAATTGTATGCAGTCACCTCATGATGCGTTTTGGAGAGCTTATGTCAAATTTTCCTTTATGACAAGGCGATGATGCCATCAAAAGAGATGTTTTTGTTGTAAATTGCATTGAAAAAAAAAAAAGAAGAAAAGAAAAAAAAGAAGTCTTGTCGGTGAAAACCTGAGAAGGCGCCGCAAGACAAACAGTGAGGAAAAAGATTAAAGAGAGAGGCTAGTTGGCGAAAACCCAAAAGGGCGCTACTAGTCGATTTGAGAGTCACCTCAACTTGGTTAATTTCGCTAAAATATAGCGATTATTTCTTTTCCATGTCAAGATCTGCTAAAATATAGCGATTATTTCCTTTCCGAGTTAATTTCGCTCAAAAATAGCGTCATTTATGTTCCATGTCAGATATGCTAAAAGATAGCGATCATTTCCTTTTAGAGTCAGTCTCGCTCAAAGATATCGTCATTTCCTTTTAGAGTAGATCTGCTAAAAGATAGCGATCATTTCCTTTTCGAGTCAGTTTCGCTCCAAGATAGCGTCATTTCCTTTCCATGTCAATATCTGCTAAAAGATAGCGATCATTTCCTTTCCGAGTTAATTTCCCTCAAAGATAGCGTCATTTCTGTTCCATGTCAGATCTGCTAAAAGATAGCGATAATTTCCTTTTAGAGTCAGTCTCGCTCAAAGATAGCGTCATTTCCTTTCTATGTCAAGATCTGCTCAAAGATAGCGATCATTTTCTTTTCGAGTCTGATCGCTAAAAGATAGTGTCATTTCCTTTCCATGTCAAGATCTGCTAAAAGATAGCAATCATTTTCTCTTAGAATCAGTTTTCGCTCAAAGATAGCGTCATTTCCTTTACATGACAAGATCTGCTAAAAGACAGCGATCATGTTCTTTTCAAGTCAGTTTTGCTAGAAGATAGCACTCACTTCCACTTCAAGTCATTTGCGCTCAAAGATAGCAACCATCCCCAGCTTCAAGTCAAGACCTGTTTTGCACAGATGCAACCATTTCAAGCTTCAGATAAGTTGTTTGCCCATACAACGGGCAATAGAGTTGTTTTTCAAGCCAAAATTTACCTCAAAGAAGCATGAAGATTTAGGCTAGGGATTGTAATTTTACATTTTTTCCTTGTATTTCCATTCCTTGTAAAGCAAACGACCACCAGCAAGCGACTAGTAATCAGCAACGACAGCCTTTTTTGTGCCTAAGAGTGTCTAGCATCAGCCCCAAGTGTGTCTAGAAGAGACTCTAGTTTGTCTAGTTTGTCTTAGTAGTCTAGAGTATCTAGTTTGCCTTAGTGAGTCTGGCAGAGTCTGGTGTCTGTTTGAATGCGGTAGTCCCAGGTGCCGCACGTAAGGAACTACACTGACCTGATTCCTCAGTCCGTGGATATGTAGGTAACTTTGTTCTCGGTTTGAACCAAAATTCAAGGTACGGTCACCATTTTGGAAAGCATGCTCTCGGCTAGAACCGAAAAACCAAAATTAGCTGTCGATTACTTCTTTGTCCGAAAACTCTTCGTGTTCCCGAACAAAGAGGGGCAGTTGTAATCACCTAATTTTGGCACCAAAATTCATAAAATTGCTCAAAATAGTCATATTAGATTCTTAGGATGTTGGTCGAATTTTTCTTAAAATTTTTAGTCTTTTGTTTTAACTAAATTTGTTAGTAAGAAAATTGCATAGCTTTGGTGTTCTAGTTTTCTTTCACTGTTTGAAAATTATCCCTTTGGTCTCTGTTTATAATCCGAGCATGAATCGATGTTTGAACGCTCAATTCTTGCGTATCTCTGTCGAAATTCAGTTCACAAGCGGTCATTAGTTCATAATTTAGAATAAAGTTGTTAGAAAGTTGGCCCGTGAAGTACTGTTTAAGCTTGAGATTGCCCGAACCGTTAGCGTGTACAAAGCTGAATGTCTAAATTGGCTTATTATTGAACAAGAATCTGTTAGTAAGATCATTTGTTGACTTAGTTTAAAACCCGGCTTGTGTTTTTGTTGTCTGAAACAAGCACTTCTCAAGGTTATCTTCTTGTCTTCTCGTGGTAATTGGAAGCTTATTCCAAAGTTTGATTCACTGTTCAATAGTTTTTCTAACTTTGTAAAGTCATTGTTCCATTGGTGTTTAGCATGAAAACTTTACAGATGTTTCTTAATTTTGTTCAAAGATAAGTCATTTGGAAAATGTTGCAAGCTTGAACTGGTATAATATCTTTTAAGCATGATTCTTATTTAGCTTGCTGTTTCTGGGTGTTTAAGCATAAATTTGGTTTAGCTCGGTTGAGAATTGAGCCTGAGTGATAAATGTTAGGAATCTGTAAATTGAATTTGTTTAGTTATGTTCACTTTGGTAATGGTTTGCTTGAAATGCATTAAGGTTAATCCTGAGATGTGTTTTGCATAATTTCTTAGAGTTCAAAAGGGCCTTTGGCCATTCTTTGAACTCAAAGAAGTTTCCAATTACATTCTGGAAACAAGATTGATTAGAGATAGGATAGTTTGGAATATGGTTGAATTTTAGTTTAGTTTTAAGTTAGTTTGAGGCTGATTTAGTTTGTTTGGTTGAGTCCTAGTCCTTCTAGTTAGTGTTAAGTTTGAAAGTATGATTTAGAACCAAAAGTCATTACATCAAGGGCTTTCTGGGGTATAAATCTTGAAGTTTAAGGGTTAAATAGGGGTGTTAAGAAGTTGTTTTAAGGGCTGTTCGGGTGCTGATTTTGCTGCGTTTCTTGCTCTTTGTTTGCTTTTATTGGGTCATTTTCTTCTTTTTCACAAGATATTTGGCTTAGAGGTAAACATAATTACCTTTGTTTGTTTTACTGTTTTCTTTGTATATAAATCAAATTGCTAAGGCCCGAAAAATGTGAATATGCATGATGTTTAGTTTTCCTTTACATTTCTGCACATTTGTTTGCTTTACAAAGAAGTTCCAAAGATAACCACATAACTTTATTCTTACAAAGCTGGGACAGATTTAAAAGTTGAATTGAGGACATTTTGCAAACAATCATATCTGAAAGCAAATGGGCTGCAACTTAGAGAATTAATATTTGGAAACTTTACAAATCGTGATAAATGTGAAATTTGACTGAACCAGTGGCCAACTTTGCAAATTTCTTATTGACGAGGCCAAAGTGTATAGGAATTAATGTTCGTGCTAAGTCAAATTATAATATAATTTAAAATATCGTCCCACACAGATTTGGTGAATCTATTCTACAGACTTGTAATATTTCCACTACTATTTGAGAGAATAAAATTGATGAAAGGAGAGTTTTTGAACTTTTAATTAACTTTAACTAAATAAAGGACTTTCAGAAATTTTCAAATTTGAAAAGAGTTGGGAGTCATTGAATTCACTTGGTAATATTCATAATAAATCTCAGTTTTGACATGTATTTCTCTAAAGAAAAATTTCTTATTGCTAATATAATTTTATTTTGCTCACTCAGAAATAATAATTAAATACACTCCGTGAGGTTATGTATATTAATTGATTTATGACTTTGTGACGGTTAAATCGAAATAATATCCTTGCCTGAATTGTGCTAAAAGGTAGCAAAAACTTCGTGAGAATATTTTCACTAAAACCAATAATATTGCTTTCAACAATTCCTCCGTGAGAATTAAAACTGAGGAAAACAAGATTACTGACTTGGAATGATAGGTTACTATAGGTTCCATTCTCACTCTACTATTTTAT